>JARFIW010001392.1:660000-3060000 GCA_036346225.1 Platerodrilus igneus | reverse complement strand
AGGACCAAGCACGGAAAACAGGATGAGACAGGATTTTAGAACGCGACAGACCACTAGATTTCTGTGTAAATGTATACGAACATCCACGTGAATTTTTCAAAATTGAGGAGGAAGTAGAGCCAGAAACTGAGGAAAAATTATGTTTGCCAATTATTAATTTAGAAATTTTTGAGAATAATGTAGAAGTATTACTTGATACAGGGGCAGAGGCGAGTTTAATATCGGAGGAATTCGTCAGCAAAATTAGGGATAAGGTTTGTGATAGAATTATGCCTATAAAACGTAGCCATTTAGTAGCTCCAAATAAGAAGAAGTTTGCTGTAGTAAATAGTGTTGTGGTGCTTAGGATAGATATAGGAGGTTTAAGCTGTGAACAGGAGTTTGTAATTGTACCTGGACTGAAGTTTCAGAGCATTTTAGGTGTTGACTGTATGATGAAGTTAGGGGTTTTGATAGATATGGAAAGGAAGGTAGTAAGGATTAAGGATAGGGTAGTGCCATGGAAGGGCAGTTATGAAGTCACAGAGGATGACACGGGGTTTAGTATTAATGTAGTAGAGGTAGAGGATGATGAAGGTAAACAGATCAACACGATAAGATGTCCAGAGGAAAGAAAAGTAGAGGTTCAAGCTTTATTACAAAAACATGCAGAAGTAGTGGGGGTAGAAGCAGCATATCAGGAGCAGGTGAAGGCGAAATTAAGTAAAGATGGCAAATTTGTTTTTAATAAAGTAAATTTTAGGAATTCATTCTGGCGGATTCCATTACATAAGAGGTCTAGAAGGTACATAGGATTTTCCATAGAGGGAAAAATCGATAATTGTAAAGTAGTATCGTTTGGTTTGTCGGCAGAAAGAGAAACAATAATAAATGAGAAACAGACAAGTGTAGGGACTGAAGAAGAAGTAATATTTAAGAGTCAGGATAATAGGGGTGATAAGTTTGTTATATGTGAGATAATAGGGATGTTAAGTATAGATATAGAAGGGGGAGAAATAGGAATGAAGAGTATTAGGTTGGTGAGAAGAAAGACTTGGAGGGTCAAGAAGAGAGTTAGATTTAAATAACTTAATGAACAAAGGATAGAGATAGGTGAATTTTAGTATAGATATAGAAAATAAAGCTAGGTATAGGATAAATATGGAGATAATTAGAAATAGGTTTAGGATGAGGATAAAGAGTAAATGTAGGAAGAAAATAAGATAGGTTAAGTATAGATATTTCATATAAGATTAGTGGAGAGTTAGGAATAGAGTAAAAGTAGGATAGGCATATAGGATTAGGTAGGGGGAAGTAAAGTATAGTGAAGATTAGTTAAAAGTTAGGAATAGGATAGGTATATAGGATGTATATAGGATTAGATGGATAAGTAGGATGAAGTTAGGGATAATTTCAGTTTATAGAAGTAGGTGAGAGTTAGGAATAGGATAGGGATATAGGATAGGTGTAAATATTTTTTGGATTGGAGACAAAGTAGGTAAGTTAGATAGATAAGGATAGAGAGATAGGCAAAATTTTGTAAAGATTTTTGGCAGTCTAAATATTTGATATTTGCATTCAAATAAGTGGGATTATTTGTATTCAAATAGGGGGAAAATACTCATATTTAGACCAGGGTAGAAAATTAAATAATCAAATCAAATAATTTTGGTTACCGTGTATAAGGAATGTCATTAAATAATACGCTTTATTAAAACCTTGAAGCATAAATAAACTCGGTCGTTCAGTAAAAATGAGAGATTTAAATTATCTATAAGACGCTTTACATCAAAAGAAGCAGTATTGAAAAGCGCAGTGGATAATGTAATTATTCCTAAGAAATAAACAAATGGAAATTACGTGCAAAATTTATATTAATGAACTCTATTTTAAATAACTGGTATTAAACAAAACGTACGGATAATAATTTGTATTCGCTAAAAATGAAAGGATAGAAATCAATTTAATTGGAGTTAATTAAACCGTTAATAACATAATACCTATAGAAGCTTGTGAAAACCCAATAATAGTCAAATCGTAGGAAGGTTATTTAAAATGTTACGTTTGAACACCCCTGCGTGTTTTTAAAAGGCAATTTCAAGTTAATTTGTTTGGATAAACATGTTGATTCTAAGGATATTGGAAACGATCAGATGCTTTAGCAGGAAATACAGAACACCTGCGTATTTTTAAAAAGCTCATTCTGCGTAAATTTGGCAAATAATTAATGTTTCAAAGAATCTTGGAGAAACCGGGACTTAGTATTCACGAGAATGTGCGATACGGGTTTATTAAACCCAGATAACAGTCCGCGTGGACTAAAATATAATCGATAATAAAGAATCTAAATTTGCACCAATACGAACAGGTTAGAAAAGGAAAGAGAAAATGCGTCAAGCAAAGACACATATTGTAAAAGGGCGGGATTTAAGCAACGTCAAGGGGTTGCGATTGGTTAAAAATAGGATGCATATATCAGAGGTAGAACAACAATTTCTGTATAAAAGTAATTAGTTTTTCTCGGACAACTTTGCGGGCCGTGTTGAAATTTTCTGAGATCTCAATGGGGTGAGGACTAAATTCATAAAATCGACGTGCAGGCTACAGACTGGGAACGTAGAATGAGGAATTCGTTGGAATTACCCGTTTTAGGAACAAAGCGACGTGTCGGCTATTCGCTATATATACAGGCGGGAATATGTGTTTCTCTCTTAGACTCTTAGACTTTCGACGATTCGATGCGTTAAAAGCTCGTGCATCCGCGACTTGATATTAAACAGTGCATTTTAGTTTGATTAAATAATTTAAAGTGTGCTAGTATATTTTAGTGACTCAAAATAGTTGGTTATTTTACGTGCTAACATGAATGTACTTCAGTGCACTTAGATACAAGGTAATAAAGTTTATTATCACGGTACCAATTAGTAAAATTTACAACGACAAATGTATACCCAAAAGTAGGCAGTTTTGGCGTATATTGGTAATATTGGTAAAAGGAAGTATGAATTTCTTTGCTATTTTGCGGGGGTGTTAATGACTAAATGGTTCGTAAATGTGTCTGCATCCACTGAACCAGAGGCAGATATACACAGATGAGTTCCGGAAAAGCCTAGAAACAACTTTAAATTAATGGTGATGGAGAACATTTTAAAGCGTTGACAACTTGAAGCTGTAAATAGAATCCGGTTGGAATGGTGTGATTTACAAAAGGGACGATTACACTAAAGCTACGAGGACAATAACCTTCAGGTAAATTGTACTATTTTGTTTGACATTTTTTGTGTGTATTGAATGACTGTATAATTGATTTACTTTAAATGGACATTAGTGGAATTTTTCTAACCATAAAATTTAATTTTAAGATGAAATTTGCTTGTTTAAGTAAAAGGGTATTTTGTTTTGATGTTCGGGAATAGGATGAAACTTTGGGTAGGTCTTTGAGCTCAATTAGACAAACCTGGTTAATTAACGTAAAGGGTGGTAGATGCTCCTTTATACTCAGACTCCGGTCTGCTTATATTGTTATATTAATTAGTAGGCATCCAACAAGGACTTTAATTTTGGATGCACAGTAAAATGATAATAAAATTAATCCGGAAATTCTTTTTAAAACTGAATTTTATGTTCAAATTTAATTTGAAAATTTAATGTATGCTGAATATTGATGTAAATAGAGTTAACGTTGATGTTTGTGGTAGGAATGTGTTGTTTAATTTTTATGATTAAGAATGGAAGTTATCTAGAAGAGCAGCCGAGGCGATTAACAGAAGGAATCAACGGACCAGGTGATTTAAAAGGTTTCACAGCATTCTTGACGCCCAAACTGTGGGGCTCGAATGTTTTTTTTAAAGGGCCAGTACCTAGAGATATGAGAGGTTTCACAGCAATATATATATATATATATATATATATATATATATATATATATATATAGATAACATAAAAGGACTCCCAAAAGAGTAGTGATCCCGTAGCAGCCTAAAGACGGATATTTGCTCATGCCTTACAAAAGAAAAAGTTCTTTGGAGCGATATCTGTTCATAAGAACTGTATGGGAGACCAACCAGATAGGAATGTGGATGCAAACCCTGCCCCATGCGTCAGTTAAGAGAGGATTTGCTCGTATAACATTCACTAAGCTCAAATTAATTAAATTGTAATGTTCAACTCTAGCAATAAATCCCCGGTAAACAAATTTAGGTTATTAAAACACTTACCCTGGACGTTTTTTTTCAGGGATCGTGGTCCACTCTACTTGGTCCTGCTGTTAGAGTTGCAGTTGCTTCTACCGGTAGGGCTTGTTTGGCGAGACGTTTTGGAAGGTATGAAGGATAGGAACAACAACACTCGCGTCTGCACTGCGCGGTAGGATAAGTTATCGATGCGGTAGATGTGGCGGTACGATAGAGTCTTCCTTGAATAATCGGTGGTCCTTGTTTTTTACGTGTTTTCCCACCAGCCGGTTCGACGCACTTTCGCTTGTTTTCATGGGAAGTTGAACTTTTTTCACGCAGGAATCCCGCGTCAGCGCCTAGGTTTGCAAAGATAAACTTGTCGCCAAGATCCGTGTGAATATTACTATTCCCAGGGTTTCACAACATCAGTGGAATTGCACTAATTAAACGGGAATTTTTATAAATATTAAAATAAAGTTCCTAACTCCTAAATTAATAAATTTTAATTCCTAAATGCTTTAAAATAAAACGTTACATCCGCAGACCAAAACGATAACAAATTAATTATCGACAGCTTAAACGTACACCCTGGCGAAACTAAGCACACCCACGGCCCAATGTTGAGGTAACAATCTTCTCACTATGCAGCGACTTAGAAGGTGATGGAATAATAGAAATAAATTGAAAAAAATAGGGCGATGGGATATTTGGAATTTTACAGCAACCAGGTAGAAAAGAGTAAAAGGGCTCGCTTTGAGCAAAAACTATAGAAGAAACGGTAGATAACAAAATATTACTCAACTAGCTAAAAGTGGTCAGCAGCCCCTGTGGAAGAGAACTACTGTTATGTGATGGACTATTGTCTCCCAACTAAGACAAGTCTAACGAAGGAAAAAATAAGGTTGAAACGGGAATAAAGGGATATGGAAAAGTTGAGTTTTAGGATAAGCATGTTAGAGAAAGCTAGAGAGTAGAGAATGTTCCTACTAAAGTAGATCGGCCTGAGGCACCACCTGCAACGGGTTACGTTCAATTACACCCTGCTGAATGGTTTTTGCTTATTTTAGGGTTCTTTATAAATACTCCCGTGCAAATATATTGGATTATCTGCAATTGGTGATTTCCAATTTATGCATTCGTTATATTTTTAAACAGGAATACAAGTTTGAATAACATAAAATTCCTTCAAAAGTATTTAATAAATGAAATTGTAGTCAAGTTTGCGGGTTTGGTTATCTAACAACGACATTTGAAAGCGTTTTGGAAACACATGTTAATAATAGTGATAAATTAGAACACTGTGACACGATACAAATTAAATTAATTAATCCCCCTTACCACAAAAAATATTGTTAAAACTAAATACATAATTTCGACCAACTATGTGGCCATCATCAGTAGTAAACTTAATAAATAAGCCGGATTAAAAATTGTTCAGGAAGGCTTTCCGAGGATATTCTACTTACCACATAGGCTGAAGTGATCCTTCTCAACAAACAATTTACTAAAATTTGTTTTGAACACTTTAGGATATTTTCCTCGCCAAGTAGGCTGGTGATCTATACAAAACAAAGTTAGTTGTTGCCTTAATAAGCAAAACCACTTAATTTATATTAAAATTAAAACTGTTTTAGCGGAACCAAAGTTAATCATGCGTTCCCATTGGTTGTTAAGGTAATAGAGAAAGCAAATCAGATGACGCTATTGGACTTTTGTCAGTATTTAAGAGGGGGTCCTTTGTGTTTAACTATTTTGATTTTATTTTGAATTATAATAGATAAACAATTAGTGCAGTATAAGTGAAACCATAATTTTAGGCGCCAAAATTATTATAGCTAAATGACAGGTAGACCTTCTTAACGTGGTTATACAGCGCCATAAAATTGCACAAATTTTAAGTACAAGCAAGAAAGATAAAAATATAAATCAAGAACATTACTTTCCTTGTATTTAGCTAAGTGGTTTTAGTTAAAGTAAAGTCCAAATTACTAAATCCTTGTATTTACGTGTGGTGTCCTCTGAACACACGTCAGGTTTTATTTGAGTCAATGGCCTATTTGTCGGCATATTCAAAGCAAAGTTTGTTGCTAACCCACAACATTTAAAACTAGGAGCACTTGCAAAATAATTAGAGAAGAAAAGGTAGAAAAGTTTTACAGATAACTTTACTGCATTCCCGCACTTTCTGCCACTCGTCTGTGCAGTAAGGTAGCCCAAGGTAATTTGTCGAACATGGCGTTTTTTCACACCAACTTGTGAAACCCCTTTTCTATATCGTCGTTCTGATCGAGTAAAGCAATGACCTATATTTTTTAAATTTCGAGAAACTTATGCGATCAAAAAGACATTCCCCCTAGCAGTGCGGGGTCTCAAAACCACAATCATAATGCGTCGTTATTTATTTATTGGATAAATTATGATGAAAAACATATTTCCAATCTAATAATGGAAACCCTTATGCTTAATTATTAAAATAAGGTTTGAGACGCCAAAAAATGTAGCAGACTGTAGAATTGTTAAGGTTTAAAAAGCAGTGGGATTATCAATTTTTTTAAATATTAAAACACTTTGCATAATTACATAAGAATACGGAAGCAACTTGGACGACCAGTTGGGAGTAACTTTATAAAATTTCTTTAGGAACGATTGGTTCTAAAATATATGACATTTAATTTGTAACATGCCATTTTGCTTATTGCAATGGCCATGTTACAACTTAGTAAATTCTTAGATTTACTACCTTTTTTTTTGTCAGAATGTATTCCAAGTTTCCAAATAATCATATCCTAGTTTTGTTAGTCCGGTTGTCTTATCTTGCAAGAGAACATAGTTTACTTTAACCACATATACGATTTTATTTAGTTTTCACTTAGGTAGATTTTTCTTTTTTTCGTTTGGTACTGTATTCTTCATAACATAACCTAAATGGTTTTGGAGTCATAATAACTAGAAGTTAAATTAACTCTTTCCAATTAAACAAATTGTCTTGTATACCTTGTTTTATCTGGTCTTTTCGGTTCCTGCTTTGAACGTGGATAGTTCAGCATAAGTGGAAAGTGGTAGGGTAACCGGTGACACAACGGGGTTCCGGGGCGCAATGACATTTGACGTTTTTCGGTGTCAAAAAGGTGCTTCCAGCGAGTGACAATAAGCACAACTAGACCAACCTGCTACTGCTCAAATTACGGCAGCCGTTTTAGTCTGGTTTTTGTGAGTGTTGGAGCGTTATGTATTCGTTGTGATTTATATCCTCTATACAGTAACTTCTGATGATTTTGTAACCAAGGTAACTTGACGCTCTACGATCTACGCTGGAAAGATACGTTAAAAGAGAAGGGAATAACTCTGACTGCAAGATTGATAAAACTGCTAGAAAATTTAAAACCGGATTTACGGAAGAGCAGGAACTTGAGCTCGTTAACTACCTACTTAAAAACTATGGAAGCTAAGTTGTTCGGCCTAACAATGAAAGACTTGCGTAGCTTAGCTTATCAGTTGGCTGTAAGAAATAGCTCTGTGAGAACGAAAGATCGTGCAATAACCCTCGGGTTTTGAAACCTATAAAACCTCCGAATATTAATAAGAGGGGCATCAGTTAGGATCATATTATTACACACCTACTAGCAACCTCACAAAACTAGATCGTAACGCGAGCGACAGGTACGACAAGTTACAGGACGGTATTCAGATATTAAGACTTTTAGTGATTAGACAGATTCTCGAACGTGAATAACGTGAACATCAAATACTGTTCTCGTAGAGAAAGTGAGCATTGTTGAGAGCTTCTTTTAACCGGAATTTTACCTGTAAAGTGTGTTGACCGTGAAGTGAATGTAGCTTTAAAAGAATGAAACCAAAACAATTGTAAGAAAATTGAATTATAACCATCACAAGCTGTTTGTTGTGTTTAAGAATTCAAATTTATTATTAATATTTTTATCTGTGTGGAGCTTCTTTTAAAAAGGACTATTAATGTTGGTGCACGCTTCCGTACATTTAGAGAGTTTTGCATTGAATTTGTATACATAAAAGCCCGTTAGTTTAGAATAAAGTCAACCAGTAAAATTACATTGATTAAATTTCCACGAAGTTGTGTTATTAATTAATCTTAAGTTTCGTAGCCAAACGAGCATTTGGCCAAATTAGGGTAGATTATAATTGTTGTTGCTATTTCGTGTTTTGAAAATTATGTGTTGTAATATAGGTTAGATAAACACCGGGCGAAATTCATATTTCTTTATTTTAAAATTAGTATAAAGTAACAAAGTTGTAATCGAGACTTCATAAACCTATAGAAGCAGTAAGAATCTATTTCGGGTAAAATTGACGTTACGTTATGAATTTCGAATTTCCTAGAAGTATTGGGAAGCCCTAACAATTTTATAGGTGCGCCGGCTAGCTTTCAGTGGTGCGGAAGCGAGTCCTATAGAAAACATAGTAAAAATAATAAAAATATAGAAGGTAAAATTGGTCGAAATAGAAAACTACTTTAAAGTAACCATTTACCTTAAAAGGTTTTAATAATTGTTTAAAATTAAGGGTACCAAACCACTTTGAACCAGCAATTTTATTGGTATATTCGCTGCATGGAAGACGGTTATTCCGGATAGGTTTTTTTGCTGTCGATATTCCAAAATCTCATCACCTCAGCTATTACATTTGGCAACCATATCTTAAGAAAATACTTCTTGACTTTCAATCAAATTAAAAGATTTTTCAAAGTAACGGCCTCTCCCAAATATTACTTCAAAATTGGGATAACTGAGTATCCTCTCACAATGATAACTTGTACCTCTCTTAAAAAACAAACCTTATCTAACTTCAACTGGCCAAGTATTATTAGCAGAGCTTTTTAAAAAAACAATAAGCACTAAGTAATACAACCGTTTTGTTGTAATAGAGTCCTAAAGACTACTTTAGGCGAGTTACATATCCCCAAATCAATATACATATATATATATATATATATATATATATATATATATATATATATATTGCTGTGATACCTCACCATTATTCGTGAACTAAGGTTTTTAAATCGAGCCCTTGCGTTGGGCCGTCATAAATTACTGTAAAAACCTGCAAAAAAACCGCACCAGAGTAGAAAAAATAATCGAGCCTCTCGAACTGGGCACCAAGATTTGCTATGATTCTCGCCCTGTTGAATCTCTTCTGATAATCGTCTCTTTACTCTTTCCGCCTCGGCTGCTCACCTAGTTAAAACTTTCATCCTCATTCAAAAAAAAAAAAACACATTCCTACCACAAACATCAACGTTAACTCTATTTACATCAATATTCATAATACATTAAAATTTCAAAATTAAATTTCAGCATAAATTTCAGTATCATAAAATTTCAAGATTAAATTTGTCATCATTTTAATTTGCATCCAGAATTACAGTCCTTGTAAGATGCATACTAATTAAATAAACAATATTTGCAGATCTAAGTCTGAATAAAAGGGAGCATCTCCCACCCCTTTACGTTAATTTAACAGGTTAGTCTAATTGAGCTCAAAGACAGACTCAAATGTTCATCATAATCAAAACATAAACCTGCTAAATACTCCTTTTTATTTAAACAAGAAAATTTTACCTTAAAACTAAAAATTTGTTGTTTATACAAATTTACTACTGTCCATTTTTTTTTATCAAACAAATTATAAAGATATTCAACACACACCAAAACATCTAAGATCGAACAAAATGCATAATTTACCTGAAGGTTACTGCACTTGTGGCTTCAATGTACATCGTCCTTGCTAATTTCACCATTCCAACTGGGTTATGTTTACGTCCTCAGATTCTGACCGCTTTTAAAATTTTTCTACACCACCATTCATCTAAAATTGTTTCAGGGCATCTCAGGAACTCATCTATGTATATCTAAATCTTGTTTTGTGGATCCAATCACGTTTACTAATAACACTTGAGTACTCACTCCCGAAAAATAGCAAAGCAATTCATAATTCGTTCACGCTATACCCAAAACTGCCTACTTTTGTTTATTCATTTATCGTTACTAATTTGGATAATTGGTACAGTAATACTCGCAAATATAACTAGACTTTATTACCTTGAATCTTCTCTAAGTGCACTTAATAACTTTTACTGTAGCACGTAATCACCACGTATTCTACTTAAAGTATCGAATAATCAAAAAAAATAAAGAGCAAAACTGTTTAAAGTATTGAATAAAATCAGAAATCTAAGAGAGCGAAACTCCTATAAACACGGGTTTATATAATAGCCCGCTTGCACGTCGGATTTGTCCCGCAACGGACAGTTTTCAGAATTTCGCATTCTATGTTCCCTTTTCGACCGTCCGGCACAGCGATTCTACAAAATTTTGCACACGCGCCAGTTAAATCTAAGAAATTTTCACACGTCGCGCAACGCGTCTGCGAACAACTAATTAATTTTATACAGAAATTGTTATGTTTACACCTCTCATGTTTGCATCTTATTCCAACCAATCGTAGCCCTAGTGAAGCTTCACAAATCACGCCTTTATTATCTGTCTCTGCTTTACACTTTTTATCCGTCCTTTTCTACTTTGTTCTGAGTGGTACAAATCGATATTCTTTAGTATCTGTTATTTAAATCCACGTGGATTCGTAAGTAAAATAACCCCTCAACTAGCCTTCCCGTTAATATAAGCTACGGTTTATCCGACCATTTGCAATATACGTAGAAGCTGCATGTTTATCTATTCAAATTTATTAGAACTTTGACATTTAAAAGTTTGCAGGTGTGCGCTCCTAATGAATGTTTTAAATATAATTCTCCGAGCTTTGTTTTCATGGTATTTTAACCAAACTTGGTAGATTTGTATGCTAGCAACGCGTCTCATATTTGGTATTATTGGGTTTTTAAAAGGTTTTATGCATATTATGTATTACTAATGGTTCAATTAACTCCAATTAAAATAATAATGAATGGCATTGACTTCTACCCTTTAATTTTTAGCGAATACTAATTAAATATTAATTATTATCTGTACACTTTGTTTAATACCCGTTACTTAAAAATTGAATTAATTAATATAAATTTGGCACGTAATTTCTATTTGTTTCTTTATACAAGGTGATTAAAATTATTTGATAAAATTAATTAATTTTCTACCCTGGTCTAAATTTGAGTAATATATATATATATATATATATATATATATAAAAGATTCTTGATAATTCTTGAGCGTAGTTAAATTAGAAAAGATTTTGTTTTTTGGTTCTTGGGATAAAGTCGCTCATAAATTAAACACAAAACATTAAATGTGTATCATTTGTATTAAATCGTACGTTTCGGTGATAATTTACACCTTAATCATCGATCTACATGAAAAAGTATATAAATAGGTAATTCATATAACAGGTAATATATGTTTAACTTACTTATTACTTGATAAAATTATTTTATGTATTCACCCATAATAAAAGTAACAGAAGGAAGCTTGTCATATTACTGATTAAGAATTAAAATTAATTTTGAATGAAATGTCAGTTCACTTATTTGACAAAAATGTAGGATCAAGGATGACATCAAACAACAAATTATGACACTATTTGATTATATTTTTTATTTAAATAGTAGTATGTGGTTTATTTGTAAAAATTTTTTTGTATGGTGGGTTGCATAAAATAGTTAGATTTTAAAATCATATATTTTACAGGTGTAGTAAACAGGTTGACTTTTGACTTAAATTAAATAGAATTCTGTGTGTAAGCAATATCATTATAGTTAGTATATTTTTTGAATTAAAAGTGTATAGGTATGAGTAAACTGTATGTAAATTATTGATGTCTTCTTTGTGATTGATGGAATTTTGTTCTTGGTTTATATGAAATGATTCTAAGAAAAGTCTTTTTTGTAATTGCTTTCTATATCTAAAATTTTACATTATCATAATTGACTTTGTGTTTTGTATTGTATAAATGTATAGAAAGAGCACAAGAAGTTTTCCTAATTTTGCATCACTTTTGTGTTGTGTCATGCGATTTCGAGCCACTGTTTGGTTTGGCCTACGTAGGAAGCTTTGCATTCACATTGAATTTTATACACTAAATTGCTACATAAAGCTTTATTTGTTTTTCTTTTAGTTTAGTAAAAAGTTTCCAATGGACTTAGTATTTGAATTTATTATAGTTACAAAAGGTTGTTTTAGTAATTTTTTATTAGTGGTGAAAGATTAGTAATATATAAAAGTTTTTGTAAATGATATCAGTATGTTTATTTTGAGGTGGAAATATGATTGTGTTAGTATGTAGTAGTTTTGATAAAAGTGGTTTAGGGTAACCGTTGTTGATTAAGATTGATATTAGTTCTTTCAGATTTTTTCCTTAAATTTGGGTTCACAGATAGAGACCATACGATGTTTCAGTCCTAATATGGTGTTAATTTTTGTTTCATGCTATGATTGGAATGGTAATTTAAATATCTTTCTGAATTTGTAGGTTTTTGTAAATATCAAAATTGATCTTGTTGTCATTATTACGGATAACTAGTGTATCAAGAAATGGTATTGATTGGTGAGATTCTAGTTCATAAGAGAATTTCAAATGTTCGTTAAAATTGTTAAAATGTTGAATGGTGGTTAGTAAAAATGTTCAGGAAGTGAGCAGAGAATGTCATCAACGTATTTGACTAGAAATACCATTTTGAAAGGTAAGTTAGGTAAAACACTTTCTACCAGTTTGTCCATTACTATTTGTGCAATAATAGGGATAATGGTGAACCCATAGGAGTACCAAAAATCTGTAAGTAAAATTTTGAGTTAAAACTAAAATATGTGTTGTTGAAGATAAGGTTTATTGAAGTGATAAATAATTGTAATGATATATGGCAATGTGGTTCTATGGAATCCCATTTTTCTGTAATAATTTGAATGACTAAGTTGACTGGTATGTTTGTAAATAAAGAGTTAACGTCGAGAGAAACGAGAATGTGATCTTGAGGTAGTTGAAAGTTACGGTATTGGTTTACGAATTGGAAGGTATCTACTATGTTGTGGCCTGTAATTGGGAAAGATTTTTGTAATATGGTAGTGATGCAAAATTAGGAAAAACTTCTTGTGCTCTTTCTATACATTTATACAATACAAAACACAAAGTCAATTATGATAATGTAAAAATTTTAGATATAGAAAGCAATTACAAAAAGACTTTTCTTAGAATCATTTCATATAAACCAAGAACAAAATTCCATCAATCACAAAGAAGACATCAATAATTTACATACAGTTTACTCATACCTATACACTTTTAATTCAAAAAATATACTAACTATAATGATATTGCTTACACACAGAATTCTATTTAATTTAAGTCAAAAGTCAACCTGTTTACTACACCTGTAAAAATATATGATTTTAAAATCTAACTATTTTTATGCAACCCACCATACAAAAAAATTTTTACAAATAAACCACATACTACTATTTAAATAAAAAAATATAATCAAATAGTGTCATAATTTGTTGTTTGATGTCATCCTTGATCCTACATTTTTGTCAAATAAGTGAACTGACATTTCATTCAAAATTAATTTTAATTCTTAATCAGTAATATGACAAGCTTCCTTCTGTTACTTTTATTATGGGTGAATACATAAAATAATTTTATCAAGTAATAAGTAAGTTAAACATATATTACCTGTTATATGAATTACCTATTTATATACTTTTTCATGTAGATCGATGATTAAGGTGTAAATTATCACCGAAACGTACGATTTAATACAAATGATACACATTTAATGTTTTGTGTTTAATTTATGAGCGACTTTATCCCAAGAACCAAAAACAAAATCTTTTCTATATATATATATATATATATATATATATATATATATATATATATGTATAGTTAAAAGGAATTATTAAGTATTAAGAATTATTGTTACATTGTATAATTAAAGGACATAATAAAAGGTTAATGAAAGTTTACAAACCAGACATGAAAACGGAAACAGTTACATTGTATTTCAGACGTAATATGACACTGCAGGTGCAGGTCACAGTAGACAATAAGACAGCAATTATTAGAATTAAGCTTATTAAAATGTAACGCATTGCATTGTATCAAGAAATAGCAGACCTGAGATCTGCATTTCCTGTAAAGTGATGTAAGAGCAGGGATAGCATAAATACCCTCAGGAGTCCAAGATGGCCAGACAGCCTTGAGCTTCACAACTTTAACATTGTTGGTTGTTCAAGCTACTCATTTTAGTTTTAATTTAACGTTAATGAACATAACGTAACCATTTGTTGAAATTACTTGTAATTTTTGTATAAATTAAAATACACTTGATAGGAGTGTAAATTTGGAAATAAAGTCGTTTTAAAAAGAAGCTTCCAAAGGCTCACAACCTATCTGGCGCAGTCGGTACTATTCCAGAAGAGCACTAGAAGAATCCAAAATCAAGGAGCTAGTGGTCTCGAATTTCTATTCTTCAATCTGGAACAAAAAACCAATTGGACGAAGTACAAAAATCGACAAGTCCAATAACAAACGAAAAAGAATATAATGAAACTGGCAAACAAACTCTTGTAAGTACCATTTTCCTAACCATTGTCAACTGAATATTGATATTAGCTAGTAAGAAACAAAAGAATTTTTACAATTTTATTATTATTATTTCTAAAAGAATTACACAGCAAAGTCTGAAACTTAATTTAACAAAGGAATTTATAAATACGCATTTATGCACAACTATTACAATTTATTACGATTTATAAATGAAACAATTTATTCAGCATAAGTCTGAAGCTTTATTGTATAATTAGAACGCAATTCTTTGTACCATTTTATTACAACAATTATTATTCAGAAAAATCTGAAAACTCAACTCTCATCACATTTTATAAAGGTTTATAACTAAACACTTTTAGTGCAAACAAATTAACGGAGGTGTATAATTATAAAAACGTTGTATGTACTTTATCATTGCAACATTATTCAGCGGAAGTCTGAAACCGATGTAATTATAGCCAAAGTTATATTATAATTACGCACAATATACGTAAAGATAAGTGATTCCTTAAATAACTTAATACAAAGTAAACTGGAAAGTAACTCTTAATTTATATAAAAACAATGAACTCAGACAATATGAAACTTTATCTCGATTAAATTCCTCTATATGACGGAAACGAATCACTAATAGTCATTTTCATCACTGCTTACGAAATATTTTTGAAATCTTTTTATAAACCAGGCGACAGCGAACGCAACGTTTTACTTTTACGCTGATACTCAATAAATTGACCGGCAAAGCATTAACCTTGATTGCGAACCGCAATGACCTCGTGGAATGGGACGACTTTAAACATATATTGATAGTATATTTCGGCCATCAATAAAATATCAAATGTCTTTTCCGCGATTTAACAAACTTACGGATGGAAGTTAACCAATCACCCTACCAATTCAATATGAAATGTCAAGACGTACGAAGTTTAATTTTGAGCAACGTAAAAATTGAAGAAGCCGACCAAAACATACGTTTATTAAAGACGTAGATCTACGACGAAATTACTTTGGACACATACATCAATGCATTACCGGAACGCCTAGCGGATAAAATAAGATTCCAACATCTCCAAAATTTGAAAGACGCTCCCAAAGGCCCAAAACCTATCTGGCGCCATTCTTAAATCCAAATTACTTGGAAACTCCCTTAACAACCATACTTACAAAACAGTACAATACTAACTTCTGCTTTTATCATTCCCAGGTCCATTAAAAATATGTAATTTACACAAAGAAATTTACTCACGATACATCTTACAATTAAAACTTGCATTTTACTTAATACGCACACACTTTTTAGCGTTTTAAAAGTTTTAAGCTTCCTTTCCAATAATCTTATACTTAAATCTAAACAACTAATTCTGTCGCTCTATGAACCAAATACCACATATTTACGAGTTCGCATGTACATATTTAGCAAGCATCAACTAAAATACAAGGAGAGCTTATAACAGTACTTGCAATTTAGTAATTTAAGTGTATTCCAGGTTAGTCCACTAACTGACTCATTATTTGATCGGCACGTTAGGTCTCGCATTCCAATGATTTGATATGCAACATATAATTGCTGAGTAAAAACACACTCATCGCCCTTTTAGTACACCACGCAAAATATGCGTGTCTAAACTTCCTGGCTAATTCATCTAGCGAAGCTCAGAACAACTTGCCATAAGCCACCTGTGAGAGGCGTCCTTGGCGTCACACGTCCGTTACCCTTAAACCAAATTTTCGTTTTTTTAATTTTTTCTTAACTTAGTCGTTATATTACAATCTCTATCCTTTCTGTTAAAATTTAGAATTTCAATTTCACACGTTTTAGGTCTAAAGCTTTCTTAGGGTCAAGTTCAATGTCTTCAAATCGTTTGAACGCGATAATTTTATGACATTTTATTATTCTGTTGTTGCTGCGGTTTCTTGTACCCCCCACGTGGGTTAATACTAATATTATTGCGGACAGAAATGTCCCTGATTTTTTTAAAGGCGACTTTTCTAATTGAATACGACTAGTGTATAACCCCTATTGACATTGCTGTTTATATAAAAATGTACTAGGCGCTTTTGGGTTTATTTACTTGTCCTGATTTAACGTTATATTAAAATAGTTCCTTTATAAATTGTAAATTACCTAAGCTACTATAAAATTTTAAGGGTATTTTCTTATTTAAAGCTCATAAACTACCTGAAATTAATAAATGCTTTTCTATTGACAAATGTGTGATTAGTTAACGCGCGAGCTTTACAAACTACTTAAATAGGTATTCGAGATACCCACCTTTCAAGTGAACTTACTTGAATTTGTGGTTTTATCCAGGTGGGTTGGGGCTCAAAGGCTTTATATGGACAATGAGTTCAACGATTATTTAAGGCAAGCGTGTGGATATCTAGTAGAAGAGTTATAATTTGTATACCCTTAAGGGTATTGCATTTGCGGTCAGAGAACTCATTTCGCACCACTGTAAACTATCCGGTGTACTATTTCACTGTTACATCACTTTGCTCCTGTAGAGTTAATTCAGAAGCTTAACATCAATTCAGCACGTAGCAAGTAAATACTGTCAGAGTAATTTTACTCATACATTACCGTTTGTGTCTTACTGAAGCACTACCTTCTACATAGTTATGATCGTTTTTAAGATGTGAGCAATAAGGGTAGCGCTGGATTGTACAGTGTGTCCCAAATTGGATGTATTAAATGGGTAACTTAGTTGTTATTAAAGATACAATAAAACTGTGTGCGCAGTCATGTGCCAACTTTTTGAGATCAATTCAATGGTGAAATCACAAATGAGCGATCTTCTTTTGTTTTCGAGTTATAGCCAAAAATTGATATTTTTAACAATTCTATTAATTCGTATAACTCGTTTGGTTGCAAAAATATCCAAAAATACTGTAATAGTTTTTATACGGTTTTTACGTAGAATACAGTGGCGTACGCAAATATTTAATATTTATAATACTTTTGAGGTTATAATATAAACTTGCATTTTTAAATGGAAACCACAATTGGTTGTCACTTTATTTAAAAGCTCTTTTGACAGCTTTTCAAAATATATAGTTTAGTTTAATTATCTTTTCAAATGGCCGAATTATTCCATGTTTTGGTATAATAAAATAATTTATTATATTGGTAATAAATAGTTGGCCGCGAAACAAAAGGTAAACAAAAAACGTCAATTGTTTGTATAACAAACGTCAACGAGCTTCAATCATATCTATTGCACATAATTGTATTGTTAGTTTGTAAGTGAGGCATCAGTCTGTTACTAAATGGCAAAATTTGAAAATTACGAAAATACGATATGCTAGTTGCATTTATTGAGTCTGCGAGAATTCCTCTATCAGTAAAAACTTTATATTTTAACAGGTAATTGTGTAACTAATACAAAATAATATTACTATGTCGTTTGTAAATAATACAGATACCCTGAAAGACAACAACCTAATATTAACATGTTTAAAAGGATAGATAGTAATTTACAACAGTTTGGCTGCTTTGCAAAACCTAGAACGTAACAGTATGCAGTTTTTAATGAAGAGCAAACTACTGTTTCAACCATAGCATGTGTGAAATAAACCCAAGAACATCATGTAGGAAAATTGAAAAGGAAATGGGTGTTTCCAAATCAGCCGCTTCAAGAATATTGAAGCGTAATAAATATCGACCCTATAAAAATAAAATTATACATAGTTTGTTTCCGACGATTTTCAAAAAGGCGATTTTGTAAATGGTATCCCCGTAAATGTTCTGCTACTAACAATTTTGGAAATAACATTATATGGTCTGATGAAGCACTTGCTGGTCGAATGAAAATACCTATCAAACATACGAGGCGTCAACAAAGCCGTTATGGTTTGAATATTTGTTGCTATATTGTTGATGGCAAATTTCAATACCATATTTTTGAAAACAATCATTTAGCTTGTCGCTATATTGAAATTTTGTATACCAACTTGCACGAATTACTGGTGGACATGCCTCTCGAAAAAAGACAAAAAGTGTGGTTCCAACAAGATGGTGCACTCCCGCAGAACGCTATAATTACTCGTGATTATTTAAATAGAGAAGTAGACCATTATATCTCAATAAATGGATGGGTACGTTTGGACCTGTTCAGTGGCCGCTTAGATCTCCTGACTTGTCGATATTGGACTAGTTTTGTGGAATTTTTGAAAGAGGAAATCTATAAAATTCAGAACCATAGTATTGAAGAGTTGCGGAATTCAATTGAAGCAGCGTTTCGTAAAGTTAAGGCGGTTTATTTATTAAATTCTATTAAGTCTTTAATAAAACGATGCGAACTTTGTTGAAGAGAGAATGGAGGCCAGTTTGAACAATATCTCTGAATTATCAGTAAATAAAACTATTGTAGTATTCCCATCTGTGTTCTAGTGTTTTATATATATATTATGTGTGAGGGTGTGTGTAGGTGAGGTTGTGTGTGGTTGTGTGCGCATGCGTGCGTGCATGCGTGGGCGCGTGCTTGTGTGTGTGTGTTTGTGAGGATATGAGGTGTGTGAGTATGTGTGTATTTGTGTATCCATACATGGATTATAGACTGTTTAAATGTGGATAGAGATATAATTTTCAATTTAAGATGTAGTTATATTAATTTTAGTAATATATGTAGTTATGATATTGTATTCTTCTAGCTTTCAAACTTTGTTGTTTAGAAATGTGGTGTGGTACAATAATAAACTCTTGTTTTGTGTTTACCTTTCGTTTCGCGGCCAACTATTTATCACCAATACAATAAATTATTTTATTATACCAAAACATGGAATAAATCGGCCATTTAAAAAAATAATTATACTAAACTATATATTTTTGAAAAGCTGTCAAAAAGAGCTTTTAAATAAAGCGACAACCGATTGTGGTTTCCATTTAAAAAAATGCAAGTTTATATTATAACCTCAAAAGTATTATAAATATTAAATATTTGCGTACGCCACTGTATTCTACGTAAAAAACTGTATAAAAAACTATTACAGTATTTTTGGATATTTTTGCAACCAAACGAGTTATACGAATTAATAGAATTGTCAAAATATCAATTTTGGCTATAACTCGAAAACAAAGAAGATCGCTCATTTGTGATTTCACCATTGAATTGATCACAAAAAGTTGGCACATGACTGCGCACACAGTTTTATTGTATCTTTAATAACAACTAAGTTACCCATTTAATACATCCAATTTGGGACACACTGTACTTTAGACTCCATCTTGCACTTATCCTTTTTATTCCACCTCAAGGAGGATAGGGTGCAATTTTATTAAACTTAATCAATTTTTCTTTAAAATGCTTATTCTCGGTTTGGGTTTTTACGCTTCAATTGACTTCACAAGTTTCTACTTTAATAATTAATCGCAGAAAACTTTCTGTTTAATTAAATTAGGACATTTACGCATAGGAATGCGATTCTAAGTTGCCGATAGTGGTTGAAACCTTTAGAAACAGTTTTATTATTTATATTACGTGGGAATGGAATGTTGAATAAGATGTTTCACAAGCTCGAAATAAATATACGTCGTTGCTTCGATCAAATACGACGCGTAACGAGAAAGGGTGGTGGCTTTGACAAACGAAAAAAACTACCACCCATGATAATTTTACACGTAGCTATCATATCGGAAAGGAGTGTGTGGTGCCTTAGCATGTGGAATTCACCCGCCAATTCCTATCTGACCCATTAGTTTTTTATCTTGCTCGTGTTGTTATATACAGTTTTGGCCCCAGAAAACCTTGGTTAAGTACTCCTTACATTTGATTTATCTAATGCTCCATCCGAAGGTACTACATTTGCAAAGAAGCGAGTTGTTTTTTTACCTGGAATGCCAAATTCTTGCTGTTCTAAGCAAGGTAGAGATCTTTAATGTGCGTTACAACACTCGCATAGGGGACCTCCAATTTACCTCTTATTCGAACGAAGGCGTATTTTTGTGAAAAATGCTCGCCTAACATTTTTCAAGCGGATTTGAACCTAGGACCTTAGCATAGTACTCACACGCATACCAACTACACCACAGAGCCGCCTGGTGAAGTACTCCGCTAAAAATCATATTTTGGCAAAATGCCGACGACTGCACTAACAAAATAGTTGCTGACTTACTCAGTGGGATGGGTGGTGTGTTTGATCAATGTTCCGGAAAGCTATAGGTTGCGAAATATGTCTTTACCGGGAAAAATCTTGGACAGCACCTAATCTCACAGAGTTTCTAGGGAAAAACTCTAAAAGAATAACAAGAGAGTGCTAAAACCTGAGATCAGGTGAGCGATTATGGCTTTAGAATGTATCTAAGAAATCGTTAGGTACACTATTATTCAAACATAAACAAACCTTAACCATACGAACACAAGAAGTTGCTAGCTGAGAAGAAGGTTTCTAAAATCAAATATTAAATGATCTAAAGTGTCAATCACGTTTCTAGGTAAATGCAAAGTAATTTATTACAACAAAGCTGTAACTATATCTCTACATTAATTGAAAAAAAAGACAAATATAAACCATATCTTTACACTATTATACACAACTTGTTTTTGACTATATAGCATTCATTACAAATACATAGCACCGTTTTATACAAGTATTAAAAATCAAATAATCGCAAATTTACTTAACTAAAATTTTAACCTAATTACACAGACGTATGTACGAGTAGATATGTTTTATCCGTTTGTGCAATGAATTTTAAATTATTATTTAGTTACAAACTCTCTCTAGTATAGTTTTAGCTCGTCTTATAAGTACCTGACGTCTATATAGGTCGATCTCGCAAGCTTTATCATGCTGATCTCTAATATAAAGTTGTCGATCTGTGCACCAATGAGTTCTTAAACTTAAAAATAACCAACTTGGTAGGATATTATCCAAACATTTGATTTGTCTGTTCGATAACCATTTTGTCAAATATGCTAACCTACTAACGTAGCATGTTGATTGTTTGGATGTTAAGTACAAAATACTCTAAGAAAACAGACCTTTCTTTTCTAAAATAATTCGAAACATTCTCGGCAAACTTCGGACAGGTAAATTGAGACTGCAAAACGAAAATACTTTATGTCGTTTTTCCTATCTAATCTGCATGTATAAATAACTTACGAATAGATCGACTAAATCAGAAACAGGCACCCTTTATTTTTTTTAGGCAGCACAAACCTGCCTTTGAAGTCTTTATGCCTAGGCGATGAGATACCGGCGCGCCAAATTAATACATTATTAATCAAAATAAATGAATCATAAAACTGTAATAATTTAGAACAAAATTTTAATGACGATATCGTCTCTAACCTTTAAAAAATGCCATAATAAATTTAACAACTCTTGATTATGAACGGTATATAATACAAAATAATTGTACCTTAGATCAAAATGTAGTACCCTAAAAATTATATTTTTTAAAGAAAATTGCTTAACCCTGTTGGTAAGATTTATTAATTTAAAAACTATTAAAATGAAATACGATTATAAGCATTTCCAAAAACGTTACAGTATTTTTTTTATGTTGTAGACAAATATAAACACTGTTTAAATAATTTATATATAGAACAGGACTTAGACCTATAACCAGGTTTATGTAGACGAACAATATCATTGGTATTTCAGCGTGACAAATGCCACAATGCAAGGATTCATTAATTTACTTTACCGGAATGTCATTGTTTAGGACAAAACGTAAGCCTAGTTTAATAATTTTGCAGACTGAATTTGTACCAAGTAAATTTGGTGTTTTCGATTCATGTAAAATAGATTACGCCCTCTTTATGCACAAGCAATGAATTATAGTACCTTTTGCCTCCCTAATTGACATACAATAATATATATGCCATCCAATAACAAGATAATTTAGAACAATACAAAATAAACAACAAATAAAAATCATTTTTCTTAATCTCCTTTGGGAATTAAACCACTTAGAGTTGTTAAAATTGTCTTTATTTACGTTTTAATCCATGACTAGAATCGTAAATAAAGACGACTTTAAGAACTCTTAGTGGTTTAATTCCCAAAGAAGATTAAAAAAAATACAAAACAAACCACAACAAATAAAAATAAGTTTCAAATAATTGGACAGTTTGTATCCTGGACTGAAGTGAGGTTGTCTTTGTAATTATCAGCTTATCCACCTGATTGAAATTTAATCAAACTTTTAGATTGATAGAATCTTTGTAATTATTACCTGATGGGCTCCAGTCTATTGAATGGTAGAACGATTAGATCCTCTAACATATGTATAAAAAATACAGCTAGAAGCTAATATCATTAAAATGTTTCTTCCAGTTCAAAATTATTAATATTCTTTAACTAACAAAGTCTTTTATGTCTGTCACACTGACAGATTGTACGGATGTCAATATGAACTATGTGCTCTGGAAAAATGTTATATCGTAGCTGTAGATACGTTTTTTCCAATAATGACACCAATAATCTTAGCTTGTAGATAGTATTTAACAAAATACAACGAAAATTGAAATAATTGTGCTAAAAGGAATTGCAAACACTGTATTAATTTTTTGCGTATCAAACTTAAAGATAAGAACACAATCTTCAAGAAATACTGATCCTTGAAATGTTTTTGTAAAGTCTTTATATATACAGGATTTAACATAATATAGAAACTTTTATATTAAATAATGATGGAGAATCTAAAACACACTAAATTTTTGTGCAATTCTTTTAAATTAAGTTAACCTTTGTAACGGTTTAATTTTTTATAGCTAACCAAAGTTGTTACACACTTCAAGCCCCATGTTGTAAGCGTCAATGTAGGGGAATTAAATAATGAGAAGTTGGAACCATAGAAACTTGCCGCTTCTGCCGCTATCTTGGCTATTACCCCTGGGAGATCATGAGAAAGAGCATGGTTGAAATATTCTTGGTTAAACCGAAAACTAAATAAAGTGAAGTTGGACGCCACTGTATCTAGAATGTATTAAAAAGGATGGGTTAGGGTAGATTCAGCAACTCTATTGGAATGAATTTTTTAAAACTTTTAATTTACTTTACTTAGAAAATTAAACTTGTAAGAATCAGAAAATATCTATTGTATAACAAATAACTTTTATTCAAAAAGTTAAATCAATTCACAAAGTTTAGTGATATGAAACAAAATTATTACTATAGAACATTTTCGTCTCTTAAGATTTCGATGAGCATCAGATCCGATAATCACGTACATACTTTAATTTAAAACTTTTTACAATAGTTATTGCTCTAAACTCTAAAAATTTTATCAATTATTACTTCCATAGAATCAAATTCTGTGAATAAGAAAATTTACTAATTAATACTAGTTTACGACTTAACGATGGGGTGCCGAGTCTTACGGACTACTATCATGTGGCTCAGGACCTAGCGCTAGTGGAAAAGGGGATTGCCAAAACAATATATAGGTCCTTTTGGGGTCCGGCAAAAAGTTACCCACTCTTAACCACTATAGTGGTTGGTGACGGTCTTCAAGTTGATGTGGTACAGGTGCCGGCGGTATGGTCACAAAGTGTCTGCTCCAAGCTAATACAGTATGGGATGGATCTTCTTCAACATTTGCGATCTGGTTGTTTCACAGTTGGAGAGGTTTACCCCACAGGAGGTTTTGCGCTGCAATAAAACCAATTAAGGAGCGGTCTCACGTTCAACGTCTTTCCAGCCCGTTTGCCTCGAAAATGTAGTGGAAGTGAATGAATTAAGAAAATTACTTCCCAAGAAAGTTCAAGAACAGAAAAAAATTTCCTAAGCCTACGCGTCGTGTGTGTGAAACAAGTTGGAGTCTATGAGGTATTTCCTGAACCATAAGGTGTTTACACGGACTTTTGAAAGATTAAATTATTATTTCTAACTTTACAAAAGGTTTTATAACAGATGGATTGTATTCTGCAAGACTGTGGATACGAAATGTTGAACTTAACCGTGTGATTGAATCAAATTAGAAAGTAATGAGCTTGTTGTTTTCCATATGGGATCAAGGACTTATTAAAAATTGAGGATCGACTTATTCGCACAATACGCGACTGTAAAATTTATAAAAACAATAGAGTGCCGCTGTTTATAGACTGCTTCGCGATCATTTGCTAAACCTAGCACGAGATGGAGTGATTGGCGAAGTTTTGATTAGTGCCGATCGGTCCCGGGCGAGTGGGGAGTCAAGAAAGAAACATAGAACGGACAAGTACGGTTACCACGCGGGAACGATTTTCGGGAGTTATTTTAAGTGATTTTCACTGGAAACGTTTACCTTCTTGTTTACACACTGCCGTGTGTGCTGTGCTATTCCATATGACATTACAAACATCGAAAGTGCAACAAAACTAACGGAAATTGGAGAGGACACCAGCGACCGACCAATCATCAATGATTACCACGTGTACTAATTTCACTGGTAAGCCGTTTACTCATAATTTTACTCGAATTGGGGTTCAAATCATTGTACTAATTACAAATACAGTTCATTAGGAAAAATTACAGTAAGTTTACTATTTCCGATACTCTGATTTGCGCCAACACGACCTAATGCCGTAAATAAATAGTCTGGGCGGATTTTAAAATTTTTTTTTTTTCGTTTCTTTCGGCAGATCCAATTTGTCGCAACCAGCAATTTTGCCATGAAAAAAATTGTTACACCTTTCAAAACTGTCGGTGAAATCACGCGTTTCTTTCTTGTGGATTGAGTTAAGTTAAATAAATTAACATGATACTGACAATATATTTATTACTCCATATACATTGGTTCATAGAATGAACGACAAATTATAAATTGAATAATCTCTTGAGCACTTACTGCGGTTATCCCGTCAAAACATTTCCAGCTTTCGAAAGTACGTCTTTTGCAATATCTGCAGCCTTTTCTACCACATCCGGTACAGTACCAGCAATAGTATCGACAACTCCACGTGCAACCTAATTCGGATTATTTTTAAATGTTTATTTTATTAAAACTTACCCTGTGACTTCTGTGCTGATCCGGTGCAGCAGCGGTAGGTGTTCCAAAGAGGGCTGCTAAGACCATTACGCTTAAAATAGCAAATACAGTTTTGGAATTCATTTTGAATGCTACTGATTTTTAAATTAAAGAAGTTCAGTTTTTATAGGAATGTAAACAAAGGATTATACTCGTCATACTGATGTACTACAAATATTGTATTTACGTAATCACTATTTAACCGTACAATTTAAAACGTTAAATTTTTGCTTCTGAATGGGCTCCTGAAATGATTATTGTTACAAGGCGGTACTTTCATCATTTAGCGTAAAATAATATTTAAGCAAAATTGTGGAATTAAATTTACAAAATTATACCATTGTGCAGATTAACAAAAAAATGTTGACCGATTACTTCACTTTGACAAGGTTGTATAATTTATAATTGTATAATTCTACGTTATCTAATTATTATTAAATATTTAATGAAATTTTATGAATTCTGAATATTTTTTTACTTATTAGTCAGCGACTTTGGTTCAAAGTATGAACGTTTATTAACAAAGCAGGTTATAACACATCACATATATAAACATTCCTCTAGCTGTTGTTGCGTCTATCGGTCTGTCTGTGACCAGAATAATACATCGAAATATAAACGAAGGGTTTGTACATACAAAAAATGATTGACAGGTCTTACGGTGCGAGATCTCTTGATTGACAGGAACAAAACCTTTGCATTTAAAGGTTACAGTAAGGATCTCGAGAATGTCATTTGCATATTCTGGGTTGTTATAGCTTAATCTAGAACAATTGAATAATGTATATATTAACCTTAAGTGATTCTGCAGGTTGTTCTAATTACAGCTTTGATAATAACAATAGTTCTGGTTAGCTTTGATCGCGTTGTAGTTTGGAAGTTAAGTTTCTATTAAAACATTGCAAATTGTGACGTGATATAAATTAGCAGTACAAATGCCCTTATGAGATAAATTATTATAGAGATCGATGATAATATAAATTAATCATAATGCAACGATATAAGTTAATTAAGAAGATGAAATCGTGGAAATATGTATAACTGACTTGTTCGTACAAACAAAAAAAGCACGGCCTTAGACGCATCGCTATGTTGAAATACTTCCGAAAAGATGCAGATGACCAGTTGGTGACAACATATATCGAAACTACACGTGCTTATATGTTAGTAGTAGGATTGGCCTATCCGAGGACTTCCTGTTCCCTCCTTCTTCTCCCCATTCCCCCTCCCTCCTTGTCATTCCTTCTGCCTCTTCCTCACTCCTCCTTCCTCCTCATAACTTCTCTTCCTGAATGTTTGCAACCCACAGTACACATCTAACCTAGGTTAGATAACCTACAATACACATATAACTTAGGTAGGGCAACGCACAATGCAGGGACAGCGCCTCTCAGCACCTAAATGTTTGCAGCCCAACAGACACACCCCCTACGTCACAACGACCATCTTTAACACGCAACCATTTTTAGTTATGCCACGCAATTCTTAAAGGAATTTGGGACTTCTGAGCGCAATTTGGATCACATCATCACTAGATACCAAAGCCATATGATAACAAAACTCGTAGAGATGCTATTTTTAACCTTAAGATTTTGGCGATAAAATAAAAAGACAATATATAAATAAAAATTTATTAAACAATTTAAACAAAGAATTTATCAGCAATAAATTTATACAAAAACTCCTCTATACAAAAAAATCTTAAAGCTATTATATACATAAACTTAACATACAACAACTTAAAACTAGGTGAAATGAAAATCATCTAATTTACCGTGCCCCCAAGCGTACGTAATTATTTAGGTATAGTTTTCGTAAGTGATTTGTTAATGGAACCTGTACCTTAATTTCCCAGGCAATTTAACCCCGTTTGAACTATTAAAATCGATCTATCCCTTACAAAGTTACACCCTGTTCAAGCCTCGTACCTGTAAATTTTTTGCTAATTTAATTTTAACTCAATCTTTAAATCCTTTTTGGTCACCAAAGACATACGCTTTAATCCTGAATTTCCCGACTAATTCCCTACCTTAACACAAACCCACCACCCAAATTTTTAGCTAATGTATTTATAGAAATGTTATAATGTGGTCTAAAATTTACCGCAATATGCCAACCATTCAATTATTTTAAGAATAACACCAAAACTTTAAAACCAACTTAAAACATTTTTAATTCTTTTCTGCGGGATAATTTTAAGAAACCTAATGGATTTTCAAAATAAAATCAACTCTAAAAAGCTCTTATAGACAACCAATTATACATTAATTTCTCTCATACCTTAAAAATCATTTAGGTTTTTGTAAATCAATTTAAGCTTTTTGAAGGGAAACATAATAAAAACTTTAAACTTTTACTAAGGGTATATCATGCTTATTGTCTACAGGATAGTTACAAATAAAATGATTAAATTTTAATAAATTCTACGTCATATTTTTGGAAATCGCAGATTTCACTATTTTCTAAATGAATCACCGAGTGAAAGTACGTACATTGTTACTAAATTAAATAATTTGTATATCATTTGCGAGCGCGGTTAATTAATGTAGAAAAGCAATGCTTATAATTATTGTTTTAAATACCGACAAGCTCGAAATTTAATTCTTTAGAAGTGAAAACTTGGGTATTTTTACGAGACTTGACAATTTCTAAGCATATCACCGAGGAGAATGCATTTCCTTGTTATTAAATTAACGATTTACTAATGCAAACCACTTATAAGCTTATCAACGTTGTCGACTGTCCTAGCTATAATTACTAATACGAAGTCAGTTTTGTAAATTCTTTGGAAGTGAAACTTTATTTCCTTAATACTAGTACTGTTTAATTATATTTACCAGAATTAAAAATTGCCGTCGGCTTCATTGCTAATCTCGAAAAAAATTCCGGTTCAACTTTCCAAGATACTATTAACCGCGTAATTGTTTAACAAAAATTGTATTAGAATGACCAACATTTCTAACGTTCCAGTAGTATGACCTATCAAATTAGTCTAGAATTTTCTCAAAGATCTAATGGGTTTTAATTCCCAACGTCGATGAAAAAATTTAATTTCTATATGAAAGTGTAATAATAATAATGCACTTATTCATACACGAACGGTCTATGTACTAAGATTTTTGTTTTCGCAAAAGTAAAATTCTATACAATAGAACTAAACAGAATTAAAACAAAGCACAGTATAACATTTATTAATCTTGAAAACACATTTTATTGTTTTATAAATAAATACAACATTTTGTTTGGCGCATGCTAAATGGTTATCCATATGCAAAGGACAAAGCCCAAACCTTCCACGACCCATCCTTAAGTTTTCAAATTCGAAACGTTAAATTCTTCAATATTTATAACATTATTGCACGGCATACACTTGGATACGATACGTTGCTTTTCCAGTTCTTTCACATAAATTGTAACATAAGGCGGTATAATAGTTTGCAAGTACAACGTGAGAACGTCTGGTGATAACGGTTTTGTTGATGGGTTTTCCCAGATAAACCCGTGCTAGTATTTCCGAAGCCATGCGCAATGTTTTTTGAAATCTTCACTCAAATAGCTATAGTCTAAAGGCATCTCTAATATTTGGTGCCATACTTCGTCGTTTTCCACGTCAAAAACCGCCACTTTTTTAATAAAAAGATCGCTTGTTTTATACTGCAAGCCTTGAACATCTAGGATGTAAGCCATGATGCAGGGTTTTTGTCGATGGACGTCAACACCAGAAAAATCTATCTTTAACCTGTAATTTTGATCAACTCGACGACTAATGCTCTGGATCATGGCTGCCTCGCTTTTTATGCTGAGGGCCGAGCGTGCGCAATTCCTTATTATGTTAATTGGTGTTATATGCAAGTCTCGACTGGAAAAGTGTTTTATAGTGGATTTTACCTGTTTGTATTTAACCACCAACACCATTTTCAAAATTTTTATAAAAATTACTCTTAGCGATATTTTTAATATAATTCCGTCGTTTAAGATATCAATTATTATTGTGTTTTCTTCCTCAGGTTCTCAAATCGTTCGGAATTTTTTTTCAAATCAAACGACCCCTTACTGATTTACAGATCAATCTTTTACAAACCATACGGTGTTCATCTTTAATCTATTTCTAAACAGTATTGCTCTGTTTTTTAAGATAAACCCATTGTGAAACCTATCAAATTAGTATAGAATTTCCTAGTGAATCGAAATCAATTATCACGTCTTCTAAAATTAGCTTCAACAAAGACCCGCATAAGATTTTAATATTCAAAGACCTAACAGTAAAACACCTTTGCATTTTTATTTACATTTAACTCAATAATAGAGTAAAACTAAAAAATATTTATTAATATCCAGGATTGTTAAAATTTTCAATTAATGCATCCACATTCAAATAATTAAACCAAAAGGTTGAATATATATTAATTTTGCACGGTGGACTAGAAAGTAGTTCAATAATCTATTTTAAATGTAGTTCAAAATAAGACGTAATTTTTAAATAAATTTAATGAAATGTATTATCCTCAGCCTTGCATTGTTTTGTTAATGACGTCTGACTATTAATTGTGAAAGGTACTTTCGTATAATTCTAGTAAATATATGGGAATACGCATTTTAATAATTTGATTTAAATTAGGTGAATGTAAGGACAAATTATTCTTATACTTTCTCTATGTGCATAAATACGGGGAAAATGATACCAAAAGTTCATTTTGAATTTTATTTTTGTAAAACGTAAAGTCGTTCAAAGTGTAATAGTGTTGCAGAACTTTCCACCTTTGAAAATTTCGGGCTAGGACAACATTTTCAAACTTGCATGTTTAAACTGCAATTTTCTAGTGTTATTCAGCAACTTTACCTGCAAGACACCTTTTATATTATCCGCTTGTAAACGTTGAAGAAATTAATATTTACACGTATAATTCAAAAATTGTTAATCATTATTTTTTCTAGAATGAACAGCTTAAGTATCTCATGCAGTATGGAGGTGACGCCGTAAACAAACACAACGAGAAACACATCAAGATGCTTTATTTTCAGGAGGAACTAGAAGCTACAGACGATGAGTGGGAGCAAATTAAGGATTTAAAAAAACAGTCGACCGCAGCGCATTAAGAATATATAAACGCAGCAATATAGATAGAGCCGGCCAAGTTGCTATTTGAAAAACCATACGCCATAACTAAATCTTTTTCCAAAATCATAATTGTAGGCCTGAACGCGTTCGACAATTATAAAATAACTTTCAGATTTGTTAATATCATTTCGCAGACCGTACTTAATGTATCCCTCAACGGATTTAGGAACATCTCTCAACGATATACTTAGTTTCCTGTAAGAAGTATCTAAGTACATTATTTTAGGTTGTGCAAATTTAAAATCTACCTAATTTTCCGTGCACGAAGTCCCCAAGTGCCGAGATTCCCGGTTTTCTGTGTAGAAAGTCCCTAAGTTCGGCACGCAACAGCTGTTTATTGTAGCAGTGCTGTTAAATGGCAGATGGTTAAGTGTATTACATTAGTGTTATTAAATAAATTTGTGTGTTTTGTAATGTCCGTTAGCGAAGAAAGTATTATTGATAAGTAATTTTTTGGCAAATGTAGAACGCTTAATATAACATGAATACGCCTTGTAGAGCCATTCTCTGCCAGTGAGGATGAATGGTTACCGCCAAGCGGTAATGATATTGTGGATGAAGACGAATCTCCTATTCAAGTTATTAAAAATGCTACACATTTAAGTAACATTAAGTCTAGTGGTCAAATGTCAACCGTTAATGAAGTAACCCAAAACGTTGAAGTACATTCAGGTAAAAAAAAATCGGACCCTTCTCAATAGCGTCGATCTAAGAAAAAGGTTGAAAGACGCTTAGCAAGACGTCAATTACACATTCCTACATGTCGCTGTAAGTGCAAGGAAAATATTTCAGAGGAAATTTACAAAAAAACATTTAAAACTTTTCAAAACATGAACCACAATGAACAAAATATTTATCTACGAGATTGTGTTTCTTTGGGAAACGCTAAAAGACACCTTAATAAAAATAAACAACTACGAAAAGTTTTTGTATATAACGTATTAGTGAACACTAAGAAAATAGACGTTTGCCAAATAATGTTTCTTCATTTACATAGTATCAAGAGTGACAGATTAAAGAAAAAATTCTCAATTTTGAAGTGGAAGACGTAAGAGACTGTCGAGGTAAACATACTAATAGGCAGAGCAGAATCCCAAAAGAAACCATTCAAAATGTTAATTCATTCCTAAAAAACCTTTCCGTGGTGAAATCACACTACAGGCGAAGTCAAAATAAATATAAAAAATACCTATCCTCAGACCTGACCGTTGCCTCCCTACACAAACGGTATTGTACTAAATATCCTGAACATCCAATGAAATATAGATATTTTATAAGATTTTTGTGAATGATTATAACTATTCACTCGCACATCCCAAAAAAGATATATGCACAACATGCACAAAATTTATGGCCGATCTACATTCAGCAACATTTGCGAAAGACGAAAATAAAATAAGTCAGCTTAAAATTCAGAAAGAGTTGCACCTTCGTAAAACGTAAACCCTTTTCAACAAACTTAAAGAAAAGCGAGAAAATTCAAATCAGGATTTGCTTGTCATCTGTTTCGATTTTCAAAAAAATTTGCCATTGCCACTCACCAACATTACTGAGGAATATTACAAACGACAACTTTGGTTACACAATTTTGGGATAAATAACATTGTTTCAAATCAAGCCTCTATGTTCCTTCACACGGAAAATTTGGCCAATAAAGACCCGAACGAAGTCATGACATCTTTAGATTACTACATCAAAAAATATAGGAAGTCAGAAACAAAATTAATAATCTTTTGTGACAACTGTTTCTCCCAAAATAAAAATCGCTATCTATTCACCTAGATACGTTATGTGCAGCTAATATATTCCAATCTGTTGCGATTTTCTAACTAATTCCTGGTCATTCGATGATGGCAATAGATAGGTGCTATGCAAGTTATGTAATCCCCCAATTGTTATATGTACAAAGACATAGAATAATTAAGAAATTATTAGAAATATTAGAAATACGCTAAGTGATGTGCAACATTGTAAATCAAGGACAATTTATACAGTTTACTAACGTTCATGGGAACGGAAGCGCTACTTTGTAGCACAGACGATAGTGACTGCAGATATCAGGTCACAGGCGGTCGCAAACAGTCACGTACCAAGATTACCTAGAAAGTAAGATCGCAACAATGTATTTATGAATAGAATTAAGTGTAAGCAGACATGAGATCTGCAAGTTCCCACAGCCATGTGAAGGGGTATGGGTATTATAAAAAGCCCGGGAGCCCCGGTCGACGACAGTTAATCCATCGATCAGCTTTAACATTGCAGTTCGTTAGATTAGTCAGTTTTGTGCAATTAATTAATGTATTTCGGATTTAGAATAATTTCAATTCAAGCTTTGTAAAATTTCATTATTAATTTCTGTATAATAAAACAAATTGTTAAGAAGTTTGGAAATGGTTTTGTAAAAAGGCAGCTTCCAAGCCACGAACCTTAACTTGCATTAATCGAAAAAAAGAAGCTGAAAAGCTAGAAAATTGATAACCCTGACTATTATATTAATATGATTCAAAGTGCCAGACCTAAAAAACTTTTTGAAGAAATATTTTTACAGCATAGCCATCTAACCAAAAACAGTTAAATTGAAGGGGAATTTCCAATTGTCAAAATATTGGATTATAAACATTTTTTGCTAATGGAATTAAACCTAGTATTCCTGGCATATCGAAGGTCGGTCTGTAATGTTTTCGTCCCAATCTAAACAAAAAATTAGAGAGACAATGTCAGGGAACTATCGTGACTTTGTACTGTATAAAACAGGATGACAAAGATATGTTGCTGACCAGAAACATCCACCGCTTGCATACAGAACATTTTTGAAGATATAACCCGAGAAACTTCAAAACGTAAAATTTTTGGCACTGCACATTCAAAAAGTAGAGAATAGACTCCTCTACGATATATTAGATAAATATGGTGAAGAAAATCCGAAAGAAAGTGATGTAGAATGAGACTCAGAAATATTTGAATGAATTTTTATTATGTAAACAATATAATTTATGATGTAAATGTCTATAAACCTAATAAACGTCAAACTGTATCACAACATCTCAACAACTTATTTTAGAATTAAAATAAATTTTACGGTAAAAACTCAGTCTTTGTTGGTAAAAAGTTCCTAAGTGCAATTAAAAAACAATTAATTATCCGGCTTACATAAGATTTACATAAATCTATTTGCCATTTGATATATAAAGTACTTAATACTAATGACAAAAAAGTTGAACTTGAATGGTTTATCACGTGCGGTCTGGTTTCATAGCTGAAACGAAATCTTTGTCGTCAAATATCTCAAAATAGCAAAATGTTACTTATGAACTTTTTGCAAGGAGCCCTTTAATTTCTTGTCACACGAGTTTAGGTTCGGGTCTTGGGAGCTGCCTTTTTAAAAACCAGTTCTAAAACTTCTTAACAAATATATTTTATTTATACAGAAATTAATTGTGAAATTTTGACCAGTTAATACAAATTTATTCTACATTCAAAATTAATTAATAAATGTACTATTTTGAATAGTCTAGCAGACTTCAATGCTAAAGCGGAATACTTGACTTACTACTGGGTTCTTGAGCTCCCAGGCTTTTTATAATGTTCCTACCCTCTCATATGGCTGTGGGAACTTGCAGATCTCATGTCTGCTTATTCTTAATACTATTCATAATTACAATGTTCTAATCTTAATTTCTAAGTAATCTTGGTACCTGACCGTCTGTGACCTGACATCTGCAGTGTCACTATCGTCTGTGATACAAAGTAGCGCACCCGTTCTCATGAACGTTAATAAACTTTATAAATTGTCCTTGTATTTACTTTGTTGCACTTCAATTGACATTTTATTACACTTTCTAATAATTTCCTAACTATTCTATTTTATAATATACCGGGTTATCCAAAAGTCCCGCAACCCTAAAATATTTTTTCTGGACCGCATTTTCTGGTAAAATTTTTTATACATAATATTTAGGATTGTCCTCCAGCTATCTGGTTGTGGCCTTAATGTTGACCTTGACAATGACCTTAAAGGTTAAATCGTTGTCAAGTTTACGTTTTCAAATAGACACCCCTATTTTTTATTGCGGATTCGGAAAGAGCACAAAATTTTATAAATGACCTTGACCTTGGCCATGACCTTAAGATGAACTTGAAGGTCATTACCAAGGTCATGGTAATTGTATAATTTTGTGCTCTTTCCGAATCCGCAATAAAAATAGGGGTTTCTATTTGAAAAATTGACCTAAAAGCAATTTGATCTTTAAGGTCACGGGCAAGGTCACTTTCAAGGTCAGCAACAGATAGGTGGAGCACCATCTTGAGCATTTGTAAAACAAATCTCTAGCCAACCTAAAATATTGGAAATACTTTTTTTAATCGACCTCAATTGTCTTTAAGGTCATCTGAAGGTCAAGGCCCAGGTCAAAGTCATTTATAGAATTTTGTGCTCTTTCCGAATCCGCATTAAAAAATAGGGATATCTATTTGAAAAAGTGAACTTGACAACGATTTGACCTTCAAGGCTATTGTCAAGGTCAACTTTAAGGCCACAACCAGATAGCTGGAGGATAATCCTAAATATTTTGTATGAAGAGTTTTTCCAGAAAATGCGGTCCAGAAAAAATATTTTAGGGTTGCAGGACTTTTAGATAACCTGGTATACATCAATTGGAGATACATAACTCACGTTATAAATTTGAAATTTTAAATTGTAATCGCAGTAAAAGCATATCCAGTCAATTCACGCAAAGTACGATAGTAGAATGTATGAACAACATAATCAGACCTTTCTTGAATACCGCACCAATGTTTGTACAAACAGAAATATCCTAGTGTTGACGTCTTGGGATGAATAAAACTTCATCAACGTATAATATTACACCTACCAAATATGATGAGTGTGGTCCAGTAATATGTTTGTACAAACATAATGTCGGAAGTAAGTATCCACATGCCCGCTGAAACTACTTTTAATGCTCATTATTTTGTTTGTATTTACATGTATTTACAAACACATATACGTACGTGTAGTTTCGATATATGTTGTCACCTACATCTTTCCGGAAGTGGGTATTCCATACATAGCGAATCGTCTAGTGTTGTGCTTTTTTTGTACAAACAATTCAATCATACATATTTGTACATGTAGGGGGCTCTTTGAACTGCGATTTTTCATCTTGTTAATTAACTTATACCGATGCACTATGATTAATTTAAATTATCACCACAATAAATTTATATTGATCTCTTCAATAATATATCTCATATAGGGTACTTTATTTATACCGCTTATGTATATCACATCACGGCTTGGCTTGACTTTGTTTTAGAAAGACACTTTTATTCGGGGGTCGTATATATATTTCAATTCAGCATGTTCCCCTGAGACTAACGACATACGACTTTTAGTGCGGAAACGACCCCTTAAAAAGTTATGAATTTTTAAATTTCCCATGTTAAGTCTATGGGAAATTTTTTTTTAGCTAAAAATTAATTTAAATTAACTGCGCATGCACGGAAATAGGCCGCCGTCTGTCTTAACGTCGGTTTGTGTTTACGTTTTGAAGAGAGTGGTTGGTATTTCATTTCATAAGCTCAAGTAAGAAAGAACTTATGCTTGACCTTTGTTACAAGTTCAAATTTAAGTTCTTTAGATCATGGAGAATTACGCTATAAATTGGAACTATAGCAGGCTACCGATTTGCAAAGAACGGGGATATTCTTTTGCAATCGAGCATGGGCTGCTTACCGAGAAGAAGGATTGCCGTCGTCACAAAAGACCTATGCTTGTGGATAAATCTCAACATGGCGTCGGCGGATTTTATTGTCCTAAAGGTCGAAGAGATTGCCGCAAGTATAGCGTTGCTACGGGAACCTGGTTCGAAGAATCTCGCATGGCTCTCCATATTGAAATCAAGTAAGTTTGTGTCTTTTTTGTTTATTATTTATTATAGGTTTCTAATTTTATTTTAGGCTTTTATATGGATTTGCATTAAATGAGTCGTACGCTAAAGTTAGGTTTGGTTGGGTTAGGTTAGGTTGGGTTAGGTTTGGTTGGGTTAGGTTAGATTGGGTTAGGTTTGGTTGGGTTAGGTTAGGTTGGGTTGAGTTAGGTTAGGTTAGGTTAGGTTGGGTTAGGTTTGGTTGGGTTAGGTTAGGTTGGGTTAGGTTGGGTTAGGTTAGGTTGGGTTAGGTTAGGTTGGGTTAAGCTTAGAATCATTTAAATTATTCAAAAATCTTTTTTCCTTTTTTTCAAAAAAATTCCCATATACTTAACATGCGAAGTTTAAAAATTCATTACTTTTTAAGGGGTCGTTTCCGCACTGAAAGTCGTATGTCGTTAGACTCAGGGGAACATGCTGAATCGAAATATATATACGACCCCCGAAACAAAGTGTCTTTCTAAACCGAAGCCTCACGGCTTTTAAGGCTTTAATAGGAACTTAACTTCTAAACTAACAACACGATCAAAGCTAATCTGTTTATTACATTACTTCACTTGAATGTTGAATAAATCAACTAAACATCTTGAAATAACTTTAATTCTTATTGTAGACTGTATTAAAATCAAATTACATATTTTATAGAAAAATAACATGTCATAGAAGACAGGACTACTCGGCCATCTTCCTTGTAGTAATAATTAATTAATATATTTTCAAAAGCCAATCGTGCTTGTTATGAAGATGAGTATAAACAAAGAGCGCCGGAAATACGTGTAAAATAAATGGCGCACTATTTAAATTTAAAGCTACATAAAAATACTAAAGTCTTAACATATTGCCCCGACCTAGCGAAATACAACTTACACTAAAGAGTAACTGTACAGTACTAATTAACTAATACATTGTCGAGTGGTAATACACAAATCTTAGCTACAGCACGTTTTATTTTTCCACTGGCGCACTGCAATGTTACAACTCGCACTATACCATCGGCCAGGATGCAGCTCTAGGATTCCAAAACTAAGGCACCGATTTTTAAAATGTTTTGTACATTCTGTTTCCATTTCATTCTTTTCTGCAACTCTGGTATGTATTCAGATTCCCAACGTCTCCAAAATTGCTGCAACAGTGACTGAAGATACCGAAAACGCGATAAACGATTTTCTGGAATATGCAGAAGTGATGGATCCGGAAGAAACTGCATTGATCGGCCAATAAGAAAATGACCAGGAGTGAGTGCATCCAAGTCCATAGGATCCGACGACATGGGGGAAATAGGACGTGAATTAAGTACACACTCTATCAGCGATATACAGTATAAAACTCCTCAAAGGTTAATAAGGCATTACCTAATATTTTCTGTAAGTGAATCTTTGTGAATTTAACCCCTGCTTCCCAAATTTTCCCAAAATGTGGAGAATTTGGTGGAATAAAATACCATACAATTTCATCACTGGCTAGTGATTTTTGAATATTATTTTGAACCGACTCATTTTTTAAAAATTGGCCAAGTTCCTTTAAAATAGACTGTGCACCAATAAAGTTTGTGCCATTATCAGAAAACATATTTGATGATTTTCCACGCCTTGCAATAAAACGTCTTAGAGTGGCCAAAAAAACTTCCGAGCTCAACTCTGTACCTAATTCTAAATGCAGTGCTTTAGTTATAAAACAAATGAATAAAACAATATATGCCTTTTGTGATTTAAATCCTCTAGACTTTTTATTCCTTAAAACAAATGATCCTGCTTAGTCCATACCTGTATTTTCAAATGTACATGAAGCTCTTACACGCTGTTGAGGTAAAGAACCCTGTAGGTATTGAACATTACATTTAGGTTTAACCTTTGAACAAATAATAAATCTGTGAATAACTACTCTTACTAAGTTTCTCCCTGAAATTACCCAATATTTTCCCCTTAGTTTAGCTAACAATAGTTGTGGCCCACAATGTAGAAGACGCTTATGCTTAGACTCTATAATTAATATTGTTAATTTGCTATTTTTGAACAAAATAGTAGGGTGCTTTTTATTATACTGAAAATATGATTTGTGTAGGCGCCCCCTACACGAAAAACCTCATTGTCATCCAGAAAAGGGCTTAAAGGTTGTAGTTTGGATTTTGAATTTATTTCTTGTTTATTTTTTAAGCATAAAATCTTTTCATAGAATACTTGCTCCTGAGAGAATTTAATTAATCTCAGTAAAGAGCGTTGCAACTCTTCAACAGATAAAAATCCAATTAAACGCGATTGAGGGTTTTTCAGATTGTATAAAAATCGCAAACAATATGCAAAAACTCTTTGTAATCTGCAAACCGATGAATACTTGAAAAATAAATCTAATTCTTTAGATTCTGTAAAATAACAATTAGTTTTTGCTTTCTTAATTCTGGCATCTCAATATTTATTTGATTGGGTTGAGGTGGCTATTCTGACACTTTTTTGCAGCCAAGGAGGTCTATGCCACTAGAGATCAGAGTAAAGCAATGTACATGGAGTAACCCTCCGCGATGCTAAGTCAGCAGGATTGTTCTCAGACCTAACATGATGCCAATTAACGATATTGGCGATTCTCTGAATTTCTGCGACCCGATTGGCAACAAAAGTATTCCATCGCCAAGGATTAGAATTAATCCAACATAGCGTAATAACAGAGTCAGACCAAAAAAAAAGATTTTTAATGTTAACATTTGTGTGTTTCACTGCACTGAGAAATTTCTCTACGAGGTGTGCCAATAAAACTGCAGAACAAAGTTTTAACCGAGCAATCGATATATTTTAGAGCGGTGCTACACGTGTTTTCGAACAAATTACATTAATCATATGTTTTCCTTTTTCGACTTCACTTAATTCATGTAACTCATCCTTGAATTTAAGCCAATTCGTGCTTAAATCCAGCGGTACCGATTGATCTCAAAAATATTCCTATTTTCACAATTTTTGTATAATTAGTTTGGCAACTATAGCGACTGGTGCCAATAAACCAAGTGGATCAAAAATTTGCGCAGTTATGGACAATATTGTGCGGTTTGTTGCATGATTTTGACTTTTCAAGTGATTGACACAGAAACCAAATAAATCTGTATACCCCGAGTTTTTGATTGATCGCTCTTACAAATCTGGTAAGAATCTTCACCGCAATACTCTTTTTATCAATAATTTCTGATTTATTGGACTTCCACTTACGTAAACGAAAACCGGCACTTGCTAGAATTTGTATTATCTGCAAAAGTATTTCTTTTGCTTCTGATACAGAATTGAACTCTGCTAGTAGATCATCTGCATAGAAAGAGGTTTCTATAATGCTACTCGTTTGAGGATATTTATCTTACTTTCAATAGCAAGCTGTTTAAGACATCTTGATGCGAGAAATGAGACTGATGCTGTTTCATAAGTAACGGTTTGTAATTCATAACAATTAAGCTCATGTGAGACATCGCCTCACCAAAAACTTTTGTGCAAGGCCTGATCTTCCTTACACATTTTTATCATCCTGTACATTTTGGCTATATCCGCTGTAACAACATAAGGATAAAGCCTAAACCTTACTAGAAGAGCGAATAATTCATCCTGAACCACCGGCCTTACCACTTGGACATCGTTTAAAGGAAAACCATTGCTTCCCTTACAAGATCCATCAAAAACAACACGAAGTCTGCTAGTTGTGTTATCCTCCTTAAAGACACAATGATGAGGCAGATAAAATATGAGTTTGCTTTCAGAAACTTCATTGATTCTGGTCATATGATTTAACTGAATATACTCATGTATAAAGTTTGCATATTCCTTTTTTAATTTGGAATTTTTGTTCAGACGTTTTTCTAAATGATAGAAACGTTTTAAAACTATTTCCCTAGAATTGCCTAAATTAGAAAAATTGTCGCTCTTGGGAACAGAGACGATAAATTTTCCATCGGTATCATTGCTTGTAGTTTCAACGAAATCACTTTCTGTTCTTTTTTCTTCATCAGTGAATTTATTATCACCTCCTTGACAATACTCAATAGACCAAAATTTTTCAGCTTGCTTTAAAATAGCATCATCTCTTTCTCTAATAAAGAAAGTAGACGAGGGTTGTATTTGTTCATCTAATGGAAGATTTACATAACCAGAAATTAGCCAACCAATATGAGTTTTTTGAAGAGAAGGTAAATTTTTTCCCAAAGAAATTTGGCCTACACACAAAAGCTGCCAAAAGACCGAGGCATCTAAAAGTAATTCCACTTTTCCTACTTCATTAAAATTTGTATCTGCTAAACGTATGTTTGGTGGAATTTTTAGCAATGAGGCATTAAATGGATTTGCTGGAACCTGCTCCGTAATCTTTGGTATAGACATGTAACCTTTATTGCAAATGCATTTACATTTGATTTTACTATTAATTCAGTTTTATTATGTATATTCGAAATACTTTCATTTATTCCAAAAATCAAACAATCTACCTTTGTCTTCGACAAGTTTAACAAATCTGCAAAATCTATAGTCACAAAATTTGACATACTTCCAGAATCAAGCAAAACCCTACAGTCATGATATTTACCATGGCTGTCGCTAACCTTAACTCTTGCTGTAGACAGCAAAACCTGAAAAGTTTTATTTTTAATACTTGAATTATTAGTAATTGTACTAATACTACCTTCACTTCTTTCAGTTTCAGTTTTTGAGCCCATCTGGCCTTGTGCAGCACCAGTATGTGTTTGGGATACTTCTTTAGTATGAGCATTCATATTACCTTTACCAATATGCAACAAAGTGTTATGCTTTTTGTTGTAAATAGTACATAATTTTCGACTTTTATATTTATTAATAAAGTGATTAGTTTTAGACACTTTAGGCACAAATTTAAACCTTTAACCTCGGCAATGCGAACATGTGTATCTAAATTCAGGAACTTTTCACAATTGTAAATATTATGCTCTGCCTTACAGTACATATAAGAAGCCGGAGAAACTACTGCATTATAGCTATTAGAATAAATAGCTACCCTTTTATTTTTGCTTTGATCCCTTTGAGCAATGTCTAACGTTTCCAGCAGCTCGCACCGTTGCTTTAAAAATACCTTTAGATCCTCAGTAGTAGGCAATTCACCCAAGTACTTATGAGTTTGCCAAGCTCTTTGCGATATCATATCCATTTTAGCTGACACTATATAAATGATCAATGTGTCGCAATGCTGAACCGGTTGCCCCATCGCTTTCAAAGAACGCAAATGTTTTAACGTGTTGTCATTTAATTGTCTCAAGGATAAATGCGATTCCTTGTTTATATTAGGCATATCAAAAAGTGCTTTAACATGATTATGAATTATTAATCGCTTGTTTTCATATCGCTCCCGAAGCAAATTAAACGCTGTTGAATAATTTGCATTACTAACCTCTAAATTTTTAAACGTGTTTGCCGCTTCCCCTTTTAAACAATTATGGAGATAGAAATACTTTTGTGAATCTGTTAAGGTATCATTTGAATTGATAATGGCATTGAAAATGTAAAATTCTTGCCATTGTTCGTGGACACCAAAAAAGACCGGAAGGGACAAAGACTGGAGATTTACGTTAGCAACTGCATTGTTTGCATTTGCTGAAGCTTCTTTGACCACTGGCGCCCCAGGCATTTGCTTTTCATACTGACCAATGATAGCTTTAGCTGCAGATAACATATCAAAATACAAATTTTCAAAATGCTCACGTGCTTCTTCAGATTGTTCTTGGGTCTCAAGAGGCTTCTTAACCTCAGATTTAATTGATAGTTGAATAACTTGGAATTCCTCCCACAAAGGTTCAACTTTAGCCAACCTAAACTTCAGAGATTCTACAATTAAATCATCTAAATCATTAACCTTACTTTGTGTATTAATTAAAAATAGTTCAAACCTGCTTAACTGCCCTTGAATGGCAGATCGTTTTGTTTTTAATGAAGATTTGTCATCCATTTTGCATAAATTGTAAGACTGCTCAAACAAATAATGAAATAAACAAAATACTGTAATTTCGCAGATAAAGGAAATACGTAATTTCACTAATTGCGTCAAAATACAAGAGGTACAAACGAGTATAGACTTACTTTTTATGTTGGCTTGATTTATTATGTTCTATATTTTCAACAGCAATCATAAAAATAGATTATGAAAGGTCGAAGGTCGCCACATGTATATCTAATTTTGGCGGTTTCAACGTGCTCCCTCATGAATCCAGCGAGAATGGACCATGTTTATTACATTACTTCTCTTGAATGTTGAATAATTCAACTAAACATCTTGAAATAACTTTAATTCTTATTCTGGACTGTATTAAAATCAAATTACATATTTTATAGAAAAATAACATGTCATGGAAGACAGGACTACTCGGCCATCTTTCTTGTAGTAATAATTAATTAATATATTTTCAAAAGCCAATCGTGCTTGTTTTGAAGACGAGTATAAACGAAGAGCGCCGGAAATACGTGTAAAATAAATGGCGCACTATTTAAATTTAAAGCTAGATAAAAATACTAAAGTAAAGTCTTAACAACAACTGTTGTTATAATCAAAGCTGTAATTAGAAGAGCCTACAGAACCACTAAACGTTAATTTATACATTATCCAATTGTTCTACATGAACCTACAACAACCCAGAATATGCAAATAACATTCACGAGATGCTTACTGTAATCTTTAAATGAAGTCTTCTACTTGTCAATCAAGAGATGTCGCACCGCAAGACATCCCAATCATTTTTTGTTTATCCAAACCCTTCGTTTACATTTCGATTTATTATTCTGATTACAGACAGACCAATAGACGCTACAATATCTAAAAGAATGTTTATGTATGTGATGTGTTGTAACCTGCTTTGTTAATAGACGTTTATACGTCGAGCCAAAGTCGCTAACTAATAAATAAAAAATATTTAGAGTTCATAAAATTCAATTAAATACTTAATAATAATTAGATAACGTAGAATTATACAATTATAAATTATATAATCTTGTCAAAGTGAAGCAATTAGTCAATAATTTTTGTTACTCTGTACAATGGTATAATTTTGTAAATTTAATTCCACCATTTTGCTTAAATATTATTTTACGCTAAGTGATGAAAGTACCGCTTTATCAATGGTAACAATGATCATTTCAAGGATCCATTCCGAAACAATAATTTAACGTTTTAAAGTATACGGTTAAATAGTGATTACGTAAATACAATATTTGTAGTACATCAGTATGACGAGCATAATCCTTTATTTACATTCCTATAAAAACTGAACTTCTTTAATTCAAAAATCAGTAGCATTCAAAATGAATTCCAAAACTGTATTTGTTATTTTAAGCGTAATGGTCTTAGCAGCCCTCTTTGAAACACCTACAGCAGCTCCACCTGATCAGCACAGAAGACACAGGGTAAGTTATAATAAAATAAACATTTAAAAATAATCCGAATTAGATTACACGTGGTGTTGTCGATACTATTGCTGGTACTGTACCGGATGTGGTAGAAAAGGCTGCAGATATTGCAAAAGACGTACTTTCGAAAGCTGGAAATGTTTTGACGGGGTAACCGCAGTAAATGCTCAAGAGATTATACAGTTTATAATTTGTCGTTCATTTTATAAACCAATGTATATGGAGTAATAAAAATTTTGTCAGTAACATGTTAATTTATATAGCTTAACTCAATCTACAAGAAAGAAACGCCTGATTTCATTGACAGTTCTAAAAGGCGTAACAATTTTTTTAAAATGGACAAATTGCTAGTTGCGTCAAATTAGAAATCTACCAGAAGAAGCGAAAGGAAAAAGAAATTGAAAAAAATCCTTCCATTTACAGCATTAGGTCGATTCTCAATTTTTCAATAAGTACTTGGTCCCATATGGAAAACAACATGCTCTTTATTTTCTAATTTGATTCAATCACAAGGTTAAGTTGTTACGTGCATCGACGTAGCCTAAAAAAGAACAAGGAAAGAAGAAAGAAAGTGACCGGGTACAAATAACAAAAATAGAGGCAGGCCTGAAAAATAAAAGGAAAAAAATGCACACACTCACTCACAACTTACAACAAAACATACAAAAAAAGAAACATCTAATTAAAACAAAATTTGTATAAAGCACAGTATTCCCAAACCCCAACAAAAACAATTCAATAACCCTATTATACATCTATGCGGCAGAACAAACAAATTACTTCAAAAATAGCGAGCTGCAGTCTTTAGGTCGCTACCCCTTTGAAATAAGAATCAAAAAAGGAAGAAAAAACCCCCAATTCACCCTTAAAAACCACAGCTCGTAATTCCTACAGTAACCCTAAAGTTATATACCTAAAATTCTTAAATAATTATAGAGTACCGACCCATATCCCTTAATTAACCCAAAGTTACAAATTAAAAAAAAACAGTTTGAAATCCCTCCCCGTAAACATACAATTAACCTATCCAATTGTCCCACAAAAGAGGAAAACCCAATTCTTAAGTAGTTATAGCGCATCAACCCACATTCCTTAATTAAAAATAATCATTTTGCCACTACCACTCTGAGTCATTCAGCACAAACAGCAATGCTTCCATACGGCGGCCATAAATCCTAACATCGTTTAGTAATGTTCATAGGGATATATACGAACCAATCTGGTAACTGCCTAGAACCACGCCACCTGTGCACCCTCCTGTCCCGTGTATAAACAATCTTTAGAAATTACCAAATTACGTACCGATTATGGGTATTAATCCAACCACGCAAGTTCTTATACCCAACCATAATCCTCACCTAACACCTTCCTACATATCAGTCATTCAAGCCAACCTTCAACACTCCCGCTCCGCAACACTTGAACTTGACCATCTCCTCACCGAACGAAAAATATCCATAGCTGTCCTACAAGGACCTTACCTTATAAACAACAAAATCACCAACCTTCCACCATCATCATTAACAACCCCCAAATAGATGCATCCCTTATCCTTTCCCACTCCACTCCACAGGTACTGACCGCTGAATTACACTGGAGGACTGGTACCATCTACATTATTTTGGCTTACTTTCAATGCAACAAAAACATTCAGACATACTTACAACATTACAACAACTAGACAACACTTTACAAACCCTTACACACAAATCGACACTTATATGTGCAGACGCCAACGCACGTTCTACATTATGGTACAATGACACCACTGATGACAAAGGCACCCTCCTTGAAGATTTCATCATTCAACACAACTTATTTATTCTAAACACTCCATCAAACACACCAACCTGGGAATTCTTAAACCACAGCTCTAATATTGACGTCACCCTTGCCACCCCATCAGCCCGTAACCTAATTGACTCCTGGAATATATCTCATCTTATAACCTCTAGTGACCACAATCCAACAACATTTAACATCCTCCCCAATCTCCCACAACGTCAATTTCACAAATCGTCATTCTATAATACAAATAAAGCAGACTGGCCCCGCTTCCTGAAATCCTTGAGAAACCACATTTCTAACCCCAACCTGCTATACCACAATGTTCACATCCAACCTTACTTGCTAACTTCATTGTCCAAAATATACACCGTTCCGCATCCACTGCCATCCCAACAAGATACCACAATACTCGCTCGACACCCTGGTGGAGCCCTATATTGCAAGACACAAGACGATGCCTAAACGCCCTACGACACAAAATACGTCTACATAGACTCGCAGTTACAAATGACCATTTAACACGACTGACTACACAATACCGACAACTACGATCAAAGTTTAAAAAATCCATTTACGAGGCTAAGAAGAACCATTTCCAAAACATCGTTGACCACCCCAATGCCGATCCCTAGAAAACTAATTGCAGGTTAGTAAAACCCCTCCGAATCAAATCCTAACTACGCCCACATCACTTCAAAACCCCACCATCTAAAATACTTCATCCTTCCTACTAAAATCTGTAATCCCTCCTGCTTCTATGGATATCCCTTCCTTTCAGCAAGATCAAATTATCCCCAATTGCGAAACCCCCCCTAACACACCCCCAGATGAAATCCTTGACACCAACTTCCTTGATTCCATTGTCTCCAAATTAGAAACACACAAATCTCCAGATCCAGACAATATCACTAACATCATCATTAAAAAATCATGGCCAGTAATCCGTCAACCCATCATCCAACTGTTCCAAAAATTCCTAACCACCGGCATCTTTCCTGACACCTATAAACATGCTAATATTACCCTACTACTGAAACATACAAAACCTCCTGAAGACCCACGTTCCTACCATCCAATTGTCCTTCTTTCATCTATCTGTAATCTCCTTGAAAAACTGATCCTACAAAAACTCCAATCACACATCGAAAGTTACTCCCTGATTTCCCACAACCAACACGGTTTCCGCCAAGGACACAGCGCAGAACAAACAATCTTTTCCTTAATCTCCAAAGTCCGATCATCACAATCCAAATACGTCATAGCAATCTACCTTGATTTCCACTCGGCCTTTGATCTCCTCTGGTGGCCCAATGTCCTGAACCAACTCAAAATACTGAATTTCCCTTCATATATATATATTATGACATTTGACATTTATCAAAGGTTCTACAAAGGTAGTTCGTTAGTGCTACTGATAAAACCATAAATTTTCCATTTTATCAAGCTATACTAAAAGTTAAAAACACTACGGTTAACAAAGATTGATGAATAGTTACTTGTTGAAAGCATAAATAGGATATTACGTACTAGAAGTACAGCGTTTGGAGTTTATAAAAAGCATTATTATTTGTTTGCATATACGAAGGGTATCTAATGCATCTTCGGTTGAATGTGTATAGGTTTTGTCTTCAGTTTAGCATTTGTAATTTTGCAGGATACTGTATGCCAATTATAATTTTGAGTTTCCTAAAATAAGATATGTTTAATACATTTAAAATATAAATCAATATAAAATTTTGAAATGTCAAATAATATGTAAAATAAAACAAAACTGTTCTAAAATAGTAGTTAAGTAGAATTAAGTTTTATATGTTGAATGCACCCCTTATGTTATATTAGTTAGTAGGCTAGAAATAAGTTTGTTTTTTGTTGTTGTCTAGGTGATAATTGTTTAAAAGGAATTATAAAAAAAAAAAAAAAAAATTGTTTGAAAAGATTAATTAGAAATTTTTGAAAAAGAGAGGGACTAAATTTTGGTACATTGAAAAATTGTTTTGGCTCAAGAGCTGGTAATAAAAAAATTGTTAAAAATAATAGACGTGTTAATTGTGCATGCATTTTGATTCAAAATAATAAGGAAGGAAAGTGAAAAGTTATACGACGAGGATAAATTCCAAAAGAGGAATTTAAATATATACCAACATCGGGGCATCCTTTGTTGTGGTTCAGGAGTTGCAGCTGATCAATTTTTAATTGGTGACGTATAAGGTGTTTGTAGTTTGTAGAGTAATAAAACAATTAGTGGTTGAAGTAGTTTCCATAAGAGAACCTAACTAGAGGAAAACATATTTGTATTTTATATTAAAACTTATATATTTAGGTACTCACTGAAAGTGTTCAAGGCAACTCTGTGTATCCTGTATCCAATCCTGTACAACCAGACACATTCAACGGAGTTACAGGTATAAAAGTTAATATTATCTACTCTTCATATTAAGTAATTTGGAATAAATTAAATTTCAACGTTAACCAGAATAAATAATTGCAGAACAAATTTATCAATCTTTGTTTAATCGGTATACGAAAGCACAACTTAGAGGTTAAATTGATTTTGATCGTATACGCTTTAGGCGTCTGTGTTTCAATACCTGTAAGGGGATAAAGAACCTACTTCTCCTTACAGAGTTAAAATCCTAGATTCAGTTTCCCTGAGAGAGAGTTTCAAAAAGCCGTGGAATAATTGAATTGAGAGAGTTTTATTTTATCAATTACAGACTAACACCATATTACAGGTTGCACCTATTATTTTACTCTTATATTAAAGCATCATTACACATAAAATATCAACATACATAACATAATATTGGCGACCAACAAACGTGGGGCAAGTTGAAGAGTAATAGGTTGCAGCAGGACAAAAAGCAGGTGGGGCTCGATAAGCAGTGTTGTAAGCGTGGTGTTTTGGAGAGAGAGAATTAGCGTAGTTGCAGGTTTGGAGAAATTGTATTTTGGTGGGGCAAGAAAAAGGTCATTAAAAAAAGGCAACATTATTTAGAACATGTCAGACGAGAAAGGGATCACCAGGTCAGGAAAGGTTTATGGTGTCGAGACGGTTATGAGAGGGCAACGGGTGATGGAGACTTTAGCGGCAGGAGATGCAGGGGATGAAAGGAGAGAATATGTGGAACCGGAGGTGGTTGTAATTCAGCCGGACGTGGAAAGACAGGTCGAAGGTGTCAGAGAGACAGCGAACGAGGGGGACATGCTAGGTATTATGCAGTTTTTAAGAGAAATTCGGAACGAGGCTAGAAATTCACAAGCGGAAGGTAGGAAAAATTTTGAGAGAATAGAGACAAAATTTGAAAATTCACAAGCGGAAGGTAGGAAAAATTTTGAGAGAATAGAGACAAAATTTGAAAATTCACAAGCGGAAGTTAAGAAAAATTTTGAGAGAATGGGGGAAAGATTTGAAATGATTGAGATGAAATTCGGAGGGATAAATGCGCTAATACAGAGCAGTTTGGGTTTACTTAGAGATGAAGTAAGGACGGACGTAGAAGACAGGGTAAAGGTCGTCGAAGAAAATTTGGTAACAGGTTTGTCGGAGCTAAGGGGTGAATTGGTAGGAGTCGATCTAAAACAAACCGAGAATCTTCAAAATTCTAAAAGGGAAGTTATGGAAATGATTCAGGATAAAATTAGAGATTCAGGGGAATTAAGGGCTGATGTGATTGGATTTAAAGACAGGGTAGATGAAAAATTAGGGGTACTGGAAGGTAGTGTTAGGGTAATTAGGGAACAAGTAACAGGTTTAGAAGGGGGACGTTTAGGGACAATGGACCAGGGCTATTTCAAAATTGGACGAGAAATCTTACCGAAATTTGAGGGAAGACGTTACGAACAGCCGATGTTATACTTAGACAAGTTGGACGAGATAATGGAAGGTGAACCAGAGAGGGTGCGCGTACAAATGATAGGGGCAAGTTTAAAGGGAAACGCTGAAAAATGGCACAGCATCATCAGGAAAAGTTACAACACATACGAGCAATTTAAAACTCTTTTCAAAGAACAATATTGGGGTAACGCGAAACAGACAGAAATTCGGACAAAATTGATAACAGGACAGTATTTGACTAGCATGGGGTCGCGAGAGGAATACATCATTGACAATTACAATCAGGCGCAGCATTTGACTCCGAAATTTAGAGAAGAGGAGTTGATACAGTTTTTATCGAGACATATGGAAGCTGAAGTGGCTAGGGCGGTGGCCACTCAAAATATTAAAACACTGAAAGAATTTTTAGAAATCATGCGGAATTATGACATGGCCAGGGAATTTGAAAATAATAATAGATATTGGGAAGGTAGGAATACCGGGAGAAACCGGAATCAACAGGAAAATTTTAAAACAGGGAATCGATATGACAATCCAAGACAGGAACAACGACACGGGGAGAGACATATGACACCTCAACACAATGGGAACAGAAACCAGGACCAGGGGGACAATTACCGTTTCAATAACTGGAACAGGAATCAATATCAGGGAGATCAAGGGAGGACGAACCACTGGGGTCAACGGGTACATAGAGACGAAAATTTTAGGGGATCAAATAACTGGCATAGAAATGACTGGGGAGATGGGAGACAATTCAACCGAAGACAGGATTTTCAACGTGGACAGCAGCACTATGGAAATAGATACAGCGACAACGAACAATTAAGATATAATAGGGAGAGAGATAAAAGTCCAGAGCAGCGTAATGTAGGTATCCGACATATGACGACGTCAGGCAGGAACAGGGAATCCGAAAATGTGATTGAGATAGCACAGGTTCACGAGGAGCCATCGGGTTTAAAAAAAACTCCGATTATGTAAATAAGTTAGTTAATTTAGAGTTAGATATAGGGTTAAGTTTTGTGGATTTGGGTACGACTAGTAGCTTAAGTTTTGTACATTCGTTATTAGAAGACAGGGGTGAAAGAAAAAGTAGTTTACCGTTTGTTAATTTAAAGTTAGGAAATTGTTTATATGTAGCATTAATTGATAGTGGGTCCGAGCTGTCGCTGGTAAAGAAGGAAATAGTAATCAAGCACGCTGAGTTATTAAAAGGGAGGATTTGCAATATAAAACGGATAAGTTTGTGGTCTGCGATGAAAAAGAAGATATCAGTAATCGACGAAATGATTTGTGTACCGATTTCAATAGGGGGAGAAAAGCTAGGAGAAGCTGAGTTTTTAGTGGCAACGGGTTATATTTAGATTTTATAATAGGGATAGATGTTATAGAAAGATTTGGGATGAAAATAGATGGCAAGGATAGAAGTATACAGATTTTAAATATTAGGAACAATTGGGTGGTACCTAATGGTAGTTCGAATAAAGGGATGGATACTAATAATGATGTTTATGATACAGGGATGATTAAGGAAAGTAATTTAGAAGGCCAGGATGAGATAATGTTAGGTAATTTATTTGAGAAGGTATTTGACGAAGGACAGATAGGGATTATAGACGAGGGAATAAAGGGTAGATTATATGAGATATTTAATGAGCACGTAGGGTTATTTAATGGGGAACCAAGGGTAGCGACCAAGTATGTACACAAGTTAGAAGTAACAGAAGAAAATGGGTTTTACACAAAGGTATATCCGATTCCGTATAGTATGAGGGAGAGAGTTAAGATAAAAATCAAAGATATGTTGAAGAATGGAATAATAGAGCCAGCAAGGACTTCTTTTATTAATCCGATCGTTGTTGTACCCAAACCTAGTGATAAGTTAGATATAAGAATTTGTTTAGATGCCAGAAAATTAAATTTGATTACTAAAGCACAATATGAACAGCCACAATCGATGGATAATTTATTATACAAAATAAGTGGGAGAAAGGTTTTCAGCAAATTAGATCTGAAAAACTCATTTTGGTTGATTCCTTTGCATGAAGACAGCCGAAAGTATACTGGTTTTAGCATCGAGGGAGAAATATTTCAATATAGGGTAGTTCCATTTGGTCTTGCTTCAAGTTCAGCTGCATTGGTCAGAGCCATGCAGAAGTTATTAAATGAGTTCGAGGAATTTTGCACGCACTATGTCGATGATATACTGATATTCTCCAGGAATAACGAGGAACACCTGGAACATGTAACAAGAATTATACGTAGGATAGATGAAGGAGGTTTACAGTTGAATGTAGAGAAATGTGAATTTTTCAAACGTGAAGTTGGTTATTTGGGATTTGTAATTTGTGACGAGGGCATTACGATTTGTAAAAAAAGGTTGGACGAACTTAAAAATTTAGAACAACCAAAAAATTTAAGGGGCTTGCGAGGGTTTTTAGGAGTTCTCAACTACTATAAACGTTTTATACCACATTATTCAGAATTGTGCCTACCATTGGTGGAATTACTTAGAAAGAATGAGAGATGGAGGTGGACGGAGCAGCGAGAGAATGCATTTCAGGATTTAAAAAGGGGGTTTTACCAGGAATTATCGTTAAAATATCCAAATTTTGTAGATAAGTTTATTTTACGAACAGATGCATCAAATCGTGCGATAGGCGCAGAATTAGTTCAGATACAAAAGGGGGTAGAAGTGCCAATATGCTTCATTTCAAGAGTACTAAAGGAATGTGAGACAAGGTATTCAACTGCCGAGAAGGAGATGTTAGCTATTGTGTATGCAGTGAAAAATTAAGGTTTTATTTGTTAGGAATAAGTTTCTGATAGAGTCAGATAATTCAGCGGTGACGTTTTGAAGAAGAAAGAATTTTAAATAACCGTTTATATAGGTGGGCGTTAACACTACAAGAATATGATTTTGACATTAGGCACAAGCCAGGGAAGGAGAACGTGACTGCAGACTTTCTTAGTAGAAAGGACGACATAACTGGGGGTGAAAAAAAGGGATTTTTAGTAACGTTACAGACATTTAGAGACGAAGGTAGATGGACCAACCAGGAATTTATTAACATGCAACAACACGAGGACATTGTGACCATTCGGACGAAATTAAACGAGCAAAATGGGGTTGAATATAAAGGGTTTAATCTGAGGAACAACTTTTTGGTAAAACGCATTGGGGACGAAGACTTACTAGTATTATCAAGAGAGACAGCACTAAAAATGATCGTAGAAATTCACACGACATACGGACACATTGGAATACGAAAGACCTTTTTACTGTTTAGGGAGACTTTTTATACGAACAACGACATTTCTTTGATAAAGGACAGCATAAATAGTTGTAGAACATGCTTACTAAGCAAAGACAAGAACATGACGTTACAAAACACACACATGGTAATTAACACAGAAAGACCTTTGGACATGGTAGCAGTCGACTATGTAAGCAACTTAATACCAGGACTTAACGGATACAGACATATTTTGGTGATGGTGGACATTTTTTCGAAGTACGTAAAATTATACCCGAGCAGAAACTGCAACACAAGACACGTTTTGACGAGCATAAGAAAGTACACTGAACAGACAGGGGTGATGAAAAAGATATTGATGGACAACGCCACTTACTTCAATAATAAAAGAGTGATTGATAAATTAAGGGGGGAAGGTATAAAAGTTGGGTTTTGTAGTATACGACATCCACAAGCAAATCCATGTGAACGCTACATTAGGGAAGTCATCAAGTATTTGAGGATATCGGTTGAGGGACAGCATAATAGTTGGGTTCGAAATTTACCAAGGATCGAAAATTATTTGAATTTTGTACCGAGTTCAGTGACGAAGGTTTGTCCAGTGACGTTAATGAAAGGGGTGGTACCAGCCAGGCCATGGCGAGATCAGAACGAGGTGGAGGACATTGACAGTTTATTAGAACAGGCCAGAGCTAGGGCAGAGACTAGACAGCGTAGGGAGGTCGAGAAACGATGCAAACGAATAAAGAAACAGACAAAATTTCAGATTGGGGATTTAGTAATCGTTAAGAGGTTGAGAGTTTCGAATTGGGGTAGAAACATTTGTGCAAAATTATTATTTCCATATGAAGGACCTTATCAAATAAGGAAAATTTTCGCTAATGGTAATACGTTTGAACTTGAGAATGAAAGGGGTGAATGTCGGGGACGATTTCACTTGGAACATTTATACCCATTTATACAATAAATACACATACACATTTTATATTACAAAGTGTTAGTAAATTACAGGCATTAGTAATCAAGTCTACGCATTTCTACAAAAGTTAAATTTAGTGTTAGTATTCATATTAAAATTTGATATGGTTGAACTACAGTTAGTAAATTTTAAAACGTAAGGTTAGCGGTGGTTTAATAAAATAAAAATAAGCTTATTACAATCGTTGACACTGTTTAGAGGAAAAAGAATCTTATATTTATTTTATCAAACCAGGTGGGGCTTCTATGACATTTGACATTTATCAAAGGTTCTACAAAGGTAGTTCGTTAGTGCTACTGATAAAACCATAAATTTTCCATTTTATCAAGCTATACTAAAAGTTAAAAACACTACGGTTAACAAAGATTGATGAATAGTTACTTGTTGAAAGCATAAATAGGATATTACGTACTAGAAGTACAGCGTTTGGAGTTTATAAAAAGCATTATTATTTGTTTGCATATACGAAGGGTATCTAATGCATCTTCGGTTGAATGTGTATAGGTTTTGTCTCCAGTTTAGCATTTGTAATTTTTGCAGGATACTGTATGCCAATTATAATTTTGAGTTTCCTAAAATAAGATATGTTTAATACATTTAAAATATAAATCAATATAAAATTTTTGAAATGTCAAATAATATGTAAAATAAAACAAAACTGTTCTAAAATAGTAGTTAAGTAGAATTAAGTTTTATATGTTGAATGCACCCCTTATGTTATATTAGTTAGTAGGCTAGAAATAAGTTTGTTTTTTGTTGTTGTCTAGGTGATAATTGTTTAAAAGGAATTATAAAAAAAAAAAAAAAAATTGTTTGAAAAGATTAATTAGAAATTTTTGAAAAAGAGAGGGACTAAATTTTGGTACATTGAAAAATTGTTTTGGCTCAAGAGCTGGTAATAAAAAAATTGTTAAAAATAATAGACGTGTTAATTGTGCATGCATTTTGATTCAAAATAATAAGGAAGGAAAGTGAAAAGTTATACGACGAGGATAAATTCCAAAAGAGGAATTTAAATATATACCAACATCGGGGCATCCTTTGTTGTGGTTCAGGAGTTGCAGCTGATCAATTTTTAATTGGTGACGTACAAGGTGTTTGTAGTTTGTAGAGTAATAAAACAATTAGTGGTTGAAGTAGTTTCCATAAGAGAACCTAACTAGAGGAAAACATATTTGTATTTTATATTAAAACTTATATATTTAGGTACTCACTGAAAGTGTTCAAGGCAACTCTGTGTATCCTGTATCCAATCCTGTACAACCAGACACATTCAACGGAGTTACAGGTATAAAAGTTAATATTATCTACTCTTCATATTAAGTAATTTGGAATAAATTAAATTTCAACGTTAACCAGAATAAATAATTGCAGAACAAATTTATCAATCTTTGTTTAATCGGTATACGAAAGCACAACTTAGAGGTTAAATTGATTTTGATCGTATACGCTTTAGGCGTCTGTGTTTCAATACCTGTAAGGATAAAGAACCTACTTCTCCTTACAGAGTTAAAATCCTAGATTCAGTTTCCCTGAGAGAGAGTTTCAAAAGCCGTGGAATAATTGAATTGAGAGAGTTTTATTTTATCAATTACAGACTAACACCATATTACAGGTTGCACCTATTATTTTACTCTTATATTAAAGCATCATTACACATAAAATATCAACATACATAACATATATATATATATATATATATATATATATATATATATATATATATATAAAATTATCCAATCATATTTATCTTTCCGAACAGCAAGCATCCGTACAAACTACTTTTCCTCCACCATGTCCCTAACACAAGACTGTCCTCAAGGATCCATTTTTTCACCTACCCTTTGGAACCTATCCATCAACCCTCTCCTTGATCTTAATATTCCAAACACAGATACCTTCGCCTATGCAGATGACCTCACGTTAACTCCCACGGTAACTCCTCTCTCCAACTACAATCCACTGCAAATATCTTAATCCAACATATCGTAAAATGATCAATCCTAAATAAGCAACACATTTTCCCTACTAAATCCAGAATGTTACTTTTAAAAGGCTTCTTTAACCTCCGCCGCAGTCTTACTATCCATATCCTAGGAACACCCTTAACCTTCTCTGAATCCGTCTCCTACCTCGGTATCCATTTAGAAACCCGCTTGAAGATGCACACTCACCTTCAAAAAATCCGCTCCAAAACCAAGTTAATCCTGCACAACATTCAGCAATCCCTACCTAAATCATTCCAACTAGCCCCACCTACAAGAAGACTAATCCTGAACAACATTATCATTTCTATTGTCCGCTACGCTGTTGGCTCTTGGTATCCCCTCACAACCCCACATTCCCGCAGAATCCTAAACCCAATCATACGTGCTTATCTGTTACACGTCTCTCGAGCCTTTCGAACCACCTCCACTGCCTCTCTATATACAATATTAAAAATCCCCTCTTTAAAAATCCAACTACATCACTTCGTGCAAACCCGTAATCTAAAATTTTGTCGTCCGATCCATCTCCATAATGAAACACCATCTCCTGATATTTACCGCACAATTCCTACCACCGACCTTAAGTCCCGCATTTACAACTCCCTCCTTTACTCCTGGCAAGAATCATGGTCCTACTCCGATACCGGCAGATATACCCACCAAATATTTCCTACCATTACTGACATCCCCAATCACATACAAAACTCCAGCTTACAACAATCCAATTCCTAACTGGTCATGGAAAATTCCGATCTAAATTACACGCCTTTCACCTAATACTCTCTCCACTATGACCATGCAGTCCTGATTCCTCCGAAACCCCAGAACATCTACTATACCACTGCCCCGCTTTTACTCCCATCCGAAATACCTTCAAACAAATCATTCAACTCGACATATTTTCCCCACTACCTGATTTCAAATTCCTAATCACTAACTTTCCCCTTTTTTTACACGCCTTCCTACAAGAAATACTAGACACTAAACCTCCTATAACCCCATTTTAACTCCTCTAACCTGCGATTAAACATGGATAGAAGTTGATATTGCATCGGACCTCAAGAAACCCAACCCCCCTGCCCTGGATCAAGTTTCTGACGTCACCTGAAGGAAAAGCGAGTCCGAGGAAAGGACCAACCAAAACGGAACGAATTTTTATTTATTTTATTTTTCTGATTGCTTATTTCGTTTTCTCTACTAACTTAGAATGTTCAAACTAGGATGGGCCAATGGCCTAGGTATAGTTTAGAATAAAGCTTATTCATACACACAATACATACATACACCTTCCTACACCAAAAAGGGGGCGGCCACTTATCAGACCGTCATGTCCAAAGGCGAAAACACACAGTGGTGTTCTCCCAAACAAAAGACGTTGCAATCCCATAACAAAAGAGGTTGCAATCCCACGGGTAGTTAGGTCCACCGACGGAAGAAGCTACAATAATTACGAAAAGATTCATTTATTTACGCGGAAAAGTACAGATTTATAAAACTATCACTACCAACCAAGCTGTAGGGCGTGCGCGAAATTTTCATAAAGAAAACGCAAACAACCAAAAATTCAACAAGTGTTTTTGTTATGTAAATCGAAAAGAAAGTGAATATTCATTTCGTTTAACCAATGACCAGAGCTCAAAGTAATATTGTTATCAAAACGCGATTAAGAAACTGGAAAACACGGTTTTGTCGGATAGTGCGCGACCTTAGTTCGACGAGTCTGTAAATTAGAACAATAAAGAAAATCATTATACGTTATCGCAATGTTTAACAAATTAAAAAATACCTAAAACAAAGTATTGACTTATTTAAAGTTTATTATAAACTTGTCGTTTCCAAGCAAATGGATTTGCTTTAAAAATTATTGTAAATCGGGCTTATTCTAAACAGGTAAAATATGTAGGATGTTGATGAAGGATTTAAGAATAGCAACAGAATTTATTCGAACGGGTAATGGATTAACAAGGGAAAAAGGGGTAATTACTTTATCCCGAAAATAAACGTAACAAAGTTCAACATTTCGTATCTATAATCTTGCAGAATACAATCCAGCTGTTATGAAACCTGGTATGTAAAGTCAGAAATAACAATTTAATCTTTCAAAAGCCCGTGTAAACACCTTGTGGTTCAGGAAATAGTTCATAGACTCCAACTTGTTTCATACATACGGCGCGTGGGCACTGAAAATTTTGATAAGGCTTCCCCGTTTGAACTGTCTTGGAAAGTAATTTTCTTAAGCTGCTCACTTCCACTACATCTTCGAGGCAAGCGCGCTGAAAAGTCGTTGATGGTGAGACTGCTGTTCAAAGATTTTAGTTCCTTAATTGGTCTTTATTGGAGAGCAAAACCCCCTGAAAGAGCTAACCACCCAAAAGTGAAACAACTAGATCGCAAATGTTGAAGAAAATTCATGCCATACAGCATTAGCTTGGGGCCGACGACTTGTAACCATACCGCCGGCATCTGTGCCAAACCAACTTGAAGACCGCCGCCAACCACTAGTGGTTAAGGGCGAATTTACAGGTATAACTATACAATAGTTTTTATAAAAAAGCTTTAAATAAAAGTGAGTGCAACGCAAGAGAGATGTGATTTTGGGGCGTAGATTGAAGTGAGATAGATACTACATATGTTGCATTAGGAGCGTATTTTAAACGTTTACTTTGTCAGTTGGAGTAAATATACAAGAGGGGGATTATTAAAATTTACAAAAAAATCGGTGCGTGTTTGTGATGCTCAAGTGATTTTCAAAGAAGTGAGTTTCGGTTGGAGTGGAAATACGCAGAAAGGTCTACGTAAGCTTGTTGGTGTGAGGAACAATTTCTAGAATTTCGATGGTGGTTGGAGTTGTTTGTGTACGTTAGTGATAGTGTTTTAAGAATTGAAAGTTTGTATTGTAGAAAGTTTGTAAAATTTTAACATGCTTTTAATGGGGAAGAAGGATATATAAACACCAAGAGATGGTTGTTAAGCTCTGTTAGTCTCCGAGTTCGAATAGCGTAAAGCTTTCTCTTAGTCTACAACCTGCTGAGTAAAATACTTTAACTGATTGAATAAAAGAATGCTCTACGTAAGTAAAGATTGTTTTAATTTTTATTTGCACTAAGTGTGCAAAAGAATACAAATGGAAATGGAGTAGATGTCAGTGGTTGGTCAATTTGGTTGTGTACTAACATTCATTGGTATTGGTAGCAGAGCTTGGGGAATTTGGAAGAATCTTCAATGTGGTAGATGAGTTGATTTGGTGTCAAATGGTTGCAGCTGGCAGTTATGGTTATTTCAAGTCAAGTTGGGGTGTTCCTGTATGCCGCAGTCTCTGAGGGAATGATAGCAGGCGTATGCAGGGATAGTATTCAGGTAACTGTTGCTTTTTATTTGCCTATGTGTATAAACTGGTGCCTAATGACTTTTGTGTATTGTGGGTATAATTTATGAACAAAAGGACAAACTTGGTATGAGTTACGGATTGAACTTTTTCTGTTATATTATTTTATTGTATTTTTATGTGAGAAAGGGTTTATGATATTAGTAATATCTTTTTGTACACGGTAAAAGGGACTTTCTGCTGATTGATATGCAAATATTAGCACGAGAGTTTCAGGTTTTATTAGGAGCTTTTATTAAACCAAGATTAATGTATACATGTGGTAAAGCACTGTTACTTTCTAGGATAATCAATTAGAAATAATTAATCTGGGAAATTATTGATCTCGAAATGTATTATTTTAAAAAAGGATGTATATAATGTATAAAGAATGTGTGAACCAGGAGTATACTTGCGATTTGGCGTGTATTTTTCTCTGAGTATGTAATAAATGTATGTGATTTACCGTAGTAGCTATTTTTTTTAAGTGAGTGCAATTGCAGAAAGCAGTTGAGCAGCCGTGGCAAACTGCATTGCAAAGCAGAAATTTTTAAGCTTTTTAGGTATATAAGTAGCAACGAAGGTTTGTAGCATTTTGGCACCTATAAAAGAGGGACATCATTAGAACTAGAGTTCGAAACAGGGAAGCTTTTGCAGTAATTGTGGCACCCAAATCGTAGGGCACGAGTAGTAGAATGTTTAACTTTTTGTATAATTAGGAACTTATGGCCACCTAATCGTGGGGTTGATTTCGCGGTAAATTATATATATATATATATATATATATATATATATATATATATATATGTGTATATATTACTCAAATTTAGACCAGGGTAGAAAATTAATTAATTACATCAAATAATTTTAATCACCGTGTATAAAGAAGCTTTGGGAAAAAGTACGCGTAATTAAATGCCTAGTGTAAAGATTTAAATCATTCAATTAGAAGGTAGGGTTTGTATAGACGTTTATTAGATAATACGCGTTATTAAAAAACCGTGGAGCATAAAAACTTATTCGTTTCATTAAAAATAAGGGATTTAAATTATTCACTAGACGCTTTCTATAGAAAGAAGCAGAATTAAAATGCTCAACGTGTATAATTTAATTGTTCCAAGAAACAAATAGAAATTACGTGCAAAATTTATGTTAATTAATTCAATTTTTAAGTAACGAGTATTAAACAAAATGTACAAATAATAATTAATATTTAATTTGTATTCGCTAAAAATTAAAGGGTAGAAGTCAACGCCATTCATTATTATTTTAATTGGAGTTAATTGAACGATTAGTAATATATAATATGCATAAAAGCTTTTAAAAACCCAATAATATTCAAATCGTAGAAGTGTTATTTAAAGTATTACGATTGAACACCTGCGTATTTTTAAATGTCAAATTCTAATAAATTCGAGCTGATAAACATGCAGATTCTGCGTATATTGCAAACGGTCGGATAAACCGTAGCTTATATTAACATAGGAATCCACGTGGACTGAAATAACCGATAGTAAAGAGTATCGATTTGCACCACTAAGACCAAGTTAGAAAAAGACGGATAAAATGCGCAAGGCAGAGACACAGGTAATAAAAGGCGTGATTTGAGCAACGTCACGAGGAAACGATTGGTGGAAATAAGATGCAGATATGATAGGTGTAAACGTAACGATTTCTATACAAAATTAATTAATTGTTCTCGGACGTGTTTGCGAGCCGTGTGAAAATTTCTTAGATTTTCAACTGGCGCGTGTGCAAATTTAATAGAATCGCTGTTCCGGACTGTCGAAAAGGAAACATAGTATGCGAAATTCTGAAAACTGGCCGTCGCGGGACAAAACCGACGTGCAGGCAAGGCTGTTATATAAACCCGGACTTTAAAAGTTTCGCTCTCTTAGATTTTCGATTTTGATTCAATACTTTAAACAGTTTGCTCTTATATTTTGTGACTATTAAATACTTTAAAACAGTTTGCTCTTTACGTGCTACGATACAAGTTATTATGCACTAGTGCACTTAGAAAAGAAGATACAAGGTAATAAAGTTTAGTTATATTTGCGAGTATTACTGTACCAAGTATCCAAATTTGTAACGATAAATGAATAAACAAAAGTAGGCAGTTTTGGATATAGCGTGAAAGAATTATGAATTTCTTTGCTATTTTTCGGGGGTGTTAATAATCGAATGTTATTCGTAATCGTGATTGAATCCACAAAACGAGATGTAGATATACATAGATGAGTTCCTGAGAAGCCCTGAAACAACTTTAGATGAATGGTGGTGTAGAAAATTTTAAAAGCGTTCAGAATCAGAAGCCGTAAACATAACCCAATTTTAATGGTGTGATTAACAAAGGACGATGTACATTGGAGCCACGAGTGCATTAACCTTCAGGTAACTTATGCTTTGTTGTTCGATTTTTGATGTTTTGGTGTGTGTTAAATAACTTTATAATTTATTTGATAAAAAAATGGACAGTAGTGAATATGTACAAACAACAAATTTTTAATTTTAAGGTGAAATTTTCTTGTTTAAGTAGAAAGGAGTATTTAGCAGTTTATGTTTTGATTATGATGAAAATTTGGGTCTGTCTTTGAGCTCAATTAGACTAACCTGTTTGATTAACGTAAAGGGGTGGAAGATGCTCCCTTTTATTCAGACTCAGGTCTGCAAATATTGTTAAATTAATTAGTAGGCATCCTACAAGGACTTTAATTCTGGATGCAAATTAAAATGATGACAAATTTAAACTTGAAATTTTATGGTACTGAAATTTATGCTGAAATTTAATTTTGAAATTTTAATGTATTATGAATATTAATGTAAATAGAGTTAACGTTGATGTTTGTGGTAGGAATGTGTTTGTTTTTTTTTATGAATGAGGATGAAAGTTTCAACTAGGTGAGCAGCCGAGGCGGAAAGAGTAAAAGGCGACTATCAGAAGAGATTCAACAGGGTGAGGCTCTTTGTACATTTCACAGCAATATATATATATATATATATATATATATATATATATTAGATGAAATAATAATTTAGACTTTTATGCAAAGCCCAAATGATCAATTCAAATCGAGCTAGTAATTGAAAGGTGGTAAATATAAGGTCTTAAACTGTTAATAAGATGAAATTATAACTAAGTGATCATTTCTAATCGAACTAGTAATTGAAAAAAGGAAAATGTAAGCCCTTGAACAAGAATTGAACCTGTAACGCTTTATTTTGTACTTGGACGCGAGTTATATATCCCCCAAATGATGTATGTATTATATAATAATATCTAACAGGAAATTATTAGAAGAAGTTATTAAGTGAAGTGCAACAATGTAATACAAGGATAATTAATAAAGTTTATTAACAGTTCATGAACGCATGCAATACTTTGCATCCGGACGATAGTGACACTGCAGGTGGCAGGTCACAGACGGTCAAGATACCGCAATTACCTAGAAAATAAGATTATAACATTGTAACAATGAATAGAATTAAGAATAAGCAGACATGAGCTCTGCACGTTTCCACAGCCATGTAAGGGGTAGGAATATCATAAATAGCCCGGGAGCTCTAAGACCCGGCAGTCAGTCAAAGTATTTAGCTTTAACATTGCAGTTGCTTAGACTACTCAAAATAGTACAATTAATTCTTTTTTCGAACTTAGAGGAATTATAATTAAAGTTTGTAAAATTCCACATTAAATTCTGTATCAACCAAATAAATTTGTTAAGAAGTTTGGAAGTGTTTTTTAAAAACGCAGCTCCCAAGGCCGAACCTTAACTGGCGCAGTCGGTGGGATGTCAAAAGGTCACTAGGGAACTCAAATTCGAAGAACTGGTGGTCTGGAATTTTAATTCCAAATTTGACAGAACCCAAACAGAAGTTGGAGGAGATACAAGAATCGATCAAATCCAGCAGAAACAAAACGTTGGAGGAGATACAAACATCGATCAAATCCAAACCAAACTAACGTGGACAAAGTACACACATCGACTGAGTCCATGAAACCGACGAAGAAATTAATGTAAGTTCATATTCTTAAAAAACCAATTATTTCGACAAACTATATTTGATATTGCTAGTATTAGAAATTTTTTATTATTATTTTTTGTATATTCAGGTTTTAACTATTATTTTATTGCAATTTTATGCCATTAAATGAATATAATTGACATATATTAAGGGAAATATTTTGAAATTTTGAGAGACTTGATTTTTAAAAAGAGACTTTGAAAGCAAAAGAGACTTTAAAACAAGAAAATTTTTACGCAATTATTAGCACAAATTAAACAACTATTAGACAAACCAATACAAAAATAACGGGCGCACAAAACGAAAACGGTTTCAAAAATAACTAAAAATAGAAACAAATTATTCATAGGTAACCTTCATCGCATCCTATAAATTACAGAAACGCACTCTGCAATCTATTATTAACTTAAACCATTGAACGATTATTAATTAAAACAAGCCTGCAAACTTATAGCGCAATCCTCATATAAGATAAGACCGGAAACTCATCAGTGAATAAAACCATTCATCCAACGCAACGTAATTAAAAAGCTATTTTAGTACAAAAAGCTAAATATAGCGAAGCAACTACTAAAAAGATTCATTCGAAAACGCATCGCGATATCTGAATATAACGAAGCAATTATTAAACGTGACATTTTACAATTAAAAACTGCAGCAACTAGCTAAGTATATAATTATAGAAAAGACGTATTTAAATTCTCACAGACTGAATAAAATCTTTTAGAAAATCCTCTCGCAACTGCATAAATTATAATTACATATCTAATTATAACAAAAGTATTCGCGCAATAAATTTATCAAGAGACTGTAACAAAATCTGCAGTAGACAAAGTAACATTGTATTAATTATAACAGGCAACATTGAACAAAGCAAATGACGGAAACTTGCAATTCTATATTTAAGACAAACGGTAAACAGACAATATAATTACAAAGAAAGCAGCTTATAAATTACAAACACCCCCCGGAGAAGAGATAAGTATTACAGACGTAAGTAAATCAGAAAAATTAAAATAAAATAAGTCTTAGCCAGCGTGAACAAAGTAAACTGACTACCGCGAGAAATTATTCACATTGAAACCTTTCAGAAAGCAAATCTACAATAAAATTAACATTCGCAAAGTAAAAACGGATTCAAGGATACAAAAATTAACAGAGACATTACCGAGCACAAATACCTCAATCCAAATTACAGCACCGTATAACCAAGTACAAATACAATCAACGCAATTCATTAAATAACCCAAAACGACTCAAGCTAAAAATAACAAATAACCTGACGCAATTTAAACTGAAGATTAATAAACCCAACCAAAAACTGACAATACAAATAAATACAATACAAATAAATCTCAATTTTATACAAAAATTTAAAGTAACTATTAATTATTAGAACCCATAACAATCATGAGTTCAGATATGAAAATTTATCTTGAAACAATCCCCATTTTTAACAGAGATCAAGCCCTTTTATCAAATTTCATGGCAGCATGTGAAATATGTTTAAAAACCTCTACAAACCCGGAGACAATGAAAGCAACGTATTATTTTTACGCTTAATCATTAGTAAACTAACCGGTCGGGCACTAACACTAATAGTCAGCCGAAATAATTTATAACAATGGGAAGATCTTAAAGGCATATTGATAACATATTTTGGTGATCAACGTAATCTAAAATGCCTAGCACGCGACTTAATTAAGTTTAGAATGGAAAATAACCAATCCCCGTACCAATTCAGAATGAAATGCCAAGATGTAAGAAGTTTAATCTTATCGAAACTAAAAATTGACAAACCCGACCAAAATATCACACTTTTAAAACAAAAATGTATAACGAAATGGCACTGGACACCTATATAAACGCATTACCAGAACGACTATCAGATAAAATCAGATTCCAACGTCCCCAAAATTTAGAAGAAGCCATGAATATGATAGTAGAAGAAGAAAACGTAATGTACTATTGAAACAGATTATACAACCCCAACCAAATTCCTATCCTTAAGTGAACAAAGATGTGGTTATACGAACAAAAAATGTAACAAAGTCACACCAAACCAATATTTATGCCAATCATTGACAACAACTATTCAAGAAGACAGTCCTTGCAAAGTACAATTATTAAAATTTTCAAATCATTATGAAAACTGTGAAACCAAACCCGTACAAATTACCACCATGAAGATTCAAAAAGTTACAGAAAATAAATAGATTACCATTTTCCCAACAGAAGTAATAGCGACCGTCTACTGCAATCAAGACGAAAACAATCTAGCATTGACAGGAAGCAAATTAATCACCCTCAAAGAAGACTGTTATTTGAAACTAAAAAATGAAATAATCTAAGTTTACCAATATCCCGTAGCAACCAAGAAACTCGCAAACTTACCAGAGCTACAAATCAAGACAACGCAAATTGAAGATGAAGAAATAATTCAAAAACCCATGCAGCTAGAACATCTAGAATTAGACGACCTCAACCACGCCATGAAATTAATGGAAACCTACAAAGAACATTTAAGTGAACTAAAAATGCCCAAGTTACACTACGACAAAATAAGCGTTTGGACAATTGTACTAATCATTTTCTAATTTTTCTAATTATATATGTATCCTAGATATAAGAATAAAGAAAACAGTTTTAGATTTAAGGAAACAAAGGTAAACAAAGAAACAAATATACCCTTAAAAACCATGAAGTTTAAACAATGAATTTAAATTATGAATTTTAAATTAAAAATTAAGCAAGGAAAACCCTTAATTTTTTATGTACGTCGGGAGGAGTTATATATCCCCCAAATTATGTATGTATTATAAAATAGTATCTAATAGGAAATTACTAGAAATTATTAAGAAGTTACTAAGTGAAGTGCAACAATGTAATACAAGGACAATTAATAAAGTTTATTTACAGTTCATGAGAACGGATACAATTCTTTGTATCCAGACGATAGTGACACTGCAAGCGGCAGGTCAAGATACCGCAATTACCTAGAAATTAAGATTATAATATTGTAACAATGAATAGAATTAAGAATAAGCAGACATGAGCTCTGCAAGTTCCCACAGCCATGTGAGGGGGTAGGGACATCATAAATAGCCCGGGAGCCCCAAGACCCGGCAGTCAATCAAAGTATTCAGCTTTAACATTGCAATTGCTTAGGCTACTCAAATTAGTACAATTAATTCTTTTTCGAACTTAGAGTAATTTTAATTCAAGTTTGTAAAATTCCACATTAAATTCTGTATCAACCAAACGAATTTGTTAAGAAGTTTGGAAGTGTTTTTTAAAAACGCAGCTCCCAAGGTCCGAACCTTAACTCGCGTTAACCAATTATACCACTGTGAATTAAGTATCATTTGATTTTTATTTAACCATAAGCAAAGACAACGGCCTTTTCTACATCTATTCTTCCAGTGATTCACATTTAAAATAAGTTTACTTCATTTCAAAACAAAAAAAACAATTTTTAACAATCTTTATTACTTCACACATACATAGATATGATGGTAAAGAACACAATTAAAACTATAAACTTTTGAGTACTTGGTTGGGAATACTTGCAACCTGCTGCGCAACACTTTCCATTAAATCTCCACCCTTACTCAGTATGTTCTTAAATTGTTGGGGAATATCAGAAAGGGGATCGATAACTCCCCGTTCAACCTAATTATATATTATAACCCTTAGAAAATTTAATTGTTTTGTACACTTACCCTTCGGTTCTCTGATGTCTCTGCCGGCGCTGCAACCACAACTGCAAATAGGACTAAGAAGATAATTGCACCTAGAACTGGAATGCAAGTTTTGGTGTTCATTTTGAGCGAGTGACTAATATCTTAATCTAGAGGCTCCGGATTTTATAGGGATCCAAACAAAGAATATGTCGTTATCGTTGAAACTGCGTTTACGTAATGTCCATTCAACTAACAAAATAACTGTCAAAATTAGGCTTTTGTTAAGGTTCCTCGAGAGTGAATTGTTAAGGTACTTTTTCCATTATTCTGTGTAACGCAATCGTTGTTAAATAGATTCAATTCAGAATTAAATATGATTTTACAAAATTATACAACTGTACAGTGAGACCAAATAATTGTAGTATGGTGTACTTCACTTCTTTTGACAAGAGTAATTGCGTCTTCAATTTTTTATAACCATTTTTATGAATAATGGTATCTGGTAGCAACAAGCAACCATCTTTGTATGTATAGTTGGCTGAACTATGCACTGACAGAAAACAAAAATAGAAGTAAAAAGTGATGTCAATTTTTTATTTGGTTGATTACAAATCTGCTTTCTGCTACTTTTAATATTTTGCATGTATTGCTACTTAGGTATCTTTCTAAATATTGTAGCTATGATAATTTCATTGCTAATTAATACAAACTACAGTCCACGTCAATTTTATTGAATTTGTTATTTAAATTTAAATCTAAATTTATGGTAAACATGAGCCTATGGACGGCGCATTTTTGTGCTGAATTTAAATTGTGTTTGTCTTATTTTTAAATGGTCCGTTCAAGACTGCCAGATATATGAGGATGTTCATAACAAAACTCGTCCTATTTTACAGAAGAGCCGAAAAACTGTTTTCTCGCGATTTTTAACACTGGGACAATATTTTGCTTTCTTGGCTGGGAGTTTCATGTACCAGGACGCATGGAAATCTTAAAAATTAAATCGTAGAAGTCAGCGTAACGATTTATTTAACTTTAAATTTGGTATAGAGCGAGTTTTATTGTGACATTAAGGATAAGGCGAGTTTTGTTACGTACTAGGGAAATTATTTTTAAAAAGAGAAAGCCTGTTGATATGTTTCGAAAGCTATTTATTACCAAAAATAAAAAATGATGACATGAATCAAAATTACAATACGATAAGGGAAAGAACTAACATTGTTTAAACATGCATTTCTTTTTCGATAATAAAATTATTTTCCGCTTCTTTCCTCTCACAATAATTATTATTATTGTTATTTTCGTACTTTACAGACTCAGTTTCCTCTTCGTGCTGCATCGACAAATCATTTTTAGGATCACTAAATAGGTTTCTATAAAATTTGCATTCCTCAAATGCTTCCCAATTTTCTCTAAAGTGTTTTTTTAGCAACGTTTTTACGTCATTCATTTTTGTTTCTTTCATCGAAACTCCCTTTTTATGTTTTTTGCTTGTAAACTTTTCATAGAAAACCCCCTTTTAAAAATACTCATACCCCTGTTTATGTCGGAATTGTAAAATGGTTGCCCCCTGATTGTAACCATAGAGCAACCCAGTTTCCTTTCAATCAAAAGCCGTTTCACTGCATTAAACTTAAAGTGCCAATTGCATGTACCCTTGAAGCATGTCTTCGCCATGCTTTTCCAATCATACACCCCACAGTTTTCCAATCTCTCCACCATTCCATGTTTACTAAATACTGCAAAGTATTCTTCAGGATTAATAATCACTGGCATTTTCCTTAACTCTTTTTCTATATTTCCGAATACTCTATCAGACGGTAAAAAGCTATGGTCTGTTATAGGAAATACCAGTTTAATATGCTTAATGTTTTGAGGAGCGATTTCGTGCAAAAACTTCACACACATTGCTACAATGGTAGAGTTGCGGTTCTGTCCACCACAGCCGTCAGCGCATAGTCTTATGCCAGAAAAAGCGGATAAATTTATTTTACTCAGCCGGTAGAAAACCGCAGAAGCTATTTCGTTGGACCTTTGTAGAACTCATGCTCCGTCCATGTGTATATGAATGTATTATCTTTTGTGAGGTGTTTATGCGATGAACCCTCGATAATCGTGAAATTTTACGTATATATTTGACGCGAATAATACGCAATTTGATCTGGTACCTTGTTACACAATTTTTCTATATAGATTTATATAGTGTATTTACTCTACCTTATAGGCGGCAGAGCCTCAATAGATTACGAGGGGTTCCTGTTTAAGGTTTAAGCCCAGGGTAAAGAGGATGGTAAATGGCTTTGAGTAAAAAAAGGACCCTCTGAAGAGATCTTTCAGCCAGTTAAGCTTCTTCAACTTAGGGCAGAGCTATGAGCTAGGGTCGTAGGATGTTATACGATAATAAAATAATTTTTAATGTTTTAATTGTTATAATAAGAATCAATCCGAAGATCAGATACGGAAATCTTCGAAAAGAAAAAAATATCCTTGACGAGCAAAACATAGAAAAATAATACTTACTTATGACTCGGCAAACTGGAATGGGAACGACGATCTCGTACTATCTGAAAATTTAATCACTTCTAAACATTTTTGAACTAGGGCTACGTTAGAGCCTAGTCACTTTATCACAAAAAAATAAATTATAAAAAGATCAACTAGTCAAAATTATACTTCAAAAAATTTTAAATTCAACACCAATAATATATCTTTCTCCACTACAAAATTTAATAAATGTGGTTGTTTGCTTCTATAGAAAAATTATTAATGACTTCAATGAAAGGAAGCTTTAAGACAACTTAGTACTCTTTCTATTGATTTACAAAAAAAAATATATACATCATTTATACAATTTTATACGTACTAAAACTTTCGAGATAATTACTTTTATTAAGGTCTAGTATTAGTCTCTGATTATTTATATAAATTTTGTAATTGAAAATTTATTGTAATTCTCTATAAGAAATATAGTGTTTTCATTATTACTTTACAATTTATATATGATACCTGAATAGGATCCTGTTCGGGTTTACAATTAATTGTTTAAATGCTCTGACTTTCCGTAGATTACAGAACTACATTTTTAATTGATTTAATTGATGGAATCAAAGGTCAAAACCACTTATTTTTTGGATTAAACTATACTTCAAGTGTACTGCCAAAAAATATATATTTTATAATGCGACAAACAAATATCAACGTGTTACGTGCTTAGTTACGAAAACATTTTAGTATAACCTTGTAAATTCAAAAATTATCTTATAGAAATTTCTTAGTGTTTATAAGAGCATTTATGAAATATCCAACTATTAAATTCTGAACAAAATATTACGTGTCTAATTTAAATGACCATATAAATTTTACAAAAATTTTGGGTACCAATTTAAATAAACATATAGAATTTACAAATATTATTTGTACGTTTTCAGTAATGGTTCCATGAAATGAAAGTTGAACTAAAATTGGAGATGACTCACCACAAACAATCCGTTAGGCATCCGAGTTCGTCAATCATCTTGAGTACTTACAAAAGCAGGTGCACAGGCACGTGCACAGGTTTAACTTCTATACGAAACAACATCTGCAGAAACTTCCACCATCCTGCATAGCAACATTTGAGACTTTGTACTTTCAATACAACAACCAATTGTGCTTCCGTGTTCCATAACAATTATATACAGGGTGGCGCAATAGAACGTGCATTTTAAAAATAATTATTAAAAAATAAATACAAAAGGTATAATTAAAATAAAACTAAGCAATTATTAAGTGATAACTGAAGTTTATTTTTTAAAAATAACATCATCTAAATGATGACCCTCTCTACGTTGGCACTCCTCTAACCGCAAACTGAAATTAGCGAAAACTTTCTTAAGTAGTGCTGGTGTGATTGCTGCCATTTCACCACGAATATTCTCCTTGAGCTGACTGATGTTTCTTGGATTATTGGTGTAGACTTTGTGTTTAAGGTATCCCCACAAAAAAAAGTCAGGAGGCGTCAAGTCCGGACTGCGCGGAGGCCATGGGATATCACCTCTTTTCGAAATCAGTTTGCCAGGGAACATCTGCTTCACAACCGCCATGGAGTCATTTGATGTGTGACTGGTAGCTCCGTGTTGTTGGAACCAAGTCCTAGAGTTCTTTATTCTTGAATTTTCAAGTTCTGGGGCCAAAAAACCTTCCAACATCGCAACATAGCGTTCGGTATTAACAGTGATGTTTTGCCCCCGTGCGTTTTCAAAAAAATAAGGACCAATTATTCCTTTGGCAGAGATTGCGGCCCAAACTAACACTTTAGAGCTATGTAACGGTTTTTGATGTTTGAGTCTGGGATTTTCACTATTCCAATAACGACAATTTTGGCGGTTTACGAACCCATTCATATGAAAATGTGCCTCATCAGAGAAAAGGATGTTTTCAAAATTTGAAAACCGATTGAGCATTTCATTAGCAAATGTGAGCCGCGCTATGAAGTCAGAGTCTTTCAATTCTTGGGTTAATTGCAGCTTGTATGGATGCAATTTAAGATCCAAGTTTAAAATTCGTTGCAAACTTCGTCGCGATATGTTTAGGACAGACGATCTCTTGCGAGTAGACATTTGTGGATCTTCTCGTACCGACTGCTTAACACTCTCAATATTGTCTTCGGTCCTAGATGTGCGTGGACGACCTTTCGCGTGTGGTTTAAACGTCGATCCAGTCTCTTCAAAACGCTTTATCCAGATTTTAATTAAATTAGCACTCGGAGCCTCCCTAATTTGCCGTACACCATACTCAGAACAAAATAGTCGCCTGACAACTACGTACGAACGAGAGTTTTCGTAAAATGCGCGCACGCAAAATGCGCGACGCTTCCCGTCGAAGTTACTCATAGTGACTAAAACTTTATGAACCGCGCTATTCAACGATATCGGACTCCCCCCGCCCACGCCCCTTCTACCCCGCAAAAAAAGATGATGCAATATGCACGTTCTATTGCGCCACCCTGTACAAAAGATTTATCGCTCCACAATTGTATTGTGTTCCGTACAGAAAATCTTTCTAAAAAAAGTTCTTTTAACTTTTAATTGTGTTTGCTCGTTGTACATATGAAATAACTTTTCAATGAAGAGGTCACACGGTAAGTACTGCCTAGTGCTTTTTCCTCTACAGTAGTGTGACTCTACACACGAGTTTTTCGATGAACTCCTTCACATGAAGCCTTTTGGTTTGAAAAATAGGTTTTTGATGGTTACCCTCTCTTTTCTCTTGGCATCTAGCCGGTTTGTAGAAAGGTTTTACCAATTCTCTATATTCTGTCTTTTGAAATATGTAGAATGGTAGTGAAAGCTTTGTGACATACCTGAATCTTCCAGTTCTGTGTTCCATTTACTTTACAAAATACTGACAAAAAATACCTTTTCTGCTGGAAGCTTTTCTGGTTTGTCTGTCGCGTTTAGGTTTGTGCACCTGTATGTGCTTGAGAATAAAAGCGTCCTGGATTACCTTGTCCGTCAATGCGTAGAATGATTTATGAAATTGCTTAATGTCAATCATCTTTAGAGATGCGCATCGATATGTAGGCCCACTATGATTGCATTGGGGAAATACCGGCAACTGCTTGGGAGAATGCCTGTGAACAGAAAATGAGGTATGTAATTGAAAACTGTAGGCAGTGGGTACGCTTCTTTTCACACTTTGCGTAGTACTTTGAAAGAACAATGCAAAATTGTGTTTGGTTACAGCAAAGTACTATGAACAATACAATAAACTAATAACAAGACTCACCTCACTTTGTTTCCACTCTGCATGATTTGACAACTTCTTTCTGCCTTTTCCTGGTACCCCGGGAGACATGCAGTCGCCTTCTAAATCACTTACATTCATTTTAAACAAACTATTCACCGTAGAGAAGCAGTAAAACAATAACGTTTGAGTGACAGTCAGCTAGGTAGCTTGTGGAAAGATGAACAGCTCACTGTCAATGTCGTACGATAAAACAGCCTTTCATTGGTTCCTTGGATTAGACGAGTTTTGTTGTGACATTGTCACCGGATATGGCGAGTTTTGTTGTGACGGTGGTTTTATAAATCAAGATTTACATGATAAATAGCAAGTTTTAAAGCGACTTCACGTGTTAAAACTATAGACTTTCTATAGGAGAATAGATTGGTGTCAATATCTAAGTTTGTACAAAACACGGATAAGACGAGTTTTGTTATGGTGGTCTCCATATATAGTAATTTTTATACATTTTGAATGGTTCAAGCAAATTGTTAAATGCTCGAGGATCTAAATTATTAATTAATGCAGTTTGATACGAAGGACCTGTAAATGTTTATAAACAAAACTGACTTGCACTTGAACAATCTTTAGTTTGATAATGTTGAAAGAGTAAATGTGTATAAATTATTTGGAACAACTTGCACGCCTTGCTAGATCGGCGGCGGAAAAAAACAGTACGAGCGAGTCGAGAACGCATGCTCATAATTAAGAAAAATCAAAAATGTAAATTCGTAAGCCATCACCAGAGGCCGAGCGCTCTAAGTTTGAACATGAAATAATAATGCATAAAATTAATTTATAGCATGAAAAAGGGCTAAACATGCCCTCCGCCTTGAAGGGCATACCCTTCAAAGGCAAGAGAAGAAAACCAAATGTGACATTTTATAAACTAATACAACTGCACAAAACACATCACTAATTAGAGCACTAGGATGAAGTATCAGTAAAGAATGGGCAAATCTGGGCGAAAGAACGTTTGATGACTCCAGATGCTGTGCGAATAGAGGCCACCCTAGCAATCCCATCCATACCATGATGCAGTGCTATCACTCTTCCTAACTTCCACTTGGAGGGAGGTTGATTATCTTCTTTGGTTAAAACTAAAGAGTCGATTTTCAACTCTGATTGATGCGCTTTCCATCTAGTGTTGCAGCTTCAAAATGTACTCCTTACTCCATCATTCCCAGAAATGCTGCTGCATAGCTTGTACGGCTTGGTATACTGCCAAGCGCGAAGCAGGCATCGATGTAACATTAGGGTCAGGGCATAACGTTAATGAATGTCCAATTAAAAAGTGAGCGGGTGTCAAAGGATCTAGGTCTTTGGGGGTCAGTGGATAGGGGAGTTAAGGGCCTGGAATTTAGCCTCTATTTGAATCAATAGCGTAGACAGCTTCTCATAGGTCAAGATGGACTTGCCTACTACTCTTTTTAAATGGTGTTTGACTGAACGCACACCAGTTTCCCATAATCCTCTAAAGTGTGTTACATGCCAAACTGGGCATGTATCATGTTTAGGTTTAGATATAATTTGTAAGTTAATTGCCGCGTATTTTCGAATTAATACGCTAACTTCCGTCGTCGCGGACAGTCGCGTTTGCGCAGAAAAAATGCGGATGTGCGTGAGTGGAAAAGCGGGCATTAAGCCACGAGATATGGATTAAGCAACAACTATCTGAGTGTAGTGTAATGTAGTTTTTAAGAAACAGGTATGTAGGTTTTCCGTACCTTGCCTTTATCGTACCCGGTACCTATTTCCTTCAACCTCCTACGAGTGTAATAAACGTTACGAGACGCATAGAAAATTTGATGTTCAACATGGTGTAACCAAACCCAAAAACTACGTGCTGGACCCTGATGATACACATCACGTAAGCAGTTTGATTTTTACCTAGAATGTGCATGTAAAATTGACTTAGACAGCGATTGCATAACCCGGTAAAACGTGATCTGCAGGTGTTATAACAATGGCGTTAGAGCCGCGCCTAAGTGTGAAAAGCGCGCGTAAATATGCCGCTTAAATGTAACAATGGCGACTATGCGTGTTATGTTGAAATTAAAATCCGTTTATAAGTAACCTTCATTGTTGCTTGTAAGGTATTAGCTCTGAAAATAATATTTTTTAGAAAAATTGGTTTCTTTATTCAATTTTCTGTAATCAAAAAAAGTTTAATTTCTAGTGACTTTTAAAATTTAATTTGGCAACCACCAAATTTTAAATTATCTTTAGTTATATTTGTCTTATTGGGTTGGCAACATTGCAGGAAGCCTTATATGTCAATTGAACTTCTTGAAACTGTCACTTTGAATAGTTGTGTTTACTTTCTACTTGACCATGCAATTTTATATCTAGTGTAATTTAAATTTCCTTTACAAAAATAGTGTTGTTTGTACTTGAGATGTGTTTAATAGTTACTACCTAACCTGACTTAATTTGTGAGTGAACTGAAATACGTTACTTTGGATATAGATTATTTATGTATCCGGTGTATTGTTATTCATAGATAACTAATCACTGTAAGAGCTTTATTTGCCATCCCTTATGTTAAAGCCGCATTAAGTTTGGTTAAATACCTATCTTGACTTGAATTTTTTAGATTACTAAAACTTGTTTTTTTAGTTCTAAATTTCTAATAACAATATTATCTGTATCTGGTACTTCATTTCCTAAACTTAGTAGCATAATGAATTCATTATACCTTAAATCTCTTGAAACCATCTTTGAACTCGAGACCCGGGGTATTCAACCTGCGTCGAATCAAAACGACAGACGGTTGCAATTAAAGGATGTACTAGCACAGGAAGCTTACGGACAATTAATCCCTCGTTCATTAACTTCTAATTTATCACAAAATGTCTGAGATCAAACAATCTCTAGCTGATATTAATAATACAGTTTATAGAACAAATCCAGTACCTTCAGATTTAGAATTAAAACGTATCAGATCTCGTATAATACATTTAAAGCAACGTTTAGACTTGTTATCATTACTTAAGGATGAACAGGCTAATGAAACCAAGCAAACTTTCTTATCTGACGTTCTCTTAATTGAAGGAGTCATTCTCAAAAAACTTAACTTAGATTCAGATGTAAATTTGTTTCCTACTTTCTCTAATCTCACCATTTCGCAACCTGCTACCTCGTCTCCGAAATCTATACCGGTTTATAAATGGGGTATTTCTTTTCGGGTTTCGATTCCCAAATTTCGTTTATGTCATTTCTGGACCGCGTAAACGATTTTAAGATCTCGCGTAACTGTACAGACCGAGATTTATTTGTCTCAGCGAGGAAATTATTTTCTGGCGCAGCTTTGCTTTGGTACAGAAACATACGAAATCAGATTTCTACCTGGGAAGAATTAGTTACTTGTTTAAAACGCGACTTTTTACCTCACGAATATACAACTGATCTCTGGAATGAAATAAAAAATTGTACCCAGGGGCCTAATAAAAACGTAATCTCTTTATTACCGCAATTAAAGCTTTATATGGCAGATTAGATAAAAAACTACCCGAATATGAAATCATCGATCAGCTTTTACGAAACTTTAATCCTTATTTCTTGGAACATTTAGCATTGCAACATATCTCTTCCTTACCTCAATTTAAAGATTTATGCCGTTCTCTTCAAGAAGTAAAGTTACGTATAGATATATATCGTCCACCCCCAACAAAACAATCTGGTCTATTAGAACCAGACGTAGCATGTCAGTCAGAATCTTCTCATAAAGTATCTACTATAAATCTTCCTGTTTCTCCATCAACAAACTCAGTTACCCGTTGGAATTGTAAAAAAAGCGGGCAAACTTATAATGTTTGCACATATCAAAAAACATCTTCTGTTATGGCTGTGGGTGAAATAATACCTATAAATCCAAATGTACAAAATGTAACCCTACCTTATCGGAAAGCTTTGTCAGAGATATTCCTACTCGGAACGTGAATATCTCAACGAGCCAAAATCGTCCTCAACAAGAACAATTCAACACACGCAGACGTCAATAGAATTAAAGCATAAACTTACACTCAATATTAAACCTTTATTTAACGTATCTAGAAATAATAATACCGTTAACTTAAATTCAAAGAATAGCTTGCCTTCTCTATCTGAAATATGTCGTTCGACTCTTGCCGAATGGTCTAATTGGTTGGAACCAGTTCATTCCTTTTATCATCAAAATTCTGCTGCCTTACAACTTGTTAAAAAACTTCTCAATATTCGCCCGCATTTACCTATCTTTATTAGTAGTACATTATGGGCGTAATCACCCCCTCATTTCCACCAGAATCCCTCATTTCCACACACATCTGGACCAAAAAGTTTTCTTCGGCTAACCATTTTTCATCTTTCGAGATAAATATATCTTAAATCCTCATCCGGAAAATATGTACAAGGTCTTAAACGAAGCCATGTAAACACTAACTTTATACACAGCTTATTAATAAAATCAGTTTATCGGGCAGGACAACAAAAAAAGTACATCATTCCTAATAGCACAGCGACCTAATTAAGGTAGGTCAGTAAGCAATATTAAATTGCTATTAATTGACTTGCATTTAGCGTACTTTCCTATTGTAATAACCGCATTTGTTTGGAGAAGATATATACTTTTAAAAAGAAATTATATACAGCTTTCACATGTAATTCAGAGCGATGATTACGCCAAAAGTCGACCTTCCCATTTACATATTTAAAACACATTGCATTGGAATGATTAGTTTATTAAATTGTAAATTGGATAAAATAAATTATTAAACTTTTGCGTGCTTATTTCTTTGTATTGGTTAAAGCATATGTCTTGGGTAGCGAAAAAGGTTTTAAAAATGGAGTTAAATATATACGAGCAAAAATTTAGAGGTTTGAGAGCTTAAAGTGTAACTTTGCAGGGCGTGGTCCAATTTTAAATCTGTTTGCAGATTCGGATTCTGCGTAAAATTATAAGCTAATTTAATGTATTGCATGACTAGAAAAATTTATAAGAACGCTCAAAAGTCGCTACAGGTAAGAAATCTTAAAATTGGGGTAGCTCCCTCGGGGGTGATGATATCTGAAAAATTCTTAGAGATTTGGGTAGCTGAGAAAATTCTAATGTTAATTGATACCAAACAAGATAGGTTTATCTCGAAAGATGCATTGGTTAGACGAAGAAAACTATTTGTTAGTTTTGCTTATAGAGCAAAGAACAAAATTTAGAGGTTCCGGACTTTAAAAGAGTATAACTTTGCAGGGCGTAGTACGATTTCAAATCTGTTTGCAGATTTGGATTGTGCGTAAAATTGTGGACTAATTTAATGCATCGCATGTATAAAGAAAATTATAAGAACGCTCAAAAGTCGCTACAGGTAAGAAATCTTAAAATGAGGGTAGCTCCCTTGGGGGTGATGATATCTGAAAAATTTAAAGAGATTTGGGTAGCTGAAAAAATCTAATATTAATTGATACCAAACAAGATAGGTTTATCTCGAAAGATGAAAAATGGTTAGACGAAGAAAACTATTCGGTCCAGAATGTTAGCGGTAAAAAAATCTTAAAAATAGGTTTATCTCGTGTGTGGAAATGAAGATGCTCATTTATCTCGAAAGATAAAAAATTTAAGATATATTTATCTCGAAAGATGAAAAATGGTTAGTCGAAGAAAACTTTTTGGTCCAGATGTGTGTGGAAATGAGGGATTCTGGTGGAAATGAGGGGGTGATTACGCCCATAATGTACTACTTCTATTGGATCTCTAAATGTATTCGTTTTATTGGACACGGGTTCGTCATGTTCTTTTTTAAATAATGAAAGCTTAAGACAATTATCTGAACAAAACATGAAATTTCAGGTTATTTCAAAAAAAACCTCTATCTAGCTGACGATAATAAAATATATGTAACTGGTTCTTTCAAATTAAAAATTCGTATAGAGTCACTCGAAGTGGATGTTCCATTTTTAATTGTGACCCCACTAACTGATTCATTTTTAGTTGGCGTTGACTTTTGCCAACTTTTTAATTTGTCTTTATATTTCCAAGATTTCTATTGGCAAGCTTCTCTCAAAACAAACTCTTGTGCGTCGGCCGATTTATCAAATAAAATTTCTCTTACCGATTCACAGAGTGAAATTCTTAACTCTATAATTGACAAATTTCGTAAATTAAATACTTCTGAACTTGGTTGTGTTACTACCGCAACACATACTATCTCTACGAATGATGCTGTTCCTTTTAAGCCACGTCTGTATTCGTTATCGCCTGCATTACAAAAACATTTACATTCCGAAACAGATAAAATGCTTAAATCTGGTGTTATTTCTCCTTCAAATTCGCCATGGATGTCCCCCGTGCTATTGGTTCGTAAAAAGAATGATAAATGGCGTGTTTGTTTTGACGGAAGAAGACTTAACTCTGTAACTGTGGCTGACGCCTATCATTTACCTCGTACTGATTCTATCTTGAGTCGGCTCCGCCATGCTAAATTTATCCCATCTATCGATCTTAGACAAGCTTTTTATCAGATCCCTCTTGATTTATCTTCACGTTCAAACACTGCTTTTTGTGTTCCAGGTCGGGGTTTGTTCGAATATAATTTCTTGCTGTTTGGTCTCTACAATGCGCCACAGACTTTACAGCGTCCTATGGATCAATCGTTAGGTCCTATCTTACACCAAGAACGTGCATTTGTATTTGTAGACGATATATTGGTATATTCAAGTTCGTTTGAAGAACATATCGATACACTCAATGAAGTTGCAGAACGCCTAAATGCAGCAGGTTTTAATATAAATTGGAAAAAGTGTCAATTTGTTGTTTTTTGCTTACATTTGTTGGTTTTATTATCGACGGAACTGGTCTTCGGGCAGATCCTGCTAAAGTCGACGCTATTACTAAATTTAAAACACCAAAGACTGTTACCGAAATTAAATGTTAAATAGGAATGATTAGCTACTACCGCATTGTTCTACCTAATCTCTCAACTATATCTACACCCATTACTGCCTTAATTAAAAATAAAAATAAAAGTCAATCTGTTGAATGGAATTTAGAAGCTCAGCAGGCTTTTGAACAAATCAAAACGTTGATCATCTCCGCACCTATCTTAATTTCGCCCGATTTTGACAAAAAAGTCTATATTCAAACCGATGCCTCACTTACTGGTCTAGGCGCGATGTTGTTCCAAGTAAACAATGGACTAGAACACCCTATTGCTTATGCTAGTCGTGCTTTAACTTCTGCTGAACAAAAATATTCAGCTACCGAATGTGAATTATTAGGGGTTATCTTTGGCATTGAAAAATTCAAATGATATGTTGAAGGTACACATTTTAAAGTAAGTACTGATTATGCAGCTCTCGCACGATTGAATAACTTAAAACAACCGGCAGGTCGGTTGGCAAGATGGAACTTGCGTATTTCTCAATTTACCTTTGATGTTCGGCATAGACCTGGTAAATTAAATATCGTGTCTGATGCTTTATCTCGTGATGTCGCTTTTCTTAACCTCCCAGATCTAATTCCTGATGCTTGGTATCTTAATATGATAAAGAAAGTTTCTGAAAATCGCGATAAATTTTACACCTTTCGTGTAAGGAATAATAGATCATATAAATTTGTATCTTCCTTATCTCACGCAATCTCTAACATCACAGAGTGGAAACTTGTAGTTCTTACCGCTAATCGTATTGAAGTTCTTAAATTGTGTCACGACGACCCAACAGCTGTTGAACCCTGAAGAAGTTTCAGAATACACATCACGTAAGTAATTTGATTTTTACCTAGAATGTGTATGTAAAATTGACTTGGACAGCGATTGCATCACCCGGTAAAACGTGATCTGCAGGTGTTATAACAATGGCGTCAGAACCGCGCCTAAGTGTGAAAAGCGCACGTGAATATACCGCGTAAATATAACAAGTGAGGTGAGTGTGGAGGAATAAAATTCCAATGTATGTCATTACGAGCAGTAGATTTTAGAATATCCATTTTCTGGTTCTTTAAAAATTGCCTAACTCCTTTAACTCAGAATTCGCACCAACAAAATTTGTGCCATTGCCGGAATATATATTACTTGGCAAACCCCTGCGGGCAACAAATCTTAGAGAAGGTAAAAATATGTTGGTAGATAGATCAGTTATAAGTTCAAGATGAACTGCCTTCGTAACGAAGCACACGAATAGACACAAGTATGCCTTTGTGGTTTTATAACCACGTCTTTTATGGTCCTTGATGGTGAAGGGGACTGCATAATCAACACCAACAGTGGAGAACGGTAAAGCAGACTGAGTGCGAGATAAAGGAAGGTTTCATGATAGGAGTTGTCTTGGCAGAAAATCGATAGCACCTAAAACCGCTATGAATGACTTGCTTAGATAAGTTGTGACCTAAAGTAATCCAGTATCGCTCCCTAACAATTGAGCGTAAAAGTTGAGAACCTGCATGATGGTTATGCAAATGATCATGCACCATTATAAGTTTATCTAAATGTTGCTTGTTAGAGAGCAAGATGGGATGACGTTTAGAGAACTCGTATTTGGAATCTTTAAGTTTACCTCCGGCATGAAGAATTTCATTGGAATCTAGGAAAGGATTTAACATTAGTATAGTGCTAGAAAGCATGATTGATTTATTGCGTTTGAGATTTTTGAGTTCAATTGGAAAACTCACTGATTTTGAGTTTTTTACCAAAAGTATAGTAGCATTTTTTTAAAGAAAAAATATGATAATGATTGTTCAACTCTTGATTGCTATATAAAAGATTTGTTGCAATTATAGTAGCATTTTTTTAAAGAAAAAATATGATAATGATTGTTCAACTCTTGATTGCTATATAAAAGATTTGTTGCAATTATCTATTTACAATTGTAATGATTCAGGGATGCTACGCGATTTTGTAGCTAGAATATCAGTATGTAATGACAATTTACCGACGTCAACGTAACGTTTCAAGTAGTTATAAGTTAATTGTATGCCTACCACATGTTATACCGCTTTTTGGTTAATATATACACAAACCGGGTCGACCAAGCAGCGGTATAAATCAGCGTGCTTTAGCAAGAGATACCGAGTCATTCTAACAGCAGACACGCGGAATCAATATCCACCTTCCATCGCCTCCGGGCGAAACAAGGTGAGTAGCGGAACGGTGACAATTCGTAGGAGTTTTCCAGCTATGCGGGGCGCCAAGGAATGGTGACTCAAGCGAAATCGTTAGAGATGCACATCCGTCAGTCCTGTTCGACGAGCTACCTCACGATGGAGCGGCTTGTGGCGAATAGGCATCCTGTCGATCGAAAACCACAGGCCGGAGGATCCAGGATTTGGATATCGTATAGCTGGAGAGCAACCAAGAAGAAGAAACTACTCGCCTTATCAATCACCTGTAACAGTACAACAGACAACTAGGTTAGAAAATAAACACCTAAAACACACGCACGATAAATAACGATACACACAAGACAGTAAAAAGCACAAGGTTAACGCTGATTACAACACGCGTTCTGAGAAGACCAAGATCAACCAAGTTCGTTAGGAGAGACCAGTCTGCTTTGCCGACTCTCTCTGAAAGGTGATAGCCCCTTTTACTACTATGCCCACAGCCAGTGTAGAATAATTAGTACCTACCGCACCGTGTCCATAGCCGGTCTTCCAAACCCGTAGACGTCTTGCCCATACCGACGTCTACTCTCTCTTTTCTTGCTGTGCCTAAAGCCAACTATTACCACTGCCGTGCCCATAGCCGGTATTCAGCATCGCCCGGCGTCGTGTCCATTGCCGACACCCCATAAACCCGGTATAAGGTTTGCTGTGCCTTTTTTGCTATATTGTGCACTGCTATATGCTTAATGCTTATCAGATATCTATTTACATAATTATATTTATTTATATTTATATTTACATTATATATTTATTTATATTCTTTTTGCATATATTCTATTATTTTGAAGCTTGATTTGTTTTGTCTGGCGTTCTGCCGCCATTTTTGGTGGCAGCATTTTTATAGGGAGAAAGACTGTAATTAAGAAGATTGTAATTATAATATAAATCAGTTAGGGAATGAAAGGAAAAGGTAGGGACGGATTTAGGCTAAAGAAAAATAAATTATTTAGATCAGGGAGGACGAATTTGTAAATTTATAGAGCAGGCAAAATAGTTGAATTCACTATTAAAATATTTGGCGAATGTTTAGAAATTTTAATCCATTTTTAAACTAGTTGGCTAGCTTTGGATAGTTTTAAGTCGGCGCTTCTGGTCGCATCGGTAAGCAGAGCTGGCGACTGCTATCCGGTATTACGGATCCCTACCCTTTTACTTTCGTGTGTGTCTTGTCCATGACAGAACACTACTCTAGAAGACCGCAACCGCCTCGTGGCGGAGACCAAATCATACATCTGCACTTACCATCAACGTTCTGACAATATCAACGGTCCCTCTCCTCTACTGGTAAGCACACCCTTAAAATAGTCTTAGGCATAACCAAAATTTCTCCGCACATCTTGTGCTCTGACAGACCCACAGTCCAATTCTTCATCGACCATAGTAACTTCACAAGTAAACTACAACAATTTCGTCTAACCACAAAACCATTCTTCCCTTGCAAAACCAATTCTAGCCAGAAACTCCAATTCACCTTATATACCCCTGCCGGCTCACAAACCCGTTACAATCTATCTTGAATATTAACCTAGACTAATCCCCCCCCATTCTTAATGTTCTAGTCACAGACCACCAAACGAACTCAATCTTTCCTAAACGAAATATTTCTTACAAAACTTCCCACCTTGACAAAAACCAACAAATCAAGATAACAACACAAACTGACACTTTCATGACCTCCTACCTTCACGTAGACCAATACTACCACACTCATGCAAACACAATCCTTCACTCACATACACACACACATACACGCGTGAGCGCAAGTGTACATTTACTTACGTTGGACCTGCCAACGAGCTCAGACCAGCAACAGAGGCTACACTACTATCTCCAATAGAGCAACTCCAAAGATCAAAGTTATTTGGCCTCATTCAATTATATTAATTAAAATGTATGACTAGGAATGATCGATGGTCTAGGTATAGTCACAAATAAAGAGAATGTGTATGTATGTATGTAAAAAGTATGAACTAATCCCGGTAGAGGGTATATGACTTCTTTACACTTACTAGGAAGTTCTTTAGGTATTAAACTAGCATACATTGTACCCTTCTTCGCATCTCTAAATAAACAATTTCTAAAATTATTGTGATTTTTAAGGATATGGAAATATTAATGACGACAATATGTAACAAAACGCTTTTGCAAACGTTTGTTCGACAATTATCAACTAAACATGGATTTTGCCAGTAATGTATGTCCTTTATGACATCTACGGACCTACAATGGTTTGACATAGACTGCACAAGGCTGTGGATGAACTCTCGAGGAAGAGTGTTATATTCATCCGGAATACTTTTTGCCAATGCTGAAAGATTGCTTGCTTGTGGATATTTGTAACGCAGTGCGTTACTTCATGAAACATTAGATAATAATTCCAATTAGTTAAAAGATCTTTTATCATGAAAGCACCTTAAAAAATTTATAGAAGAATTGATAGCTTACATTTGTTAACGTGGCTATTCTAATATGATATTAGAATAAGAAATTAAAATAGTAAAACACCTAGTACATTTTATATAACCAGTAATAAAGATCGGGACTCTACACCTTTCGTAATAAAAAAAAATACTGATAGACACTCAGAAAAAACCGGCATATTAAAGTTATATGTATACACCGCAACAATGGTAGATTACCCCTAATAATTATATACTTATATATTACAGTCAAAAAGGTGTGTTGCATACACAAACAAATGACGCAATATTCGGTATTTAAAGTAAAAAGTGCGAGAATAAGATGATCGTTTACATAAATATTACAATATTGACCTCGAAGATTGAGCAGTTAAACGCACTACCCCGTAAGAACGAGATCCTCGGGTAACAACCCAAAGGCGTTGAGACATTCAAATAAGGGTTATTCGGGAACAGAGATTCTCTGTGGCTTAGTTGGATTGCTTGTGACGACTAAGCCCAAAGTCCTTCGATTATCGATACAGAACACTTGAAAAATGTTAGGCGAGCATTTTTCACAAAAAGTCCTCGTTCAGATTAGATATAAAATGTAGATTCTGTGTGTGAGTGTTGTCACACGCGTTAAAAATCTCTATCTTGCTTGAAATAGCAATTTCCAGGTAAAAAGAACTTGCTTCCTACGGTCCGCTTGAAAAATGTTAGGCGAGCATTTTTCACAAAAATACATCCTCGTTCAGATAAGAGGTAAAATGGAGGTCCCGCGTGTGAGTGTTGTCACGCACGTTAAAGATCCCTACCTTGCTTGAAACAGCAAGGGTTCGGCAAAATTCCAAATTTTTCAGGTAAAAAAACTTGCTTCCTGGCCAATGTAGTACCTTCGGGTGAAGGATTAGAAAAAAGTCAAGTGTAGGATTGTAAGATCAGCATCATTATGGCTGTCGCTGGTAGCTACGGTGAAGTGACCGCTAGCACCTTACGTCGCTGTTATTGACAATAATGATCCTTGGTTTAAGGTCGCCAGTGCTCAAGCATAGCTCTTGAATTGCCACCGAGAAAGCGTTAGATAACCATCTATTATCCCTTCACGACGACAGTACTCCACCAACAGTTAGGAGGTGACCGTACACTTCCTAACGTTGACTACAGAGACGGTTGGCAATCTCCCACAACCGTAGAAGTCTACACGCCTTACAGTCATCCAGGTGGGACTGCTACCTAGAGGCACTATGGATTCCGGCGACCTCGGAAGACAGACATCATCCAAAGACGCCTACTTCTGCAATACCCTTGCGCCGAGACATCTAGATGGTGCATTTTCTCCACCGCCTTTAAAAGTCAACCTCAAAAAATACTGGTAGTTTTGGTGTTTGGGAGGATGCGAGGGACGTAATTGCTTGCAAGTGAGGCAAAGTGAATTATAAGTTATCTCCCTGAACTTAAGAAATCAGAAATCACCACCTGTTGCTGAGGTAGCTCAAACGGCCACTGTACAATAGCAAAGTCAACCTTCACTTCTTGAGAAGTTGGAACGAGCTTTTTTCAGCAGCAACTTTAGGAGGCTGAAGCAGGTGTACTATCGACAGCATAAAGCAGTCAGATGGAAATTGAAGACTCCGATCCATTGTTTGTAGAGTGACTGGCGGAGAATACAGCAAAACGTCGTTGAGCAGTCCACGCAACTATGTTAAAATGTTAAGTCCCCCAATAGTCCATATGAGGGACTAAAGAATATTCAGGTAAACCTGAAACTCTGCCGGGCCATCGCAGCAACTCCATGCAGACACCTTAGCAGTAAGAAGGGCATTGACCTCATTCTGGAACTCTGTGAGATAAACTCAAGAGTCTTTGGTCTGGGCAGTATAAACGGAATTTTTTGTGACTTGTAGCCAATCAAGTATGGGCATGCATCTAGATACACAGGCACAACAATGCTCTCTTTTTGCCATGACTGAGGGCTGTGGTGTCACACCAATTCTAATCAGTTACAATATGGAAGCAATCACTAACAATCCTGGCTTCAAGCTATTTTCGAATTGAGTCAGACTTCACCTCCCCTGGAGTTGACGGCGGTCAGATCATTGTGATAGGCACAGAAGAATTTTATTATCAGATTCTACTCTAACGCACACCACACTGTGTAGGGAAGCGTGGATACCAACTTTTGAGAAAAGGTGTTGCTCTATGATCTGGGAGATTCTTAGCTGGGGCAGCAGTTTCATGTTTGTAACATCTTACTACAAAATAACTATTGATCTAACCCTGTCATCGGCTGACATCTCTAAAACATCTAAAACTGGCAGGTAACATCTAAAGCAACTCTGTCACATTACAAACGGTTGAGTTTCAAAATAAAGCCAGCAGAAGTTACCTGTAAAGAATACAGGAACCCAAAGGCCACAAATAGGTTTCCATCTAGACGGCTTGGTTGGATGACTTTTGACATAACTAGGTATCGGCAACGCAATAACCATAGAGGAACTATCAAGTACTCATTTTTTCTCCAGACCTCCATCAGAAAGTTCTTGAGCGGGCATGCCCGGTCAGGACAGAGCTTACTAGCTACATCACTCCATGGTGGGGCGAGAAGTTTCAGAGATTGAAAAGGATCCTAGGCAAACTGTTCAGTAAGGCAAAACACACTAAAAGTATAGCTAACTGGGAAGCTCATAAAAGCCATCAGACATTATACAATACGTCAATTAGATGACGACAAAGGAATTTCTGGAAGACCTTCTGTAACTTAGTTGTGCCTACCAATAGAACCTCTCGTATTAACAGGGTTGGGTTTAACGATCCCACCATCAACAATGCTGTATGAAATGCGTGGGTGGCGCGTATATCACCAACGATGTGGAAATAGCAGAGCAAGTGGCGAACAGTTACTCCCCATCCCGTGTATAACTATCCTCCATATCCAGGGTGAAGTAACCCGCCTCGGCCACAAATGGAGCTGACTAGGTGGTATCCAACCGAGACGTGAATAAATAATAAAGAAACTTAAATAGGCCTTTTCTAGTCACAGCAGTTTGGGAGAGGTTGGAGCGGTGTTCGTTCCTAAACCAGACCGTTAAAGATACTCCCAGGCTAAATCCAACAGTCCGACTAGTTTTACGTCTTTTTTGTTAAAGATTTTGGAAGAACTGTACGACAGTGATATGAGAGAGATAGTTCATTCTTATCCACTTGAACCAAACCAAAGAAATCCACGGTGTCTGCCCTCCACACCGTTGTAGGATGGATTGGGACATCCCTTAACAGCATGTCAACCTTAGGTGCATTTATTAATTTTGAGGGTACATTTAGTGAAACAAGCTTCGCAAGCATTGACAGAGTCCTGTCGGCACATGCAGCTGAGGATTCACTTTGGCCGCTAACTGTGCAGTTTTATTATACCGACGGGATCATACTATACTGGAAACACCTCAGTAATTGGGATGGTAAATGAGGGTTGTCCTCAGGAGGGCGTGTTACTACCACTACGTTGGTATTTAGTAGTAAATAACCTTCTACGATATTTATGAGGCAAGTTTCTACACCATAGGTTATGCGGACGAAACAGCCGTTGTGGTAGTCCACAAATCCAAGCAAGTGTTTTGTAACTTGATGCAAGCAGCACTAAAGATTACAGAACACTGGTGCTCTAATGACTCTCTAGTCATCAAGCCCAATAAAACGGGGCTGAATAGAAGGTTAATGTTAACTAGGCTACCAATAATCTTTCTAATCCCGCTCTCTTTCGGAAGAAGCCAATTACCTGGGCACATTTCTTGACAGTATAATGTAAGTAAGGGTTGTTACACTTGCGACCATGTCTCCAATTCTTCACCCGAAGGTACTATATTGGGTTTAAACGCGAAAATAAAAGTGCTTCAAATAAATCCGACTTCTAAATTAAGTTAATCATAAATTAAAGGTATAAACTAAAACTATAGTTAGGGTTTAAATAGTGATATTCGTAGCGTTGACTTTGGAGTGTGTTTGATCAACAAGACACTATCAAAAGTAAAGGGGCGGGATCCAAAATACCAGATAGAAGCCGCCAGCTCTGTTTACTGATGCAACCTGAAGGGTCGAGTTAAAACTATCCAAATGTTTACCAATAGATTCGAAACAATTCTTGACAGCTGAAGTGGGCCAAACTTCTATAAACCACAACTTCGAAGGCCAACTTATTGTTCTGAGAATGTAAACGTGCCTTAAACAAATTTTGAGGCCTTCCACCAAAGGTCGTCCTGTGGCTATACACTATGGTGATAAGATCGATGCTTTGCTATCGGATTTTGGTCTGGTAGTCCAGCACCGGTCTAGCTCGTGCAGCTAAATGGCTTACTCATGTTCAAAGACTAGCCTCTTTAAGAATCACGGGTGCTATGTGATAAACACCCACGGCAGTTGCTACGGCATTTTAGACAGGTGGTCTAGCACCAAGCTAGCCTATGCAGCTAAAGAGCTTCTTCATGTTCAAAGACTGGTCTGTTTAGGCATCACGGTCGCAATGCGATCCACACCCACTGCACCCTTAGAAATCATTCAAGGCCTCGCTCGGCTGGACCTGCACGTGGAGGAGATAGCTCCGAGGGCGGCACTTAGGCTGCGGTTCAACGTTCTGTGGATCGATAAGGGCAACGGAAGTAGACATAACAACGTACTAACGAGTGGCGGCAGGCAATACGTCTTTCCTTTAAAGAGTGGTGGACTCGATCGCACCTATGACTTTCAAGAAGCGCCTCGGGGTTTGTCTTAACACTGAAGACACGTCCCCAAAAGAGTTCTTCATCTATGAAGAGGTTCCAAAACAAACAAAGATACTGGATCAGACATCTTTTCAGATAACCTGGACCATAAAAAGGTGTTGCATTAGGCAAGCTGACAACTGTTTTCCAAGCAGAAGTCATAGTCACCATGCATGGTGTTATGGCTACACTAGAACGTAGAATCCAAAATAAAGCTATACGCATTATGAACTATAGCATAGCAGTTATTCCGAACCTAAATACGTAGAAGCTTCTTTATGGAACGGTACTACAACGACATCGCAATCTTCAGCTTGCTTTTAACACTAACGGCCTCAAGCTAGTTTGGTCAAAGGGCATTCAGGAGAGCATGGCAATAAACAGGCAGACACTCCGATAAACTGGAATCCACTCTGCGTTTTGTTGGCCCTGAGCTATCGGATTCTATATCGCTATCTACGATGTTCTCCATGATAAGGCAACAATCCACCACCACCATAAGAACAATTGAGCTTGTACGGCAAGCTGCTGACAGACAAAAATATTTATTAGATCTCCCAATGACTAGAAACAAAGGTTTAGCACATGCTTGCCGAGACAGAAACTGTGGTTATTGGTGGTATTCTGACTGGGAACTGCAGACTAAAGAAGCATTTGCACAGTATGGGTCTGTCAGACGATTCCTCTTGTCGGGGTTGTCAGCAGGAGAACGAGACGTCGGTGCACATTCCTAGGCACTTGTGCGATACTCGTTCGACATCGAGGTTTAGTAAGGCCAGAATCAGAGACACCTAATCTAACATTTCAAATTCACTCGTCGGGTTAGCTGGATGAGTGATGAAAAACTAATTCAGGGCCTAACTGCGAGTGTCGCTCGCCACTTTTCCCAATATGCATCCAAATGCGTATGATATACACAAGTATCAGCACAAGAACCTTAATTCAGTAACCAAAATAGAACCGTATAGTTTAAATCTCTCTTACAAATTTTAAATAAATTTGACAGTTTTTGTACTTTGTGTCTGAGCGCAATTTACAAAGCATCACTATATTACATTCAATTAAATAGAAAATGACCACTTACACAATAATTGTACATGAAACAATATGGTCTAATTTTGGTCGACAAAATAAAATTTAGTATGTTCGTACAAACCGCAACTGAAACACAGTTAAGTTCCTATTAAAAAATATATATCATTATATATGCATGCTACTTGTAACAATAACTGGACTTGGTTTATTATTCAGAAACTTATTATTATAAAGATATATTTAACTCACTGCAGCAGTAGCAAAGACAATCGCTTCTTCTAAGTGTTCTATCTGAGTTCCAACTGCATTTTGATTGGGGTAAAATAAAAATTTATACTATATTTAGTCTATGATTTAGTTCTAAGTACACTTTTCTTGTTTTCGCAAAATGTACTACATTAATTATATCTGCGACACCTATCGTTGATAAAGCGAATTAGTCATAAAAGAAAAACAAATCAAGTACCGATTAATTCTTCAGCTACTTACGCTCATCGGCTATATACGGGATCGTTCGGTAGTTAACTTCCCTTCGGTCATTTCGCGTATCTGAGGAAATTATTAAAAAAATTCAAAATTAAATAATGTTGGATGATATAACGCATCCCTAATATAAGTGTCTATTATTTGTGGGGTAATTAGAAAACCAAACATCCCAATGAGCGAATGTGGTACACAGTCTCCAACGTATCCTGTTATTGACACTCCATACAAATTGGAATTCCCACTTCTCTTGGTGATGTCATCAACACGTCCACAACCACATGGTGTAATCTAATCTGAAAGCAGTTCCTACTTTTCCTACTTCTTTTAGTCTCAACTACAAACGTGATCGCGTAAATATACAAACAAAATGGATAAAACGCCCGGTTCATCGTTAGTTTTAGCACGTGTAATTAAAGTTTTAGGCCGTACTGGATCACAAGGGCAGTGTACACAAGTCAAAGTGGAATTTATAGCCGAAGGAAGTAATAATAATAGACAACTTCTTAGGAATGTAAAGGGCCCAGTACGCGAAGGCGATATTTTAACGTTAATGGAAAGTGAACGTGAAGCTAGAAGATTACGATAATATTTGTAAGTAGTCGTAATTACGTTTTCTTAATTTAACGCCCTTTTTTAGATGGGAAAATATTGATAGGAAGTGAAAATATGAAAAATATGTTGGATATTGTTATTTTATAACTGTTTATAAAATAAAGTTTATTGGATTCGGTGGGAATGTTATTTATAATGCATTTATCCTATTACATTTGTTTCCACTTTTCTTTTAGGTTACAATTTTGCACGTGTTATGAAATAGGTTATGCATGTTATTTGAATTGGGCGCCTGCAATATAGGCAGCGTATATACAGTTGTATTGGATGGTAATCGAAGGTGATTGACCTATTTCAAACCGCAGAAACTGCATTTCTGTTTTCAGCGAGGAAAAACGCAGTTTTTCTATATCAGGTCGGTCTCGATTTATAAAGATCTTAGCTTGAAAAATGTTGCATAAATTGCACTGACGCTGTTATATTAAAGTAGATTAAAATCATAAAAGGGTTCAGCGACCTAAAAACTTGTTTTTCAGTCCCTAAGCTTTACATTTTTACAAAAGGTACTTATTTAGAACAGTAATTGCATTTAATGCGTTTTGCAATAGTTTTTATTCTGCAGATTTTTAACTGCCAGTGCTGTGTTGAAGTATAGAAAATCTGACATGAACTTCAATAATATTTTTCTTGGGTATTAAACCACTCTTGAGTTTTTAAAATTGTAATTTGCGTTTCGATCCATGACCTAGGTTTGTTGTCAAAAGACAATTTTAAGAACTCTAGCGGTTTAATACCAAGAAAAATACAAAACAAACATACAGGGAGTATCAACTAATATTATTTATGCAAAACTAACTAGGTAGGTATGGTTAAAGCCATCCCAATTACATCATATTTTTTAATTTGTTTAAAAGTAGACATTCTTATAAAAACGAACGGCAAAAAATTCTTAACTAAAACCTACTCCCTATTAATTATCATTTATTCTATTTACAACGCTGCTGCGTCTTAAGTGGTTTCCGACCGGCTTCGTTTCCCAAAATACTTTTCTGTCTTGATTTATTAGTGAAACCAAGACTTGCAATATTTTTTTGCTTTTTTCAAAGAAGCTATTCTACGATTAGTGAGTAATACGGGTGTAAAATTTAACGAAATGTACTTTAATTTGCCAAAAGTTGTAATTTTATGTACTTTTATATTATATTTCGTGGAATAGTTACCTTTTGTAAAACATTTTCAACCAGTAATATTAAAAACTCCTTAAACGATGATGTCGTTTTTGAAATACTATTTCTATTTCACCCTAAGTAAAATTCGTTTATTTTAAGAACTTTCAAATTTTTTTTCTAGATTCAACAGCTTCTGCTGCTTCTTCAAAATCGTAAATGCTTCTCTTACTTGATTCTTTTGTCTATGTTTCTGTGGATACCATCAACACTCCTGTAAGTATGTCTTGTTCGGCAAGCGAATAAAATATGGTTCAGACCACGCACAATTTACTTTGAAAGACATAAAGAATCCAGTTTCTATTCTGGCTCTTGCAATTAGCAACCAGAACAAATTCTAAGATAGCTCATTCTTTTACAATTAACTTTTACAAAGCTTTGACAAGTATTTCGGCTTTATGTCAAAGCACACAATAGCTTCTATTTGTAGCATTTTTGTTTAATGTAACGCATTGAAGGGTACAATGCTTGCAGACGTTCATGATGCCCATTCATCGCCCCAATATTGAGGAGTCTCTAAACATCCAAAACTAACACGGCATGTTTCCACACTTGGGGTAGAAAATTAAATATGTGATACTAAACCATTAATTAATCACAAATGCGGACGATTTAAGAAAAAAAAAGAATTATAAACTCGATGTTAGTATTGCCTTTATAAATATAAATATCTTGTAACTTGCACATATAGTTCTGCTTCATCGTGTGATTATTGCTGGCGCTACCGTCATGCAGTGGTGGAAGAACTGACTTTGATGTAGAAACATTTTCTGCAGAAGTGATTGTGGGAACGGCAGGCTCTTGCATCATCTTTAAAAAACTACAAATGTTGAAAACTACATATATATATATATATATATATATATATATATATATATATATATATATATATATATGGTTAAAAGTAGCAAAAGCTTCAGGCAAAGATGAGGATCTAAAAATTTTTTTAATTAGATCTGTTATTAAATATAAGCTGTTCGAGGACCTTCACTCCGTCGTTGGCGTTGCTGCTGCTGTTTTTGTTCAACGACAGTTAGCTAGCTATATTTGGTAATAACTCGAACTAATATGTAAATTCTTCTTAATCTTCTTTGGGAATAAAACCACTCATAGTTTTTAAAATCTATTTTATTTACGTTTCGATCCATGACCTAGGATCGTTGTCAAAATAATAAAAATTTCAAGTTTGACGTTTATGACATAAATTGAAGGTTACTTTGATTTATTGATGTTTGAAATATTTGGTTTGGGTACACTAAGCAAAAATTTTAAAGTTTAAAGAATGATTGCCTTCAATTTGTGTTGCGACCTGGGATCGACTTTCCTATGGTATGTCGCTAACGTGAAATCAGCTGATTAATTTTTATTGGTGAATTTTATATAAATTCAATAATTTGGGGAACATTTTTAACATGTTTCTATTTATACAATTGAGAGATTTCTGATTTTATGTCTTATTTTACCGAGATTCAGTGAAGGGGTTAAGCAACCTGTGGCTACCAAGATCCCCAACATTTATAATTTGCGAAATAATGGTTTTCTAGTTAATATGCTTATTGTTATGTAATTAGTTATTGTATGTATAAATAGAAATCATGTATGTAGGCTGTATTTCATATTAATATAAGGAAAACCCAGGAAAAACTTGCAATGCTACCTAGATATTGTGGGCATTTGATCTTCATTTGTTATTTCTTTTGTTATTTCTTTTAGTAATGGAATCCATTGTTTACTGAAAGTCACGGATTCGTTTACAGCAGATTATTTTTATGTAGGGTTATATAGGCAGCTTCTTTGATTTTGCGTTTTGGTGGTTTTCTTCTTTGTCGATAATTTTGCATCTTCCCATTTTATTTTATGACTGGAGTCCCATGCATGTTGGCAAATCATGGATTTTCAAATTTTCTATTTTTATATATGATTTATGTTCTCTTAATCGAACTTCAAATGGTCTGGAAGTTTCTCCTATATAAAACTTATTACATTATACGGTATTTTGTAGATACAGTTTTTGAATTTTGTATTGCGTTTTTGGGTTTTGTTTTGTTAATTGTGCTCTTAGTGTATTGTTGGTTCGAAATACTGTTTTAATTCTAAATTTGTTTCCTATTCTTTGAATTTTTGAGAATCCTTTTATGTATGGTATTGAGAGCATTTTGTGGTGTGTATCGTTGTTTTTGTTTTCTTTTCTTTATTTTAGGGTTTTATTCATTTCTTTCTCTATTATTCTTTTAGGATATTTGTTTTCTATTAGTGTACATCTGATTAGGTCTTTCTCTTTCTTTAAAATTTCTTCGTTTGATGATATTAATTTTGCTCTATCATACATGGTTTGATAATTCCTCGTTTGACACATTGTGGGTGGTTTGAATCGAAGTTTAGGTATCTGTTTGTGTGCGTTGGTTTTCTATATACTGATGTATTAATTGTTGTATCGTTTTGCTAACTAGAATATCTAAAACGGAAGTTTTCCATGTTGTTCTAATTCATATGTGAATTTAATAGTTGGTTCTATTTCGTTAATTGACTGTATAAAGTTTTTAATTAATTCTATATTATGAGGCCAAATAGCATAAACATCATCAACGTATCTCCACCAGATCAATGGTTTCAATTCTTGTGTGAATATCACATCTTTTTGAATTCCTCCATGAATATATTACTGAAGATTGGGGATAGTGGACTTCCATTGCCATTCCGAGCTTTGTTTGTAAAATTGATCATTTATTTGAAAATATGTGGTATTTCGCATAAACAAATAATTCCATAATCGATGATATACTTAGTTTTGTTCTTTCTTTAAGATTGCCATCTTTTTCGAGTTTGTTTTTATAATATTAAGCGTTTTGTTTATAGGGACATTTGTAAAAGATTTACTACATCAAAGCTTACCATTGTGTGTGTATTTTCAATTTTTATGTTTGATAGTTTTCTAAAAAGTGTTGGTTGTTTTAATGAAAGAATCCGTTTTGCCTGCTAATGGATTTATAATTTTTAGTAGAAATTTTGCTAAATTATGGCATGGTGAATCTATTGAGCTTACGATAGGTCTTACAGGAATGTCTTTTTATGAATTTTGGTAGACCGTAAAAGTGGGGTGGTTTACTGTAATGTGGGACTAGTTTACTTCTTTCTTTGTCTTGAATTCATTTTAAATTTAAATAGAGTTTTGTATATTTTATTTTCAATTGATTTTGTTGGGTCCGTTTCTAAACTGGTGTAATTCTCAGTGTTCAATAGTTCGTTGACTTTTGTGTTGTAATCGTTTTATTCATTATTACTGTTGCATTGCCTTTGTCAGCAGGTAGAATTATAATTGAGTTATCGTTTTTAGATTGCAGGTGCTTTTATTTCGTATTACTTACATTTGGCTTTATTTTGTGATTCTTTTCTGATCTTCTTGAGTTGGTTTGCTGTTTTCTCAATACAGCTAATTATTTCAAAGGTTGGTATTGATTTTGGTGTTACTGCAAAATTAAGGCCTTTTGAAAGAATTGATTTTCTGTGTAAGTTAATAGTTCTGTTTGATAAATTTATCACGGTGTTTAGCATGGTGTTCTTGTTTTCTAACGTTTTAGTTTGTGTGTTATTTTTCTCTATAAATAGGTTATTAAATTTCTTTATGTGAATTTCTTTTGTTTGGAAAATACTGATTAGTAGTAGGTTTTGCACTAACGAGAATTTTATCAAAATCATATTTTGTTACCTTTATTAGTATGAAATTTATAATGCCCTCAATATCTTGTTTTAACTTATAAATAATGTGTCAATGGTTTTGTAGTCTTTCCCTCGTCATACTGTAACTTGCTCTTCGAGAATTCTTGATAGTTTATTGCTTGTCTTTCCAAATTTGATTCTAAATCCTTTTGGTATTATTCAGTTGTTTCTGCACTTTATTAGGAATGTGAGTGAATTTTTGGAATGCGATAGCTTTAGGTTTAGATTGTCCAACTGTCTAAAACAAATACAAATTTCAGGCCCATACCTGACTTGTAAATACTCCTGTATGTTGTTGTGGTATGGGCCTGAAATTTGTTTGCATTGACAACAGTCATGAACAATCATAAACTACGATTACAATCAAGTTCAACAATATGCTGAAGCAACTGAGAATATACCAGTTTGAACGACAACAAGAGTCAATTGGTGATCAGATTACAAACTGCATTTATTTAAAAGGATTATAGACTGATCGTTAGAGGAGAAGTACTGGATCCAATTGACTGTAACACCTGTGTACGGTTCACAAATCATAAGACATTGTAAGACGCATGTGAAGCTGCAGATGAGTGTCAGCCTGGCATAATGATGCAAAACTACTAAAATTATAAATCCATTAGCAGGCAAAACGGATTCTTTCATTAAAAGCAACCAACACTTTTAGAAAAACTATCAAACATAAAATTGAAAATACACACAATGGTAAGCTTTGATGTAGTAAATCTTTTACAAATGTCCCTATAAACAAAACGCTTAATATTATAAAAACAAACTCGAAAAAGATGGCAATCTTAAAGAAAGAACAAAACTAAGTATATCATCGAATGGAATTACTTGGTTTATGCGAAATACCACATATTTTCAAATAAATGATCAATTTTACAAACAAAGCTTCGAATGGCAATGGGAAGTCCACTATCCCCAATCTTCAGTAATATATTCATGGAGGAATTCAAAAGATGTGATATTCACACAAGAATTGAAACCATTGATCTGGTGGAGATACGTTGATGATGTTTATGCTATTTGGCCTCAAATATAGAATTAATTAAAAACTTTATACAGTCAATTAACTAAATAGAACCAACTATTAAATTCACATATGAATTAGAACAACATGGAAAACTTCCGTTTTAGATATTCTAGTTAGCAAAAACGATACAACAATTAATACATCGGTATATAGAAAACCAACGCAACAAACAGATACCTAAACTTCGATTCAAACCACCCACAATGTGTCAAACGAGGAATTATCAAAACCATGTATGATAGAGCAAAATTAATATCATCAAACAAGAAATTTTAAAGAAAGAGAAAGACCTAATCAGATGTACATAATAGAAAACAAATATCCTAAAAGAATAATAGAGAAAGAAATGAATAAAACCCTAAAAATAAAGAAAAGAAAACAAAACAACGATACACACCACAAAATGCTCTCAATACCATACATAAAAGGATTCTCGAAAAATTCAAAGAATAGGAAACAAATTTAGAATTAAAACAGTATTTCGAACCAACAATACACTAAGAGCACAATTAACAAAACAAAACCCAAAAACGCAATACAAAATTCAAAAACTGTATCTACAAAATACGAATGTAATAAGTTTTATATAGGAGAAACTTCCAGACCATTTGAAGTTCGATTAAGAGCACATAAATCATATATAAAAAGAAAATTTGAAAATCCATGATTTGCCAACATGCATGGGACTCCAGTCATAATAAAATGGGAAGATGCAAAATTATCGACAAAGAAGAAAACCACCAAAACGCAAAATCAAAGAAGCTGCCTATATAACCCTACATAAAAATAACTGCGTTGCAAACGAATCCGTGACTTTCAGTAAACAATGGATTCCATTACTAAAAGAAATAACAAAAGAAATAACAAATGAAGATCAAATGCCCACAATATCTAGGTAGCATTGCAAGTTTTTCCTGGGTTTTCATATTAACATGAAATACAGCCATACATGATTTCTATTTATACATACAAACTAATTACATAACAATAAGCATATTAACTAGAAAACCATTATTTCGCAAATTATAAATGTTGGGGATCTTGGTAGCCACAGGTTGCTTAACCCCTTCACTGAATCTCGGTAAAATAAGACATAAAATCAGAAACTCTCAATTGTATAAATAGAAACATGTTAAAAATGTTCCCAAATTATTGAATTTATATAAAATTCACCAATAAAATTAATCAGCTGATTTCACGTTATGCGATGCATACCATAGGAAAGTCGATCCCAGGTCGCAACACAAATTGAAGGCAATCATTCTTTAAACTTTAAAATTTTGCTTAGTGTACTCAAACCAAATATTTCAAACATCAATAAATCAAAGTAACCTTCAATTTATGTCATAAACGTCAAACTTGAAATTTTTATTATTTTGACAACGATCCTAGGTCATGGATCGAAACGTAAATAAAATAGATTTTAAAAACTATGAGTGGTTTTATTCCCAAAGAAGATTAAGAAGAATGCTAAACAAACCACAACAAACATACAGGGTGTAATATGTAAATCCTGTTGTGATAAAATATGGTTATCGTAAATAACCAAACTTCTAAGAACAAACTACATCACATCACAAAAAGTTTATTCGCAAGCACATATGCTATCGTATATTAATGAACGGTCATTCGCGTACTATTTATGTAATTATGCAACATCAGATAAAGTAGTTTACGAAGCCATATGAAGACTCATACTAATAACCGTCCATTCGTATGCAATGTTTGTGAATACGCTGCATGTCTAATGAGTGTTTTACGAGAACATATAAACTGGCATTTCAACAAACATCCACTTACATGTAATTTGTGTGATTATTCCTCATCATGAAAAAGTACTTTAAAAAGTCATATACAGCCGTACATTAACGAACGTCCATTCGCGTGCAATTTGTGAAATTATACCGCATCAACGAAAGGTTATTTACAAATACATATCAAATCACATACTAACGAAAGTCCATTCGCATGCAACTTGTGTAATTTTTCTGCACTACATAAAGACAATTAAAAAGTGCATATGAAGTCGCACATTAACGGACGTCCATTCGTGTTCAATTTGTGTAATTATACCGAATCAACGAAGGGTAATTTACAAATACATATGACGTCGCATACTAACGAACGTTCATTCGCATGCAATTTATGAATTATGCCGCATCAAAGAAATGTAATTAACAATTACATATCAAGTCGTACACTAAGGAACGTCCATTCGCTTGCAATTTATGTAATTTTGCCGTGTCACAATTCAAGCTGATTTTTCCTAGAAGAATGATTCATTATTTACATAGAAGTAATCGCAAACTCCATTAACCCTTCAGCCCACACAAAAAGTAAAAAGTTTGATGTATTAATAAAAAATAGGGGTTAATTTCTAAGATAAATCTGGAAATATTTTACAATAATCAAATTGACAATTGGATAGATCAACGTGACATTTCAAACCTTAAACTATCATTTGTATGAAAAAAATCGACCCTTTCAAAATGTTATTGAAAGTCGAATTCAGTAGAATCCAACACAATGGAAAAAAAATCGTCTTTAAAAACATACCACACCACCAATAGCAACACCAAGAATTCAAAGAAGGAACATCTCACTGAAAACTGCAAAGATACAGGTAACCTGTGCAAATGTATGCTATGTAATTGAATGTACAAAGGACTGAAAGGTCTCCAACTACATACAACCAAATCACATAAAGGAGAACCTAACAATGCGAAGTCTCAAACTGAAACAACTTCAAATAAAATTATATCTAATTCTTCAGTTAAACAAGCAACACACGCTCTAACAATAAACATAACAGAATTAAGCATTCATTTATCCCAACTAAAAAACTCCAAAATATTAATAAAGCGCATACCAAAATCTGTACGATCCCAATGTGCCCTTTCTCTAAGTGAAACCATTAACAATTGTATTAAATTAAATTCTCTATCTGCATGGAAATCACTTTTATACTTCGAATTTAAAACATTCTCAATATTTCCTCCAAAATCCACAATCCAAACTTTTATACCCTCACAAATTTTACAAAATTTAAAAACGTTTTCAGAACCTTTTCCAGTTGAAAATTTGAAAGTAAAAAGAAACACAACAACAATTAATCACGCTGCAAACACCAAAAGAATAGTTCCAAAAATTTCAGATGGAGACGTGTCCTCTGCTATTAGCATTTTGTGTTCTAATGATGTTTTTACCTCTTACAGCGAATCGGTTTTCAATGAACTTTTATTAAAACACCTGAAAGCAAATCCTGCAGAAACCCTGATCTCAAATTTTAATAATGAGGCATTAACTATTACACATGAAGACGTTCACCAAGCTATAAATTCCTTTAAAACAAGTTCAGCCGGTGGAATAGACGGTCTTCGACCATCACATTTACAAGACTTTCTCCTGCGGCACAAATGGTCAAAAACTCCTATATTTCTTGACTACATTATGCAATTATATGTTAGCTGGCAATATAAACCCTCAAATATGCCCTATTTTATATGGTGCCTCCTTACACGCCCTCAAAAAGGAAGATGGCGGGATCTGCCCAATTGCTATCGGCATCCTTTTTCGAAGGCTGGTTGACAAAATATGCTGTCGAAAAATACACAACCCTTTAGGAGACATTCTCAGACCCATACAATTTGGGTTCGGAACTCCAAGCGGGTGTGAAGTAATCTCACATTGCACTCAAGCCTTTATTAATTCTAACGAATCCAATTCCAACAAAGTCCTCCTCAAAATTGATTTTTACAATGCCTTCAATAGCATACACAGAGATACTGGTATTTAGACGACGGTTGCCTAGGAGGCGATACTGAATGCGTATTGATAAATCTCATAAAATTAATCGAACTTTCCTCCAACCTAGGTTTAGAACTAAATTAAAAAAAGTGCGAACTTTTATTTCTCACTCCTAACGATAATATAGTCACACTATTTCAATCCATAGCACCAAATATAAGTATTCCTTCTAAACTTAATTGGACCTTACTCGGAGCTCCTCTTTGTACCGAAGCATTTGAAGCTTGTTTTCAAAATAAAATTAATGCTCTCCAACTAATCTCAGATAGATTCCGCGAACTAACTTTACCATCTCATATTTCATTTTTTCTCTTAAGAAATTGCCTAGCAATCCCTAAATTATTATATACCCTAAGATGTTATCCCACATGGTTAAAAGAAAATTTATTGGAATCTTTTGATAGTCTATTACGCAGGAGTTTGGAAGAAATTACTAATGTCCAATTTAAGGATATAGAATGGCTACAAGCAACACTCCCTGTAAATAGAGGCGGACTTGGCATACGTTTATTGCAATCTCTTTCTCTGCCTTCATATCTGTCCTCTTTCAATACATCACTCCCTTTAATCAAACAAGTTCTATCAAAATTTAATGTAAATTTAAATAACAAGTATTATTTAGCAGGAGAAAAATTGTGGCTTTTAAGAATTCAAAAAACAGTAATAGAGCACCCAAAGAATATCCAAAAGAACTGGGACCAACTATTGTTAGACACCATTTCGAAAAATCTACTTGAATCAGCAACTTCTCAATCTGACAAGCTCGTATTCATGCGGCGGCCTTGAAATACGCTGGAGCGTGGTTAAATGTTCTACCAGCTTCAACTCTCGGCACACTTTTAGATAATGACTTCTTCAGAATAGCCATAGGTTTACGGCTAGGTGCACAATTATGTATTTCACACAATTGCATCTGCGGAGCATTAGTGAATGAATCAGGAACACATGGTTTGAGCTGCCAACTCAGCGCCGGACGACAATCCAGACACAATGCAGTAAATGACTTAATTCGTCGCACTTTAATTTCCACTAAAGTTCCATCAATCTTAGAACCAAGTCATTTATACAGAAATGACGGAAAGTGCCCAGATGGAATTACACTCAACCCATGGAAATACGGTAAAGCCGCGGTTTGGGATTTCACTTGCCCCATCACATGTTGCCGATTGCTCAAGTAATGCAGCAGCTAAAAAAAGTGAAGCTTTAAAAGCAAGAAAATATTCAAATTTAACCGATTCATACCTATTTTATCCAGTTGCAATAGAAACCTTTGGGTAATTGGAGCTATTGGACAACAATTTATTAAAGCAATCGGCAAACGTATAAGTGAAAATTCATTAGAACACAGAGCTACATGCTTTATATTTCAAAGAATAAGCATTGCCATTCAACGTGGAAACGCTGCCGCAGTCATAGGCACAATACCTCCCTCAAAGTCTTTTGAAGAACTATTCCTCATACCCCGGCGAAGCTTTCCAAACTTTCTCAAAACAAAATTCAACCAAATAAAAAGTAATAATAGTAATACAAACACACCTTATACACCCAATTTACCCTCAACACTTCTTCCATTACAACCTATTAACAAATCCACTAAAAAACAATTCGAAAATAATTCACTACAAAATAAACCAATTTATAATAACAATAATTCAATACCAAACATAAACTTAATCTTAGATTCAATAACAACGCCAGAAACGAAGGAATTAGAAAATATTGATAACAGTTATTACTTAAACGACGATAATAACTGCAGAGTCTCTAAAACAAAACACATTGAAACAAATAAACAAAATTCTGATATTTATATTGCACCTAATCTTCAACAACCAAATTGTAACAGTAACCCACAAACTCCTAAATCGAATAAACTTAAAGACAATACTATACAAATAAAACTTAATATAAATAATTCTAAGGCACATTCGTTAATTAAATATCTCGATAAAGAAATAAATATGTATAATTTACGGAAACGAAACAATAACAAAGTTGAGATCCCTAAAAAAAATTTTGAACAGTCAACACAAAATAGTCGAGACAAACCAAAAAAAGGTACACACAAAAGCAATTTTTTCCAAGGACACGCGGCTTAACCAATTTAGGCAACACTTGCTTTTTTAATTCAGTCATACAATGTCTTGGACAAACTCCATACCTATTAGAATTACTCAAAAAAAGTTCAGAGCCTGGACAATATTTTCAACTACCTGGTATCATAGTAAACCCACACGATAAAGATCCATTGATATTAGATTCACTAAACGCAACTTCAGAAAAATGGCGACCATTAACATGTAATTTAGCACAAACATTACAAGAATTACAAAGTGGCAAACCAGAAGTATATAACCCTAATATACTATTTTCAAGTTCTACAAAAAAAAATGCCAGCATTTGCAAAAGGCCAACAATATGACCCACATGAATTTTTAAGACATCTGTTTGAAGCAGTACGCAAAGAGGTCTTGAAAAGATTACAAGCATCCGAATTACTATCACCCACTGAACAAGTTTTTCAAGGTACCTTAGTTAGTACATTGCAGTGTCAAGATTGTAAGAATATTTCACGTCGGATTGAATTATTGTTAGATTTGAGTTTACCAATATCCAAAAAACAAATTCCACCAATATCGCAGTACAAAACAGAAGAATTAGATGATAGCCAAATAAATGTTACAAAGGACAGCACCACAATACCAAAACACCAATACGAAGAAAGCCAATATTTCGTACATTCTTGCTTAAACCAATTCCCAACATGTGAGTTACTAACTGGAAACAACAAAGTAAGCTGTGTTATATGCTCAAAAAAGCAATTTGAACTTGTCCAAACAACTGTTAATACTAATACTTCTAAACAACTCCTAGTTTACAATCCACCCGCTGTATTGATTTTACATTTAAAACGATTTGAGTTCTTCAGTTTTCGATCTACAAAAATAAATAACTACGTTTCCTTTCCCATGTTACTAGACCTAACACCATTCTGTTCAAAACAATGTGGCAACAGTCCAACGTTCATTCCCAATCAAGCCGAATCGATATACACATTATATGGTGTTGTAGAACACAGAGGTTCAATTGATAATGGCCATTATGTCGCATATGTTAAAATAAGAACCCCGTTGCAAAACAACAGTTATCGTTTGGCAATTTATACTAGAAAACCAAAAAAAAATCATGTTTTCAGAATGTAAAGACGTTGAAGCTAACATTGAAATGCCATCAGGCAAATGGTTTTATGTTAGCGATCTACACGTTTCAGAAGTGTGTCACGGAAAATTTAAGTCAAGTTGACGGCCACTAGAAAAGTGCTTAGGTAGCGGCTTTTGGGTTGGGGGTGGTGACAACTTTTGCTCCGGCTTAGTCAGGGTGAGACTCTAATTCAGGGTAGATCAGAAAATGTACTGCACAGATTATATTAATAAGAGTTAGTATTGAATCAGAGCCTGGACAGGGAATGCCAAGGCGCTAGGAACTGATAACAATTAAGGAGCGTATGAAACCTAAAGTTCTAGTTCCAACAGACTTCGAAGGAACCCCCTTCCAGATCATAAATATAAAACACGCAACTTCACAAAATAACTATCTTTAATATCGCATCGGAACACAAAAACAATTAATAAAAAAATTCCAAATACCAGTTGAATTTCAATATTACATCAATTATGATTAACACAAGAATAGAAAATACAAAATTAGTAAATATTACCGTAAGGAACCCCGCACGAGTGCATATGAGGAAGAAGAACTTTTAATTTCTCACTCACTTTAAAGTTATTTATTACTCACATACTCATATACCCTTGGCCAAGAAAACATGTAGTAGTACGTAAAATGCACCATAAATTAAGTGCTAGGTGTTCTAACCTCAATTTCAAATAAGCACCTCATGGGAGCAATCTCTACCAATAGTGTAAATATTAGATACCTTAACGTACTGTTGAAATATTTCACAATTATCTCAATGAATCACCCTAGGCAGTAAAGAGGGTGCCTAGAAATATACTAAATGTTGATTTTTAAATATTAAATTTTGTATATCAGTATTACAGAATTTTGAATGAAGTAGATGTACTTCTTATGAACAGCAATAGCTCAAATTATTAATATTAAGTACTAGTAAAGGAAAGTAATAAAACCACAATGGCACCAAATAAGCACAAACACTAACAACGAACAATAAATACATGGAATAATCTTACTCAATGATTAGCTTCTGCACGTAGTTATCTCACATCAAAGGTCGTCAAAGTCCTAGGCTGCTGGAATGGTAACTCAGAGTAACGACAGCTGGTCGGCAACGCCAATAAATGATAAATAATAAAGTTGATAGTGCGACAACGTTCTTGAGATAAAGGAGACAGGAGCATAAACAGAATGAAGAGCATACGTATAACGCACAATGAGAAGGCGTAAAGAGGAAAAAGAAGAACCCTAAAATTTAATATTAGAAATCAAGCTGCAAACAAAAATTGAGATATTAATTACCACGTAAGTGGGTCAATTAAATGTGCACTAACTGATTTAGAGATAACAGGACGTTACAATATTTAGATTTCAATAACGCACTGCACCTAGAAAAATTAAAATAATAAAATTTAATCTATTTTAATTCATACCAATTATGAACGATGATGATGAATTTAAATCCACTACAAGTGAAAATCGAAGCTTGCAAAAGGTATTCTAGAACCATAAAACCAAAATTGCCAAACTCCAATAATTATTTGTCGGTTCTACTTAAATCCGTAATTAATACGTTTATATCGGCAGAATCCAACTTTCACCAACAACGATCGAAATAAGAATGCCTCTTATCCACAAGGACAAAAGAAAAGTACAGCTTATTATCATAGTTGTAATTTCAAATGCAGATAAGTAACGTAAATTTGAGTATACGGCAATAACTTGTAATTATGAAGGTTAACACAAATGAAGCGCAAAGGTAACAACGATATATAGCAGGACAATGCTATCAGCAGACAATTGAATTTAGAAATATTATATAAATAGAATGCTGATACAGAAGTGTCGACCGGAAGGCTACAAGTGCCAGAAAAACAAGTGCTTGAAGCACAAGCCTTTTTATTATTTTACGAACGAATTGTGTAATTTTGCATTGTTGTGTTCTTTTTATTTTCGTTTTTAAGTACGTGTTTTGTAAATCACGTAATTGCATACTAATGTTTTTAAAAATTGAATATTTGTTATATGTTTGTTAAATATATCCTATATTGAAAAAAAAATTAAAAAAAAATTAAATGATGTTTTAAAATTTGCATACGAACTTTTTAAGAACCACACACAAATCCCTAAAGTAGTTATGCAATATCATTACAATTTAAGGTAGGTCAAGTATATGTGTCGTCAACTGGACTAACTAGCTTGCAGTTTCTCATTGTACAGTTTTAAAACGAAGAAACTACCGCCACTCATCTTTAAAGACAGCGTATTTATGAAACATTATTGTTCTATCACTACCAAGCTACCTGTAACGGTAAATGATTCTAGAATTCGTGTTCTATTTAATGAATGAAGCAAACAACCACTATTACAACTCTGGAAAATTATATTTTTATTTTACAACTTTCAAGCTTTCAAAAATCGTACAGAATAAAAACTTTTGTTTTTTTTACAACTTACGGCTAGATTAATTTCAAAATTTTTATTACATAAAACTATCTTAGCCACCCATACTATATCAGTAGTAATCACGGTTATATAACATCCTCCCACCTGTCGCCAACCCGTGATACAATTCCAACGGAAACATCTTACTGCGAAAATCAACGGTGGTCACATAATTCGACTGCTACGTGTCACTTTGGGACTATCGAACTTTTCCCAAAGTTCTGTATTCTTAGGTACAACATCTAATATCGGTTTAATCTCTCTCATTTGTTTACATTCCACACTTTCCTGACACTCCAGCGGAAAGAAACGTTGAACACGTAATATATAACCTTGGCCAGTTTTTAACTGAACCAGGCATACTACACCATTACTTCCCGATTGCAATTCCACTACTAGTCCCAACGGTCAATGTAACCGCTTCTTATTACCATATCCGATCATTATGACCCCACCTTACACAACTCCAGGACTGGGTTTGTCGGAGTGCACTTGTTGTAGTTGATCTAAGTACTTACTGTGAATTCGTGACTTCAAATTTTCACGGTCGTTGGCGATACTGTACTATTTTTTGTAGAGATATGGTATCCATTTGATCACAATCTGGCATTCCTGTTCCTCGAACATCCTGAGTGAACATAGCGGATGTTAAACTTACCAGCTCTGAAGGTTTGTTTGACAAATAAGTAATAGGACGTGCATCCAAAACTGCCTCGGTATCACATAAAATAGTAGAAAATTCCTCAAAAGATAAACTGCCCTACGTAAAACACGTCTCAGTAATTGCTTTAAGAGGCCTATTAAACGTTCCTACCAACCACCCCACCAGGCAGTGGTAGTCGGATTGAACTTCCACTCGATTTGATGAATGGCACAGTATTTTGCTATACATTCCCGATCTACCTTTCGTAACTCATTATTTGTTCCAACAAAGAATGTTCCTTGATCACTATATACAACTTTAGGATGCCCACGACGGGCTACAAATCTTCTCAAGGTCTGTACAAAACTATCTGCCGACAAGGCCATTACACATCCCAAATGTACAGCCCTATACACTGCTCATGTAAATAAACATATCCAAATCTTTTCTGAACTTTTCAAATACATTGGACCTGCTAGTCCAACAGTTATTTCAAATACTGCTGCATCTCGAACTCGATTGAGAGGGAGCGACGCTGAAACTGATTGAAGCTGCTTACCATTGTAACGTTTACATGTGTAGTATTATGAATTTTGATTATAATACGTATGAAATACTTATGTTGTAGCAGGCCGATTATAAAAGCAAATATGTCAGAATAATGTCATTTGAAATAACTGGCATATTAATCTGGAAAATAATCTTCAATAAAATACAATATCTTGCAGAAACATAGTTTCATTTTAATACAGTTTATTCAGATTGTCTTAGTTATGGACAAGCTACTCAGACCAATCCGCTTAGATATTGATCCAGATATAGCCGAAGCCAGTAGACAATGGAAGCATTGAAAAACCACATTCTCGAATTTCTTAGACAACTTTCCCACTGGAGTAGCTAAGGACGGTAATGTTATCCCCTTAGGGACAAATAACAAATTCAAGTTATTAATAAATCACGTTGATGCAAACGTATACGAATATATAGCTGAATAAGGAATATGATGAGGCAGTAACTATATTAGAATCCCTGTATTCTAAACCTATTAACGGAATCTATGCTCGATATAATTTATCAACCAGGCATCAGTATGCAGACGAGTCGATTGATCAGTTTGTGCAAGCACTGAAGATTCTTAGTAAAGAATATAAATTTGTTAATGTTACAGCTGAACAGCACCGTGACTATTTTATTCATGATGACCCTATAGCTGTTATTAATTCTGCTGTAGGTAGACAACGATTACTAGAAAATAATACCCTCTCCCTCAAGGACGCCATTGATCTGGCTAGAGCAATGGAGGCTGTTCAAACTCAATCCGCTGCCTATAATAATTCATCACAAATGATAACTGCGGCTTTGAATCCTGAAGAACCTTTACAAAATATTTGCGTAGCAAAGGAAAGAGAAGTGGAAACATCCTACGACTAGCGCTGCTACTACTTCTAAATGTTTTTTCTGCAGGAGGAAAGGACATGCTAGAGCTTCTTGTCCTGCAAAAACCGCCATTTGTCACAAATGTCATAAAAGAAGACATTTTGCAACAGTTTGCCATAATAGAGCATCATTTTCACCGCCTTCTTCAGCAGCAGTTGTGCCACTAATATCGTCAATTTTCGCCTCTATAAAAGGACTATCAAAATCTACAACTAGCGTCTACTTGAATGGTGAGCTGTCAATGGCCTTAATTGATACTGGAAGTTCTGAAAGCTTCATCAGTTTAGAATATGTTGAGCAGCGGGGACTGCCAATATACCTGTCAAGGGGATTTGTTTCAATGGCTGAGCCGTGTTTTCAATCCAAGATACATGGGTTTTGCAAGGTGGATCTAGATATTCAAGGCTATAAGTATATGCAAGTGTTATCGAATACCCGTTCTCCGTAACGGGATACAAATAGTACCACCTTGAGTGCAAAAAGCCGTAAACAAGGGGTTCCGAGATAGAGCGTGGACTGTAATTATTAGGGTGAGGGTGAGAACAGTTTATAGGAGTAGAATCATACAAAGGCATAAAAACACTTACCGAAAGTTCCTTGGGCACTTGAGAGGCACTAAACACTGTAACTACCGCTTTTGGCCAAGGGTTGAAGGAGAGGAGGGAGACAGGCAAGGAAGAGGCCAATGCCGGATTAGAAGAAGAGAGCAGACTTATTTTGACTAGTTGTGGCTATCACGAGACTTGACTACCGACTCATATTAACTAGCGCGAACCATTCGGACCCGCTCGCGCGGAGAGAGGGAATGCCCCGAACGGGGACAAATATGGCGCGTACATACCGCCCACCTAAAATTAAGAAAAAATTTTACAAAAAAAACCAAATATAATTAGAGCTAGGCATTTCCTCCTAGCCGCAGAGTACGGTTAACCCGCCGATACTCGGGAGGGGGAGGAGAAAACAAAGAGAAAGAAAACAACTAAACGAGTGACTAAAATCGTAAAAAAATTTAAAATATCCTAACGAAAATTTAAGCATTACCTTTCTAAAGGAAGGGGAAGAATTTTATTCACGGGACGAACGAAGGTACCACGAGACGTTTTTACTGAAACAACACGAGAAACTCCGTCGCGACCGAGAAATAGCTTTTCGATACGGCCTAGCGGCCATGACAAAGGCGAGGTATTTATTCCTAGGAGAAAAACCATATGACCCACCTTCAAGTCGTTATGCAAGGAAGGAGTGTAAGTAAATATTCGTTCGACCACCGGCGCCAGAAAGATTGAGTGATTTGACATAAGCGTTGCCAACGTGAATGTAATTTGATACTCTCGGGAAGAGTGATTTCTGGCAAACTCAGAATTGGACCCCCAATCAGAAAATGACCAGGGGTTAGGTAATCAGGGCTATCAGTAGCGTCCAAGGAGTATAAAGCTAGAGGTCGGCTATTCAACACGGCTTCGATACGAGTAAATATAGTTGTGAGCTCCTCAAATGTGAGGGCCTGATGACTGATAGTTCGTAGTAATAAGGCCTTTGCGGATTTTACGCAAGCTTCCCAAATGCCACCAAAATTAGGTGCATATCGGGGGTTAAATTGCCATTTAACTTGAAGAACAGCCATTGCAGAAAATATTTCCTCATGATTTTGACGCAAAAATTCACTGGCTTCCTTCAGCATGCGAGCGGAGCCAATAAAATTTTTGCCACAGTCTGAATAAATGGAATCAGGAGCGCCGCGACGAGAAACAAAACGATTAAAGGATGCCATAAAGGCGTTTGTAGAAAGTTCAGAAACCAGCTATAAATGCACAGCTCTTGTGCACATGCAAACAAAGGCACATAGATAAGATTTTCGATTAGAAGAATTTCGATTTAACGAAGCTTTCGTTAAAAAGGGGCCAGCAAAATCAATTCCGACGTGAGTAAATGCGCGAGTTAATTGTACACGAGAAGGAGGCAGATCGGACATTATTGGCTGAGGGGGCTTAGCGTTTAAACGAAAACAGGACAAACAATGGTAAATAGTTTGCCGAACTAAAGAGCGCAGACCAAAAATCCAATAAGTTCGGAGAATAAGAGAATGTGTCATAGAGGGGCCTGAATGTAACGATAAAAGGTGATGATGTTTGCAAATTAATTTAGATAAGTTCGCCCGTTTAGGCAATAATAGAGGATGCTTGCTAGTATAGGGCAACTGAGAATGTTTCAAGCGACCGCCCACCCTAAACAAGCCTTGGGAATCAATAAAGGGCGATAACTTTCTAAACGAGAGAGGAAGATCCTAATTTTTTCATATAATAATAATTCTGAAGTAAAAACTGACGTTGAGTCAACTTTACACAAGTCATCAGACCATTTCGAATTCGTCACAGGAAATGGGGCCTAACATTTTTTCTCGGGGGTGGCGACAATTGTGAATAAACCGATTCACATATGCCATGCTGTATTGCAAATGAGATAAACAAGAGAATCGCTCCATAAAATCACAAAATTCATCTTGTTCTGTAGCGATAAGCGAGACAGGAATTTGTTTCAATTCGGGAACTTCCCCTATAGGAGGGAAAGAGCTGTTGAGATTGATAAAATCGTAATTGAAATTGCACGAACCATGCCACCACATTTTGTTGTGCAATAGTTGAAGTGGAGAACGACCTCTTGAAGCCACGTCTGCGGGATTATTTTCCCGCAAATATGACGCCACTGAGAAATAGTAGTATATTCCAGAATTTGGCTAACTCGATTTCCTACAAATGGCTTGAGCAAATATGAAGGAGTCTGTAGCCAGGTTAGTACTACTTGAGAATCAGAAAATAGTTTCGTTTCTAAAATTGGGTAAGAAAATTTATTTAAAGTAATTGAATGAATTAATTTCGCTAATAAAAGGGCACCTGAAAGTTCTAAGCGGAGGATACTTAAATATTTTAGAGGAGCAACCTTGCTTTTAGCTTGAATTAGGTTGCAATTCACTGAATCACCACAAATTATATGTAAATAGACGCAAGCGCCGTAACCCCTTTCGCTTGCATCACAGAATCCTAACAATCTGTAGGTTCCCGTGAATTGAGACAAAAGACGAGGAATTTTTAGCTGCGATAATATTGTAACTTGGTTACAAAAATCTTGCCATTCAGAACACCAATTATGGTCGGGGACATCATCCCAACCTAATTGTTGTAACCAAAGTCGTTGTAACAGGTGTTTGACTATAAAAATTACCGGGGTTAACCAACCTAACGGGTCGAATATACGAGCCATATAAGAAAGTACGGCGCGTTTATTAAACGGGCCTTCAAAGGGAATTACGTTATAAGTGAATACGTCTAATAAAGGATTCCAAACTAAACCTAATATTTTTATACCGCTCACTTGATCAAAGAAAGTAATAAGAGTTTCTAATTCCGATTTTCAAAATCTTGTAACAATTCCACGGCATTGCTTGACCATTTACGCAAATGAAATTGTCCGAGAGAGAGAAGCTTAATAAGCTCGTGCTGTAGCTGTCTCGCTTCTGTGACACTACAGGCACCAAAAATTACATCGTCCATGTCTGTGTGAAGCATAATAGCTTCGGAGGCCATAGGGTAAGATTTACCCTCGTCAATTACTAATTGCTGAAGTACTCTTTGAGCCAGAAATGCGGAGGGTGCTAACCCATACGTGAGAGTTTTGAGTTCATATTCACAAATATTTTCTTGAGAAGTAGATCGCCAAAAAATGTGCTGGAAATGACGATCCGAGGAACAAACCAGAATCTGACGGTACATCCTTTGGATGTCCGCACAAACAGCAATTTTGTGACAACGAAATGCGGATATTATTTCGGGTAGATTTCCTTGTAGTTTAGGGCCAGAATATAACCTGTCATTAAGAGAAATTCCTAATGATTCTTCCAATTCCCAGAAATTTCTTATTTCTTTATCTATAGAATCAGATTGAATGAAAAGTGAAGTAGCATTAACCGTAGGGTTAATACACGGAACTTGACCGAGCAGCACGTAACCAAACATGGTTTGAATCGCCAAAGGGCGGCCAGGAATAATAGCGGAATGTTCGGAAAACAGTACTTCGGCACATATCTCGGAACCTAGAAGAATTTCTACGGGCAAGGACTGATGGAAACTTTTATCAGCCATTTGCATATTTTTAAATTTATTATAAACAGAAATGTGCAATGAACTACCCGGTATATTTCCTGTTATTTTAGGAAATATTGAAGCCTTGAATTGAATTCTATTTTGAGAATATTTAGAATAGACTGCAACAAACAGTCCCCTTGGACTTTATTAAAGCGTCGGAAATCCCACTAACTTGGCGGGAATCCCTAGTACGCTGAAGACCCAAACGTTGAACACATGTACTCGTAATTGCGTTTATTTGAGATCCAGAATCAAAACGCACCTTACGGGTTGTAAATCCTGGTTTATATCTAAAATAAGAGCCTGCACTGTTGCCAACAGCACAGTATAACTTTCATGAGAATTGAAACATTACAAGCGAAACTATTTCGGTGCTATTGCAGTAGAGGATTTTTCCGAATTATGCACCAGGGGTTTATGCAACAAAGTATGGTGATATGAGGAATGGCAAACTTTACATTTACCTTCAGAATTGCAACCTCGAGTATGATTACCCAAGCATTTAAAGCACAAATTTAAAGCTTTAATAGTGGAATAACGATCGGCAATATTAAGTGCATGAAATGTTGAACAACCATAAATTTTATGAGCTTCACCACAGCACGGGTATGAAACTCGGGCAGCTTTAGCCGTAGCGGCATTTTGCGAACTTTTCATTAAGAGGGACTGATTGAAGTTGGATTTGAAACGAGGATGCGCATTAGGTTTAATAACCCTATCTTTTTTCATATCGTCATAAAGCTCAGAGGTTTTGCTTTGCAACGATAAAAAATCGAAGAGCTGAGAACAAGTAGGAACTTCGGAACCTACTTTTAGATCAAAAGCATTTTGCGTTTTGAACTCAAGATTACGGTAACACAACGAAAATAGTATAAAGTCGGCCAAATCTTCGACTTTATCCGCCGCCTTCAATGTGTTAACAGCGTTAAAATGAATATTGATGAAGTTTGAGAGAGATCCAGATGATTTAAATTGTAATATTTTATTTAAATAATAGCTAGTAATTCTACGGGATGAGTTATAGCGTTCTTCTAGCTTATCAAAAGCTTGTTGGTACAAATCAGCCTCAAGGGCTAGATCCGAAATTAGGGCGAGAGCTTCACCCTTAAGATAGCTACGCAAATAGTGATACTTACGAATTAGCGGAATTTGGTCGTTTTCATGAACCAGACTCTTGTAAAGCGAAATGAAATTTTGCCAGTTTTCTACACATCCATCAAAGGGGGTTATACTTAGAGGTTTTAAATAACTTACAGAATTTTGAGAGGGATTAGTTGAAGTATCATCAACCGATTTTGATGCATTTTGTTTGATATCTAAATACCGCGTACGAATAACGTCTAACAAATTATCAAACGAAGAACTTTGAGTTTTAATCTCATCCTTTTCGTCAACGACCGAATTATAGGTTAAAATTTTATCGTAGACAACATCTAGTTGTCGTTCAATACTTAGCATACGTAGATATATCGCTTCTACGGCAGCTAAACGGGTTGCGGTACGAACATAATCGGCAATTTCGGTTAAGCGCGCGAAATAGTCTTCAAGTTTTTTCTTTAAAATATCACCTTCCGCCATAATTAGGAACTTTATGAATAAATTAACAATAGTTAAGTAAACTAACGTACGTATTAAAGGACGGTTTGTTTGTAAACAAACAAATTCTGAATGGAGTGCAATGATCTTGATATTGGAATATGGTAACAATAATCTAATTGCAATGAACTTGAACTCGAAAGAATGCACGTGCGATTTAACAACAAATTGAAACGTACAGATAACACTTTCAAATCGTTTCTATTATCAAGTACTAAATTATTTACGAATTTGTAAATTAATAAAGACCTACGTTTGTATGTCTTTGAATCGATGAGGCGAGAAAGAGAGAACGATAAAAACGTAGTTCTAGATCCGGCTCGAAGGACCAAAATTTTGTTATCGAATACCCGTTCTCCGTAACGGGATACAAATAGTATCACCTTGAGTGCAAAAAGCCGTAAACAAGGGGTTCCGAGATAGAGCGTGGACTGTAATTATTAAGGGTGAGGTGAGAACAGTTTATAGGAGTAGAATCATACAAAGGCATAAAAACACTTACCGAAAGTTCCTTGGGCACTTGAGAGGCACTAAACACTGTAACTACCGCTTTTGGCCAAGGGTTGAAGGAAAGGAGGGAGACAGGCAAGGAAGAGGCCAATGCCGGATTAGAAGAAGAGAGCAGACTTATTTTGACTAGTTGTGGCTATCACGAGACTTGACTACCGACTTATATTAACTAGCGCGAACCATTCGGACCCGCTCGCGCGGAGAGAGGGAATGCCCCGAACGGGGACAGATATGGCGCGTACAGCAAGTAAAAATTTCGATATTGAGAAAGTTGTGTTGTAACTTGATAATTGGACTAGACTTACTCTCCTTGCATTCATGCTTGCAGATCAGCCCGTGAACCATTATCAATATGTGGACTGATGGCAGCTCAAGTATATTCTCCACCATTATTTAGTAACTTAAGTAGTGACTGTAAACTGGTGGCCACCCATTCACCTCGGTATGGGTCCAATGATCTAACATTTATAAAAAATGAAGTAGCCCAAATGCTCCATGAAGGAATTATAGAAGAAAGTAACTCTCCCTGGCGTGTGCAAGTATTGGTTACTCGTAATGATCGTCACAAAAGAAGACTAGTGATTGATTATTCCCAGACAATAAATCTCTTTACTTTACCAGATGCTTATCCTATTGCGAAAATAGAAGACACTGCAAGAAATAGCTAAGTAGTCTCATTATAGTGTAATAGATCTTCGCAGTGCTTATCACCAAGTCAAATTACTGGAAAACGAAAGACTATACATATTTTGAGGCTTGTGGAAGGCTGTATAAATTTACGCGAATTCCATTTGAAGTAACTAATGGAGTTCCTGGGTTCCAAAGAGTTATCGACAGCGTAATAAATGAAAACGAATTAGAAGACATTTTTGCATACATTAACGATGTAACTGTTTGTGGACATACACGTACCGAACACGATTCTAATCTAGAAAAATTCTTAGACTGTAAAAGAGGCTAAATTAACTATTAATACAGAAAAATCTATATTCGGAGTTACTTCTGTGAAGATACTTGGCTATGTGGTAGAAAACGCTACTATAAAACTCAATCTCAATCGCCTGCAACCATTGATCAGCATGGCTGTTCCCAAAAATGCTTCTGAGTTGCAACGAGTGTTGGGGATGTTTGCGTATTATGCAAAATGGGTTCCAAATTTCTCTGACGAAATCCGTCCTTTATTCCAAACAAACGATTTTTCATTACAAGAAACGGGGGTAAAGGTTTTCCAAAAATTGAAGTATGACATTGGTAAAGCTTGTATGCATGCAATTGAAAGTGACATTCCGTTTACATTGGAAACTGATGCCTCCGAATATGCCCTAGGAACAAATTAGCTCTGAATCACAACAAAACTGAACAAATTTTTTTCTCCTTAAAAACACATGCTCCCGATAAAGAACGAAATATCCAGTTTTTGGGAGTAACTTTAGCTTCAACACTCTCATGGGAGGCTCACTGCAATAACCTTTGCATAAAGCTCTGCCAATCTATATATTTTATTAAATCTTTAAAAAAATTTCTCTCTATAGATGTGCTAAACTCTGTTTATTTTGCTTATTTCCATTGTCACATGTATGCAGTCGTTACCTGGGGCCATGCATCAGCAAGTGCACGTGTATTTAGTCTTCAGAGACGTGTATTAAGAGTAATTGCGGATCTTGGTTATTGGGAGGACTGTCGCTCTAACTTTATTAGTCTTCAAATACTTACTTTCCCATGTTTTTTTATATTGGCTTGCTTAATCTATGTGCATAAACAGAACCTTCAAAGACATAGTAATGTTCACGACCTTAACACATGTGGTAAACATCTTCTGACAGTTCCATATCATAGAATCACTAAGAGCAGATATGGTTGTAATTACTATGGAATACTATTTTTTCTACGACTGTTTTGGAACGAGTCTATTTTAGGTGTGTTTTTGATAGAGAAATCTACTACATTCTATACAGGTTTTTATTCCTGCACTCGTTGCTAGGCAAGTTGCTAAGCAACCAGTGCGGGAATGTTCAATTTGCAGGGTTGCGCTTATATTTCTATTAATCAAGTAGCCCTGCACTTGCATCTTATTTCCAATGACGGCCGAGTTTTCAAAGGTAGGCTATGAAACAAATAATAGACCAACAAATGTCAAATAAATAATTTCATACTGTGAAAGCGTTTAAAATCTTAAAGTATTTGCAAAGTCTTTAAAAAATGGCTAGTGATAGTGAAAGCGAACTAGAACCGACGCCTCCAAATATTGTGGAAGCTGCAAATGCAACCACATTAAATTTATTACCGGAAATTTCAAAAAAAAATATGAGACTGCTTATAAATCGTTTATGGATTGGCGAAGAGATCAAAAGACAACATCTTATTCTGAAAATGTTTTAATTGCGTACTTTAATGAATTATCTAATAAGTATAAATCTCCGACATTGTGGACGCATTATTCTATGTTGAGAACAAGTCTCACCATCCATCATAATGTAGATATATCAAAGTATGGAAAATTAAGAGCGTTTCTCAAACGGAAGTCAAGCGGTTATAAATCGAAAAATAAAAATTTTTACAACAGAGGAAATAAATAAATTTATTACTGAGGCTCCGGATCAACAGTTTCTTCTGACAAAAGTATGTAATATTAACTTAGGAGAATAATGCGTGTTTATAGCTATTTTTATATTGTTACAGACTGCATTAATTATGGGAATTATGGGTGCTTGCCGCAGACAGGAATTACATCAGATGAAGATTACTCATTTCACGGAATTGGGTTCTGCGATATTAGTTACAGTTCCCGACACGAAAACAAAAATTATACGCAGCTTTACGATAACGAGTAATTTTTATGAAATCACAAAAAAATACCGGAATCTACGTCCATCAAATGTTTGCGATCCTAGTTTTTTCTTAAATTATCAGAAAGGAAAATGCACCACACAGAAAATGGGTATCAATAAATTTGGTGCTATGGGAAAGCAAATTGCAACGTATTTAAAACTACCCAATCCGGAACTATATACTGGTCATTGCTTCCGGAGATCTTCCGTCACTATTCTTGTAGATGCTGGAGAAGATATAACATCTTTAAAAAGGTATGGTGGCTGGAAATCAACATCAGTCGCTGAAAACTATATAGCCGATTCTTTAACAAATAAGTTGAATGTAGGCAACATAATACAAAATTCAATTGATAGCACATCAAATGTTCCATCAACGTCCAAAGACAAGAATTTCCAACGGCAAGGAAAATTTAGTTTTTGGGAAAACACCTTCTACAATGACGTATAATAATTGCAATGTAACCTTTAATATTGTTAATAATAATGAATCTAAAAATTAAACTTAAATCAATTTATTTACTTTTATTATGATAAATTTGTACTTTTCTTTGAATTTATGTATATTCACAAACGATAATAAACTTATGATATTAATAAAATGTATACTCCTATACTTACCATGTATTTTATAATATTAACAAAAGAGGTATCACATTTAAAAAGTACGTACTACAGTCGTAGAAAAAGTATAGTGTACAACACGCATGGAATGCCTATTTCTTGCTTGTTGTACCATTTACTATTACAATGCATTACACCCTAACATTTTTAAAATGCCTCTGAAGCAGTTCAAAATAATCTTAAAAACCTATCTTACTTCTAAAGCTTTTTATAATACTTCAAATTTTATTAATGGTGTTAAGAGTTTCATTCTGGATACTGACACCTAACATAATATTTTTGTACTAATAGTGTTTGCTCATGTGTTGTTTTAATATTATGGTGAATTGTTTTATTTACAACATTTTTTTACTTTGCAAACCTACTCTCATAAATATGTATATATTAAGTTTTCAACGGTTTCTTTCTCATTGGCACATCCTATACTATATTTTTTTGTAAAAAGGATATAATATAAATAAATAAACTCTATCTCAAGGAGGTAAAGCTGTAGCCTTTTTTTACAAAAATGTTAATGGAAGTGGAGCGAAGGCAAGCTGCAGTGGAAAAAGAGGCTTATGCCATAGTCGAGGTGCTTAGGAAATGGCGTCACTATTTGATTGGCCGTTCCTTTTACTTAATCGTTTATTTTAATTTCCAATGCTCCTCCCGAAGGTACTACATTGGCTAGGAGGCGAGTTTTTTGTTACCTGGAAATTTAGAATTTTGCCGAACCCTTGCCGTTCCAGGCAAGGTAGGGATCTTTAACGTGCGTGACAACACACACACGGGACCTCCATTTAACCTCTCATCCGAACGAGGGCGTAATTTTTGTGAAAAATGCTCACCTGCCATTTTTCAAGCAGTCGGCCGTATCGGAATTTGAACCCAGGACCTTGGGATCCGTAGTCTTACGCTTACTACATTGATCCACGGCGACACCTCCTTTTACTTAATCACCGACCAACGATCCATCTCATATATGTATAACCATAAATCTCCGTGTAAAATAATGAATGAAAAGATTCTTAGATGGTGTTTGGAGTTGGCCTGCTATTCCTATGACATAATATATCGGGAAGGGAGAAAGAATGTTGTAGCTGATGTGCTATCTCGCATGTTCATCCCTGAGCTTAAATGACATTTCCAAATTGAAAGAAACTCGTAGAGAATTGGGACATCCTGGAGTTACTCGATTCATGCGTTGGATTCACATTAAAAACATGCCTTACTCTGCGAGTGACATGCGTATGGTTATTGATGCCTGTCGGTATGCGCTGAGTTAAGCCGCGTTTTATGAAATGTATGGGAACATTGATAAAAGCTACAGCTCCAATGGAAAGGTTGAACGTTGATTTTAAAGGGCCACTTCCAACTAATTCTGGAAAAAAATATATTATGACTATAGTAGATGAGTACTCACAATATCTGTTTGCATTTGCTTGTAACGATATGACTGCTTCCACGGCCTTCCAATGTATTAATCAAATTTGCATGTTATTTGGTACACCAGCGTACATACATTCTGATCAAGGAAGTACATTTATGTTGGCTGAACTCAAGGAATATTGTAATAAGAATAGCATTGCAAGTAGTAGAACTACAACATATAACCTACGGGGGAATGGACAGGTAGAAAAGTACAATGAAGTAATTTGGAAAACAGCTAGTCTAATGTTAAAGGATAAGGGACTTCCTATTGCCAAATGGGAGTTAGTTCTACAACCAGCGTTGCATGCCATCAGGTCATTGTTATGTACTGCTACTAACTGTACCCCACATGAAAGGATGTTTACCCATCCCAGGAGAAGCGGAAATGGGGTATCATTACCAACTTGGTTGATGAAACCTGGAACGGTATTGGTTAACAGGAACAATAGAAATAGTAAGTTTTAAGATGCTGTGGACCGTGTCAAATTAGTATAAGCTAACTGTGAGTATGCGATTTGCAGATGGCACTGATAATAACATGTCATTGCGACAAGTTGCTCCTGCTGAACTTACAAAGGTAGAAGAGGTCCGAAGAAACAGAAAATGCAAATATAGATCTCGGACAAGATACCCAAATAGACAAGCGTCCCGTACGAAACCGCTCAATGCTGGTACACCTGAATGACTATGTATTGAGGTAAATTTGTTAATTCATTGTTGATTACGATTTTAACCTTGTTTCACGTTTTGCTTAATAGGAGGGGAGAATGTAGTATTATGAATTTTGATTATAATACCTATGAAATATTTATGTGTTAGCAGGTCGATTATAAAAGCAAATGTTATGTCAGTATAATGTCATTAGAAATAACTGGCATGTTAATCTGAAAAATAATCTGAATAAAATACAGTATCTTGCAGAAACATAGTTTCATTTTATTACAACATGCTATGCATTTTGACACAACACTGTTACGTTCCAGTTTTGCTTTTAAAATTTACTTGATTAAGATAAGTCATTAATTATTATCTCGTCAATATTCTGAATAAAATCATTGCCTTAGTTCATATCCTGTTCTGACGAGCCTAGTGTTTGAACATTAATCTTCAGCCTCCTAATTGTAGTTAGGTGCATTTAAATCATCTATTCTAAGCTGTCCCTATTCATACTGGATTATAGTATCAATTTGATGAGTTTTGCGAGTACTTTCGTTGAACATTTGTTGCACCAATAGGCTTTCAACACTCGTTGCATTGGATTTTATTTATGAATTATTCATTCTGTTTTCTAATACCAACGGTTTTCGTTGGAGTACTGATTCTGTTCTTTGTGCAATTACTGTGGGGATTGTACAAGATGGTACATGCATCCTCCCTTCAAATTACTTTCTCCTGTGTGTATCGGGTAGGTTGTCGTTAACGGTTAGAGGTAGCACTAATTTAAAATCTGCTCTTAACTCGTTTTAGGATAAATTTTCTAGATTGGTTGATTGGTTTTCTGCCTACATTCTCGCTCCTCGACGCTATGTGAGATGATTCATTTCTTGTACACTGGGTTTGCAACCAAGACTGCTGACTAAGAAACATGTTTGGTGACGCCGATTTCTCCGGTTCCGCTTAGTTAAAATTTTGGTTGCTGTGTATTGCTACTGGCCATTTAATCCTCGTGAAGGAAACCGTGAGTGTTTGAAAATCTCACACTTTACTAATCCCGTGACTTTCTAAACTTTCTACGGCTGTCGCGTTGTATATTGTTACTAACCAACATTACTAATACTGGTTAGTGTTAAGAACACCCCAGCGGTGTTGATACGTTTTATCATCTAGCCTTCAGCCTGATATAATTTAACTACGCAGGTTAGTAACTAAAATGTATGTGGTCGATACTGGCACGAGATCATGTGTTTTTTTGTCACGCGACTTATACTACCTGAAAGTGTAGGATATTTAATTATTAGTACTGATTTACAATCATTCATCTAGGTTCCCATTTACTATTAAGTGATATGTTTGATGTATGTGTTAAGTCTATTGTTACGTGGTTGTGTGCTGCATACGAACACTATTTAGTTTAATCTTTGTTGAATTTGTAACCATATTTTGAAATTATAATATAGAAAACCAATTACTCATACCAGAAAGGCGTTTTCTTTATTATTTATATCGATATATATGTATTTTTATTTTTCTTTGATAGACTAATGTTCTGCTTTGTTTGTAGTAACCAACTAATTTTATTTTAGAGAGACGACTCTGGTTTTTTCTATTGGGTTTTGTTTTCGATTTCTTTCCCACGCCCAATCTCCGATTGATGTTCGCCCAGCATCTCTTTCTTTGGCTACGTAATTACGTGCGTCTTTATTTTAATTGGGTTTTTGGTGCTTCCTGACTCGCACGGTTTACTGTAACAACACTTCTCAAAGGTTTTTCTACCCCCTAAAACCTAAAAACCTTCTCTTCATATACTTGCCAGCCTTTGTATACCAACGTGACTGTTCTTTAAATGTTATTGTTGAATCAATTGGGCCACTAATGGGTGTATGCTCGGTAATATAATAGGATGATAAAGATCAAGAGCATACTCTCTTTTACAAATACGGCTTCGTAATCGAATTACATTATCTTCATCTACAAATGGCTGTTATGAACGAATTTTTGGATCTTCTATGCCTATAAAGATTTCAATTTACTATTATTAAAAGATTTAATTCGGCTTTGTCAATCTCTCTAAAAGACAGTTCACCCCTTTTAACGTTATTTTGATTTTGACAATTGTGTGCAAATCGACGTATCCAAGCAACTAATCTCACAATTTGACAGAGGTTTGAAAAATAATCAGTACCATAACGGTTGTTCAACAGTTAACGTCGCCACTACCTTTTTCTTCGTTTCTACATTTATTTGTATTTCACCATACCCTCGTCCTCTTGAAATTTAACATTCGGAAATTCTTACAGCCATTTCGGACCCTCCTACCATTTCAATTCCAAGAGGTATTTTGGAGAACATCCGCGTGAAGGAAGATCTGCAGGGTTTAATTTGCCGGGAATGTGATTTCACTCTTCCACCCGGGATAAACTTCTAATTTCAGCCACTCTGTTCCAAACAAAAGTTGCCCACTCTTCTTCTTGTTTGATCGATTACAGAACTGTTGTAAAAGCAGTCCAAAAATAAAGTTTTACTTCCCCGAAGTTCTCTTTAACGGCCGACGAGAGTCCAACACCTGTGGTAGCAGCTAGTAATTTTAGCCTAGGGATGGTAATTTTCTTCAAAGGCGCTACTCTGGTCTAAGCGGCCACTAAGCTAATTTTTACGCCTTCCATTTCTTTCACCTGCAAAAATATTGCCGCTGCATAAACTTCATTACTGGCATCGTAAAAAATATGAAAACTTGTACCATCAGTAGGTTCGGTGTCAGTATGTATCCATCGAGGTATCTGAATATTTTGCACATACGGTAACTAATTTACCCAAGTAATGAACGCACGCTTAGTGTGCTCATCTACAACGTCATCCCTTCCTAACTTCATTTCCCATATTTTTTGAAGTAATACTTTAGGAAACAATGTAGCCGGTCATGTAAATCCAATCGGATCAAATACATTTTGTGCTGTAGAAATAATATTTCTTTAGTTACATTTTTCATTAATGTCTCTGTCTCCAAATTTAATAGTTTGTTGAGTGTAAAAATATTCTCAAACGGATCCCAATTTAAACAAAGTACTGGTACGTATGCTCCATCGATACTTTGATTGTCAGTGCACTCCCACCCTCGCAACTCAAATTGTCCTTCGACCATTAATTGTGTTAATTCTTTTATAAAAACATCACGTTCTTCCTTGCTCGAAAGACTAACGACATAGTTATCAACATAGAAGCTTTTCGTCAAAAGCTGTATGGTATTTGAGAAATTTGTGTATTCTTTCAACATTCTAAGTGGTACTGAATGGTGATACCCAACAAATGAGGACTACAATACACACCAAAAACCACTTTTCGATGTCGATAAACAATTTATCCTTGCTTTTTGTCCACCAATAGAAATCGTAGAAAATCTCTATCTCTTTTAAAAAACTGATTTGCATAAATGCTTTTCTTACATCAGAAACTACTCCGAAACAAGAACTTCTAAATCTCATCATGCTAATAGGAAGTAGCTCTATTAAGTTTGGCCCCTTTTCTAAACAAGAATTTATTGTCGGTTGTTCTTTTTCATACAACGATGCATCAAACACTGGACGAATCTTGGTCGTCGCACTTGAAGTTTTTATAACGGGCCGGTGTGGCAAATAATGTGCAGGGTTGAAGAGTTCTTCGTTTGGCACTAACCTATGATACCTTCATCTAACCATTCACGAAGAATCTCATCATAATCATCATAGTGCCCATTCGAGTTTAATGTTCGTATCACATCATCAAAATGCTTTTTTGTAACCACAAAATTCGAAGACAGTGGTGGGGTCCTTCCAACCATAATAACTGCACTTCATATCTTTCAACATGATCAATTTTAATGGTTTCTAAGAAACTCTTGTTTATAACGTCTTCTAATTCTCTTTGTAGCCTTTTCTCAGGTGGTTCATGATGCCAAGCATATAATATAATCTCTATAACTCATTAACATTCCTGTCTTGAGCTGTAGTGATCATCGAAGCACTTTTCGTTTGGTTGTCACTTGAAATCTGACCCATTAACGTCTATCCCAGTAAAGTTTCTACTGCTACAATACCATATTTTAATATATGCTGTTTCCAGTTAAAAGTTTTTCGGCTATGTCTGCCCCAATTAGGATCTCAATTTTCCCAGAATCACTAAATCGGTTAAATTTATGTTCAACTTGTAACGTGCATTTTTGTAATTTTAACATTTTACGCTATACTCAATTCGTAAGTACATTCCTGCAATTACCAGTTCTATATTTTATAATTATTAACTCGTTGGCGATTGCGTCGTATTATAATTGAGTAGATTGCATCGTTCTTGTCGTGCCGTAAATTTATATTTTGTAGCTTATGTGAATATACAAGTCTAGATAAGACACGATAAGCGATTGTAACAACGAGTTGAATAACCAGATAGGCAGTCGTAGATCGTTCTTGGTTGCTATATATTAATTACGTTAAAAAATACTGCTTCTTCTTTGCTTTGAAAATAGTGAGGATGAATTTCGAATTGTTCCTAAACAAGCGCGGCACGATTTTTAGTTGTCTTTCTTGTGAAATACAAGTCGTATGTTAACTGTAACAGTGTGTAGTTCTAATTCCTTTTTGAAGAAAGTATGCTGTATATGTAACGTGTTTGGTTGAACACAAGTGTTGTGGTAAGGTCATTGACGGACAGTTTTCGTGATGCGCGTTGTTTTACTGATTGTGTTTTTCTTAGTTGATTTGTCTTTTATACTTAAACTGTGTGTGCGATCTAGTCTAGTGTCCCTTTGTCTTATCAGATTAGTGCATACTCTGGATTATTTAAATACAGGGGATACTGTAGTTTCTGCATTTTTCTAACACCAAAGAATCTAAAATAGATCATTGCTTGCGCGAATCTCGTTATTTGCGAAATATAACAGATTACCGGTTTACAAAGGTATTGGTTGAATTTTCTCACTGCTTTTTGGAGGTTTATGAAAATAATATACATTTGATCCCAGTTGAAATTAAACTAGTGCTACAAAATATTTCGAAATTATTGTCTCAGGAAATAGAGTTAACAAGAATTTATCAATGCTACATAGTTCCATCAGTATGATAATGTCTGCTGCTAACGCCAGTGAAATACATAGGTGTGATTAGTGTAAAGTGTAAGAAATTCCATCAACACCCTCACAGTCAAGGGTGAAGTGCTTCGTTAGTGCAGGACATCGTGAATCTCACCCTTCCGTTGTAAGGAAGCGTTGCTGAAGGAATTTTGTAAGTTGAACTATTTCCTACTTGTTATTACTTTAAATATCTATCCGTTGCTTTACTATATCTTTGTCGTTCTGATATCTTTTACAATAGACTTGCCTGCTATTAAGAAAAAAAAAAGAAAGAAAAAAAAAGAAATCAATCCTACTGAATTACTCATATCTATTGTGTCTTACCTATTTATCTTTTGTTAACATTTTGTCTGATTTATGTTTAATTGGTGTGTGAGGAAACGTTTCTGCTACTCCCCAATATTACCTCACTTTGTACTAAAAATTTTTATAATGCTTTTATCGTGATTATATTATATAGTTTATCTAAACCGTTTTATTTACATTCTACAAAGTACTGAATAACTTAGACTTTTCATTGCTGCTATGCTTTTTCTTTATTTCAGGTTTGCAGGACTAATTTTTCTTTATTGCAGGTTTGCTATTCTAACTTTTTTTTTCTTGCAGGTATTATCACTAACTCCTTACAGCCGCGTACATTGTATGTTGGTCTGCTTTCTACAACCCCCCCTAATCTCCGATTGAGCCTGGTCATGTCTTTGATTTTCTTGGTGTTACGCTCGGCTACGAGCCAGCGTAGCATAACTTTGGCGCCCGAACAGGGACTGCCACGAATTACGTAACGTAACTTTTTTGGCGCCCAACGTGGCTGCCCCTAATAACGTAACAAACTTTCTTAATTTTTGCCACGAGTTATCTTCATATTGTGAAGCAATCTCATCACAGATGTTTAGTTGATCAAAAACTTCAAAACGACAAGCGTAACTGTCATCTAAACTTAAAATACGTACGTCATGACAAGAATAACATTTCTCAGGTAAAAGTGATCCACTAAAACTTTTCTTTCCGCTTAATAGAATATCCTATTTCAGCAGCTGTAGATTTAAGGATATAAGATCGCTGTGATCCAGTATCAATCAAAGCGCATACTTCCCGCTCTGAAATATCGTTCCTTATTTTAATTTTAAGGGTTTGTAGAAACACATGCACGTGTGTTTGATTACTTAACACCTTCTCAGTTCTGCAGATTTCTTCTCTAGGAAGATTATTCTCAGTTTTATCGCCCGATAGTGCTAGATCTTGATATTTGGCCAACTTGGGACAGAGTAAAATTAAGTGCCTTTTACCACAAAAATGACAACACATTTGAACTTTACACTTACGACTTAAATGTTTAATTTTTAAACATAAAAAAACAGGCTCTTAGATTTTAGATGTTTCTGTTTTTCTTTGTATCATCTTAAATTCAAGCGACAGGTTACGAAGTGAAGTGATATACATGGAAGCGTTGCATATGCCTCTATGGTATGCCACTTAGATGTGAATTTTGCAGTACAAAGAGTGAACCACATCGTACAAAATATATATGTACAGTATGTAAAGTAGGATTTTGTTTTAGTGGCAAAAAAAACTGTTTTGTGAAATACCATGAAAAATGACGTTATTTGGATCACGACCCAGTGGTCCCATAGTGAAACAATCTGTTTTTAGAGTTTTTTTTAAATTTTATTTTTATAGTCTGTTTATTGGTGTTAATACTAATGCATTTTGATTTAATATACTGAATTGAAGCATACTTTTTTCTATAATATTTAATTTGGTCCTGAAAGGTGGAACATTTGGGTATTACGAGTAATAAAAATCAAATGAGAAAGGGAGAAAGTAATTTAAAACGAACAACTTATTTTTGAAGCATCGTCTGTAATTTTGATTTCAGTGCAAAAGTGTTTAATAAGCTATTGCAATGAATAGGACTTCTAGAAAAATCATAAATTTAGAAATCACAAAAGCAGTGTTTTATTTCTGTATAATACATTTGAACTGAAACTTCAATTCATTAATTATTTTAAAGGCCATTCTAAAGGATAACAAATTTGAATACATTTCTCATAACATATTAAGAAAGCTTGAAAACTTGAAGTCTCTTAAGAAGAATTTTTTATGGGCCGATGAATGTTTGAGTTATAACAGCTCGATCGTAATGTTTTTTTACTAGTGGTAACTTTTTTACTGTTTTTCAAAATATTCTCCACGATGATTGATATACTTTTGTATACATTGGAACCAATTTTCATAGCATTTTTTTCTATTTCGATTAAAATATCTCCAAAACATGGGTTTTGAACGCATCAACCGTCTCTTCTGGCGTCGAACATTGTTGTCCACGCAATTTGTTCTTCACGTGTGGGAACAAAAAGAAATCATTAAGCGCCAAATCAGGGCTATATATTGGATGACCTATCAATTCGATGTTTTAAGTGGTCAAATAGTCATTTGTTTGAGCCATTGTGTGAGAACTCGCATTGTCATGATGGAGAATGACTCGGCATCGTCGGTTTATTTTTCTTATTTCTCAGAAAACTTGTAGCAAACAAATAGTTGTATACCAAGCAGGATTAACTGTTCTACGATCCTCTAAAGCAACAGTCATGACATGTCCATTTATTCCGAAAAAACAGGCAACCATTTTCTTCGAAGTGCTTCAAGCACGGACAACTTTGTTGTTGACAACTGTTTACTTTCGGGGTCATAGGAATAAAGATTCGTCACCTCTGTAGATGTTATACACTGCATTTGATGCACCGCAATCGTATTTTTTGAACATTTCTTTGCACTAATCGACTCGAGTCTTTTTTGAGTTGAATGTATACTTGTCATATTAATGTCTAGAGATGCCTGAATCTCACAATTAGTCACATGACGATCTTGCATTAGCAATTCGTGCACAGCATTGATGTTTTCTGGCACAACAGCCGATTTTAAACGAGCTTCTTTAAATTCATCGGCCATCAAACTACGACCACGATTGAATTCACTATACCAACAATATACAGTGGTTTTAGTTGGAGCTTCTTCCCCAAAAGTCGAAATAAGTTGTTTCGGGCACTGTTGTAGAGATAATCCACTTTGGAAATAGTAAAAAATCATCAATTTAATTTAGTGCTAATATATTTTAATTCAAACCATTTTTAGAAATAAAGCTGTCTGATGAAATGATATTGCACATCAATATGTTTTGGCAGAATGTTAATAGTGCAGTTCTTCACAAAAAATATCGCGCTCTGATTATCTGCATACAAAATTGGTAATATAGGAATCCCTTCTATACATAAACATTTCCTCAGTATCCTCATGAACCATTGCAATTCAATTGCTGCATTACTCATCACTATGTACTCAGCCTCTCTGGATGATTTGCTGACACATTTCTGAACTGAACACCTTCAACCGTTTGGAACATGGTCGAGTAATAATAAATATCTGCTAATGGATTTCCTATTGTTAAATAAAGGACCAAGCGAGACATCAGTAAACATCCTAATATCGTCTCCTATTATGTTGGGCAAATCAGTTGGAAAATTTTTGGTGGAATAAATATATTGTATAACTTTTAACAATAATTGCCAAACACTATAATTGGGCTTGGAAGCAGATTGAGCGAGCCACTTGAATTACCACATAAAAAAATATCAAATCTCGTACGTGATGCTATAAACAACAAACTGTCAATTAATTGTTTATATTGACACGAGATTCCATAGTTTAAATCTCTTAAATTTAAGCCAGGCTTAAAGAAATTAAAACTTTTAGCTCTCAGCCTTGCGCTACATTACAACTTATTTCGGTAATGTTTAGGCAAATGATAAAATGCGAAATCTTTTGAAATAAGATACATTCGGTTAATGATCATACCATAATGAAGATGGCGTTTTATTGGCTAGAGCCAAGTGTATAACTCATTTTTGATAAAAACAAATGTAAATAGTGCTTTTATCCAAAATCCAGGTGGAAGACCAGTCAATTAAAGAAGCTCTCATGCCATCTAATAAATCGCGATTTGGTTTTTTTAAAACCCCATTTTGTTGTGGACTATAAGTAGATGATTCTCTATGTTAGACTCAACTCTCACTGATATATAGCATTACAACTTAACCTGTTGAGGTTTTCCTATAAATATATGAATGTTGAGCTGCACGTTTTTTTTTTCTATGCATATGCTAGAAAAGTGTTAAATAGATCGCTTTTAATTCGTATTGACAATTTTGTTTACCGAAACTGACATGTACTCTTGATTTCTTAAATGATTTCTACTTGAGATTTTAAAAAATTGTTATTGTTTGCCGTTCCGAATGGACTTGCACCTTGAAGAAGTTGTAGATTATTAGAAAGGGCGGAATGGTTTCTGCATTCAAGTGATGTAAAGAGTCAAACTACAGGTCCAACCAAAGTAGTAGGGTCTTTAGTTAGGAACCAGACTAAAACAGCTCCTGAAAGAGGGTAGACCATAGCGGTCAGTATGTCATTCTAAGACACACTACTGCAATGTGGAAGGCAATGGGAAAACCACGACATTACCTCCCAAGTACACAACGTACTTAAATTGTAAGTAACATAACGACATCCGCTGGGGTAAAAGATTCCGGAGTTAAAATAGTCACCCATTCGGATCTCTGGTAGGGGACTACTTCGGAGGATGTGATAGGAAAGTTTAAAGGAAGAGCAGGGAACATTTTGCGAGTCGGAGCGTGAAATGCCGGAAGTATGAAGCAAGTAGGTAAGCTAGATAATTTAAAAATTGAAATAGATAGGTTAGCACTAGACATAGTAGGGATCAGTGAAGTTTGCTCGCCAGAGGCGAGGGATTTGTGGAGTGGAGATTTAGGGTAATTCATACAGGAGCAGAGGAAGGAAATTTGGGTGTGGGGATAGTTTTGCGGAAAAAGATAGGATACTGTGTAGAAAATTACTTACAAACGAACGAAAGAGTACTCATGGTTAGATTAGAATCTAAACCGGTAAACACAGTAATAATACAAGTATACATGCCCACCTCTAGCTACAGTGACGAAGAGGTAGAAGCCATCTACAAAGATATCGAAGACATATTAAGATACGTAAAAGGACATGAAAATTTAATAATTACGGGGGATTATAATGCCGTGATAGGTGAGGGTAGGGAAGGAGCGGTAGTAGGTTTATTTGGTTTAGGCACGAGAAACGACAGGGGAAATAGGCTGGTAGAATTTTGCATCAAGAACAATTTAATCATCACAAACACATTATTTCAACATCATGCTAGAAGACGATATACATGGAAGATGCCAGGAGATATAGGAAGATATCAAATAGATTACATTATTGTTAGACAACGGTTTAGAAATCAAGCAAAAGACTGTATAGGCTACTCAGAAGCAGATATATACACTGACCACAATATCGTAATTATAAAGGCCCTCTTAAGCTTTAAACTTAGCTAGAGAGAGAAAAGAGATAGGTATTAGTGTACAGGGACAGAAAATAGACATGTTACGTTTTGCAGATGATATAGCCATTATAGCAGAGTCTAGAAAAGAGTTAGGAGAGTTTTTAAATATTTTAGATGAGATACTACAGAGTAACTATAGTATGAGAATTAACCCAGTAAAGACAAAGATAATGACAAGTGAGTTACAGCCTAGTTCTAAACCAAAATTAAAAATAGGTAATACCGAGTTAGAGGAGGTAGATGAATTTTGCTATTTAGGTAGTATAGTTACAAAGGATGGATGTAGCAGAAGGGATATAGTAGCTAGAATAGCTCAAGCTAGAAAAATGTTTTTAAAAAAGAAAAACTTACTAATAGCTAATAGTATTATTTTATATAATAGAAAAAGTTTCTTAAAGTCGTACGTATGGAGCATTCTACTATATGGTAGTGAGACTTGGACAATTAAAGAAGTAGATAAGAAAAAGATAGAAGCTTTTGAAACTTGGTGTTATAGGAGAATGTTAAAGATTAGTTGGACAGATAGAGTAACAAACGAGGAAGTTTATAGAAGGATAGGTGAGAAACCCTGTATGTGGAAACAATTGAAGTTCAGGAGAGATAGAATGATAGGGCACCAGTTAAGACATGTGGGACTATTTAGTAAAGTCTTAGATTACAGATTACCAAATAAAAATAGAGTAGGAAGGCCTAGGCAAAGCTATATTAGTCAAATTATTAGAGATTTAGGTTGTGAAGGGTATGCAGACCTTTTTAGACTAGCTCAGAATATACAAGAATTTAGAGCTGCGTCAATCCGACTTTAAGTAAGTTCGAAAACAAAACAAAAATAAATAAAAATCAGTTAACTAAACGTCACCATGACATAACTCACAATTAGTTAACGGTCTGGCATGTTGGTAGCGATTCGTTGCTTAAGCCTTACCATAACATATAATTTAACACTTTTCCTTTTTTGAAGCGGATAACCAGGTTATATTTCATTTCCTTATAAATGGTAATCATGTAACCATGTTAGAGTTCTTTAACAACCATCAGGTTGCTAATATCTATGTAGAGCCAGATGGATAGGAAAAAGACCTAGACTAAACTATATTACTATATTACTAGAAATTTAGGTTGTGAAGGGTATATAGAGATTTTTAGATTAGCACAGAATAGAAAAGAAGTTAGAGCTGCGTCAAACCGACCTTAAGTAAGGTTGAAAACAAAATGATGAAATGATGATAAAGGCCCTCTTAAATTAAAAAATTTGAAGAAAAGAAACGGAAAAAGGCACTTTGACTTTGAAAACTAAAAGATACAGATATCTACGAAATATTTTAAAAAAGTCAAATGAACTGCTGAAAGATCGAAAAAATTTCTCATACTAAGGAAGTAGAAACAGAATGGAATAACATTAAATCCAGCTTAGACATGGCAGCCAGAGATATTCTGGGGTATACACAAAAAGAAAATAAGAAACCATGGATAACAAACGATATCCTGAATTTAATAGAAGAAAGACGAAAATACAAAAATAGATCAGATGAAGTAGGGAAACTGATATACAAAGCCATAAAATGGAAAATTATTCGTAAATGCAGGAAAGCTAAAGAACAATGAGTTGATGAAACGTGCAAAGAGGTTCAAACTAAGATGGAAATAGGAAATATAGACAAAGCATACAAACTAATTAGAATGAATTTTAGGAATATGAAACCGTATAGCAAAAATATAAGGGACGCAGGAGGAAACACCATTATATAAAATGTAGAGAGAGTGGATAGATGGCAAGAATATATATGGAATTTAGTGCAGGAGAGGAACTAACAGCATTAAAACAGGAATCAGATATTGAAAAGGATGACGGGATATCCTATACTTAGCGATGAGTTTGAATTAACATTAAAAAAATGGTAAGGCACCGGGTACAGATAAGGTGCAAGCAGAAACTCTAACGGCCGCTGGACAATCAGTAACAGAACGTCTCTTCCAACCTGTAAGTTGTATGTATGAGATAGGCGAGATACCCAAAAATTTCAAACGTAAAATCATATTAACTATACCAAAAAAGAGAGGCGTGGATAGATGTGAAAATTTTTGAACAATAAGTTTGACAGCGCACAGGTCAAAAATATTAACAAAGACGAATGGAAAAAGGAGCTGAAGAAATATTAGGAGAAGATTAATTTGGGTTTAGGCGAAACAGGTGAACACGAGAGGCTATTTTAGCTCAGAGGGTGATAATGGAGAAAACAATAGAATAAGGGTAAAGCGTGTATACAGGGTTTATAGATTTGGAAAAAGCATTCGACAATGTAAAATGGAAAAGAATGATTGAAATACTCATAAAGATTGGAATGAGTTTTAGAGATAGACGGATAGTACATAGCTTATACAAAGAGCAATCAGTGGTAATATAATTAGAGCAGGAACATAGAGAAGTAAATATTAGAAAAGGGGTGAGACAATTTTTAACTTGTACATCGAAGAGGCAATTAATACTGTCAAATGCAAGAAGACATTTGGAATTATTATGCAGGGACAAAAGATTTATATGCTTAGATTTGCAGATGATATAGTGGTATTAGCATCTAGCAAGGAAGAGTTAGAAGCTGCTCTTAATGAAATGGAAACAGTTCTAACTGAGAGATATGGTGTGGTACGGCTGTGAAACCTGAACAGGAAAAAGATAGGAATCTTTGAAATGTGGTGCTACAGACGTATAATGAAGATATCGTGGACAGACAAAGTTAAGAACAAAGAGGTACTAGAAATTAGGAGAAGAAAGAAGTATGTGGAAAAAGAGAAAATAGGAGAGATAGTATGATACATCTCATACAAAGGCATGAGGAAATATTGCAGAATATATTAGAAGCAGAGACAGGAAAAGAGAAGTAGAAGTAGACCTAGGTTAAACTATTGCACACAGATAGTGAAAGTGTAAGCTGTGGGAATTTCAGAAAATGTGGAGGCTAGCTCAGAATAGAAATCAATGGAGGTATATGTCCAACCAATTCCAAGACGGAAAATCTAATGACCAAAAACTGTACTTAAACCTGATGATAACTATAAGCAATTACAGGTATTGGTTTTGCAATACTCTCGACGAACGTTAATTGTGTGAAAAGATTCACTGGAAAACTATTAATTCTGCAAATATCTAAGTGTTGGGGATCCTTAGTAGCCATAGGCTGCTTAACCCCCTTCAATACCACTGGCTCATGGTGAAATAGGGCATATAATTAGGAAACGACAGAAGGGGAACCGAGCTGTATCTAGACTGTGAGAATTTCAGGGAACAGTGTAGGCTAGCTCAGAATAGAAATAAGTGAAGGTATGCGTTCAACCAGTTTCAAGACGGAAAACCTAATGACGAAAAAATAATGGCACTTAAATCTGATGAATATTATAAACAACTAGAGTTGTTGGTTCTGAAAAATTTTCAAATAATTATGAATGTGGGAAAGGATATATTGGAAAACTATTAATTCGGCAGATGTTCAAGTGTTGGGGATCTTGGCAAATAGGGTATATACTTGTAAACAATAGAAGGGGTACCAAACTGCAACTATCAAGAAAGAGTAGTGGCTATGTTCGAAGACGACAAACATAGAAACAAGGGGAAAATTGTTGAAAGCTTATGTGTGGAGCACAGCACAGTACGTCTATGAAATAGGTGCAATAGGAGAAGCAGACAGAAAAGCGGTAGAAACCTTTTGGAATGTTGTGCTTAAGATGTATGAGGATGATTGCATGGACAGACAAAGTTAATAACAAAGAGGTTATAGAAATAGTAGGGGAATAAAGATATATGTGGAAATCAAAAAAAAAGTAGGAGAAATAGAAGGGCAAAGGCATATTCGGAAAAAAGCTGTAGAGGTAGATCTAGATCAGACTATTACACTCAGATAGTGAAAGATGCAGATGGTGGAAATTTCATGGAAATGTGTAGATTAGCTCAGAATAGGATACAATGAGGGAACACGTTTAACAGTTCCAGGACTGAAGATCTAATGATGATGTGATTGTTTGGTAAATAAAACTGAAGGGGCAAGTGGATGAAGCTGTTATGTAAGTTTCTAAAATTTTGAGATTTTCAATTCTACCATTCCTTTTTTCAGGTTTGAAATAGCTGTACCTTAGGAGATACTGATGGATGGTGTTATGCACACCAATCAGGAATATAATTCTAGTGGATGATGATGTTAAGTAACATCATTCGTTACAAATCAAAAAATAATCTCCTGGTACGTGTCGTGGTAAGAGCATATAATTCCTTTATGCATTAGAAAGTAAAATATAACCTTGTCGTATGTATCAATGCTCTCCCTAGTATTCATGTTTTATACCAAAGCTGCCCACAAAGAGGGTCAATGGGGGTCGTTTGACCCTTCATGGATATTGTCCTTGTATTTTTTTCATTAGAAATCGCAACATGAAGAGCACCTTACTGAAGAAAATTACGATTTCACCTTGGAATATACTCCAAATTATGTGGTAACCATAACAAAAAAATGATATTTGGCAACGGTTGTACTTGTGATTCTTACAATTTTATATTGCAATCAAGTATACCATCTTTACTAGAATCTTTTTTTTTATAATGATAAGGTGCGGTTCATACATAGTGCAACAAAACGACTTCTGGGTTTGTTCGTTTGAGTCCATTAAGTAGTGTCAAGTGTCAGTATGCAGTCAGGGTCAGCGGCAAACCTTGCATATTAAGTTTTAATTGCATGCGTTTTATTTGATGATTTGTACTATGCAACTGATAAATTTCAGTTGAAACATACACAACTCATAACATTAATTTGAATATTTTACTAAACTCATCGCAGAATCGTAATTTCTAAAATGTAAAGAGGGAGGAACAATTTACTACACAAAATTAAACTGTTGGTTTAATTCGCCTAAATAACAACTATGGTAAAATTAACAATCAAATAAGGAACTCCACTGTAGGAAAAAGTATTTATTCTTAACAATATGCAATTAAATCATGCAAAATGTGTAGTATTTTTATAGTTATCCTTTAAAGCAAGACAGTGTTTTAGAACATCATTAAATTTTCAATTTATAGGTGGCTAATAATGTCTACGTTTTTAGACCTAGCGATAAAATAAATTACATTAATGTCTTCAATAGATGTACAACGGTAGTTCAATAATTCCTTATTTAAAGCAGGTAATTGCATTGAAATAGCATCGCCAATAAACACGGCCTTTCTGTTGACCTCCTAGGCCACTTCCGTGTCCTCTTCTTTGCAAGTCCATCTGTAATTAAAAATAGTTAGTTATGTTGATACAAAATCAAAACGTAAATTTAGCACATTAAAATTTGAAAAATATTGTAATAAATAAAACGTTGGTTTAATAAAGCGCAACCACCCCAATAATTTGGAGGTTACAGTGAACTCAAACAAAGAACTGACAGTTTCTCTTTGTGTCTTTTAAAGTAAACTCTTGAAGTTATTATATGCGGTAAAGGTATTTGTTAACTGTGAACTTGCATAGAGGGCAAACTTGGTTTCATGTAAATCACAAATTAAATAAAACAATTAGTTTCAAATTTACAATGTAAATTAATTAATACTTGCGTAGCTTTCTAAATTATTGCATATTAGTAAGCTATGTAGCAGATAATTATTCTTAATCTCAGGGTTACCATGTTGTGGATGCTGACTACCTTTTTTAGTCCATTTTACTTGGAGTTTGTTGCTATTCTTACAACAAAAACGCGAATACCAGGTAATGGTACGATAAAAGGATAGGTTAGAAAATTAACAGGTAAACACTCCAGTACAAAGTTTATAATGCACTTCTGCACACATCGATCAAGATAACTGGTTTAATCATGGTGGCTGCTTTTCTCACAACTTGGTCAACGACCACCACTTTGTTGCACGTTTGTTGGACGGGAAAACAACATGTCCGTTTTACTATCCGTGCAAACCGTCTTCACCACAAGATTACATGATAATAAAGGATTATTCCCCTAAAACTTCCGGAAAACTTTAAACCACATTTATTATGCATAATACTCTAATTTCTAAAAACTATTACACAAATATGTGTAATACTCCTAAACTAATTCCACCTTTTTCTAGGCATGCAAGAGCTTTGTTTGTGCCACACTGACCGTGCAAAATTAGTCGTGAATATGAGATTTAAGACTTGAAAACTAACACTCTATTTCACCATCAAAATTTAAACACACAATTAACTTTTTTTACATTGCATGTACAAAAATACCTTCAAGGTATCTTTTAACACAAATTAAAGGCACTGGCTCGCTAGTAAAGGTAGTATGTTGCAGCAATAAAAACTTTATGTTAAAAAAATAGCCAGTGATCTGCAAGAACGATAAATAAATTTGTTATTCCTATCCTACCGAAATACAGAGCTAAAAGGCAAGCTAGTCTCTATTCATTTACACATTAATTTCTACCTTCGTACATAAATACCAAAAATTTGTAGCATCAATTAGATAAGGTAAGATCTCAAAGATAATTTCAAAAACAAAGATAACAAATAACAATAGAAGGTTTGGATGCACCACCCCCCGGTAAGATGTATCGCTCCTTCTGGTCGATTTTATGCACTTGACATTTTAAGTAACCCCATAAGGAAAAATCGAGTGATGATAAATCTGGAGAACGAACTGACAATTCAATCGGTCTTCTGCACCTAATCCAGCATGCAGGAAATATTTCGTCTAAATAATCACGAATATGGCACGTTAAGTGTAGGACCATCCTGTTAAATCCATACATCATTTAGTTTGGAAAGAAAACTGCAGGTGCTGGCACAATCTTGTTCCTCAATAAATTTAAATAGACGTCATCGGTTAAATTTCCTCGTATGGAAAATGGCCCTATTATGTTGTTTCCAACCGTACAATATCGTTGTCGGTAGTTTTTATTATTATTGTAACATGTTCTTAAAAATGAAAAAATATGTTAATAAGTTTGACGGTAGTTTTTATTCTGCTTTCGAAAATCTACAATATAATGAGCGTTTCATTTAAAGAAAGTGATAGACTAATAGACATTTCCGGTTAATCAGGAAGTGACACAAAATTGAAAATGGCATAAATAAATTTATCAATTTTAACTACATATCCCAAATTTAAAAAAAAAGGCACTTCATATAAATATTATATCGTGTCACAAGGGCAGAAAGTGAGCATTAGCAGCCCGCAGCTATTAGATGCCTGAGCGAGCGAAGCGGGCGAGGGCAGCTGATAGCTAAGGGTTGTTAATGCATTTTTGCCTGTGTGACACACAACTGTTTTTCGCCTAGCATTAAAAAAAAATGGGTAAAATAACACAAAATAAAGATGGTTAATAACATTTGAGGTATTTATTTATTATAGTAATTGATATTAATACCGACACCGAGGTTAATGAAAAATTATTTGAAATGTCAAAGTCGCAATAAATGAATCTCAATGATAGTCATAGGTGTCTAGATTGTGAAAAACCTACAAAATCATGCTGTTATGAGTTTAGCGGTCCTAGGGCCGCAAAGGTTTACTTTCAGTCACATTTTTAGGGCAAATATGATTCATTTTCATATACGCTAGGCGAAAAAAGTTATTAGATTGTTCTGGGACTTTATACTAACCTGGTATACTATTAATACAAGTATTGCATTTTGTGATTGCCCACAGGGTAAAAGTGGATCAATCTGCAAGCAACTATGTGCTTTATAACAGCGCTGTGGATTTCTTTTTAGAAATTCTCCAGCTTTTTATTACAAAGACAAGTAAAGTTAGCTAAAATAGCAGTAGGGAAAAATGCTCCTATAGATTTTTTCAAAAATATGGAAAGTGAGGAGCCATCGAGACCCCTACATGAAGCTTCTAATGCAGAAACTGCCATGAGACGTACAACATCATACAGCAACAAACTATTTCTGTTCACAATTTACTCGATAACAATCACTTTTACCATAAGAAAGTTGTCGAAGAACTTAGTGAAGAATTTAACAGGATTGGCAATATTTTCCAAGAAGATTGTTCACCAGAAGCCACTGCTGTTTTAATTAAATTAGATTCAATGTTAGAAATGGTTCGCATTCCAACTCGGTGTTAAATTTTGCAGAGAATGCATTTACTTGGTCTAGAAAAATTCAAGTATAACCATCGATAACTAGACACAAGGATAGATGTTTACCAAAAACAACCAATAGAATACAAGCAGCACGACCGACAAATATGGAACAGAAATCAAAGGCGCGTCCAACATGTAGAATCCATAAGTTGTCTATCAATATTTCAGAAAATAACTAGAACGGAAAAATCCATTAACCTTTGTAATATTAAACAGTTATACACTTTTCAGGTACTGTAGTGATTTTGAATTTCTATTTCTATTAACAAAATATGTTACAATTTGTGATAACTTTTCTTTCACAGCGATTTGCATGTGTTTTATGTGTGCGTTTGAAATGCAATGGGGTATGTCAGTAATAACTCCACTTTTTCTCAACCATTCTTAATGCGTGTACAACCGTGTTGTATCGTCAGTAAAGTTGTAATGTGTGGGAGTATGGATTTAAGCATCCCGGTGGGCCAGCACTCCCCTAGGTACTGGAGATTATTTGTACTATATCTATGTCATACGACTCGCACAAAAAGAATCAATTTTGGACCAAATATCCTTACTTTTGTATATTATGACAACAGTCAGAAAGTCTGATTAACCAACACCTTTTATTCACAATAATTTCTACCAACTTATACAATGTTATGTATCTATAGAGTAACTACAGTTCAACATTCTTCTCGTCTAAAATGGTACAACATTTTGATTCTTTGTACTATTAGAAATGTCTTTTGTGACATTTTTAGTAATATCAAACGTATTATTCAAAATAGCTGATGATATGTTTGATGCAGAAGCCTTTAAGTCTTCAGCAAGAGTACCACCATCCTAAAAAATAATTCTCTAAATGTAAAGACTTTTAATTCATCCTTACCGTAGAATTTTTAGCTTCTTCAGCAAACGTCTCTTCAGGTAAGGAAAACATGGCCACAAGGACCATTACGCCTAGGTTTAGCCACATTCTATAAATAATATTTTAGGTCTACAGTTTGTCTTTTAGTGATCAAGAGTAACGTCTACAAGTAACTTATAAACAAACAATTTGTAACGCTCCAGCAACTAACTATTGGTGAATTGAATAGATTTTCTTATTTATTTACCAGTTTTTATATAATAAATCTTCAATACATCATAGGTTTTCCAATTTCTACATCTCTTCAGTGGGGTCTGACTCACCGCATGATGTAATAATTAACAGTAATTTCATTTATTGAGTGGCTGTTTTAGTACTTTATGAGATGAATGTAAAATACTCACTTGCTATCGCTTTTGTAATAATGTATAGGCTATTAAAAAGTCTTATGTTATCTGATTTATATACTTTACCTGTCTTATCGCGTTCCACAAACTTACTAATTAGTTTGGTTCAAAAATAGAATCGTTCCTTCCAATACATTTGTTTAAAGCCCATTTAATAAGCAAATAACTTTTTGTAATAGTTAATTAACTCGAAATTCGGCGTCAAAAAAATCTGAACTTATCCATTTATAAAAAACATCAATTCCTCAGTTTGTTTACATTTATCGTACGGGAATTCACTTCATTAATTAACTCCATTAATTGTCTTCAAATCTGAGTTATTCTATTTTAATAAAATTTACTTTGCACACCGAATGCTATACTTCATAGGTTTAAAAACACATTGTTCTTGACAAATATTCTAAACATCTAGCGTAAACTTACAAAGTAATTTAAGTTAGCTACAACCCTTAATTGACGACAAACAGATTATCGGCAAGAGATTTATGAACAGACCATTGATAACTAACCGCGTTTACATTATGTTCCGGTTTGTATAATAAAATACTTACTATGCCATTCTCAGGAAAATTTCTATAAACTTCTAGTTGTTCTGACTGATATTTCATAATGTAATTTCGTTGAAAGACAGTTAATTTTACACATTTAACTTACCTAAATAGCTGTCACATTAAATTTATAAGATCGTAAAAATCTTGCTTCGTTCATTAATTCAAATAATGAATGAAAATGTTAGTTGTAGTTGCTTATTATCGCTCTCCCTTATCTAATCTATCAGCTCATTAAACGTCTTATAGCAATACACAATCTCGCTAATTGGGCTGTCCGTTCATAGTACCTGTCATCTGCTTATATTTACAAATGTGATTTATAAGTTTATTCTCCCTATGGAATTAACTAGAAAAATCTGGATTTGTTTTAAGAACAAGATTTCTTTGCATCAAAATGCTTTTGAATGGAAAGAAATCTCTAGTAATGACCTAAGCGGGATTTTAAATAATGTTTTCAAAAAGACTACTCTGATGTTTAAGTTACGCAACACGTTTTAGAAATACAGATTTTCAACTTAAATAGAACTCGTTTTAAATGACATTTAATATCGAGACATGAAATGCATTTTGACGGACTTCTTAACTTACGTATTATACTATTTAAAGATACTATTCGTTATTAGGTCTTTAGTCCTTGAACTGATTGGAAGCGTACCTCCATTTCCTATTCGGAGATAACCTACACATTTTCCGAAATTCCCACAGCCTACTTTTTCACTATCTGTGTGCAGTAGTCTAACCTAGGTCTACCTCTAATTCTCTTATTTCCTTTCTCTACTTTTAATATATGCCGTGCTATTACTTATCACTCCATTTGCTGTTTTTTTACTGTTTTCCAAATATTTCATCTTTCTTTACCATTTCTAGTACCTCTTTGTTCTTAATTTTGTCTGTCCATCATACGTCTGTAGCATCATATTTTAAAGGCTTTTATATATTTTTTTGTCCGCTTCTCCTCCTATCCATGTTTCACAGCCGTGCAGTGCTGTGCCCCACACATATGTTTTCAGTAATCGTTCCTTGTTAATATGTTTGTTAAGTACAGCACGGCCTTCTGTTAATCATTTTTTATCTTTTCCACGTTTACCTTCAAATTGTTTTCTAAAAATATACCCTATTTCACCGATATTCAATAGTATTCAAAAGAGATTAAGCAATCTGATGGCTACCAAGATCCATATCACTTAGACATTTACCGAATCAATAGTTTTCCAATTTTCTTTCACACAATCACATTTATTGAGAATATTGTCAAACCAACACATGTAGTTGTTTACGATAATCATCAGGTTTAAATAAAATTACTGTTTCATCTTTAAGTTTACCATCCTGGAACTGGTTGGAAGCATACCTCCATTGTTTCCTATTCTGATCTAATGAACACATTTCCCTGAAATTCACACAACCTGCATCTTTCACTATCTGTGTGCAATAGTCAAATCTAGGTCTACCCCTACCTTTCCTTTTTCCTGCCTCTGCTGCTTATATATTCCGCACTATTCCCTCATGCCTTAATATGTGTTAAATCATCTTATGACTGCCATTTTTTACTGTTTTCCACATATTTCTTTCTTCTTCTACCATTTCTAGAACCTCTTTGAACTTAACTTTATCGGTCCATGATACCTTCATCATACTCCTGTAACACCATATTTCAAAGGCTTTTGTTTTTTTCTTGTTCGCTTCTCCCACTGTCCAAGTTTCCCAGTCGTATAGTGTTGTGCTATACACATATGCTTTCAGCAATCTTTTCCTTGTTTCTATGTTTGTTATCTTTGAACATGATCTTTGTTAAATGCATCATTGTTTTGGGCTAATCTTTGTTTTGTATCCGTTGCACTTTTCTCATCTTGGGTTTTTTTGCTTTCCAGGCAGCAGAAATGCTTAACCTCTTGTATGTTCTCGCTTCCTATTTGTATTTCAGTTTTTGATTTATTTTCCCATCCTTTACATACCAGTACTTTAGTTTTATTTTTGTTAATTTTCATACCGTATCCCTCTGTTAATACGGTTTCTGTTTAATTAAGAACTGCTTCTAACTTTTCCTCGCTAGATGCTAATACCGCTATATCATCTGCAAATCTGAGCATATCTATCATTTGTCCCTGCATAATAATTCCAAAGGTCTTCCTGCCTTTTCGACATACAAGTTAAAAATTAAGGGGAGATAGGTCATTTCCCTGTCTCACCCATTTCGCAATATTTACTTATCTACGTTCTTGCTCTAATTCTATTACAGTTGTTTGCTCTTTATACAAGTTATTTACTATCCGTCTATGCCTATAACACATTCCAATCGTCTTGAGTATTTGAAACATTTTTTCCCATTTAGTGTTGTCAATTCTTTTTTAGATCTACAAGATCGGATCAGTCTTTGTACAATTCTAGTTAATATTTTTGACACGTGTGCTGTAAAACCTATTGTTCAAAAATTTTTATATCTATTTGCACCTTTTTTTTTGGTATAGTGCCTACAGTGTTACCTTTAAACTCTTTGGGTATATCGCCTGTCTCATACATGTAGCTGACGAGTTAAAAAAGATATTCTGTTACTGCTTTCTCCAGCAACTTTTAGAATTTCTGCTTGCACTTTATCTATACTTGGTGTCTCATTATTTCTCAGGCTGTTTAATGGTACAAATTCATATCTAAGTATAGAATAGTCCAAGACATCCTTCTCAATGTCTGATTCCTGTTCTAGTGCTTCTAGTTCCGGTCCTGCACATAAATTTCCTGTATACTCTTGCCATCTCACCACTTTCTCTACATTTTCTATAATGATGTCTCTTCCTGTGCCCCTTACATTATTGCTTTATATTATACGCTTTTATTTCCCTAAAATTCTTACCAATTAGTTTGTGTACTTCATCTGTCTTTCCTATTTATACCTCTTTTCACTTTTCATTAATCGTTGGTCTTTAACTTTCCTGCATTTGCGAACAATTTTCCATTTTATAGTTTTATATCTCCATTTTCCTGCTGTCTGATCTTTTTTCTATTAAATTCAGAATATTCTTTGTTACCCATGGTTTCTTATTTTCTTTTTGTTTAATAGTGCTAACCCGCGCTAACGTGCGTGCAGCGTCTTAAAATTTATAATGTTATCTCTATGGCGTTTTTTGCATGTTTGACATATCATAACTTCGTAGTGGTACAATATTTTCCAATTTTAATAGTTTTTGGCAAATCTACGCTTCAAGCTGAATTTTTTGATGTATAATATGCGTATATTGCCCTTATGATATTGAAGCTAAAATTGAAACAAACTAACCGCTTACGCTATTTATATATAGATATGGAACAGAAATCAAAGGCCAACATGTAGAATCCAAAAGTTGTCTATCAATATTTTGGAAAATAAATCGAACGCTAAAATTCATTAACCTTTGTAATATTAAACAGTTATACACTTTTGAGGTACTGTAGTTATTTTGAATTTCTATTTCTATTAACAAAATATGTTACAATTTGTGATAACTTTTCTTTCAATAACAATTGTACTAATAACAGCAATTTGCATGTGTTTTATGCGTGCGTTTGAAATGCAATGGAGTATGTCAGTAATAACGCCACTTTTGCTCAACCATTCTTAATGCGTGTACAACTGTGTTGTATCGTCAGTAAAGTTGTAATGTGTGGGAGTATGGATTTAAGCATCCTGGTGGGCCAGCACTCCCCTAGGTACTGGAGATTTTTTGTACTATATCTATGTCATATGACTCGCACAAAAAGAATCAATTTTGGACCAAATATCCTACTTTTGTGTATATTATGAAAACAGTCAGAAAGCCTGATTAACCAACACCTTTTATTCACAATAATTTCTACCAACTTATACAATGTTATGTATCTATAGAGTAACTACAGTTCAACATTCTTCTCGTCTAAAATGGTACAACATTTTAATTCTTTGTACTATTAGAATTGTCTTTTGTGACATTTTTAGTAGTATCAAACGTATTATTCAAAAAAGCTGATGATGTGTTTGCTGCAGAAGCCTTTAAGTCTTTAGCAGGATTACCACCATCCTAAAAAATAATTCTCTAAATGTAAAGACTTTTAATTCATCCTTACCGTAGAATTTTTAGCTTCTTCAGCAAACGTCTTTTCAGGTAAGGCAAACATGGCCACAAGGACCATTACGCTTAAGACGCTAATTGTTTTGATGTTCATTTTATTCTGGTTGTAAGGCTACTGTAATGTTTTGGAAATTATTTACGTATAAGGTTAATATTATTCATGATTTTAATTTGATTAAAAAACATTAAATTATACAACTTCACTGTTCTAAAATTTAAAATTCAAGTTGTTTTTGGTTAGTTTCATCCAAAGCTATTAAATGAGTCCCTAGACCAAGAATAGAAGTAAATAGAAAATACCAAGGTCGTTTATGAGAAATAGTGTATTTAGTTGTTTTGTTATACGAGTTGGATAACAGTATTTAAATAATAATGTTTGTTAATCAGAAAAACAATCTTATAATACCTTTTAGTGGTGATTAATCATTACAATGCTTTGTGACCACAGTTACACAATTAAAATTTATAACGTATTGCATGATTGTAGTATGCGGAAAAATAAAGGCTTGTAAAGTGATTCTCATATATTGTAGGTACTTTGGAAACTTTTGACTACTTTCAACGAAGGACTCCATTAACATGTTCTAGGAAATAGTAAATTAAAAACTATAAAAGAGAATTCTAATTAAAATTAAAAAACTAATAAAATTGGTCATCTTCAAGACGTATAAAATACCAAAAAGTAAATTTATTTTGAAAACGCTTTTTTTATTAAAAATCACTAACCGAACAAGAATTAATTACATATTAGATAAGTATAAACAGAATAACCGGACAATTATTTCTAAATAGTTGAAATTTATTAAAATTATAAGGCTTGTTTGTTTTGTAATTTGATATAGTTAAGGATACCGTATAAAAATTTCCAAGAACGTATGCTGATGTATACGTGATTTTTGAAGAGTGGCCGATATCACATATTGTGTTATACATCAAATAATTTCTGACACTGCTTTCTTTTACTCACTAAAACAAGGAACGACAAAGGTTACAAGTAATACTGGGATTTCTTAACCGATTTGAAGGAGATGGCTTGGCCGATAAATAAATGAGCACGGTTATGAAAAGGGCGTTTTGGATGTAATTTGAAATTGTGGACGGTCATGAATAAAGTAGTATATTGGGATTATATGATGAATTGCAGAAGATTCTAGAAAAAATGATAAACTATTAAAGACAATAAGTTACCTTAAATGACAATAAAAGACACTCAATGACTACGAACGAAAATACATTAAATTATTAAAATAAATCAAAGTTATAAATCAGAACTCGAATCATAATCAGAGTTTTAATCAGAACTTAAATTACAATCAAAGCTTCAATTAGAACTGCCTTCACAACACTCATTATGTTTTTACATTTTCAGATGCAGAATAAGAAACCACCTTCAGAAAATTAACATACTTTGTCATTCTTAAGAACATATTACAAAAAATAATAAAAACCACCGTTAATGTAAAATCAAGATGTCTGGAAACTCTTTGAAATTTTAATTGACGGAAAAAAAAATGTTCAAATTTTGTTCCGTTTACGATTTCAGAATGTTGTAATCGATCATTGAAATGTCTTAGCAAATTCTACATAATTTGTAGCGTGATACAATTAAATTCTTCAACTATTCATTTTTCTAATTTGTGTATATTAATTGGTCGATGTTTATACACTTGACACCACAAGGAAAAATCGAGTGGTTATAAATCTGGTGAACGAACTGGCCATTCAATTGGTTCTCTGCACCTAATCAAGCGTGTAGGAAATATTTTGTTTAAATAATCAGAAACATTGTGCACATAATGTGGGTGCTTTTACTAATTTGGCAATTAGGATGAATATTATTAAATAAAGTGCGAACCTCTTCAAAAGAACGTTGACACATCATCAAAATGTCAATCCGCTCAGATTCTGTTAATTTCATTGCCATTTTCAAAATGTTTAATAAAGCAATTACAAAATATTGACAACAATAATTTGTGAAACAATTGCAATCTGACAGGTTAGAGTAAAATAATCTATTCTTAAGGACATCTTGATTTTACATTATCGGTAGTTTTTATTATTTTTTGTAATGCATTCTTAAAAATGAAAAAAATAGTTTATATTTCTGAAGGTAGTTTTTTATTCTGCATTTGAAAATGTAAAAATATAATAAGTGTCTCATTGAAAAACTGTGATAGGCATCTCCGGTTAAACAGAAAGTGACACAAAATTCCAAATTTAATAAAAAGCACTTTAAATAAAAAAGTTATTGGACCGTTCCTGGACTTTATACTAACCCGGCATAGAAATATAGTTGATGGTTAAAGTAAGCAATAGTGTGACCTAACATTGACCACCGTATCTATGAAACAAAATTTATATTTGTAATTTATTAAAAAAAAAAGATTAAAAATGCAACGCTTCCATATAAGCCCCTTACATGGAAGTTTTGAAATTAATGAAAACAAAATGGTATTATCACGACGGCGGTTTAAAGTTCAAAACTGGTAAAAATTACAGGATTTTATAGTACCAGAAAGTACTAACTACGATTTCGAGAGTCATAACAGAGAAAGGTATGTCAAAGATGACATTATTGATAGAAATTGAGATCCTTTATATTGGTGGAAACAGCATGAATACGCACGCATATCACAATTTGAGTGCTATTGCCAAAGAAAAATTATACGACCTAGCAACATCCATACCGTGCAAATAGCTATTTGTATGCCAAGGCCGCGAAATTGCCTTCTGGCGTACCAAGAGAATGGTTATCATCGAGGCCGCTTGTGGCCGAAGCAAGATAATCTTGCAGTCGCCAAAAAATTTCACAGCCAAGGTGTTCACGCTATTTTTTGTGCAACCGTGTGTGGCTATATACTACAATTTTTCTTTACTAATTAATAAAACTATAATTAGAATTTACATGATAAACTCTACCGTTTATATATTTGTACTAGCCTTAGATCATGTTGCCATGGAAATGATATACATATTAAGCAATTTTGAGTGTTTGCAAAAATTCGTACAAATGCAAAGCAGTGATAGCAACATTTCCTGCACTCTGACAGAGCTTAAAAATATTGTTAACGCTTTCCGAGTTAATTCCAACGGCAATACGAAAAATGATATAGCAATTTTAAAGATTGGTGTTGCAGACAAAATATTAAGACCGTGTCTGAGAACATGTTATTGGCTTATTTGATGGATAAATCAGAAATTGTGGAAGAGTTTGACTTTATGGAGCATCTATTCGATGTTTAAGTGTATGCTCAACGTACGAGATGGGATCGATGTGAGGAAGTTTATAAAGTTGGTACCTTTTTTGTAAAAGAAAATCAGTAGCTTATCAACAAAAAAAAACAAAAGTTTTAACGTGTGATCAAATTAGTTCATTCCTGATAGAAGTTAGTGATGTAAATTACTTATTGTGGAAGGTAAATATTGCATAGTGGATCTATTATTTGTAATATTATTGTTATATAGGTAGTTTTGGTAATGGGAATATCAGGGGCATTACGACGAGACGAATTATTAAAATTACCCTGGACGATATTTAAAAAGTAGACACTGTATTGGTAGTAACGGTTCCTGAAACAAAGATGCAATAAACGCATATTTATTGTTAATAATACGGATTATTTAAGAATTTACCGGAAATATGTAGTTCTTCGACCAAAACGTATTACTAATCACCGTGTATTCTTGAGATATGAAAATGGAAAGTACACTGCACAAACTGTTGGAGTACATACGATTACAAAAATACCCAGTATAGTTGCAGAGTATGTTGCCAAATAGTGAACTATATACGAGCTACTGTTTCAGAAGAAGTTCTGCTACGTTGCTAGCCAATACCAGTGCTGACATGTCTGTGCTTAAACGTCATGGTGCGTGGAAGTCTACTACTGTTGCGGAAGGATATGTAGAGGACTACATCGAAAATAAGTTAAACATTTCCAACTTCATTTCTGGCATTATATCTAGTACGAGTGTAAATACTAATATGGCAAATATTAATAAGTATTCTGAGACACTAGATTTAATTACATCAACTTCAGGTATTAATGTCAGTCTCAGTAATAATGAAAACTGTATAATTAATATTAACCCTAAATAATTTATATTTTCTGTTTAATAAAAGGTAGTAACACTGTCATCATACTTTAGAAATGCAGAAGTTTGAAGTGACACTTGGTTACTAGGCGTAACGGACGCGAAAATTAATTTTGCGTACTGTGTAGAGTACGTGAAATAGCTATTTTGCATAGGGTATTGATTATTTTCAGCAGTTGATCAAATTTTGAACGATCGACGTAGTTTGCTAAAATCCACTCAGGTTGAAAAACTTTTATCCATAAACATTATATACAATTAGTTTAAGTTTAGTACTTGTTAAAATCCATGTAATATTTTATATTAAAAGAATTATAAGTTTTTGAACAATCCAAACAAATTAATTATTTTATAAATATTCTTGTTAATTTAAATAAATTTAATTATGTAACTATTAGTTCCCATTTAAATTTTATGCAGTTTTAAATACCTACTATCGAAATCAACACATGTCAGTATAATTATTGTACAAAACAACTTCGGCATATAACAACGGCTTAACTTCATTGTTCACAGTTTACCCTATCCACCCTGGCATCAGCTATAGTTGGTCTAAGTTGTAAGTTCGGTGTATGTCTAATAATTTCATTCTACGCATAGGTCGCCAGGTAACTACTCCAACTCCTGCCGAATCCACTCACCACACTGCCCTGATGCAGGTGGATTCGGATTGCAGTATTGCACTAGTTTGCAGTTCCAAACACGTTCCGAAATTATCAGGAACTGAATTCGAACTCTGAACTACTGTACCTATTCATTCCATAAATGAGAAGCAGGTGCACCTAGTTGGATAAATGTAATAGGTTCAAAAGAGCAGGTGCAGGTTTTGACGCCCATGGCTAGTAGAAGGTGATATTACGCCAGAAGAAATCATTTTATCCATTTCAATGTATAAATGCTTTTGAATAGCTAGTGAGAGAGGATGTTGACATTGTTTAAATGGAATTGCGTCACTATTACAAATTACATGAGAGACAGTAGTAATGCAACCAAGTTGAAAAGCATATAGCTAGCGAAATTTATCGATAGTATTTTTAAGACAGTTATTTTGTTGATAAGTGAAATTTGCTCAGATACAATTAGAAGCACAATTATTCTGACGAATAGAAGCTTACCCAGAAAAATCATGACAATATAAAGATAGACTAAAAAGTTTACAAAAATCAACACCAAATAAAAATGAATATACTAGTGAGGGTACGACAAGAAAAGTAATTTCACGTTCACGTGATTCAATTTGAATTTTTAAATTAATGGTACCGGTTACGTGAACTTGTCCCTGCATCTGCAAGTCCTATTGAAGTATCTTGGGGATAACTTTTAAGTTTATTGTTTGTTGAGATAAGTTTCAAGACGGTATTGTTTGTAAGAATGAACGCGGATCCGGTATCCAAAAGGGAAAATACAGCAGAAAGCAAATAGTTGAGAACGATTATGTAGAGGTTTATTTTTTATTCTGCAGAGACTTGAAGTAGGATGAGGAAAAGAAAAACATTTTTCAACCAATTCTTCTAAGGTCGCATGACAAATTTCAGTTAAAGAGATTGAAGACTGAATGGAAGATAATTTAAGAGGGTTATTTTTAATTATAGGTAAGGTAGTAATATTAGAAATATGTTTAACATTTAATTTTGACCGTGTCTGGAAATAAAGGCCAATTTTGTGCTTGACCATTTTTGTTTGAAGAAACGTTTACGTCCTGTGACACGCTTTTGCGAACGTTTTCCAAATCGATAGGGTTACAATGAGAACATTGAGACATAAACACCTTTCATACGACACCATAACAAAATTTATTTTATATACACTTTTAGAAGTTGCTTGACGTCATTTTTACTGATATGGAAATCGCCTCTGATAAGATTCGCCACAATCCATTGATTAGAAGCTGCAAAGAGTATGACGTTCAGCTTAAAATTGTAAGGTTACTTTCCTCCTACCTTGAGAATAGGCGGCTGGATGTTGATATTTGGGGCGTCAAGTCAAATTTGTTTGTTACTACGTCAGGTGTTCCGTAAGGATCTATACTGGGACCGTTACTTTTTCTCATAGCAATGAACCATCTGCCAACTGTTCTTGACTACTCTTCGTGTTTTCTGTATCCTGATGATTAAATTGTATAGACTGATTCGACGATTAGATGACTGTATGAAGTTGCAGAGATACTGACAAGGTAAAGAAATGAAATAAAGAGATAGGTCTAAATTTCAATGTAAATAAGTGTTTGGTAGTCACTTTTGCTAATAATAAATCCAAAATAAAATAATTAGTATCCCAATGGGCTTGTTATATGCCGTGAAAACCATGTAAAGTACCTGGGAGTTACATTTACGCACAACCTTAAATATGGCTTGCATATAAAAAACATCACTAGGGAAGCATACGAACTTCTTGGTTTTATAATACACAACTCTAAGTGCCTTATTACACTCGGGAACTAGTGGCAGGCAACTTATGTCGCCACCAGTTGCCGGTATCATCCACCGCTAAAAAGTATCAGCAACTAGTGCACGACACCGTAAACGAACAACCATTTTTCGTTCATTTACAGAATGTCAACAAACGAAACTGTGCTGCCTACTCTTTGCTGTGTTAATAAAAAAGAGAAAGCAGAACGTTAGGAAAATACACAAACATCCTAGGGATTCTATTACACTTTATATGAAGATCTTTGTGCTGATGATAGTAAATTTTTTAAATACTTCCGCATGTCGAAGTCGTCGTTTTTTGAGTAATTAAATCTTTAAGATTAAATTTACTCTTTACCAATCGAGATAATAGCAAAATTTTTTCTGGTTCACCAGCATCGACATAATGCTTATGCGAGTGCACCTGATAATTTGGGTGATGCTTTTTTGCTATTCCGTGCACCGTTACGTGCCTAATGGTTTATTTAGTTATTTATATATTTATATTTTGTGCCTGTAAAGTATTTATGTATTTTATTGTTTTGTGACTTGATTTGTTTTGTTTGGCGTTTTGCCACCTACTTTTGTTTGTACTATCTAGAGGTTGGAATGTTGAAATTAGAATACGTCAGTTAGAGAACGTTAAGTCTGAAGATAGAATAAAATACTTAGGCTAGGAAGGACGATATTGTAAATTTATAGAGCAGGACATATGGCTGGATTCGCTATTAATAAATTTGGCATATGCTTAGAAATTCGAGTCCAACAGTAAATATTAGTTGGTTAGATTTGGATAGTTTTACGCCGGTTCTTTAGGTCACACTGGTAAGCAGAGCTGGCAGCTGCTATCTACTTTTTCTAGTGTCTTGTTGATCAGATACACAAAGTCAACGTTAGAGATATCATTATATAAACCCCAACTGTAGTTTTAGTTTATACATTTTATTGGTGATTAAATAATTTTGAAGTCAGATTTATTTGAAGCATGTAAAATTTTTAGCGTTTAAATCCAATGTAGTATATTCGGGTGGAGCATTGGGAACATGACCATTAGTGTAGCGGTCCTTATTTACATTATACTACCTCTGCAACAGGTTGTTGTTTTCGAATTTTTAAATTTAGGGAGGTGGGCTTATTGTGTAACTTGCCTTCCTTACTAGTAATTACATTTTCTGTGTCTTCCTCAACATCAAAGACTACCAGCCTCCCTTAAGATTGATCTCTAATGGCGGAGTGGAAACGCAAAACTTAGATGTGTGGTATCAGGTGTTATACGCATACATATTTGGACGATATGTATGTCTTCCGGTGTCTTAAAATCCATAGTGCCTCCTTCAGAAGTCTATGTACCAGTTTTACCTGGACAACTGCAAGGCGTGCAGTCTTCCATAGTTGTGGAAAGTTGCTAACCGTCTTTGTTATCTGTAAATGGTCGTCCTCGGACTAGATCAAGAAAATCTCATCTGATTATGCCTATCTCTTAAAGGTTGGTGGGGTGGTGTAGTTGAGAAGGAGAACAGAAGGTCGTCTAATAGGTCGTCCAATGTCTCCTCGATGACTAATTGCAAGACTCTGCTCAGCCTTGGTGATCTGACCCCAAGGGTTATTTTTGTTGATAACAGTGACATGGACGTGCCTGGCGGCTATCTCCCCTTACCTGTCACCAATAATTAATCATGATAGCTCGGTAACTTATGTATTAATACATACATACATTTCTGTATCTTGCATACTATCAATTAAATGTTAGAAAGCTATTACATAAATCTGGATATACAAACTATTGATAGTTTGTCTGAGGACATTAACACTAAAAATAGACTATTTAACCTTCAGGCCCACAAAAAGATCCTCAGAGATGCTATTTAGAAGCAGCTAGACCAATATCATGACTCGTTTTTCAAATTTACTTTGTAGGTTCACGTGCAACCCAAGGGCGACCTTTCGGATAATTTGAATACCATTGAACAACAATTCAAATAAACAACCCCTTTTTGTTCCTGATACCAAGCAAAATAGAAATGGAAAAGTGCTAAGAAATGATATCGATAATCAAATGTTATGAACCAATCTGTAGAATATATAAAAATAAAGACGTTATACATTTTTAAAATTAAACAAAATAAAATGTAAAAAATGTTCTGAAACGATATTAATTAATAAACATTTGTTTATATTCATCGAAACAATTAGCCGAGACCAACGTAATAGTTACACAGGGAATCTACAACCATTACACTTTTAAGTCTAGTACAGTGGTGGGCAAATCTTTTAACTATCGGATCACATTGCAGATGAAAATTTAACCGTGGATCGACTTAATAAGAATTTCTGTTTTAAAGTGTTTTTTTTAGGTTAGGAGGATTATTTCATTAAGTTTTAAAAGCAGTATTTTAAAACTCAAATGTGTGTCTATTATACAATCTAAAAAAATTTGAATGAAAAATTTCTAAACATTAATATGTGATATTTAACAAAATGCAACGCTCGTATAACATGAAAACAAAATGAATTAAAGTGTATATAAAATACAATAACATAGAATATGGAGATCAATTCTTTTAACAAAATATTAATGCTTTTATGAAATTACATACTTTTAAATGGAATAAGAATGCAATTGAAAGAATGGTATTTACATAAATAAAATTAGGATGTAGCATTAATTCAATTTTTCATTAACTAAAAAGGATTAGAATGAAGTATTAAAGAACACTAAACGATATAAATTCCTATTGCTGGATAACTTTAATTAATTCAAATAAATTCTGCTTGACATTGAATTATTTTCAGAACATAATTTATAAAATGCTTTGCAGGTTGGATGAAATTTCTACACCGGCCACTTCTGGCCCACAGGCCGCCATTTGCCCAAGCTGGTCTGGTAATACGTTTTTTTCCCAAAATAGTTATCGAATTTGATTTTGCCAGAAAATAAAAGTTACCGTACCAACATTATCATATGCAAGCATGCCCATAAAATCAAAAACACCCCAAAAATGGACACAATCGCCAAATCCTTAACCACACAACCAAGTACTGTTTTCATCACTTTCAGAACAGAAGATATTAAAAAAGTATGACACGCCCACTACAAGGGCCCTAATCATAGACACAGAAATAAATGCAACCGACAAAATTCATGGAATATGCAAAATTCAACAAAATACTGAAATGTAAAAAACGAGGAAAAAGAAACTGCTTGTAATAATACCTGAAAGAACAAGAAATCAAGGATCTACCACACGACCAAAATCTGGAAAAACAAATCAGCAAGTTGGAATTCGACCAAGACTTTCAATGCGCCTTCAAAACAGGACTAAGGGGTAAAACAACAGTTCACCATGTGACCACGGTTAGCTGAAAGTTACGCAACATACACATAAAACAAACTAAAATATACGTAGAATATTGGAATATGGAGAGGTAGATGTAGACCTACGTTAGACTATTGCACACAGATAGACCAAGATGTAGGCTGTGGGAGTTTTAGGGAAATGTGTAGGCTAGCTCAGAATAGAAATCAATGAGTGTCAGATGTGGTAGTCATGTACAAATTTGATAATAAAACTGGAATTTTAAGTAATTTTAATGTAATTCTTATTTCGTCACTGGTAATGCATAATCTCGTCTACGTTTCTCGAAGTGAGAGGAGCTTCAAATATAACAAAATTTAAACAAAGATTTTTCTTTCGCAAATTATATATATATACATATATATATATATATATATATATATATATAAATACTATCGTATTACAGTGAATAAGATGAAATAATAACTTAGACTTTTATGCAAAGCCCAAATGTATATATATATATATATATATATATATATATATATATATATATATATATGTTGTGGAGTCAAAGGGATAAATCAGTGTGAAACAATAAAATTTCAACAACCCTGTATATAGAAAAGATCACATTATTTACGCGAAAAATTAATTTAATTCATTTAGGGAAAACGGACGAGTATTAACATATTTTTATAATTAATAATTGGAATGTTAAAATTACATGAGGGAAGAGAGCTTCAAGGTAAATAGAAGTTCAAGGATACGCATAATTAACCATAATTTAGTTTAAGCAAACACATATAAGCATAAGGGAGCGTGCTTGGGTAAGAAAATCAATAATTCCAAGGCAAATGTATTCGTTGTAAAAGCCAACCTCAGTTTTATCAAATATGAAGATATAAAAGTCCAGGAATTGTTATGTCAAACGGTCGATAATTAACAGAAACACATGCTTGTTAAAAGACTATGTTCAAAGAGTTCGAGCGTATATTACGATAAGATTTCATAGAAATTATTTCCAACTGCCAGTTTGGATAAACAACTAGGGTAACAAATATCTTAAAGAGCGAGGGAAATGCACGATCAGTAATATGCAACGGATAGAGACAGATATAAAAGCGTTGGGATTGAAATGCACGTACCATATACACGTGGAGTTGAGATAAGACGTCAACAATATTGATTTTCTGTAACTCAAGTGGGGTTTTGAACGAGACAGCAAACATGCATAAGACAGAGATAAATAGAGCTTAGGCGGGGTTTGTTGCGACAGAGAATTTTGTCATTGGTTAAAAACAGACAGTTTTCCAAATGTACGCACACGCAAAGGTTGAAAGCGAATTAGGGGATACAGCACGTAGGACGGAATAAATTTTACGAATTTAGAGACGGTTATATTCGAAGTTTTTGGAATTAGATTTGAAAATAAGCTTTTCGCTGGAAGCGCGTCCACTAAGGGTTTTAAAAAAAAATATAAATACTCAACTTAGGTTATTAACGTTCTCTTTTCTTTTTTTTCCTTTACGTCGATAAAGTACTGAATGCCGACTATCATAGCAGCAAAGCTTTCTGTGAGTATTTTATGTGATTATATTACCGTAAATATAGTAGTTGCAAGTGTAAAACAGTAGTAGCGGACATCTAATTATTGACGTGAAGTACGAGTAGTGCATATTAAATTAATATAGGTCCGGCTACTACAATACAAAGCACAAACATCAATAAATGGAAGCATGATATATGGGGGTAAGCATCACAAATGATCAAGTTTGTATGCATGATATATGGAATGGTACTGTGAGACGAGGCGCATAGCTCGCAGAGGTAGCAGATGGTAGAGGCCTGTAGATCCGCTGAGTAGCACGGTGAATGGAAACGAAGCCGAGGTGTCGTGGCAATTATCTTCGACGGGAAGGAAGCCTGAAGAATTCTCCAGGTAATTTATTTGAAATTTTTGTTGTTTGATAAACATTTGTGAAATTTTGTGCTATGTGGTTGACTTTTCTTTGGTGGCATATTTAGGGTTGTAGAAACTTATTGAAAAAGATATATGTACTGGACAATTTATTGATGTTGCATATTGAAAAAGGGTGTATTTGGAACATTCAAAATTTTATTCAGGATATAAATTGAATTGTAAAGGGTAAACGGGTCTGTAAATTTTGTTTTAATTTATGCAAGGTTTAAAAGGCATATATATATATATATATATATATATATATATATATATATGAGCTCACCATACTCCAGTGTAAAGTCAATTTAGGGTAACATGTGGGGCCCATCTACTCATATCTCATTGAATTTGTTTAAACTAATTAGAAAAATCAAGTACTTTAAAAACATACCATAATTTGAGTTTTATAATTATTGTATCAAACTGTTTTAACACATGTGAATATAATTTATCTGTTAATAGCTGTAAATAAAAGGTTGTATGGTTGTTGTATTATTTGGTGATTTTATTGAATGGTGTGCGAGTGTGAAAGAAGTATGGTTGTAAATTTAGGTATTCAAGAAGAGGCACAGCTGAGCTAGCCAGGGAAACTGAAGGAGTTTGAATGCTAAATAAAAGGGTAAGAAATTTTTTTTGAAATTTTTGTATTTTTTAAAAATTATATATTGACCCTGGTGGGGCACGAATTTTAATAGTGAATCTAGAGACTGTCTCGACTTCCACGGCAACTTTTATGACGCCCAAGGACTGATGTTAAAGCTTTGACCCAGCTTCGTTTCCGAATAAAGTTTACGTTTCCCAGAATTTTATGACGGCCCAACGCTGGGGCTCGATGTTAAAAGCTTAGTCCCCGACTTCCTTGGCAATATATATATATATATATATATATATATATATATATATATATATATATATATGTAGTCATGAATTAAGTGAGATTACAACATTCTACTAATAGATCTTATAAATTGAAACAGCGAGGATTTTTAAAGCTGTTAATTTGACCATACGTGGAAAAGGAGGTTGTTAAATAAATCTCATTAAGGATTCTGCAAAAGCCGCAGACTCCCCTTAACCACTAGTTGTCGACTACTATCCCTGTGTTGGTTATTTATTCAGTTTCAACTAGTTTCCTGTTGTTCACTAGCAGAGACAAAATTTAACGAACCCAGGTTAACTTGTGCAACTTATTGACTGGAGAATTTTTTCATTGACCTGAAGGTTTTTATTGACCTGAGGGTGTTTGCTGACTCGAGGGTGTCTGCACTGAAACGAATATAAATTAAGGGTCTTGTAATATTAGGACTACCTACTTTAAATAAATACTTTACTTTACTTTGACTTTTCACCACTAATTCTCCCCATCAACGACTTCTATCCTGTTTGGCTCGGAGATTGATGTGGAAGTGAGCGGATTACGAAAATAACTTATGCGATCTGGGGAATTCTTGTCTTTATATAAATAAAAATGATAAGCCTGCAAAAAGGGTCTGAATAGAAATTTGAGTTACAACGTGTTACATGCCGAAAATCGACATATAAACATTTCTATAAGTTCCTAATTTGTAAGTGATTTCGCACCAATAATTTAAAAGACTTGTGTGTGCAGTTCCGTCACTTTAGATAGTGGCGTCGGCTGTCGAGATTGCGCAGACGCAGTGTGCAAAGAAAGTGGTGAATTTCCGACACGTCGGGACTAGTCAGCCAGACGTCGAGGCTAGTGGTTATCTTTGTGCCGTTTTCTTGTCTTCTTTTTCAGATATGTAGGTTTCCCTTTATCTTTTGTACCTGTTATCGCCCTTACCTGTATTCCCTTACCGTTCCGCTACAAAGAAGAAGAAGACAAATTTGAATTTGGATTCAACCGGAGGCAAAAGAATGACCCACGCCCACAATGCTCTACGATGCCCAGCTGCCGCCAAAATAGCCGTAATGCTGTGAGGAGTCCTACAGTTTACGTGAGTACCTTTATCTTTTTTTGCATGTGATATAGTAATTTAAAACATTTATATGACGTAATACCTTATTGCGCAACTTTTTGCAAATATTTATTTGTATTACCAACTACTGTAGTGGCTTTCATACATTGCCACCGGGACTTTAAAAGTAGACCTTAAAGTGTAACAAACTGTGAATATAGCCACATAAACGATATTTCAGTTTTGTTTCCTCACACCTTTTTTTTCTTAGTATGTTAGTTGTATCAATATTTTTATCTTTTAGAAGCAAGCATTAGTATATTTCAATTATACCGATGTAATTCTGCTCGAAAACCTGTTTGACAGATATGCTCGTATGTGAAAAAAAACAATTAACCTAGGAAGATTGCAATGCAATTGCACTTTAAGACTAGTTTTAATAAAACTAATAAGTATTTACCGATCGTACGTCATCTGATCGGAATGTACTTCTAGAAGGAATCGAGTCGATCATGTTCTCCGATTCCTCTTCTTCAATTGCTTTTTGTAGTGCTACCAGCAAACGGTCAAACAGTAAAGCTGCTCTTTTCTTTGGTACAATCATCTGCAATACAAAATTACTAATTAGAAAACTAAAATTTACTTGTCTTAATTAAGTATTATGTATAAAATGCGACTGACAGTTTGTAGAGTTATGCTTACAGATAGAAAGTGGGTAATACAAATTATCAAAGTAACTTCATGATGATGTTACAACTACTTGAAATAGTTGATTTTGCCACGATTATCCAGTAATGCATTTCTTCCGCAATCAAGAATGGGTTAATAGTACTGATTATCGTGTAGGTGTATATGAATTCATAGTCCAACACTATAACTAATCAGGAACATCCAGGTCGTGGATTATGATCATAATCCAACACCTCTGACCAGTACAAACCTTTATTTTTCATAATCCACGAGGTATAATTTTCGTATCATGCAAAGTAGGTTACACTTTGACAAATAAATTTTATTGCTGGTTAGTGTTTGCGATATTAGTTAAAACGTTTAGAAAATATCTGATAATGAAGATTTGTGTAGTCATGGGCAAATTATAGATTTTTACTCGCGATTTATGGCCCTTACTCATTCGGATTACGTTGTGAGTACTAACGGGCTCGCGGCACAAACTTTCCGAATGAGTAATTGCTATCATGACTCGCTTGTTGAACAATGTACTATTATTATAGTTATTCAGTGAAGTAATGATTTAAGAAGTGGATGAATAAAAGGCCAATGCAAATTTATTTTGATTAAACTATAGTTTTTAATTACATGAAGACAATTTTCGTACATCTGTATTTGACATCAAAAAACACATTTTTGTGCGGCCGGTATAGGTTACGCGTGTTTTCGATCATTTTTCAGCTTGGAAAGTACGTTGTTGTCAAGCTAGATCAGTAAAGTGACATAATTAGAAAATTATTGCTGGGCTCTTATGTGAACAATTACATCAAAAATAAAGTAGGCATGTTACGTCAGTGGCCATGGCAGTACTGTTATTATCTCTCAGTAAGTTCCTGTGAATTATTACAAGTTTGTAAATTATTGCACAAAGAATTTTGTATGGGCCACACTCGGATAGTGTCTTTACAGGGCTTGCATGCTTTCAGAACTCTGTCTATGGCATTGCCCCGAAAACCGCATACTCATCCTGTAAAGTACCACTATCCGAGCTTGTCGCGCAAATAACTACGAGGCCTATTGTTTATTACAAAACAAATTCATTTGACCAATGCACTTTGATAACAAAATTTAATATCAAAACATCCCGTTATACTTTTTTTTGGTGTCGTAAAGCTTTATTTTAATAATTAAACATAGGGGATTTCCAATCCTAAATGGGTTTTGTTTCCTATCATGATTTAGCTAGTACAAGTAGGTTATGAAGCATTATAAATGTGACTTTGAATTCCCATGCATTGTACGAGGACTTTTAGAAATAGTTTTATTATGTTTATTGTATATTCGTGTGAATGGACGTTTTCCCATGCTTTAAAGAATGTGCGTCATTGCTTCAACCAATGAGAACGGCGATATAGTGGAGGGTTTTTTACAAGTTGGTGTGAAAGGACGCCATGCTTGTGAACTTTTTTCTGAAGAGACAAAGTAATCAGTCATTGTGGGTTAAATGCAGTGAATTCCTACCTTTCCTGTTACCTTTATCGTTTTGTTCCATAGTGTTGTACGTATCTTACATGTGATTTTCTAATGCTCCACCGAAGGTACTACATTGGCCAGGAAGCGAGTTTTTTATTACCTGGAAAATTTGGAATTTTGCCAAGCAACGTAGGGATCTTTAACGTGCGTGACAACACTCATACACGGGACGTCCATTTTACCTCTCATCCGAACGAGGGTGTATTTTTGTGAAAATGCTCGCCTAACATTTTTCAAGCGGACCGTGTCGGGATTCGAACTCGGGACCTTGGGCTAAATGTTGTACGTATCAACAACTTCACTGCAATCTACGTTAAATAGGGCACTGACCCAAGAGGACCCTGGCGCGCATCCAGAGGAACAATATCCGTAATATGAGAGTGCAGTATTTACGTCCACCCTAAATATCTATTTTACTAAAGATAAGCGATTTGCTTGATGTATATTATTATCTTTCATTCTGGTATTAAAAATCTGTGTAATATTATTACACCCTGTGTACAGTAACACGATAAATTATACTATTGTTACACTTGTGATTTAACAAGCGATAATCCTATAATAATTGCTACGTTTTACTTCAATTACTGGTAATACACTAGAACAGGTGGAACCGCTTGAGAGTTCCAGTGATCTAGAGAGCCGAACCATAGGTCTAACCTAATTACTGGGGTATTTAGTGAGGAACCAGACTAAGACAGGTCCCCCAAAGAGGGCAGCAGCTCTTTCGGTAGGCATAGACCATGTGGGTCGGTATGACATTCTAAGACACATTACTGCGATGTGGAAGGTAACTGAAACCTCCACATTATCTCCCAAGTACACAGCATACTTAAATTGTTATTTAAGACGACGGCATCCTCTGGGGTAAAAAATTCCGGAGTTAAAATAACCCCAGATGGATCTTTGGTGGAGGACTACTTCAAAGGATGTGATCGGAAAGTTTACAAAATTAGTTGGGAACATTATGTGAGTCGGAGCGTAGAATGTCAGAAGTACGAAGCAAGTAGGTATGTTAGAGAACTTGAAAATTGAAATGGGTAGGTTAGCATTAGACATAGTAGGGATAAGCGAAGTTCAGTGGCCAGAAGCAAGGGATTTTTAGAGCGGATACTTTAAGGTAATTCACGCAGGAAATTCTGGTGTGGGGATAGTTATGAGAAAAAAGAAAGACCGCTGTAGAAAACTACCTACAAAAGAACGAAAGAGTACTCATGGGGTTAGATTAGAATCTAAACTGGTGAATACAGTAATAATACAAGCATACATCCCCACCTCTAGCTACAATGAGAAATAGGCAGAAGCAATCTACTAAGATTTTGAAAACATACTAAGATATGTAAAAGGACAGGAAAATTTGATAATTACAAAAGATTTTAATGCAGTGATAGGCGAGGGTAGGTAAGGATCTGTAGTAGGATTATTTGGTTTAAGCACGAGAAATGAAAGGGGAAATAGGTTGGTAGAATTTTGCGACAAATGCAATTTAACCATTGCAAACTCATTATTTAAACATCTTGCTTAAAAACAATACACGCGGGAGATGCCAGGAGATATAGAAAGATATCAAATAGATTACATTCTTGTTAGACAACAGTTTAGGCCTTACGTGTGATTTTCCAATGCTCCACCTGAAGGTACTATATTGACCAAGAAGCGAGTTTTTCTTTACCTGGAAAATTTTGAATTTTGTTGAACCCTTGCCGTTCCAAGCAAGGTAAGGATCTTTAACGTGCATGACAACACTCACACACGGGACCCCCTTTTTACCTCTCATTAATTATGAAGGCCGCTCTTAAATTTTAAAATTTGAGAAAAAGGAACGGAAAAAGACACTTTGACTTTGAGACACTAAAAGATAAAGTTATCCATGAATGATGTGAAAAAAGGTTAAATGAATTACTGAAAGATATCGGAAAAATTTCTGATACTGAGGAGGTAGAATTAGAATGGCGGCCAGAGATATTCTGGGGTATACACAAATAGAAAATAAGAAATCATGGAAAACAGAAGATATCCAGAATTTAATATAAGAGAGACAAAAATACAAAAACAGACCGGACGACGCTGGAAAACGGAGATACAAATCCATAAAATGGAAAATTATTTGCAAATACAGGATAGCTAAAGAACAATAAATTGATGAAAAGTGCAAAGAGGTACAAACTAAGATGAAAGTAGGAAAGAGAAAAGAAGCATACAAACTAATTAGAATCAATTTTAGGGGTATAATACCGTATAGCAAAAATATAAAGGACGCGAGAGGAAACGTCATTATAGAAAATGTAGAGAAAGTGGAGAGATGGCAAGAATATATAGGGAATTTATATGCAGGAGAGGAACTAACAGCACTAGGACAGGAATCAGACACGGAAAACGATGACTTAGGCTATCTTATACTTAGAGATGAGTTTGAATTAGCATTAAACGGCCTGAAAAATGGTAAGGCACCAGGTATAAAGGTGTAAGCAGAAACTCTAAAAGCAGGTTAAGCAGTAACAGAACGTTTCTTCTTACTTGTTAACTTTATGTATGAGACTGGCGAGATTCTCCAAGATTTCAAACATAATATCATAGTCAATGTACCAAAAAAAGATTCGCTGATAGATGTGAAAATTTTCAAACAATAAGTTTGACAGCACACGTGCCAAAAATATTAACTAGAATTGTACACTGACGGATGAAAAAACTGGCCAAAGAAGTAGTAGGAGAAGATCAATTTGGGTTTAGGTGATACAAGGGAACACGGGAGGCTATTTTGGCTCTGAGGGTGATAATGGAGAAGACAATAGAAAAAGAAAATAGCATGTATATAGGGTTTGTGGATCTGGAAAATGCATTCGACAATGTAAAATTGAAAAACATTTCGAAATACTCAAAAGATCGGAATAAATTTTAGAGATAGACGGATAGTACATAGTTTATACCAAGAGCAAACAACTGTAATATAATTAGAGCAGGAACGTAGACAAGTAGATATTAGGAAGGGAGTGAGACAGGGATGTGCCCTGTCCCCGTTAATTTTATCTTGTACATCAAAGAGGCTATGAATACTGTCAAATGCAGGAAGATATTTGGAATTATTATGCAGGAACAAAAGATTGATATGCCTAGATTTGCAGATGATATATCAGTATTAGCATCTAGCAAGGAAGAGTTAGAAGCAGCTCTTAATGAAATGGAAACAGTTCTAACAGAGAGATACGTTATGAAAATTAACAAAAATAAAACTAAAGTACTAGTATGCAAAGGAAGGGAAAATAAATCAAAAACTAGAATACAAATAGGAAACGAGAACTTACAAGATGTTAATAATTTCTGCTACCTAGGATGCCAAATAATGCAAAATGGGAGAAACGCTAAAGGTATAAAACAAAAATTAACACAAGGTCGAGCAAATTTAACAAGAGAAAGCAACAACTGTTTTCAAAGACAACAAACATAGAAACAAGGAAAAGATTGCCAAAAGCATATGTGTGGAGCACAGCATTGTACGGTTGTGAAACCTGGACAGTAGGAGAAGCGGACAGGAAAAAGATAGGAGCCTTTGAAATGTGGTGCTACAAACCTATGATGAAGCTATTGTGGACAGACAAAGTTAAGAACAAAGATGTTCTAGAAATTGTAGGGGAAGAAAGAAATATGTGGAAACAGTAAAAAATAGGAGAAATGGGAAGATAGCTCACATATTAAGACATGAGGGCATATTGCAGAATATATTAGAAGCAAAGATAGGAAAAAAGAAAGGTAGAGTTAGATCTAGGTTAGACTATTGCACACAGATAGTCAAAAAAGTAAGTTGTGCAAATTTCGGAGAAATTTGTAGGCTAGCTCAGAATAGAAATCAATGGCGGTATGCGTCTAACCAGTTCCACAACGGAAAAGCTTATGATGAAATAACAAAATAATTGTACTTAAACCTGATGATTATTATAAGCAACTATAAGCGTTGATTTTGCAATATTTTCAGCTAAAGTTAATTGTGTGAAAGAATTTACTGACAAACTGCTAATTCGGTAAATGTCTGTGTTGGGGGATCTTTGTAGCCGCAGGCTGCTTAACCTCTTCATATACCACTACATTTGATTTTCCAATGCTCCACCCGAAGGTACTGCATTGACCAGGAAGCGAGTCTCTTTACCTGGAAATTTTGAATTTTTCCGAACCAAGGTAGGGATCTTTAATGTGCGTGACAACACACACACGCAACCTCCATTTTACCTCTCATCCGAACGCTGGCGTATTTTTGTGAAAAATGCTCGCCTAACATTTTTCAAGCGGACCGTGTCGGAATCCGAACCCGGGACCTTGGACGTAGTAGTCATACGCATACCAAGTACGCCACGGAGCCACCTCCTCTTCACATACCACTGAATATCAGTGAAATAGGCCATATATTTAGAAAACAATAGAAGGGGAACTAAGCTGTATCTAGACTAGGAATGTCTGGGAACTATGTAGGCTAGTTCAGAATAGAAATCAGTGGAGATACGTTCTCAATCTGTTCCAAGATGGAAAACCTAATGACGAAAACTAATTGTACTTAAATCTGATGAGTTTTCGTAACAAATACAGGTGTTGGTATTGCAATACTTACAACTAATCTTGATTCTGCAAAAGGATTTATTAGAAAACTATTAATTTGGCAAATGTTCAAGTGTTGGGTAATCTTGGTGCAGCCGTAGACTGCTCAACTCCCTTCACATACTACTGAACATCGGTGAAATAGGGTAGATATTTACAAATCAATAGAAGGGGAACCAAACTGTATGTAACAGGAAAGAACAGCGGCTATGTTCGAAGACAATTAACATAGAAACAAGGACAAAAGTGTTGGAAGCAGATGTGTGGATCATAGCACTGTACGCCTATGAAATAGGAAAAGCAGGAGAAGCAGACAGGAAAAGGAAGAAGCTTTTTGGAATGTTTTGCTTCAGATGTATGAGGATGAAAGCATGAACGGATAAAGTTAATAACAAAGAGGTTATAGAAATAGCAGATGAATAAAGATATCTGTGAAAACAAAAAAAAATAGTAGACATAGAAGGACAGAATACGTTCTAAGGCATTTTTGGGGAATAGTGCGGGCTATATTACAAGCAGATAAAGGAAAAAAGATAGATGGATGTAAACCAAAATCAGACTATTGTACGCAGATGGTGAAAGATGTAGACTGGGGAATTTTAGGGAAATGTGTAGGTTAGCTCAGAATACGCAAGAATAGAGGTACGCCTTTAACTAGTTCTAGGACTGAAGACTTAATGATACTGAATTTCAGTTGACTAAATGAGCTTAATACGAAAATACCCTGAAAAATCTATAGAAGTTTACATTTAATAACATGGCTATTTTAATATAGTATTAAAATTAGATGTAAATAGTAAAACACATAGTACATTCTGTTACAGTCAACAATAGAGATCGGGACTTCACATTCTACATATTAACTAAAAAAAACACACATAGATTTCTGGTAAATAACTAGCTCAAAAAGGTGTATTTGTAACATTTGCACGAGTTAAAAGAAATAGATAGCATTGTAAATTATTCCTATAGACAAACACCCACAAAACAGCATAAAATGTAAGGCGTAGTAACCAACAAATGACGCAGCTGTCGGTATTAGACGGAAAGTGTTGGAATACATATAACCGCTTTCACGCACCGAAATACCTTCGACCTCGACCTTAAAACAGTGGAAGTTCTACAAACCCTCTAAACGAGAAAATCGGGTATTCCCCTAAAACAGCGAACTTATAAACGCCGAGAGATCATAATAGAAGGGGATCGTTTATTCGAGCTTTTTATCTTCAGTTTTAGATTGACAAGCAACTATTGCCGAGCGGGTAAAAGCGTGAATAATTTAAGTGACTGTAATTTTGAATTCGGAATTGTTAGTGAAATAAGTTCCTGAACGCCAACGGAAAAGTGAATTTAAAAAATAGTGCCGTTATCAGCTGAAAGTTGTTTCTGTAGTGGATTCTTTTCTTCAATCCAAGTGGGATTAGTGGATTACTTACAGCTTGAGCTTGAGCATTTTACATGATTAATAATCTTTAGGTCATCAAATTTTTGTTTTCTACCTGCTACACAATTTATTCTAATATGTATTTAACAAATTGTTGTATAAAATTAATTTTTTAATACAAGGATTTTACGTTAGTGCACACTTGGTTAAAAGCGTATTGAAAACAGAAAATTCTGATATACAAAAGTACTACAAATATATTTGCTTAAATTTATATGTACCTGTTAATTAGATTAATATCTATAATTGTTAAATTTAAGATGGTCTTTTTCTTCTACATTAAAGACATTCACAGTTTAATTTCGTCCACAAAGACATTTGCAAATATTTCTTTTGTGCGTTCATAGCAATATTATATTATCATAACCTATAAATAAATGACGACAGAAACACCACACCCAAAACATATTACCAATTATTTCTGCCAAGGATAAAACCATTATCTTCGTTCTTAGGATACCTTAATTCGTTTGAATTTTTCAATTTTGAAGAAACCAAAGCACCTTTGGAACAAATGCTTAATTTTCAAAAGTATTTTGGGGCTAAGCGTTGATTATTTAGGGCTATTGAGTGTACAAAAAGTTGAAAACCTTAGCAGAGTTTTACTGACATCTGATTGACTTGCAGAAAACAGGAAGACCATTGCTTACATGTTGTGTCATTTTACCTCGTATCAAATTCCTTTTGTGTGTATCCTTATTATTACTTTAAGTATACATTAAGTGTTTTCTGAACATTTACGTGACTTTTTGTTGGAGATTGTGCGATTGGTAGTTAATGGTCGCCCAATGTTCGTCAGCCGATGAGAGAGTACTGTTTTGTATACGCGCGAGTGCATTTAATTCCCAGGAAATTCCCAGCAGTAACTGGACATTTTAAATCGGTGCTGTGGTGTATGAATGTTGCCAGAAGCGGTTCTATGTTCTTCTTATCCTGTTAAATTATCATTTGTGTGTGGTATTTTCTGAGCGATAATCTGATGACCACGAACCACGACACCCCCTGAGATTGCCATGAAGGCGTCAGAGTTATTGTAGGTGGGAATTAATTAAGTTTAAATACCGACATTCCTCTATCTTTAAATATCTTCTGTAACTGCTATTTGTTTTTCTCAAAAATGTTTAATATGTGAGACGCATTAGAGCAGGAAATCGCAATTCTCATCATCAAAAGACGTGCCTTCTAAAAAACTAACATTTGTAAATCGTGTAACCAAATTCTGGAGCTTTACTTTAGCTAGTTACATTAGATGAAGCGTTGGAAGTAGTGAACTCAAGTGTATGAGAGCATCATTTGTATTACAGTTAATCAGACTAATGGCGAACTCAGAACTACTTACTGACATTATATCTGTTTTGATTCCATCGAGGTGTAAAGTTGGTTATCCTCAATGTCTTAAACAGTCAATGCAAAGGGCGTTTCTAAGCAATAACAGGAGCAGATTGTCTACAATCCATGCCCAGAAACACGAGTTTAAAGATACGCATTCAACCATTTATCTTACTTGTTTGTGGCTACATTCTCAATGAGGAAAAATTGTTCATTTTCAAAAGCTTTAGCAAATGTGACCTACAAGCTCGTCTAGTCCATCATTACTCATCAGAGAAATATACTTTCATACAATTTTAATAAAATAGGTTATGAAAAATTGCAGCTATTAATCGCTATCAAAAACGTATTACAGTCCTAGTCTTGTTTTAAACTCTTGGTAGCGGCAGACGTTAGTTTATTTTAAAAAATAACAACGTAGATATCTGTTCTAAAATTACCCTTTGAAAATATGTAAGAGAGACAATTTGCACGTAATGCAAATTGCTGCCAACTTTAGCGTCAGTTTCAGTGAGCAAGTAATGGCGGATCTACAAGTAAGTTGTCGACGTTACTACCCGGACGCAATACAATGTGCGAGTTACACTTCTCCCTACCCACAAACGCCAATAACGGAAATGTATTATAGTACAAACAAATTACAGTAGTTAATTGCGCTCTCGCGTAGAGGGCTACTAGATTCTACAGAATTTAGAGACAAGGTAAAATAATTTACCTTCCATAAAAACAATGTAAATTAATTCATAATTCGCTAAAGCATAGTAACAAGCTGGTTGACCAATAATTATTCTTAATCTCAAGGTTGTACGACGCGTGGGTACTTAAAACCTTTTCTAGATCCGATTTCTTGGGGGAGTTCCTTGATTTTGTACAACAGAAACGGGAATAGGCAAGGTAACGATACGATAAATGGATTTGGGTAGGAATCGACAGATAAACACTCCATTACATTTTATAATGCACTTACGCACACGTCGATCAAGATAGTTGGTTACCTCAGAAATGCATCAAGGGCGCGGTCCCTCGTACTTGTTTACCATAACCACTTTCTAAGTTACGTATTGTGAATAGTTGGGGAAACGAATCGATAGAACCGCCCTTACCACAGGAGTACACTATAATAAAGGACTATCCCCCTTAAATTTTGTCGGCGAACTCTAGACCACATTTAATGTGCGGAATACCTTACTTTCTAAAAATTATATTACACAATTAGGCGTATATAATACCTAAATTAATTCTATAGAAAAATTTCCTACAATGGTTATTTACTAGAAATAATTTATGCAGCTCTTTTAAATGCGTAACAAATAGCGTTTGCAATAGTGATCTTTCAGATAAACTAGCAGAAACCTTAATTAAATAAGTATTGGCAGATCTCAAACTAAGTTCATGACCAGCCTAACCATTAAACGCGTAACCGCAACCTATCGGACGCAAAACATGTGCGCCCCACACTTACTTCTAACCAAGAACGTCAATAATGTAAAATAGTACTAGCTTTAACGATGTTACAAGGAAATAGAAGCAGCTATAATTAAATAAGCACTGACGGATTTCGAACTAAGTTCCTGACATATCAAACCATTAAACACATAGCCTTAACTTACCGGACGCGATAAATACGCGCGTCACACTTTCCTCTGCCTACGAACGCCAACGACGAAAAATGGTGCTTGTTATAGCGGCTTTCCATAGAAACAAGTCGCTATTACAAACACCATTTTTCGTTTTTGGGGTTCGTAGGTAGAGTGACGCGTATATGTATTGTGGCTACGCGAGTTTTGTGTTCCCCAATATATATCTACCATTAATAGAAAATATTAGAAATTATTAAGAATTATAAAGAATTACTAAGTTAGATGCAACATTATATCTCAAGGATAATTAAATAAAGGTTAATGAAAGTTCACAAGCAAGTTGTGAGAACGGATGCAATACATTGTATTCCAGACGATAGTGATACTGAAGGTGGCAGGTCACAGACAGTTAAGAACCATGATTACCTAGAAAGTAAGATTGTTACATTGTATTCATGAATAGTATTAAAAAATAAGCAGACATGAGCTTTGCAAGCTCCCACAGAATTGTGAGGGGCAGGGACAACATAAATGCCCCGGGTGCCCCAAGACCATCAGTCAGTCTGAGTATTTCAGCTTTAACATAGTTGTTTACCTAGGCTACTCGCACTAATATTAGTTCATTTATTAATCATTTTTCGACAACAGTTTGTCAAAATACCATAATTAATGTTTGTTTAAACTAATAAAATTTGTTACAAGTTTTGAAAGTAGTTTTTAAAAACACCGTTTTCAAGGCCCGAAACGTAACTCGTGTTTAATGGTTAGACTCGTCATGAATGTAGTTCGAGATCTGCCATTACCTATTTGGTTAAGGTTGTTTCTCGTTCCTTTGAAAAGTGTTTATTTTCCGTTATTAACGTTTATGGATATGTAGAAGGGTGATGCGCACATGTATTGCATCTAGTAAGTTGTGGTTACGCAATGAATGTGCGCGTCACACTTCTCCCTAACTATACACACCAACAACAAAAATGGCGCTTGCTACAGTGACTTTTCATGAAAACAAGAATCAACCCAAACTAAGTATGTTGGCGGAACTTATTGAACGCAAAACATGTGCGCGTCACACCTGCACGCCAATAAACGAAAATGGGGTTTGCAATACCGATTTTTCAAGGTAAAAAAAGACAACTTTATCTAAATAGGTAATGCCAGATCCCGAACTAAGTTCCTGACGAGCATAACTAAAAAATGCGTAACCATAACTTACCGGACGCAATACAATGTACTCGTCACACTTCCACTTATCCACGAACCCCAATAACAAAAAATAGTGTTTGCAATGGCGACTTTTCAAAAAACAAGAAGCAATCTTAACTAAATAGGCAATGCCAGATCTCAAACTAAGTTTACGAGCCTAATTATTAAACGCGTAACTACAACTTACTGGATGCAATACAAGTACGCGTCACACTTCTACCTATCCATAAACGTCAATAATGGAAAATGACCACCTTTCAAAGGAACGAGAAACAACCTTAACCAAATAGGTAACGGCAGATTTCGAACTAAATTCCTGTCGAGTCTAAGCATTAAACGCGACAATACATGTACGCGTCACACTTCTCCCTGCCTACGAACCCCAAAAACGAAAAATGGTGCTTGTAATAGCGACATATTTTCATGGAAAGCCGCTATAGCAAGCGCCATTTTTCGTTGTTGGCGTTCGTAGGCAGGAGAAAGTGTGACGCGCATATTTATCGCGTCCGGAAAGTTACGGCTAAGTGTTTAATAGTTTTTTTTTTATAATTATCCGAACCCGGTGGGGTAGAGAGCTTTTATATCCAAAGTGTGGGACTCTCCTTGCGGCATACTCACTAAAACCACTCCCCCTGGTGGGTGCGTCTTTCCAACGGCTCCGCCGCACTGCAGCCTAAAAGACTTATTGTACCGACTCTAGTTAAGTATAATACCCAGTCTGCAAAACCTGCATCCGGGATTATGGCGTGCAGGTCCCTCGAAGAAAGGGTATCTACTTCCTTCGGGTCTAACTTTGGTCGCCCGAATAGGCGCTGTCTCGTTCTACCCTACGCCTCGCATCTGCGTAGTACATGCATTGCAGTCTCCGGTTCCTATAAGCAAAGTCTACATTCGAGGTCTCCGTTATATTTGTGCTTCCTCTGGAGGTGAACCTTGAAAGAAGTATGTCCAGTCAGGCACCACACAGTGATTCTGAGCTGTTCCCTGCTTAAACAAAGCAATTCCTGGATTCTGTTTTTCCTAGGTCCCTTTATCAGCGTCTTGCCATGTGTTAGTCCTGGTCTGTTCTGCCAATCTCTTAGGTGTTGGTTACACATCCATTCGCTAATATAGCTACCGATGGCAGCTTTTGTAACTCTTAAGGCAGGTTCGGGACTGATAAATGGCCTTTGCGCCCTCTGTCTTGCAAGTTCGTCTACAATTTCATTTCCCTTAAGTCCTTGATGGCCTGGCACACACTGTAAAGTAACATAGTTCTGCTGTGCCAGTCCATTAAGTGCCTCAGTACATTCCCATACCAGTTTTGATTACACTTTCTGACTTATTACAGCCTTAAGTGCCGCCTGGTTGTCAGACACAATATAGATATGTCTTTTAATAAAGGCGCCTCTTATACTTTCTCGCACACTTTGCAGTATGGCGTGTATTTCCGTTTAAAAAACGGTAGCGTTTGCCCTTAGGGGAACGCTTAAACGTACTTCCGGTCTCTCACTAAAGAGTCCAGATCCGGACCCGGTTTCGCCCTTAGAGCCATCCGTGTACCAGACCATGCTACCCGGAGGTAATCTACCCTTCATTTTTTCCCACTCCACATCCTAGGTAATAGTCTTAAAGAATGTGTCCGACGGATGTTGGGGAGTCATTTAGTCCGAACGTATCTCAAACAGATGCCCCCAATTTCTTCCAAGCAATCTCGTATGAACCGTCCCTTCAATAATCCTAGACTGAAGGTTTTTAATTCTGTATAGTCTCAGCCTTGCCACCCCCACCACTACGAAGTGTACCGGGAGAAGGCCAAGGAGAATCTTCATAGCAGTAGAGGGCGTGAAACACATCGCCCCTGTAATACTTAGACAGGTCAGTCCCTGGATTCTGCCCAACATTATTTTGGTGTTTGATTGTTTAGCCTTGGGCCACCATACCAAACCTGCATATGTTATTGTTAGTCTGACTACCCTAGTGTACAGCCAGTGTACCATGTTTGGTCTTAGCCCCCAGTATTTGCCGCAAGTGCGTCTAACTATTGTTTAATGGTTAGATTTGTCAGGAACTTAGTTTGAGATCTGTCATTACTTATTTAATTAAAGTTGCTTCTATTTCCTTGTAACGTAGTTAATGCTAGTGCTATTTTTTGTTATTGGCGTTGTTGGTTAGGAGTATGTGTGAGACGCACATGTTTTGCGTCTGGCAAGTTGCGGTTACGCGTTTAATGGTTAGGTCCGTCATGAACTTAGTTCAACATCTGCTATTATCTATTTAGTTAAAGTTGTCTTCTGTTTCCTCAAAAAGTCACTTATTACAAACACAATTTTTTGTTGTTGGGGTTCGTAGGTAGAGAGAAGTGTGACGCGCACGTGCATTATGATTATGCGTGTAAAGATTAGACCCGTCAAGAATTTAGATGGAGATCTACCATTACCTATTTGATTAAGGTTGCTTCTTCTTTCTTTGAAAAATCCCCATTTTCCATTATTGACGTTTTTGGATAAGGAGAAGTGCGACGCGCACATGTATTGCATCCAGTAAGTGTGGTTCGCGTTTAATGATTAGGCTCGTAGGGAACTTACTTCGAGATCTACTATTGCCTTTTTAGTTAAGGTTGCTTCTTGTTCTTTAGAAAGTCGGTATTGCAAACTTTATTTTCCGTAAAATGCGTTTGAGCGTAGAGGTAAGTGTGCCGCGTATTTGCTTGCGTCCGGTAAGTTTAGGTTACGTGTTTAATGGTTAGGTTCGTCATGAACTTAGTTCAAGATCTGCCATTAGCTATTTAGTTAAAGTTCCTTTTTGTTTCCTTGAAACGCCGCTATTCTAAACTCCATTTTTCGTTATTGGAGTTCGTAGCGCGCATATTGGATTGTGCTCGGTAAGTTAAGGCTACACGTTTAATAGTTAGGCCTGTGAGGAACTTAGTTCGAGATTTCCCACTACCTATTTAGTTTAAGGTTGCTTCTTGTTTCCTTAAAAAATCGCTATTGAAAACGCCATTTTTTCCTATTGGTGTTCGTGGGTAGTGAGAAATGTGAAATCCGCATGTTCTACGTCCACTAAATTTTATTTACACTTTTTATAGTTAATTAAACTCGTCAGGAACTTAGCTCATGATCTGACATTACCTATTTATTTAAAGTTGCTTCTTGTTTTGTTGAAAAGGTGATATTGCAAACATCATTTTTCGTTATTGGCGTTCGTGGAAAAGGGAAAGTGTGACGCGTACATTGTATTGCGTCCGTTAAGTTGTGGTTACGCATTTTTAAGTTATACTCGTCAAGAACTTAGTTCGAGATCTAACACTACCTATTTAGTTACGGTTGCTTCTTGTTTCTTTGAAAAAATCTTTATCGCCAACGTTGTTTTTCGCTATTGGCGTTCGTGAATAAGGAGAAGTATGACGCCTACATGTTCTGCGTCTGGTAAGTTTTGTTTACGCTTTTAACGGTTAAACTCATTAGGAACTTAGTTCGGAATCTAGCATTCCTATTTAGTTAAGAAGATTGCCTCTCGTTTCCTTGATAAATCGCAATGGCAACCCCATTTTCAGTCATTGGGTGCGTGGGTGGGTAAGTGTGACGCGCACATGTTTTGGGTCCAATAAGTTGCGGTTTCGCTTTTAATGTTTATGCTCATCATGAACATAGTTCAAAATCTGCCAACATATTTATTATAGGTTGCATCTTGTTTCCATGAAAAGTCGCTATAGCAAGCGCGATTTTTCGTTTTTGGCGTTTGTAGGCAGGGGAAGTGTAACGCGCACATTCATCGCGTCCGGTAAGTTATGGCTACGTGTTTAATGATTAGATTTGTTAGGAACTTAGTTCCATAAAAATAATAATGAATTAAAGACGTTTTGACCCACCCAATGACGCAGATGTCAATATTAAATAGCAATTGTTAGAATAAATACTATTCTCCTCGAGCACCACAAAACCCATGACATCGACCGCAAGTTCAGCTCAAATAGTACAAGCCGTGTCAACAACAGAAATGGGGAATTCACTAAAATGATATAACTTATAAATACTGCCACAAAATAATGGGAGGGGTATTCAGATTCATTCAAATTTATTAATACAAGTTTTTATTTTCTGTCGAGTAACAAGCACGATTGTTAGGTGGAGGAACCGGTTTTCAGTAATTTGCGTAGCGGTAACTTGAATTCGGGTTTGAAAGAAACAAACATAAAACCCGAATGTACTCACGGATTTGATAAAAGTGCCGTTACATTGTAAAACTTTCTGTAATGAATACGTTCTGTCAACGGAAGTTGGATACATGGATCATTGTTACCCAAGTTTGTCTTGTACTGAAAGTGTTGTTTGAACCGTAATTGATAGAATTTTGCTTTCTTCCTGCTGCATATTAGTTTGACGTATATTTCATTATTTACGTAAGTATAATTTATTAGTGTAGATTTTTATGTTGGTGTACGCTTAGTCAAAAGCGTAATCTAATAGAAACAAGCACCACGATTGTACTGGGATGAATTTACATATACTTTTACATTTACATATACTTAAATTAATTTAAGGTATTTCTTTTCTTTTAGATACACGCAATTGGCAATTAGGGTAGAGCTTAGTTTACTTGTGTTGGTTGTGATTATAAATTACCATGAATTTCATGTTTGTCAATATAGGTTAAGTGAAAGTCTTGAAGTCTTATTATATTGTGGTTAGTTTAAATTAGAAGGTGAGAAAGAGCGTCTACACAGGGTTTCATCAACCTGCGTGGCAAAAATAACCATTTAGTCGTGTTGTAGACCACCCTCCGTCAATCGAAACCAAACTCCAGGTGGTTGGCGCCCAATATTTTTATTGGACAGGTGGTTCAAAGATCATTCCAGGTAGGTGAAGGTATTAACTTTGGTATATCCCTAAAGGATTTGAATTTGTTTTAATTGAATTCACCCCTCGCCACTGCAAGCTAGCTAGTGCATTATTACTGTTACTTCTGCGTAGTAGAGAAATTTCATTCAGGTTGTTACCGTCAATTTTACTTATAACTTACCATCGAATTCTAGAAACTAAATATTACTTCCAGCTTTAGCGCTTTTTAAAGAGGATAAGAAGTAACTGTCTAAACAGGCAATGGCAGATTACGAAAAACAGTCTGTGATTTTTTAAAGAAGCAAGAAGCAACGTTTGCTGGATAAACAATGGCGGATCTCAAACTAAATTCTGGACGTGCCTAATCATTAAACTCGTAATCACAACTTATCGGGCGTTATTAAATTTGTGCATCACACTGCTCGTTCCTCATGTATTCTAAAACGAATAATTGTTGCTAACTTTATCGTCTTTTCAAAGTAGCAAGAAGCAACATAAGCTAGATAGGCAGCGACGAACCACAAACTAAACTCTTGACTCTTGGCCGTTATAAAATATGTGTTATTAAATTTGTGCATCACACTGCCCTCTCCCCATAAATTATAAAAACGAATAATTGTTGCTAGCTTTAGCGTCTTTTCAAAGTAGCAGCTAGCATCAGGTAGCACTCTTGCCCTAAAGATAGCACTTTTTTATTACTTTAGGATAATTATTAATTACAGGACGTGCAACTAGCATTAGATTAGTTTCATTTTTTAATGTAATAACCTCTAATTTTTAACACAAGATAGCACTTGGTAGCATCTACCACTTTTGAATAACCGCCAGAAGTAATTGAAGTGTGAACATTTTAGGACTAGAGGTTTATTATCAGCAGAAGGTTGAGATAATTAAAGAGTGCTAGTTTTATTGTTAGTATGATAGGCAGTGCTAGCTGTATGCTACTTAGTGCTAAAGGTTGAATATTTTGGGGTGCCAAAGCAGGAGTGACGAGAATTAGCTGTGAGGCTAGCTTCTCCCAATAATGAATAGTTTACCAGAGGAAATTGAAAAGTGCTAGCTTTTGGGCAATGGTATTAACTAGTGCTAGCTGTAAACGAGCTAGTACTAAAAGTTGTAAGCTACTGGTACTAAAATAAAGTTGGACGAAGGACTAACCCTAACTTTCGGACTAGGGAACTAGTTTGTACTAGCTGTAGGCTATCTAGTGCTAAAAATTTAAAGCAATAAGATACCAGGCTAGGGTTGAGGCAGGGCTGCCTCCTTTACGTAATTATTAATTGTACTAGAGGCGATTAAAGAGTACTAGCTTTAGGATTATGGTGCTAGCTGCAGACTATCTGCTGCTAAAAGTTACCACGGGGGTTGGCGTCACACAGGTCCATTCCGGTAATAATTTTACTAGAGACAATTGAAGAGTGCTAGTTTTAATGCCGGGGGTGCAAGCAAGCAGTAGTTGTATTCTATTTAGTGTTAAAAATTTGAAGTTCGTGGTGGTATGGAGAAGTAATAATTATACCGCAGGCAATTGAAACGATCTTGTTTGAAAGTTAGGGTGCTAGTCAGTAGTGGTTGCGGGGATCTAATGTTAAAAAAATTAATGTTAGTATCTCATGAGTCCCTGCTGGTAATTAATATTCATACCAATTGATTAGTGCTAGCTGTAGCGTTTAGATGTTAGTGCTAAGTGTAGACTATTTAGTCTTAAAAGTTTTGGAAATATTGACATACCGAGATGCGAAAATGGAGGACTAGTGTCACACTAGACCCCCAGTTAATTAATATTCACATCAACGACGTATGATTGGTGTTAGCGAAGCGTTTGAATGCTATTACAACTGCCAGCTGTAGACTGAGAAAACCGAAGCGTGCTACCTTCAGGGTTGTACTATTTGTAAGCAATTTACTGTAAGTATTTAAAACTTATTGCGATGTTGGGGCCTGGTGAGGGAAAGAGCTAGCTGTCATTTCTCCGCTCCCGGTTATACCAGAAGTAAATTGAAGAGTGCTGGCTTTAACGCTAGGGTATTAGTTAGTGCTTATTGAAGACTGTTTGATGTTAGAAAGTTTTGTAAATATTGGAATTTTGGGAGGACAGTCAGATATAACTATGGTTGCACAAACCTCTCCCTGAAATTAATAGTTTAACCAGAAGTAATTGAATGGCGATAGCTAATAGCCAGGGTATAGCTGTATAATATCTGGTGCTAAACGTTCAAGTTTTGGAATACAGGTGTGGCAGTTCGGGGAAGGGCTGGCCGTCGTACTAGCCTCTCTCGGTGATTAATAGTTATACCAGAGAAACTGAAGGGTGCTCGTTTTAAGTGTAGGATGCTAGCTAGTGCTAGCCGTAAAAATGTATTAGAGCTAGCTGTAGCGTTTGGAAGTTAGTGCTAGATGTAGACTATTTACTGCTAAACTTTTACAGATATTGCCATACCGGGAGGCGGAGATGGAGGACAAGTGTCACAATAATCACCTAGATAATGAGTTGTCGCATCGACTACATATGATTGGTGTTAGTAAAGCGCTTGCGTTCTAACTAGTGATGGCCGTATGCTGAAGTGTGCTAGCTATAGCGTTGTACTAACTATAGGCAATCTAGTGTTTATAATTTTAAATTTGTTGGGTTGCCGGGAGCTGGTGAGGGAAGAGCTATTTGTCACCCTTCCGCGTTAGGTTATACCAGAGGTAGTTTTAGAGTTCTAGTTTTAATGCTAAAATAATAATTAGTGCTAGTTGTAGGCTATTTAATGCTAAGAAGATTTGTAATTATTTGAATTTCGAACAGGGCGTGTGGGATATAACTAAGGGTCGCACTATTCTCCTCTGGAAATTAATGGTTAAACCAGAGGTAATTGAATGCTAATAGCTAATAGCTAGGGTATTAACCTTAAGACTATCTAGTGTTAAATGTTTAAATTTTGGAATACCGGTGTGGCAGTTGGGGGGAAGGGCTGACCGTCATACTGGGCTCGCCCGGTGATTAATAGTTATACCAGAGGAACTGACGAGTACAAGCTCTAGATGTAGAATGTTAACTAGTGGTAGCTGTAGATTAATAGCCGTATCAATGTATTAGTGCTAACTGTAGCGTTTGGGTGTTAGTGCTAGGGTTGACTATTGAATGCTAGAAGTTTGCAGGTATTGACATACCGAAAGGCGGTGATGGAGAACTAGTATCACACTAGTACCGCCAGGTAATTAATAGTCTCGTCGACAACATATGATTGACATTAGCGTAGCGTTTGCATGCTTACTAGTGCTAGTTGTAAGCTGAGAAAACTAAAGTGTTAGACTCAGTGTAATACTAACTGTAGGTAAGCTATTGCTACGAATTTAAAACTTGTTGGGATGTTGGGAGCTAGTGAAGAGAAGAAGCAGCTGTCACCTCTCCGTGATCGTTAATACCAGACGTATTGGAAAAGTGCTAGCTTTAACGCTAGGGTATTAGGTAGTGCTAGTTGTAGGTTATTCAATGCTAAAAAATTTTAAAACTATTGGAAGTTCGACGACCATGTGTGGAATATAACAAATGGTCGCACTAGCTTTCTCCGGAAATTAATAGTTAAACCAGAGATAATTGAATAATAGTTGCTAATAGCTAGACTATCTAGTGCTAAGCGTTCAAGTTTTGGATATCGGATTCGGATTCGGGGAAGGGCTGGTCGTCATACCAGCCTTCCTCGGTGATTAATAGTTATACCAGAGTTATCAAAAGGTGCAAGCTTTAAATGTAGTATGATAGCTAGTGCTAGTTGTAGATTACGTAGTGCTAAAAGTTTTAAGTAATTGGCGTAATGACTTGCGGATTTAATTAAAGCTGTCTAAATTTAACTCGAGGTGTTATCGAGTGCTAATTGTCGGCTACTTAATGTTAAATAATTATATTGGTGGAGAATAGAGGGTTGAAGCGTCGTATAACCGTCTTCACGTAATCTACGGCAATATTGACAGTATTTCACTGGTGTCAGATTTAATGTTTGGGTGTAAGATAGTGCTACGTATAAGAGGTTGCAACCAATCATATCCCTAACTAATTGACTAAGAAACACGCAGCATGCAAATAAAACATCGTTCAATCAATAATGAACTCGTTCAACATCCTTCCAAATACAAATAGATTTGTCCAAACGTACAATTCAAATCAACCTCGGTATAAAAGGAGTTCCAAACGCTTGAGCAAATTACTTCTTTTTGTTCTCTTTAAGAAAGACACCAAACTTCTTGGAGGGAACTTAAGAATAGATCAAGATAGAAGTTACCAAGGTTCTCGTCGAAGGGTTCTCCTTTAGATTATCTCATCGTGACCTCCAAATCTAACTGAATAAGATGAAGTGAACCCTTACAAGGGTATAGACAGAATTCCTCCATACATTAGCCCGATCTATCTCCGAAGCCATTAGGGTAATAAGACTACTTCATGGAGTACGTAACACCAACAAGCATGCCAGGATTAAAAACATTCCATCAGCACGCATCAATTCCTATTAACGCCCGCACGCCAGCGTCTCCACCCATTAGTCGCGAGGTTCCATTGCATTCGACGTAACCCGGGCCAGGGCTACTTACAACCAAGGATATTATCACCTACACGATACTCACTCAGGTTTTTGACATGACGCAGCAGCATTCAATTTTTCACATAAAAACTCGTTCTGCAACTTTACAAACTAAAGTAATTTCAATTCTAGTGTTAAAGACATTTGAAATTCATTTACGCACATTTGTAAATATTTCCTGTGTGTGTCGTGCCTTTAATGTTAATGTACAATAAGTTATATCAATATTTTATTGGAAATAAATATTATCCCTGTTGCTATAAACGTGACCCCAGACAACCAGAACACTGCATAGGCATAAGCTTACTAGTGTTAACGTTGTGAAATTGTTTGACAAGTAGGGTGTGAGAGGACTAGCGTTACAGCCGGCTTTTCTGGAAATTAACAAATGTATCGACGGCGCTAAAATATTCGTAGTACATTCGCTTTAACTTTAGGATGACGTCACAACTGAAAAAATGCTACATTGTCAATGTTAGTTTAAATTCCAATGTGTTTAATGAATATTTCGAATATTCTCATTGGCAAGGGGAATTGGTAGCAACGCCGTTCAGAACTGCAAATGATAGTATTCTCTAAGCGCATTCCTAGAAATTTATTTGCATCCAGTTGGCACCACTTTATTATTACATTTGACGTCATCCTAAATAATGGACTCATCAGACATTCCTCGAATGCAAAATGGAACCATTAGAATGCACAACACAAAAAAACTTCGGTATAAATGGAACTCCAAACGCTAGAGCAAAGCACTTCTTCTTTGTTTTCTCTTTAAGAAAGCCACCAATTGGAGGGAACTTGAGAATAGTGTAAGACAGAAATCACCAAATTCCTCGTTCTTTAAGGGCTTTTCATCAGATTATCTTGTTGTTATCACCAAATCTAACGAGATAAAGTAGAAAGACCTCTCACATAACTATGTACAGGGTCCTGCTATCGCTTAGAGTGATCCTCTTCCGAAGCTATCAGGACCACCTCCTAGAACACGTGACGCCAGGATCGGAAAAATTCTGCCGCTAGCCCACTTCAATTTCCACCAACCAAGAAAACTGCGTATATCCCAGCGTTTAGTCCACCAGCCGCAAGAATCCGAAATTCGAGTACAATCATCGCCACGAGCGTGACCATGAATGTCATCACCTACACGGCACTAGATCCAGGTCTTTAGCGTGAAGCAGTAATATCGAATTTTCCAACATAGAAACGCGTTCCGCAACTTTATGCACACAAAAACATATACTTGCTGTGCGTGTCATGCTTTTAATATTAATGTATAATAAGATCATATCGATGTTTCAACTTGGAATAAATATTGTACCAGATTATACAAGCCTTCTCAACTCGTAGTTACAATTGCATTTGCTGAAAGTTCTCACAATTATTTTTCAGCTAATCGCCAACAATACAAGTATTATCTTCTGAAATAACGGTGCTATTTTCTAAATACTATGAAAGAACTACAATTAACCATCCAAATACTAATTACTAATTTATATCAACATTAGAGTAATTTAAATCGATACTGATTTATATCACATATGTACTAAAGCTTTAAACTACAACATATCATAATCAAGCTTTAATCGGAACTAAACCAAAGAACCTATTACCTGTAATTTATATCATATTCAATTGTTCTAGATTATTCTACAACATACCGGAATTTGATAATAACATTTCCAATGTACCTATTGTATTCTTTAAAATGCAAAGTCTTGTACCTGTGAATCAAGAGATCTCGCACCGCAGAACCTATCAACCATCTTTTGAGAACAAACCCTTCGTTTATGACCTAATGTAATTATTCTGGTCGGAAGCAGACCAATCGGTGCTACAATATTATTTCTGTTTCTACGTAGCATTAGTGAGGTGATCGAAGACAATCAGAACCTTACACGTTTAAAGTATCACAAAATGTGTTTTGATATTAAGTTTTACGGCAATTACAATTAAAATCTTTTGAAAAACTAAGTTGCACAGACTTGTATTCCCTTTGCGTGTATTAATAATATGACTAAACTTTTGCTGATTATTTTCTGGAAGCCAAACTCTTCGCATTCATATCATAAAACGAGCGTAATTGTAATGAATCTAATACATAGAAAATAACTTTGAAAAATCAAGGTGCTATTCAATAACGCCGATGACGTCTGTGGTAATATAAGATAATGGCGCAGTTGACACATGTTTATCGGATTGTCAATTATCAATTCAATAGCTTTTTATGAATACTTGATATCTTTACGCCTGCATTATCGTGTCATTTACAGATGCCAAACGACATTGAGGAGCACTTTAAACACAAATTGATTTTAATTCAATATAACACCACAGCGCTATAACAGGTAATGAAATGAGACTTATAATAACGACATTCTATGTTTTTAGGGGTGGCTTTCAATTTAATTTATCGTTGAGTCAGATAAAAAGATATTGTGAATTTAGTATCTGCGTGAGTTATTATTTGTTGGCTGTCAAATACTATTATTTTCATAAAAATTATAAAATGTGATTGTATTAGAATAGAATGTCCTGTATTTTTGCATGGCATCCTTGAACAGATAGTGTAGTTCTGCAATTAATTTTAGTATGCAAGCAGAAAATTGTTTTTATTATTGTCATAAAAGCAAAGTAGCAACAGTAAATGGAAGGGATGGCTAGAGAAGGGAAGAGAAGGGGAGAGAATGGAAAAGAAGGGAAGAGAAGGTAAGAGAAGCGAAGCGAAGGGAAGAGAAGGGAAAAGAAGAAAAGAGAAGGGGAAAAAAAGAAACAGAAAGAAACAGAAGAAAAGAGAAGAAAAGAGAAGGAAAGAGAAAAAACGAGATGAGAATAAAAAGAAAGAGAAGAAAAGGGAAAGGAAGAGTATGGAAGGGAAAGCAAAGAAAGCAGGGAATAGAAAAAAAGAGAAGGGAAAAAAAGAAAAGAGAAGTAAGTGAAGACATTATGACGTAAAAGCTGTCCCAGTATGTCAGTATATTAATGATAAAATATTTAAAAATATAAGTAAAAATTGGCTTGTTAAAAATTTTAATATACTGCGTGACCTTCTTCAAAGACGTACATAGGCAATTCGCAATTTATGCTCAGGATAGAAGGGTATTGACCCGAAGACTCGAAAACAGCCTATATCGAAATCTCAAAGTATTAATATAATGGCTACATTAACATTTAAAAAAAGATATGCGATCCACTACAGAAATCTAAAACAAGTTCTGACGAATGGACTTGAATTATCCACAATCCACCGAGTACTAAAATTTAAACAAAACTGCTGGCTAAAACCCTATATCGACCTAAATACTAAACTTCTGAAACGTGCAAGAGAGAAATTTTGAGAAACGTAATTAATGCACCTTTCGGAAAAATAATGGCAAATATACGGTAACATTGTAATGTAACTCTGGCACTGAAGCTAAAATATCCAACCCTCAATTCAAAAATGTTACAATCTTTGACGGAAACCTTAATGCAGTGGAACTTCTTAAAGCAGAAGTATATTTCAACAAGCCGATATATGTCGGAATATGCATTCTTGATATTGCCAAATTAAAACTATTTACAATTTTTACTATGAATATATGAATACAGTTTCTAGAGATGGGTGTCATATTATCTATACGGATACAGATATTTTGTTCTACAAAACTATGAATCAAGATCCTTACAATTTAATGAAACGGGATAGTATTAGATACATGAGACTATCCTTCCTACAACGTTTAAGGAATTTAATTGGTTAACAAGCAGATATTGAGGACGATAAAAGATAAAAATAATGGACTCAGTGTGACGGATTTCATTGCATTAGCATAAAAGATGTATGTTACAAAAACGGAGAAAAAGGAGGAACTTTCGCGATTAATAGAAGAAAACGAATCATATTTATAATCACATGTAGTCCAAAATTTTGGCGTTACAAAGAAGATAAATAGAATTAAAAATCAAATCAGTAATAACGAATAGAATTACGTTTAATGATTATGTGTGACTGTGTAGACGATTTTAAGAAAGGATTTGTGACACAGAAACTAATTCACTCGTGTGAGCATTATGTTCACACCATTGTTCAGGAGAAAGTGGCTCTAGGTTCAAATGATAACAGACGCCACTTGATTCCGGGGTCAAATTTAACATTGTCGATTGGATGTTACTCGATTATGGAAGATAAAGATATACTATAATAATGTTAGAATATAAATTGTTAGTGCATCTAATTTATATTTATGTACAATTGCATATGTAAATATTTGTATTTAGTCCAATTTTCATACTTGTGAAGTAATCTTGAATAAATAACTTTATTCAATCAATTGCTTTTTAAGCTTTCTTGTTGGTCGAGATGATAATAGGGCGGAAGTAGTGTAGGTTTCAACGTTAGCCTTGAAAAGTGAAAAGTTAGTCATGGTGACGCCACGTGATCCTTAAATGAATCACTTTTAAATCTAAAATGGTAGTTCTTGAACTCGTAGTACCATAACCTATCTACTGCCATAGATGTCTTCTTTCGTGATTTTTACTATATTATCATACTTATAATATTTGCAGTTTGTAATCTAGTACTAGGAAAAGTAAATAAAACATTTCACTTTTAGGAAATAAAAAAATTGTTGAATCTGCTCGGTATCAAAAAAGACGATTCTTTTAATACTAATTTACACTTACCTCAAATAGCAAAATTTTCGAGAAACTTGCGTTTCTTATTTAATTTTTGGAAATTACTCATAATATATCTCTAAAGTTAATATTTTTCAAGCTTTAATTACTTTAAAATAAAATTTTTATGTGAAATGAAAGTGGCAAAGAAATTATTATCTCAGGAACCAACAACTTGAGCTTTCGGTTTTTGTTTTAATGGTAGCAGAGCTACTTGGGTTCTTGCCTGCATTCACATATTTTTATATTTGAAAATTTTAATACGTTTTAATTAATTTAAATGGAAGATGTCAAAAGGATCTGTAACGTTAGTACATTATTTAATGAAATATTAAATAGTAGAAACGAATATATTGAATTCAGTTAGTTAAACGAAAGCAGCCTATAAAATTTAAAAGCTGTGGTAGTTTACATTTAATAACGTTGCTATACCAACATGATATTAATTGAGATAAAGAATTAAAATAGTGAAGCATCTAACATATTTTATACAAACAGTAATAAAGATCAGGACTTGACACTCTTACGTAATAAATTTAGAAAAATTCTAGATATACGCTCGGGAAATAACAAATTTACATGGGTTCAAAAACCATTAACCACAAGATCGGAATGATTACACTCCAATATTTATCAATTACAACTATAAAAAATGTGAAGCGTGGGAACAAAATAACCGTACAATAAACATAATGACATTGACCTCGAAAATCGATCAGTTTAAGCGCACTGCCATGTGAGAATGACAGATCGTGAAATAACTCTAGAGCAGAGGTTCCCAACCTTTTCTGAACCACCGCCCCCTCTACTGGAAAAAAAACTTCCAACGCCCCCCTCCTCATCATAGTGCATTATAACGAATATTAAAATATTGTTGCATAGTATCTATCTATCTATATATATATATATATATATATATATATATATATATATCATAGATACTCATATACGAACGTTGCACTTTTGACTGCTATTACAAGCGTTCACTAAAGCGTTGGACAAGGTATATATATTAAAAATCGCAAAAGTAAACCTTAATTAAAACGACTATCAAATGTAGTACAAACTTGTTTATTAAAAACTTAAATATGAATACATAATGAACAGAAAAAGATTAAGAAGAAAAATTAATGAGATAGTTGAGGCTGGTGAAGTTTTAACAATTTGCTAATGTCGGGTTCCAATTTCGTTAACATCAGCCGCAAATCGCCACGTTCAGTAATGTGCAGTCTGTTTCTTTTCTTAGACAATAAATTAGCTACTGCACTGAACCCACGTTCAGCCAAATAAGATGAAGGAAATGCAATTAAAAATATCTGTACTCTTGACCACAATCCAGGGTAAAGAACTGGTATTGGTTTTTGAAGCCAGAACTCTTGATATCCATTTCTGAATTTTACTTTTAGTTCTTCGTTAGTTGTGAGTTCTACGAGTTCCTCTTCTAAATTTGATGATTCTGCTGTATCTGCATTTGCGGAAGGATCTAAAACCCAACCCGGTATATTCATGTTTAAAATATCCTGGAATCGCTCCACACAATCAACATGAAGAACGTCCAAGTGTTGGCAGTAAGTAAGTAAATCTTCATGTTTTGCAGAGACTGCTGATAATGTGGGAAAGTGGCTGTATTCACCTCTCCCTAGATTTCGTTTGAATAGAAGAAGTTTTCCCACAAAAGCAGCTATGACGTTTTTGTTTTAATTAAATTCAATTCGTCACCTTGCAATTGTAAATTGACTTCATTAAATATTTTAAACAAGTCTGTCAAATAAGCGATGTCATTTTATGTATAATCAGGTTTTCGCGCAATTTTTCGTTTCTGTTTTCAAGAAAGTCCAGTACTGAATCAAATAGTTGAAAAAACGGTTCAAACAAGTACCTTTTGAGAGCCAACGAACTTCTGTGTGCAGCAGCAAGCGATTGTAATCTTCATCATTTTCACTACAAAGTTGGCTAAATAATCTGTCATGCAATGAATTGCTTCTAATCGTATTTGCTGCTCTAATAACGTAATGAAGCGACGAATGCAAACGTTCGTTCAGATTTTTTGCAACCAAGTGCTGACGATGAATAATACAATGTATAGCGAGTACATTTGGTACTGCTTGTTTCAAATGAGCTATGAAACCCTTATGACGTCCCGTCATTGCTGGAGCACCATCAGTAGCTGCCGACAAAATATTATGCATAGGTATTTCTTTCTCTTGAAAAAACGTACTCATGGTATTAAATATCGTTTCTCCCTTTGTATCAGTTTCCAAATTTTTTGCAAATAATAACTCTTGATAAATTTTTCGTCTTTTATGAACCGAACGTATGATAACAGCAGTACTTCGTTATTTGGTAGAGTGGATTCATCAAGTTGAATGGAAAAATTGCAAGTTTTTAAGTAATCGCATAATGATATTTCAACGTCTTGAGCCATTTCGTCTATTCTCCTTTGCACTGAGTTATTACTCAGAGGAATTTTTCTGATGACATCTGCCGATGTCTTATGATGAAGAACAGTTTTTATTACCTCTCTGACTGCCGGCAAGATAAGTTCCTCGCCAATGGTATGTGGTTTTCCCGTTTTTGCGATTTTATTTAAATGTTCTTGTAGCCTAGAAGGCTTCATGGCTTCATTTGAGAAAACTTTTTGGCAAAGTAAACACATGGGTAATGATGGGTTTACAGGTGAGTGCGTAAATCCATATTTCAAATACAAAAGACTGTACTGCCGGCATTTCTTCTTAGATTCAGACATTTTGAAATCCAAAACTTGCCACGGTTTAAAATAAATTAACTTTTCAACGAATTTATAGATAATTATAAAATTAATGGTTATAATGACTTATATAACTTATCACTCACGAACATGGATTATTTGCGAAGCACACACAAATAATAACACATTCCTAGAGCTATCCCTGCCTTTTATACGTTTGATTTCATACAAGCATCAACTTGTATGTTTTATCTTGTTTGCGATGCCGGTGCACTTTGTAAGCAAGTCATATCGCGTCTTTGCTTATCAACTTGCAAAGACTTGTTGCGGACAATATTAAACGGAATTAGGTATTCATAGACCTAATGCTGAATTAAATGTTTTAAAGTATATTTTCTCGATAACAATAACATAGACATTTTAGATAGCTAAATAAACTGTCTATTCATGCCAACTAGGTATTTTCAAAGTATTTTAATATATTTATTTTCTAAAAAGGTAAGTACGTCACGAACGCCCCCCTTGATCCTCCTAACGCCCCCCTTTTGCCCCTGTACTCGCTACCGCCCCCTTTGAAAGCTACAGCGCCCACTGGGGGGCGGTACCGCCCCCGTTGGGAACCTATGCTCTAGAGTGTAACAACCGATAAAATCCACGAAAATAAAAAAAGATCACCTTCAGTTATTCAAGAACAGAGATCAAAATAGAGCTTTGAATTCGATTGAAACGCAATCACCGCCGTGCGGAATAAAGTTGTTTATCGAATAATTAAAGTGACGATATTAAACCACGGGACTATTAGTAAGCAGGTTCTTAAACGCCAGCAAAAGTGGGGTATAAAAATACCGGCGTCTCAATGGCAAAAATTCAAAATTTATCAGTTAAATAACTCGTTCCCTGTCCAATGCACTACTTTTGGGCGGAGCATTGGAAAATCAAATGTAGTGTATTCGCTGGGCTGGTGGATGTGTGTCCGAGGGTTGATTAGTTGAATAATGCTAGATCGATGTTGTGGAGGCGATTTTGGGATTTCCAGAAGGGGACGATCATAGAAGTATTGCGTATGTGTAAGTGGTGGTGGTGTGTGCATTTGTTAAGTACGGAGCCGTTATCATTTGTTTCGTCATTGTGCCAGAGTATTGATTTAAGTTAGCATCTACTGTTATGCTAGTCGATTTGTTTCCAATTGTTGTCAGTACGTTGTCCACATGTTGCAAATATGTGTTTATGTTAATACTGTATTGGACTAAGATGGTATGAATATGGTGTAGTCGGATTTCTAGTTCTATTCCGGTTGTTTGTGGCATGGAGAGGGATATACGACCGAAAACGTCTATTTTGGGGAGGGTTACAATGATGGCGAAGGAATAGTCTATCTTTCTGGAGTTTTGGGGGGAATAAGTGCGGTAATGTGCTGGTAGGTTTGGGATTTTATTGTGGATTAGGGTTCTGGTAGTAAAAAAATATGAAGGCGATGTTGTAAAAAATAAGTTAGTCAGTTCTAAGGTTGCAACACGGGAGTACTTTAGGTTAATTTGGATGCAAGTTGGTACAGGTCTCGTGTTCAGTTTTGTGTATGGTGTCTTGAATCTATAGCCCGTGCGTAGTATAGTTAAGTGTAGTGCTTGTTTATAGATTGAACAGTCGGGACTAGTCACGTTGTGGTCATACGGTTTGTTGATGCGGGTACAGTTGGTTCATTTGTGAGTAGATGGTAGAAGATGTAAACAAGCTTTGGTTATGTGAAACCAGGGACAACGATCGCAGGCAGAAGGGTGCAACAGGTTTTTATATAGGCAACTATGGAATTTTTGATAAATAAATTTTTAAATTCAGTTTTGCATTCAGAAAATGTACGTTATCAATGGAAACGTGAATTTTTAACTATAGAAAAGTGTAATAGTATTCGCCAGAGAATTGAATTTTACATTTGCCGTGGACATAAAATAAAGCATATTCTATTTGAAATAAACAGGTTATTACCGTTGAAAACTTGTAATTTGTTACGTGCCGTTCCTGTTGGTAAATATTTTCGTTTTTTGTAATTAACTTTCATATCCCATATTGTATTCACGATCATTTTGCATGTTTATTAACAAGTGAAACTCTTGTTTAATTTAAACGGTTGCTTATCTAAATTCCTGTAGAATTTTTATTAAATATTTGATTATCAAGTTAAATATTTTAAATATATTTTATTTTAAATATAGCGTTAAATCTGGTATTTATTTATCAAAACATGTGAGTCGGAAATATTCTGATAAGTTTAGAATATGGTATTCAATTATCAATAACATTTATGTTACGTCCACCTTCCGACGGTGTACTTAACCTTGCGCCACTTTATTTGATTATTTATTTGAATAGATTTTGTTTTTGATACTCATACAGCATCCTGTATATTAGGCATTACTACAAAATTACACTTTACTACAATTCCATTTAAACCTATTTGCTGCAAAATGGAAAGTTTTTTTATAAATTAAATAATTGGTACCTTGTTTCAAGCATCCGTCGGCTTGATGTATATTACTATAGAATATAATTAATTCTTATAATACCCAAACCTAAAGACTTGTTGAAATAATGGATCACACTTCTCTGATAAAATTTGATTCGAGTTTCTATTAACATCTATGTGTTTGATAACTCTGTGTTTGAATTTAATTCTGGCTATAGAACGAGTTCATTGTATTTTTTCTGCATACGACCAATTAGATTTGTCGTTTTTCGTTATCTACAGAATTTTGTGCACTCCGTTGTGTGCTTCCTCCCGTGGACATGACGGTCCATTACATTGGCCCCGGACTGACAAGGCGGTTGCTGCTTCATCTGTAGGAAGGATGCACGAAATGCGCGGTTCCGGGTTCATCTGTTCCTCTCTGTTCTTGGGGAAGTTGTGGCCAATCCAACAGCATGGACGCGCGGGTGAGTGTTTCTTCACTACTTACTTATATGGGTCTTATGTAATTGCCGACACCACTAATGATTTTGATATCACTGTACCAAGAAAAAATTTCCCGGGTGCTAATTGGACGTATCCCGTTTGTTACTGGTGTGACTGAAGAGTATGATATATCTAAGTAGGAATTTCTCTGTATGTATTGGTTTGAGATGTGACGTATTGGTAGCTGTAGCTTTCTGGATAAAGAGATACAAAACGTCATCCCCAGTTGTTATACTCTCTACAGCGATCGATGACTTCACCAGAAATAAATTTGGATTGGATCGTTTTGCTCTTAAATTTTTGGTAATAGGTAATGGATTCCACTTCAATCCAGATTGTCTAAATATAATATAGTGACCACTTTTATTGGTATTGATTATAAAAATTAAAATTAATCTTTACTGTCTTTTTTAAATGAATTTTTTTAGATACTATACTGGTTAGTTATAATATTATCATCTGATCTTGCTGAAGAAATGCATTTCTATCGGCCGAGGATTTCCTGTAATTACGATAAATATGTAAGTAAATCTTTTTCCCTGCTAACACTTAAACTATTTTGATATCAAAGATTTAATAATTGTAAATTCAGCAGGACTGATAGCAGTCTATTCTAGATTTTGTTTAATTTTTTTTTCTATTTAATGTACATGTGAGAAGTTACCATTTAAATTAATTGGCAGGGAATTCAAAAAGGTAATTATATTTTGCAAAGATTTTTGCACTATGTAAATCCTCTGAGATATTTTGGATACATATGTTGTTTTCTATACAAATTGGTTTTTCTTTTAAAACATGTTGATTTATTAAGGGTTTGTAAATAAATTTTCTTTCTTGAGGTTTCCTTTTTCTTTCTGTGTGATTCACCCCACTCTACGACATTTTAGCTAGCACAGCATTAATTATTTAGATTCCTCTTGGTTTGTTGCGGTACTCGATGCCGATGCGGGCTATTTTCTTTGCTTACTTTACTATTTTCTTTCTTGTCCGCACGGACTACCGTTAGCATAAAATTTGGCATACCCAACGTGGGGCTTTGATTTTTAAAACGGTCCCTTTTTCTTAACGTTTGGCTAGATTTCTGAAACCGTTCTTTTTACTTAATGTCTGTCACCGATTTTTAAAAACGCTTCTTTTTATTTAATGTTTGGTTCGATTTTATTTCGCCGCTTCAACGTTTGGCCTTGAATTTTTGTACACATTCCGTTTTGTTTCGATAAAAATTTCCGTTGCGTCCGTTTTACTGTTTTTATATGTTTTGCTTTACGCCGAATTACCAGAATTGTGTTTTCGCTGTCAATTCAAGTTTTTGAAAACATTGGCGCCCTATTTTATTAGTATTCATAGACTTTATTTTGTTGGTGCTATGCAGTTTTGCTTGGAATTTAATTTTAATGTATTAATTTTAATATATTTTATTGGCTTCGATATTCTTTTCTGAGTTAAAATGGCTGATTATAAGATGGAAATGAATTGTCTACATAGAGATGAGCTTGCTCTTGAACTATTGACTAGAGGAGTACTGCGTCATCTACCGTCACCGTTGAACAGATGAGAACATGACTTCGTTCTTTAATCAGACTGGAATTAGTTAGACAACCCTTGACTTGTCCACGCTATGAAGTAAATTCGGAAGCAGAATTAAAGGTTATCGCAACCAAGTTGGAAGAATTACGTAGTAACTTTGATAAATCTGATTTACTTGTAGTTTCCATTCGCTCATAAACCCTGCATGTCTTGAAACGCATCAATTTACTTTCCTCCGTAAGTTTACTACTTGAACAACTGACTTTACGTAAAGAATTACTAACAAAACTTACTTTACTAAGTTGTTTAGAGTAACCCCTCTCAATCGGTAAGTTCTACAGCACCTACCCCACCTAACAAATAGTCTATGTTAATTGAGAACCTGAAGATGTAGGTCGGGCGAAAATTAGAACATGAGGAAGCATCCTTAGGTATTTGGCACATCAGAAACCTCAATCCTGCCCATCCCGACAACTTCTATGTTTCTGCTCTCGCTTCATTCTCCTGCTGACGAAGCCAATATCTTAAACGCCATTCCTAGTCCTCTGCATCCCCAGATTTCTATGTTGATTCTGCCCTACCTTAGGACTTGATTTTTGGACGTTACGTCTTTCTTTTCTTTTCTCTAATAATTCCCTGGATTTATTGATTGGTTTTCTCTTTTCTTTCGTTTCCTCCTCGTACCCAACTTTGCGTAGGTCCAGATTATAATAGTCCCACGGTACGATCTGCATGTCGTAAGAGGCGACTAAAGAGGTGCAATACATGTTTTCAACACGCTTACAACTACACGCGGGTTCAGTTTTGTCTTCCTTTTATGTTGTTTCTTAGGTTTTGATTTTAGGATTGCTTCTTTGTTCACTTTGTTCCACATGCCTTTCCCTTTCCTTTGGTTGTTTTTTTGTACTGTTGGTACTCATACTGAGTTGCCTTAAATTCTTCGATCCACTTCCTGTAGTATGTGTTTTCTAGGCCTTTTTTCTTTTCTTCGGAAACCACAACTTAGTCGGCTTTTCGGCCTAGTTAGCAATTCTTTTCTTCGGTTGTTCGTTTGATACGATTCTTTGTTACCACAGCTTGAAGTACCTTAATTAGTGTTAATGAGATTTAATGGGAAATCTCATTAAAAAACGATTAGTGTTGATGGCATTTTAATGGCAAAATAAGAAAACCCATTAAAAAACGATTAGTGCTAATGGGTTTTTAATGAAGAAACCTTCCGTGTGGTTGGTGGTTACCCATCGGGCGCGTCCCCAGGTGGCGGACGAGCAATCGTTCGCTGCCATGGGGAGTTGTGAAGGAATAAGCTTAGCATTTGTGGTGATCTAGGGCATTGAGTGGCCTAAAAACCACAACATATGGGGAAACGAGTGTGCGTCAGTGCGATCTAAACCCCGCACGATGATGGTTGGGCTAATCCCACATCGTGCATTTGCATTTCCAATGCTCCACCCGAAGGTACTACATTGGCCAGGAGGCGAGTTTTTTGTTGCCCGGAAATTTAGAATTTTGCCGAACCCTTGCCGTTCCAGGCAAGGTAGGGATCTTTAACGTGCGTGACAACACTCACACACGGGACCTCTATTTAACCTCTCATCCGAACGAGGGAGTAATTTTTGTGAAAAATGCTCACTTGCCATTTTTTAAGCAGTCGGCCGTGTCGGATTCGAACCCAGGACCTTGGGATCCATAGTTTTACGCTTACTACATTGATACATGGCGAGGCCTTGCTAATTCCACATTGCGGACTAAACTACCAAAAACTTCTACTGCTACTGGGCCGGTAGCGGTTTGCACGGGGGCAGGCCACCTCGTGTTTGTGCTTGCGAGACGATCCGTGTAGGTTGGATGAAGAGGTCCTGGTGAATGAGCCACACCTGGCGAGGGATTAGTTTCCCGGAGTCTGGCAACACACCACTTTGGCCTGAATTTCACCTAGACGGGAGCTCGGGACTGACCCATCCCGATCAATTGGCTATGTCGTGGGGTCAGACCGCCGACTGGGTGAGCTCTTGGTGGTGGGGGGCGTGCAGTCGGTACTGCGGGTGAGTGACACATTCTACATGTGTGCTACTACAAAGCGGTATTTAGGCTCGTAGGTAACCTACCCTTGGGGGGCTATATCTTCTTTGTAGCCCTGGTGTCGAATTTGGTGTCCTAGTTTAGACTCCGTGGTAGGTGGGGAGCCGGGAAGATGAGTTGTTATTATCTAATATGGATGAAAACGTTAATATAGCTAATCTAGAGGGTACGTCCTCTGACATCCCTCAATCTATGTTGAAGACTCCACTAGAGCAGCAACAACAGCAGCAGCCTCAACATAGCCGGCAGCAACACCAGCCAGATGACTGGTAACAACAGTGTTTACAAAGGAAGAGGATTAGTGGGGCTGAACAGAAGAGAAGGAGGAATGCACGCTTGGCAGCACGGATGGTTGCCACGGATAAGGCTAGCCCGTCGGCTAACCAATCCAAGGAGCAGCCTCCAGGCCTGTCTCGGTATCACGGGCGCAATAAAATCCACACCAACTGCGGTCTTAGAAGACATATTGAGCCTCCCTCCGCTAGACCTGCATGTGGAGGAGGTGGCTCTAAGAGCGGCACTAAAACTAAGAGTTTAGGGATTGTAGAACAACAAAGGAGACGGTGGGAGACACCAGTATATCTCAAAGAAGACGTTGCTAACAATGCCACTTTTGGATGTCATGGTCGACTCAATTACATCCAATCTAATATTCAGGAAGCAGTACAAGGTCTGTGCGTACCCTGAAGACGTGATTCCAGCAGATGCATTCATCTTCACAGATGGATCAAAACGAACAAAAGTACAGGGGCAGACATCTTTTCAGATAATCTAGACCTTCACGAAAGTATAGCCTTGGAAACGCAGGCAACTATTTCCCAACCAGAAGTTATTGCGATCACGCAAGGTATCAGTTTTATTTTGGAGCGAGGTATTCAAAATAAAACTATATGCATTTCCACAGATAGCAAGGCAGCACTAATGGTCCTAAACAGGCAGAAGATCCTTTCAGAGGCGGTACTTCAGTGCCACCTCAATCTTGAATTGGCTTCTTACTCTAAAATCCACGAGCTGGTCTGGATCAAGGGTCATTTAGGTAAATACGGTAATGAGCAGGCTGACATCTTGGCGAGACAAGGATCGACTCAGGGTTTTGTAGGACCTGAGCCATCGGTCTTTTTCGCCATCTGTGCCATTTACCATGATAAGACAGAGAATCTACCATCGTCATTGCGAGAGGTGGGCAAAGCAAACATTCTGCCGACAGGTAAAAGTGTTCAAGTTTCCATCGACAGAAAATGGGAAACTTTGCATAGACTTGCCGAAACAAAAACTACGACTCTTAGTAGGTGTTTTGACTGGGGACTGCAAGGTAAAAAAGCACATGCACAGATTGGGTTTATCAGAGAACCCAACCTGTCGCAGTTGTCAACGGGATGAGACGGCTGAGCACATGCTGTGCACCTGCCCGGCACTCGCCAACCTCCGATGATCCATGTTAGATGACTTCTGGCCAGACGACCGCCAGAAATAGCAACACGCCCTGGCCCAATATCACCAAGTTCGTCTGTAAGCTCGGATGGCTGAGTGAGTGAGGACCAGGTATAAGAAGGTAGCACAATGGGCCCATATTGAGGCCTAAGTGCGCGTGGTCTTACCACCCTTCCAATGAAATCATCATCAATGAGGAAACCCATTAAAAACTATTAATGCTAATAGGTTTTTAATAAGAACATTAAAATACGATTAGTAGAGGTGGCGGTTGCAAGTGCTCTCTCTTCACTCAATCATTAATTTTCTTCTACTAATTTCTGGTTGTAGTGTGACCCTTATTGGTGCTAATAGTTCATCATAAAACTGCGATACAACCTTGTTACATGCCAACCGGCATGTATCACGTTAGATTTAATTTGTAAATAAATTGTCGCGTATTTTTAAATGAATACGTCAATTTCCGTCGTCCCTGACAGCCGCGTCTGCGCAAAAGGATGCGGAATGCGCGCGTGGTGTTAAAAGACGCCATTAAGTTAATATCTTGAGTGGCGGCGTATTTTTTTTTTTTTAGGTATGTAAGTTCCTTCTAACTAAGCTAACTAAGCTACAGGAAGGACGGATCGTAATTTGATGCAACATGGCGTAACTGCGAACTTAACCTGCAAAGCATCGTGGGGCCTGAGATTAAGTTCCGAGATGCCATCACGTAAGTAATTTGTTTTGATTTAAATTGTGCTTGCAAATTGACTTAAAAGCGGTTGCATCACTTTTAAAAGCGTGGTCGGTATAAGTTCAACATGGCGGGTAAAATTTCCGCGTAATTATGCATTAAATTATGACATTGACGTGTAGTTATCGCGAGTATAATAATTACGCGGTATAACAATTGCCTGAAAGTGTAACAACCTCCATACACAAATTAAAAATTAACAAAATATATTGAAGCAATTGTGCTACAAATATAAAGGAAATCACAGGCTCAACTTGACAGGAGTAATCTCATGAATTGAAACGTTTTGCACTAAATATCCTTACCTTTACTAGCTCGAAACAAGTTTCTATCATTAAATCAAACTTTTACTGATTCGAACAGCAGCAGTTTATGTATAAGAGAACTCGAACAAAACCAGATTATACAATGAAGATAATGGACATCTCCTTCTCCTACAGATTCAAGAAAATCCGGAAACATCAATTCGATTTATATTTAATTTGGCAAGCTTTAAAATTTTTAATAAAGAGTAATGACACTATACAAAAACACGTTCATGCTAGATAAAAAATGGTTCCTACAGCAATTTTATTACATTAAAAATACCCTCCAACATCATTGTTATATAGTTTACTTTTGGCTTAGAAAGTTTTAAACGGAAAACCTACGCCTACATTCAAGGAATATAAGACAGCCGAAAAGTTAATTTTCTGGTATTATGTTTATAATATTGCAGATTACTGTAGAAAATCTATGGTTCCGCAAAAGTTTGTTTAATATTAATGAGTTTGTTTAAAGATCGAATGCTGCAAAATAGCCTGGATTTGAATATATGAATAACGATTGTTCTAGAATTGGATTAACTCCCCCTCCCTTTACTAACGCTCAATTTGTCATTGCTGCATTTGTTATTCAGCTTTCTGGCACTGGTTTCAGTTTCAAAATTTTTAAAACATTTATTAATTTGTGTTTCCTTGATTTTTGTCTTAGTGAAAAACTACTCGGCAAACTTTTCAATACAATTTCTTTAAATTGGAAAAGCTTTGAAAGCTAAACATGAGTACGTATTTCACAAGAGCTCGTTTTTTGATGACGCGATGTATTACAAAAATATTAATGTTAAAAATTTTTATTCAAATTATGATGCAAATAACTTTACATATAGCCCTGAAAGTAGTAGTTGAAAATAGAAAAAAACTAAATGTTCCTGACTAACAACAAAATTTTCATTTACAAAATAATCAATCCGTTTTGAATGCACCTGCAGCTTGAAGAAATTCTAAATTACTTGAACGGGTAAAATGGCTTGTGTGTTTCCGTGATCTAAAGAGCCTGTTACGTTCATTTTCCGCCGGTGAATTTAAACCGCACCCTTTTATTAATTATTCATTCACACAGATTTTGCTTTCTAATACTCAAACAACATCCTGTATATTTTGCCTTCCTACAATAAGTACGCTGTACAATAATTAAGTCATCATATTAAAGCTGTAAAATCTGGCCTGAACATTGACCCTTGGATGCATTCACTTTAGCACTTACTACTAACCGCGAGATTCTCAATTTCTTCATCATCACTAGAAGAACTGGAAAATAAAATATCTTCCATATCCATCTTTATATTGTATGGAGCATAGCACAGTACGTCTCTGAAATAGGAACAGTAGGAGAAGCAAACCGAAAAACTGTAGAAGTCTTTTGGGATGTTACACTTCAGGTGTATGAGGATCATAGCATGGACAGACAAAGTTAATAACAAACAGATTATAGAAATAATACAGGAATAAAGATATCTGTGGAAAGCAAAAAAATAGAGTAAATAGAAGGACAGGATATGTTCTAACATTTTTGGGGAATAGTACGGGATATATTACAAGAGATAGGAAAAAAGAAGTAGGGGTAGATCTAGAACAGATTATTGCACATAGATAGTGGAAGATGCAGACTGTGGAAATTTCAGGGAAATATGTAGGTTAGTTCAGAATAGGAAACAACGAGGGTACACGTCTCACCAGTTTCATGACTGAAGACCTAATGATGATGAATGTTCGAATATACGTTGTAAATACATGTTTAGAGTATTTGATGGTAGCCTGGCATTTACTTTTCTTCCGGCTACGTCTAGGTACGTAGCATAAATTCTGACGCCCGGCGTGGGGCTGCGAGTTTGTATAAGTGATTATTTTTTGGCTCTGATTTGGTCTGGGGTAATGTTTGCTTCGATTTTGATTTTGGTTAATTTGTGTTTCGATTTTGTTTCGTGTAACTTTTGTTCCGATTTGGTTTCGCTTAATTCCTGGTCCGATTTTGTTGTTGTTGGTTGTTACTGCCTAATTTTCTGCTTACCCGCATTTCTCTGCCTGATGCTACTTATGTTTTCTTCCCTTACGTTCGAACTGATATTTTTTTTTTCTTTATTTCTTGTATGGGTTCGATCTTTTTAAATTTTAATTTGTTTTCTTCCTTGAACGCTAAATATCCTTGGTTGGCTCATTTCAGATTATTGGAATAGTGTTTTCTCCGATAATCCTAGTCTATTGAAAACGCTGGTGCCCAAGATTTTTTTCTTTCTTTCTTCTTTGTATATTTTGTTCTCCCCGTCGTCTAGAGTTAATTTTTTCCTCCGATTTTTCTTTTATTCTACAGCTCTATTTTAATTTCTATTTTGTCGTTTCGCTCCTATTGGTGTCCTTGAAGTTTACCCGTAGGATATGTTTTAGACTGTCCAGTATTCGCAATAATTTTTTTTGAGCTTCCACTGAGTTACGGTTAGTCTTTATTTAGTTACTTTCTCCAAATTTCATTTTTATTATTATTAAAAATGACTTTTGTTTCGGCTTCCCACCAAGGTCTTCCTGTGTGGGAGTGGAATTTGAAATTTTCTGGTAATCCAAACACTCTTACCGTACATAATTTTTGAAACGAGTCGAAAAACTCTCACAAGCTCACTATGTGTCAGAATTGCAGTCATTTGAGTCTGCAGTGGATTTGCTCGATGGTAAAGCGTTGCTTTGGTATCATGGTTATCGGCATTGGTTTTCTGATTGGAAGTCGTTGTCTAATTTACTGATTCAGCATTTTGAACCCCCGGATTTCGCTTATTAGTTTCCTACTACTGAGGAAAACTCTTTTGCGTCACATGACAGAGTTGTTAAGATTTTTCCTACGCCTACGGCTAGATCCGATACTTCTTCCGTACGTTCTACTGTTCTTCTTCCTAATTCTGCTTCTACTCGTCAGGTCGTATGCTTTACTTGCAATAAACCTGGTCATGTTTCGGCACGTTGTACTCGACCTCAAGTAGTTCATTGTTATGGTTGCGAATATATGGGAATTGCTCGCCGCAACTGTCCAAACTGTCATCCTACTACTAATAGGTCTTCGAATCATACTTCCAATTTTGTTCTCAGTTCTAGGAGCCAAACTTCTACTGCTTCTAATTCTACGTTCTTTTCTGTACCTCATCTAGGTCATCCTGCTGCTTCTATCAAGACCTACTCCTCTTTGGCAAATATAACTTCGAAAAAAATTTCTTTCGTTTCTAGTTCTACCGCCTCTTCTACTCCTCCTTCTGCTCGCCCTATTTATTCACTCTCACCCCAAACTGTGCCTCCACCACCATTAAAACCCATACTTCGATTTCGTGACTTGCGGTTTGCTTCTCAAGAGTTTGTTCCCGCTTTCTCAAATGATTATACCCAAGAAATTTCTGTCGTGTCTGCAAGCACACATGTCGCTGAGGTGACGATAATTTCTAATTCAGTCTGAGAGGGTCTGGTTGAAGTCCATGGACTTATATCGTTAATGCCTGTTGCCTTTTTGTCAACATTTTACCTGTTCCTGCTTTCTTAAATGATTCCAGTCAAGAAATTTCTATCGTGTCTACAATTACAGCCGTAGCTAAAGTGACAATAACTCCTAATACGGCTAGAGAAGGTTCTGTTGAAATTAGGGAATCCGTAGCTGTGATGCCTGTTGCTGTCGTCGTCAAAGTTTTACCTGATCCTGTTTTGTTATCTACTACGGTTAAGGAATCAGTTCCTATTGTGCCTGAAGTTTTGTTTGTTCATACTCCGTTGTCTAACAGTAATGAAGTCTTACTTGATTCTACTCCTTTATCGAACTTTGATAAAACTACTGTTATTCATTTTTCTCTTGCGGACAAAATGCTACTTGCTTCTATTATTTTAGCTAAGGTTGGTGAAATCCTAGCTGATGTCCTGTTATCTAATGTTGACAAAGGTCAACCTGATTCTGATTTCTAATCTATTGTGGATGAAGTTCCCCCTGATGCAGTTTGTTTTTGTAAGGTTGACGAATGTTACCAAAATGTTATCGGATTCTGCTCCTTCTCCTCGGGTTGATGTTCCTACAGCCAATGCTGTTTTCTTTTCTAACTGTGATACTTCTAGTCCTCTATCTAACATCGATAAAATTTTATCTGTTTCTGTGTCTTTATCTAACGTAATGGTGGTGTGCTCTGCTTGTGTTTTTTTTCGTAAGATTGATTTTCTTACAACCAATACTTTTTCTCTTTCTACCGTTGATATTCGGACAACCCATGATGTTTCCTTTTTTATCGTTGACTTTCTCACCTCCAATTCTAACAACAAACAACTTTCTTCCTTAATTTGTTTCGAGTTTCCTAAACTACTCTCGTTACCTCCTACACCGCATGATACCAGTACTACACCCCCTGCTGTTCCTGTTTGGCAGAAAACTGCCCAAAAGAGGCAGATATTATTCTATGCTCCTTCCGAACCTGAGGATATATTTCGGCAAAATTATAATGTCCTTGATCTCGTTTCGTTTTGCTTCTGGCGGTGTAAACGTCTTAAGCCCAATATCTAGTCCTCGCGCCCGTTTCTTATGCCGACTCTGCTCTCCGTAGGACTTGATTTCTGGACTTTCTTTTCGTTATTTACTTCCCTGTTTTGCTGGGTTTTCTTTTTTTCTTCTTTGTCCCCGTGTGGGTCCGGGAATAAAATTGCCGCATGGTACAACCTGCCTGTCGTAAGAGGCGACTACAGCGGTCCAACACATACACACACACACACACACTTTATACACGTTCGATCTATACCCACACACTACATACACTCACATTCACCCACACACTTCATAAACACACAGTACTACTTGGTTCTCTTTTCTTCCGTTCACTTTTTGATTCTTCTTTCCTTCGTTCTCTCCTTGTACTCCTTGCACCCGTGTGGGTCCGGGAATAGAATAGCTCCATGGTACTACCTACCTGTCGTAAGAGGCGACTACAGCGGTCCAACACATACGCACACGCACACTTTATACAGGCATAACACACACTCCCACCCCCTCCCACACATACACACACACGTACGCACACGCCCACACCTACTCATACATAACTACACTAGGATTCTGTTTTATTGTCTTTTGTAAGATTCCTAGTTTTTGTTGGGTTTTGTACTTGGTGTTGGTGTTATTCTTTTTGGGTTTTTCTTTTTTTTTCTCGATCTTTTTGTTCTACTTTCTTTTTCCTATTTTTTTGCTGGTCTTCTTTGCTGTCGGTTCCTATACTGATTGTGTTTCGTCGATCTGCTCCTGTGGTAGGTGCTTTCTAGTCCAAGCTTCTTTCTGGGGAATACACGACTTAGTTGACTTTAGGACTAGTCAGCATCTCTTTTCTTTGGTTCTTCGGTTACGATTTTACCACATTTGTAGTACATCGTTTCCTTTTAGCAGCGTTCCTCCTCTCTTCCTCTCGCTCTCCCTTGTTGTCCCTTTGTTTACTTGAGGCTTGACCTTTGGATCGTGTTTTGGTTGACACTGTTGGTTTTCTTCCTCGTTCTTTTTCTTCATTTGAGGTTGATAACCGTACTGTTTCTTTTTAGAAACATACGTCCGTTGACGACTCCGCAGTGCTCAGGCCGTTCCACCTTAGTCCTCCTTGATTGCGTATTACCCCTCTTCCCTTCCTTCCTTCTTTTTTTTTCTTCAATTATTGGTTCTTCGAGCCGGACGAAAAATTTTGGGGGTGTTTCATTTTTTTTCTTTTTCTGTTTTCTTTTTGTTTGGTTTTCGTAACGAATTTCCTTTTAGTTTAAGTGATTTTTTTTTTGCTTGGGTTTTTTTCTCTTTGTTTTTTTTGGTCATGCCCACTCCCATTGATTTTATTTTCTTACCCTGATTTGTTAATTTTGCTGAAGGGGGGATTTTGTTAAGTTCCAATTTTGCTTTTAAAAATTTTCCTGGTTAATTCAAATCCCTTTTGCTTTTAAATCGAAAATTTATTCGATAAATTAAATAGTCTATGCCTAGTTTTAGATATCCGCTAATCTCTTAAATTCTTCAACAATGTCCTGTTTACAATAAGTACGCTTGCTACAAATTTTCATTTTGAATTGATTTATTTTGAAACGACAAGTATATGCTACAATTAAATAGTTTATATCCTGTTTTAGGTACCTGTTATCTTGGTATACATTACGACCGCATATAATGGCTTTCTCTATTGCTCCGATGTAAAGACTGGTTGAAATAAGGTCGCGCACTATCCGATTAATACCGGGTTTTCCAGTTTCAATCGCGCTTCGATAAGCGTGGGTTTGTAGTTCCAATTCGTGTTAGTTGAACCATTGTTGAATTTGATTCTACAGCTTGTACGTCGAAATATTTTCTACAGTATTCGTCACCGTATTTCAAAAGCAATGCACGTTTGTTTTTTTCCGTTCGACAACTAGGAGGTGTCTTGCGTGTTTGTTGTTTTTGGCTGGAGACCAAATGTTTTTTTTTTATGTAAACCAACTGCTTTTGTCTGTAGGCCTGCTTTCGTCCGTAAGCCGCTGCTGCAGTTATGGTAGCAAAATAAATGTATTTTGACGACCATGGCGTTGCTGTGCTGACTCAACCCCGACGGCTTGCGAGCTAAGTATCCAAACACCTACAGGTATGCAACTCGTTATCTTATGTATGTGTCAATGGCATATTCCGTATAAACGTTTGGTGTAGTTACGTGACATTATAGAACTACTATTCGTTGCTGCTAAGCGATATTATCGCTCTACTGGTGTGAGGTACCTTTCTTAAAAATGTTGGACAGACATACGCTTACTCTTTTATACTGATTAGTTTATTTTACAAACGGTACTATATACGATTTAAAAAATGTCTGACAAAAGCTCACACACGTTAATTAGTTATTTTACAAAAAGTATTAGGTGAAATTTTAAAAACGCTTGACAGAAGCTCTCACAGGTTTATTTACTACTGATTAACTTTATTTTGTGTGAAATACGAGATGCGCACTTCGTATCTAAATTCCTAAATTGTCCCATACAATATAATTGTTTGCTGTGAAATAATAACACTTAATTTATTTTCTTTTTGCTTGTTTGTACAGAATCCTTTATTTATTTTTATGTGTTGATAGATAATCGTGTGCAATGTGTTTTTTTTTGTTTCTTTTTGGTATGTAGGTGAATCCCCCCACTCTCCGCGTTTGATAGTAGCCTGGTATTTATTTTTCTTCCGTATACGTCTAGGTACGTAGCAATATATTGGTATGCGTATCCTTAATAAAATTCTATTTAATTCACGTTGAATTTTTATACTTGTGGTCTAATCTTAAAAGCGTAACCTTGCTTTATCAAATGTTTTTTTAAACCCTTGTATTGGTTGAGATTGGAATATGATGGAAGTGGTGTAGGTTTGAATTTTGATTAAGTGAAAGTGAAAGATTAGCTAATATAACGCGACGTGATCGTCAAATGGACGTCTTAAGGTACAATAATGGACCTACGATTTTTTATGACGTAATACTTGTAAAAACTGTTTTTGTACTAGAATGCCCATAGCCTGTCTACTTACTATATTTAAAAATATAAATACAATTATAGCTCAAAAAGGTGTAAAGAATTCAAATCCAACATTCATTTTACGCCACCCAGTATATTCCCCTTTTAACATTAAGAACCTCTGAAATTGGAGTGAAAAGGTAGTAAAAGCGACATCAAAATTAGTTACAACTCAGAAAGCCAATTTCGCAAAATTTTACCTTGTGTTACATTTCATATAAAATACAAAGGTGATTTTCCATATTTTACTCAAAACTTTGATCTCGATGTCTAATTTTAACGAAATTGATTTCGTTTACTTTCTTGTTCTGCGCGACAGCTTAAGATTACATGGAAGTTTCCGGCTACGAGCTACTTGCTCTATTTAGGCAACTACGAATTGGGGCTTCGCCTGCGTGGGTTACTTTTGAGCAAAATTATAAAAAATTCTAAGTAATTAACGAAATGAAGTTTGTAGTAAATTTCGACAAGTGTCGACTTTGCACGGATCACTTACTGAAGCTCAGCGAGAGGAAGTGTGTAACGTGAAATGGAAATTAATACAACAGGTCGCAAAGTAACTCCTTGCTTGGAAAAATTAATTAATAATTAACGTTTGTTTCACTATGTCACCCAGTATTGTTTTCGTTCAAACACCCACTGAGAAAATTCGGCTAATGGGATCATCCAGGTGTAATAGATTCCGTACGACTACTATAATTGGAAATTCAGCTGAACACCTTTTCTTCGATATGGTATAAATAACGCCACCCCATTTTCATTACTCACAAATATTCCGCCAAAATATTGTTTCAATTAAGTCGGTTTATGAAATCTAAATTGTCGGAAATTTTAATTAAATAAGAAAGCAGCACCCATTTCTAGATTGAAATTCATTACCCTATATAGATGATTTGGCAAACGAAGCTGTTGAAGAAGTATTGTGCTTCTCAAACGTTTTAGAAATCGCAGGGAAAAGTCACTGCAGCAAAGTACATCTCACGTTTAGGCGCCAACAGGATTGTGCACTACAAAAAAGAACATTGTAAAAACTACTACGCGTTGAATTGACGTTAAGTACCTGAATTTACTCTGCCGGAGTCGAAGTGACGCAACAGTTAACTAAAGCACCAGCTAGCTTTCGGTAGTGCTGGGCAGGTTCTATGGAAGCAAAATAACTTTTTGGTGTATACACATGCCAAAACTTTTACTAAATACTCATACGCCTACTCCTGGGAAGGTCCTTAAACTCTCTGCCTTATAAAGATTTTGGGCGCCAACCCATCTGAATAATCTTAAATAATACCTTTCCGGAAGATAGGTGCTTCGGGAGATGGTTTTAACCGTCTACACTACAGTTAGAGGCTGATAAAGCTTTGCTGACAACTTTTCTACTTTCTTCAATTGATCTACTGATACCAGAACGGACGGTGGTATATTGCAGGAGGCGGCTCCGTGGCGTAATTGGTATGCGTGTGACTATTACGCCCAAGGTTACAGGTTCGAATCCCGACAGGGTCCGCTTGAAAAATGTTAAGCGAGCGTTTTTCACATAAATGCGCCCTCGTTCGGATAAGAGGTAAAATGGAGGTTTCGTGTGTGAATGTTGTCACGCACGTTAAAGATCTCTACTTTGCTTAGAACAGCAATTGTTCGGTAAAATTCAAAATTTTTCAGGTAAAAAAAATCGCTTCCTAGCCAATGTAGTACCTTCTGGTGGAGCATTAGAAAGTTACATTTAGGGAGTATCTTGCAGGGAACACCACTGCAGCTATAAGTCAATTTATACACAGAAAAAAAGAATTATTTTATGACACCATAATTAATTATTTACAACATTAGCGTGTGCGCGTTAATAAGCACAAACAAGAACATATATATATATATATATATATATATATATATTATAGTGGTTTTAAAAGATCAAAAATAAATATAAACGAAGCAATTGCAAAACACCCTGTATAAAGGAACAACCAGAATTTACGTGCGAAAGTTATATTAGTTAGTTCATTTTTAAGTATCAGGTATTAACGAAATTTTACAAATAATGATAAATATTTAGTAGGTTTGCAAAGAAATTAAATGGTAGAAGCCAATGCCATTAATTTATTAATTAAATTGAATTTAATTGAACGATTATTGATGTATAATATGCATAAAAGCGTTGCTAACAGACAAATATATCGGTGGGATGAAAATACGCTGAAATACAACTCCGAGAAATGTATTTAAAACGTTTGTTACGATTGAACACCTGCGTAGTTTGGAAATGTCAAGTTCTACTTAATTTTTGTAGATAATAAACAATTACAGAAAATATCCGGTAAACCGTCGCTTATATTCTCTGGAAATGTTAATGAGCGGTTAGTTAAATCACGTAGTAAGTCCATGTGTGGCAGACAGCGCACAACCAAGAATATCGATTTTCTACCACTCAAGCAAGGTTAGAAAGAGACGTAGAAAACGCATAAGCATGAGACAACGGTAGTATAGGAGGGATTTGAGAAACGTCAGTGGGTCTACGATTGGTCGATATGTTAGTTTGACTTGATATAAACACGAGGATAGTGTAGCGTAATTTTCTGAAAATATTGTAACGACATACTGAAATTCGCGGATTTGAAAATCGGGTTGAGTGCAAAATTGTGGGAATGTGTTGTTGTGAGCAGGAGATTTTGAATAAACGTGGCTAGGAGGTGGCAGTCTAAAGATATAAATAGTTTACGAGAACATTATTAAAGCCCTTATTATTTCGATCGTCCCAAACGACGTATGAAAGTTAACACGAGTTGTAAGTATTATAAAAAAATGTATAAAAGATGTATGTTTAAATGGAATTTGGAATTTGGTTACACCGTGAAGGCAGCGTTAGCAGTTCAACTTAGATGGAGTTCGTCTAATAACAGCTAGAAACGGCCTGCAGACTAGATAGAAGAAATACATGGCATCGTCTACAGAGCGGAGATCTTCTAGAAATTTCCAGGTAACGATTTGAAATTTTGATTCCTATAAACTGTAAATATTGGGTGACGTATGAGAGTGTTCTTTAAGGTAGTGTAGATTCTTTACGTATTGAATACAATACGTATAAATAACTTTATTATGGTATTTAACTAGAAATTTGAAGGTGTCTATAAAGCTTTTTAACGTTCCCTCAGAACGTGAAATTTTTGTGAAGAGTACATGGCTTTGTTTTTTTTTAATCCAAAGTGGAAGGGCATACATTATGCAGAATTAGCTGGGTTATCATGAGCTCACCCTACCCCAGAGTTTATTTAGATTAAAAAAATAAACAAATAAATTATAAAGAAGGAATTTTAAAGAAGGTATTATTCAAGGCCCATTTACTCCAGGTACATTTTATGTGTTTGATGATTTTAAAATAAAATACAGGACATTACAAAATAAGATTTACTGAAGTGTAACGTGAACAATGAAATATGGACAATATTGAATTTCTTTTGTAAATAGTAATAAATAAAAGATTGTATGTTTGTTGTATTTTGTGGTTTTATTGGGAGTGTGCGTGAATGATTGAATATGAGAGTGAATATAGATATCCAAAAGGAGGTCCAAATGAGCTAGCCGGAAGCAGTTGAAGAAGGCCATTCAACCGAGGAAGAAAGGAAAACGGGTAAGAAATATTTTTCTTGTATTATTTGATTTTGAATTTTCGAGTTTTGAAAATTTTATAAAATTTTCAAAAATATTTTTGTTGGTGAGGATTTTACCCAAGTTCCCGGCAATATATATTGCTGTGATATTTGAGGGTTATAAGAGTATTAGTATTCATTTTGCAATTTATTTCGTTAGCATGTAAAAACAACAAAGTACAATTCAAAAATGCTTTTCAAATCGTTAGTGTAGAAATTAATAATACTACTGTAATATTTTAAGAAGCTAAAAGTTAATTTTCATAATCCGGCAGATGTAAATATTCATAAGGTATAGCGTATATAAAATAGCATTTTCAAATTTCATAGTTATAAACATATTTTAAGGAGTAAGAAGCGAACACCTAAATTTCATATTGTAAAACAATTGTAACTTCATATTTAATTATAGCAAAGGTGTATATATAATATCAAAAGCTTTGGCATTTGGAACCGTTTTAGTTCCTGCGTATTATATTTATTAAAAGTTTGAAGCTGTTTGTCGAAGCTTTTCTAGTAACATTAAAATAATAAGCGAATGTAACCGTCTTAAGTTTTCCTCGTATATTTTAATGAGCGTATAACACGTTGGACAAATTCTAGGTAGTATTGGTTATCCCTGTCAATTAAATAGATTTATAGGTGGAATGAGTAGATAACTTTTGTCAGTTACAAATTCAACCTGCCAACAAGAAAACAAAGAGGGAGTATTAGATAAAATAGGAACAAGTGAGATTGGTGTAGATTGAACGCTTAATGTTCCTTGACAATAAGGAAGGCAGATGAAGTAAAGAAAGGTTGTTTTAGCGTGTATGTTAGAATGAGATAAGGATAGCACGTGTTATGAATATACGATAGAGAAGTAAATACAAAGTAAAGAAAAGTGATTCTGAGGCGTTGGTTGTAGTGAGATAGATACTACACATGTTGCATTAGGCGCGTATTAAATGTTAACTTTATCAGTTGGGGATTAAATATACACAACGTGGTTGGCGAGAGATGTTTTGAATACGGGGAAACAATTCGAGTAAAAGTGTGGGTTTGGAGCGTTGGTAGAATTTTCAAGAAAATGTTTTGAAGAATCGTGACGGTTAGAGAAATTACAAGGAATTTTGAACTTACAGTGACCGTTGCAGCTCGTTTGCGTGGTGAAATTTTAAGAATCGTAGACGGTTGTAAGTTTTACTTAGAAGTGAATGTTTATATTGATGAAAGTTGCAGGAATTGACAGAAACCTGATATAAACCCCAACAGGTTGTTGTGGACCTCCCTTAGTTCTTGCTTTGAGTTCGCTCTTAGTCTCCGAGTTAGAATAGCGGAAAGCTTTCACTTAGTCTACAACCAGCTGATAGCTACAAGTATAAAATACGTTAACGAGTAGAATAAAAGAGTACTTTACGTAAGTAAAGATTGTTTTAATTTTAATTTGCACTAAGTTTGCAAAAGCATACAAATGGAAATGGAGTAGATATCAGTGGTTGGTCAATTTGGTTGTGTATCAACATTCAATGGTATTAGTAGCGGAGCTTGGAGAATTTCGATGCATTTTCAGTGTGGTAAATGAGTTGATGTCATGGTCAAATGGTTGCTGCTGGCAGTTATGGTTATTGCTAGTCAAGATGGTGTTCCTGTATGCCGCAGTCTCTGAGTGAATGGTAGTAGGTCGTATGCAGAAATAGTATCCAGGTAACTGTTGCCTTTACAGTTGCTTTTATTGCCTATGTTTATAAACTGGTGTTCAATGATTTTTGTGCATTGTGGGTATAATTTACGAACAAAAAGGACAAATTTGGGAAGAGTTACTGATTGAAATCTTTATATTGTATTATTTTATTGTATTTTTATGTGGGAATTTATATTAAAAGAAAAATGTTTAGGAATCTTGGTAATATTTGTTTGTACAAAGTAAAAGGGACTTTTACTGTTTGATGTGCAAAAAGTAGCACGAGAGGTTATGGTTACTAGGAGCTCTAATTAAACCTAAGTTAGAATAAAACATGTGGTAAAGCCCCGTTACTTTCTTGGGTAATCAATTGGAAATAATTAATCTGGGAAATTATTGGTCTCGAAATGTATTATTTTATAAAGGGGTTGTATATAATGTATAAATAATGTATGAACGAGAATTTTAATTGTGATTTGGCGTGTATATTGTTTTTTTATGAGTATGTAATAAATGTATGTAATTTTCCGTAGCAGCTATTCTTTTTGTGTATTAGTTGAATTGCAGAAAGCAGTTGAGCAGCCGCGGCAAACTTTATTGCCAAGCAGAAATTGTTAAACTTCTTAGCACCGAAGGTTGGTAGCATTTTGGCACCCAGGAATGAGGGACATCATCAGAATCAGAGTAGCTTTAGTAACCTAAATGGCACCCAGAAGGGGGGCTTTTTGTATTATTAAGTGCAGATCAGCCCGGAATACGCAGTAATATATATATATATATATATATATATATATATATATATATATATATTTTAGATAGTTAATTACACAAGGTAAGTTGATAAATACTATCATATTACAGTGAATAAGATGAAATAATAACTTAGACTTTTATGCAAAGCCCAAATGATCATTTCAAATCGAGCTAGTAATTGAAAGATGGAAAATATAAGGTCTTAGACAAGATTTGAACCTGTATCCTGGTTTTGCCGGAACCATGCGTATACCAATTACGCCACCGAGACCGATGACACAATTGGGAAATTTACAAATTTAAATCGTGTACACAACTATACATGAACCTAACTTTCAATTACGTTTGGCATGTTTGTCAAGTTTGTCAAGTTTTTGACTTATGTCAGTTATAGACAGAAAGCGACGCTCAAAATTACGGCTATAAGCCAAGTATTAAATATATACATATTTTAGATAGTTAATTACACAAGGTAAGTTGATAAATACTATCGTATTACAGTGAATAAGATGAAATAATAACTTAGACTTTTATGCAAAGCCCAAATGATTATTTCAAATCGAGTTAGTAATTGAAAGATGGAAAATATAAGGTCTTGGACAGGATTTGAACCTGTATCCTGGTTTTGCCGGAACCATGCGTTTATCAATTACGCCACCGAGACCGATGACACAATTGGAAAATTTACAAATTTAAATTGTGTCATCGGTCTTGGTGGCGTAATTGGTAAACGTATGGTTCTGGCAAAACCAGGATACAGGTTCAAATCCTGTCCAAGACCTTATATTTTCCATCTTTCAATTACTAGCTCGATTTGAAATGATCATTTGGGCTATTATATATATATATATATATATATATATATATATATATATATATATGTTATAATTTCCTCCACGATTTGGCGTACCTTTTTTTTGCAGTGATTTTTTATTTGATATGAATTTTTATTTCCTTTAAGCCCCAATGTTGTACGTTATATTTTATTTGTCTGTTTACCACGACCAGCTCACTGAATACTCGGCTTCCTAATAAAACTTATTTACCCTTTAAAAATAAAGCAGTTCAAAATCACACAATATAATAATTGATAATATATACAATGTTGTGTAACCTCAAAAATTTTCCCCTGTATAGAATATTTACATTTACCAAATTTATGCTTTCCTGAAAGCCAGCAAAAATATTTTTAAATTACTCTCAAGTATCTTGAACGTTCTAAGATCCTTTCCCTGTTTTTATCTTTTCAAATGACTTTTGTGATGACTCTTACAAATACATAATGTATAGCAAATATTAAATTTGAAACAGTATTTAAATAATAAAATGTTTAAAAATCGCTAACCTGGAACGGTCTCTGGAATTGCCTCATAGTGTCTGTGGTCTGCATCCCTCGCTATTTCCGCTCTACTAATTGGCCAGAATTATCCATTTTTGATTTCTGGTATTTTTCTTTGAATTAACTTTGAGTCCCTTTTTGATCTCACTTTCAGACGTAATTTTATATTTGCGTTAAAACTTAGATCTCGACATGAACATCGACTCAACAAAAGCCGTCACAACCCAAAATAGCATCAACAAAATGCCAGTCAATAAGATGGCATCTGCAAAAGCCGTCCCAATAAAAGAAGCCCTGTTTTGTTAAATATTAAAAATAAATTTAATTAATCGTTTAACTTACGTCTATTCATAGATCGGCTTATTTTCGTCGCACAATTTCTCACTTTCAAATTTTACTTATTCTGAATTTTGATTCACTAATTAATTACGTAACTTTCTACTGCATTTTAAACATTGTTTGTGTCTGGTTAAATATGAACTAAATGTTTATTCATTTCCTATTGTATTTATAAGCCCTTCCCACCAATCGTTTTTATTGGCGTGTTTATTGATCAAGGCTTGTACTTTGTCTTATCTCTGGCAGAACTCGGTATTTTCTCAAATTCCCTGGTTTAATTCTTTGACGAAGTATTTTCTCAGTCACGTAAACGTTTTGCTAAATTACAGTATTTTGTTAGAATTTTCGAATATTCCTTTTGTCCAGTCACGTATTCAATGTTTGTCAATTAAAAGTCCAAGATGTATAATATAATTGAACCGCCTGGTGTTTATTTGTTTGTTAGAGAATGTTGGTTTTCTGGACAAATGTATTTTTTCTAGTCACGTATTTAGTGACGTATTAAAATGCGTTTGCATATAGATGCGTTGATATTTTCGACATAATTATTAAATATTTGGAATGCCAATTTATCTATGTTTCTCGATAATTTTATTTGCTGCAATTAGTTGCTTCTAAAATCTTATCTTTACTCGTAAATTATACTTAAACATATTATACGACGCACACATTACTATTCTAATTAAATCGTATCGGATTATTACTAAAGGAGTTTCTTTCTCATGAATTTAATCAAATATCTTTTATATACAGTGTCTTCGCAATTGACTTTTTGTAGAATAGTCGATTTACTCCTATAATTGATGGAATTATTTGATTTTCTTAAAGTTAAAGTTATTTATATTTATCTTATGACCCCTATGACTTAATCTACCCTTAAACTAAGGTCTTATCATAGCATTATATATAAAAGTGTATTAAGTCGATTACTAAAAAGGCGTAATGAGAACCTTTAAAAGATTAACACAAGTGGGTATTAATAGGCACAAAGCACAAACAAGAACAATGTTCATATATACCTATATATACATATTTATTGTTGTTGTTAGCCCATGAGCCTTGGAGATGTCCAAATTAATGCTGTGACGGGTACAGGAAATTTTATTAATGAGAATTCAATAGGAATTATGAAATTACTATCTTACTTTCCTTTTCCATGACTGGCTAGCTCAACAGAAATTACGAAAATGAAATGAAGCATATAAATCTCATACATTTATGCCAAAACATTTTTCCTTTCATACAAAGGAATACATAAAATAGTTTACACCTAAAATTTCTTCAGAAATTTTTAAAATCTACTTAAAAATAATACTTACCTAATCTTTATTAACAATTACAAAACTCAAACCTCTTCTATACGAATTATCAAAATTTACGTTAATTTTACAGTGGATTATCTGCCAATCCTACATTACCCCGTGCGTGAGTGTGATTGGCCAATGAGGCTGCACAGATAATTTAGTAAAAGTCAAAGTGCTTTGAACTCTGACCTCAAAATTGGCTGGTAATTATCCGCTTCGCAAAAAAATTTTTATAATATTAATAACTTATTCCAATTTGAGTTACAATTATGTAAATATTCTTATCAGTTACAAACAAAGAAAAAACCAAATTTTATACCCGCGAAAATAACGCTTACCAAAACCTCATTTCCATTATCATCAACGACATTAAATTCTATCTTAAATTTATGTTAAAAGCCCAGTTTAGTAAAGTGCATTTATCGCTAAAATAATCAGTTGTGCTATTCTACCGAGATTATCCATATTATCTTAAATCTCTTTTTTACGTTAGCGTGCATTTTTATTGTTAATTGTGGAACACCTATAAGATTGTTTAAAAATCATTCAATCATGTCGTAATACAATTTGAAGCACGCAACTCTGCTTGAATTTTATATTTGTTTGACTTCAGAAAGAATGAATGTCAAATACCGAATCCAAAATGTCGAATAAATACTGAATGATCCGTTTTAATTTAGTTCCGGTTTGTATAAAAAAAATTTCACTACGTTATTGTTTTTAGATCCACGTTGAAGGATTTGTTATCCTGGCTGATGTAAGATCTCCGAGAATTTCGCATTTAATGATCTAAGTAGTGTAATGTTATCTTGGTCGTAAAATTTTGTCTATCGTTAAGCGTTGTCTATTCTTTTCTAATGCACGAACCGATTCGCTATTATTTCCTTCTTTCTTATTGTAATATGTAAGGCTATTAAAGACGTTATCTAGCTTTTATGGGTGTTTGGTGTCCATGGGATCCTTAAATCGGAGCGTTTATTCATCGATACTAACAATTAGCTTTTAATAGTTTTTCTTAGTAAAGTGACGTATTCGCAACAAAAATTCTACAATTAAAACGTTTTTTTAAACTCATTTCAGTATATAGGATTTATTCTTTATAAATGCGATAAAATTTGTTCTAGAATTAACCCGAAATGAACTTCTTTGAAAGGACGCTATTTTACTTTATCACAAAGTACAGAGTGGTATTTTTAAGGAAAATAAATATTTAAATTAGTTTTAAATTATATCTATCTACACACGGATGTCAATTACAGGATTAGTTAAAGCTCGCAATTACATCCTTAATGATGGTAAATGCAATAAGACTTGTTCTAGCGAATATTTTATACACAGACAATATGCTTTGCTTTTATGAAGATGCATTAAAGCTCGCAATTAGTTATAATGCTGATGGATTAAATTGATATTATTTTATGCAATAAAAATGAATGACTTTTGCATCTATAAAAATGAAAACCTGTTTTTACTCAGTACAGAAGAGGCCTTTTTACACAAGGTAGCTCTCAATTATTTCTGTATACGGCTGAAATAAATTATTTTAAAATTGAAAATCTTTTCACACTCCGCAATAAATACAGCACATGGAATTTAATGACATAATTAATAAGGGCTTCGTCTTATGCTTCTAATGAAATACGCTTATTTTTATACAGAGTAGAAAAATTAAATATTAGGAAATTTCTTATCTCTTCAGAGGTTTTCTTTTCTGAGGTTTTCACAGAATTTAGGTATTCAATGGCCCTCGCGACCTTTTTATCAGATTAATATATTGCTATGAATCGGTTGCCTAAATATCGGGAGCCACAAATAGATGCAGTGAATCGGTTACAGTCGCCCTTTTTTTCAATTATAAGGATACAATAGAAGATATAAATTTATACCTTACCTTGCTCTTTTTGATGCCTGGCTAGCTCAGTGAAAAATATGTTGTGGATTTTATGAAAATGAAATGAAACTCAAGAAACGTCTAAGAATAATCTTCTATACTTTTTTTTTTCTTTTATACACATTATTTCAATAATTTCTTGCATACACAGAGGTAAATAATGGTTATAAATACATTTTCAGTTTAAGTTTAGACAGAAAGTTTACATTACAATTACTTACGTATTAAAAGCAATCTTCACTTAATACTTGTTAATAATTACAGAACCATAGAACAGTTCAGGGGTTAGGATTAGCGGTGTGGAATGGGAGAGAATAATGGCTGCCGTAAGGTTCGGATCTGATGGATGGGGATGAACGAAGGATCTGATATGAAGGGGGAGATTTGGGATTTTATTATTTACCAAATAGGGTTCGTGTAGGACGGCTAAGGATATGTTATATTCGAAAAGGATATGGGAAAGTTCAAGTGTTGCGGTTCAAGTGAGAACAGCAGGTTTATTTGGATTACTCATATATAGGAAGGTAAAGGGTGGGAAGCTAGGTTAAGTACTGGAACGGTTTGTGTATTAGAGTTAATAGCCATAATCGGTACGGAGTTTGGAAATTTCTAGGGATTGTTCATATACTGGGCAATCAGAGCTGGTGACTAGGTGGTTGTGAGGACGGTTAAGGTATTGACAGTTGGAGCAAGTGATAGATAAAGGCTTTTGGAAATTTGTTGGAATTGATCATATACCGCGTAATCAGAGCTGGTGACTAGGCGGTTGTGAGGACGGTTAAGGTATTGACAGTTAGAGCAAGTGGTAGGTTAGGACTTTTGGTTAGAATACGATCTTATTGTATGATCTTGTGCACAACGGCCGCAGGTGGTGACTAATCGGTAGACCTTGGCAGAGTGTCCAAATCTTGGCAGTTGTAGCACCTGGTGATTGATACTAGGTCTCTAATGCGGCAAGATTTGTGACCAATTTATATCTGGACGGCAAGATCGTTCGGAGGCTGAGAGAAAGAGGTTGTCTAGGTTTAGGGACATGTGCGGAACAAATCTGTTGGTTTAGGTTAGAGATAATGTTGACGTCAGAGGATTTATCGGTTTTAATAATGACTGCGGTTCTGGAGCGTCAGATGCTACTTATGGACAAGTTTATTAGGGATGGGCGTAGATTTTGTTTGACAATATTAAGCAGTTGGAACGGGGTTGTTTCAGAGGAAGTAGGTTTTACGGCAATGATTTTTGGAGACGGTTTGGTAGGTAGGGCATGTTGAGAAGTCGTTGTTTTGGCGGAGACGTAAGCGAAAGTGGGTTGTGCGTGTGTGAGTGGTTATTATGTGACTGGTGGTACCTACTGTAAAGCGGTGATCTTTATATTTTTCTCCATTTGCTGTAACCAGGCTTTATACGTTTCACAATCTTGGGATACTGCGGCAGCTATCAGCGCGATATCCTCTACGCATTGCAAGATGTGCTGTGCACTATTTCTATTGATCTTGTCTACATCGAATATGATTAGCTGTTGGAAGTTGCCTATCGGCACGTACGATAGGACTTTCTCGAATGTTTGAAAATAAATTTGGCGGTCTGGATAAATTTTGCCGGCAACAACCAGAGGTTGGAAGGACCATACAGTATAATGTAGCTAAGAACCGCTACACCTGCGGCCACGTCCACCCGAAGGTACTACATTGGGTTTGAACGCGATAAAATTTCTATCTCGACATCTATTATTGCCCATTGGATGAAATTTGATTAAAAATGGTTCCCGTAAGTTTGAGTTTAGAGTTATATAAAAATGCTTACAGCTTCAGAGCAATAGCAATTAAAATTAAAACGCGAAACGGGAGCGTCATGAAAATAATGTTAAAAGCCTCTTCTGGTTACCGTTGCGACCTTAACCTGATACATGACATTTAATTATTATTGCTTGATCTTACGCTTTTTAATTTGCAAAATTAATTAGTTCACCTATTCTGAGATACATCATTTAATCTAATTTAATTCTGTATGTTTATATCGAGCAAGAAATGTTTTACCTCTATGTTTCTCGTACGCGTGGTACTTAATCTGCCCGCTGCTATTACTAATTTCCGTTTATTTGCATCTATTTGTTTGATTTACTACGGTTCATGGGAATTGATCCTCCATTTTTATGTTATTTTATTATTTACGCGTTTGTTTTCGTTCGAGTTGTTTTATCTAAATTGCTTATATATAATTTTTTATTATTGTTTTATATTTTATATTTTACATTATACAGGACGTCCCCAAAAGGCCCACACAAACTGCCACCCCAAACCCCCGAGACCAAAACATGAGAACCTAGCCCAATCCACTCGAGCCCAAAAGCCGATAGCCTCAAGCCACGGGACACCAAAGCTGCCACTCCCCCAAGCCGCTCCCCAAATAGGCATCCCAACAACAGCAGAACCCGCACGATATACGGCATCTAAGCGCCCCCAAGATGAGAAACCCAGGTCCGGCAACAACCCCGATTCATCCCGCAGAGGGCGCCATAAGCAGCCTCTCCCCAAGCAACACGACCCCACTCGGCTCGGCATATCAACCCCCCCCCCTGGAGGAGTCATACAGCTAAAAGGTCGACCTCGTGACATCTACTACCTCGTGACTAAACAAAAACCTGGATCTGTGGAAGGTGTTAGTGGACCTCAAATACCATATGATAAAAATTGAAAACAAGAAGTTGGACGTACCCAAGACTGGAGGGATGTACACAATATGCTGGAAGTACTATTCCAGAAAACTGATGTCCAGATCTTGCTATGTGGTTACAATCCAAACAGTACGGTACCTCCTGTAAAAAGTGTTGATAGCTACTTCTTTCAACATAGAAACCGCTAAAATGGTTTTGACTCTCCTTGCCGCCACAGGTACTTCCAACGTTCGGATTACAGAGGATTCTGGGACAGAACAGCTTTAAGAGAGGCAGTGTAGCGCCGTTTTAGTCTACTTTTGACTAGAATAATTTTGTTGGAATGTAAGCAAGACGTTGGTACACAAAAGATGATTAATCGATCCTGTGGTGCGAGACATTTAGATGGTCTTGATTGGCAAGTACAACAGTTTTTCGTTTAAGAGTTATTTAGATCACAATAGATTCGAAATGTTATTTGCATAACTACTGGTATGTTCTCGAAATAACTAGGTCAACTGAATAAGGGATAAATAGCCGTTAAGGGGTTTTGAAGGCAGTTCTATTAGAAGCTTTGATTACAATGCGAGTTTAAGTTTAAAAGTTTGAAGATCGTGATATGAAATAAGTTAGTGGTGCATACTGTTTAAAATAAATTATCCTATGTGATATAAATTGCTGTTAATATAAATTGCTCTCTCTGATATAAATTATTGTATTGATCGATATAAATTAATAATTGGTGCTTGGATAGTTAATGATAGTGTTTTGATAGTAATTAAGAAGATGGCATTGTAGTATTAAGAAGTTAGTACTTGTAATTTTAGCGATTGGCAAAAAAGTAAATTTTTGTGAGAGTTTTTAAAATTTAATTGTAGCTACGAGTTGTTGCTTGTATAAACAGTTTGATAAAAAAGAACTGCTGTTTGTGCAAATAAAGTTTTCCTTACAATATGTACCTTTAGCCGTTTGAGAGGGTTTTTAAAACTGATTACGGCTTTTTCGCAGTTGAATTTGTTACGTTTGTTTTCGACGATGGATTCAGATGCGTCTTTTTTGTGGTAATTCGTTTTTCATTCACCTAGCTTCTATTGCTATTCAAAACCTCATACTGTATTTTTACCTCGTTACAATAGTACGCGCAATCATAACATTTCTAGTTAAATCTATTCATGCTAAAAACGAAAATTTGTTCGATGGTTAAGTGGTTTATATCCGGTATATTTTATTTTTTACAACGAATACACTTTCTAATAATTCCGCAACTCAAACCAATTGTGCTTTAAAAACGAAACTTTATGCTATAATTAATAAGTCGAGACCTAGTTGGAGGTATTAGTTGATGTGTTAAACATTCCGATAACATATAATTACTTTCTCTGTTGTTTCATTCTAAACCTTCGTCTAAATAGTGTATTAAACTATTCCGATAAAACCGTATTTTCCAGTTTCAATCGTTTGATAACGCGAATGTTTGCATTTCAAATTCGTGTTATTTGAATTCATTTTTAAACTTGACCCTGCAGCTTGCGTGTCGAGATGTTTGTTGCATGATTCGTCACCGTACTTTGAAAGCAATGCACGCTTTTTTTTTGTTCGACAAGATAGAGATGGTTTGCGTGTATTGGTGAGTTATCCCGCGCTTACTCATTCTAATCCGATTTTTTTTTAGCTTTTTTTTTTAGCTGGAGGCAAAAGGGGTCCTCTCTTTGTGTAGGCCCCACTGTTCGTTGCCGTGGAGCAGATGTTCTTTTTTTGGCGGATCACTACTGTAGTTACGATGGCCTTTACGTCGCTGTGTTGACTGAACCCCCACGGTTGGCAAGATAAGTATCCTGACGCATAGAGGTATGTGCCTTGTTTTTCTTTTAACATGTCAAGGATTTTTATTTATCAACGGTTGATGGTGTGAAACCAGTTCACCATACTTGTTGAACAGCTGGATGCGCAGGTGCTTCTGGTTATACTTCGTTAGTTCTTACTATAACGTAGCCGGTATTTAAGGTTTAAATTTAACACCTGTACTATTGAGAAAATCAACATTCGCTATTTTTAATTTTAACATATTTGCGATGGAGTAAATTTACATTTAATGTTTTAATTTAACGCATGTACTATTGAGAAAAATCTACATTTAAAACTTGCTATTGCTATTGCTATTGAGAAAATCGAAACATTAATCTTTTTTTTTTGTTTTAATAAATTTTATTACATGTTAGCCGCGAAATGCGCACTTCGTAGATCCACTATCAAATTTGTTCTTTACAATATCACTAAAATTTAATACTTATATTTGTCCATGCGAATCAAGAAATTTTGTTTTATTTTTATTTATTTTTAGTTGTTAATAGATAATTGTGGACGATGTGCTTAAATTTTTTTTCTGCTTTATATTTATTTTTTTGGTGGTATTTAGGTGAATCCCCCACCACTTTCCGCGTTTGATAGCTAGCCTGAGACTTACGTTTCGTCCGGCTACGTCATTGTACGTAGCAAAATATTTTGTTAAACCCAATGACTTTTATATAAATATCTCTAATGTGAACGGTTATTTCCCGTTTTCGTATATTATTATTTCAGTTTAATACAAAAGGATTTAAATTACCAGTATTTACTAACATTACTATTTGATCGTTTAACGTATAGGGTGCTTCCCTGTTTATTCTGTTAATCCTAATTTAATAACTGAATTACATTCTCAACGTTTTTAATGTAAACTGCTAAAACTGTTTAATTTGACAGGGTATTTTCTTGAAGAAAATCTATTATATCGACCCTAAACTAATAATTTTCCTCTTAAATTATCTTAATTATCTCACGTAGCGCATCCGCCTTTATGGTGTCAATATTTGACTTAATCGTTTTGAAAACATATACAGCGACCCAAGGACAAAACACTATTGTTTGAATTTACTGCACTAAAAGGGCTTTTAACGGCAATAAACCAAGCAAAGTTAAATGTTAGGGTTCTCTTACTTTTAAAGCTTTTAGAAGCAGTTATCGTAATCGTTAAATAAATAAGAATCTTTATAGCCAATTAACCTTGCCACTTAAACACTATAAATATATCATTCTGAAAGTGTTTATGATTAATGTGTCCTATAGGATTTACCACTACCGCTTGAAAAGGTCAGTTCCCTGACGCTGTATCTACCCCCTTCGGCTATCCTATAACCCCCATGAACTAACTGCCGCTTTACCCTGAATATGCTTACTATTAAATACGAAACCATTAGCGAACACACCAAGCTAAAAGCCGATCAGGAAAACGTGTAAGCTGGAACCATGCTGTGGTTTATGCAAGAATTACATTAACCACGCGTCTTTCAGACCTTGTAGGAAAGGATATTTCATGGAATTGTTCGAACTTGAATTGTTTCGTGGAATGAAATTCTAGCGGATGCTGAAAATGCTGAAAGCACATATTTTAAGTTTGTAATATCTTTATATCGAGCACGTGTTTAAGTGATGTCTGGAGAAAGCTTTTAACTCCATTTTAGTCCAATTAAAAGTTTTTGTTGACCTTTTAAATATCATTGGTGGTTTATAACAGCTATCGCTTAAAAGTTCTCAAATAACAACAAAAGTTATCAGAATTGTTATGTAAATGTAAATTAGAAACGAGTTTATGAATAATAGACAATTTTAAAAGCTTTAGAAGAATATTATGACTAACAAACACAAAACGCGTCTCTATCCAGGCTTCCACAAATTTACGAACGTATCCGCGCATTAAGTCTGTCGTTGGAAAAAGGGAGGATAAATTTCTATCAAGATGGTTACGGGTAAAATGAGCGTTAAGTGAATTAATTTAAAGCTGTCCTGACGGGACGGGGACCCTTTAACGATATAAGAGTGGGTTCTTATAGAAAAATTATAAAAGAAAATAGAAAAATTCGCAAGAAAAATAATAAATAAAAAGGCTGAAATGCAAAGAATACTACATTACATTATCACTTACTTTTTTACTTGTCATAATGGGGAGGCGCCAAACTGTCTGTCACAGCAATACCTTTTGATATCATTCCTATACGGAAAACGGTCATTCCGCATAGACTTTACTTGCTTCGATTTCTTAAATTTTTTACCTTATATTTACCTTTTTCGAAAATATCTTAGAAACACTAATTGATTCTGTCATAATTAAATGCTTTCCAAATACGATTTCATCACTGGGATAGCTGAATAATCTTAACAGTAACCTAAAGATTATCCTAGTTCCTAAATAAATGCAACTAAAGTTCAACTTAAACTTAAGCTCTATTAACATTAAATAATGGTAGTGTACACACAAATATACTTAAAAAAAAACTTAAATTTCTTAACATCGTCTGACCAAATATTGCTAAAAAAAAAATCCTCAAAAACCTTATCATCATTCCAAATGTTTTTATTTCCAATATTAAATTACATGGCATTTATAATTCCCAATATCTGGAAATGTCGTTATAACAAACAGCAAACAGTTAAATCTCCACTTTTTCATAATTCGTTCACTGTTTATCCCCAAATAATTTAAAGTCGATACATATATATATTTTGATATTTTGAAATGATAACATTATACTTAAATTTAATCAGCACTCGCCCTCTCAGTAAATCATTGATCAACAGAATAATCACTTTCATGTTAAATTAATTTCATATTTCATAAAATTTGAACCATGTTTACATCAAAAACTTGCATATACAAAAGAAATATTAACATAAAGACCCATAACTACGCACAATTTAAATCATTTATTATAAAGTGAAATATATTCAGAAACACTAGTTTCCAATTTTTAATGTTGCCATTTTTCGTCCTTTAAACTACTGTTCTCTTGACCAAACATAGCATTTTAAATTACTGGAGGGGTAAACTCTCCAAGTCCCAACTCCTGTACTGACTTGCTTAAACTTTAGAACGAACAAGACGGTTTTCGCGCACCTCGAAAAATATTAATTTTAATACATTATTTGAATTATTTAATGATAAATCTACAACTAAATTTAAACCAATTCAGCCCAGGGTTCCGAACTGCTTCAAACTGTTTAAATCATTCAATTTTAACTATTTCATTTTTATTTTCATGTATTTATGAAATTTATAATTATTTTTGCTTATACTTATTAAACAAATAATCAAGCCCGGCCTACATGCTGTCAGACACCGTCCACTCGAACGATAACAAGTGGCGTTCAACGTAATTGGGCTGTCTTCACAGAAGATTTTGCAAACAGCGCGCTTGCAAGAACCATCAACATGCTCAAGACGAGAAGTCGAACGACATCACACGTCCAGCCGGACATCAACCAGCCACCTCCAACCCAAGAGGTCACACAACCACCCTACATGTGATTTTCCAATGCTCCATTCGAAGGTATTACATTGGCCAGGAAGCGAGTTTTTCTTACCTGGAAAATTTGGAATTTTGCCGAACCCTTGCTGTTCCAAGCAAGGTAGGGATCTTTAACGTGCGTGACAACACTCACACACGGGACCTCCATTTTATCTCTCATCCGAACGAGGGTGTATTTTTGGAAAAATGCTCGCCTAACATTTTTCAAGTGGACCGTGTCGGGATTTGAATCCGGGACCTTGGGCGTAGTAGTCACACACATACCAACTACGCCACGGAGCCGCCTAGTCACACAACCACCAACAGTTCTGGGACTGTAACAACCCAGTGGAACTCAACAAACGCAACCAACTAGCAAAATGGTCACAATCAAGGCGCTCGTGGAAGACCTGTACCACGTCGCCACAGCGACATCCAAAGCAGAAAAACCTACATTCTCTGGTACCCTTCTGGAGGGTTCCACAGAATTCCTCCAACAGATGGAAGCGATGGACTCAGATGTACCTACAACGACCGCCAATTCCGAGGCTAAGGTTCTTCCTGGACAAGTACAACAGTCCAACCTTGAGAGCCAAAATAACTTCCGAGTACTATGGACAGAAGCAGATGGCGTCTTAATTAGCAGCCGCTTTCCTTGGCACTAAGGCGAAGCAAGCCTACCGCCTAAAACTAGACATCAACCGGGACATGGAGCTGTTCACGGACCTCAACCCCCGACACAGAGGAATCCAATTTAGTGTCAGATGCCGACAACAGTATGGGAAATGGTCTCCCGCCTCACAAAAATTGAAGAAAACTTGAAAGAGGCAATAATAAAAAACCAACCCCACACCAGCTGCCAGACGTTCACCCACAGCAGAACAACTATTAAGGTGCCGCTTCTGCCTTCAAAGACATTGGCACCGAGACTGTCCAACCGGAAACTCGGGAAATGACACTCCGACAAAGCCGCGCCAACAGACCGTCCGGTCGGGCAAAACGAACTGGTACGACTAAACATCACTCACAATGACCCACTACCAAGGATCCCCGTCACCATACAGAAGATACCCTTCAACGCACTACTAGATACAGTAGTATCGACGTGCATGATCAGGGAAGATCGAATACCGGCAGGTTCACGTGTAGAACCTTATTCTGTCTTTGACTATCTAGCCAAAGCAGGGACAGAAATGGCCATCAAAGGTCCGCACAAAACCTTCTTGGTAGTAGCAAACCTCGCTGAGGACATCATTCTGGGTGAATCTTGGTTTCAACGCCAGAAAGTGGTGAAGGATTACGAACAACGCTCCATACATTTTGGAGCATATTACCGCAAGACGCTCCACTGGAACGAAACGGTAACGCCCGTTACCGCCAACAGGCCACACACGCCAACTGCCACTCCCCAGCTTCCAGCTGAATTCTTGCTCAGCAACATTCGGAAAAAATTTCAACCAGTAGTCAATAGGCCAATACAACCAACTACAACATTTGATTTTTTCCAATGCTCCACTCGAAAGTACTACATTGGCCAGGAATTTTGCCGAACCCTTGGTGTTCAAGGTAGAGATCTTTAACATGCATGACAACACCCACACACGGGACCTGCATTTTACCTCGCATCCGAACGAGGGTGTATTTTTGTGAAAAATGCTCGCTTAACATTTTTCAAGCGGACCGTGTCGAGATTTGAACTCAGGGCCTTGGGCATGGTAGTCATACACATACCAACTACACCACGGAGCCGCCCAACCAACTACCACAGCCAGCACCAGCCTATTATCACTGGACATCGAAACATGCAGACCACGAACTAACCACGTAGCTCGTGTTGTTCTGCCCAATTATGTGCAAGGCGCAAAACCAGAAACGCATACCTGTGGATGGATGTCCCAAGAACAGGCACCCTTTCGACGACAATCATTTCACCCCGTAGCAGGCGATCATGGAGAAGTCCGACGCCGCCGCAAAAAAGCGAAAACGCAAACTCCGCCACAGGCTCAAATATTTTGATAACAAAGACCCCGGCGCTTCCTCGCAACAACCTAGTTACGCTACACTCTTCACCGGAGGAGAGTGTTGACTATAGCACCATACTCGAGCTGAACACAGAACAAACTAAAGAATCGCAGTTGACTATATCAAAATACACGACCTGAACACAGAACAAACCAAGAATCACGAGAAACAAAATCACGAGAAATTTCAACTCATTTTTTGTGGTATCCAAAAATCAGCACTCTCATTGGTCAAACAAAATTAGGAGATTCTTCACTCGAAAATTGAAGCACAATTTCATTGGTTAAAGACATCATTAACGTTTTTTAACACAAGAAGTATAGGAAATGGCAGTGTATAAATATAATAACAAATTCTCCGAAAGACATTTGCTAGTGCTCACCATATCCTAAGGAATCATCTTGCAGTGCTCCCCATATCCTGCAAAACCTTTAGCAAGCAGCGCTCTCCATAGCCTGTTATACTTCAGTACGCAGTGCTTTCCATAGCCTGCGTATTCTCCGACGGAGACGCTGTCCGCCGCCGTACCTAGGGCACGTCACTTTAATTCATCAATCAATAGTTACAAACTACATATGGGCGTAAAAGCTCCGTTCCATACTTCACCGACAAGTCAACTCTACCACCGGGACAACATCCCCGTAGGGTTCAATGGCGACGCACCCGACGAGGCCTAAGCCACCACTACCACAACGTCTTCCGAAGGATTCCAAAGATCACCGAAGACCTCCGAACCCCTGCAAGCTGTACATACGTCCACACCACAGTTCTTCATACCCTCACGTTGTCTCACAAGAAAAACACGAAACCATCTGAAGAGTTCTAAAGACCACCGAAGGCGTCTGGGCCTCTTAAAACTGTAAATGATTTCTAACTATCGCTGTTCAAGTTCTTACTGGGCCTCACAAATAAATTCCGAAGCCTTCCGAAGAGTTCCGAAGACAACCGAAGACTTCTGAACCCTCTATACTTGTATATATTGTCAATCATAATTCTTTGTAACTTAACGTTGTCCCTCAAGTAAAACACGAAGCCTTCCGAAGAGTTCCGAAGACCGCCGAAGACGTCTGGACCTCTTCAAACTGTAAATATTTTCTAACTACCGTTACTCAAGTTCCTACTCGGCATCACAAGCAAATTCCGAAACCTTCCGAAGAGTTTCGAAGACTACCGAAGACTTTTACACCCCGTTAAACTGTATATACATTCATTCAATAAGTGTTTAATTTTATTTTCGTTCCACAAGCAACCATAAAACCCTCTGACGAGTTCCGAAGATTACCGAACACTTCCGAACTGCTTCAAACTGTTAAAATTTTTATTTTCATGTATCTATGAAACTTATAATTATTTTTGCTTATACTTACTAAACAAATAATCAAGCCAAGGCTACATGCTTTCAGACACCGACCACTTGAACGATAACAGTAATTAATTAATAATATGAAGCGACACAGCAACTATTGCTTATTTGGGTATTATATTGATATTAATTAGATGTGATGTTACGCAAGTTTTGATACATTATGTACTTAGATCAGGTTGGCTGTAAAAAGAACTCCATTCCATCAGAAGGCCAAAATAATCCGGATCCACTTGGAAAACTCGTCCTTTGAAGAATTGTGCCCTAGACGAGTTGGCGCACATTAATTAAGACAGTACCAAAAAGCCCTTCTGGGTAAGTGTTTATGGTAACGTAGCTTGGTAATTGTAACTATTTCCCTTTACATTTATAATTTATTAACTCCCGCACCACTGTAATTAGCCGGTGCCCTTTTAATATGTTATGGGGTTTCCGCACCTTCCGATCAATTCAAAATTGAACAGCCTAATGATTCTTTCACCCGTAGCAACAATCAAAAATACCTGAAGATATTAATTTAGCCGATGCTGAATTTGCAAATTTCAATGAAATACACGTGCTTATCTGAGCGGAAATACACTTTGATGTGTTATGTAACGACACCCAAAAATTTCGTAAGAACAGACCTTTTATCCAGAAGACGAGATTAGGATAGATCGTTTCGGGTAAGATTTGTAATTCGATAAAGGGTTGAGTTTTATTGTGTAACTTAAACGTTAATGAAGCGATACAATAGCAGGTAAAGCGATTTTGAGAAATCAAACACATTGTAAAGGAACCTTTATGTTGTCAAAGCCAGACGGAGGTCCCCACACCCATGGTCCAATGTCGCGAAGTAATACCCCTCTAAACTATGTAGTGACTACAAAATAAAAGAGGGAAAGGTAAAAGAAGAAAGTTGGATGTTTAAAGCTTCATAGCAACCAGGTAGAAAAGACAGGAAAAAGGGCTCGCATTGAGCAAAATAGTAGATAACTAAGCACTGCACAACCAGCTAAAATGTAGTCAGCAGCTTGGAGTGGGGAAAACCATTCTTATGTGATCGACGGTTATCTCGAAACCAAGAGCGGAGGAAAAATAAGGTTGAAACACAGATATAAAAATACGTAAATGTAGAGTATTGGGATATGCATCCTAGAGAAAGGATAGAGAGTAAATGTCCTTATTAAAACATATCGATCTGAGTGATCATCTGCAAAGTTAATGATACAATAAGCCCTACACTTATACGACATTGAAAAAAAAGTGACTACTCCAGATGAGACCTAGGTAGATCATCTTTCTACCGAGCGCATCCGCTACGACAAGAAAAACAGACAAAATTTAAAATGATCAACTTAAATATATCTTTACGGTAGTTAAAAAACCGTACCTACCATAAGATACAAAAAAATTAAACGATTGGCAGTTATTTAAAGATAAAAGTTGAACAATATTGGATTAACGATGAAATACAACAAAAGACGACAGAATCTCACCAACATGTTTAGGAAAAAAACAGGAAAAAATTATACAAAATTTCCTATGGTCTAAAAAACAGTTCATAAAGGAAACTACAAAAAATTGATTGAGGTATTTTCAAAAGAAAACAGAATAAAAATTTCTCGTAGTCGCAAATGTTGAAATCCACTTTTTACTGCAGAGGCATAGTTCGCGAACCAACGTCTGTCGAACGAGAAAGGCACAATCTGACATCAGCTAGCACAAGTTCTAAAGATTCGTTGAATTGCTCAAACGGACGATATATTAACCACGACAAAACAATGCATTGCCTTAAGTAATAATAAGAATAATAAGGAAATAGAGGATGAAAATTTAAGAAATTATTTAAGTGTAGTGACAAAATTGTTTTTAAACAGGGAATCAGAGAGCTATAAAATTTTGAGATAAATAAGGTACCTTGGAAGCGAGAAGGTTTAGAGTAATTTAAAGCTAAAGCACGGCACAAGATAAGTCAAAAAATAAAAATTTAATTTAGATACAATAGAGACGACAAAATATATTCAAATAGAAGTAGAAGGAAAGGCAGTAGCTACTAATCATTATGAATAAAAGAAAGGTTTTAAATCCTTAATGTGTCACCGTCTTCGAAATTTACCATTAGGATCTCGTAAGTGATAAATTAAGTTAAGAACTACACAAGATACTTCGTATAAGATAAACTTGGGAGCTAATTTTTTACAAAACTTTTTAGTTGTACTAAAAAGAGATGGTTTTATTTCATGTTTAATTTAAAAACCCAGCCTGACCTTACATGCAGGTAATTCATGATAGTTAATATAATATGCAAAATAAAACATACACAAAAAAGGTACAAGTAACAATTTAGGTATTATAGATGTAATTAGCTATTCTTTAAAAATAAAAGATGAGAAACGTTTTTTCATGAAGAAGCAATATCAAACACCCGTTTAACCATGATATATTTAACAGAATTATAAAAGCAATTCTATTAGTGGACGTTAATTAAAAAAAAGCTTTGTTAAATTAGAATATAAAAATCCTCGAAGTTAGGTTATGGTATAAATTTTGAAGATTTCGATTAATTTTCCTTTAAGATTGATGTATTATTTTTAGATATCTATAGATATACAGAACTTATATTAGAATAATAAAAAGATTACCTACCACGTTCGGGCAATTTCACACAAAAAAAATACAAATTATTAATTACAACACTGGTTTTTGTAGAAAAGGTAGATAAGGTAATACACTTTAATCGATAGAAAATTATAAATTAATACTTCATTTAGGAAAACATGAAACACATGTTACTTAGAAGTTAAGTTAGGCACCCTTATAATTCATAATTGGTGTAATGTTGAAATATAAGTTTCAAATTAAATTAATTTTAAAAATTTAATTTTTTTTAATAAAATGTGTAAAGGTGCTTACCTTATGGTATAGAACTTAACTAGTTACATAGTTAGTGCATATAAATACTCGAAGCATGAAAATTGGCGCCATTTATTATATACGTTAAACAAGGGTACGGTAATTAATTGCATGTCCGCATAGGGGCGTACTAGGTTTCTTAGAGATTACACACGAACTAAATTAATTTACTTTAATATTTACAATGTACAGTAATTAATATTAGTATCTTTCAAAATTTTTGCATATTAGCAAAGTATGTCTGAGATAATTATTGTTTACTTCAGTTTCACGGTGTGGGTTTGCTCAACGTCTTTTCTAGTCCATGTTTGTGTATTGGAGTTCGCTAGTTTCTTCTTTTCTTACAACATACACAGGGACAGGACAAGGTACTATATTTAGATTTACGTAGGAACCAACGATTAAATACTTCACTACTTTATTTATAATACACTCCCGCACACGTCGATAGGTTTACTTGAGCGTCCTTCATCGTGGCTGCTTTTTCCTCGTCAACCACCACCGCTTTATAACGCGTTCCGATTGGTAAGGAAAACAACATGTGCGTTTCACGATCCGCGCGTACCGGATTCCCGCAAGATTGCACGATGATTAACGGCCATTTTCATCTCAAAGCACATTTAGTATACGTAATTCCCTAATTCCCAAAAACTATATTATACAACTATGTGTATTATATTTAAATTAGTTCTACAAAAAATTTCCTATGATAATTATTTGTGGCTGCGTATAGGTCAAAGGACAAATGTGGAAATTACTCTGTACGACGATTGGCTTCAAAGGATCGAGATGCACCGTTTAAGGTAACAACGTTGCATAGGTTGGAACTATGTGCTGCAGTTTTAATATCACAGTTTATATTTAAGTTAAAATCTTGCATAGAGCAGCGCATAAATTTTGTACACTTGTGGACTGATTCTACTATTGCGCTGCATTGAATAGCAACGTTCCCAATCACCTGGAAAACATTTGTTGCAAACAGTTGCAAAAATTCAAACTAATTCAAACATTTTTGATTGGAAACGTAAGTGCAAAGCACAACCTGCGGACACAATTTCAACAAGCATAAATAAATAATAAATTATAGAATTATAGTAGAACGGACCCAACCGACTAAGTGAAGATATCTTCCTATGGCCAAGTTGTAAATGTTGAAAAAATGATATGAAAACCGCATCAGAAGGGCGCGTTCCTACTAGTCTCTTTCACACGAATTTAAATTTAGATGATGCGCTTTTTGACAAATACCCTTCTATTATTAAGCTGCAGCGTATAGTGGCATATTGTCCTTTTACAAAGGCAGTTCACCTAGGACTAGTTTCCTGTCTAACCTTTGAATGTTTTCGTTTTCACAGAAGTGATTCGTTGCACGCGGAGAAAGATGCAATAATTTTTCTGACAATGCAAATTTTGTTAAACCAAATAAAGCACTTAATAAGTTAGCAATCGTTTTTTCTAAATATCACTAAAATAAGGCTCAAGATTATGTTGCCAACAATACTATAGTTTGACATTTCATTGCCCCAAGAGCTCCCACATTTGAAACGTTAACTATTGTTGACTATTTAATACTGTAAGTTTTGTTCCCTTATTGGTGCTAGCTTGTAATTGTATCTACATATACTATTGCAAATATGTATTTTTTTGTCATTATGCTTTAGCAGATTTACTTGGAGCAAGCTCGGCAGTGTTAATCTAGTAAGTAAATAGGTAAGAGTCGTATAGTTATTTTTATAGTTATTTAGGTCTATTAGTGTATTTAGAATTTGAAATTGCTTTACGGTTGTCGTCATTTTCTCTGTATTAATGAGTTCAACAGACGTAATCTGAGTTCGTCATATTACCTTCTTTTAACTATTGTGCAATTGTAATTAACTAGTTGTTTGCTGTGCCAATGCAGAATGTTATAAATTACATTTGTTAAATGTTACTCAGTGTTAGCTTAAATTATGCGACAATATTTATTAGTGTTAATGGCGTAGTTCTTTTATTACAAAACACCATTTACTTGAATTGTTGCTTAGATATAGCTAATATTTAATGTTAGTACGTGAGGCGTGAAATATTAATGCGTGAGGAGTGAAGAATTCAGATGTTTGTGCTTAAACCAACAGTTTAATATTGTTTGCTATCTAAATTCACAGAAGTTACTTATTATATTTTACAAGTGTTTTTGTGTTTAATTATCATTTTACGTACAGAAGTTCTAAAAGACTAATGAGTCGCGTGACTCCTCTCCCCCAATTTGCGAATGTGTTAGCGTGGGATTCGTTTTTTTTCTTTCATTTGTTACCGTAATTTTGGAGAACATTCCGTTACTGATTTCGTTTATTCTTACTAGTCTGTTTTTTACGGGTATCAAAATTTTTATAAAGGGAGAGATGTGATATAACAAATAAGCACGTCAGTTGAAAGTTATTTATGAAGTTAATTAGAAACGCCAAAATGTAGTAATACGAGCAAGCAGTAGAAGGGGAGCGAAGTTGATGTGCTTGAATGAAACACAACTTTACAGATGTAAATACAGACATCCTTGCAGAAAGAGAACGCTGCGTGCAACTTATTTTTTTTTAATTACGCTTGCAAATGCAGGATAGGTTTAAATTCACGTGGTCGTAGAATTAATGTCGTTGACGAACAGTTCGTGGAATTAGCGGCGTGCAGAAGAGGTTAGGACTTAAAGAGTTTGCCGTTTCAATAATTTGGATTTTGTGTTATGTTATATTAAGAGAATTGTTAGTTGGGGGGAAAGAAAAATGAGAGTACTTATGGTTTCCGACATTTTTAAGATTAAAGATATATCGAACAGTGAGTAAACTATAAGCTTTTATATTTCTACTTATTAATTAAGAACATGTGAATTGAAAGCGTAAATATTTGTATTTATGTAATATAAAGTTAGTCACACAAAGTAATTATTTTGTTGAACGATGACAGCGACAGTTTACGTGTTGGTCAAATTTAAGCATGTGTTATTGTATAAGGAAGTTATAAACATTTTAAAATATTAAGGGATATGTACGTATTAATATTAAATGTCGTGGAGTTTAGTGTTAGTTAAAGCATATAACTTTAGGAATTTGAATGGACAATGAAATCATAAGAGGAAACGCTAGTTTTTAACTCCTTTTGCGTTTGTTATTTCCTGAAATGGGATTTGAGATGTCATGTACATCTATATTGGAAATTGGAAAAATGTTTTGATAGTTTATTTATTGATTTAATTTTTTTCTTTAGGATTTCTTTTTGAATACCTGGCCAGAGTAATGTTAGGAAATGAGGTTTTTAAGGAACGTACATTTGTATTTATATTGCAATTATTTAATGTCAATAGAGGTTAATTATTGGTTAAATTTTATTTGAGTTTATTTGTGAACTAGAAAAAAATTAGGTCCTGTAAAAGGAATACCAGTCGCCCAGTGATAGTGTCATATTTGGGGACGCATTTTATTTTACAGTTTTTTTTAAATGACAAAACTTGAAAGAAAAGGTATATGCGAATAAAATGTTACTCTAAATAACCGTTTTTCGTTTAGGGAAAAGGGCTTGCTGAGACGAGACGGTTTGGCATCCCTTGAACAAAGATAATCGAAAAGCCTTCCAGGGTAGGTGAATACTGTAACGTGGTTTGTTTGTATTTGAACCACTTTATTATTTGTTTTTTATTTTTACTATTTTTATTGCTTTCCCTACTCCCGCTCCACTGTAGTTAGCAGATGCACCCTTAAATTGTTACGGAGTCTTCGCTCTATCAGGGCATATCTAAATTTATAATGTATCGCTGATTTTACCCGTAACATAAGGCATATTTTGCACTTTGGTGTAACATAAATGGCAATTACAACCCCACGTTCAAACACCAACTTATTCGACAGAGGGTGTCATCTTATGGAGTGGCATGCGGGCAACCTTTGAGCTCGTGGATACCCTGATATAAACCTATTACTTTAGTAACTTTTAACGTAAAGGAGGTAAATCAATCGTTACTGATTAATAAAAGTTGACTTAGTAATCGCACAGAGTAGATATAAAACAAGGATTTTAAAAGAATTGTGTTACTTATTAAGGGTATATAACAAGATTAGTGTCTTTTGCAAAGTAGGTGTCAAGGTAAACTATATATACAGAATATTTGTAGAGACGAAGTATTGTAGGTGTTCATGACGCAGCCTCTGTACGTTTCAGGAATGTTATACCCTCTCAAACAAGTCGCCAAATTCTTTAAAATATGAAAACTATTTCGCCCACTAACGCAGACAATCAATCTGTCTGGAAATCAACGGTCCAAACACCTCCGTTTTACTCATTTTTAAATAAGAATGTGGGCCAAAACCATAATAAGAAAAAGTCAATTAGACTCGGTTACAAATTTCCTACTATCTTTCAAAACATTAGATTTTCCGTAAGAAACTAGTCTGAATCAGCAAATTTCGTACAAAACTGAGAATTCATCAATGGTGCTAATTTTCAATTTATAAAGGCGTCTCCGTTAATTTAGCATTCATAATAATTACTTTGAAATACCCGAAGCAATTAATTATTTACGTAGCATTTTTCCTGAAATGAATTAGCTGGCTCAATGAATTTGATTTACGAGATTTAAAAGCGAAGACGGCAGAGAAGAGCAATTAAAATTAAAAAGAAAGAACGAAAAGAAGGGCGTTCTTGCCTGAAGATGATTAAATAACCAAATGATTTCATTGTAAATTAATTGGCACGTCCTATGGTACCTTTGGTCCATGTGTAAGAAGCGTAAATCTGTTACACCATCTCGTGGTGTTTAAAAGAATTAAAACTTTTTCTATAAAACTTTATAATAAGTTTTTTTCGGGTGATGTAGAAAAATCTGTCAGGCCTGTAAATTAACCCTTTACACAAACTTTTCCTGCTGCATTATTTTTGTAATAGGGGCAAAACCCTTATAATACTGAAACGTAATTTTTATGAAAATTACCTCAACACTTAGTTAAAAAAATGTTTAAGCTTAGGAGAAAAGAACGAATGCTGTCTTGTAACGAGATCGAGATTTGCAGACTGATAATGTAACGAACTTCTTTAATTGTTCTTCAAGGTTGAATACAAGCCTGTGTACTTACAGACACACAGAAACCTTAATGTATTGATGATAATTTCTAATAATTGCTAATTCCTTTGAAATGTTTATAATGATATTTAATTTTAATAGTTTCTGTATTGGTAAATCCCACCAATAGGGCCAGGGATATTTCCTTTAAGAAATATAATTTTTAGATTTTATGCATTTTTTATGACTATTGATGTCCAAATCCATGACTCAATGGTTTATTTTTTAAACTCGTGTGAATACGAATACGCTTTCTTAGATCGGTTATTTACCGAAATTTGTTTGTAAATTAATACAAATAGTATAAAGTCACTCTATCTCTATTAGCGGTTGTATTTAATATAAATTCGGCGCCTTCCTGTTTATTTCTGTGTCCTATATTATAATGAAATAACCACGTTATAACGTACAACTCGCATCACGATAAAACACCGGGCAATTAAATAGTCATTAACACTTATCCCGTGATTCCAGCAGGGTGCAGGAGTCATTCTACAGAGTCGGTTCCTGCTGCCTTTGTTATGGTGTAGATTACTACTTCGGGTGTTTCTGCTGGTGATGCCTCGCTGAACAATACGACAGGGAAGATGTAAATAGGGTGGAAACGAGAACGAAACACTCACGTTAGCACTACACGGCAAGCGTTAAGGTAGTGTTCACTCTACGGAAGGTGGTAAGGTAGTGTTCCTTCTTCGGAAGGCGCCACCGAAGTATCCTAAGTTATGCTGCATTCCACATAAATGTCACCCCTTCAACCGAGGGCTACGCACTTCCACTTTCGTTGGTGGGAACTGAACTTCTTCCCATGGGAGAGCTGTTATGTTAGCATACTTGCGATCGCAAAGTTAAGTCAATAACGTCAATAACCGTGCAAACACCAACCAAACGTGATTTTCAGGGCGTCAACAGTATCGTAGTAATCGACGGGGAATTTTCCACGCAAAGTTTTTAAAAGGTCCCTAAACCTAAATTAATACACTAATACCTAGGAGCTTTAAAATAAAGCGTAACAACGTTACTAATGTCAACTACCAAAGATTATATAAATTGTTCGGAGTATTTTTGCGCTACGGTTCATTTAACTAACTGAAATTAATAAATTTTTCCGATTACTCAATGTTTGCTTAAATAGCGTATTAGCGTTACAAATCAGCGAATCAACCCTCACCTCCGACAAACGAACGTTCACTTATTGGGGTCGTCTTGACCTCCCCGTTATCTGGTGTTGTTTAGTTATCCCCACTGGCTGCATCATGTTTTTATTCTGCCCTGCTTGTATTAGTCTTTCTCTCGTTCTAACGGTACGTGTCTTCTGTGTAAAATCATTTGTCCTTTTCATGTGCAATTCCTGTATTTCAATAACGTTGTGGTTTTCTATAGTGCTTGCATAAATTTTGTCGCAACGTATTACTACGTGATGCTCGTCGTGTTTTAATTGTCATTAGTCATAGTGAACTAATGTTTACAGAATTTTCTACGTCTGCAATTTCTCACACATGTTCATCGTTTTGACTTCTAATCTCCACTTTTTACCGTATGACGCCTTCGTCTATTGCGATCAACTTTCTATTGGTAATGCTGAATTTTTTATAGTTTATTTTCTGTGGGGTGTATCACCACATTTGTCATAATTAATGACTAATATTTGTACTTTTAATACGCGTTCCAATTTATTTTAAAGCAAATAATTTTATTGCTTATAGTTATAAAAAAATGTCCTACATTTGACTTTCCAATGCTCCGCCTGAAGGTATTGCATTGGCTAGGAAGTAAATTTTTTACCTCGAAAATTTGAATCTTGTCGAACCCTTGTTATTCCAAGTGAGGTAGGGATTTTAATGTGTGTGACAACACTCACAACGGGAGTAACGTTTCGCCTCTCATCCGAAGTATTTTTGTGAGAAATTCTTGCCTCACATTATTCAAGCGGTCTGTGTCGGGAATCGAATCCGGGACCTTCGGTTTAGAAGTACTACGCAAACCTACCCAACCCGCGGAACCGCCTATAAGTAAATGCCATGATTTGAACTACATTTCTAGAAACAAAGGAATTAAAATGACACATTTGATTAACACTAAATATTTATACAATCTTAATAGAGAGAGTACGTCCATATTTATTCTAAACTATCACGGAAGAAAAAGGGTTACTGTTGCTATTGTGGAGTACATCAGACTGGGAACATAGCTAAGTGCTCTAGGTAGCTGAGTAAGCACGAGACATTCAAGATGTTGTTCTACTATTCTCCGCTGATGGGTTCAGTGAGAATTTTATCTACAATAAAATTATTATTTTGCTGGTGACGGAATTTTTAACACTCCATGATGTCAACCCTACAAACACTGGTCTCAATAAACTAGGCGGCTCCGTGGCGTAGTTGGTACGCGTGTGACTACTATGCCCAAGTTCCCGGGTTCAAATCCCGACATGGTTCGCTTGAAAAACATTTTTCGCAAAAATACGCCCTCGTTCGGATGAGAGGTAAAATGGAGGTCCCGTGTGTGAGTGCTGTCACGCACGTTAAAAATCCCTACCTTGCTTGGAACAGCAAGGTTCGGTAAAGCTCCAAATTTTCCAGGTAAAAACTCGCTTCCTAGCCAATGTAGTACCTTCGGGTGGAGCATCGGAAAAATCAAATGTAGGGTCTCAATAAACTGCTACAAAGGTTAAATAAATAACACGAGTTAACCTAGTAATAAAGAAATATAATGTTCTGAACAGCTTTCCCAAAATAAGTACGTTGTAGCCCAAAATGATTTTAAAGAGGAATACAGGTATAACGAATTAAACCTAGAAAATTTTACATAATTATGGGATGTCCCTTTAAATAGACACACTTCCAACACTTTGGGCAACTCAGTTAAAGTATAGTCTTAGTCTAAATACTTATGCAACTAAATAAAATAAAGTAATCACTAAAGGATAAGTTCCATCTACGAATAATTCTTATATTGGAACTAACAAATTGCCCATTACTCACTATAACATTTCCAGACTTTCTAAGAAAGTAATGAAACTAAGGTTTCGGTCGAAGGAATCTAACGCTTTTAGCTTAATGGTGACATATAATTTTTCCTGGAAATGAGTAGTTTAAGCATAAACAACAAAATTAATTTTTTATTATTTTACAGATAGAAAAGCCAATGACCGGTTTTGCTGTGGTTGCAGCTCATCAGACTGACGCATTTCTCTATGCAAACCAACTAGCAAAGTTCTTAAATTATAAGGGAATAACAGTGTATTAATACATACAAAACATTTCCCATATGTCCTCTGTACTCGGATGTAGGCAACTAACCATCGGAAACTTTTTTAAATCTCATATATTTTTAGTGACGATCTCATACCCAGACAAAATTTAATAATATTAATAGCCTATGACAACTAAGTTGGAAATAACAAATGACCTATTACCCACTATTATATTAACGGACCTTTTAAGAAAGTACTACACCTATTGCTACTGGGAATCTCGATCGACAGAAGCTAATGCGCTTTTAGCTTATCAGTGACTAAATTTTGTCTAGAGATGAGTTCAAATATAGTGAACGAAAATTAATTTGTTGGGTATTTTACAAAGAGAAAAGCCAATGACCGGTTTCGATATAATTGCAACTCATCAGATTGGCGTATTTCTCTTTGCAAACCTTGAATCCCTTATAATTCAAGATCTTTATTGGTTGTTTGCAAAGAGAAATGCGCAAGTGTGATCAGCTGCAGCAACAGCAAAACCAGTCATTCGCTTTTCTGTTTGTAAAATAACCAAGAAATTGATTTTTGTTTACTATACTTGAACTACTCATCTCCAGACAAAATTATATGTAATCCTTATATTTACACAACGATGCCAGTTCATTACGTACTACGCTGTATAGGCACCCTACGATGCAAACACGTACACATAGTAGCCAAACACTAAACTAAACAGGGTGTAATGATGTCGATGTGAGATTTTATTGGCCAACCTCACAAGAGGGTAATTATTCTTAATGTAAATTGAAATTGTAATGATAGTTTTAGATGTTAATAATACCATTGAAAACCAAACTAAACCACAAACAAAATTTGGATACAGGTTGATTTACCTGAAGCGCACAGATTTGTATAGTCTAACGTATGCAAATGTAAACTATATCAACGGTGAGTTATAGTGTGACATGAACAATGTAACAATTTACATATATAACCCCTCGCATTTTGAAATCTCCCCACGACGTTTCAAAACGAAAGAAACCATAAACCTACCTACCCGTATCTTATAATTATCATAACTTCAATAAAACAACGCTAATTTTACCTATCACAAGTAAACGCAAACTAAAGTATTTCACACACAAATAACTAATTCATTTATATCTACAATGTTTTTGCAACAATCTACGTATCTGGAACTTCTTAGTAGTCATACGAAGATGACAAGTCTTGGAAGATCCAGTCAGTTACTCAAATGCTTTTAAGTTCATTATGGTGGCTTTGGGCTAAATATGATTTTGTATTCTAAATTAGTGTAGTTTTAAGGTTCATTTGTTTTGATTAATAATGTATAACGCTATGACCTCATGGTCTTGGAAGAAACGCCAAATTTATGCTGATCCAAAAGATAAAAGTGCGAGAAAAGGTTTTCGTTCTAAATCATCGCGTTTAGGGGTTTAATAATATTTGTCTATGTGCGTGAAGGTACGGTTGTAAGCCATTACACTCGAATACTAGATGTTCCGGCGTTCCTATTTCTCCGCAGTGCATATATTGTTGCCAACTAAATTCATGCGTTCTCTGTATGTTGGGCAGGGTCTGTGGCCAGTTAGGTAATGAATAAATCCTTAACTGGGCACCAGATATTTTGCTTTTAGACGGTGTTTGACATTTGGGATCGTTGCATATACTCTTCTACCGGTCGTGCTTTGATCCTAACGCGTCCGCCATTCTGCAAGTATGTAGTTCTTTATTTCCGTCATTGTCGTGAATAGTGGGATCGTGTTTAAAATGCGTTCTAGTTGTTGGTTGTCATTGTATGTGAGATAGTGCATTGCAGCTCGCTGTTTCACTACCAGGTCCAGGTACATGAAAACTGTTACGTGCCAAAGTGGCACTTAAACATGTTTTAGGTTAATTTTGATGTGCGGAAGTTTCGCGCCACAAATTCAAAAGACTTGGCGCGTATTTCCGTTACGTCACAGTGCGTTTGCGCCAGATCGCGCGACGCGAGTGGAGTAGGGACAAAGTGGGGAGAAGTTTCCGTGAGTCTCTGTAACGTGGCTGTTTGCCTTTGATCTTCGAGGAGTCCAGTTGTCGTGCTTGGTATCGTATCTTTATTTTTATTATGTAGATTTCCCTTGCTTATCTTTGTCTGTCTTTGCCTGATTAACCCGTTCCTATCGTTTCGCTACATATAGGAATATAGATACGACCTTGGAGCAGCCCACGACCTTGGATGAACGAGCCCATGACTGCCGAAGCTGGTCCGAGCGCTTTGGAAGAGCGTTGGGCGTACCATCTTTAATTGCCTTAAAAAGGGCCCTCCGTAGCCCTGATGGATTTCAACAGAAGCCAACTTTAAACTAGGGACATATTCATGTGAGTATTTGCCGTATAACGATTGTCTTAAATTTATATTTTCCGATAATTACGTATTAAATTTGTGCATTGGTGACGTCATTGATAGATGGGCGCGCCAAATCTGTATAAGATTAGCGTTACCAATCGCCCGTGACGTCGCTTATTTCGCGCTTGCGCGATGTATTTATCAACGTTTTTTAAACTGTAAAAATTCGGCTTTAAAGCGTAAGAAAACAACCGTAAGGCCCTAACTGTATATACCATACTTTGGAGTTTGAATTTATGTACTTTGGAGGAACAGAGTGATCGGTACAGATTATAATACATGAACATAAACTGTACCTTCAAGACTAGTCAGCACAGTCGTTCAGAAGCAGTCGGACACAAATACCAAACAGACCACACATCAATTTTGACTAAACACAAATGATAGCCACGGTACTTTTTTTCTATAGTAGGAAAGTTAGAGAAGCTATGGAGATCAGTAAGAAGCTCAGTGATATTAACAGGAGTGAAGGTTAGCAACACTTCCTTTAACGGGGAAACTGACACTGAAAGCGCAAACCGTAACTTTTACTCAAGCGTAAGTGTAAGATTAATCGGCTTGCTTGTTTACTCGCACTTTAGGTTAGCATACCTATGCAAATCGCGATTTTTCCATTGTTTTTCAGCTATTAAACCCCTGGTACATTGAATGATAATGTAAGTTTGTTTGTCCAAAGGTGACTTTTCTTGCAACCACGTTATGTTTTAATGGTGCCTTTCATGAAAGTGGGCAAAGTATCGATTCTTATTATAATATACACGGTTTAAACATGGAATACTATTAATTAGGCCTCTGGCCATTAATATCTCTATAAATACTATGTTGTGTGTTAACTCTTTATTATGAGGAAGCTATTTAAGGAGAACAATTCCTACTTGTATTAGTATAAAAAATTAGAAAGTAATTTTGTTCGCCGAAAACGTTTTCCATTAAGCTAAATATTTTTTGATATATTTGGTTCTTTTTTTGTTTAAGATTGTTTATTTGTACTTGTTATCAAAACATAACTGTGTAATAGTACTATATTGGCGTTTTTTAGAATTAATGTAAAGGTAATAGTTACGGTCTTGATGTGAAAAAATATATTGCAATTACCTAGAAAAGTGATTAATATACAGGTAATTTAACATTTAATTTTTTTCCCTAGAAACCCATCCCCCACCACTGTTGTCAGCCGGTGCAACGTTAATTCAATACGCGGCGCTTCTTCTTTTGGTATTATTAAAAATTTTACAACAAAAAACTACACCAACAGCAACAGAAATAAAGGAATAAATGTATTTTGGAATAAGCAAACAAACGTGTCTTACACTAGACGGTTATTAATAGTTTCAACAGTAAAACACGTCCACTACTAAACGCAAATATTTACATTAAGAAAGGTTTATTGCTTGATTTTCTTGTCAAATAAATTTATTACACGCTACAAACCTACCCATTTCCTGTTTACACATAATCAAAATTTCACGCAGCGTTGCCCCTTGTGTAATTGCCACTGCAGGGCTTCATTCTAATGGAAAAATTGAGGTTGATGTTAAGTGTATCGTTAAATGTGTCATTTCAGAATGCAATCTAAATTTATATTTAGAAGTAAATCATACATTATCCAAATACGTTAATAGGATGTTTAACACTTTCGACATGAGATAACCAAATACCTTGTAAAATAAAATCATCAGGTCTATGCACTTGAAGATTCAAGTGATTTTGTAACTATACTGAGTGTATTAAGGGCTATTGTAATTGCATTGGGTTGAGTATGCTCTGGACATCACTGAACGCACTTCGTTTACACTTCTTTATTCGATCCGAACAAGACAATCATTAACCTACTGGTAATTTCTACAGGGGTTTATAGCTGTCAATAATGACCTAACAATGTCTTTCTTAAAGCGACGGGTACACTGAATTTTCACTAATCCAACCTTGTACAATGACGTACTATTTACACAAGCACTAATCGACTAATTGTAATATACTAATTTACATGGACACTACGCGTTATATTATAACAACTCGGTCCAGTAATTCATTTCATACTATTTGTAGATTCATACCCGACTGAACTGCACAGGCCGCCAGCAGTGACGCTATTTATATCTAGCCGCATACCTTCGATACCATTCTATAAATTACGAGAACCTACTCGAATCATCCGCTTTGTTTACTTTTTATCAGTTTTTTAAATACACCCCTGTAGCTGTCAATCATTCTATTAATACCTATAAACGGGCAATTTATATGCTTGTTTCAATTGTTTTTGATCATTCTAAGAATGTGTTAGACTTATGCAAATTAAATTTAGAAACTTCCTATTGTGTGCTTAATAATGTTTTTAAGTCCACTCATTTGTAAACCCTATTGGTCCAAGGACGTAGTGCCGCAGGGTTACTAACAATTATTCTTTGTGCGCAGATGCCGTGTTTGCGTTTGGGTGTATCATTCTGGTCAAGTGTAGACTATGTGACGCTTCGTTACAATACATACGACCTTATATCTGATGCTTAATCGCGCATAAAATTGTTCATAAACACATTTATCGCTCTTAACGAAGTTTTTATTCTTGATCGGAGAAAAGCACTTGTATAATGTCTTTACTGCAAAACGCAAATATACAATAAGCATGGAATGGAAGAGAGCCAATGCGCTAAACAACTGCGTCACCTGGGTAGATGATTATAATCGGAAAGATATACAAATCTAGATAAATATGCGCAACCAAACATCAACTTAACTTTCAATTACATATGGCATTTTAGTTCATCAAATCTAACAGGGTTAAAATTTTGATTTGAAATGATTATTTAGGTTTGCATACAAGTCTAAGTTATTATTTCATCTTATTAATTAATATATATTGCTATGGATGCTAGCTTAATAGAAAATGTGAGCTCTTACGTTGAGAGCCAAGAAATTATGCTATGTATATTAGTTAAAAACGATAAAATGAGATGATGTGGATTGTTAGCTCAATAAGCTCATATTCCTTTGCCAGCTCAGCGATAAATATGCAGTGGACTTTAAGAAAATGAAATGAAACAAAGAAATCTCAACATTATAGTCATAACTGCAAAAAAAATTTTTGTGGACAATCCTCGATACATTCAAAAACATCCCTCTTCTACATATTATCTAAGGAATTTACTTACACACACAGGCATAAAGAAAGCCTATAAATGCAATTTACAACTTAAGTCCATAAAAAAAGAATATTTCATTATTACTTGCACATTAATACAATCTTCACCTAATGCTTGTTAATAATTAGAAAACCCTAAAGCTGTTCATATGTAAGTCATAAATTTTTTTTAAGACGAAGATGTACAAATTAAATATTCTCCTACACCCCGGCTCAGTGTGGCTGATCAGTAACCTTGAGCAAACCTTTTTAAATGATCAAACCACCTCGAGGTTTGACCTCAGAATTGCTAGAAACATTATCCACTTACAAGTAATTTTTTATACGCAAGAATCCTACTTAATACTATCACAAAGTGTCTCTCTAAGGATTTAAAACAAAGTTTTACTGCGTTTTGTATCGCCAAATTTTTACTGTTATTTATATCTTCATTACAACATGTCTTTGATTATAATTGTTATCTAAAGATCGTTTCCATTTAGAATTAACTGCATCGAAAAATTTCTGGTATCGTTTTGTTTTAGAATTCCACTTAACTTCCTTATATATCCACTTTGTCAGTTTTTGAAGGTACTTTTATTTTATTAGATTAAAATATTACGTGGTTTTGAACCAAAATAACTTATCATTTATATTGGAGTAATGTGTCGTTGCTGCACTCTATCAAACAGCGATTTAGTAACTATCTATGAATAACTGATGAATGATGAGTGAATCCTCCTCATTATCTACTGACTTTATATAATAAAATTCTAAATATGTCATCGTTCTCGAACGTTCCGATTACATTCTAGGAGGTTTGAATCGTGCCATGATATATTAATTAACTGTTATTTTGTGTGTTCTTAACTTTAATGGCCTGTCACTTTCAAATTTATTGAAATCATAAAAATTTTACTATCTCTTAGTAATAAATAAAACTGCTTGGCATTTAGCTCTTCCTTTTATAATTATATGAGCTTTTGTTATAATTTATAGCCATTAAAAATGTGTATCTTATCTGGTTTATAGTCTTTACCGGTGTTATCGTGTTCCGTAAACTTAGCAGATGTGTATTCATTCACGCAAGATAATTCGATGTCTTTACAAATTGATTTATGGTTTTCGTAAGGTCTAGAAATATTGGAGTTTCTTTCAAAGCATGTAAATAAACGCAGTGTATTACGTTTTGGAATAAATAACGTTTATTAAGTAAAGTTTTTAAAAAGGATAACTTGAGATTGAAGTTATTTAGTATTCATAAGCTGGATGAATGTTTACACACGGATTTTTCAATTAAGGAATGTTTTCATATTTTTGCCGGTTAGAACCTTTCTTTAAATAATTTTTTAAAGAAAAGATTTACGCATTAGTTAGAAAATGGGTTTTACTTATGCACTAGTAGATACTATATTAAGTTTATCTAACTAGAAATATTAAATATCTGAAAATTTAATTTTCTCAGCTAAGGGTCGGTATTTTATACGGAATGTGGCGCTCAATGACCTCATATGATCTTATTTCATCTACATATATATTGTAGTGTCAGAGGGAGCTACCAAGGGTTCTAGGGTTGTTTAGTAGAAGGTAGTGTATGCCAAGTAAAATGATCTATATATCTGATCACATAATTTAAAAATGTATGTTTGCCGTACTTTACATATGCTAAAGTATTCAAAATGGTAGTTGAGATGTAAGTGCCAAGAGGTAAATTAAAATGACTTGATGACGTGATAAAAGATGCACAGTGCTCAAGGGTTTATACTGAGTTAAATTTAATAGGCCATTGAAAGTACATTTGCCATCCGAAAACCGGATGCGTCTATGGATGTCCACTATCAACCACGCCGATCCAGGGTCATGTGTGATTTATTTTGGCTTTTGTTTAATTAGAATCAACTTTTGGACGAATATGTAATCTCAAAATTATAAGTGATAACAATGTCAAATGTGATTGAAGGATTGTAAAATATTTAGAACCAATACTAGAATATTATGTGAAAACTATGAAAGTGTAAAAGGACATAATTTATGGTATGTGCGACACAAACTTAGTGTTTAAATATTATTGGACGGTTTTAGTTTATGTAATTTGTAATGTAGTAGGCAAGTAACGTTATAATTATCACCTTGGAAAGTAAACAAGGAGAGTTTATTTTGAATATTTTTGGTATAAAGACGTATTTTAAAGAACTGCGCTAATTTGTGTAAAGATTTTGGAAGATTAATAAACGTGTTTGATTTTGAAATAGTTTGATTATTAAAGAAGGGTAAAGAGCAGCATCGGTACATAAATAAGTAATAGCGACGACAAGAAAGAGTAAAGGTTTGTATTAGTGCGACGGCGAAGCAACGAATAGTAAGATAGATTTGGAACGATATTGATAAAGGCAGAAGGCATCGGATTGGAATTGTAAGAAGGAAGAATATTTGGGATCGATCTGGATATAGATTTATAGGTAGCAGGGCATTGAGTGGTTATAAAAAGGGACGAAGATTGATTTTGATATGGATGTATATGTAGCGGGCATTGAGTGATTTTGAATAGGACGACGATAGATTTGGATTGAGTACGGATTAAAGGCGGACGGATTAATTTGGAACAAGAGGAGCGAAATTAGGAGAACACGTAAGAGCAGAAACTGGAAGTGGAAGAGTCAACGCAGAAACTACGACGGAAGAATTAACGCAGGGGAAGTAAAATAAACGGGTATTCTAAATTCTAAAATTCGGGTCATTTATTTCAGATATTGGGTGCAACTAAAATTTAAAGAAAGATACCTGGAGGCGATACGGAAATTCAACAGGATAGTGCAACCGTGTAAAGGCGCATACGGCGACGAGGATTTTGAGCCAGCAGTAAGAGCGGCCGGAAACAAAGTATAATCCAGGTGAGTGCTGTGAAATATCTTATAACGTCGAAAGTCATAAATTTGTGGTATTAAATTAATTTGGCACAAGGCAACGTTGATCATAATTAAAATTTGGCATATACAAAACTAGATTCAAAAATTAGTACTAAAACAAAAGAGAGTGCAGTTTGGTTGGGCATTGCACATCTACTTACCACGGAACCCACGGTAAGTAGGTGAACACCCTGAGAATAAAGAGTTTTAAATAGTCGAGGCATCTTAATAACAATTTTGATTAAATAACCAACCAAACGTTGCAAAAGTACGGGGCGTGCAATAGGTGTTTGCACATCATATAAAAAGCATTGAAATTTAGAAGAAGGGGCGCGCGACGAGAAAATTAAGTAATAATAAAAAAAGGGGGGTGGAGTACAAAAATATATATATATATATATATAACTTATATACATATACATTGTTGTAGTGACGATGACTCATTACAGTATGTAAATAAGCAAAAACATTTGAGTCAGTCTAGAATTTCTTTTTATAAAACTAGATACCCATGTGTATTTTATTCCTGTATACAAGATTAAATGTCCACTAGCTCTATTAGAATTTTCTGAACTTATAAAGTTGACAGACTTAAAATAAAACATTTAAGCTTTCCTAGAAGCATCTGATTGCAGGATTTCACATGTCCAAATTAATCTATTAGTAAAACTAATAAATATTGCTAAAAGTTTCCAGTACGGTTTCATGTTAAGAAATAACGGGAAACTGTGTTCGTACAATTTCAGGAATTAATTAATTTAAAACACACATGTTCAAAACATGTCAAGTAGGTATGGATTATGTCGCAGAGAAGTTTAACATTCAATTGTCAACAAGTCACAGGTCTGTTGAGACTCTAAACATTTGACAACTCAAATGACGTCTAGATATTGATGTGATTAAAGATTATTAAAAGGTCATATAACGTCATTTCGTAAACATACGACATCGCAAACCCGAGCAAATGTGGAGAAGTTTAAGAAAGGACTCGAACTATCTAAATATTGATTTTCATAGAGAAGCGCATTTGTTAAAACGTCCAGTATGTTGAATATAAATGCATTAAAGACCCGTGGTTGAAGGGATTTCATTCTTAATGATAGAGAAATAGCGTTTTTAGATAAGAATAATGGTATATGCTGGGCGTTGGAGAACGTTGCTAAAAAAGGTTTACTTTAAAAGTACTCATTTGTTTATAATATTTAATTGCGTTTTCCTCTTAATGCCAAACACACGTTGGCATAAAGGCGCATTCATTTAAATTATCTGTCGATATTCAGAAAAACTAGGAAAGTGTATTTTAATTGAAAAATGTGTTTATTAAACTTCTAGAATAATCGATTACTTAAATGGAACAGAAGGAGAGTGATCAAATATTGTAGAACGTCAAGATATGGAATGTAAGCGAACATCCAATTAAGGCGGCTTAACAGATAAAGTCGTAAAAATAAGATTAATTACAGTCATTAGTTTTGAATATCGTAAAGATAAGGAACGATTTTAAATAGTTAGTGTAGCCTGAAAGTATTAAAACGACGGATTTCTGAAGGTTGCTTCAATCATGAAGATTCTTGATGCTGATGTAAAAAGACCAGCCCACTTCTAGCACGAATTCGTATATGAAACGACAAATAGAATTCGCTAGATATTTCTCAGCGCATGACGTGACAGAGGTCTGTCTATATAACCCAACTCAAACGTCATGATGTGGTATATCACGTAGTAAAGATACTACAGTTTTAGTAGTGAAATTATTTATTTAAAGAGTGACGGGAAAGTGTTTTAAATGTATTGTAGTAAGATTATTTGGAGTACGTTAAAATGGTTTAAAAAATGGAGAATATTTAACGATATTTAACTACTGCAAGATTTGAACGATTTGCACTTGGATGAATGACTATGTGATAAGCAGATACAACAAGGATGATCAGCATAATATACACGGTAAAATAAAATTACACGGTTTTAAAATTTTAAAACAAACGTCTATTTATTAGTTAAGTTCCATGACAAGAGTATTTTTGAGTGCTAGTATTTGAAATGAGAGTAGAGAGTATGCACAAGTGTATTAATTCGATTGAGGGCCGGCAGCCTGCGAGAAGATTTTACCATTATATAAAAGAAATTATTAAATCTAACTGATCAGAAACGTTTAAATCTGATTTTAAGAGGCGGGTATTGAGTGATTTATATATCTTATCTCTACAAATTTTGTACAGATTTAATTAAGGAGTTACTGGCGAATGAAATCAGGATTAGAGTGCGTTTGTCCTGATTATAAAAGAGGTTTTGAAGTATAATTTTAGTATAAATGGGTGACTACTTAGAGGTTATATTTTTGTCAGATTTGTAAAACAAAGCCGTTCGGGCAATTTTGGGCTCTGCCTGTAGATTTTAATTTGGATGAAAGTGTTTTTCTTCAGATATTACATGTGAGATATTGTTTGTCAGAGAAAAGTTGTTGTGGATGTAGTGTTATTTAAAAGATTACTTCTTAAAGAATATTTCGTGTCCATATAAATCTGATGTCTGATTCTAGTGGTTTTATTTAAATTAAGCTAGCAAAAGTAATTAGGGCAACACTTTTATTAACCACTTCAGACCACAGCATATTTTATTGGCTTCCAACATTTTATTAGCGCCTCTACATTCCACAACACTTTAATCGACGCCCAACTTAAGTCTCATTTAGAATCATCTTCAGTGCACAGCAATATATACATGTCAGCGAAATCTTAGTTTCTCTATCTCTGGATTTCTGTGGCCTTTGAACTCTTTTGCTCCTAGTTTGTGCTTTTACCAGCTTATAATGTTGAAATAGTAATTCTTTTGACAACTGATGTGTGCTAGCTGTAAAATGAAATAGGTAAAGAAGTTTAATACCGTATGGAATACCATTTGGTTAAGTAAATAAACAAGATTTATCAAGTATAAAATTAAAAGCAGATTAAAGTATCGATTTGTATAGAGTTAATTTTATATTGGAGAAAAAATTTTAATGGCGCTGGATAGTTAAGAAATGGAAGAAAGAAAATTTATGAAGTCAAATTTAATTAAAAACAACTGAAGTGTAGATCACTTTCCGCATAATGACGATGCATAGCAGTCAGCTAGCTTTAACCTATTTGATTTTTGAATAAGAAGAAATGGTAATTGATATTTTTTATTTTCGAGTTTATATTGGCAGATGAGGTATTTTATTTTCAGATGTTACAAGAATAAATAATTAATTGCTTCAAAATCGATCGTATGTTCTTTTCACTTTACAAATTACTAATAAGAATCTATTAATGCCTTCTCCGTTCTCCACGTCAACAGCACAACCTTACAGTACACAATTCGCACAAGTGAGATCTTGATCAACAGCGGCGAAGACGGCAAGATCTAACAACCAAAAAATAACTTCAATTTATTCAGAACCTATAAATCCTTACTAGGAAAGGTTGCTGGCCTGTATACCGTTCAATTACAACGGTATAGTAAAAAAAGGACCTGAAAGGATTTCCAAAAATTTGACAAAGTCTGACAAATCCATAAAATTTTTCCAGTTGGTTCAATACCTTGATACCCGCTTATAAACTCATATGACAAAATTACGTAATAAAACCAAAAACATCCTATTCAACCTACATAAGTCACTACCTACTTCCGTCCAACACACACCCGTGACATCCTAAACCAAACTTTTATTCTTATTATCTGATATGCGGCAGACTCCTTGTTCTTTCTTACGTTGCAAGCAATTAGAACCCAATGTAGTACCTTCGGGTGGAGCATTGGGGACGTGGCCGCAAGCATAGCGGCTCTTATTTAAATTATAATGCAAACATTTAGAAAACCCTAAACACTATAATCCAAAAATTCTTATTATATATCTCCAAAGTCTATCATGACACCTCAACAGCTACTTTATACGCTCTATTACAAATCTCCCCCAAGTCATGCCACTTCACACACATATCCAAAAACGCAATATCAAATTCAAAAATTTAATCTGACACCATGACAGAACGCTACAGTATAACCAGTACATGACGCTCTCCATAACTGAAGTAAAATCCTTAATCAACCAATTCCCTGAATTACAATCGGCAAATACTTTGTACCACCGGTAGACACACAACATTTTTCCTTCTATCACTGACGCCCCATTTCACATACCAACGCATGTTGTTCCACCTTCTATTTCCTAACCAAACATGGCAAATTTCAATCAAAGCTCTCTTAACCATATCATACTCCCCGTAAGCTCCTACGATCTTTATGACACTTTTGAAACTCTCGAACATTTCATGTACTTCTGCTCCGTTTCTACATAATTTCAGCTGCCTAGTATCCGTTTCACTGCTTAGCCAAATATGTGTGGTACTAAAAAACAACTTCAGATTGTCAATAGACAGTCAAAAATTTAATTTCTAATTACTCTTTCGCTTATACAGTAATGAGCTTTTATGTATTAAAAATTATGTTTCGACTATCCGCCTTAAACAAGCGTGCACCATCGTAATAGTGCTTTTAAATAGTAGGTTTTGTTTACTTATTACCATTGATCGCAATTACTAAATATCAGCAGGTAATGTTTATAGAATGGAAAGCAAATTCAACAACCTAGAGTTATGTTTATTTATTGTCTGCAAACGCTCTGGCGAGTTCCAGTGCAGAAAATTGTTGTGGCAAATTTATGTTCTCTAACGTGATGTGAATAAAAGCTCCCTCACAGGTCACTCCACGTTTTCTTAACTAACAGAAATTTTTACATACGCGCTATAACTCGCGCTTGGGCACCTGTGTACAGCAGTTCCAACTTTTAATACCATCCATTTATTTACCCGCTTAACAGCCTCATCTCGCACTGCGATAATAGCGTGTTATTCGATTCTGCTAAAACTCCTCTGACGTATTGTGTTGTTATCTGATCCCGCCCACTATTATCTGGGGGTTTTATAAGTTTAAAGTATTTTATGGGTATTCCCAGTTTTCTTCGTTCTCAATATTTGTACGACTTAAACTATCTTGAAGTAGTGGTCGAAGTTATTTCGATGCGTGAGAGTGGTTATATGTGTCCCTACACTTTCCATATAACAACTGCAACATCATTTGTTGGTTACTACGCTTAAATTTTATGTTGTTTTAAGAGATTATGACTATTGCAGTAAATTAGTATTGTTTTGGCGTCTTTAATCTCGTGCGAATGTTTACGAATACACTTTCTTAGACAAGCGATTTACTGAAATATGTCGGTACTTTTCTTAATTAATATTGTACCATGCCATTTGGCCAAGGCCTGGCAATGTTACAACGTGTCTCGCACTCTGTAAAATATTTTTGTTTACTTTATTGTAAAAACACATTTTATTATTTCTTGTAATTACGTTTACTCTTGCATTTGAAAATAAAGTTTGATACAGAGATTATTATATTTATTCATAAGTTTGTTCTTTATTTATGTAATATAAATAAATGATTATATAATAAATTTTCTGATTGGTTAATCTCCCTAAGCATATTTCTCAACACAACTGAGGTGGATTTAAATTTATGTTAGGATGATCTTTTAATCGTTCCATTCATAACATCTTTTTCTATGTTGGTTACCTGATAACGCCCGAGTAACTTTTGCTATCTTTTGTTATCTGACAGCCTGACGGTGCAAGTCGATATTGTTAACATATCTTGAAGTTGCCACGAGGTTAACTATGGTATGCATTTTCTATCTAAAAGCATAGCGTTCTAATAAAATTATTTAATAGAAGTCTTACCGCACATTGAAATTTTGCCTAGTTGAAACTGTCTTTTAAATTAAAGATGGTAAGAAAAAAAGGATTAATTTTGATTGTTAGTTGAAACATGCGCCTTATAAATTGGTAACACAATTGATTTTTCAGGGTCCAAAACTTTACTTCGGATAAACATTTCTATATAAATTTCAATATAAGTGCAATATACAGTTTATGTTTTGAATTTATCTTAAGCACCTGACGTCGTTAATTCTTTTATAAATTTTCTTTCAACGTTCGTTTTTACCTCCACAAAGTAGAAGTATCTGGAAGCCGGAAAATCTTTGGATGGAATCAAATAACTTTTAATTGCGGCTTGGTTGACCAGATGTTATCTATCTAGAGAAGTTGAAGACTTCATTTGGTGAACGACTCGTTCGACAGCGACTGAACGCTAGGCGGAATTCAAACAAAAAAATATACTCAAAACAAAAGTAACTAAATCGGATGTGTGGCTTGCCTCAGGTATGGATTTTGCTGTGACTCCTTTGAGTGTCAATGATAGTAGTGCTCTAACCTAACTTTTTACAAATTTCTAATTTGTTTGAATAAATATTCGCAAGTGATTTTATTTTCTGCGTATCTTACATTTAGTTAAAATATGCTTATGAATATTTTTTACTGCTTATTATCTAATTCTGTGAATATACAAGATTTCATAAAATTTTTATGGTTAAAAAGATTTCTAAGCAAATTTAAGTTTAAATTTGTCTTTGCAAGGAGCTTTCTGCAATTGCTAATCAAAACATCTCATTAAGATTGTGATTTTCTGACATTATCGTTCACATTTTATAGAAATAATTGTTCATTTGTTGACACAAGCTTCAATATATAAGTTTAGTACCTTTCGTGCTTTCACTTACGTTAATTTCTAAATTTTTTACAGTAAGGTGAGAAACGAAAAGATAGTAATCATACAAAAAAACCTTGAAAGATTTACCTGTAATTAACTCCATCCACCTGAGATCATTTGCAAACTCCGCAGCCCTTAAAGGTCGATGCCAGTTTTGTAAGCATATTTTTATTTTTATACTCTGTAATACACCCACCCTTTATAACTCATTGGAAAAGGGGACGATGTAATACGAAGAGTGTAATTTAATATTTAATATACATCAGATGATTATCTGCTTATTTCTGTATTTTAATTTAATATTATAATGAAATAGGCACGTTATTAATGTGAACTACCAAAGCTTTTATAATATTTTTACTACGTACTAAAGCTTGTTTAACTAACTGAAATTAATAAATTCTTTTTTATTGTCTAATGTTTGTTTAAATAACGCTTTAGCTTTACAAGTTAACTGACTACTTTTAGAAAATGTAGGTCGTTTTCCAAAAATTTCTTGATGATGGCCAATTAGACTGCAAAGTGTGATACATTGCTGAAATTGTACTAAAGAGCCACTCTTAAAAATTTGGTTTTACAAAATTAGAACGGTATTTTAGAAATAAAGTTGATAATTGTACGAAACGTTGAATGGAAAACTGAGTTTGCCATATTAAATTCTGTAAAGCGAGTTATGTATCCCTCAATCTATGTATTTATAACAAAATAAGAATTACTAGAAATTGTTAAAGAAATTATTAAGTCACGTGCAACAATGTAATCCAAAAATCATTAAATAAAGATTATTAACAGTTGTGAGAACGGATGCAATATATTGTATTCCAGACGATAATCATATTGCAGGTGGCAGGTCCCAGACGGTTAAGAATCGTGATTACCTAGAAAGTAAGATTATTACATTATATCATGAATAGTATTAAGAAATAAGCAGACATGAGCTCTGTAAGTTCCCACAGACATGTGAGGGGCAGGAACAACATAAATACCCCGGGAGGCCCAAGACGTCAGTCAGTCTCAAGTATTTCAGCTAAACATTGCAGTTTTCTTAAGCTACTCACTCATATTAGTTCAATTAATTACTTTACTTCGACTTAGAGTAATTTTAAACCAGTTTGTTAAAATTCCACAATTAATGTCTGATTAAACTAATAAATTTTGTTACAAGTTTTGGTAGTAGTTTTTAAAAACACCGCTTCCAAGGCCCGAAACTTAACTAACGTTGTCATGAAAAAGTGTTTTTATTTCTGCGCTAGCATTGGTAAGTCCGTCAAGATAAAAAATAGAAAATCAAAAATTAAAATTTTTTTCAAATATTTGAAACACAAACAATCACACCTTTGATTTCGCTTCGCCATTTTGTTTGTCTTAAATATACAACGCTTTTCCCATTTAACTGCGGTTGTATTTTCTGTCATTCCCGAGGTCCTGATACTTTACGCACCTTGTATTAAAAAATCGTTTTATCTTATTCAATTGACACGTCACTTTAGAGGGCGCTAGTATATAGCATACAATTTTAAGGGATTATAAAGTATTCACAATCACAGTTGGGCGTAAAATATATGTGTAAATATTTAAACAAGGAGACAATTTAAAAGACTACGTTGAATTTTTAATAATTCAGTTCTGTATTGGAGTGAATTTAAAATTTATTTTAGTCAAGAGAAACTAGTTTTAGCCGCAATAGAAATAGTATCAGCTATTCTATATTTTAGTAGACTCGCCGAAGTTGATTAAGGTGCTTATTGAAGTCAGAATATTATTTGATTACACGAGACTTCATAGTCCTATTGTTATATCCCATGTGCGTGTGTTGTACGAAATGATACCTACAACGTTGAACGTCAGACTCGCATGAGAACCTAAGAGCTGATCAAGGGATGAAATGGGATACTCCCAACACGAGCACACACTCTTTGAAAAGCTACCATTAGATGGAAGTTTATTCATGTTACTAAAATTAGCTTTTCAAAGACTTCGAACTAGCTCTGAATTTTTAAGTTCAGCAGTATTGTGATTAGATCTGCGTGGATTTGTAAAATGCAGATGATATCAAATGCCGCTACACCTATCTAAATGAAATAAAACGAGCAATGTTTAAGGGAAGGTTTAGGAACCCTCACAATAAAATACGTTTCGCTGGAGATCGATTACTAAAAGTTGCGGCCAAATAAAAAAGGAAAACGGATTCTGTAAATAAAAATATTAACATAAAATACGTGAGACTGCCTTTTATGTCTCAAAAAAGACAATATTCACATTGGTGGAGGGTTACCAAATATGTGGTGTTTTATTTGCACCGGTGCATAATACTTTTCTCTCTCTCTCTTTCTCTCGCCCCTCCCTTTCTGCCCCTCTCTCCCTCCTTCTCCACTCTCTCTTTCTATATTTTTAAAAAGCTCTAATAAAATTTTGAAACGTCCGTATTCGACAAAAAAGCTTCAAAAGATCAATCTATTAAAATCGTTTCTTGTCCACTAATAACCGTTCCGAATGGACCTGTACCTTGAAGAAGTTCTAGATTACTGAAATGGATGGAACGACTTGAGTGTTTCAATGAGCTATAGAGCCAAACCAAAGATTTTACCAAATTGGTGGGGTCTTTGGTGAGGAACCAGACTAAGACAGGTCCCCAAACTAATAAAGCTATCATTATCTAGCTGCAACTTTGGCATAATCTTTAGCTTTGGTTTGTAGTAGTTGTTTTTTTATAGCTGCTGGTGCTGCCTCGTAAATCGATGATAATGCGAGACCAAGCTCCTTTCGTTTCTGTCAGAAACCGCAGTCAAATTTATAAAAAACTGAACAAATGCTTTTACATCGGATACAGTTTTATCACATTTTTTGTCTATATATTGTCTGGTTGCTGCGTCTGATTTTTCAATTAGAGGACTAAGCTGTATGATACTGTGGTTTCTTGCATTGTATACTACAGTTTTTCGCTGAACATCTTCCATACTTTTTAGACACTGTGAAAAAGTTTGATTTACAAAACTAACAGCAAATTTTTAGAAACACAATTTCCACCGTCTTTATGCTCCATTACATCAACTAACATTCTTTTACGAAAACTAATTGTTTCTTCTTCAGACTTGAACACTATAGTGCGTCCTTGAGTATCCAGATCAGAGTCGAATTTGGAATCGGCTGCATTCACTAACATTCTTTGCTGCATATTGTATCCATCACCATTCGACGCTAACAGCTACTATCGAAATATTTATCAAACAACATTTTAAACATGGAAGATGTATTCTAAATCCCTAGACTCAAAGAATTAAGGAAATTCGGTGATAGGTGGAACCACTGTTTAAACCACTGTATGAATAATTTAAGTTGTTCAAAGGAAAATGTTATACTATTGCAACCCTTTGTTTATAATTAATGTATTTAATTTTAATAAAAATATTTGTAGAAATTGTTTTTTATTATCTTAGCTAAAAGACTATCTAAATTTGAAAACGAATTATAATATAGCAGTGCATTACTTTGAAAAAATTAATAGCGTACATTTATCTTAAAAGAAACAAGAAATAATCTTCTATGTGTTTGCTAGAGGGTATGTGTCTAAATGGGTAACGGGTTGCCGGGATTTTAAAGCTGTTTGCTGTTTTGGATTTTGCGTGTAAAACAGCAAGATGAATCCGTATCTCAAACCCCCCTAAAAAGTATATAGGGAGTGATTAAAAAACCAATTGGTGAAAATTCTTAAAATGAGGGTAGTTCCCTGGGGATGATGCAATCTGAAAAATTCCTAGAAATTTGTATAGTTGAGAAAATCTAATATTAATTGATAGCAAACTAGGTACATTTATCTCATGGGTGGAAATGTGGGTTGGTAAAAAAAAATTCTTAAAATGATGGTAACTCCCTGGGGCATGATGCAATCTGAAAATTTTTTAAAAATTCGGATAGCTGAAAAAAATCTAATATTAATTGATACCAAACAAGGCACATTTATCTCGCGGGTGGAAATGTGGAAAAAGATTTATCTCGCGGGTGGAAATGTGGGATGCTCGGGTGGAAATGTGGATGTTCGGCTGGAAATGCGGAGAAAGATTTATCTCGCAGGTGGGAATGTGGATGCTCGGGTGGAAATGTGGAGAAAAATGTATCTCGCGGGTGGAAATGTGGGATGCTGGTGTAAATGTGGTCCTGGATCCCCAGGCGGCTCCGTGGAGTAGTTGGTATGTGTGTGACTACTATGCTCAAGGTCCCGGGTTCAATTCCCAACACGGTCCGCTCGAAATATGTTAGGCGAGCATTTTTCACAAAAATACACCCTCCTTCGGATGAGAGGTAAAATGTGTGAGTGTTGTCATGCACGTAAAAGATCCCTACCTTGCCCGGAACAGCAAGGGTTCGGCAAAATTCAAAATTTTTCAGATAAAAAAAAATCGCTTTATGGTCAATGTAGTGCTTTTGGGTGGAACATTGGAAAAAAAATCAAATATAAGGTCATGGGTCCCCTGTATCTGCTCTACTAGCGCCTTTCTACAGGTGTGGAACCGATTTGTGAACGAACTAGCACGTAACCAAGACGTTTGTAACCACGTATCCAGTTTCTAAAAGAAAAAAAGCAACAATTTTCTTAGAAATACTACGGTAACATTATCATTTTGTCGAACAACATTCTTGCTTTCCGACTTTTCCGATGTTGTTGGTTGACTTTTACGAAATTCATCACTAAGGTACTGCTATTAAATTTTTGGTACTTCCAATTTGTTCTTGTTAACGCTTCATTTCAAAAGCAGTTTTAAATCGTCAAAACACTTGTTTCTCTTCACTTTAGTCAAAAATAACACAAAATTCAATGATCGAAAATGCTTACAATTTAAATCAAGATTTTTCAAATATTAGCTTTAAAAATATATTGTAATCAAATTTGTTACGTTTACTTTTCTACATAAATTAAATTCCCTTTCTATTCTTAAATTCTCCAACAATACCCTATATAGTGTACCTTGTACCTATTCAGTAAGAGCCCGCTTAACATAATTTTAACTCAAATCCACTTTGCTTTTAAAACGAAAATTTATTCGATAAATTAAATAGTCAATACCTTGTTTAAGGTATCCGTTAATTTGTTAAACATTCCGATAACGTATAATTGAGTTCTCTTGTGTTTCCCATTTAAAGACTTGCCGAAATAATAGATCCTACTATTATTTGATAGCGTGTTTTCCAGTTTGCTAATCGCGCTTCGATAACGTGAGGATTGCTGTTTGAACTCGTGTTATTTGAACCCATTTTGAATTTGATTTTGCAGCTTGTGTGTTGAAATATAATCTACATTTTTTGTTACAGTACTTCAAAAGCAATGCATGTTTTTTTGTTCGACAAGTAGGAGGTATCTTGCGTGTATTTGTGAGTTTCCCCGCGCTTACCCATTCTAATCAAATTCTTTTTTTAGCTCTTAGCTGGAGGTCAAATTGGTTCTTTTTTGTGTGTAGGCCCAACTGGTCTTTGCCACAGATTAACTGCCGATGCCTGTAGATCGCTAGTGCCGTTATGGTAACAGGGTAAACAGATCTCGATGACCGTGGCGATGCGGTACTGACTCACCCCCGACGGTTTGCAAGCTAAGTATCCAGACACATACAGGTATACAACTTGTTTTCTTTTGTGTATATCAATGACATATCCCGTATACGCGTTTCGTGGTAAGAAAGGTGACACTGTAGGACTATTGTTTGTTGCTGCGAATCGATATTATCGCTCTACAGGTGTGATGTACCATTATTAAAAATGTTTGACCGACACACGCTTATTTTTTTCTACTGATTGGTTTATTCTACAAGCGGTATTATGTAAATTTAAAAAAAAGCTTGATAAAAGCTCTCACATGTTTATTTACTACTAATTAATTTTATTTTGTGTAAAATACGAGATGCGCACTTCGTATCTAAAGTACTAAATTGTTCATATTACATAATTGTTTGCTTTGAAATAGTAACGCTTAATTTATTGCTTTTGCTTGTTTGTACAGAATCATTTATTTATTTTTTATTTGTTAATAGATAATCATGGGCGACGTGCTTTTTTTGTTTTTTTGGTATGTAGCTGAATCCCTCACTCTCCGCGTTTGGTAGTTGGCCTGGTATTTACTTTTCTTCTGGCTACGTCTATGTACGTAGCAAATTGCTCGTCAGTTTTCTACTGTGTCGCTTTTATTTGACAACAATTTATGTCAAGATGTGATAACCAGACTACTATATTCCAAAATTTCAACAGACATCGTTTGAGAATTGCCTGTCTATAAATTTACGGTCTAATAGGATTTAATAAAATAACCCGAAATCCCATATCAAGAAAAACTCGTCATGGCATCATCCATTCTTGAACTATTATCAGCATAATAAGTTCATTCAAACTTAAAGTGGACATGCCCGAGCTTTAGTGTAAGTTATACCAAGTGAGAAGTGTACTTCGTCTTCTACTTCTGAGGCTCACACTGTATAAAATATAGCAAAACCCTTCTTGATTGTATTACTCGGAAAGAAAATTTATATACTATCACGTGTATTGTATGAAAAGTAAAACCCCCCAAAATGGTGACGAAATGACAAAGTTTTAGATTTCTTGTAAATTTTCAAGGAAAATATTACTCTTGTGATTCTCAAGGAAGAAGAAGCAATTAAAGACCCAGTAATTAATGTTAATAAAGGTGTTATCAACTATTTGTAAGAAAGTCAGTAACTTCCTAGAAAAAATTTTCAATTTTGGACCGCTGTAAAAGACTCAGCACATAAAGGGATGCCAATAATTAACACTTACCTTGCTCATACGATGTTTATTAATTTTGAAAGTTCGTTTATTATATTTCATTAAATTATTAAAGCGGAAAGTGAATGATCTTTCTATGTTAATTTTCATTAGCAACTTACTTTAGCCAGTATTATACTTCATATTGCGTATTGAGTTTCCTTCTTTAACAAACAATCTTTCAAATAACAATTGCTACATCCACAAGAGCTTTTCTGTAACAAACAATCTCTTACATATAACCTCTAAAAGGCACTTTCGTGTAAATATTAAAACTTATAAGTAAAGTACAAAATTTTCACAACGGCTTTGTCTTACAAACCATATCTTTTATTTAATAAAAACATAACTTCTGAGAAGTCACTCACATATATTACATTAGGGTCCAAAGTCTCTTTTATAATCATGATGCATACTCTAATCTTAATTTCATTCATCAATAACTCCTTAATTAAACTCTTATTATTTACAAAATTTGTCAAGATAGGATTAGATATCTGAATGCCCACCCATTAAAAACATATTTAAACGTAGCTGATCAATTATGTTTAATAATTTTTGTTATATAAAAAACCCCGTAAGCTGCCATCTCTCAATCGAATTAGCAAATTTTTACACACTCTTTAGTCTAATTTCCAATATTAGCACACAAAATACACATCCGATAACTTAACTAATTAATAGAAATGCCCCTTTTGACATGCTAAATAATATAATTCTATTTTACCGTAAAAATTTTCTTGTTGTTGCCTTTTCCAGATTATAATTGACAATCGCAGCTCCAAATGACTAAAATTGTCTTAAGAAGTACGTTTTTGCATGAGAATTGCTTTATACAACTTGAACAAACTATTCCATTCCATGTTTCATCACAATTAATTTTTACTTCTTTATTCAATTTTTAAAACAATGTATTTAATATTCTCTTGAGAGTAGCAATAAACTTTCAGTCGTCAATTAAAATCGTCTGTTTACTATAATAACTTCACTAATAAATACTACTAGATATCAGATTAGCGTGGTGACATTTTAATAGCAGGAATTTAAATTTTTATTGTTACGAGTACATGGATTTTTTGTTTGCAGTAAGCGTATGCTAAGTAAAAAGCATACATTAATCATACAAAAAAACTGGGTTATCATGAGCTCACCATACTCCAGAGTGTACTAATTAAAATTAATTATAAATAAAGAACAAAAAATAAGGTATTATTCAGGGCCAATTTACTCCGGTTACATTCAATGTGTTTAATATTTCTAGTTAAAATACTGGACTTTACAAAAATAGAATTTATTGAGGTGTAACTTGAGCACCAAAATGTAAATAATCTTGAAGTTTTATTTGTAAATAGTGGTAAATAAATATTGTATGATTGTTGTATTATTTTGTGGTTTTATTGGGAGTGTGCGTGACCGATAAAGAGTATGATAGTGAATCTAGGTATCCAAGAGGAGGTCCAACTGAGCTAGCCAGGGAAGCGGTTGAAGAATTAAAGTGATGAAGGGAGGAATCTGGGTAAGAAATTATTTTTTTTTGAAAAAATTTTCTATTGTGTGCAATTTTCGATTTTTAGAAAACTAATAAATTTTCGAATGTATTTTTGTTACTGAAAAAGTGAGGCTTGATTTAGAGAAGTTACACGGCAATTTATGACGGCCCAACGTTGAGGCTCGAATGTTTTTTTTACTCGGGCGAGGCTTTTACCAGAGAAACACGGCAATTTATGGCGACCGAAAAGTGAGGCTCGAGTTTCAGATAGAATTTTAACAATTTTATTCCAGGAAACTGGCGATCTGAGAGAGAGAGTTTCGGTTTTGTATAAATTTAAGAATATTTTGAGTGGGTGTGGGTGTGATTTGAACGTATGCAGAGAAAGGAGTGGTTAAGGAGCCAAGGAGTGGAAATTGGAAGTGACGATAGTGCCTTGTGTGATAAAAATTCGAAAATGGAGGAACCTGTAAGTAGTAGGGATCAGTCGAGAACAGAATTAGGAGATGCTGGAAATGAAGTAAATTTGAGAATGCTAGAGAGGATGAATGAAAAATCGAATAGGAAATTTGATCAGATGAATGAAACATTAACAGGAGTTAGGGAAACCCTAAGTGAAAAAATAGATAAGACGAATAAAGAGGTTTCCGAATTTAAAAATAGTTTGACGATAAAAATGAGGGAAGTTGAAAATAGGGTTGATAAAAATGAGCGCAATATTAGAGGTTTAAATCCGGAAATGGGACAATTAAGGACGGATGTAAGGATTTTCTGTGAGGACGAGATTAATGCTAAAACGACTGAAGTAACGGACTCGTGTAAGGATCAGTTAGGTCGAGTAGAAAGAGAAGTGACCGGGATTAAACAGAATGTAGCGACTTTAATGGGGGATGGTCTAAGGTTTGTAACAGGTAATATGTCATTAGAGCAACAGATGAAATTTTATGGGGATAGTAAGGTAAACCCTCAAATATTCATTAACAATATTAGAGGTTTAATAAGTAATTTATACGATGAACAGGCAAAACTAAATGTTGTAAAAGCTTTACTAAAATACCATGCTGAAGCTTAGTACAATCTAATAGGACAAGAAATTGACACCTACACTGACTTCGAGGACAGGTTTTTAAAACATTATTGGAGTGACCACAGACAGGACCAGGTACGAGACGATTTGATCACGGGGAAATTTAAAGGAGAATTTTTAGGAAGTAGGGAGCAATATGCTGTACGAAAGTATAGTATAGCGAAACAACTGAACCCACCATTGACGGACCGACAGATCATAAAATACTTGTCGAGACATTTTGAGGTTGAAGTGAGACAGCACGTAGCGTTACAGAACATTGTGGACAGGGAGATGTTTCTGGAGTACCTGCAGAGGTATGACGACGTTAACAGTGTACGACCTAGGAAAAATAGGGAACGACAGGTAAACACGGTTAGGTTCGACAACAGACAGGACAGTTACCCAAGACGGGGGAATAATTTTATGTATCAGCGACAAAATTGGGAACCGCGACGGACATTTTATAGGAGCAACAGTGTAGGTAGGGGACCTGCACCGAGACCGGGACCAACGAGACAGAACAGTTTACTGGACATGAGGGGGACAGCAAATACAAACAGGGAAGGTAACATTATAATTTGAATTAGGGCCGCTATACTTGCGGCCACGTCCCCAATGCTCCACCCGGAGGTACTACATTGGGTTTAAACGCGAAAAATAGTCGTGCTCCTAATTTATTCTTACTTCATAGTTGATTCACCCTAAATAAAAACTAAATAAAAATCTAACAAACCTAAAAATCTAACAAACCTAAAAATCTAACAAACCTAACAAACTCTAACAATCTAACAAACCTAAAAATCTGACAAAAACTGGAACAAAAACAAAACAAAAACTAAAAACAGGATGTAAATAATGGTATCCCTAGCGCTGACTTTCGAGTGTACCCGATCAACAAGCAAAAATGAGAGGGGGAGGGATCCGTAATACCGGATAGCAGACGCCGGTTCTGCTTACCAGTGCGACCTGAAGGGTCGTCTTAAAACTATCCAAATCTAGCTAACTAATTTAAATCCATCCCTAGCTTTCCCTATCGTTCCCTAACTGATTTACATTATGATTACAATCTTCGCAATTCTGCTCGTCCTTCCCAAATATATACTGCAACCAAAATGGCGACAGAACGTCAAACAAAACAAATAAGCCACATAATACATGCTATATATAAATAAATATAAAGTGTAAATATAAAATATAAATAAATATAATTATGTAAATTTATAAATAAATGTCTAATAAGCGTTAAGCATATAGCAGTGCACAAAATAGCAAAAGCATCACCCTATTTATCAGGTGCACTCGCACAAGCATTATGTCGGCTAGCGCCTTTACACACCAAACGTGCTTCTTAAATTATTTCAAAAACTACTAATTAATGTAAATCAATGCTTGCGCGAGTACAGCCGCCACAATTTAAGTCTTACCTCGATAATAAAATTCTCCCGCATCCGAAGATCTGGTCGTCTGTAACTTACTTCTAAAGGTGGGATGGGGTGCACTGCTAAAGTCCTGGTGGGTATGCACTAAATGTTCTTGGGGGGATCACAATCACTATCACTATCACTTCACTTTCAAGTCCTGGGGGGATGCGCGGTTGCGCTCTGTTTTATTATCCTTGTTTACTTTATTGATTTAATTTAATGAGGGTTTATGATTTATTTGTTATTGTTTATTTAGTATTATTTATTCCCGATTTTCCGCACATAATTATGAAGATAGGCAGTGATTGTATTAATGGAGTGGGGGTTTCTCGTGCATATTGGACATTTTGGTATAATTATCTTTTTTTTTTTTTTATTTAATATCAGGTTTTGGTTATGCTCGTATCCTTACTCACGCCAAGTCAATCTAAAATTTTTCAATCCTCCCACCAACCCCACCGAATTTTTACACGCGGTCGTCATTGATTGTCTAATCTCGCGACCCTTCCCGCGAATTCTTTTAAGGCTGTCCAGAACGCCTTCTGGTTAACCACTTCCCCGACTTCTTCTAGGCTCTTTGGCCATGCCAGACCTAGGATAGCAAGTTTGCTATCAGCCAACCCTCGATTTCTCGCCTCAAGCGGGCAGTCGAAGAGCACGTGCTCTGCGCTTTCCGCGCCCTCACCGCATTCGCAGCGGTCGCTGTTGGTTAGACCGAACCTTTGTAAATACGCCTTCAGGGCGCCGTGCCCTGTTATCAACTGCACCATTTTGTGATCGAGCTTAACCTCGATCTTACCTCTGGCTTCTATGCTCGGTATGAATTTGTGGGTCAACCTGCCCGTGGCAGCGTTGTTCCACCTCTCTTCCCATTGTCGAATTGATTTTTCGCGCAGCTTTCTTTTGATTAAAGACCTCGGTATCGACGAATGTGATATTCGAAAGTCGCCCGTCGCGGCCTCTTTAGCTAATTCGTCAACCCTATCGTTTCCTACGTTACCATTGTGCGACCTGACCCAACAGAACTTTAAACGTCGAAACTCTAGCGCCGTACGCGCTATCCTCCAGACGTCCGCTTGGAGATCTGTCGAGGTGTTCATGTTTGTTAAAGCCGTTAGCGCCGATTTACTATCACTGATTATATAATACTCGTCTCTGCCCGTATGGTTTATTACGTAATCGATAGCCTCTCGTATGGCTACCAATTCGCACTGGAAGATAGTGCACCAGTTCGCGAGTTTGATTTGAAACCGAAACACCTCCCTTTCCTGCTTATACACGACAAACGCCGCGCCTGCTTGCCCATCGTCCATACGTGAACCGTCCGTATAAATTCTGATACCCATCGCGTCCTCATCACCTTCGACAAACTCGATTCCTCTAGTATCAGCCGGGTGCCCTAACTCAGATACAACAATCTTTCTTGCAATTTCCTATTACCAAGATTAAGATCTTCGATAATTTCGCGCCCTTTTCGTATATTTATTAATCGTCTATCTCTAATCTCCTAACGACATATTCGATAGGGAGAGTCCTACTGATCACCAGGACAGCCTCCGTGGAGGTGGTCCTGTACGCCCTCGCCGCTTTTACCGCGGTTATGCGTTGTACGCTCGTCAATTGACGCATCTCCCGAACTTTACAACCTTCTGCCCATACAGAAGCTGCGTACAGTATTGCCGGCTCAATTGCTCCGGCATAAACCGTCCTCAGCGATTCGCCCCTGAAACCCCACTTTATTTTAGCCGCCGCCATCATTTTATTTGATATTTCGCCGCCCTTACTTTTTACGTATTGTACGTGCGCTTTCCAATTTAATTTATTGTCGATCTTGACGCCGAGGTAGGTAATACAATCTTTAAACGGAATTTTCTCCCCTCCTAGCTCTAACCTAGGAGGTCTCTGTCCTGGTTTCGTGCCGAAATAAAGCGCCTCTGACTTCGCCGTGTTAAATTTTAATTTTACCGCCTGCGACCATTCGTGTAATTTATTAAGCGTCTCGTTCGGTTTTGTGCGCATATCCATTAACAATCTCGATCTTACAATTAAAAGTGTGTCATCTGCAAACCCAACGATTGAGCATCCTGCGGGCAACTTGACCCTAAAGATGCTCTCATACAACAACTTCCAAAATGTGGGACCAGAACATGACCCTTGCGGGCATCCCCTTTCCACCTCACGCGACAGAACTTCACCCGGAATTTCAACCTGTGCTAATCGCCCCGAGAAATAGCTCTTGACCAAAGACATCAAGTTTCGCGGACAACCCCTACGATCTAACTCGCAAACGATTAATGGCCACCAGGCAGCATCAAATGCTCCTGAAATGTCCAAAGCAACAACGACACAGTACTCTTTGGCATCTCTTGCCTGCTTAATTTCCCCGACAACGAACTCTAACGCGTCGATAGTCGACTTGCCCTCCACGAAACCAAACTGTCGGTTATTAAAACCGCCGCTGTCTCGTACTAGGTGTTCAACACGCGTAGTCATAACGCGATCTAAAACTTTCCCCAGCACCGGTAGCAAGCTAATTGGACGATAGCTGCCCGGATCTGACGCATCCGCCTTTTTAGGTTTGGGTATAAATTTCACATTCTGGATTTAGGGAAGGTAACAACACGGACCGAGTGGAAACGCCAAGGACATACGCGGAAGTAACAGCAAGACCAGGACCGAGTAGGGAGAACAGACAGGATTTTTAGAGCAGGACAAACCACTAGACATCACTGTGTATAAATATGAACATCCTAGGGAATTTTGAAAATAGAAGAAGAAATTGAGCCAGAAATTATAGAAAAATTTTGTATGCCCACAATTGAGATTAAAATTTTTGAGAAAAATTTAGGAGCATTACTAGATTCAGGAGCTGAGGCGAGTTTGGTATCGGAGGAATTCGTCAATGAAATTAAAAATAAAGTGTGTGACAGGATAATGCCAATAAAAAGAAGTCACCTGGTTGCGCCGAATAAAAACGATTTGCTATTGTGAATAGCGTGGTTATTTTGAAAGTAGAGTTAGGTTCAGTTAGCTGTGAACAAGAATTTATAATTGTACCTGGGTTAAAGTTTAAAGGGATATTAGGGGTCGATTGCATGATAAGGTTAGGGGTTATAATTGATATGGAGAGGAAAATAGTTAGGATTGGGGATAGGATATTGCCCTAGAAGGCAAGTTATGATGTCACAGAAGATGACATGGGGTTATGTATTAATAGTATAGAGGGATGAAGAAGTGAGAGAGATCGACACCATTAAATGCCCGGAAGAAAAGTTAGGAGAGGTACAAAATTTATTACAGAAACATTCAGAGTTAGTAGGGGTAGAGACAAGCACAGCATTAAATTATGAACATGTTTTAGAGGTAGACAATTCTGAACCATTTAATGCAAAAGTATATCCAATACCGGCAGCATATAGGGAGCAAGTGAATCAGGATTTGACTAGAATGTTAAATGATGGCATAATTGAGTTTTCAAATACGCATTTTATAAATCCGTTAGTTGTGGTTAAGACAAAAGATAATAGTATTTGTTTATGTCTGGATGCTAGGAAGATAAATCAGAGGACGATATATATATATATATATATATATATATATATATATATGTATTGACGTGATAAGTGGTCACAAGAGGTTATTCAGATTCTAATTCTAAAAATAAATCCCACTAAAATATAATAGGCTACGGAAAAATGGAATTTTTTGTAAATTCATGGTTACGCCCTGTATAATACAAGCGTACCTTTATTCATTGATGTACAATGCAAAAACGCAAATTGTGTGTATATATACCACCCTATATGATATAAGCCTATTGTAAATAAATAGCAACTAACGTAAATTGGATATGTAAATTGTAAGATACCGTAAAACGCATTTCGATGCGAATGCAAATCTATACATTTTTGATATTTGCTGTAAATAGCTTTACGCATTTTGCGTAAATAAAAATAATTTCGTGCATTTACTATAAAACGCAATCCCTTTTGCATTAAAAAGCAATCAAAGTAAATTAGTTAACTTGTGGATTGTAGCAATTGATTTTAAATAAAAGAACTTTTTAGAATATGAGTCATTGGTATTTAAAACTACATTAAATAAACATTTTCATTCCAAGAAGCAGCTTGAATATCGAAAAAACCTGCAAAATCTTTGGAATAATCAAATATCTTTTGCATTAGTATGCGACGCCGCAATAATAGTATATGAGAAACAAGGACAGAGAACGCGTCACAGATACCTAGAACATACAAGAAGGTAATAAAATGTCGAAACTTTATATGCTAATCGGATATTCCGGGAAACCGTACATCATAATATTCGAGATTATACTGGTGAAATTCTAGAGAAATGGACAACTTGCATATAAAGGAGCGCTTATCGTTTCGAAAGGAATTCATTCATTAAATTTGATCCGATGCAGTTGACGCATAAAGTAGATCAATAAATGTCATTTTAAAACGCTAGCCGTTGTGTTATAGAAATATGCAGTTAAATATAGCTGCGAGATTGCAATCAATATTGAAGTGATGTTTTTAAACCCAGATTACATACAAATATGAAATTACTAATTACGAAGGAAAGGCAAAAATTCTTCAATATTAAGGTATTTTTAAAGATGTATTTAATAATTAAAAAGAAGATTTAACTCAAAAAGGTACTTGAAATAATTCCTGTTGGAAATCAGCAATTTTAATTTAGAAAAACTTGTAAGCCGATTTGGAGATCAATTTAAAATAAGAAGATTTTTAATTGCGAGGAGCGTTTTGTGGATTCTCCAAGTATTATGTTAAATTTATTTTTAACTGATATTAGAGTATTTGGATCTAGTTTAAGATAATCCTAATAATTTTTTTCTTGTGTGAGGGATCTTTTTACCAGGAATTAGTGTTCAGAATTCGATATACTCTGACTTTTAATAGATTATATGTCAAGAATTTTTTCTAGTCAAAACAAATTTCACCAGCGTGGAAATAATTTATAACTAAGTGAAAGATCCTCAAAAGGATCAGTTTAATTCTGTAAATGTAAAATAAGGTAAGCAACAATATTTTTGTTTGTAACAAAGACTTATTAGAAATTATTTTATGTTTGAAAGGAACGATGTTGTAAATGCTTTTGTACGAAAGAAGATATTTCATATTGTATAGATGCTTTGTGATATTGCTGCGTTTTATTTTATTTTGAAAACTCCGTAAATTTCGTTGAGCTAGCCAGGCAAAGTGAAAAACGAAGGTAAGTGAACAATTTCAAGTTTACAAACCAGAAATATCTTTTCACATCACTTCTTCTAGTGGCTCTTAGTGCGGCATTGTCACAGCACTCTTATGGAAAGTGACTCAAATTCACCCACGAGAGCTGAATTTGAATCACTGGCCATTTAAGAGTCATTAAACTTACTTCTCTTTTAAATTATAACTTTTGGCTATGGTAAAAGGCAGTTGAGCCGGATCTCCTTCGTTTACGACTGTTGCTAAAGCCTGCGATGTCAGGCAAAACGACAGGAAACTACAGGAAGTTCCAAAGTACAGTACAAAGCAGAAATATGAACACGTACTGTAAAACTTAAAAACGTCTTAAAACCTATTAATACATAACTTTTTGTTCTTGACAGTTCTCTCGATAAAGTAGTGGGAAAATTACACAGTTTATTTATAAAGACCATGATATTTGCGTATCGAGACAAGAACGAAAATATCTAGATTGAATATTACAAAAGCGTTAGTATTGCAACACCTTGAATGGCGTTGACAGAGCAAATAAGGTAAAGAAAAGTAACAACCTTAAACGCCAATACAAAACAGCTTTGAAATAAAACGAAAAAGGAAACCAGACGACTTTGAAGAGAATTATTTTCAATCCGCATTGCTTTATAGAACTCATGCTTAAGAGCTGGATAAGATGAAAAATATATTCTATATCCGAGTAAGGTGTTTAAAAATTTTGTCGTATTTGAATAGTGTTTTCCTTTCTGTATAGCGATGCTGTACGTTCAGATGTAGACTGTATCGCGGGACAGCGATTAAGCAAATCATTTATTGTAAAGAAAAATTTGTTGAATCTGCTACAATTATTACTATGTGCCATACACCACTATAAAGCGAAAACAGCATATCTTTGTCTAACGTTTCTAACTTTGCCAATATTTAAAGCCACCACAAAATTATTACATTTGTGTTCGCAATCGGTCACGTAATTATACAACTACCACATCGCAGTAAACATTCCTTCCGTATTAAATAACCTCGTAACTTTTATTTAAATAAATAAAAACCTGTAGGTTCCTATCTGTTTATACGAACCTTAGTATTAGATAATTTGCAAAAGGGCTTTCAAATTAAAAAAGCTTTCGCACCCTTAAGCCGAGCTAGTCTAAAAGAAATGGAGCTTACAAGATCTTTAAACGCAATAAAATAAATTAAAACGTTGTAAGGGAGAATAAGACCTTTGATAACTTGAGACGTTATCAAACCTCTTTTTAGCACAACCTATGAGATCGTATAATTATTAAAATTTTTATTAACACCCTCTAATAATAAGATAAACAGCAAATGCTTTGCAACTTCAATTTATTGCAGGTCTTAGTTACCAATACCTTTCCAATTTTCAGTGTACACTCAAAATATATTTTGTTCGGATAATATTTGAACGTTCTTCGTTTTATAAGCTACTATCAAAATTTCCCTTGGCTAAACTTAGGAAAACGAATAATTAATATCCAAATGAAGGCTTAAACTTGCAACTATCTAAGAAAATATTGCAACTACTCGACGCTAAGTGTTGAAAAGTGCTAAATGTTATATGCCTTTATGTGGGAAAGAATCATCGCTTGTTCTAATTGGTAAATAAACGAACCTCCGCTGCAATAGTTGCAAGTGTAGATAGTTTAGTTTATTATAAATCTAAAATAGGTTTTAAATACACGAAATGTTGTTACATTCCAAATTTGGACATGTACACATTCAAATTTGTGAGTGAATTCCCGTATTTATTTTTAAAATAGACTAGTTTATTTCCGTCACTTAGGACAGTTGCGTAGGCGCAAAAGAACGCGCAGGCGCAGAGTGTAGATAGTTTAATTTATTATAAATCTAAAATAAGTTTTAAATACACGAAATGTTATTACATTCCAAATTTGGACATGTACACTTTCAAATTTGTGAGTGAATTCCCGTATTTATTTTTAAAATAGACTTGTTTATTTCCGTCACTTAAGACAGTTGCATAGGCGCAAAAGAACGCGCAGGCGCAGAGTGGTGTAAGTGCGCGGTTTGGACACGACATCATTATTAGTCACGAGACGTCGAACGGTGACGTTTGCCTGTGTCGTTCATTTGTCTTTTCTCTTTTAGGATGTAGGTTTCCTTCTTATCCTACCTTATCGTTCCTTACCTGGTTGTTCCTATCGTACTGCTACAAACCAAAGAAGAGGGGAAGACGATAAATTTGGTTTCAACGATGGCATGACGTAACCCACACAAAACAACTCCCAAACAACAAGGGCCCTGAGATTGGACTGCAAGGAACCGTTTAAGTGAGTTCGCTTTATTTATCGATTTGAGTCCTAATTGTATCATTGTAAATGTATTTGGTATGTGATACAATTTGACACGTAATTATGTCATAATATTATTATTGCGCAATCTTGTGAACGTGGATCGTATCAGTGTTGCTAACTGTAGTAGTGGCGCTGAACACGGACGCCGGGACTATAACAGTGTAACATTCAAATATACATACTATTATGTGTTTAGTGGTGACTCTCCTCCAACTGTTCAAAATAATCAAATCAACAATATTTAAAAACTTGGTTTGACATTTTTCCTTTCAATCTTATTTTTCAAACATTATTTTTAATCCCCTTATTCCCATGGTGATTATTTTATTCAGATAACTTTGCATTATTTGGAAAAGAACTCACATTAAACAACATTTAACGAATGAAACAGATCAAAAAAAAAATTGTAAACATAATTATATACAATTCAAGCTACCGTGCAACAGTCCCCTCCTTGTAAGTCGAACCATTTAACAGCGCTACGAGGGATTCGACTTCCTGTTACCCAATTTGAGGTCTAAGACTGCTACCTTTGTTGCTGGACGAGTGTAGGTTCCCTTAACTGTTTTCACGACTACTAGCCGTACCTGATTCGAATTATGCCCGGTTATTGTTTCCGTTACAATACCTTTAGCCAAGGAATTACGACGTCCCTCGTCAACTATAACGACCGGGTTTCCAACTTCGATTGGCATCACCTTTTTTCAACCAGTTTGTTCGGCGAGTGAGTATTGGCATATATTCACGAAGCCACTTTCTCCAAAAATGTCGAGTCATTTGTTGAGAGAAGGTGTAGTTTCTTTTGAGAGTTAACACGCTATTATCATACTCACAAGACGGTTTGATGCTTCCTGAAGTCCCGAGCAAAAAATGGTTTGGCGTTATCGCTCAAGATTCATCTGGTCGGATTGGTATGTAAGTTAATGGTTGCGAATTTACAATATTTTCGACTTCAAGAATGTAGCATCGGAGAATCTAATCGCATGGTCTTTTTGTTGGCATCATCTGTAGAAGATATTTTTATTGATTGCACCTGCCTTTCCCAGCATCTACCCATATGCGGAGCAGCTGGAGGTTTGAAGATCCAATTGATTTCGTCAAAATAACATTTGATGAATCACCTTTCTTAGCTCATTTTGGACTCTAATAGAATTGGTGCCGTGGTCGGTTAGAATTTCTATTGGCGTACCTCGTCTCGTCATAAAACTGCGTATACATAATATACAAGAATCTTTACTTAATGAATGTGCGATTTTGATGTGGATTGCTCTAATTGTCAAGCACGTAAATAAACATCCCTGTTTCTTTTCGACGCGTCGTCGTACAATTACTTCAATAGGTCCAAAATAATCAATGCCCACATATGAGAAGGGTCTTGTATATGCAGCTAATCTAGCTTTCGGATGATCAGCCATTTCCGGCGGATTTGGCGCTCCTCGTTGGTTTTTGGAGAATTGGCAATTGGTACAAATTTGATTTAAAACAACCTGCAGTTGTGGAATTACATACAGTTGTCGCAATTCATTAACAACTGTTTCGTGGTTAGCATGTAGAAATTTTTCGTGATAATGATAGACAACTAGCTTCGTAACTTGGTGGTGTCGAGGTAACAACACTAGATTAATTCTGTCAAACGTAAGTTGAAGTGCTCTGTTTGCGCGTTCCCTCATTCTTAAAACTTTGAATTCGTCAAGGAGAGGTGATAATTGATACAACGGGCTTGACTTTCCACTGTGCCTTTGGAATTCTTTTTAAGGATAACAATTTCATCACCGTAGGTTACTAATTAACTTTGCCTGTATAAAATGCTTTTTCTTATTTCCGTCGATTTTAAACCTTACATGTGATTTTCCAATGCTCCACCCAAAGGTATTACATTGGCCAGGAAGAGAGTTTTTTTACCTAGAAAATTTGGAATTTTTCCGAACCCTTACTGTTCCAAGCAAGGTAGGAATTTTTACCGTGCGTGACAACACTCACACACGGGACCTCCATTTGACCTCTCATCCGAACGAAGATGTATTTTTGTGAAAAATGCTCGCCTAACATTATTCAAGCGGACCGTGTCGGGATTCGAACCCGGGACCTTGGGCGCAGTAGTCACACACATACCACTACGCCATGAAGCCGCCCAATACGCCGAAGACCTTTTAATCAAAAAGTTCTAACGCCACGGCACTTGGTAAATCCTGTTCGCAACTGGTAGAAAAATGGAATCTGAAGTTTATTAGAGATCTTAACTTTCTTACTGTACATGACTTTCTTGACAGGGTTGAAAAGCTTAAGTTAGTCGTAACGTGTCTGAACCCCCAATTATTTGAACAAGCAGTCGATCTCTTTGAGTCAAAAGCCTTACGTTGGTACCGGAGTATCCGTATTTCTAAATGACGGACTTTTGTTGATTTACTGATACTTCATTTTGAACCACCTGATTATAAACGAAGACTATTTGGTAGGACGTAGGACGCAGAGTCCGTCGAAAAGTATCGTAGACTATTTAACATGTATGACTTCCCTGTTTTGTCGGCACACTGCTATACCCGATGATGTTCAACTGGATATTGTGTCCTGTAACCTTGCTCCGTTTTATACAACCCAATTGCCTACCGTCAGTTCCTTGCAGGAATTAGAGGACGAATGTTTGAGGTTAGAGCTGAAAAAGTAAGGGCCGATAGTTATTTGACACGTATAAGGAGAAGTAATTGTGTGGAACCTGAGCTCACTTTTGATCCGACCCCGCCTCTTAAAAATACTTCTCTTCCCAAGACCATCCCACCATCACTCGCGGAGCACCCTCAATAAAAAACACATTACTTCTATCAACATCCGCCTCGGTATCTCCTCCCGATTGCCCTACTGTTACCACACCATACCCTTCTTCGGCAAATAGGTCTTCAAGTAATACCCCGAATTCTGTTCTTAGATGTTTAAATTGCGATCAACTGAAGCATACGTGTCCTAATTGTTTTCGTCCCCATGTTTTACACTGCTACGGGTGTGGCCGCAGGAGAGTAATCTGACGCGACTGTCCACATAACTGCGGGACTCTATCAAACCGTCGGTAGGACTTTCGGACCGAGACGAACCTCCTAATTGTCCTTAGTCTCGGATTCTGTCTTCTAGGTTTTGAACGCTCAATCCCGTTCCGTCCTAGATTTTATGTGTGCCAATGTTCGTGACGATGAACGCCCATATCTGACCGTTCAGATTTTTAGACTTTCCTTTACTGGTCTTCTAGACTCCGGAGTCACGTGTACCATTCTTGGTGGTCCCGGTTGGAATCGTTTACGTTCTCTACACCTCCCACTTCATACCTTTTCTTCATCTTTTTGTAGCCTAGCTGACAACTTTAAATGTCCTATTCTAGGTTCCGTTTACCTTCATATTGCTTTCTAGATTCCGTCATTACTTTAGATGTCTTTGTCCTTCCATATGTTTTCATCAACTGACTCTGGGTGTCAATTTTTGTAAGTCGATACAATGTGCTCCAAATTCTCGCGATGGCCAATGGACTTTTTCTCCTTCTTCCTCATTCACCACAACTACTTTCAATCCTGTGAACATCGTGTCAGACCTTACTCTCACCTAACGTCATCAATTAGACGCTCTTATTTTCGCCGTATTCTCCAAACAGAGTCTTGGTTTCACCCCTTGGTCCAGCACCATATCTGTACATCCGTAGAACCTATCAAACAACGATACTATCCCCTTTTCCCTTCTCTTTTTAAAAAGCCCATTCCGAACTCGACCAGATGCTTCTTCTCGGAGTTGTCGAACCTTCCACTAGTACCTGGCCCAGTCCAATTGTCCTAGTAAAAAATAGATGACTCCTATAGGTTCTGCATTGATTTTCGCAAAGTTAACCAAGTTACACAAAAAGACACCTATCCTCTTCCCTACATCTCCACCTCCTAAACCGCATTCGTGATGCTCGTTTCCTTTCATCACTCGATATTCGTTTTGCCTACTGGCAAATCCCTTTTGCCCCTGAATCCAAGCCCATCACTGCCTTCACCGTCCCTCATCATGGTCTATTCCAATTTTGCCGCCTCCTTTTCGGACTGCACAATTCTCCCGTTACCTTCCATTGCTAACAAACTAAATCAAAAACCCTCATTAATTTAAATCAGTAGATAAATGAAGAAAATAAAATAGAGTGAAACCGCGCATCCCCCCTGGACTTTAAAGTGACAGTGATTGTGATCCCCCTTAGAACGTTTAGTGCATACCCACCAGGACTTTAGCAGTGCATACCCATCTCCTCTTAGCTGTAAGATACTAATAGACGTAAGAAGACGACCAGATTTTCGGATACTGAAGAAATGATTATCGAGGTAAGAAGAAAAATTGTGGCGGTTGCACTCGCATAAGCATTGATTTGTATTAATAAGTATATTTGAAATAGTTACGGAATGGTAGGGAAAGCTAGGGATGGATTTAGGCTAAAGATAGAATAAATTACTTAGATTAGGGAGGACGAATTTGCAAATTTATAGAGCAGGCAAAATAGCTGAATTCACTATTAAAATATTTGGCGAATGCTTAGAAATTTGAATCCATTTTTAATATTAGTTAGCTAGATTTGGATAGTTTTAAGACGACCCTTCAGGTCGCACCGGTAACCAGAGCTGGCGACAGCTATTTGGTATTACAGATCCCTCCCCTTTTACTTTCGGGTGTGTCTTGTTGAACGGACACGCTCCAAATTAACGCTAGGAATACCATTATTCAAACCCTATTTTTAGTTTTTGTTTTAGTTTGTTAGATTTTTATTTAGGATCGATTAATTTTGAAGTTTTATTAGATCTGAAGCACGTTTATATTTTCGCGTTTAAACTCAATGTAGTACCTTCGGATGGAGCATTGCGAACGTTGCCGCAAGTATAGCGGCCCTTATTCAAATTATAATACCTTCCATTGCCTTATTGACCAAGTCATCGGTTCTGATCTGGAACCTTTCTGCTTCGCTTATCTTGACGATATCACCATAGCTACCCCTTCTTTCGACAAACACCACCGCATCCTCAATCTATTTATGGCGTGATCAAAACTTCTGCCTCTACTCCAAAAGTATTACTGGCCCTCTCTCCAGAGTTGACGTCGCTCGTTACATCCGACGTTGTTCGGTTTGTGCGGCTCGCAAAGTCGGAGAGTTACCCTCCTGGTTTCTTCGCTTATAGGGCCACACCATTCTATTCCTGGCATGTCATTTCCAGTGACATAGTAGGTCCTCTTTCTCGTTCCACTCGTGGTCATTGCAATATTCTTGTAGTTGCTGACTACTTTACTAAGTTTCCTCTGTTCGTCCCTATGCGTAATACCACTGCAGCATCCAAATCTAAAATTCTTGAAGATAAAGGTTTCCTACTTATTGGTGTTCCCCAATACGTTATCACGGATAACGGTGTACAATTCCGCAGTTGTCAGTTCACTTCATTGTGTGCTCGTTATCGTTCCAAAATTCTTTTCACCGCCCGTTACCATCGCCGAGCCAACTTTGCCGAACGTGTTTACCACTCCCTCAAGACCATGCTTGCTTCCTATATCCGTGACAACCAGCGTCACTGGTATGTCACTCTTCCACAAGTGTCTGCGCCATCCGAACGTCCAAAAATGAGATCATTGGTTATACGCTCTTTTTTGCCCTGTTTGGTCATCTCCGGCGATTATTTCGGACAACTGTCCTAGATAAACGACATGTATATCCCGATCCCGATCCCGAATATCCTTTTCTTGATCCCGAACACTTCAAATATATCCGTTCCCATGTTCTCAAGAAACTGTCTGCTGCCTACTGTAATACCCATAACCGGTATAACCTCCGTCGACGTCATGTATTTTTGGTTCAGGCAATTCTGTTTGGCACCGCAATTTTGCATTGTCCTACGCTTCACGTCATTTTAACGCTAAACTCGCCTCGAAATTCCTTGGTCCTTTCCCTATCAGTAAAGTCGTTTCTCCTTGGACCTACAAACTTACCGATTCTTCCGGTGCCAAAAGCATCTGGCACTTCAAAGACCTCAAACCTGCTTATCCTGACAATCTTAATGACTCTGACTTCGCTTTGTTTTCCTGCTGGCGGCGCAAACGTCTTAAGCTCAATACCTAGTCTTCGCGCCCCCAGATTCTTATGCTGATTTTGTTCTCCTAAGGATTTGATTTTTGGACCGTACGATTCCTTTATTTACTTTACTGTTTTGCTCGGTTTTCTTTCTTTTAATTCGCTTTGCCCCGTGTGGGTCCGGATTATAAAATAGTCTCACAGTACTACCCGCTTGTCGTAAGAGGCGACTAATGCGATCCAACACACCTGCGCGCGCACACACACACACACTTTCTCATACTCACACATAGCTACACTGGGATACTATTTTAGTTTCTTTTTGTACTGTTTCTTAGGTTTTTTTAAATTGGTTTTGTCTTTCCGTTACTTTTGATCCTCTTTCTTTTTCCTTTTCCTTTGGCTAGTTTTTGTACTCGTAAGAAATTGATTAATATTTTCGATCCGCTTAATGTGATATGTTCTTCTAGACCTTTTTCCTTTTCTTAGGAAACCACGACTTAATCGAGTTTTTGACCTAGTTAGAAATTCATTCCTTAGGTTGTTCGTGTAATACGATTTCTCGTTACCACAGCCTTAAATAGCTCAAGTTTTATATCCAGCATTCTCGTTGTTCCCTTGCTTACTTTGACACTTGATAATTATTGTCTTGTTTCGGCTTGTACTGTTGGTTTTCCTCCTCATTCCTTTTTTACTTTTTGGTTTTTTTGCGAAAAACTATTTTCTTTCCTCGAGGTTAGAAACTTTACTATTACTTTCTTAGAGATATCCGTCCTGTGACGACTTTTGCAGTGTTAGGTCATTTCCTTTTTGTTCTTGATTATCACTACCTTTTACCTTTCCTTTTTCCTATATCTCTTGACACTTCCTGACTTTGTCCAATATACTGGTTCTTCGAGCCGGATAAATTTTTTTTTTGTATTATTGGATGTTCCTTGGGTTTTTTAAAGCGAATTCTCTCTTCTCTCGTCTTATTGGTATATACTGGTTCTTTGAGCCGGATAAAAATTTTTCTTTTGTTTTTTTGGGTTCTTGGGTTTTCTGAAGAAGGAACACAGTGAATTTATTCTTGTGCAAAAGATACCTTTCATATTACACTTTACAAGTAGAGTCATATAAATTAAGTTATGCATTGCCACATCAATTAAACTTTAAATACGTTTTTCCCAGAACTGAGGTGCCCTGGTTAAAATCTTCACATATACTGACAACTCAGAAATTGTATTCAATCAAATTGCCAATTTTCACCCTAATTTAAACAACATCCGATGGTTTAATCCGGGATTTAGTACGCCTAGGAGGATGTAAAACACCTGCACGGCGTGTATATTTGCCTTGAAAGGAGCAGTTATTCTACCCTTGTGTAAACGATAGTAAAACATTACAGTCTATAAGCAGAATTATTTAAAGTAAATTTAATAATTGTCACATAAACTGTAAATGCGTTTATTTCTGGAATGAGGCGCCTTAACCCTAAGCTAAAACCATTGCACATGACAGTTCAGTAATTGCATTTAATCAAACGGCCAATTGAAAGGCGCTTTGAATAACGTAGTAGGACCTAAAATCACCAATGGGTCATACATGTGGTTTGAGAGGAGCATATCTACTATACTCCTGAAAACAAAATTTTAATCACACCGCATTTTACAAACAACCGTATGAAACGAACGACAGCATTCTGTTTTGGGATTGTGAATAAATTTATACATTGCGACATAAATTGAAATTTAAATGCGTTTTTTCTGCCATTAAACATTTCCGTAGTAGGTGTATTGAGGTTATGTACGTATGTAGGTGTAACAAACACTAAACAATTTATTTAATATTTACTTGCCTAAATTATTTTTGTAATTAGATTTGTAATTAAATCGCTTTCTACATATTGGATAAAAATGAGGTTATGTCATTATTTGAGCATTTCCCAGAAAATAATTATGCGGTTTTCAAATTGAATTTACTCGAAATTTTAAGATATAAATGTAAAATAAACATGCTTTTATACTAACGCGTAAAAGATTTTCGTTACAGCAGCGCTCCAACACTTCCTCCCCATGTCCTTTCGTATTTATTGACAGGAAAATAGAAGTTAGAATTTAATCGGTGACATATGATAACACTAAAGGTTAATAATTGTCAGTGAACTGGGATATAAACTGGATTTTTGATGTTAATTAAATGGACGAATTTTTCTCTCGTTGTTCTTGATTTTTACCGATAAACTTTGAAGAATTTTAATGATATAGAAAAAACTACGCGCAAAATAATGTAGTGTGATGTCAAGGGCGGTGACAACTAGTTATAAGTATATAAAAGTTATTATCTAGAATGAGTAATAACAGTTAGCATTAGATTGACAAATGACTTAACATTTTAAGAGTTCATTGTAATATTTTATACGCCAAAATAACGACGGACACATCAGCACTGGAACACAATTTCCAACAGTAAGTCGCCTAAATGTTCAAAAGCAGACGCCAATTTAAACATAAAATTATGTTGACGCTACATATAAAAATTAAAGGCATTGAGTACACGTAACGATATAATGAATTAAAAAAAAAATTTATATAGTTCGATATTACCTAAAGGTTTTAATGTACAATGTATAAACGTAGATCGTTGGGCCAGTCCTACCGCTAACAGATACTTTTCAGAAGTCATACCAGAAGACGGTGATCAAGTCTATTGCCCTACTCAATGTAAACTACTCCTAGGGACGTTATGCATATCCGAACGGTTTGTTTAGCTCTCTTGAACTCAGCTTAATGTAATTATCGTTCGTAATTGGAACGCTTTTAGCATTAGTCAGTCGGGGCTCTGTGACGTCGCTATAGCTGGAGCTGTAACATACTTGATCGTGGCCTGCTCTAATCCTGTAGTAAGCAAAACCTTTAGAAATTTGATGTTGCTGGATCCTTGGTGCGACGGTAGTCAATCGTGGCTGGCTCTTTTCCATTAGTATATATAAAATACTACAAACTTTCTGGTTACATAAAGTTCCACGTTCTGGGCGTCTATTAATACTACGATGTCCGTTGCTGGGCGTCATTCAATAATACAAAAAACCCCACTTTGTGGGCGCCAAAAATTGCTACGATCTCAGGCTCGTACAACTTGGGCGCCATGAATTGCTACGACCCACTGCTATTATTAAATACCACCTCTGGTTTGGTGTAGTTTACCACGGCAGCTCAACTGCTGAAAATAACACTAACTACTCAAAAACTAAAACGCTGCTACTGTAAATAGCCCACGTTTATTTAAAATACCAGACAATAATGTACACGCCAAAATCAAAATTTAACTCCTCTGTCACACATTATTTACATTTTTATACATGCCCTTAGAAATACCCTCTTAACAGTACATTTCAACTTCGATATCAAACTAAATTCCTTATAAATATTTCCAATTAAATAAATAAAAAAAAGCAACAGGGCTTTACCACATTTTATACTTTAATCCAGGTTTAATACGAACTCATAGTAATCTTACCCTCTCGTGCTAATTTTTGCACATCAATAACCTTGTACATAACTCAAATATTACAAATGCCATAAATCACTTCTTCACATAAATTCCCAAATATAATAAACATAATTCAAATTAAATTGTTCAATCAGAAACCTTTTTGATTGTTTGTCCTTTTAGTTCTTAAATATTATACACCTCAATGCACTAAGTCATTAAGCACCTGTTTATACACATATACAATAAAAAAGCATCAGTTATCTGGATTCCATAACTGCACATGGGCCTGCCGTGATTCCATCAATGACTGCAGCATTCGGTAACACTCCAATCTGGATTACAATCACCGCAATTGCACGGCCGCAACTATATGACCCAGACGTCGTTTCGTTCACCAATTTGATAGGACTTCCAAACTCCCTAACCTCTTCTACTAATACCATAAATTGTTGGTAATTAACCAAACCGACTGACATCTACTTCATTTCCAAGTACATATTTTGCACACTAAGTGCAAATTAAAAGCAAACTGTTTGTACTTACATCAAATTAAGTTTTTATGCAAAACGTAAAAGTATTCGAGTTGTCAGCTTGTCGAAACATAATAGCTGTAGGCTAGTAGAAACTCAGCTAGCAACGTTTGCTTGTTGGGAACTCAGAGAGTAAGCTTTACATAGTTTGAAGACTAAGAGCTTTCAGTTTACCGATGACTAAAAGACTAATAGAGCTTTCCATCCATGTTCGGTGGTTTAAATTCTGTTTCTCACCACCAAATCTGCTAAAATTCTTGAAGATTTCTACAATACAAACACACTTCACCACTATTCTACGTAAAACTTTCAACGGTCACTCGTTTCCACAAACACCTCCCGAATTTACACAATAATTCCAGAAAGTTTCCCTCCTAAACAAACTCCAACGACCACAGTTTTTCAAAAACACACTTACGTACTTTCAAAATTTTTGTAATTCATTAAACCGACACTCATTTCTTTGAAAATCACTTGACGTCAACAAACACGCGCACGTTACTGCATGATTTCCTTGTATTTTGATATCCTACCTTAAGACAACCTTGTACGAATCCCAATCAACGAACGCTATGGTTTTAAACTACGCCCCTCAATATACTACGTTTTATATCTATCTTACTCCAACATACTCGCTAAAAATCACCTATCTCTTACTTTGTTTTCCATATCTGTGGTATTACTAACACCTGCTCCTCACTTCACTAACCTTGCATTTCCTCACCTAAGCCAACAAACGCTAACGTTCAAACTATACCTATCTCATTTATGCACATGCTAACAAATACCTCCTCTTTGTTTTGTTGTTGACTAGCCTCATCCGTAAGGATCTACAGCTGCCGTAACCTACACCAAATTTATGTCGTTTTAAGAGGCTATCAATTTCTCTAATTGACGTCGGAGCCAAAAACTACCTGGAATTTCTGTTGTTTCTGTAATCTTATTACTCCTCATACAAGGAAACATGCGACGGTTACATCTGTTTATAACTCAATAATACTAGGATGGTTTCTTCAAAACACTTTTAAACGTTTTTAACAAATAGAACGGGCAACTTGGCTTTTAGTTAACACTACCCGGAAAACTGAAGAGTTTTAAATTTTACAAAAGCTTTCAACACATATACAACAAACTTTGCTGTAAATTAAACAGTTTTATATCTTAAAAATGAAGCTAAAACCTTTTCAAAAATGATATATGACCTTTTAAATGCCATCTTACATGACACACGCTAAACTTCATAAGTATTAACATCTGCGGGATACTGAATATTAAATTTAAGCTTCTTGAAATTTTTCAGTAACATTATCAATTTCTAAACCAAATGATTTTATAAGCGTTTCAAAATTGTTTGTTGTTCTTTCACATGATGAATCACGAAATAAATTACAACATGAATAAGTAATGCCCTTTTAACCGCTAAATTTCACACACACACACATATATATATATATATATATATATATATATATATATAAGTAAGATGTATCTGTAAACAAACTCTTATGAAAATAATAAGAGCTATTGACAAATACAAATCGAGCTGGTAGTTATATAGCCACTAACAAAACATTTGCTTTATTACTTCACAGGGGAGGAAACATCCACTAACCAATGGTTTCGGCTTGTTAAGCTTCATCAGCCTTTTACGTTATTTAGATTCGTTCACCATAGTGAATACTTAGATTTACTTTAAGCCCTAAATTATTAAATATTAAAATTAGGTTTAATTAATTATTCTAAGTTACGTTTTTCAAAGTTAAGGGCAACTTTTATCGTAGAATTATTCTTTTAAAATTTTTCTATCTCGACTTTCACTAAATAATTATTTAATTTTTACTATTTTCATTCCGCGTGATATTATACTTTGAACTGTTATATATTGTGCCTCGGTCAAAGAAAGACTGATTGTTTACCAAGACCATGTTCTATATAAAGGCTCCTCTTCGACCTGTACCATTGGTTTTCCGAGCGTACTTTGTTAATTGAGGCGTTGTACTTTGCGTTATCTTGCAGCCTTGGGATTTTCTATAACGTTACCATCAAAACTCGCGTTGAAGTGATGCATTTCCGCACGTAGGCATCTAATTTGTACAGTGTATTCCTCTGAATATCCAACTATGAACTTTCTTTAAGTCAAGTCCGCTTGTTTGTATTTGCATTTATTTAAATTTTCCCGTTTAATTTATCATGTAACCAAACGTCTGTTTTGTTGTTTAGTACTCCAAAATCTGTTGGATTTTATATGAATTTACGATGTACAGATCACGTAGTCAAATTTCTATGATGACGTTTTTGAATGCGTTTATTTATTTTATGCGTTAATGTTTTGAATGGGATTCTTTTATAGCTAGTATGCCAGGTTATTTCCTTTCACTAATTGCGTAGTTATTTCCAATTTTATTCTTGTATATTTAATTTAAAATGCATTATATGACGTACAAGTTATTTATCTTACTAAATATGATTTGATTTTTGAAGAATGAGCTTTCTTTCATAAATTAAAGTTAGTTGTGATTTATATACAGTGTGCTCGATAGTAGCTTTTTGCATAATTGTCGCGTTACTTCCATTTTATGATGAAATTGTTTAGTTTTCTAAACTTTAGTAATATTTGCATGTAGCGTACGACCCTTATGATTCAATATGCCCTAAATTACCCTATTATCATAGAAATATATATATAAGAAATAAATTTCTCTGCCGTCTGCAATTTAAATTAAACCAATTGTATGAGATGTATCTGTAAATACACACGGTGTATTCACCTATACAAATCGAACTGGTATTTGCATAGCCATTACGAAACAATTACCTAATCGTCTTATATAAGGAAAAAACGTATACGTCTGGCCATCTATAAAGCATAGTATAGTTTCGAATCAACTTCTGTACTGTTTAGCCTTCAGGTCTTTCACCATTCGGGTCTTCAATTCAAGAAAAAATGAAAATCACTTATTGCTAAACCGTGGTAATACCTCAGATGATCAAACACGTCCCACTTAAACTGTACCGAAATCTCTTTGGTAATTGCGGCACAGTAAAAGCGGGCGTTGTCACGAATGCGAACTACTATAGTCAGCGTTCCTCTTATATTTTTAATGTCTCACTTAGTCGCGGTAATGTCTGATAACAAACAGTTGCATTGATTGTAGTCCCTGGTACTATAAACCCAATAAGCATTATACTTTTTGGCACCAAAAGATCGTAACCACAAGCTTCCTGTTGTTGAAAGTTTGTTCCAATTTTTTCGGTTTTCTTGATGAATTTGGGTGTATCTATTGTTAAAGATTTTGGTTTCTGATTTTGTTTATGAAGTAAGGGTGTTCGACCCAAAATTTTTTGTTTTAAATAGATGTTTTTGTTTAGCAAATAATTTACTTTATTTTCGGATGTGACAAGGACAAATTATTAATTATTTTTAGGGAAAAGTCTTAGGTATTTTAAAATTTATTGTACAGACTTTATTCTAATAATTGATCGATCAATCATATAGTGTAGTGTAGGTTTTAAAAGGAGTGATGATACACTTGTCTTGAAAAAACGTACAGTAAGATATGCATGTTTAAAAATAACACTGTTGAAATAAAATGATAATTGCTCCTCTAGGGAACATTTTAGTTTAAAAGAGCGTTTGAAATTTGGAAAACGATATTTCAGTATAACGGTTGTACAGAGTAAATAACATGGCAATATATTGCAGTGAATATTATGAAATAGGCAGACCAAACGTTTGGAGCTTAGAAATATGCTTTGGATACTAGATTAATAGACAAAGTAAAATAATATTATGTAGATTCTTTTCAGCGATAAATATGCTGCGGACTTTACAAAAATGAAATGAAACAAAGAAATCTCAGCATTACAGTTATAATTACAAAAAAAAAATGTATGTACAATCCTCGATACATTCAAAAACATCTTTCTTCTACACACATTATCTAATAAATTTACTTACACACACAAGTATAAAGAAAGCTTATAAATGCAATTTACAACTTAAGTTTAGAAAGAAACAACATTTCATCACCACTGCACATTAATACTAATTTCACCTAATCCTTGTTAATAATTAGAATACCCCAAAACTTTTCATATGTCACAGAACACTCTTTAACACAAAGATGGATTATATAAATATTCTCCTAATACGGTCTTACAACATTTTATGCGTTTTTCTAATATTTTATTAAACTCCTCTCTAATTTGCTCTCTTTATTGGTGCTGTTGGATGCATAACTAAAAGGATCTCTGGCATCAACTTCTAGTGTATAAGGACGCCCCTAAGCAGCTTTTGATTTAATACCAACTAACTCAAAATATTTCCTCGGTAGCAATCCACTTCATTTGGGATTTACGAAATAAATTTTCTTTCAATAATACAATCTAACAGCATTTTCTAACCTTTTCAATACTTTTTCAATCTTGTTTCCCTTTTATGTTTGCTGCTGTGTATGAAACATTTTTAAACGGAAAGGATTTGAGCGATCAAATTCTTCGTCTTCCAACATTTTACTAATCCTTTTAGTGCTTTATTAATCTCTTCCCTAATCTTTTTTTTACTCTAGGTATTAGATAGATTTTTAATGGATAGACCTTACGCTATTAAATTATGAGCACACTTTGAAGTAATTTTTGATTCCACATCAACTACTTTAGAATATTTCGTCGATTGTAGACAAAATTTCTCTCTCTCATTTGAAATTTTTGAACTAAGTGCTCTCTTTTTCTCTCCCTCTCTTACGTCCCTTACTAATATTTTACTAAACCCTTCAATATTTTATTAATCTTCTCTCTAATCTTTTTCGTTTACTGTATTGGATATATTTTTTAATGGAAGAGATATCCATTAACTTCTAATTTGGGATTGACGCGAAGCAGATTTTGATTTACCACCAACCTACTCAAAATATTTTCTTTATAGCAACTTCCTTTTCTTCCACCTCATTTGGAGTTTACAAAATGAACATTTGTTCTCTCTCTGTAATAGCATCTTCTAACATTTTACTAAACCTTCCAAAATTTCACTAATCTTATATCTAATCCTTTTTGTATACCTTTGGTATCAAATACACTTTTAATGCAAAAGATCTGAACTAGTAAATACCAATATTGAAAATATCTTCAAACAATTTTTGATTCAATACCGATTAACTCAGAATATTTTCTTGATTGCAGACTAACCTTTTTTTCTATCACATTTAAGCAATTAACACTATTCATCTTTGTTATTCGGTGCCTATTCACTTCATTCTAATTTAAATTAATGCTCTCGATTCCAGTTTTCATTTCGTGTACCCGGGTGTCCATATTTTAGAGGGTTCTGTTTACCTTTTGGACTTGTTCTCTGTCACTATTTTCAAAATTGCTTCTTTTGATTCCCAAAATTATTATTTTTTCTCAGGTCATATAGTTAAGGCGATTTGGCTGGTATTTAATATAGTTGTTGTACGCTCTTTCTCTTCCGGATTTATTTAATTTCTTGTTTAATTTATTTGCGTATTTTTTATTATATCTGAACGTCTGCTGTCTCACGCTGTAATACCTTAACTATCCGAAAAAGACATGCTTTGATATGTTATACATTTTCTTATTTTAGTCATATAATGACCAGTTAAGTTGGCATTATATGTTTAGCCCCCAAAGGAAGATTTAAATGTTTTGCCACAACAGATTATTTTATAGAAAATAATCTCAATTTCTGCGTTGAAATTTAGAAAGCCATGTCTTGTGTCTCGGAAGGAACACAGTAATTCTACTTATGTGCAAAAGATACCATTCATATCACTCTTTACAGGCAGAGTCATATGAAGTAAATTTATACATTGCCAAAACAATTAAACTTTAAATAGTTCTTTTCTGATATCGATCAAGAATATTTACTTTGTCGGCTCAAAATCACGTGTCAAAGTACACTATTCCAGTATACGTCAAAAATACTTTCCCGGCCTAAGCCTTCGATCTCGTGAAATGTGCGACCAAGTAAATGCGAGAAACCCCACCAGTTTTACAGCAGCTTACAAGATCGTTCACGAACTCGAAGCAACTCACCAGACAACAACCGAAGTGAAAAGTTCTACCGGTATATCGGGCCTAGAGCCCGTTAGCAAGTTAGGATATACAGCACCTAAGACCAGACGTAACCCAAAGTTGTCACCCGCAGATCTATTCTCAAGTAGCCGAACACCACAACGTGGAACACAAGGGCGCCACTGAACGAGAATGACCACAATCGACCCATTTGTAATGGCTGCGGCGGTTTACATTCGAGCAGTCAATGTTTTTCTTTGACAAGCGCTGTAGAATGTGTGGAAAGATGGTTCGTATAAATAAGGTCTATAAGTCAAAATCAAAACAAAGAATCTCACAAACACCAAGTGCGGAGCACCCCGTCGATGATATTGATCACGAAAATATCGATTCCGTTCTCAATTCAAAAGAATCAACATAGTTGGCGGCTCCAAATCAGCCGAACGTCGCATGATTGAAGTTCTAATTGACAGACAAACTGTAAAAATGGATCTCAACACTGCACCGTGTGCAATAATCAGCGAAAAAACTCTGCGATCTCTTAAACCGCAATTTTTATTGCTGAGAGCCGATAGACAATTTGCAAGCTACAGCCGTCACACAATCAGCTGTCTTGGCCGGCTCCCTATGCAGGCAAGGATTGGAAATAAATACAAAGACTTAACCTGTACATCGTTGAAGGGGACCTTGATGCTTTACTTGGCCGAGAATGGATCACATTTTATTTCTGAAACTAACTTTCTTAAACCTTTTTCGGAACCCGAACAAGTTCGGGCGATATCAACCACAGCACCGTGTCTAACGCCAGATTAGAAAACGGAGTTGGGCCGTTTACTTAACAAATATGAAGTTGTATTTAGCGAAACAGCCGGAACACTCAAAGGCCCACATGCATTACTACACTTAAAACCCGGAGCAATTCCGGTTGTTGCAAAAGCTAGAGAAATCCCCTTAGCACTACGCGACACATACGCAAAAGAAATTGAGGCAAAATTAGCAGCAGGACATTACAAGAAAGTCGATTATTTAAAATGGGTGTCGACAACGCATGTAGTAGTAAAGAAAAATGGAAAACTACGCACTACAGGCAATTACAAACTTACACTTAACCCTCGGATGATAATTGACGAAGATCAAATACTAAAAATTGAGCGCATTTTCAACTAGATGACAGGAAGCAAATATATTTGTCTCTTAGACATCACAGACGCATACTCACATCTCGCAGTAGCCGAAGAATTTGCTAAAGCACTAACCCTTAATACGCCAACACATGGACTAATCTGGCCCACGCAAGCAGTCTACGGCGCAACAAACATTCCCGCAATTTGGCAGCGACGTTTGGAAACAGTGCTACAAAACCTTCCAAATGTCAAACATTTTTTTTGACGGTTTATTGTTATACGCAAAAACGTTTGAATGTCTATTGGAAACAATGGACCTGGTCCTAGAACGGATCAACACCCATGGACTTCGTTTTAACTGAAAAAAATGCGTATTTGGAGCGTATTTGGATAGAGTTTTTGTGACACAAATTAACGATCAAGGTATTCAGAAATCAGACAAGCGTATTCAAGCCATTCGTGATGCACCTAAACCAACGTCACCAAAGAATATACAGCTCTTTCTGAGTAAAGCCACTTATTGCAGCTCATTTATTCCAAAGTTATCGACAAGAAACCGATCGTTGCGAAAGATGCTGCTTAAAGACCTATTCGAGTGGACACAAGAAGCAGACAGTGCATGCAGGGACATAAAAAACGCTCTGATCTCGCCCCAAGTACTTATGCAGTATAATCCAGTTTTCCCTTTCATCCTAGCAACGGACGCCAGTAAAACAGGACTTAGCGCTGTGTTATCACACCAACTCAAGGACGGCCGATAACGACCAATTGTCTATGCGAGCCGGACAATGAGTTCAATACAACAAAAATATATTCAAATCGACTGTAATATGGGCAGTACAAAAATGTTTTTTTATCTATATGTCAGACACTTTACATTATACATTGATAAAAAAAACCGCTATCGCAGATCTTGCATCCAGAAAAGTCACTACCCGTGCTCTACATCAGTCAGTCGCATGGCAAATTATGCAGATTATCTAGCACATTTCAAATACGACGTGAACGCACTAAACGTAAACGCCGATTATTGCTCCCGGGCACCACTACCTAGGTGAATCAACAATCTCCGACAAAGGGAAGAAGACATAGATTTGGATTAAATCGATTAGTTTATCATACGACAAATTCAACAGCTTCCGATCTGTGCGGAATACATCGCCCAAGAAACTGCTAAAGGCTCCGACCTCGGCAAAACCGTCGGCTTATTAGAATCAGGTCAAAACTCTGTACGCGCCAGATATAAAGCACTGGAACTAAAGTATAAACTATCCGTAAGCTGACTAATTTTCGAACACCGTGTTATCGACCCATCTAAGCTGCACCAAGCGGTTCTAAACGATCTACACGCAGCACATTTGGGCATAGTGAAAATAAAAGGGATATCTCGTTCCTTCGTCTACTCGCCTGGAATCGACGCACATATTGAATACATTGCTAAATCCTGCAATGACTGTGCCAGACACGCGCATATGCCACCGAAGTTCCGTGAACATCATTGGAAATATTTACGTAGACCTGGAAGATGGTTGTTGATCATCTCCTATGCTTAGAACAAATGGCCTGAAGTGAAGATCACAAACAGCATGACAGCGGCCGCCACGGTAATGATTCTCGACGACGTTTTCACAACCTACGGAGTCCCCATCACCATTGCTTTAGATAATGGTACTCAATTTACCTCGGCCAAATTCAGTGAATTTCTGCAACACATGAGTAAAGTACCACCTTATCATCCATCCACCTATAACCAGGCGGAAAGAAATGTACAAACCGCCAAGGATCATCTAAACATTATGGCTACCACACCAGGTTCCTTGCGGTGTAACTTGAACGAGTTTTTGCCAAAGTACAGGAAGACCCCCCCATTCGACTATCGGACAATTATTGGACGGTCCTTGCGTACTCGACTGGATTTACTCAAGCCCATAGGTTAACCTTCAGAAAGTCAACTTAATGCTAGTTTTGTATCCTCTGCAAGAGAGATAAAGATATCAATTATTATATACTTTTATCCTTCTTACACAGTTTTAAAGTATACTGAGGGGGCGCCACAAATGTCGGTGAGAGTAAATGTTAAGTAGCATTACTAAGGATGAACAATCCAGCATGCAATATAATGTAGCATCTGCGCTATCAAACCAAAGCATTTTTTCAGAAAAATATCCATGGCTCGATTTGTGTTTGCCGCCCAAATTCCGTTGCATTTCCTGAGTAAAACCTAGGAAAGATAGATAAAAAATGAAGAAAGTATGAGGTAAAGGTATCTTATTCCATATTGACTTGCCCATCACGACGGTTACGCAATTGCTGAAAGACAACCACACAATTCCTAGCAGCAAATCACGCATTCAGAAGAAGCCGTTAATTTATACATAAAGTTATGGCGAAGCTACATGTAACCATTAAAGTAAATAGTTCGTTATTACGTAAAACCTTTACTGTATTCTAGTATAAACTTAGGTCGTTCCGAAATGCACTAACAGAAGTAAAGATTATGGTGTGCTCATTTCGTATTGCAATATACTTATTAGGAATCATTCCACAAGACGTTGCCATACTCGATGTAAGCTACTCGTAGCGACATTACGCGTCCGAAAGGTTTGTTGATCTCACTTGAATGCGTCTGATATAATCATCGTAACTAATTGGAACGGTTTTTGCTTGAGTAAGTAAGCCACACCTCTGCAACGTCGCTATGGTTAGTGTTGTAACTGATCTGAAACTTGATGTTGCTGAAGATCCTTGGTGTGACTGTTATCGATCGTAGCCGGCTCTATTCCTGTAGTAGGAAAAACTCTTAGGAACTTGATATTGCTAGAGATCCTTGGTGTGACTGGAGTCAATCGTGGCTAACCCTGTTCATGTAGTAGGCAAAACAACATTGAATAGACTGACTGTTGTCGATACTTGATGGCAATTCCAACTAAGTGTCTAGTGTTACACATGCGTCGCACTAAACCAACATGCTGTAATAAAAGTTGCCCCGTGTGTCCAGACCTATCATTGCGCTGTAGTTCTGTATTAACCCAGAATGTAGTAAAAGAATAGCCTAAAACTAGCGAGCACGTAGTAATCTCTGTTACGCTGGATATTTAAATACCAAGCTCTCATAACAGCCCTTGTTTGGGGCAGTTATAAAATTTGCAATGAATCTTATTAGCTAGAAATATTATAAAAGAAATTCCATGTGGAATTTTATTGCTATACGAAACTCAAACGCTAAACACTAAAATACTTTTTTAAAAAAAAACGTTTTCTAGTAGCCTTCTACTACATTTGATTTTCCAATGCTCCATCCGAAGGTACTACATTGGTCAGGAAGCGAGTTCTTTTTACCCGAAAAATTGTGAATTTTGCCAAACCCTTGTTGTTGCAAGCAAGGTAGGGATCTTTAACCTGGGCGACAACACTCATACACGAGACCTCCATTTTATATCTTATCCAAACGAGAGCGTATTTTTGTGAAAAATGCTCGTCTAACATTTTTCAAGCCGACCCTGTCGGGATTTGAACTCGGAACCTTGGGCATAGTAATCTAGTAGCCTTACAGCGGTAAATGTAGAACTCAGGGTCCTATATAAAAGCGACAGACCAGCAAACAACACAACAACAGCTTCCTCGAATAATTTATTTGGTGCGCTAACTAGTTTAAGTTTATAGTTTGTAAAAAATTTTTTTAACAAACTCAACATTTAAGAATTTTCCGTAAAATTGAATGAGATAAATAGGAACACATTTTTGTGCGTTACGTTCAAGAAAACAATAATTTAAATACAAGAGTGTTTAGAAACAATCTGAAGTTCTATATTAGATTTCGCTGAAAATTAAATGAGGACTGTATTTTTGTTCACCGAACACCATAATAAAAAGATGAAATTCATGGAGAAAACACCAGTGATAAATAACAATTAAACAATTTTACTGAAATTTGCAACTCAAGAACTTCTGGCAGTACAAAAGTATTTAGATTTTATATATGATGTAAAAATTTCAATTTATAAATAGCAGAAAATTTATAAAATTATTTCTTTTGTTGAATAAGGTTTTTCATTTAAACCTTCCATGAAGTGCAATCTGATTTTAATAATTATGAAACGGGCAATTTTAATTTGAAGTTGTATGTAAAATAGTTTTACTAAAGAGTATTGAACGGTGTTTACGTATAAAGATTGTAATATGGAAATGATATAGAAAAATTTTCAATGGGATTTTATATTAAAGCCGCAGCCAGAAGTAATTTAAACCAAGCGCAAATACCCGAAAGAGTCCAAGGTCGACATCTGGACTAGAGCGTTCGTTTAAAGCATATCGCGTAAGGTCATTCTGATGCAGCAAAAACAGTAAATACTTAAAATCGTATACTGCGTAATACAAAATCTCCTATGTTATTAACAACACAACCTCATTATTTTTTTATTAACTAATCGTAAAAATTTATAATCATTTAAAGAAATCTAGTCAAGAACAAATACATCATGGTCAATTCTATTTTAAACATTTTATTAGGTAATTGATTAGTTTTCAGCATAAGGCATATAACACAGTATGAAATTGCCTGTGGGTTTTATAAATTATTACAGAGATAAAATATCGTCTAAAGAAAATCAATAATTTATCTTTGTGATATCTGAAATAAAATGCCTTATCTAATAATAAAAACCTTTTTATCAAAAAATAACATCTCAAGTGCTGACATCCCTCAAATAGAAAATAATCATATAATCGCAATAAGCATCTATATATTATCGAATTGTCTTTCCGTTTTCCGGTGCCGCACAACAATCACTACCTTTGTAAACATTTCGTGATGGAAATTAGTACCACTGGTTTGGTTTTCAACAACCATTCGCGCAACCTCCCCAGTTGGCTTCAATTTTTGGATCAATTGGAAGTTATAAACCTTCAAGTGGGGATCTTTACGGGAAATTCTTTAAAAAGTTAATGGTGGCACGGCTAGTCTTTAAGAACAATGCCGAATGAAAGAGTTTGAATTTTGTGACACTTTTCTTGCGGCTTGTGAACGACCAAGACGCTGACGTGCAATAATACTTGTTTTTGAAAGGAAACGAACGTTCAAATTTTTTACCAAATCTTTCTAAATAATTCCAGAAAGCTTTTGATGTTGTAAATCCTTAGGTGCTCTTTTGTAGCTGTCACCCAATTTATTGTTGTTTCAATGTTTTTACCCCTTTATTACATTATTAAATGCTGTTTTATGCGTATGAACAAAATCCACTTCTAGTCAGAAAATACACGATGGGCTAAAGAAGCCAATTTCTAGTTAAAATTTATTATTCATCAGCTCATTAGACGCATCGTTTAAGATGTTTCACAAATAAGGCGTTGAAATTTTAATCAAAAATTATATGACGCCTCTGCAGATCCCAACTCCAAGCTGAAGATCATAAATAAACTTTGTAACAAAGCTTTTAAAAGCTCTTAGTAGCCAACCTCATATGCTAAATAATTTGTGTACAAATTACTGTAACCCTTTTATCGCGCTTAGGGTTATTGCGGGTAAGCCTTAAGAAAATTTCCGAGCTCGTTATACTAAGATGTCCTGTATACGACGTCAGTATTATTCGACCACATTAATAATTCTATTATGGAATTTCATAGGATTTCGGATATCTTATTTTCGATGGTCCCACTTTCAATTTCTACGAAAACCAGGAAAGAGGAACATTTTTCAGCGGTTTTATAAATATTGGACATTAAGATTTATAAACTTTTGATGCGTTCAAACTATTTTTTTCATAAGGAAGACTGAAGTGATCCGTAGTGGTTTTAAGTCGATATCTCATTGGTTGATAATTATTGCTAATATTATAGTGAACATTTCGATATTTGAAGGCATTTGTTAGAATAGCTCAGTAACCACTTGCAGGTATCTGAACGCATTCCGTTATGTCAGAATAAGGAGCGCATGTGTAGTAACGATTGATCGAGTCGAGAGGGCTAAACGACTTTGTGTTTGATATTTCAAAATGGCAGGTCGAAGGAAGATTCACCTGGTAGTTATATTGAAAGTAATGTTTATAAATTGATAATGTAATTGCTATTTAGAGTAATCTGATTGCATCATGTAATTCCAGCTTTGTTTTGAATGTAATGTTGGTACTTATTATAAAAACGTTATTTATGTAATCATTGAAGGAAATATTTCTGTGATACTTGTTGTTTTTGTCTTAGAATTTGATATAAACAAGGCTACCTTGCCGGCTGTTTTACTTGTAATGTGTAATATGTAGTTTTCATGTGGATTTAAGATTTTATTTGAACAGGTTTTAGGTATAAAGGTGTGGTGTGGTTTAACAACCGAAAACTAATATTTATTTATTTAAATTGTTTATTGAATATCTAAATCAGAGTAAAACTAATATTTATTTATCTGAAATAATGTTTATTTAGTATCCAATGCAGAGTTCAAACTTCCACTGCATTGCACTTATTACAGAATCAATATTAAATGTAGCTTTACTGTGATTTTACGAGCAATTTGTACGAACATCATTCCCTTGGATATATTGAATAAAATTATTAGGCAAGTTTGAATATGAACAGCATTATATTTCTATGTTATATTTGTTTTGGTTTTAAGATAGAAATTGAATTTAACCGCAACGTTGTTGTGTATATTTTTTGTTTGTAATTTGTACTGCCGCGGTGTGTTTAATTTTTAAAAGTACGTTTTAACCGATGAAATCATAATGAATAGATTATACCGTTTGCTTACTAGAGTTAATATATTCAACTAACATGCATTTATATAAAGATTTAGTGCCTGAATCTGGGCTTGTATTTATGCAGTAGAATTTCGAGGTATGTATTTGCTGTCAACATATTTTATAATGGTTGGTATTTGTAATTCATTTGGCATTCTTATTTTATGTGTAATTGTTTTATTTCAGCATATTAATCACATTTACAACTGCACCGCTTATATCTTGACTTAAACGTAATTATACGTTTGTGGTTTTGTTTATCCTATTATCTAGCCGATGTTTCTAGATAATTAACTAGTATTAAACGTTTGTGATGATTGTTGTGATGTGATTAAATTGAACCTCTGGTATGACCGACCATCTTCGTGCCTTTCACGTTAGCATTTATGACTATGTTGGAGTCTATTCAATAATAAGCGCCTTTTTAACTATGCGCAATCATGCCATAAGTTCATGTCAGTGATTTATGTTGTCTTGTCAATGTACGTGTAGTTGTACTCTTTTGCAAATAATAGGAAGTCGGCTAGTCTTTGTGAAATATTTTGTATCACGGGCTGGAAACTGTTAATGTATGTATGTGGGCGCATGTGTTAGAGCCTTGTTGAATATTACTAACATTTTAAGTCCGTGCGGGGAGGAACATTGGTAGTCAAGATGCAGGTCATCTTCCTGGTGTCCCCCCTCTTCAACTTTAGCTGGGGAGTATTGGCCTAGCCGGCCTCAGTACCTACCAGAAAAGACTAGCTAATTTACACTAACGTTTCTTCAGTAATCATGTGTGGTATGTCTGGGTAACAGTTGGCATCCCGTCAATTTCAGTGTTGGTGATCTGGGTACTTGTACGTAACCCATCCTTGTCGAGATGTGCCAAATGCAGTTGGAAGTATGAGGGCAGTTTGGGGTTTTCTCTGCCGTATTCTTTCCCTAATCGCCTAGGTTGAGTAGGGTACTGTTTGCATTAAATGTCATTTTTCTATGCTTTCATGCGAATGACCTATTTAGTCGTAATTATTTTAATTAAAAGTCAAGTTAGATAAATTCCGTAGTTTTATTTCAAACCTTCTCGCCTTAACGCATTTTCTTAGTGTGAATTTGGGTTACATTATAACAACACAACGTAGATGTCGTCGAGCCACTGCCACTAGAGGTTAGATCATGCAGCCCGGTGTACGGACTTTTGGGTCAGCTTTCAGGCCGGTTACACTACAACTGTTATATATAAAAATTGTAACCATTTAAAACACGGAAATGGTTTTAAAAGGTCTACTTGCTTTAACTACATCTCGTCCGGGCGATCGGGGGCGGGGGGTGGGTGGGGTGGATGTGACTATTTGAATCTATTGCAGGAGAAACCCAAGTATAAGACAGTTAGAGAGGAAAGGGAAGCCTTCTTCTATACAGGTAAAAGGAAAAGGTATTGAGTTTACTACCGTGACGTTCCCGGACGAAATTGCATCCTCACTTGCGCCTCTCATCAAACAAAATTGTCGACATCCAACCGCATAATTCCCAACAGAAAGTTACGTAAAGGCGCTTAATTTAAACTCAAAATTATAACAAAATTACGTATAAAATGGGATGTGATACGTGTCAAAATGACAGCTAACACCACACCTCAACAATGAGTTTGATTATAATAGAACAAATTGTATTGCTCGCGCATTAATTACGCAGACATTTGTGTGTAGGAAAAACATTTATCAATTTTAGCTAGTTTAGGAACCTTAGTAATAAAATACACGAACAGTTTTTTGGAAATTGGGTAGTTTACAGTTTATAATATGACTATTCAATTAGGTTATTAACGTTAGATACCGAAATAAATAGTAAAGTACTTAGTACATTATTTTACAACTAGTAATTAAAAGCCGGGACCTCACCATAGACGTACCAATATATTTTCGATAACTAATCATCCTACGAATTTGGATGTGACTACATTTTCATGTATTAAAAAGAATCGAAATTATCATAAATTACTCAAACCGATTCAAGCCCCTAGAATAATATAATTTAAGACGAATTGGACCTAATATTAAATATCAACCATGGGAGTACCTAATATTCCCATGTACTGAAAACCCTTTGCCCTAAACCACAAATTCACTTCAAATTAAACGAACCTTGTGAATAGTTAAACTTGGGAAATTCCCTAAAATAATATAGCTTATAAGTCCGCCATCGCAGAATGAAGGGAGGAATTCATTCACATTCATTCAAACTGTTAAATACAATCCTGAATACAATCTTGAATATCACAACACAAACATACAAAATCCGATATTTAAATTTCGTGTATAAAAGAATGAATCAAATGGTTGTTCTTCAAAATTGCATCAAATAAAAAAATTAAAACGTGTTACCGACAATATAAAAATTCAACGCAAATGTACTGTTGGTTTTATTCTAATTTTAATAAGAAATCTAGAAAAATAAAAACAAAACTCAAAAATGTTTATTGTTTGAGCATTATAGGTAGACGGAACGGAGTGTTTATGCGCCACCGGAAGATGCCGTCATATAGTCGTTGATCTTTTTGGTGACCCTACCGTTTGTAGTTATTGTCCGAGTTTTTAAAAACGTCATTTACATTATCTTAGAGATTTTTGGAACCTCCAGGCTTTGAATCCAAGAACAGCTAGCATTCATTTCTTGTTTTCGATTACTAAGTTTGATTTAAGATTATGATTTGGGGATATTTTATAAGGATAGATGGCAGTTTCAGCTTAACTTTCATTTATTAAAAGATATCAACCTTGCCTAATGCATATATATATATATATATATATATATATATATATATATATATGGTAAGTAATATAAGTGTCATTGAACACCAAATAATGTAGATAAAACACCAAAAAACCACCAAAATAAAGAAATCTATTCAATATTCTAATTACTCATACACAGTAATTAGAAACAACCTGTATAATATTCCTGTGGTACAATAAGCTGTGCATGATGATACTTTATTTAATAGCATATTACGAAGTAAAAGCCGTAAAAATGTAAATCGTCCCTTAATACTAAATCCCATTTAATACACGTTCAGAAGCATATTATGGAAGTTGAAAACCTGCGTTTCTAATTTTTAAACACATTGCGTGCTCCTAAATGTTATTAAAAACCAGTTGAAGTTTATTTTATAACTACAGTTCATGACAGGATTGGATTAACAAAAACGTGTATTTTAGCTTGAAAACTGCATTTTATTTTTCTAGATTTTTCAAAACTTTAGCTCACTCACAAGTCCAACTAATAAATCAAATTCTAAATACAAGCAGTTGACAGATAATATGAATGGACATTCTAATTAAAAAGATAAAGTGTTTAACGACAATAAATTAAGTAAAGCAACACAATAACAAGCCATTACAAAAAATCATTTTCAACCATTATTTGAATTACAGCAATTAATGAACGATAGCAAGATATGTAAGACCTAATAAATCAAAACTGACAGTTATTTGAATAACAAAATATATCAATTATAGCGATTTCGACAAAATTATATAAGCTTATGAATCAGATTAAACAGATTTTTATAGGTGTCAATAAGGTAAAAACATTGATACTATATAAAGCAGTAAATAATCAAGAACGAGGATCAATGTTCGATTGTACGTTTATCGGTCAACTACAACTTGTAATTAAATTGAATTACGTTCAATCTCACGTTAGATGTTTAAAATATTTGTTAAGAAAATTGTGTTTTGAAGTTATCGACGGCCAAAGTAATTTTGATTGGAAGTAAATAACGTAGTCCGCATAATGAGGTATACGCCAGTACGATAAATTTAAATAGAAAAATACGAGATGGAAGAGCATGGTATGGATTTCAAATAAATATTTTTGGTAAATTACTTCTAGAAGAATAGAACTACAATTTAATTAACAATTTGGAGGACAAGTTTATTAATCTCAGGATAATTTAATAGTGAACGCAAATATAAATTTGTTTAAATCTGTTAAAGGGCATTTGCTGGCCCTATTAATTTTAAGTAAGTTAAATTGAATAAGAGTTTGGCATATACATGTTTCCTTGTAAGTGGATAATTTCAGATATTTTGTGGAGGTCGAATTCCGATTTAATTTGACAATTACGAAGGGTTTTTAAAAATATACCTGATCAGCTACACTTATTAATGGATTTTTAAACAAGAGTATTAAAATTATCCATTCTTATCTCTAAAAGAAAAATTTTGTGTACATAGTGTGTCTTGCATAAGAATTACAAACAGAGACTGTGTAAACTCTATACTAATATTTAATGCTTGTGTGTAAGTAATCCTTTGAATAAAGTGTGCTGAAGAATTTTTTTATAAGATTAAGAACTTATTCTAATTTAAGTAACAAATATTTAAAAATTCTTTTTAGTTACAAACAAAGAAAAATCCAAATTTTATACTTGCGAAGATAGCGCTTACCAAAATCTCATTTCCATTATCATCAACTAATTCTATCTTAAATTGCCGTTAAAGTTCCAGTTTAAAAGATTATCCATATTATCTTAAATCTCCATTTGACGTCAGAACATCAGTTTGCAAGGTGCATCTTATTGTTAATTGTGGAACGCCTATGAAATTGATTACAAATTATTCAAAACATATTTGTTTCAAGTTGTAAGGTAATTTAAATTGCTCTAACTTACTCTTTCGAAGAATTGATCCTTTACTTAAAAGTTACACGTCGTGAAGTGAATTAATTCGGAATGTCAAATATTGAATATCGAATCCTACATATTGTTTAATTTAAGGAAGAATGAATGAACCGTTCTAATTAAGTTCATATTTATATACAAAAGTTAACTACGTCACTTTTTTCCATTTCATTCAAGATTTATTTAGAAACAAGAATCACCCTGAGAAATGTAATATTTAAGAGAATGCGTGTGTTAATGGGCTAATTATTGTAAAGCTATGATTTATCTTTATCGTAAAACGCCTTGCTTTCTTTTTCTAATGCACGAAGATAATGGGAGGTCTCATTCTCTGTAATTCGTAAAGCTATTAAACCGTGTTATTCATCTTTTAATGTTCGCGGTTTCTTGAATCGGAGCGTTTACTTATTGATCGAAAATAATTAACTTAAGTAATGGCTTTAAAACATCGAATAAAATGATGTATTTGAAAAATCTAGAATTAAAATGTGTTGTTTGAAATTCATTTTTTGTCTATAGGATTTTATGCTCTATAAATGCAATAAGATTTGATCTAGATAACCCAAAATGGACTTCTTTGAAAAGAAACTCTTTTCCTTTATTACAAAGTATAAAGTGGTATTTTTAACGAGAATAAATACTTTAATTTTGTTTTAAATGATATCTAACTACACATGGATGACATAATTAATTAAAGTTTGCAATTACATACTTAATGATTGTAAATGCATTCTAACAGGGTGCGGATTTTAGTTTCGCATATCTTTTCACCCTCTGCAATAAATGCAGTACACGGAATTTAATAATTAATAAGGACTTCTTTTTTGGAAATAGATTACGCTTATTTTTATACAGAGTAAAGCAATTAAATATTGAAAAATTTTAATTTTTTCTGTTTTCTTCGCTTTGGAGGAGTTTTTCATAAAATTTGGCGTTCATTGACCACTCGTGACCTCTTAATCACATCAATATATATATATATATATATATATATATATAAAATAAAGATAGTTCTTTAAATTTCTGGATACAAATCTAAAGTGTCTATAAAGCTAATAAATGCAAGTAATTTAGATATTAATCTAAAGCTCTTCCTTAAACAAAGTTTTGGTTAAAACTTTGCAATTTTAGATCAAATCATAGATTAGTATTAATAAGTATATATTAATCCGTCCAGAACTTATAATCTTCTTAAGCGCTTATATGATAAACCACGCCAAAGATTAGCTTTTAGCTGCAAATGAGGTTTGCACAAATAGTTTTTGTATTTTTTGGAATGTATATAGAGAGTAGTTGCATAATTTTGTTGGTATTCTTGCTATCAAAAATGAACTAACACAGTTAACGTCATGTTACAAACGTGGACAAGAAAGATTTATCATCTTATAAAATTTTACTTCTATTTTTCCATTTTTGATAGTTTATTACAGACACAGTTAGCAAATAATAACGCTTTAGAGTGCTTTTTTTCATTAAAACATAACAACGCCTCTGTCAACTGTCAGCTTCAGCTCTTTAGAGAGATGTCTAATAGTTCTTGCTATTGAATTCTTTCTACACTTACACACAAACAACCCCTTACTTCAAGATATGCCGTGTAGTAAAAGCACTAAAGACATTATTCAGTCTGTCTAGATGACACTTTTATTTTCTATTTATATTGTTTAACTTAATTTTAGTGCAGAGAGTGTGTGCAATTATTGTCACCCCTGCATTTGACTTTGTTTAAAAAACATTCATTTGGCTCCACTAACATCAAGATCTAAGCAATTCAATTTATTTTGATTTATAAAGGGTAATTTATACTAAACTTACCCCTATGGGTGGAGAAAGCAAATCTCTGCATGGGGCGAAAAATAAAAAAATTTGTAAAGAATTTTTAAAACTAAAAAACTTTAATTCGTATTAACAATATTGCTAGATTCGACCCTGGGATTTATAGCATGCTGGGAAGATACTGGAGCATAATCCTGCAGTGGTCAACAATTTTTCTCCTAGAAGCACATAATCACGTGGCGTAAGGCAGGCAATCACATCTAATTACATAGGAGCTTTTCTGGCCAGTGCCTATGCAATGTATGCCTTTTTTTATAACTACTAGTAATTAAGTGTAACAAAAACTTTTTTGCAAAACAACAGTTGTCTATTATCAACTGATACACAAGTTCTTTTAGTAACTCATAGATATAGCGACTTACGACAGTGTATTTCCAGCTAAGCGTTAACAGTGCAAAATATTAACTTCTTAAAGCTACTATGCTATTTTCTTAATTACTATCGAAGCACTATAATTAATTTCTATCGGTCACTAGAATAATTTATATCACATAGAGCAATTTATACTAACAGTATGTACCACAAATGTATTTTATATCACAACTTTGTAGCTCGAACAAAAATGTAATGCTATAATCAAAAATTTAAATTGGAACTGAATCGTTAAACCTCTAACGAGCAATTTATATTTTATTCAATTGTTCTAGATTATTTTAATAATGTACCAGAATTATGTAAACAACATTTTAGACGCTTTCTATTGTGAGGTTAATAAAGTTTTTCAATGCAAACTCTTGTAACGTGTCCATCAACTCCATCCGAATATGCCACTTCGCACGGTGTCTACCAATTATCTTTTTGTACAAATATCTCGTTTACGTTCTAAAATACTATTATGAGCAAAGGTTAGGTAAGCAATACTGTAGCCTAAGAAACTGCAAGCAAATGGATAAGTATTATGTTTGTCTTTCTCCCATTCCCAAAAGAATCATATGAAGGAAATCCCAAATTTTAAAAGAGAGTCGATCTTGTCTAACAAAATACAATTAAAGACAAAAAGCTAAAAACTGTAAATTGCTTGTGCGATTTTCGTATTATAAGCCGCATAAATACAAAGTTGTATTTAATCAAAAGCAAAATTAATAAAGTTTTAAGCAAGTAACTTTTGAAAAAAAATACACTCATAAAAACTGCCCTTTTCGCTCTAGGACTCCATATTTTTAACTTAACTTAATTTTGATATTTAAATACTAGGAACAGATAAAATCCTTTTTGGAAGTGTTTTGAAAAAAAAACAGTGTAAAGTTTGATTTTTATAAAATCAAGGTCGACTGATCCTAGTGACTTTAATCTTTTATTATAAAAACCAATAAACAGTTGTTTGACAGGCACCAGATTATGGAAGATCTTTTGGATTAAAAATGGACGTGTTTACAAATTGTTTGGAACCCTACTTTAAATATCTAAGAGGCAATTTGCTCGAAAACAAAATTAGAAGGTATCTTTTGGTCAAGAAAAAAGTATTCTTTTATTAATTGCTTAATTCCTATCAAAATGTACATTTTTCTTTATAATTTTTTGAATCGCGATGGACACAAAAACTATTTAGTGCTAAAGTCAACAAAAACGATCCGAAGAAGCCGAAATTCCAAAGCAAGCAAAAAGATTACTGAATTATTTACATGGCTCGAGAAGCAAGCATGATATCCTAAAATCATTCCAACCTAATCAAGCTACTGCTGATCACATAAACCTAGCTAATACCAACACTCTCCAGTAGAATCTACAATAAGGACATGCGGCTAAAAGCGACGTTATGTTGCGAATTTCGATTTGTTCAGAAAGGACAGGAACCCCGTAACAGTTTTAAGGGTTCATCGGCTAACTACAGTGGTGCGGAGGCGGGTTCCTGTGGAAAAAACGCTAAACACTATAACATATAAATATTTTAAATTGGCCGAAGTACAAAACTACGTTATAAATACCACTTGTTTTAAAAGGCTCTCAGTGGTTGTAAAAAATAGGGGCGCCAAATTGTATTGTCCCAGCAATACCTTTGATATTTTTGCCACCTGAAAGACGGCTACTTCGGATATGTCTCAGTGTTTTCGGTGTTTTAAAATATCGTCTCCTTATTTTTACCTTTCTAATCATACTTTAAAAACACTTGTTCATCTTTGTCAAATTAAGCCATTTTTCAAAATAACGGTCTCTTACAAATATGATTTCGTCACTGGGGTAGCTAGATATTTTTTCACAACGATCACTACACCGATCTTATAAATAACTCCAAATCAAATTTCACCTAAGCTTAAACTCTATTAACAGTAAATTTCGGAAATTAAATACACATACATCAACCTTAAAAACAAACCTAACTGGACAAGATTGAGTTATTCATTCTAAATCCCATTTATTTGGAAATGCCCTTAACAACATTACATAGAAAAACAGCACAATACCAACTTCTGCTTTATACTATTCCAATGTTTATTAAAGATACTAGATTCTCACAAAGAATTTATCTAGCAAATCATCCCACGAATAAATTTTGCGTATAAATTAATACACACATCTTTCTTAACGTAAACACGTTTGCTACTCCCTTTCTAATAATATTAGCTTTATATATAAACAAAATTAATTTCGTCGTTCTACGAACCAATTAAAACTATTTACAAGTTTACGTGTACATATTTATTAAAGCGTAAACAAAAAATAAGAAGAAAAGAACAAACAGTACTTACAGTTTAAAAATTTAAGGATTTTCAAGTAACTCCATGGATTCATCCTTATATTTCCTCAGCAAGTTAAGTCCCTTATTCCAGCTATTTGAATTGCAACATTTAGTTACAGGGCAAAAATCCACTTTTCACCCTTTCGATGCACCACTGACGCAATTTACATTCCATGTTGAACGAGTGTGCTTGAATTTTCTGGCCAAATTATTCAGCAAAACTTTAAGGAATTCGTCGTCGGCCACCTTTCGATAAGCTTACGGTGTCCGATAAACATTCGAAATAAAGTAGTTTTTTATTATTTATTATTATTATTATTATTATTATTTATTTTTATAGTTTAGCTGTATTTTTTTTTGTTTTTTAAATTGTTAAAACATTTGTTTGCTTTGTTGTATATGTCGTCGTTTTTTGTTTTTTAAATCGATTCTCCGTAAAAGTTTTGTGCATTTGTTTAAAATTGTGACTTTTTAAAATTATTTGTCATACTTCCAATTTAGTTAAGAATACGTGTTTTTTGAGATTTTTAAAATTATTTTGAGAGTTTTTAAGACCGAAATTGACTGATTGTGACTAGAGAAAACGCAAAAATATTTGATTTTGCATTGATATTTACGTGTAGTAAAAACTTTTTTGAAAGTCGAATTGAGTTATGAATTATAAGTTAGAACGGGAAAGAAAAAATTGATTTGACAGTTTCGGGATCGAGAAAAATTTTAGGAGTAAAACAATTACAGCGCACGACGACATGAAGTTGGTTATTGAGTCGAAAATAATGTTTAAAAGAAAATATTTTAGTCCCAGGCGCAACAGACTTTTCACAGGGACGGATGGATATTTGTATTTTTAGGATAAACCTATGATTGTTGATAAATTTTTGGAAGTGTGAAGTAGTAATAATGTAGGTCAAACCTGAGGGAATTGGCATGAGAAAAATTTAAAGCCAAACGGGACTTATAATAAGAATGAAGGCAATAATTGGGATTAAAAATATTTTAAGTCGAAACAAGTTAGTACAATAGTTTTTTTTTATGTTGGGGAAATGATTCTTTATTGAGTGTACTTTTTAGATAGTTTTTTCATTTTTACTACAGGAATTTTCAGTTTGACTTTGACGTACATACTGAACAGACTTAATGGACATTTGGGTTAACTTGGGGGCTCAATTGGGGGGAAGGATTTTTTCTTTAAAGACAAGAGGGTTGAGAGAGTGGTAGCTGAAATCGATTTGCGAAGGGACTCTCTGACCAAATCGTTCAATCGTAATTTATTCTCATAGGATTGAGGTAACACTGGACTGGGGACTGTAGCTTGCTCCATTTCTCAGGCGATATTATCCTAGTACTTCAGCACGAAGGATGAAGAACCTGGCCCCTGTGAGTATTCTATTCTGTTGTAGAATAGAGAAGGTCGCTTCACGACCTTTCGCCTTCAGCTACACTCGCAGTGTTGTTTTTTAAAGATTGAACGATGTTTTACTTTTAACTTTTGAACTTCTGCTTTTTTATTTTTATTTTTTTTATTTTATCATTTGACGAAAGACCATGGACATAGTATTTAAATTCGAACTGATTTGTGGAATGTGGTTGAAGATTTATAGAAAAATTTCGTTTATAAGAAGAGTGTAATGCGTTGCGTTACGCTAACGATAAATTCTATTTTCAAGAGATAAGCTAAAATATGGACGCACTCTATATTGTTACGGGTTGTTCGTTTATTGTTTGACACTATACCTAGGCCAAAGGCCTATCCTAGTGAATCGATGCATAAATTCTTATTTACAAAATCATAAAATCAATAAACAAGTTTACATTAGACAATTTTCCTATGTAGGTCAGTTTTGCTGATGGAAATTTTGCACTTATCACCGGTTTGATCTGAGGTGTAGCTGGTGGTGAAGAATCTGTAGTGTAGTGTAATGTTGTGGGGCTGGGGATGATGGTGTAGAGAGTAATAGTTTTAGAGAAGCATTTTGGAAAAGATTTGAGCTATTTTATTGTACGGAAGGTTTAGTGATTAGAATTTCGTTAAGGAAATGGACAAATTAGAGACGATAGTTTGTTACTAGGAAATGTATACTGGGTAGTGGGGTAAAGGATCTAGTGGGATCGCGTGTTTTAAGTGGGTTTGGTGGTGGACGGAGTTGGAGCATAAGTATATTAAGTGGTGGAGGGTTTCAGGAATATTTTGATTAGAGCAGGGACAGAAAGTAGAAGGGATTAATTGGAAGAAATGTAATTTCTGTCGGAATTTGCCATGGCCTATCAGGAATTGAATTGTGGATCGGTTGGAGTAGGAGATATGGTCAGGAATGTCCGTGATTTTGGGGAAAATGTCGTATGTGTGTCTGCCGGTGGTGTCGTTGTCTTATTGGTTTTGCCATGTGTATGTTAGTGAATCATTTATTAGGTTTATTATGTTTGTCCTTGTCATTGTTTCGTATTCTGCGGGTAGAACAGAGCGGTCATGTAGTTGTATTGGTATTTTGTATATGGTTGCAGATTTGGACTTTGGATTGGAGCAGAATATTTAGAGGTGGTTGTTTCAGGATAGTGTATAATGCAGAGGTGGGGGAGTTTCTAAATGCTCTTGTAGAAAATAATAAGAATTGGATTTAAGTTTCTGCGGGAATGGGGTGTTGTTATCGGGTACCAGGAGTCAATTGCATAGCTTAGGATAGGAATAATTATTTGCTGAAGGATTAATTTACGGGTGGGACGAGTCAGTTCTGTGGATTTTGGCATGGATTGATATATATTGTTTATGATTGATTTTGTTTTGGATTGGAAATATAATAGGTGAGCGTGCATTTTGAGTCGGGATTCTATTTGGATGCCAAGGTACTTGTTTGATTCGGAGAGGGTTAGGGGTGTATTAAATAAGTGGATTGTAGGGGCTCATTGGCGGTGGCCTTTTAATAGAAAGATTTTTGATTTGGCTGGTGATAAAGAATATTTATTCAGTACGAACCAGGATTCAATAGGTTGGATTAGAATGCGGGCGGTGTTTTCTAAGAATCTTCGGGAGTTTCCGTGTATAAGGTAGGTAAGGTCGTCGGCATTGGCAAATGTTGATATATTAGGGATGTTTAGGTCTAGGAGGGGATTTATGGAGAGATTCCATAATGTAGGTGAGAGGACTAATCCTTGCGGACAGACCTGGGATGGGGATTTTGTGACGGAGAAATAATTGGAGCTAAGGGTTGCAGTTCGTGAACGTAAATAAGATTTTAGGATTTGGTATATATTACGAGGAAAGTTGGATTTCTTAATTTGTGATAGGATATTCGGCCACCAGAGGAGATCAAAGGCAGCTTGGAAGTCAAGGAAAATGGCTATTACATATTTGGAGGGGGATGTTTGAACAGTGGTGATAAGGGATCGGATGATATCTTCGGCCCTGTGTCCAAGGCGAAAGCCATGTTGATTTTCAGAAAAGAGGGAGTTTTTGTTTATATGGGAGCTAATCTTTTGAATAAGGATGCGTTCTAAGATTTTATAAATTGTCGGGAGCAGTGCTATTGGACGGTATGATTTAGAATCTTCTGGGGGTTTACCGGGTTTTAATAATAAGAATGATGGATGCTTTTTTTAAGGACGTTTTGGGGCATTTAAGGATAAGTTGAATCATGGAGTCGTTTATGATAGGCCAGGATTTTTGGATAATAATATTGGAAATTTGATCTGGTTCAGGAGCTTTTTTAGGATCGAGGTTTTTAACTATTAGGTCTAGTTAGTCTATGTCTAAGTCATACTCTGGTGTGTTATCTGGTGGTGTATTAGCGTAGTTCATTATTCTTTATTGTTCTTGTGTAGATACGTCTGGGATGGTGGAGGGGATGACTGTCTAAGAGGGTGGTTAAAGTATTTTGAAATGAGGGGTCAGTTTGGTTGGAGGGTGTAGATAGTATGTGGTTAGGAGGTGGTTTTAGCAATTTCCGGTATGTCTTCCAAGGGTCGCTGTCGTGTTCTTTGATTATGTCCTTGTAGTGTTGTTTCTTAGTTGTTGTGATTAGAGTTTTATATTAGTTCCGTGCTGTTCTGTATTTTTGTCTGAGTATGTCTACGTTTAGCATTCCGTAGTTGGTGTCGCATTTGGCCTAGTGCTTTTCTTTTAGTGTTTAGTTTAGATGTCCGCCATGCGTTCGATCTTTGCGTGTAGTATTTGTGCGGGATGGTGTCTTTGGCGGTGGTGTGGATATTTGTGATGATGGTGGTGTCAAGAGAGTTGGGGTCAGTTCTTTTGTACGTGTTAGAAGGGAAGCTAGGGGTAATTTTATTTAAATTCGCTAGGAATTGTTGTCAGTTGGCTTTCTGTGTATTGTCGGATGGGGTTTTGAAGAAGATTCGTGGTGGAAGATTTGGTAGTATTTTGAATGTTGTAGGATTGTAATCGCTGGTTTGGATAATATGGGATACTTTCCAGGTGGTGGTGATATTGGCGGCGGATGGGGTGAACTAGTGTGACGTCTATATTGGATTGTTGAGTATAGGATTCCCAGGTTGGGATTTGGGAGGAGGTGTTTAGGATTTGCAGGTTGTGTTGGAGGACAAGATCTTCAGGTAGGGTCCCCGCACTTTCAGGGCAATCAAAATTTATTACCTTAACGCTTATTTTACCCGTCACATCTTTTGTGGAAGAAGAGAAACCCCAAGCCATATGACACCTGTCGAAGATTGGTCGTACATTGTTATATTCAAATCATGGAAACGTAGAAGAAATAAGGCATACGTAGTTAGTCCTTTATTATAAAAAAAAATAGAATGTTTGTGGTGAAAATTTGGTTATTCTCAACTGTAATGTTATTTCTTAGTCAAGCTGAACTTTAAAAAAATTACTTTAGTTCAGAGATCTTCCGGACCGTTAAAATAGAGATATAACTAAATAAGAGCCAAATTAATTTTTAGCATATGACCAGAGTTTTAAAATATCACGATGTGTAGAGTTCCTCATCTAAAATTTAACCGTTGACATCTACCAGAGAAAAAAAGTTACTGTATATATCAAATTTAAATAATTTAGAATTGTTTGTGAGAAAAACAAGGTATGAAGCTTTTTCTATAGGGTTCAAATAGGAAGACACATAAGGCACCCACTTTTACTTGTTTTTGGAGTTCTTTCTGCAATTTTTCGATGGGTTCTAATTTATTTTAGTGTAGTTTTATTTTGTAATTTTTAAACTATCGGTTCAATCTTTGTATAATTCTGCCCTTTTCTTTTAGATCCACTTCCTCTTTATGAAAAATCAGCTCTTGCGTGGGCAATCAAATTTAAATCTTTAGATTTTTGACATGGATTTTGTATGAGAAGCATCTAACTTTAAAGATGCGCAAACTTCTTTTCAAAGAAATTTTTCCTCATATTAGAACTTAATTTACAGCAAGTTAAAATAGAAAAGACTTATCAGATATTCATTAGATCTGACTTTCAATTGATAATCTGGACAGTAGTCAACTCGTCCAGACTAGCATTTCTTTCGATAACTTTATCAGCACAAAGTCCTTGTACCAAAAATAAACAAGGACAAATATTTCATGAAATTCTTTTTTTTTAAATCCTGTACCTCATATCCGAATTCCCAATTGTTCACGTAATAATATAATCCCCTTTTATAATTTTTAAACTGCTTAATGAGCGGAAACGATTTTCTTGAGCATAAAGCAGAAAAATAGGATTCAAATAGTTTTAAATTCGATAGCATGTTGAAAGATTACTGAATTTTTTACATGATGCGAAAAGAAAACATGAAATCCAGAATCTCTTGAACCAAATGGCAACACTGCTGCTAATCAAGTAAACCTAGCTTATAATAAGAGTACCGTGGTGAACCGATTCGGAGGACATCCAAATAAAAGACGAATGACGATCTTTAATTCAGATGCAGAATCCCGGCCGATCAATTTTTCGGAAGATAGTAGATCTTTGTAGCGCGATGCGTTACGCTAACTATAAATTAGATGTGAAAAAAATTTAATTTTTAAGGAACAAACTAAAATATAGACGCGTCATTATATTGTTTCTAGGTCCCCGCTCCTCCAGGGCAAATCAAAATATACTAACTTACACGTATTTTACCCGTAACAGTATATTTGACGTTTAAGCATGTAGCATTTTTTTAAGAGTAGGGCGGGTTTTTTATTAGACCGTTTTTGATTAGACCGATTGCTTCATTAGGGCTGTCTTTTTTTCAATAGAATTATTTTTCTACGTGTGAATTTGTTAATTTCCTATACAGTTAGAATGTTTGACGCCCAATCATCAGGAATTTAAAAAAAACAGTTTATTTTATTATTTTACAGTCATTTTTTAAACTTTAGGTTTTCTTTTTAGTTGTGATTTTTTACTGTTTATAAATTGTTAAAATATCTTTTGCGTTAATGTATGGGCCGTCATTTCTTGTTTATTAAATCAATTCACTTTGTGAGTTTTGTTTAAGACCTAATTTTTTTTAAATTATTTGTCATATTTCTAAATTTAGTTAAGAAAACGTATTTTGAGTTTTTTAAAATTACCTTAAGAGGTTTTAATACAGAAATAGGCCGATTGCGACTCTAGAAAACGGATTTTTTTTTTATTTAAATGGAAATTTTCATGTAATGTAGACTTTTTTTAAATTGAATTGAGTTGGGATTACGAGTTAGGATGTGAAAGAAAATAATGATTTGACAGTTACCAGATTGAAGAAAATTATAAAAATAACACAATTATGACGCCCGACAGTATGAAGTTAGTTATTGAGACGAAATTAATGACTAAGAGAAAATATTTTGCCTTCAAACGCGACGAACTTTCTTTAGAGTTGGATGAATATTTGTATTTTTAAGATAAACTATGATAGTTGATAAAGTTGTAATAAAGATGCGTAAAGTAGTAATAATATAGGTCAAACTAAGGGAATTGGCATGCGAAAAATTTTAAATCAAACATGACTTATAATAAAAATGAAGTCAATAACTAGGATTAAAAACATTTTAAGCTGAAACATAAGTTAGCACAAGAGTTGACTTAATTTACTTTTAATTTTAGGAAAAATATTTATTATCGAGTGTACTTTTAGCTAGTTTTTTTAAATTTTTACAAAAGGATTTTGCAGTGTGACTTTGACGTACATACCGAGCAGACTTAACGGACATTTAGGTTAATTTGGGGGCTAAATTGGGGGAAAGATCTTTTCTTTAAAGACAAGAGACAAGCTGAGATCGATTTGCGAAGGGACTTTCTGGCGAAATCGTTTAATCGTAAATTATATCCAAAAGGATGGGGTAATACTTGACTGGAAATGTAGTTTGCTCCATTTCTCAGCTGGTGTTATACTAGCACTTCTACCCCAGGGTAGAGAAGCCTGGATCCTGTGAGTGCTCTATTACCTTGTGGAGTAGGAAAAGCTACTTCACGACCTTTCGCCTTCAGCTGCGTGTTATACATTTAAATTTTTACCTTCTACTTTCTTTTTTACTTTATAAACTAACGAAGGAACATGGACATATACTCGAATTTGAACTGATTTAAGGAATACTATAGGGTAGAAGGTTTTTTAAAAATCCTGCTTGTAAAAGGGGTGTAACGCGTTGCGAAACTTTAACGATTAATTAGATTTTTCTTAATCTTTTTTGGAGGAAAAGAAAAAACTCAATTGTATGGAGACACACTTATATTGTTAAGGTGTTACCTCCCATTCAAGGCAACCGAAATTTATTAGCCTAACGCTCATTTTACTTTACCCGTAGCATCTTTTGTGCAAGAAAGAGCAACCACTCAAGCCATACGACACCGGTCTAAAACTGGTTGCACATTATTAAATACAAATCTTGAAAACGGAGAAAAATAAGGCATAAGTAGTTAGTCCTTTATTATCAAAAAAAGAAGCTGGATTGGTTGTGTTGAAAATTTAGTTGATGTCTTCTGGAATGTTAATTCTTAGCCAAATTGATTTTTAAAAAAACATTTTCCTGACCATTCAAAGCTAAATTTATTTTTCGTATACGACCGGAATATAAAAATGCCACAATATGAAAAGTTTCTCATCTAAAATTTAATCGTTGACATCTGCAAGGGAAAAAAGGTTACTGTCTACATCAAATATAAATACGTTAAATATTCTTTGTGAGACAAACAACATGTATTTAAGCTTCTATAGGGTTTAAAAGAAGCAGACACGTAACACATCTTTACAAAGTAATTGAAACGATTACGGTGGCTCACTTTTTTCAAAAACTACACCATGCACCAGTCACCAAAGCTACCCATTTTTTCGTGCTGGTTTCAAGGCTTTGCTGAGGTTTGTAATTTGCACTTATTCATATTTTACTTTTTTTTTGAATCCTATCCGCAATTTTTCGACAGTTATTAATTTTTTGCATTATATTTTGCATTATATGCAATAAATTTTAAATGGTTAGATTTTGTGTCATGAATTTTTTGGTATGGGAAGTCGTTTTTCAAAATAATTTTCGCTTATTTTACAGCAAGTTAAAATAGAAAAGACTTACCGGATATTCATCATATCTGACTCCTAATTGATAACCTGGATAGTAGTCATCTCGCTCAGGACCAGCACTTCTTTCAATAACTTCATCAGCACAAGTTCCTTGTACCAAAAATAAACAAAGTAGACACGCACCAAAATAAACGAGTCCTAATTTGCATTCCATGTTGTTCAAAATAAAATTTAAGGAAATAGATTTTTTCTTGAAATAACGAAACCGAAAAAACGGAAATCTAATAAATATCTTAGCGCGAAAATACAGCCACTTGTAGCGTTTAAACGTATATTATTTAATGCTGTCGAGGGATGTTGGTTGTAACACAATAATGTACGGTGTTCTGTTTCCTCGGGGTTGGTTCTGCTTTATATAGGATTCTGGCTGCTCAACGCAATCGTCGCAGATAAACAATGTTTGATAAACGGTTCTTGCTCGTTCTGGATTCGTATGCTGGAAGCCACTTCTACACTTCCTGAATTATAAATAATAATGGCTTAATTTACTTAAACTATTTTTTCTTGGTATTAGTCTTAACAATCGTAATACTAAAAATTGTTCTTCCGAGATTTGTAGGAGTGTTTTCAGAAACCCCAAAATCAATTTTTCAAGAAACTGCTCGTGTCTCTTTCGCTGAAAACCGTGCAAAACAATTTTAAAAATCATGGAAGCTTTTAGCTTCACAAACGTTTGATTTTCAATAAAAATTCTCGTCTTTAAAAGTGCTAAATTGGCTTAAACTTAACCCTTTAGAAGGTAGTAGCCATTTTTAATTAAAGCAGCGTAAATGTTACATTGTAAGAACTATATCAGCTACGTGTTGGTTTTACTATAAGCTTACCTCTTCCGCCTTACATTGTAAAAGTTTTCCATCGAGTAGTACAAGTAGGGAAAGTTTAGTTTGAACAAATTTTAAAAATGATCACGTTTAATAGTAGGCCTTAAAATTAATAATTACAAGTTTAAAAGCAATTTCTTACGCAGTTTAGAGGGTGCAGAATTGATAGCGCTATATAGGGAAGATATTTAGTGGTGTACAAAATGTGCCCTAATGCGATCATAAACTAATGAAGGTTAACGACAAGTATGTTTTATATAAACAAATTAAGCTAGTAACGTTTAGCATCATGCAATTAAAATATTAATTGTTTTCACATGTTTCTTGTTTAGCTGGTCCAAAATCTACCCCAAGGCGTTCAAAAACTCAAATTTAAGAAACTAGACATACAAATTAATTCGACTGACCGTTGCAACTTTACACTTTTGTAGCATATTGTTTAAAAACTTTAATCTATTTGCTGCTGCAAACAAATTGATGTCTAATGTGCCCAGAAATACAATTCTCTGAAATAAAAAAACGAGCAGGTTACAAACCATTTAATTTACCTGATTGGTGCCAGTTTTATGTAAAATAAGTTTTTAGAAATTTTATTCTATATATTGCTGCACGCTAATTGCTACGATTAAACCCTAAAATGCAAATCAGTGGTGTCAAAAATGAAAAAAAATTATTCAAAATATAATAATTAAATGTTTGATATCAGTTTCTTAAATTTAATTATGTGTGTATATATATATATATATATATATATAAGTAGATATAATAGGTTCCTTCTAGAACACTTCGATCCTCACTCGATCGATCCCCCCACCCTGCCTTCTATTTCGCAGTTGTTGAGGTGGTGTGCCTTGTAAATTCTGACGATCCTCAAGACACTTCTGGCGCACATCGTTTTCACTGGATCACCGCCCCCTCCTACCCCTTTCTGCTTGCCTACTAGTTGTAGGGTGTTGAAGGGGAAGGGGTCTTATGACAATTCTACGACTCATATGAATTCTTCATTATGTTTATCGGCTGTGCGGGTGTCCTAATCAGCATTTTGCGGGCTAGAAAATTTTTAACGATTAGGGATATATAGGCAGATATAATTAGCATCGTGAAATTACATAGGATTATTTAGCACTATTATTTTAATATTATAATTTTACTTTTTAACATATATCATTTTAATATTAGACTAGTATAAGTGTGTTCTTAAATTTTAGAATTAAGTTGACTACATAATTGGACTTATATACATATGTCTGTGGAAACTTTATTAATAAATGAAATAAATGAAATTATGTTTATCGGCTTTGCGGGTGCCCCATTTGGCATTTTGCGGTCTAGAAAAATTTTTTAACGATCCTCATGACTCGTATGAATTCTTCATTATGTTTATCGGCTTTGCGGGTGCCCCATTCGGAATTTTGAGGTTTAGAAAAATTTTAAAAATTTTAAATTGAGTGAACATATGTCCTGGGGTTTAAAAATCAATTCAAAATTATATAACATAGATATGGGGAAAAGTTATTGGCATCGTAGTAGGTCAAATACTTACACGGTGTAATGAGATCGTACTCTTCGTCCATGTACTTGTTGGCTGCAGCGCAACGTTCCGTATGGGCGGGCGGACCGGTTGCACGGGCGGGCGGGCAAACGAATGCGGATGAACGGGCGGACGGGCTGGTGGGCGGACGGGTGGATGGACGGACGGACGGGCGGGCAGGGATGGACTATTTAGTATAAAAGACTGCTTTTGAAATTTTTGAATCAGTCTTAACAGTATATTTGAAAGATGTACACCAAGCAATCTTTAGAGAAAGCAATTAGTGAAATTCGGAAAGGTGTGTTAAATACGCGTAAAGCTAGTAGGTTGTATAATGTGCCTAGAACAACGCTACGGGATCACCTCTATAAACTTGGTGTTCGAAATAAAAGTAGAGAATCAAATATCCCGGTAGAAGCTGCACGACAAAAGTTAAAATACCCATACAAAACTTTGATACATATACCACTTCTAGTGCAAAGGAAGTTGGTAAACATGGACCTTTGTTCCCATCCAATATAAGGGCAATATTTGCGGGACCATCGAGTTGTGGAAAAACCAACGCTCTAATATCTCTCATTTTACATGAGAATGGACTTGCATTCAAAACGTCTATGTGTTTTCTAAAAGTTTATATCAGCCAAAGTATGAACTGTTAAGAAAGTTATTTGAACCCTTAAAGACGGATATTGGTTACTACGAATTTGGGAATTATAAAGATTTGATTAGGCCAGAGGATGCAAAAGAAGATTCAATTATTGTCTTTGATGATATTCATGCAAACGAACAAAACAAGATCGCACGGTTTTTCTCCTGTGGTAGACATAAGAGTATCGATTCCTTTTACTTATGCCAAACGTATGCCAGCACAGTAAAGCACGGACTTAGAGATAACGCTAATGTTATTTCAATATGGAAACAGGATGATGCAAATCTTTGGCATATCTTTCTAAATCATGTTGGCAGTGATATGCCCTTTATAAAGTTTAAAGAAATTTGTCAGCGATGCTGGAATGGTGGTGACTCGAAATATAGTTTTATTACTATTGTAAAAGATTTTGATTTGGGTAAGGGCGATATAGAAAAATTTCGATGAGTATATAAATATAGAAGAAGCCGTTAATGGTTAGCCCCAATCTCAAGTTCATGATGACGGCCGCTAAAGATTTTATTGTAAGCAAACATAAGCATCATTTTATGCAGGATGCCGTACGAAGGAAGTTTGTGGAACGCAAAAAGGATATACTACTTCACAACCAGATTTCAAAGAAGCTCATAAACATTGCATGAGCCTTTGCAAATCACCGCTTCCCAGTCATAAGGAATAGCGGAAAAATACTAAAACCTATGAAGGAGATTAAAGTTGAAAACAGAGACGAACTTTTAAAAAAAAAGATTAAGTTACCAGTTAACGACGAGCCTGTACATCGTTAGTATACGAACGTGCTGGTTAAAACTGAAGACGAAAATATATACACGTCAGTTTATGGAGTTAAGTATAATCCCCAATCTGATACGCATAGTTCGGGAAAAAGTATATGGAAATTGATACAGAAATCAGTGACATAACCTTAAATAATAGAGGTCATCCTAGCACTAGAGGGGTATCTATAATAGAAGAATTAAGAGAAGAGGGTTGTATAATAGAATAAGCATAACACAAATCGAGCACAATCGGGGCATATCCGAACAAGAGTAGCTCATATAAAAGGACTGTTGGCATAGAAGTTATAATTTATCGATTATACAGTTTAAAGAGGTGATTAAACAAATATGTATAAAGACTTTGGGAAGGTTATTCGAAGATTTCGCAATGCTCTACGAGTAAAAAGGCGGAATGCGGGCAACGGTTTTCGATAGAAGGACAAAATGTCTTATGTGCCAGTCATACGAGGAAGCAATACAGCACTGTACTGCTGTGTTAGTATTACCCGAAGATTTGGATGATTTTATGGAAATAATCGAGGAGATGGGATTTATAAAACTGTTGGCAGATATTCAAATGGAATATCTTTTAAATTCTAAGTTTTAAGATAAAATTTAACTGTCTCAATTACTGCCATAAGAAATGAATGATGAGAATTTACAACATCAACAGTATCAACAACATCAACAACATCGATAACATCAACAACATCGATAATATCAACAATATAATCAACTTTACCAACCTCATGAAACCATTAAACAATTACAGCACCAACGCCCACAACATCAGCTTTGCCGTCTCTAATATTATAATGGGCAGGAGCAAAATATTAATTGGATAAGAAAATGCTTCCTTATACATCCAATAGGGTGGAACGCTAGACTACCGAAAAGATTCCAAAGGATAGCCAATAACTGGATATCTATATAATTTGTATCTGCATTGTATTTTGTAAAAATAAAGTTGTATAAAGTTGAATAATGTTTTGATAATACGCTCATAATGAAATGTCGTTTTACATCACTTTTGCGAATACAGCGCTAAGGTCATCGTAACGGATACTATAGGGCTACGCTCGATCAATAGTTGCTCAATCGATTGCAATCTAAGTCGCCAATACATTGTGATATTCTAATCGTACCCGATGTTACTCTAACCTATGATCCAACAGTCCCAAATATATCCAAATTGTCACATTACTAAGTAACTTACTACAGTTAATCACAATAGCATATTGCAATATAAAGCCTAGGGGTGGGGTACGACGGTTCTTTATAGCCACCAGGCAGCGCTTTTTTTATACTATATATACCTGACATTTTAATGGATGACATCCTGGTTTGTAAGCAGGATTAGGATCATCCAATGCCGATACACTCCCACATTGTGGTATCTGTCGTATAAATATGGCCAACCACCAGTTTAAACCCCAAACCATTTTCCAGTAGCTTTATATCCATGATGCTATTGTTAACAAGCGAGTTTACTTATTGTTATGATATTTGGGCGCAAGGTAACACGGTGCAATAACACTTACCTCATAGCCTATTCGCTGAGCTTTTGATGTTGAATTGGAACCATGCCGCAAGCACCGTGGACCCGGCTTTAGTCAGAGGCGTGTGCAATGGTCTACCATGCGCACAAAGATCAAAGCAACATAGTAAATATTTTTGACACCTTTATAAATGAATTATAGCTATTAAGTTGATATTAACAAAACATGCAGTTACATATACACGATGGATAAGATACCTGTTGTGCTAGCCTGTATAGAATTATGGACTCTCAAAGCAATTATGCGTAGCCAATAACAGAATGAATAAATGCGATTGTTTTGTTATGATGCAAATTATTAGGTAAAATGAATTAGTAATATTGTAAGCAGAAGGGAGGAAGGGATAATACACGACAGCATTCTATAGTTTATAATGAATACGACCGTGGGCTACTTCAGTTTTATTCTAGTATTTTTAATAGTTTGTAAATTTTGATATTGATATTGGAATTGATGTGTAAATATAATATAATATAAGAATTAAAAATTAAAACCAGTAGTTTACATGGAAACTGGGCATGTCACCAACCAGGTCAAAAATAGATTTTATAGGTATTTCAGTTATTAAAGACATTGCACCAAATTCATTCCTATAATATGCCATGATGCTAACCAATCATAATCCTATTACATAATACTAAAAACTAGTGGTAGCGGCGACTTAAGTTGCTGCTACAGTTTATAAACCTGTAAAACTTAATTCATATACAAATTTTCATGCTACTGAATAAATAAGATGTAAATAAAATAGCCGAGCGCCTGCCTATTTGCAACATTTATTAAAACGTGTATGCAACGGTCATATTAATATACACGTCTGGCGAATACTAAACACATAATTATGCTAAAATAAGTCTTTTAAAATAAGCATCGTCATCATCTGAAACAATGTGCTGTTAAAATCTGGCCACAAAATTAGTTTACTTACCTAGAGCGACTTCACAAAACTCGATTCGTAAACTGAAAGGCCGAGCACTTTACGTTAATGTATCAGCATATGTCATAAGGAAATGCTCCGAGTGTAAACACCAGGAATCCATCTATGAGCAAAATGCTTAACCATTACTATTATTGTGCTATTCATTAGCAGAAATCTGCACAAATCTGCATAAATATTACGTCCAATGCTATTTTTGTTTGATGTCTGAAAGCAACTAATTAAAATATTGCATCATCCGTTTTACATAATTCACGTATGTAAAATTTGTAAACATTCAATATTTGTGCAATTTAAAGAACGAAATAATGCTTTACATAATCAAATGAGGTATTTTCATTATACAATACAATAATAATTATTACAATAGGTAACCCTATTTTGACTATTAAAAACAATGTCGATGTGTGAGCTCAAACGATTAGTTATTTGATAAAAACTTCTGGGGGCATGATTCGAGTGGTCAACGGTCTACTTAAACGTGTTTATGCTTGTCATGAATGTGCGTGACGTCATAAATATCATAGCTTATAAATATTTCTAGCTGTAAAATATATTAACCGGATGCACGTTTGAGGCTTCTCGCGCTTTACTAAGTTCTATTTTTAAAATGAAAATTGCTTTGTATTCACAGAATGTCGGTCTTTAATTTAAAGATCCAAACACATAATAACCAATATAATTTACAGATTTTTAAAAATGGGTCACTAATAGAAAAGATTTTTATAATACGTACTAATTTGCCTTATGGAGAGCTGCATTCGCGAGCGTCTTTGGTACCACGATACAATTATGTATCATGAAACCGCACCAGAAAATTGAATAACAACGGCACATATTTTTCGGAGCACCGATTAATGCAGATTTTATAAAAATTTGTTCATGCCATCTGGTTCATCGAATTTCACACTGTTGTTTAAGCCCAAACACTAGTAAATTTAAATAAGTAAGGTGTTTCTGTATGACAATTAAACTACTGATGTACCATCGTATAGATTGCGGCTATTTTCTGCAATTTACAGAAAGTGAAATCATTATACATATCTGAAAAAAATATATAAATATCCAATCAAGCATACACACGCCCAAAAATGTTCGACTTACCTAGAACGATGTTTAATTACAGTAAAATATCAGTCGAAGGAGTGTTAACCTCTCACGATCACCCGGCGACTATGATTAGTCTCGAACCCCCACAAAAGTTATAAAATGATTACATCATGACTCATCCAAAATTCTACATCACGTCTGTGCGAAGCTCGGTAAAATTGAGGTCAGCGCTGCTTTTATATAGAGTTCAAATATTTTCAATGGATCCTAAGATATTAACAAAATTATTAAAATTAATTAGAAACCTAAAACTATCTCAAAAAACTATTTAGAATTTTACTAAAAGTAGCGCATTAAATATATAATTCATATACAAAATCGCGTTCGTCTTTGTCAATATCTGGAACCACACTAAACCGTACTAGAAAATTAAATCGTTAGTATCACAACGATACATATATTTTCTTCAGCGCGCGATTTAACTTGATTTTATAAAAATTTGTTTTTTCGCCTAGCATATATGAAAATAAATCATATCTACCCTAAAAATCTGACTGAAAGTAAATCTTTGCGTTTCTAGGGCCGCAAAACTCATAATAGCATGATTTTATAGGTTTTCCCGATCTAGACACCTATGACTATCATTGAGATTCATATATTGCGGCTTTGACGTTTCAAATAAATTATCATTTAACCTCGGCGTCGGTGTATTGTTAATAAGAGTTTCAAATAAAAATATAAAATAATCATAGATGAGTAGTGAATAATTGTAATTCTAACTGAATAACTGTTAGTGAAGATGAATGATAATTTAGACTGTGATGATGATGAAGGAATTACAAGTACTCCACCGGTGTTGCAAGAAGAAGTGAGCAATGCTTCTTTAAATCTTTTACCTAAAAAGTCTAGAGAACGGTACAAAAATACTATGAATTATTTAATAAATAGAAAAAAAAATAAAAAGCTAAAATGTAACAGAGAATGTTTTAATTGCGTATTTATCAGAAAGATCGAAACGTGTAAATGCTACTACTCGATGGGCTAAATTTTCAATGCTAAAAAGCACTTTTAAAGTCAAAGAAAATATTAATTTTGATGATCATCATAAAGCATTCTGTAAACTACCTTCCCAAAAAATCTAAAATTTTGATTCAAGTACAATAAATGTATTCAATTTTTAAGGCGGCAGATGATTAGGAATATCTAATGATAAAGGTATACAAATAAAATTATTGTAAATTTTAGATTAACTTTACATTGCAAGTTTCTCTTATTATGGAGTATACGGAGCTTGCCGCCGAAATGAGTTGACGAATATGAAACTTGACCACATAGATATTAGTGGACACGTATTGATTGTTACAGTTCCACAAACCAAAAATAATATTACAAGAACATTTACAGTCACAAACACTACAGTTGATGTACTGAATCTACTTACAATATACAACAAATATGTTTCTATTATACCTCCCACATTACTCATAATTCCCTATTCATTTATTACAAAATAATAAATGTACAATACAGCCGATCGGGAAAATGTATTTAGCAAAATTCCAAGCAAAATAGCCACCTTTTGAAATTGGTTGAACCTAGTACATACACAGGCCAATGCTTCCGCCGTAGTTCTGCAACTCTATTAGCTAATGCTGGAAGTAATTTAATAACACTTAAGATACCTGGAGGATGGTGTTCTTCTGCAATTGCTTAAGGATATATAGGTGATTGGTTATCAAATAAGATTAAAATTTCTCAAAAATTCTAACAAACCAAGAACATCAACTGTCTAGTACCAGCACAAATAATACAATTCACATGTTAATTGCTCTTAAACCAAATAAATGAAATACCAATTAATGTAGATAGACCGTCAACGTTATCGTAAAAAATGTCATCATGCTACCAGCATCTCAAATACTTACCAAGTGCCTACAAATTCTGGTATCACTATCCATAATAATGGTCAAGGGATAATTAATATCAATTACTATAATAAATAAATACGTCAAATGTTATTAACCTTCTTTATTTTATGGTTTTTTCTATTTTTTCTTTAATGTTAGACGAAAAACAGTTGTGTATCACACAGACAAAAATGCATTAGTAGTCCTTAGCTATCAGCTGCCCTCGCTCGCTTCGCTCGCTCAGGCATCTAATAGCTGCGGGCTGCTAATGAGCACTTTTTGTCCTTGTGACACAATATACTATATACCGTCTGGTTACTCGAATTTTGCCCTATTTTTAAGCCTAAACACTAATAAAGTTAAACAAGTAGGATTGTTAGTTATCATAGCACAATATTTGTATTTCAACAATATGTAAACTTTATAGCGCTTCCTTAAATTTTATTATATTAAAAACGGGTTTTTGTGTGATGTTCTTTAAACATTAAGCTGTAATTTAAGTCCAAGCATGAAATTTGTATAACAATTATAAGAGCGTAAAATCTATACATTGATTCGATTTATGAATTTTCAAAATAATTATCGACCCGTTAGAGATAAAAATTCTCGGGGCATGATTCGAGCGATCAACGACCTACTTAAACGTGTTTATGCTTGCATGAATATGCGTGACGTCATAAATATCATAGCTCATAAATATTTCTAGGTATCGTTCTCTATTAATTGTAGAAATGACCATTAATCACGATTTATAGGAAGAAGAATACATTTGTCTATATAACTCGAAAATATCAGTGCTGGTTTGATATATGTAGCTAATTTTATAAAATAATTACTGATTCGATAGCAATAAGAATGTTTAGTTTGAATCCAAAATTTATTATTAACGTTTTATATCACATTACTGTTAAATTCCGGGATTATAAACCGAGTAATACAGTTCTTGAATTGCAATTAATTCAGGAAATATATTGTTTCTCTAATAACGCGGTTTCGAATAGGTAGGCTGATATACAGGTTTTGTAATATAGTTTATTCATAAAATCGATTTCTTATGCAAATTATTTATTGTACTGTACTATTTATGTGTCGTTTTGCTTTATGCAAATCACAAAATGGCCGCATTCCATACGATACGATGATACATCTGTCTATAATTAACCGCAAAATACTAATTATAAAATGAGCTATATATTAAAACAGAGAAAATTACTTTTACCTGACGTTGAGATAATCAAAGCGGTTGATAATTAATCAATTTATAAAACTGAATACCCTTCAAATCGACCGATTTACATATATTTTAAATTCAGGCAATTAATTGTTTTATGATGTAACTATGTTGTCTTGACTCATCTAAATTCTTCGGCACGTCTGTGCGAATCTCGGTAAAATTAAAGGTCATCATAGCTTTTATTAGAACTCGAATATTTCAGTGGATTCTAAAATATTAACAAAAATTACTAAAATCTATTAGAAACCATAAATTATATATCGAAAATTATGCTGAATTTCCGTATAATTAAATTAAATATGTCACTCACCTAACTGCTATGATTAACGGACAGTAAAAACCGGAAAAAAAAAAACTTGTCCGAGCGCACTTTACATTATTATATTAGCATATCTCGTAACAATATGCACCAGGAGTAAACACCTGAGGTCCATCTATATTCATACCGCACAAACTATACCTATGCGTCATTCTTTTCGTTTGTCTCGATCTGTTAACGCAGATTTCTGTTAAAGAATAGCACATAGGTATAGTTGGTGTAGTATGAATATAGATGGACCTCAGGTGTTTACTCCTGGTGCATATTGTTACGAGATATGCTAATATAATAACGTAAAGTGCGCTCGGACCAGTTTTTTTTTTTCCTGGTTCCTGTTTACTATCAATGCAGTTTTGAGAAGTGGTTGAAGGTGAGTATTAAACCTTTGTATACATATTTAACAGCATATTTTTCAGATTAATCTGCAAGTTTTACGGTGTTAAAAGACACATTTTAGCTTAATTATATGTATAGTATTTGCTTTTTAGATAGACGTGTATATTATATATAATCGTTGACACGTTTTGACGAGCTTTTAATGTTGCATATATGAATTACATATTTAATTTTAATTTAGCGTAAATTCGGCTTAGTTTCGGGATAATTTATGGTTTCTAATAGATTTTTAGTAATTTTTTGTTAATATTGTAGGATCCACTGAAATATTCGAGTTCTAATAAAAGCTATGATGATCTTTAATTTTACCGAGATTCGCACAGACGTGCCGAAGAATTTAGATGAGTCAAGACAACATAGTTACATCATAAAACAATTAATTGCCTGAATTTAAAATATATGTAAATCGGTCGATTTGAAGGGTATTCAGTTTTATAAATTGATTAATTATCAACCGCTTTGATTATCTCAACGTCAGGTAAAAGTAATTTTTCTCTGTTTTAATATATAGCTCATTTTATAATTAGTATTTTGCGGTTAATTATAGACAGTTGTATCATCGTATCGTATGGAATGCAGTCATTTCTGCAATTTACAGCGAACTAATCCTAGAAATATTTATGAGCAATGATATTTATGACGTCACGCACATTCATGCAGGCATAAACACGTTTAAGTAGGTCGTTGATCGCTCGAATCATGCCCCGAGAAGTTTTTATCAAGTAACTAAACGTTTGAGCTCACACATCGACATTGTTTTTAATAGTCAAAATAGGTTTACCTATTGTAATAATTATTATTGTATTGTATAATGAAAATACTCCATTTAATTATCTAAAGCATTATTTCGTTCTTTAAATTATCCGAATATTGAATTTTTAAAAAATTTTACATACCTGAATTATTTAAAACGGATGATACAATATTTTAATTATATGCTTTCAGACCTCAAACAAAACAGGTACAAGGTTAATTCTATGCAATCAAATCGAGCATTGGATGTAATATTTATGCAGATTTGTGCAGATTTCTGCTAATGAATAGCACAATAATAGTAATGATTAAATATTTTACTTATAAATAAATACCCGGTGTCTACACTCGGAGCATTTCCTTATGACATATGCTGATACATTAACGTAAAATACTCGGATTTTAACAAAACATTGTTTCAGATGATGACGATGCTTATTTTAAAAGATTCATTTTAGCTTAATTATGTGTTTAATATTCGCCAGACGTGTATATTAATATGACCTTGGCATACACGTTTTAATAAATGTTGCAAATAGGCAGGCGCTCGGCTATTTTATTTACATCTTATTTATTCAGTGGCTTGAAAATTTGTATATGAATTAAGTTTTATAGGTTTCTAAACTGTAGCAGCAACTTAAGTCGCCGCTAGCACTAGTTTTTAGTATTACGTAATAGGATCATGATGGTTAGCATCATGATATATTATAGGAATGAATTTGGTGCAATGTCATTAATAACTGAAATACCTATAAAATATATTTTTGAACTGGTTGATGACATGCCCAGTTTCCATGTAAACTACTGGTTTTAATTTTTAATTTTATATTATATTATATTTACACATCAATTCCAATATCAATATCGAAATTTACAAGCTATTAAAAATACTAGAATAAAACTGAAGTAGCCCACGGTCGTATTCATTATAAATTATAGAATGCAACAATGCTGTCGTTTGCGGTTGGCGCCATGGTTCTATATCGAATAAGGTCCGAAAACATAGCAATGACTATTTATTATTCATATAATGCTAATTTTTCTGTTTTTAGTTGTATCGCAAGTTCCCCAGACGTAACTGTGCTCCATTCCTTTAGGAGCATCTCCACTGGGGCGACGTTTTATTAGCGATCTGTGCGCATTCTTTCTAATTTACCTATTTCCGATCATCTGGCTATTTATAAGAGGCCTCAGCCCATTTTCCTTTTCCGCGAATGCGAAAACATTTGTCTGCGTTTATTAAGCTGAGTAATAAACATCGTTTTATTGTGCAGATCACATAGGAATCCTGGGCCGAAGTTATATCGGTTGCCTGTGAGCATGCGCTTTAATTTACCTTCTTACAATCATCTGGCTATTTATAAGGAGTCTCAACCAATTTTCCTCAATAGTGTTTCTTCTACGACTACAAAACCTCATAATTTACGTGTTTTAAACTATAAATAAACATCATTTTATTATACAAATTTCAAAGGAATCCTAAGGCGATGTTATATTGGATGCCTGTGAGCATGCGCAGTAATTCACCTGTTTACGATCATCTGGCTATAAATATAAGGGTCTCATCCCATTTTCCTCAGTTGTATTTCTTCTACGATCGCAAAACCTCGTGGTTTACGTGTTTTAAACTGAGTAACAAACAAATCCTGGACCGAAGTTATATTGACTGCCTGTGAGCACGCACTTTAATTTGCCTGTTTACGATCATCTTGCTATTTATAAGAAGTCTCAGCCCATTTTCCTCAGTAGTGTTTCTTTTACACCTGTAAAACATTGCAATTTACGTGTTTTAAACTGAGTAATAAACATAGTTTTATTGTGCAGATTACAATGGAATCCGTCAAAGTATTCGTCTGCGATGTGTGCCAGAAAACTTCTCGATCCAGAGCAACCTTAACCGACACAAAAGGAGGTTCATAATATCATTAGACCACCACCACGTCAGGTTACAGCCTCAGCTCCACCGACTGGATTATCAGCACCAGTATTATTTGTGTGCGACATTTGTGATATGGGGTTTGGGCGTCGAGCTAATTTAACCCGGCATCAGCACGCTCCACGGAAATACTATTTCTTCTACATCGATGTCAGCCAAACGTGGAGCATCACCACCACGTGCTGCACCTGCCCCAAAACGCCAGCGACAGGACATACGATATTGCAAGGATTGCAATATGGACGTTCCTTCACGCCAGTTCCTGGACATTTACGCAGTGCCGCGCATAAGACCAAATCCGGAGACCCCGAACAAGAAGCGATACAGCTGTTATCGTCAGCCTTCCGCTCCCGGATCGCAACTTACCGCATCAATAATATGTCTGGTTGTAGAGACATTGAGACTTTTACTTGAACAAAAGCGGCATTTTGTAAAGTTGATCCAGGACACCTTGGAGGTCCACACGACCCTTAAATGTAATGTGGAAGTGTTTGGTATGTACACAAAGATGGACTTGGGTGATACCGAAGCAACTAAATCTTTCAATACCAAGAATCAAATTATAACCCGATCGAGCGACTTGAACAAAGTGTATACGGCGTTTTCTCGGGAGATGCTCGATAAATCCCAAGAATTTGAACATCACCAGTCCGGTTGGGCCTTACAACGTGTCCTGCATTTAGAACTAAACATCAACAAATACCAACCACTTAGGGGATCTTCTTACATTGACCTTCCACGCTGGATAAAAGCTAAAAAAGCGGTGGTGAATGTTAAAAACCGAGACGCAGCCTGTTTTGCATACTCCATTGTAGCAGCGTTTATCCTGCCAAGATAACTCCCAACGTCTTAGCAAGTACCCCCATTACTCGAGCTGCTTAAATATGGGTGGTATAGAGTTCCCTATGGCCTTTGACAAGATTGCCAAGTTCGAGGCTTTGAACGATCTGAGTATCAATGTATTCGGAGTGGAAGGAAGGTCTATTGTTGGTCCTCTACATTTTACTAAACGCAGGAGAGCCCGGCACGTTAACTTGCTCTACATCCAGGATGAAGAAAAGGTCATTTTGTTGGATCAAGGATTTGGGACGTCTGGTCGGTAAACAGTTATCAAAAAACGTTTACATAAATGGATCTGCGATGGATGTTTAATCTTTTTCCGACTGAGACTGCCTTGATCAGGCATACTGAGCAGGACTGTAACCATGTTGTAACCCAAATGCCCACCGTCTTCAACAACGTTTTGGAATTTTCGAGCATCCAAAACAAATGCTGGTCCCATTCGTTATTTATGCTGACTTTGAATCGCTCCTACAGCCGTACAGTTTTGCAAAGCCCGACCCTCCATGTCATCTACAACACCGCTCCAGCTGCATACCCCTTATAGCTGGGCATATTACATTAAATGCTGCTATGACAACTCCTCAATAAATTTGAGATCTACCGGGGTCCAGACGCAGCACGTAAATTTGTTATCAAACTTAGAGAGGAAGCTAGACGTCTGGGTAAGATCTTGACGACGAATGTGCCCATGATTCCTTTGGATGCCCAGAATGAACTTTTGTTCCACACTATCGATGACTGTGGAATATGCAAGAAACCGCTTGGAACAGACCGTGTGCGGGATCACAACCACATGAATGGTGCGTACCGCTTTCCTGTACACTCCAAATGTAACATCCTCTATCGGGTTCCGCAGTTTATCCCAGTGGTGTTTCACAACCTTAGTGGATATGATGCTCATTTCATCATAAAAGAACTGGGGTATGATAACGAAAAGATTAACGTTATACCGAACAATAAAGAGCGGTTCATCTCGTTTTCGAAAACTGTACGACTATCCGATACAGAAGTGGTCTTAGACAAACAAGAAAAGACTGCCGACAAGTCTTGTGTCCAACTTCGGTTTATCGACTCTCCGATTTATGGCGTCCGGGTTGGATACACTGGCGAAGAATTTGACCCAGGACCAGTTTGTAGAGGTCAGACATCACTTCCCGAGGACTCCAGGTTCCGACTGGTTACCAAGAAAGGCGTGTTTCCATACACTTACATACAAAGTATGGAAGTATTGGAGGAAACAGCTCTCCACCACAGGCTGCCTTCTACAATGATCTCGCCTCTACATCCATTACCACCGACGAATACGAGAGGGCCCAAAAGGTATGGCGCGACTTTGGTCTTAACACGCTCGGAGAATATAGCGACCTCTATTTGAAGACAGATGTACTGTTGTTAGCAGACGTCTTTGAGAACTTTCGCCGGGTGTGCATGTCGACTTATGACCTTGATCCGTGCCAGTATGTGACAGCGCCCTCATTAACCTGGGACGCTATGTTAAAATACACCGGCGTGAAACTGGAGCTCCTCACGGATATTGACATGTACCATTTTATAAAGTCTGGGATCAGAGGGGGTCTGACTCAGTGTAGTAGGCGTTACGCTGCTGCCAACAACAAGTACATGGAAGAGTACGATCCTGCGGCTCCGTCTAAGTATTTGGCATACTACGATGCCAATAACTTGTATGGCTGGGCCATGAGCCAGGCTCTCCTCTTAGAGGATTTCGATGGTTGCCCTCTACCGATATAGCCGAACTCCAGGCCACCATCTTAAATGTTCCCAAGGACTCTGCGAAAGGATTCATTCTGGAGGTCGACTTGGAGTACCCTTCACATTTACATGATCTCCACAACGACCTGCCGTTCTGCCCGGAAATGAAGACGTCGCCTTATATCACATCTAAGGCTCCGAAGCTCCTCGCCACCTTAGAAGACAAACACCGCTACATTATCCACTACAGGAATCTACAGCAGTGTGTGCGGAATGGATTAGTGTTGACCTCCATCCATCGGGTTCTCGAGTTCGACCAGTCTCCATGGTTGAAGCCTTATATCGAGTTGAACACGGACCTTCGCACTCGTGCCACTAACGCTTTTGAGAAGGACTTTTCAAACTCATGAACAATGCCATCTTTGGTAAAACCATGGAAAATATAGACAAGCGCGTCGACGTGAAGCTTGTGACTCGGTGGGAGAGTAACCGGAAGACCTTGTGTGCGAGTACCCTGATTACCCGTCCGAACTTTAATTGTAATCTGGTACTAGGCGAAAATTTAGCACTCATACAGATGGACCGCGTTAAAGTCACCTATAATAAACCTATATATGCAGGCTTTTCGATTTTAGACCTATCAAAACCTTGATTTATGACTTTCACTATGAAAACTGTTGCCTCTGTATGGGTCTAAGCTTTCGCTTTTGTATACAGATACCGATTCGCTCGTGTATAGTGTCGAAACAGAAGACTTGTACAGTGATATTCATGCCTGCCTGGACCTATTCGACACTAGTGACTACCACCCAGACAATAAATATAAGATCCCACTTGTAAACAAGAAAGTGCCCGGAAAGTTCAAGGATGAGTTTGGTGGTGAGATAGTTTTGAGTTTGTGGGTACTCGCGCCAAGAGTTACTGTATAGTTAGCGAAAGGGATGTAATAAAAAGATTAAAGGGGTTAAGCGTAGTGTTGTGCAGGGTATAAGTGTTGATAGTTTTAAGGACGTAGCACATAACAGTAACTTCCGAGCCTTCGTGCATTCGATGCGAACTATTAGGAGCAAAAACATGATTTGTTTACGCTGTTACTTAGCAAGGTTAGTTTATCGGGCGCAGATGATAAGCGTTTCGTCATCCCTAACACGACCTTAACGTATGCATGGGGCATAGTGAAATAGATAATAGATTTTATTTTACTTAGTTTATAAGTTGTATATATTGCTCGGATTTAAGTTGTACACATTACGTGACTGTTTTAGGGTCACAATGTATATACATGTTTAGCCTAAAACATGTACAATGATAATATTATTGTAAATATAGATATATACAAAGAATTTATTACTACTGTGTATAGATTGTCTAATAAATTTTATTTCCATATATATTGCAGTTTATTTTTATTTCTGTGCTCAATCACCGATCCCAGAGAACGGAAACAATTACCCTTTACAATTTTTGATTACCCATACCTATGCCATATAATTTTGAGTGCATATGTTAGCTCGATTTAAAATTTTTTAAAATTTTTTCTAAACCTCAAAATTCCGAATGGGGCACCCGCAAAGCCGATAAACATAATGAAGAATTCATACGAGTCATGAGGATCGTTAAAAAAATTTTCTAGACCGCAAAATGCCAAATGGGGCACCCGCAAAGCCGATAAACATAATTTCATTTATTTCATTTATTAATAAAGTTTCCACAGACATATGTATATAAGTCCAATTATGTAGTCAACTTAATTCTAAAATTTAAGAACACACTTATACTAGTCTAATATTAAAATGATATATGTTAAAAAGTAAAATTATAATATTAAAATAATAGTGCTAAATAATCCTATGTAATTTCACGATGCTAATTATATCTGCCTATATATCCCTAATCGTTAAAAATTTTCTAGCCCGCAAAATGCTGATTAGGACACCCGCACAGCCGATAAACATAATGAAGAATTCATATGAGTAGTAAGAATTGTCATAAGACCCCTTCCCCTTCAACACCCTACAACTAGTAGGCAAGCAGAAAGGGGTAGGAGGGGGGCGGTGATCCAGTGAAAAACGATGTGCGCCAGAAGTGTCTTGAGGATCGTCAGAATTTACAAGGCACACCACCTCAACAACTGCGAAATAGAAGGCAGGGTGGGGGGATCGATCGAGTGAGGATCGAAGTGTTCTAGAAGGAACCTATTATATCTACTTATATATATATATATATATTGCTAATAGGGTTATTTAGGGGTATATAGCATCACAAGGATGGTATACTTCATGTAAACAACACCAAAATCAAGGAAACTAAACATTTGATTAATAAAAAGCAAATTATGCAAAAGGCAAATTTCAAACACATTGTATAAAATCTTCAAGTAACTTTAGTCAATGAAAGAAAATAATAATCATGCTTGCTCACAATAAATAGGCCTTGCAAAACAAGCATAAATGCATTTAATTTACGTCATCTGTTAAAGAATCCTATTATAAAATTTGCCTACGTGATGTTTTAAGAATAAATTCGACAAACTCGACCCAACATATGAGGAAAACAAAATATGGAACCATTCGTTTTGGCGTACGTGCAAAATTAAATGTAATAGTTAATAATTTTCTATACAAAATACCAATACATGATATTGAAAGGTTCAAAGTACCACAGCCAACAAACTCCATAACGTAAAGCTTTGATGCCTACGTGATTTTGGAAGCATTTCAACAAAATATAAAATAAGTAACTCCATGTAAAACCCGAATGCTTACATGACAAGCCAAATGCAACGCCTCTACCATCCTCAAACAACAAAGATAATGCGCGGTCAGCCATTGACAGCACGTGTGATGGCGTGCCTTTATATATTACACCAAGCTGTTAATGGTTAGTCTCTTCACAACTGAAGCACAAACGGTACTAGTCTGAACAAATATACTACGCAAAGTTCAAGTGCGAAATTAAACCACGATTTATAATTAAAAGGCAATAATTAAAAATTTCAAGTACAAGTGCACATTTAAATATACAAGTTTAATAGAAAATTCGCCGTCGATATAAGACGTAAGTGCAAATTCTAATTAAGGTAAACATGATCTTTAACATTTAGTAACTTGGGCTCTAAGAAATCTATTAAAAAAAATATATGCTAGGGATTCCACGGAGAAATCAACTGAGAGATTTACTAAGCGATTCAATAAACAATTTACTAAACAACTCAATAAGATATCTAAAGTAAAAATCCAATACTACAAGTAACGAATATACTAAAAGGAAAGGGAAAGCAACCCAAGGTCACTGGATAACAGCACGTAGCGGCAGTTCAAAGAATTGGGGTGTACGCAGAGCTACACATTTGAATCAGGAAATTAACTGGGAAAAATACCAGGTTAGCGATTATAAATAATTAATAGTATAAGACTAATTTTTTTGAGCATTTGAAACTTGCAAGTACTTAGACATTTATGTGAAGGGTCATTAAAAATTTTGATTGATACGTAGAAATTACGTTAAGAGAAACAAAGTTCATTGAACGTTCAACGAGCCTTCCAATATAATACAAAGTTATTTTTGCGGGCCTTAACTGCTTTAGTAGGGTTATAATTTAGTAATGATCAGATTTATATTTTTATTTTAATTTAAAGATTTTAAATAGCAAATAATATTACAAAAGTTGTAGCGTTGTGCAATTTGTACATATTTCTTGGTTTATTATACAAATTTTGGTTATTTAGTTTATCGTATCTGGGTATGAAGTGTTACAGAAAAAGGGGGGTAAAAAATTTTCTGTTATCGTATCGTCGTGCACTCTGTGTGGGGTTAAACTGAGCTAGTCGATACATAAATATAATTGTGTGAAATTTGAAATTTATTCTAGAATATTTAGAAACACAGAGCTGTAGTGAGCAGCAATCAACTGAGCGTTAAATACATCGAAGTACGGCGATATCATAGCAATATATATATATATATATATATATATAATTAATAAATTACTGGTTCTGAAAAGTTAATTCTATGCAAATTTAAATAATTCTCATAGAATTAACTTTTCAGAACCAGTAATTCTAAATATTGTAAGCAATAAACAAAAAAGAGAATTTCAAGAAATGTGCTACATTTACAGATACCCTAACACCATGAATAAAAGAACAGATATAAATAATTTGAGTACTATATACACATATTTATTACATTTTCAGTCTGATAATAATTCAGATACAAATACAACACCAAGATAAATATATTTATTACATCTTACTCCAACCAAATTATGTAATCGACATTGTTACACTCACATACACGTACATACTTATTACTTAGAAAATCTAGAATCACCTTTTGCACATAATTAGAAAACAAAGTTTTGTATACAAAATCAAACTTTCAAAAATTGTCACTGTATACAGAAATATGAAATTTTTATGTTATACTTATGTTTTTATGTTTTAGTTTGTAGAATTGTGCTTGCCTTTTATATTTATACAACGCCAATTTATTAGTAACCTCAATTTAGTAAGTACTTTAGTTATTAATATTGTAATAGCGTTTTCTTATTGTAGCACCTTTGAAAAAGGATAGAAATATATCCGAAAATTTAGGTGATAAAAAAGAGTACTCTTTAATCCAGCAGACCTGAAACCCACAACTCCTAATAAATATATATATATATATATATATATATATATATTGACGTGATAAGGGGTCACGAGAGGTCATTGAAACTCTAATTCTAAAAATAAATCCCACGAAAATATAATAAAATCGGAAAAAAATGAATTTTTTGTAAATTCATGGTTACGCTTTGTATAATACAAGCGTACCTTTATTGATTGATGTACCATGCAGAAACGTAGATTGGGCGTGTATAAGTAATCACCCCGTATGCATATTGTAAATAAATAGCAAGTATCGTAAATTGGATATGTAAATTGTAATATACCGTAAAACGCATTTTGATGCGAATTCAAATCTATACTTTTTTGATAAAATTTGCTGTAAATAGCTTTACGCATTTAACATAAATATAAATAATTTTGTGTATTTACTATAAAACGCAAAACATTTTGCATTAAAAAACAATCGAAGTAAATTAATTAATCCGTGGATTGTGCCAATTGATTCTAAATAAAAGAACTTTCTAGAATATAAATCATCGATATTTAAAACTACGTAAAAACTTATTATATGAACATTTTTATTCCAAGAAGCAGCTTGAACATTAAAAGTAAAACGTAAAATCCCTGAAATAATCGATTATTTTTTGCATTAGTATGCGACGCCGCAAGAATAGTATATGTGAGACAAGAACAAAGAACGTGTATACCTGGAATAGATATGAAGGTAATAAAAATGTTAAAATTTTATACGCTGATTGGGTATTCCAGGAACCTTACATTATAATGTTCGAGATTATTGTAATAAATTTCTAGAAAAAAGAACAAATTGTATATAAGGAAGTTCATATCGTTTCGAAAAGAAATTCATTTATTAAATTTGATCCGATGCAGTCGATGCTTAAAATACATCAAGAAATGTTATTTTAAAAGCGATAGTCGTTGCGTTATATAGAAGTATGTAGTAAAACATAGTTGCGAGCTTGCAATGAATATTGAAGTGATGTTTTAAAACCCAAATTACATACAAAAAAGGAATTATTAATTACGAAGAAAAACCAAAAATTGTTCAATATAAAACTATTTTTAAAGATATATTAATTAATTGAAAAGCAGATTTAATTCAAAAAGGTACTTTGGTAATTGCTGATGAAAATCAGGAATATTAATTTGGAAATCTTGTGAGCCTATTTTGAAATCAATTTAAAATAAGAAGATTTTTAATTACGAAAAGCGTTTTGTGAATTCTGCAAATATTACTGTTAGATTTATTTTAATTGATATTAGAGTATTTAGATCTAGTTTAAAATAATCATAATAATTTTCTTTGTATTCAATGTTTGATATATTGTATCCTTGAATAGATTATATTTTTGGCCAAAACAAATCTTACCGGCGTGGAAATAATTTATAACCATGTAAAAGATCCTCAAAAGGATACGTTTAATTCCGTAAATGTAAAATAAGCTAAGCAACAATATTTTTGTTCGTAACAAAGACTTCTTAGAAATTATTTTATGTTTGAAAGAAACGATGTTGTAAATGCTTCTGGTGTTTATTATTTGTTACAAAATATGTTAAGTTCCAATGAAACAAATGCATTTTGTCACGTATTTCATTTTCTAATAATGACGTATTAGAATGCGTTTACTTATTCATGCGTTTGAGATTTTTAATGAAATGATTTAATAGCTAGTATTCCAAATTGTTTATCTTACCGAGTACGTGTTTTTTTATGGAACTTGATGTATTTGAAACCTTATCTTTGTTCCATTCTTTAACTTAAAGCGTATTATGAGACGTATACATTTCTATTTGAACTAAATGATATCTAATTATTGCAAAATGAGCTTCTTTCTTATGCATTGGATTAAATATATTTTATATACAGTGTGCTCGCAATTGACTTTTTGTAAAATAGTCGATTTACTCTTAAAATTGATGGAATTATTTGGTTTTCTTGAAGTTAAAATTATTTATATCTATCCTATGACCCCTATGACTTAATCTAACCTTAAACTACCCTCTCATCATAGCAATATATATATATATATATATATATATATATATATATATATAATATCCCAAATGGCAGGACGTATTTGTTTAGCCATTTTTAAAATTCTTGCCATGTATAATTGAAACAACTTCTTCACCATCCACGACCTGTTGTTCGTAATAGTCATCAGATGGAGGTTTATTTATACGTTTTCTACTGTACAAAGGTCCTTTTTTATTTATATTGATGTATTTCAATTTGATTGTGTCATAAAGCGTTAAAAACTATTTGAGTCTTATGTGACCTAGAAGGACGAAACCGGCCAATGGATTTCTCCCCTTATATGAAACAATCGAGTATCGGTTTTGTTAATGTCTATATGCAAATATTTAGTTGGATTTGTATAAGTAAACTCAGTTCTATGATTTTTATAATAGTTGAATTTACAGATACATTCTATTACTTTATATATACAGGGTTATTCATTAATAATGGAAATCTCTAAAGTAGAGATATTAATCACAAAACACGTGCGTTATTCCGATGGCGCTGGTTTAAGGGATAGAGGGTGCTTGAACATTTATTTTGAAAGTTTTGATAAAATCAATTCGAAAAATGTGCATTTTTGTTTATTGATGAATACTGAAAACCTCGACTATACTAACAAAGATTGTTGCCACCTAACTCAGTGGGACAGGTGGTGTAAGTATTCGAAGAGTGTTCCATAATTCTATCGGGTATGACATATGTCTTGATCGGGAAGTATCTTGGACACCACTTAATTCCGTAGGGTGTTTAGGGAAAAGCCCTAAAATAAATAACAAGAGGGTGCCGAAATCTGAAATCAGGAGAGTGATTCTAGCTTTAAAGTTACCTGAAAAATTATTAAGGACACTATTACTTAAACATAAAACCACCATGAACCCTAAGAACACAAAACTATTTAAAACTGCTAGGTTTAAAGAAGTTTTTAAAAGCAAGTGTTAAATGAATGGAATATTCAATCACGCTGCGAGGTAATTGCAAAATAATTTATTATAGCAAAACTGTACCTGTATCGGTTCATTAATGGAAAAAGACCCAAACATAAACATGTTTTTAAACAATTATACACGACTTGTTTCTAACTGCATAACACAATTACGTGTTCATTACAAATATATAATACAGTCTTAAACAAGTATTAAAAATCAAATATATAGCAAATTTACTTAACTAAAATTTTAACCTATACACCCAGGCGTACTACGCCTACGTTTATCAGTTCATGCAATAAACTTCAAATGTTTATTTAGCTACAGACCGTTTCTCTGGTATAGTTTCAGATAGATTCATAAATGAGTGATTGCCTGTTGTTAAGGTGAATACCAGAAGATGCCTATGATGACTTAGCAATCGTCTGCATGTTTATCTCCAACATATAGTTGCTGATCTGAGAACCAATGTGCCCTTAATTTGTAAATACCCTACTTGCTAAAGTATTTTCCGAACATGATTAAACTACTTTCAGTCTTGTTCGGTAACCTCGTAGTTAGGTAACTGATCTACCAAAATGGCATGTTGATTGTTTGGATGTTAAGTACAAAGAGCTCTAAGAAAATTAATCTACCCTTCTTAAAATAACTTGAGACATTCCTGGCAAACTTCGGACAGGTAAATTAAGACTGCAAAATGAAAATACCTCGGGTCGTTTTCTCTATCTAATATGTACGTATAACCAACTTATTGATAACGAAACTAAAACCAGAAATCGGACTTTGAAGCTTTTGTGCTCAGCCGATGAGACCACCGGGGCGCCAGCGTAATACATTATCAATCAAAACAGATGAATTATTAAACTGTAATAATTTAAAACAAAATTACAAATATGACATCTCTTACCTTTAAAACTGACATAACAAATTTGACAACCTTTGAGTATGAACCATATACGATACAAAATAATTTTAGCTTAGCTCAAAATTGTAGTATCCTAAAAATTATATTTTTTAAAGCATATTGTCTAATGCTATTGGTTGGATTTTCTACTACAGAAACTGTTAAAACCAAAAGTGATTATAAGTATTTCAAAGGAACGTTATAGGTTTAAAAAGTGTATAATTTTTAGAATCTTATTTTTTTTTTATGGAACCCGCCCCGCACTTCTCGAGTTAGTCTGTGAACTGAAACTGTTATACACCCGCGCCCCTTTAGGAAAAGTTAAAATTAACTAACGTATCGTCCAGTCAACCCATAACAAAGTAATCTAAGAACTATGTTAGTGGAAACTGTTCAAAGTAAGAAAAACAAACTTTTTTAACTTGCATAAACATCTTGTTTGAATTCTTCGTACAATAAAAGACATTTTATAATACAGATGTCCCTTTCCAGTAGCTTCCTAATTTGCCTTAATTTGTATTTATGCAAAATTAATCATTTTGAAAGCTTAATTAGACAAACAAAGACTTTGAAGTTCAACAAACCATGCGGGGGCAACGTATCGTGTTGTATAATTAATTGCACCTACGACAATATCTCGTATTAATTTTTAAAGCCTAAAGTCAAAGGTAGACGACAACCGTTTAGTCGGATGATATTGAACGTTATTCCTTAAGACAGAACATAACTTAGAGATTATAAATAAGCAATTGAAAATTGGCGCTGAAAATGTGTACAAATTGTTTTATACATGAGGCTAACTGGATACTAACACACTACAGTAGTACCGCCTCTTTTGCAGAGGTATAGTAATTTAAATCCGTCTTAATACAATCACTTATATAAATTTGTCAAATTTTAAAATAACTGTTGTGCGGGATTTCAGTACGCAGATTGTTTGAGGCAGCTCTCCATTCTAATCTATCTGAGTTAATTCTTTCACATATACGTAACTAATACATCCTACGTACATCTAAATTTGTTTTTGTTTAGGCCTCTCCCATTTTAACCCACCATATTTCCTACTAATATTAAGTTTATTAATCCTGTATGCCTCAAAATATGCTCAATCATCCTATTCCTCCTTTTCTTCACACTTCGCCATAGAGCTCCCTTCTCACCAATGCCCATTAGTACCTACTCATTTGGAACCCGATCTACCCACCTAATCTTTAAAATTCGTCTGTAACATCACATTTCAAAGACCTTTATTCTTTTTGTAGCGGGACCCGTTATCCTAGCTATAAAATTAAATGGGGAAAAAAATGTAATAAATTTGAATGGACAAACTGAACCATGGACGCACATCGCATGATAGATTTCGTAAATAATTAATCGCAATTAAGCAGGAAATTTAAAATTTTGTTTTTATAAAGGTTATTTAGCTAATAAACTTTAACTTCAAAAGGTATAACATTGTTTCTATTGCAAACAATCCAGGACGATGACTTAAATTAAAACCGCAAGTGAAAACACATTTTAATATGTCAAAACACTGCGTTTATATTTACCATGAACAAGATAATTTACAATAAACAAATATCGTCCGTCTCGACCACCAAGAACATGAAAACAATACCATGCTGCAGTAAAAACACGAACTGCTTACATAATTAACGTGGCGGTAACCATTATTCAACGTACATTGAAATTATATACTGTATAACCGTGTATTAACTTAAATTAAGAAGGTGAATGCAGTGAAAGAAATACGTAGTTAGACAGACACAAAAAGAATTAATTAATTATTCGCGAGTAGTTAATTAGAAAACGCCAAAATGTAATTATACGAGCGAGTAAAAGGAAAAGACGGGTGCGTGGTGTTGACAATTGAAAGTGAACGAAACACAGCTTTAAGAAAAAATAATATAGACGTTACCGCAGGCACAACAAACGTGGAGTGCGACTAATTTTTAAACTTACGCTTGCACAGACAAGGTATTTTCAATTCACAAGTTTGTAGAATTATTGTTATTACGACCGGTTAAAAAGATTAGGACCTGGAGAGTTCATCCCATTATTAATGAAATTTCGGGGTGTGTTGAGTTAAGAAAGCTGTGTTAGTTGCAAATACTTATGGTTTCTAGAAATTCTCTAAAATAAAAATGTATTTGGAATTAAAACACAGAGTAATATGTCAGCTTTTATGTTTAGATTTATTAATTTTATAGTTGTAAACTGAAAACCTCAATGGTTTATATTTCTGTAATAGAAAATTAATCAAAGTGAAAGTAATTGTTTTGTTGGACTAATTTAGCGCGGAAGTTGTGTACATTATTTTAAATACAAATTTTATTGGTAAAATTTAGTGTTCGTTAAAGCATAAGATTTAGTATTTTGAAATGTCAATGAAATATTAGAACAATAAGCTGATACTTAACCGTTTCTGTGTTTGTTATTGACGCCATTTCAGAAATTAATGTTTATAAATGTGATATATTTTAATATGAGAAACGGAAAAATACGGAGTGATAGTACTATTGATGGATTATATTTAAAACCTTTGTAAGATTTCTTTTAGCAATACCTGGACAGAATGAGGTTAAGGAATTTAGGCATTTCTTTTAAGGAACGTATAATTATATTAAAATTGAAATAATATAATGTTAATACAGCTTAAATTTAGGCTGAATTATATCTAAATATAATTGAAAACCAGGTAAACAGACACATTTGTAAAGTGGCGTTGTATTTTACAGTTTTATTTAAATATGACAATATTTAATAAGTGGCTTTAAGGTAGCGTAGGGCAAGGTAACGGATAATACGATCGAATTCAAAAAACCAAAGCAACAGAAATCTAGTCGAAATAACTGTCTTCCCTGTAGGGATATATAAATGGCTATTATGATTAATAGAAAGTATAAGTTTTCGCAACGGTTCCTACAACAATGCATCGTCATATGTATTGTACGCCGACTCTTATTGTAATATAGCGGTTTGACTAAGAGTTCTAGTGATCAAGGCTACACTAGGTACACAATTTAAGTGGAACATTTATAACATACCTAATTATTTTTTCTATGTACTGGAAAGTTTCAGTCAAAATGAGTGTAATCACAACGATGAAGACCGGGCGTTATTGGGGACATGGGTCATTGAAGAAGTTAAAACATCATTGGAGAAAGGATACCGTATTATGGAAGTGTACGAAATATGGCAATATGATGTCACACAATTTGATAAGGAAACAAACATTGGCGGGTTATTTGCTCAAATGATGAACAAATTTATTAAAATCAAGCAGGAAGCTTCTGGTTGGCCATCTAACTGCACAACAAATGAAGAAAAAAACGCGTATATAGAGGCATTCCTAAACACTAAGGGTGTACAGTTAGAATTCAACAAATTGTAAAAAATACAGGATTGCGGTCTTTGGCCAAATTGATCCTAAATAGCTTTTGGTAAGTATTATTACCTGTTTGTGTTTTAGAGACTAATTATATTCTGTTTTCAGGGGAATATTTGGTCAGCGAGAAAATCAACGCAAATGTTCTATAATACGTCAACCTTCTGAACTGTATGTCATGGATGCCAATTCAGCCATCGATATAAATCACATAACGATTATCAACGAAGAGGTTTTGCTTATCTCCTGGATATATAAAAAAGAATCAGCTGTTTCGCTAAGTACTGTAAATGTGTCAGTGGCTGCCTATGTTACGGCACAAGCCCGGCTTAAGTTATATAGCTACCTCGAGAAGTTGGGTGATAGAGTTCTTTACAACGATACAGACAGTATATTTTATATTTCCAGAGAACGTGAATGGGATGTACCCACCGGCTCCAGTCTGGGAGATATGACGGACGAACTAGACGAGTACGGTCCCGGCAGCTACATTTGCGAATTTATTTCAGCTGCCCCGAAAAATTATAGTTACAAAGTATTTTCGCCGACATCGGGCACATATCATCAAGTATGTAAGGTGATGGGGTTTTACCTAAATCATCAACTATTTCTAAACATTAACACCGAAACGATGAAGGCACTTATTCAATCACTGCAGTCAAAGACAATATCAGTGGAGCAAGAGCAAATACGAAGAACAAAAAGAAACTAAAACATACCAAGCTTGCCTTCTAAAGAGAAAATTTACTGAAAATCACCAATCAATACCATTTGGTTTCAAAAAGATGAAAACATGGTTCAACCTTTGTTACAAATTACTTAATATAGAATACAGTAATCCCTCCGTATCCGCGGCAGTTCGGTTCCGGCGGGTTGCCGCGGATCGCGAAACCGCGGATAACGGGACCTTATTTGAATGGTAAAATAAGGGTTAGGTTCCCAGAATAAATTTACAAAGGCAAATGTATTTTAAGTGTACAGAACTATATTTATTTATCAATTGTAAGAAGATTATAACTACTATACAAAATTGGCCTAATATCTACGAATTTTAATAAACACAAACAAAAAATTACAGTAAGTCTTTGTAAACGTGTACGGTACAGTAAGCCGAATTTAGGCTGGCTTGAAAAACTTCGTTATTGGCTTGTTTCTTCTCCTTTTCAAGTTCCTTCTGGACTTCTTTATACGGTAGCATCAGCTTCTGGAGTTCTCTATTAAAACGAAGAGCCCTTTCTATGAGAAGATCTGTTTCCAACACGTGGTTCGCGAGCTGTGTTGCCATTCGGAGAATTTCACCGACGGATTTAGGAGAAAATCTCGTCATCGTTCTAGGATCATCAGGATCTTCATCATCATCGTCTTCATTTTGGGGTATCATCAATTCCTCCAACTCTTCCACTGTCAATTCTTGATTGTCTCCTTGAATCATATCTTGAACGTTTTGGTGGTCGATTTGAGAGAAACCCTCACCCTCCACTTTGTGAGCGATTTCTAAAATTGAATTCACCACTTGTGCTCCAATTCCATCCATGTTTCCTGTTACATTTACTCGAACGACTTCAGGCCACAATTTTCTCCAACATGCATTAATCGTTGGTGGCTTCACTGCATTGATGGATTCCTTAATGTTAATCATACAATCTGCGATGTTGTAAGTTTTCCACATCAATGAAACGGTAGAATCAGGGGCATCATCCATTGCTTTCAAAAGACGCTCAAATGTTCTGCGCACATAATAAGCCTTGAAAGCAGCGATCACTCCTTGATCTAAAGGCTGTAGGATTGATGTGGTGTTGGCGGGAAGAAACATGAGTTTGACGTTTGGATGGTCAATTTGAGGATGCCCAGGGGCATTGTCAACCAACAGTAAGGCTTTAAAAGGCAGGTTTTTGAACTCAAGATAAGCTTTCACCTCAGGAACAAAACAGTTGGTGAACCAATCACGAAACAAGTCCCCAGTAACCCAAGCTTTTTTGTTAGACCTCCAAAATACAGACAGGTGATCTTTATCTTTACCTTTCAGGGCCCTTGGATTTTGAGACTTATAAACAAGCAGGCTTTTAATCATAAACCCACTAGCATTGACACAAAACAATAGGGTTAGTCGATCTTTGGCGGCCTTGAAGTCAGGTGTTGTTTTTTCAGATTTTGATAAAAATGTTCTTGAAGGCATCCTTTTCCAAAAAAGGCCCGTTTCATTAGCGTTGAACACCTGTTCAGAACAGTAACCTTCCTCTTCCAAGACATTTTGAAGCTTTGGAGAAAATTCTGCAGCAACTGTGTGGTCTGCAGAGGCTGCCTCGCCTACGAGTTTCACAGTATGAAGGCTGAAACGATGCTTAAATCTTTCAAACCACCCCTTACTGACTAAGAACTGTACCGGATCTGAAGATTCACTGCTCTCCCCCAACGACTCAGAAAAATGCTTGTGAAGCTGCTTGGCATTTTCTCTGATGATATGCGAGCTTAAAGGAACTTTCTTCTTCGTTTGATCCTCTATCCATATGCTCAACGCCTTTTCAGTTTTTTCAATTCTCACGTCTCGAGAAACAGAAACAGTTTTTGCACGGTGAAGTCCACCTTCTGTCACACTGTCTCTAATTTTCTTTTCGTTTTTTCGAATTTCCCGAACACTGGACTCATTCAATCCATATTTTCTAGCGACTGAAGCAACCTTGTCAACTTTCAGTGCATCAAGAATGTTTATTTTTTCAACTAAAGACAACACAACACGTTTTCTTTTCTCAATCTTGGACATGTTAATTCACTGAACCGAAGAAAACAGAAGAAAATTCACATTCGAACACTCAACGATACTGTCACAAAGAGCTGAACGCACACACGTCTCTAGCGAGTGATACTAACTGACTGATGTGTGGTGTGGCGGATGGCGGGAGAATGCGCGCGTAGACTACACAAAGGAACTGACCGACGCGTGGTGGAAGAAAGCGCGTGCAGACTACAAAGGCAAAGCAGACGAGGGTAGTGAGTGGAATGGGAAAGAAGCAGGCATGGTAGGGGGGGTGGTAGAGAGTACGGCGGCGCACCATTGTTATATCAGTTGGCCGTCGACGAGATGGTTTCAGCGGCGCAGAACCACGAATTGCTTTATACCTACGCTCCTGAGCATACTGTAAATTTGCTTCAGCACAATTCGCGTATAACCGAATCCCGCGGATACGGAGGGATTACTGTATTACAATTACTGTGTAAATATTGCTTGATTATGAACTTATTTTGTATTAAACCAATGTTCTATTTAATGTTTTTCTACCTGATTTCGGATCGCAGTAAAATAGTAAGATGTTATTACATCTAATTTAACTAGCCTGAGTGGTGAGGAGAATATCTTCTGAAGTGTTTTAGAATAACCGCTAATTATTATTTAATTACAGATTTCCTACTGATGATGACCACATAGTGGTCGAAATACGTATCTGGTATTTTAAATATTTGTTGTGGTAAGGGTTTTTCATTTTATTCAAATTGTGCCACAGTGTTCCTATAGATTATTAACTATGACTTCCCGGTCTTCGGAACTTAACAGGTGTAGGAGTTTAGCTCTTAGAATTAGTTTTGTAAAAGCAGATATTCGATTTCCGAAAAGCTGTAAAGCCCACAAAGTTTTTCCAAATTTTATTAACGTAAAAATTAGCAGTAATTGTAAACGTAGTAACGCAATAATCAATTTTGCAAAAGATAAATAGCTTAATTTAGAAATCAAATATCCGTATAGTAAGCTTAGTAGATTGGAACTGGAAACGTATAAATTGCAACTATCACTAACGTGCAATTTGTCTGAGACTGGTTTTCAGGAATGGAGTAATTTCCAGAGATTTGTTTTTGAAGTCAACAATCATAAATTGTTAGACAAAATTAATAGTCAAAACAATAAATTGAAGATTATTTTAAAGAAACACAATGTCAATGTACCCCCTAAAAAACTGGAAATTACTTCACCTCCGTTAGAGTCAATAGTTGTTAACGAATCGTCGAAAATCTTTATTAATGAAGAGTTGACTTTTCTTGATCGAGGCCTAAAATTTGGAGTAGATCATTTGAAAACTCCTTTGAAAGACATTATTGCTGGAATCGAAAAATCCATTTCAAAATTAGATGACAATTCAAAAAACTTTATTAGAAACGCATGCAAAATTCAACTTTCGGACAACTTATGCACTTGCGCAAGCAATGCCTCAGAACAAACAAGGAAAGATCATCTGATTATTAAAGATTTACGACAAAAGGATTGTTATTATTTAAAGGCTGACAAGGGGAATAGGTTGGTTATTCTGGATAAACTAGACTATGTTGATAGAGTAGAAACTTTGCTGTCTGAGGGTCCTTACAGACCAATAGTAAAAAAACGTAAAAATGAGGTTCCTTTAAATAAAATGATTAAATCAACAGAGTCAGTTTTGAAAGATTGTCCAAACTTAATTTTGCCCACACTAAAATTAAAATTGACAATTTCAAATCCTGAAATGCCAAAACTTTACTGTTTACCAAAAAATTAAAATTATTATTTTCAGTAAATTTTTTCATTTAAACATATGTTGTAATACATCGTTGAAAAGAGAAAAAAATATGCTATCTAACCATCTAAAAATCCAATATGGCGTCCAATTAAAATATGAAAGTATGCTAATATCTCAAAACCGCCATCTTGAATTTAATTTTAATATCACTTTTAAGTGTACACAATTGAACTAAGTAACTTTTATAAGAAACATTTTTTCGTATCTTTTATTATAACAAAAATATTCGACTTCGAAGAAATTGGCAGTTTTCAGTTTTTTTTAAATAATTTCTAAACCGTTTGGAATTTCGAATGTATCTATGCGGAATTTAAATAAGCTATCCAAATGACACAACTTTGCCCATTTAAGCAGATCTCTATCATTAATAATAAGAAAGATACCCATTCTATCCTACTCAATTTGGGACACCCTGTATATATATATTCATTCTAGAATTGTTTAAGTTTTACTTGGTTTCATAAGCAACAACGAAGCCTTTCGAAAAGTTCCGAAGATTACCGAAGACTTCCTAACTGCTTCAAACTGTACAAATCATTCATTATTAACTATTTAACCTTCATTTGTATATATCTATGAACTTAATAATTATTTTGCTTATATATATTAAACAAATAATCAAGCCAAGCCTACATACTTTCAGACACCGTCCACTCGAACGATTACATTTGGCTACTTATATAAAAACAGTACGACTCTACACGGCGATAAGTGTTAATCCAAGTATGAATTCGCGAATATTATTTAAATTACTGGGTAAAGCATTTAAATAAATAAGTGTGCGTGCATGTGTGCGTGCGAGCGAAGTACGTTTTGGGTCTTGGAAACTGCCTTTTTAAAAAGTTTTCTTCCAAAAATTTTTGTAACATTTTTATTTATTCAGAAATTACAAGTGGAATTTTGACAAACTATATAACATTACTCTAAGTCAAAAATACTGATAAATGAATTTAAATTAAGGCGAGTAGCCTGAACACCCACAAAGTAAAAACTGAGAGGCTCAAAAGTGACTGACTATCTTGGGGCTCCCGGGGTATTTATGTTGTCTCTGCCCCTTACATTTCTGTGGGAACTGCAGAGCTCATGTCTGCTTATTTCTTTATTCAATTATATAATACAAAGTAACAATCTTAATTTTAATAATTGCGGTTTTTATAATCGTCTGTAACCTGCACCTGCAGTATCACTTACGTGTGAAATACAGTGTATTCACATCCGTTCTCACAACTTGCTTGTGAACTTTTATTAACCTTTTCTTTATTTATCCTTGAATTACAATGTTGCTTCTAACTTAAGTTTCTTAATAATTTCTTTTTAATTATACATATATTGATTTGGGTGATATGTAACTAGCGTGCGTGCTTGCGTGCGTGTATGCGTACGTGCGTCCGGGGGTGCGTGCGTATGTCTTATCCTTGAGATGGCGACCGAGCAAAAAAAGAATAAATTTAACTCGAATGATTTCTGTTGCTACAGAGCAATCTTTACGAAAGGGAAGAGAAATATGTTGAACATTACAGTTAGTTCTAGAAGTAATCCGAAAGTGATATGAAATCAATTACTTGATCGAGTTGTTAAAATACATGTCTTGCATTTATATAAATTAGGATACAACAATAGCTGATTTGTGCTTGTGTAAATAAATTAATAGTGCTTCAACGTGTGTAGTTGGATTAATAAATAACATGTACTTATCACATTTTAAAACCTGATTTTTCGAAAATGTATTCCCAGGGTATTTGCTCTCCAGAAAAACCAGTGATCAAGAACGTTGTGGCGAAAGATCTTATTAATTACTACTTGGCAACGTTAAACTTAAAGGCGTATTACATAACAATATATACAAGAATCATGTTGCAGATAGTAGAAAGCTCACACACGCTATCTTGAACAAGGCGGATATAATTTCAAGACAATTATGCGCCGTAAACCTCGAGTAGTGAACTAAATCCATTTTATGACTTCTAGGGGTATTAGCCAAACTTAATAAATAATATTACGATAAAAATTATAAAGGGTTAGTGTTAAATAGACTATTTATAATTTAACGGGATAATAGGATTTTTTAATCCTTCCAATAGACCAATCACTTGAAGGATTTTACCTGTGAAACATAAAGTAAAGCGATTTTAAGCTTGGCGTTACATTTGAAGCGAAAGGCCATTTTAGGTTATTATGCACTGACTGAAGTAATTATTTCACATCAAATGTCAATACAATAAAGTACATATTCACGCCCTACCGTTCTCCTTCTTTGAAATCAACTATGTGGATAGAACGATTGTTTCCATACCCACATTAGTACTTTTTTTGGTAAAAGAAATTTCAAAAATTTTTGAGGGAAGGGAGTGAATGTGAAAACCACAACTTTTCCCAAAATATGGTTATACACCAAACCTACTAGAATTATTTGAACTTAGATAGTGTTCCATTATGAATATATTAATGCTGATGGTATTTTTTTATTTAGGGATATTTCAAAAAACTTATTCGACTTCGGAAACGATAGTCGCTTCTAAAATTTGGATTATTTGGGCTTCGTTAGTATTCGACATGCACACACTAGAGCTGATACTACTTCGTTCCATAAAGATATACAAAAAAATGAAGCTTCGGAAACCACAGCTTTTCCAAAATTTGGATCGTTTGGGATTCGAAAGTGCTTGATTTTGTTTAAACTATAGTTGATAGTACTTCTTTCCATTAAGATATATGCTAAAAATTTATGGGACTTTAGAAATGACACTCACTTTCAAAATTTGAATCTTATAAATTTCAATAGTGCTCTATTTTCCACACGCTAGCACTGATTGTGCTTTTTTTCATTTGAGATACGTCAAAATTTTAAGTTTCTGAAAAGGTAACCCCTCCTAAAATTTGGTTCGTTTGCGCTTCGATAGTGCTCAATTTTGCACACACCAGAGCTGATATGCTTGTTTTTGTTGAGGTATGCCAAAATTGTACGAGGCTTGTGAAACAATAGCCAATCCCAAAGGTTAGACCATTTTGGCTTTGATGGTGTACTATTTTGCACACACTAGAGCTGATTTAAAAATCTTAAATGCAGCGGAAACGATAGCCGCTCCTAAAATTTGGATCGTTTGGGCTTCCATAGTGCTTAATTTTGCACACACTAGAACTATTAACTCTTCCTTTTAATAAATTATATGCCCAAACTGTATGCTGTTCCTGAAACTTCTAAAATTTGGATCGTTTGGGGTTCGTTAGTGCTTGATTTTGCACACACCAAATCTGATAGCGCTTGTATTCCTTGAGGTATGCCAAAATTGTATGGGGCTTGTGAAACGATTGCCGTTCTCAAAGTTTGGATCGTTTAGGCTTCGGTAGTGCACTATTTTGCACACAATAGAACCGAATGCGCTTCTTTAATAAAAAAATACTTTAAACAAATTAAGGGATGCGGAAACGATAGCCGCTCCTAAATTTTAAATGGTTTACGCTTTTGTACACGCTAGAACTGGCAGTGGTTTCTTTCATTAAGTTATATGCTCAAAATCTTTGCAGCTTTCGAAACGATAGCCGCTCTTAAAATTTTGATTATTTTGTAATTGGCAGTGCCCGATTTTAAATACACTAGAGCTGATAGCACTTGTCTATCGTGAAGTATGCCAAAATTGTATGAGGCTTGTGAAACAATAGCCGCTCTCAAAGTTTGAATCGTTTTGGCTTCTGTAGTGCAATATTTGCACACACTTGAACTTATAGTGCTTCTTTTTAAAGAAATATTTTTAAAAAATTAAAGGCTGCGGAAATGATAGCAGCTCCTAAAATTTGGAATGTTTGGGCTTTCATATGACTCAATTTTTCTCACGCTAGAACTGATAGTGTTTTCGTTCACTAAGTTATGTACTTAAATTTATACGGCTTCTGAAACAATAGCCGCTTCTAAAATTTGGGTCGTTTAGCGTTCGATAGTGCTTGATTTTGCATACACCAGTGCTTCCTTCTTAAGGGATATTTTTAAAAAATTAAGGACTGCTCCAAAACCGTACATCGTTTGGGCTTCCATAATGCTCAATTGTGCACACGCTAAAACTGGTAGGATTTCCTGTTATTAAGTCATATGCCCAAAACTTATGTGGATTCTGAAACCATAATCTCTTCTAAAATTTGGATTGCTGGTGTTGAACAGTGCTTGATTTGGTACACAGTAGAGCTGATGAGGCTCCTTTTTATAAAGGGAAAGGATAACCGCTCTAAAATTTGGATTGTTTGGGCTTTTATATCGCACAATTTTACACACGCTAGAATTGGTAGTGCTTTCTTTCATTAAGTTACTTGCTCAAACTTTATACAGCTTCTGAAATAATAGCCGCCCCTAAAATGTGGGTCGTTTGGAGTTCGATAGTGTTTGATTTTGCACAGACCTGAGCTGACAGAGCTTCCTTTTATAAAGGAATATTTTAATAAAATTATGGCTGCGGCCACTATCACTGTTCAAAAAGTTCGCATTGCGTCTGGGCTTTTACAGTACTCAATTTTGTACACGCTATGGTTGGTAGTGCTTGCTTGCCTAAAATTTATACGGCTTCTGAAACAAAATCGCTCCTCAAATTTGGATCGTTGGTGTTTAATAATGCCATATTTTGCGCACACTGGAGCTGATAGTGCTTCTTTTTTTAAAGGGAAATTTTTAAACAAATGAAAAGCTTGGAAGCAATAGCCGCTTCTAAAGTTTGGATTGTTTGACTTTCCACATTGCTCAATTTTGCACACGCTAGAACTGGTAGTGCTCTATTTCGTTAAGTTATATGTCCAAAATTTATACGGTTTCTGAAACGATAGCAGCTCATAAAATTTGGATCGTGTGGGGTTAGATAGTGCTAGATTTTGCACACACTAGGGCTGTTAGAGCTTCTTTTTTACAAAGGGGTAATTTTGAAAAATTAGGGGCTGCTAAAACAATAGCGACTCCAAAAATTTGCATCGTTTGAGTTTATGTGCTACTTAATTTTGCACACCCTAGAACTGGTAGTACTTCCTTTCATTAAGTTGTATGCCAAAATTTATGCGGCTTCTGAAAAGATATCACTCCTAAAATTTGAATCGTTGATGTTCGAAGGTACTTGATTTTGCACACACTGGAGCTGCTAGTGCTCCTTTTTTTTAAGGTACATTTTAAAACAAATAAAAAGCTGCGGAAGCGATAGCCGCTCCTAAAGTTTGGATTGTCTGACCTTCCATATTGCTAAATTCTTCACACGCTAGCACTGGCAGTGTTTTCTTTCGTTAAGTTATATGCCCAAAATTTTGTGGCTTCTGCAACGATGGCCGCTCCTAAAATTTAGATCGTTTGGAGTTAGAAAACCCTAGACTATGTACCCGCTAAGACCCTTGTTGCTTGTTTTTATTAAGGGGTAGGTTTGGAACGTAATTGCCGCTCCCAAAATTTTGATCTTTTGGCTTCGGTAGTGCTTTATTATTTTTTTTTGAGGAGGACGGTATTTATTATATAAGTTTAACTACATTTATAGAAATTTAAAGAATTACAGTTTCAAATTCGTTCATAAAATAGCAAATATGCTTGTGCTTTAAGTACCCTTTTTTCGGGTACTTCTAAAACATAAGAGTCGCTAACATAATACCACTTTCCTGGCTAGAGCTGATAATGCTTCTTTCCATAGAGATATTTTTAAAAATCTGAGGTTACGGAATCGATAGTTGCTTCCAAAATTCGGATCATTTGGGTTTTCATAGAGCTTGATTTTAACCACACTAAAGTTAGTAGTGGTTTTCTTATTAATTAATATGCCAAAAACTTATGTGAATTTGAAAACGATAGTCGCTTCTAAAATATGGATAGTTTCGGTTCCAAAATTGGTCGATTATGTGCACACTAGAACTGATAGTGTTTGTTTTTATTAAGAGATTTGCCAAAAATTTACAGGGTTTTGAAAATGAGAGCTGCTCTCAAAGTTTGGTAATACACCGAGCTCTCTGGAATCGTTTGGACTCCGATAATACCCCATTATGGATGCACTACCACCGATAGTGCTTTTTTTCAATAAGAGACATTCAAAAAAATTCGAATGCTGCAAAAACGATTTCTGCTCACAAAATTTGATAATACAACATACCTACTGGAATAGTTTGGGGTTTGATAGTGCTCCATTGTACACACATCAGTGCAATTCATAAAGAGATATTTCAAAAGATTATTGACTGCGGAAACAATATCCCCTCCTAAAATTTGGCATTTGTCAAACCTACTAGAATCGTTTGTGCTTTCATACTGCTTTGCTGTCGTGGATATATCTGGCTGGAAGGAAGGTGTGGGGTTCTGGATTAAGAGTAAATATTTATTAAAAATCTTAAATCCCGAGGTGTAGGATCGAGCCCAGGGGACGCGAGGCTGGGTAATGAACCAGTCCCAATCAACCTAAAGCTTGTAGAACATGGCGGTACACCGTTTTAAGCATGCCTTCCATGCCAACAAGTGACACTTATATGGTAACTTTTTAATTCTCCCGAATTCGTTGGAACAACCATAAATTTTAAAACCACAATAAACTCTTTGGCTGAGGTGGTGCAACCAGTAATGGAAGACTCTTAAGCTAACCACAATCAGTCCATAGAGTTGTAGCAGACCCGGGATGCTAGCTCACTGACAAGGCGGGAGTAAGATACACCTGACCTAGAGGGAACAATTAAGAAGCTTTCAAGCACTGGACTGTAATCAAAGAAGCATTGGGAGCTCAACAAAGAAAGCTGACGAATGCCAAGAAAGTTGAAGCTACGTCGTGGTTGGAGACAAAATCGTCCAAGAAGCAAGCGTCGGTACGGAACGTAACAGGGCAGTAAAAAATCTCGATCAAAGACTTTCACATCGACACCCACTAAACTCCGGCAGAAAACTAAATGTTCATAGATCCAAACGCAGATTGGGTCTTATGGTGCAGCTTCCAGGGGTTTGCAAATGGCGGTAATAGACAATCGTCACCCAGATTCTGTACTGACTGAGAAGCAGCACTTGTGCATCCTGGGCATGCTTGTGTATGTCATAAATGACACCCTCTGGGAGCTCTAACCCACCTCAGTTCGAGGACGCCAGGTTGCGCGGTGTAATTTTTTTGACTAATCTATGCTAATCTTGAAACTTGTGGGTGGATATAAAAAATTCTGGGGACAAAGGAAGACTTCTGGTTAGGGACGCGTTTTACAGTAATAGACGTAGCGGACATTCCAAAGAAACTTGTGATCTTAGTCTGGATTCCCGATAGAGTTGTCGAGGACAAAACAGCCTAGACCCGTTTGTAAAGATAGAATCCTGACCTTCGAACGAATAACTGGTGTACACTTTCCCGGAAAGCTGAAAAGGAAAATATTATACTGACCTTTTCATTTGATCCGAAGTGCTTTGAAGTGATTGATCAGGCCAAGTTCAGGGCCTGCTGTGGGTTGCTCTCTTGTTCAAACACATAAAGGCAATTCTGCTTGTGTCAATAATGGTTCAAGTGAAGCTGCAGCACAGTAAGGCGGTATCAGCAGTTCCTTGTAAACTGATACAGACTATGACATTGCCCTTATTCAGGAATCTTGGGTGTTCAAGGGTAAGGTGCTAGGACTGGGCTTAATCGGAGGAGAACTTATATACCGCAGAATCCAGGATATGCATATTAATTAACAATTGTTTTAAATGGTTGCAACTAACATTCGGTCACTAAGACTTTGTGGCTGTTAGGGTGAGGTTTGTCCGCGGTGGACCGAAGGAGATTATTCTCGGATTGGCCTACCTTACGTTTGACTTGCTTGATCTTTCACTCTTGAGAGAAATGGAGACTTTGGTGACTACGTGCAGAAGAGATAGATTTTACCTCATCATCGGTAACGGCGTAAATGCTCACGACCTACTTTGAGGCAGTACTGGGACCAACTTCATAGGTGTGGCAATGATACAATTCTTAATGGCGTAACATTTAAACATTCTGAAAAAAGGTAATACTCCAACTTTTGTAAATAGTTGTAGGATGAAGGCGATTAATATAACTATTAGTTCGCCTTACATAAGCACTTTTGTTACAAATTGGTATGTATCTGATAAAAATAGTTACTCAGACCACATTTACATTTGCTTTTCCTTTACTGGGCCCATCCTAGTGAAGGAATTCTTCCGCAATTATTTCACCATACAAAGAAAACTGATCTGAATTTGAGAGGAGAGCCTCCACGAGATTTCCTGGTTGAACCCTAAATTCGGACAACTGAGGGGACAGGCAAGAATTCACTTCAATAAGTAAAAAAATTAAGTAACTGTTAGGTGTATAAACGAACTTCTACTGAGTACAACAAAACTCTGAGGAAGACGAAGAGAGAATCGTGGAAAAGATACTGCAAAGATGTCAAAGATACCTCGAGTGTGCTAGGTCCTGGAGGATCCTCTCTAAGGACACCCATCGCTCAATCGGCTCACTGTCTATGGTAGATAGTTCTTTGCTTCGGACTCACTTTCCTGGTTTGACATGGTTGCAACAATTATCTGTTGAGTGGCAAGTCCAAGCACCGGACGCCTTTGAAGGGTGTACATTCAGGAAGACTGGAGCGAAGAAAATGGTTGCTTTTCAAGAGACAAAATGGGCGATAACTATTTACGACCTATAGAAGTCTCCCGGCACGGACGAGATTTTTCCCAGCTATGTTACAAAATGTATCACACCGACTGCAGTGCTTCATCTGCATAGTTCTGAGGACTAGCTTAGCTTACCACTATATCCCTCGCAAATAGAGGTTCACTAGGAGAGTCTTTATATCAAAACCTGGCAATAACTTGTAGGTCCATCAGTCTTATGTTTTTTCTTCTTAACACTATGGAAAAACGGCTTGAAAGACACACCAGGTAGGTGGACAAGGTTTGCAAACAAGGCACTACACCCGAACCAGTATACCCTTAAGGCAGGACTTTCAACAGGGACCGTTATCCATATCTGGTTTCCAGAGTGGAAAAAGCTCTAGATATCAAAGAGGTTCTTATTCTTCTAGACCTTCTGAACCTTGAGAAGGTGGTGGGCTTAAACAATACATCTTTCAGTTCCATCTCACTGGTTACTAGGTCAGTTGGGATGGAGGAAACTGCTGCGCGTAGATAGACTGCAGGTTACGAGGAAGGCTGACACTAATAAAATTGTTAGATGATAGCATGGCGGTCCGGGTGGTAAGGGGCTACCCCAGAAGGAGTTCTGTCTCCCTTGTTGTAGCATCTCGTCATAGCTAACTGTTATGGGAACTGTCTTGGCAAGGTTTTATTGCGCTAAAATATTCTGATGATCTGGCGGTGTTAGTGGAGGGTAAACACAATTGCGTTATCAGGGATCAAGTGGAAAAATCGTGAAAATTGTAGAGAGATAAGTAACAGGGGAGGGCCTCAAGATCAGTTTCCAAATGTTTACCTAAGTACCCTTAACTCGGAGAAAAAAGGGTTGCGGTCACTACGCTCCTCATTCTTAACGGTAACGAAATTTGTCTGTCCGGCAAGGCAAAATACTGGGAACTAGGTCTAAACATGGTGTACTGGTTGTATACTAGGGTGATTAGACCAGCAATAACATATGTAGCTTTGGTGTGGTGACCCAAAGCTGAACAATTAAACACCAAAACTAAACTGGACAGGATTCAGAAATCGGCTTGTTTAGGTATTACTGGGGCGATGTGTTCCGTGCCCGCTGTTACTATAGAGACTCTCTTTGGCTTTCCCCTACTATATGTGGTGGTGGTGGGGAAAGCAAAACTAGGAGTGTACAGGCTGAAGAACTTTTAATCTAGACTTATTAAAGAGACATACGAAATTGCTTGGGCATCTGTTCGAGATGCGTATGGACCAATTGACTGCCCAACATCAGCCGGAAATACTATTTGAGACTGTCATTCAAGATGCAGAGTGGGAGGAAGAGAAAGAAAGCATACCTCCAGGCAGCACGGATTTTTACACGGATGGCTCCAGAAGCGAGACCAGTTTCGGATCGGGATTCTTTTTAGGGAGAGACCAGAGGTTCAAATAAGATTTCCTTCAGGGGTTTATGTCACCGTTTTTCAAACGGAAATATACGCCATAGTAGAGAGTATGCGGGAAAGCACAAGAAAAGCCTCCTCTAAAAGGCAAATTTAATTGTATCTGAGAGCTAGGTGGCATTTAAGGCTCTAACAAACCAAAAGATGTTACCAAAGCTGGCCTGGGAATGTATTAGGCACTTAACGGACTGACACACCAGAAAACTGTGAGAATACAATGGGTCTAAGTCACCAAGAAATTAAGGGTAATGAAGTAGCAGATGAACTCGCAAGGCATGTGTGCACAACGGACGTTCATTGATCGCGAGTCTGCGTTGTGAGTCACAGAATCTGGCATCCACAGCTATAGCAGCGAGTGTATATGCAACCAATACTTAAGATAGAGCAGAACTAGCTCACAGCAAGGCGAAAGGGACCTAACAAGAAAAGAATTCAAGAACTGCTTTGCCTAAGCAGAGCACAGCTCACTACCACTATGGGATTCCTGTCAGGTTAAACATCAGTCAAGGGTCACCTACAGAGAATACGTAAACGTAACGCAGACCTCAAATGCAGTCTCTGGCAAGAGGAACAGGAGACTGTTATGCATATATTATGCAGTTGCGAGGCACTGGGAAGAAAAAGACACTACGGCTGATTTTCTAATGCTCCATCCGTGGGTACTACATTAGACTGGAAGCAAGTTTTTTACCTACAAAATTTTGAATTTTACCAAACCCTTGCTTCCAAACAAGGTAGGAATCTTTAACGTACGTAACAACACACACACGGGACCTCCATTTAACTCTCATTCGAAAATGGCGTATTTTGTGAAAAATGCTCGCTAACATTTTTTAAGCGGACCGTATCGGGATTTCAATCAGGGACCTTGGGCAGAACTCAGACGCATACAAACTACTTCACGGAGCCCCAAAGAAGCATAGTGCTAGTCGGGAGATCTAAGTTAGAACCGAAGGATCTCTATGGCTTAGTACAGAGTTTAGGCTTGACAACTGGGTATGAAAATAAACCAAGATCAGCACAATAAGCCTTTTAGGCTGACGTAGGACGGGGCTGTTTGGCAGACGTACCCTCCAGGGGAAAGGCTGGTAGTCGGCACGCCTTAAAGGTAAGTCCAACACTTCAGCTATAAAAGCGTTCCACCCTACCAGGTTCGGTTAACTATTAAAAAGGAACGCAAAACAACGTATTTTAAAAGTAACATATAACTTCTGTAGCAAATACAGTTGGTGTTGCATAAAATATTGTAACGAAAACTCTATTTGCACAAACAACAGTTCTTTCAAACAGATTATACAAGCCTTCGGCAACTCTTAGTTAAAATATATTTTCTAAAAGCTCTCACACTTTACTTCCAAATCATCGCTAACAGAACAATTACTAGTTTCTTAAACAACCTTATCGGAATATTCTATTCTAAATTACAATTGACGCGTTAAAGTTAACTAACGAAGCACTAATTTATATTTCCATTACAATAATTTATATCAACATTAGAGTAATTTATATCGACAGTGATTTATATAGCATATGTATTAAAGCTTTACACTAGAACTTATCGTATCAAAGCTTTAATCGGAACTCGATTTCAGAACTGACACGATGATCAAAGGTAGATGAGAACTGACTAGGACCGCAAATTTATTTGCATTTCAATTGTTTTAGATTACTCTAACACATACCAGAATTATACAAAGAACATTCTCAAATGTACCTATTGTAATCTAAATAACTCTTAAACACAAAACTCTTGTATCTGTCAATCACAATTGATTCAAAAGGTGTAACGCCGCTGGATGCCATTAATCATCTTTTGTGTATTAAAGGCATCGGTCACCATCCGATGTATTATTCTTAGACTATGACGCTCTACAATATGACCGAAGACATAACAAACCTAGGGTTTTTACAAACTAGTAATTAGCCTTGGGTGGTAATTAGCGCGATACTGTTTTGATTAGACCATTTTTTATAAATGGGATAATGAAATAAATTTTATAAATTATTTTTAAACAATTTTAACCAATTGAACGGAGTCACGTGATTTAATTGTTATGTAAGTAAATAACTCCTGATTTTATATTCGAAGAAGAAGTTAGTTCTTTGAAAGCGCTGAAATCTAAAATGCTTCTATAGATTATTAATAATTCCTAACAGTTTAGAGGAACAATATTTAAATCCTGTGAGAAGTTTAGATGTTCACTTGCAAACTGACATTATCGAACTCGTTTGCCTACGTTTTTAACTGTTTGTGACAACTCCATTCTAAACACAAGTCACTGATTGAAGTACTTGAGGAGAAATGTTTAGTTTTGAAGTAAACGTTTTTTTAAAATTTCCTACCATGCAATAATATCGTCAAAAATACTGACGTTGGTATAAATATTCAGAGACAGAGATATACAAATTTATATTGTCTACAGTTCGGTTTTTACGCGTATTCCAAACACTCGAAGTTTAAATTGAAAGCTAAGCTTTGATGTAGGTTAGATATGAAAGCACTTAACCATATAAGAACGTTGTATTATTCGGCATAAGTTTGTGGTTGTGCTTTTATGCCAATAAGAATTTTACCATCAATATTAGAATTAATTAACTATATGATAATTTTAATAAAAAATTACGTTGTGAATACGTGGTTTAAATTTTTCCTTCTAAAAAAGCGCGTGGTTGCGTACACATACCTTTTCCAAATTACAAATGAACTACTTTTTCAACTTTTTTAACCCCAATCGTAGCTACAGTTATATTCTCTAAAATTTCTCACAACGTTTAGTTTTAGCTAATCGCTAACAGTACAAATACTAACAACTTCTTAACACTACGACGCTATCTTTTTAATTACTATCGAAGCAGTATTCAAGTAATTTATATCACATAGTGCAATTTAAATTAACAGCATGTACTTATTTCGTATCACGACTTTCAAAGATATATATTAGAACTCCTACTATAGTAAAAGTTTCAATTAGAAGCTGAACTAACTAACGCGCACCACGGTAATTTATATTTTTTGCAATCATTCGTAAACATACCAGAATGTGCAAATAATATCTCGAATGTACCTATTGTAATCTTAGTAATGCAAAACCGTTGTACCTGTCAATCAAGTCTATTGCCCGCAGGGACTATTAATTGTCTTTTGTGTACAATCGCCTCACTTACATTCCAATGTAATTATTCCGGTCAGAGGCTGACTAAACGGCGTTACAATAATTAATTTTTCTGACGATGTGAGGTATTACTTAGAACAACCCCTACATGTATTACAGCATGTTATTAATAAATCTCTTACCATAATCCAAACATGGTGTGATACTCATACTTGATCTTAATCCTGGAAAAATCGTAATACTCTCTTTATGCAGTACAAAATTCCAATTCTTCTGGATAAACTTATTCTTAAAACTGTTTATCTACTTCATTATAAACATTAATAAAAATATCCATATGGTGATACATCCTACTCACGATACCGGAACTTCAAACGTAAACATGTATTTAGAAATTCCACAATCAGAAATCATAAAAAATCAATAATATGGCTAATGATTTTTAATCATCTCTCCCAACACTTAAAACCTGAGACTGAATGTAACGCGTTTGCGTTACTTGAACTATAAATTAGATGAGAAGATGTAAGTAATAAATCTAGATGAACAGACTAAATATATGCGCACCCTGTAGAGTAGATTTTGTGATTAGTTAATATTATTTGAACGTAATATCGTAATTCCTTTGTTTTTAAAAATATAATTTCAATTAGGACAGTTAGTATAATCAAAGCAATAAAATTAATTTTCCTAAAATAAATTGAGACATTATATACAATACCCAGTTAACGTATTAGTCGTTCAGTAGAATCAGTGTCGTGACAATACAAACCGCTTAAATAAAAGATTCCATAAAATACACAATGAAATAGATATGTAATACAAGAATGTTAAATATGCGGGACTAGAATTCAGGGCGTCATACAATAAACAAAACCACAGAGAATACATTAATGAAATAAATTAATAAGTGAACACAGAAACGGTTACCAAGCAAGACCCTATTTGACACATGGCTAGACGTTCAAGAACAATTGCACAAGTACGCGACCTTTCTGTATTTTGCCTTGCTAAAAGCTAGTGTGTAATTTGTTTTATTTAAAGAAATTACTTAAACGCATTAATGAAAATTTGTATGCATTAATAAGTAATGATAAAAATGAATTTTGTATTTAGTTTTAGAGTGAATTTAAGTGTTAGTTTAAGTGTTTGAAAGTCAAACCCTCCTACTAATTTTGTGCAATTGGTGTGGCGGCAAACAAGACCCTTGCAGGCTCAGATGATGTATCCTGAAGATCGGATGGCTACTTATTTCCGTTTCTTGGTATCACGTAGATTGCTACCGTTTAAAACTAGATTACCCCTACAGACATTATTTAATATAAATTTTCCATGCGTGTGAGCTTTTGCACAAAGAGGTTTTCTGTTTCATTTGTTTATTTAAGCTTTGACGCGATTGTTACGTCTTTTTTGACGTTCAAGCTTTAATAGTTAGGTATAGGGAATTTCTAGTTATTAAAATTGTATTTTTCATCATTATTTAAGTAGTTTATGACGCATGAGAATGTGGTTGCTGAATTCTCATGCACTGTGAAGAACCTATAAATTATTGTATTTAATTTGTTAAACATACGTTTTCTAACGCTCGAAATAGTTACGGTCACTGCATCAACCAATGAGAACATTTGACAGTTGGAGAGAGAATTATTGTATAGAGTACAACGATGATTTATTACTTCAATAAAAATTATATTAGTGCAAGGTAACGCGTTAATTTTAATTTTGTACTTTCATAGATGCATTTTTTCGACGGATAGAAAATTAATTAAAATGGAGCTCTAAAAAATTTGAAACCAAGAATTTTTCAATGCAGTTAATTCCAATGGAAACGATAATTTTATAAGCAAAGACACGTAGTCATAAAGAATAATTTAATGATTTAAACTGCAAGTATGACTTTATTTCTTGTAACCTAAAAATATATTTAGGTATTATTAAGTAGATTAAGCTAAAATTAGTTTTTATTTTACGTATAAAAATTATTTGGCAATGAATAAATAGTTTATTTTAGCTATTTTGAAATCAGAGCAGAGCTCGAAGCGTTTTACCCTTACAAAAATTTCTGCTCGAGATCGTTGATCAATCACACTGAGACGGAGCAATACACGTATATTTAAATTATCCAAAAAATTTTTAAATAAATTTTGTCACTCACATAATGTTTTCAGGTTTTCTAATTACTAACGAGGATTAGGTAAGGTTTGTTTTCAATACCTAAGTAGAGATAAGATAATTTTTCCTTCTAAGCTTAAGCTGTTAATTGCATTTATAAGCGTTATTTATATCTGTGAGTGCAAGTAGATGATTTAGATAATGCGTTTAAAAGATGTTTTTAAATGTATAGAGGATTATTCATAAATATTTTTTGAGATTTCCTTGTTTCATTTCATTTTCGTAAAATCCACAGAATATTTGTCGCTGAGCTAGCCAAAGAGAATAAAGGGCACGAATTTAAATTTTCTATTAAGTAAACATCCATTGCATCCTTATATTGGTCAGAGCAGTTTTACCAAGCATTATAGCATTATTTAGGGCTCCCAACGTTTGGGCAGCCGATTTACAGCATTAATTTGTGGCGTCCCAATGCAGAAGCTTGATTAAGTCAAATGAAAATTGGAGTTTCTTGTCTCGTAGGATTTTGTTGAAATTTTCTCTCTGTAATATATCTGATTGCTTTCCAGAATGACAGGGAGAATGAAGGAAATTCGTGAGGGTTTGAGAGCTGAAGGGGCACAAATTAGTTCTGAAAAAAACGTATATTTAGAAAAACCAAAAAAGAAAAATCCTGAGGTAAAGAAAGACCAGAGTGTAGGAGAGACCCTGAAAGCGAAAATGATGACTCTTTTATTAAATTTAAATAAAAGTATATAGGAACAAATGGAAAATATTTAAGAAATGAGTGAAAAACGCACGAAGGAAATGAGTGAAAAACATGAAAGAGGCATCAAGGAAACGATTGAAGATGTAAAGGAAATAAAGGAAAAAGTATTAAGGAATTGAGTGAGAAATTTAATAAAAAATACTCAAAGAGTTAAAAGCAAAAACTGAAGAAAATGAAAGAAATGTTGAGAAAATGAGCGACAGGCTTAAAAGAAACTACTAAGGCCAGAGGGGAAATAAAATTTGAAATTAGAGGAAAAGTGGTCCAGATTGTAGAGGACAGGGATGATATAAGAGAGCATATAGTATTCAAATAAAAGCAAATTAGGAATAATGTGAGAAAGAGACCAGTGGAAAAGTTAAAAATTTAGGTCAACAAGTAAACGAAATAGAGGAAAGTTCTGGAGCCGGGTTTACAACATTTAGAAATGATTTGGGAAATCTTAAACCAGACTTGGGTAATAATTTTGATAATCTATAAAATAAAGTTAAAAATATTCATGTTGAAAAACCTATGCGATGGAGTCCAACTTGTGTTCCGTTGGAACAACACTCGAAATTTTATGGATATAACAAATCATTTTTATGAGTTTTTAATAAAAAGTAGCTTTATTTCAAAGAAACACATGTTGGGACGATTCTGGAATAAATTATATTTGCGCTATTTAATACAAAAATAGAGCTTTCCTTTGAGATTGCTCTGAAAAGTTATAAATCGTAAGCAAGGAACAGCTAACTAATTATCTAGTATGAATGACCGACCCGATTTGCGGAAAGAAATACTACCGGCCGACTTTAACGTGTTTAATAGCTTTAATAATTACAGAAATTCGTAGTAAAGAGATAGCAGGCATTCATTTCGTTCATTAATGAAGGAAGAAACAATTTTATGATTGCAATAACTGTAAGCTGACAGCTCATTATAGATAACAAAACACGAAATTGCGGTAAAATGGTAAATCATGGCGGATGTGTCATACTTATAGAATGTAATGGAAAAAATGTCGTACTTAGTATTGTGTTACATAAAAATGAATTTAAACGAGAAGCGATTTATTCATTTTTTCAGTATCCAACATGTACGATTCAAGATTTGTAATTCATTCTGTAGGTGTTCCACATGTAACATAGAAGGTTAAACATAGGTTACGAAGCATAATTATTGTATAGAGCACGACAATTTATTGCTTCAATATTTAATAATATTAGTGCAAGACCACGCGCTAATTTTAATCTATTAAAAATAAATGTACTTTCAAAGACGCATATCTCGATAGATGGAAAATTAATTAAAGTGCCGCTCTAAAAATTTAAATGGAATTAATTCCAATAAAAACTATATATTTATAAGCAGACTCGTAATCATAAAAAAGAATTTAATAATCCAAACTGCAAGTATAACTTTGTTTTTTGTAATCTAAACAGATATTTTGGTATTATTAAGTATATTAAGCTAGTACAAGTTTTTATTTTGCGTATAAAAATTATTTGTCAATGGATAATTTATTTCAGCAATTTTGAAGTCAGAGTTTGAAGCGTATTGACCCTTACAAAAATTTTTGTTTAGGGCCGTTGATCAACTACACTAAAAGCCGAGGTAGTTCAAGTATATTTAAATTATCCAGCAATGTTTCAAAGATAGTTTTGAAATTCACATATGAGATGTTTTGTAGTTCTCTAATTATTAAGGAGCATTAGGTGAAGTTTGTTTCTAATACGTAAGTAGTGATAAAATAATTTTTTCTTGTAAATTTAAGCTGTAAATTGCATTTATAAGCGTTATGTATATCTGTGAGTGTAAGTAGATTATTTAGATAAAGTGTTTAAAAGAAGTTGTTTTTGAATGTATAGAGGATTGTTCATAAATGCTTCTCGAGATTTTATGTTTCATTTTATTTTCGTAAAATCCACAAGATATTTATCGCTGAGCTATCTAAAGAGAATTTCATGCTTCATTTATATTACGTAACTTAATTGTATGTTTAAACAAGAATAGAGTAAAAATTCGTGCTTGAAAATATTTCTCATCCATAAATTTGCAATTCTAAAGTCGTCGAATAAAGCATCATTTAAAGGCGTTAATTTCATTTTCATAACAAGATTAAAAGGTGTCTAATTTCTTTCCATTTTTCATTAAAACGCATCTATAAACACGCAAGAGCATGCACTCGTTTTTTCTACAAAAAACAAGTATTTTAAATAGACAATTGTATTTCATTAACAACGCGATTTTTCGAGAAAAATCTAGAGTGTTCCAAATAGCAGATAATAAATTTGAACGTTTATTCAACAATTAACCAAAATTAAAAACCAAGTAATAATGATCGTAAAATAAACGAGGAACGGCTGTTAATCTTAAACATAAGAGATAAGCGTGTAGAATGTACTAATTAACTATAATCGCGAGCCGTAAAATATCACTTTTTCGTAGAATTACATCATCCACATGAATCAGGTCATATAAACAGTAACTAGAAATTCCCGATGTTTCTAGATTCTGTGACGTAGTACGATTTAATAATATATAAATGATTAAAGAAGACGTGTCAGTTTGGTTGAGATCAGTGTTTTGCTACTATTCGTTGAAAACGCCAATAAATAAATAACGATAAGTCGGGTTAATGACCAGTATTAAATGTTTGTTTGAAAAGTAGCACGTAATTTACAAACGACTTTGAAAGTATGGCTACTTTAAGAAAGATAACCAAACTAGTTTTTAAATCAATGAACAATCATAAATTCCAGCAAGATGTATTTTAATTTGCAGGGATGAATATGGTATATGAATTTCGAGATGCATTTGATGCTAAATTGATCTTAAAAGGATTGAACGATATTGGTATATGGATTTGAAGAGCATGTATGGAGTTAATAACATTTATGGACTTGGATGCCAGTTTTCGATATGAAAATGACAACCAGCATAATTGAACCGTAAATCACTGTTTTTAAAATTCTAAAAGGACTATCCTTTCTTAAGTTAAGTAGGTTAGATTACATAAGAACTTGGTGTATAAATCTTTTTTTGTTTATAAGTGGAAAATTTTATTTAAGTGGGTCAAATTTGGGTAAGTTTGGCATTATAGAACGATTTATTGAACATAACTGATCAGCTACGTTTGAGTTCGTTTTAAGAAGGGTATTAGAAATTAATCATAGTAATTTCTACAAGTTTGTATATAGTATGATAAGGAAGGATTTGTGAGTGAAAATACTAATCTGAAAGAGTGACTTTTATGGACTCGATTTTAGTTTAAGCGAGTGATTATCTTGTGGTTATAAAATTTTGATTATTTACTACAAATATATTGGTATGCAAGATGACACAACCCCAGCTGTAGAACATACATCCCAACTAGAACTATCAATATTCTTTATCATCCAGTTATAGTGTAGTATATGGTCTTGACCCAAACAGTTAGATTGCCTTGATAGTCTTTCATTTTGATGCCAAATAATGTTTCTCAAGAAATTCATTTGCAACTTCTTTCTAAACAAACTCTTTTTTTATATTTTATATATGTAATCCACAAAACGATGGTTGAATTTAACTAGTTAAACTAATATTAGGGTCAGCTAACTTATACTGTTTCTACGGGCTTTTAGAAATTTGTTTCTCTTCCCAAGTACTATTCGCTTTGTTAGCGCATTACAGGAAGTTGGAAGCGGTCTTACCTTTTACAATGCAACTTGCTTTTTCTATTGTTCGCTCGACCAAACTATTAACTTCAAAACAGTTTTATTTTTTCGCTAATAGCCTAATTTTTCAACGTTTCGCAATAGAGAACACGCTTTGATTTGAAACAGTTCTTAGTCCTGTTGCTTAAAACGTACATTTCCGCTGCGGAACAATTTTTTTTTCGCAAGACTAAGCATCCTTTGACTTACAACCGGACTATTTTTATAACTAACCTACTTTTTAGCTTTTGCTTAAAGCTGACCTACTGATAGTTCAAAACGGTTTAACTTTTTTGCGGTTGACTTACATTTTCGATATATTACAAGAGTAATCGCACTTTGAGTTGAAACAGGCACTACTATACTACTGATAGTAATAACAATTGCGATTAGAAAATATTTTACTCGGATGTTTACCATATTTACTAAATAATTTCTGAAAGAGTTGGTTATCAAAATTATCCAAAACGCTATCGACCCAAGAACATCCCCAAAATCTTTCACTGAGAAACAGACACTAACAAACAAAGATATATTGACCCCAAAAGCAGAAGAAACTTAAATTCCACAGGCTACATCAACAAATCTGTTGTATTCAGCGACTAAGCGGCGTTTAAAGGCAATCTTATCAAACTACATATTAGAGTATGGAAATTATGCAAAATTTGTTAAAACAGAGGAAAGCGGCAGCTTATACGCTTTAGAGCCTAAGGTTTGGTTTGTTGAATAATGTATGACTAAATGTTGGTTGTTTACGCAAGATATTATAAATTGTATGAAATCAGAATTTAACTGACATTTCTGGGTTTAATTGATATGTTTTGATGGCATAATGCGAAAAGGCACTCGCTACTATGTCAGTCTTGCTTTCTCATTTCTGTTATAATCCTTAGTACCCAAATAAACATGCATGAGAAAACAGGAATATTCTCTACATCGTTTGCTCGCCGGAAACACGCATAGGTTCTTACAAAACCATACTTTCCCCTACATAAGTAGAAGATTGTGGTGTTACTGAGACCAATTGTGACGTCACAGAGACACTTCTAATTTCCCTAAGATGGAAGCCGATTTCTCAACCACGTTCCTTGTGGAGGTTGTACCATGGGAATTGGCCAAAACCTAGCAATCTTACAACGTGCTTCGCACTTTATAAAATGTTTGTGTTTATCTTACTCTAAAAACACATGTTATTATTTCTTGGGGTTAACTTTGATTCCGAATATATATTTACGTTTACTCTAGTACTAGAAAATAAAACCAGATACAGAAATTACTACATTTATTCACGATTTAATTATTTATCTACGTGGTATAAATAAATACATTTACTGTAATTTTCTGATTGATGGCTTCTTCTTTCAAAACACAACTAGTGTATCTGAACCCGTGTCAGAAATGTCTTCTATTTCTCTCTACACTTACATCTCAAAAGATTTTCTCCTTCTTTGTTTTGTAGTTATCAAAAAGATTCACATAATATTCGCTTCTATTTCTAAAAGTTTGCAAGTACAGGCGTGATTTATAGTGACTTGTCTTTAAATTGCTACGAGGTTAACCGTGGTATGTATTTTTCTATCTAAAAACATAGTGTTCTAATAAAAATAATATTATAGGAATTTCATCTTACCTGTAAGATAAAAATTTGCCTATTTGAACCTATCTTTTAAATAAAAGATGGTAAAATAAAAAAGATTAATATTTGTTGTGTTTCATTGAACCATGTGTTCTATAAATTGGTAATACAATTGATTTTTGCAGGGTCCGAAAACATTTTGCCTCAGAAATATTAATCCAAAACAAAATAAAAGAGTATCTTTGTAATCCTACTTTATATCTATTTTGTTTAGTTGTTTCAATTTCGATAGATGATATAGGGTGGAGTAACTTCCATAAAGATATTGATTAGGGTGTTACGAGATAATTACACAATCATCTTAATTTCTCTCAGAAGTTAACCGTAGATGTAGTTTTTCTGTATTAAAAATAAATACTTTTGGAGACTTCCGAACTAACTCTAAACTCTAGTTTCAGCGGGATGAGACTAACAGGAGGGTTTTTATAAATACGGAAATGTCAGGTGCCACTAGACTCAAAAAAGACTTAACATAAGCAAGCAAAGTGACTAAAGAGCGTGTAGCAACTTTAGTAACGATTATACGCACGTAAAGCACGTAAAACAATATTATCTTAGAAAGAAAAAGTAGTTATACATTAAATATCAAATAGATCATAGGTTGCATCTGAATAAGAAATATACATTTATATCAAATTTAATCATAAGGTTACTTTCTTAATAAATTGTTATGTAAGTTATTTAATAAAAAATCTGAAGAAGGAAATATATGTATATCTATTAAATTAAAGATTATTCTCTTGTTGTTACAGGTATTTACAATTCTAATTTAATATTTTTTTTTAGTAATGTTAACTGAAGATGGAACTTATGTCAAGTTATAATGTCAATTAATGTACTCAATAGAAGTTTTTTTATCATATTATATTCAGATCTGAGTACGATGTACATATAATCATTAGTGGATCTTAAAAAATATTAATTATTTCTTATAGCATAAAATTTTTAAATAGACACGAGATCTTAAAATAGACTTCAAATAAATAATACTACTTTTACTTTTTAAATCAGGCGGGAAACCGATCGTCGCTTATATTTCTTGTAGAAAATAAACATTGACTGAATTCTGAGTAATAAAGCATACATGAATGTTTTTGTAATTAACCAAGTTCTAACTATTGTGAAAGTTTTAATTATATTAATTTGTAGAATAAAATATTTCATATAAATAATTAAAAGGTTTGACGACATTAATTCGTAATAACAACAAAAAAATATGTTAGCAAGCTATACAATTTATCTTCATTAACAGCGTTCTCTTGTGATCAAAATATTTCAACAACTAGGCATCTACTTGAATAGCTGTAGTGTTGGTGACAATCGAAATGGAATTCACGTTGAACCATTAACATCCGAGTTTTTTGATCAGAAACGGTTAAATCCAATATATCGTTGTATCTCTCAGTTTTACAGTAGTCGCTTCGATACAATTTTTAAGTTTGCATACTGTTAAAGGTCGTCCATAAATTAAAAAACAGCAAAGATTAACGTAGATTACATAACAGCAAAAATAGTATTATGGTAGTTGTGCATATCGTCTAATTTATAACATCGTTGACGAGGACCCCAAAAGGACTATTTTTAAAAGGCTATGCGGAGGTCGCATTTCAACATGTTAATCAAGTTAGACATGTTTCTTACATGATGGTTGCAATATGACTAGCTGTTTACAGGAAAAGCTTTCTACACCTCCGCGAGTGTTTAACAGTGCACATGTGGCTTGATTATACAAGAAATGGCTAGTTATATATGTGTATTTCACCTAAACAACGTTTTCTATTCTAACAAATAAATCGAGGGTGTCTTTTTAATGCTTTTACAAATCTAAGAAAAAGAACTAACGAATATTAATTTTAACATTTGGATCTGCAGACAAATTTGTTTTCAACAATTACAACTCAACACTTGATATTACATGGTAATTTACTAACATTCACCAAATTCAACGTTTTTAAACTACTTAAATACATTAATAAAATAAAAATGCTTTACCTTGCCTCGGAAATACTTTTATTCTAAAAATATCTACCACTAAACTTTGCTCCGGAAATACATTTTACTTCAAGATACTTTGCTTCAGAAATATTAACACAAAACTTTATTTCGGATAAATATTTTACTCTAAAATGTATATATAAACTTTCTATATAAATGCAATATATCGTATACGTTTTGAATTTGTCTTGAGCTCCAGATGCCTTTTACCTATGCAACATAAAAACAACTAGATGTCGGAATGTTCTTTGATAGAATCAAATGTCTTTTCATTGCAACTATTTGGTGGACCAGATGTTGGTTTATTTAGAAGTTGAGGATATTGTTTGACAGCCACTGATGCTTTTCTACGTCAGGTGGAATTCAGCCAAAGTAGTGAGATGTTTTTTGCCTCACGTATAAGTTTTGCTGTTTCTTTTAGAGTCGATGATAGTAATATTCTTACCTATCTTTTATAAATATCTAAATTATCTAAGTGTGTATTCGCAACAGTATCTTGTTTTATTGTCTTATTAATATCTAAATTATCTATGTGAGTATTCACAATTTGCTTACCTTACTTATAGTTAAAATATGCTTATGAATATTTATAACTGTGTGAATAAACAAGATTTCACGAAATTTTCTATGAGTATAAGCTTTACTAATATAGCTTAAAATTAAATATAACTATCTTATTTGTCTTTACGAAAAGCTTTATATAAATGTTTATAAAACATCACATTAAGATTGTAATTTTCTGATTAGTAACCGTACACGTTATAGAAATAATTGTTAAATTGTTGACAGAAATTTCAATATAAAAGTTTAGTAGCTTTCTTACCTTCCGTATGTTTAACTTCTAATTTCTCTTCTTCCTCCCGCTCAGATCAGTTTTTGCAAGCTCCGCAACCCCGAAAGGCCTATTTCTAGCTTCGCCAAAATATATTTATCTTATACTTTGTAGTACACCTATCCTCTATATCGCCTCGGAAGAGAGTTCGGTAAACCTATGGCGCCCAACAACTAAATTATACTTTTATCTCCCCCTCCCCAATCTTAATAGATTATTATCACCTAACGTGGTTGATTATTATAAATTTTTTAAAACAATATTGCCGCCCAACGCACCCAACAACTTTGGCACCCAACGCTCTTTATTGCTAATCTAACTTGCGTAGAATTAGTAATTCTTGTATTGTAAAACAAGTTCGGCGCTCAACAATGATTTTTTTATCCTCCTTTTTCAAAATCTTTCTACAATACTTGCCGCTCAACGTTTTTTGTTTAAATTATTCTACGATACCTTAGCGCCCAATATATTTTTCTTTTTCAAAAATTTTCTGCGAACCTTAGCAGCAACGCTAAATTTTTTTAAACAACGTCAGTTATCTTTCAACCTGTTTTTCTTCTTTTTTTTCAAATTCTTTCATAACACGTCCAGTGCTACAACCTCCATCAACTAAATGTGGCATACCAACTTGGTTATTTTTTTAATAAAATTAGAACACCTTTTTGTGTTACGTTGGAAAAAGGGAAAACGTATATAAAAAAACAGTAAATAGAATCTAGATATACCGCGCTAGCTACAAAAGCGGAGAGTGGGGTGGGTCAGGATGTGCCAAATTTTCTTACTTAAGGAAAAGCAGGCGGCATCCAAGTATAAATTTTATTTACAAGCTATAATTTTCACAAGAGAAACATGTGGTATAAGCAAATAAAGCAACGAAAATCGAAATCATCCCGCGACGGAAATATTAATTCATATAGGACAAATTATCCCAAAGGATTCCTTTTTCAGTATTACAGACAATAAAAAATCATATTACAATCGAAACTACGATGTTAAATCTTGGTTCTCATAGCCACGCAACCGTTTATGACTAAATTGAAAATAAATTACTTACGAGATTTTCATGATCACCAGCAAATGACCGTCGGAATGCACTTCGGCCTCCAGCATGCGTGGTAGTAGTGTCTGAAGCAGATCGCATAAGAGAAAAAAACTCTCATAGGCGGTAGCGCTTAAACGTAATTGCTACAATCAACAACAAGAAAAACCTGAAAGAGACCTTCAACTGCGTTAAGACTTGCTTCTTTTCCGACAGCAGTAAACTGGTGGAACATCAGCTGCAATCGGATTTGCTTGCTTCCTTGCCAACTGCAGATACACGAATAGAAGCAGGCAAAATCATCACAACAACTGCAACAACCACCATCGATTCGAGTTCACTAACTGAAAACCGGAACTTTTCTTTCAGCATTACATGTTGCCATCATTTTAGCTACATCTATCGTGCCAGACACGACGAAAATTCCTTTGGCAGTATCATTTTGGGTGGCGGTAACAAGCATTTTAGTGGTTACAGTGAAGATCCAAAGGGGCGTATGACTAAGGACAGATCAGACTATGCCGAAAAGCAATGCGTCCAGCAAGATCTTTTTGTTCGTGAAACCGCAAAATGGGTACATTGTTCAGTCAGAGGCGTTTCTTATGACAGGTAGTTACGGAATATTGAAACGAAACCGCGAGAGCATTTATAAGGAACTTTAAAATAAGCAAAAATAATTCGACGGGGTGTTATTGAGCGTAACAACCTTACCGTCCGGATGTACTTTTTCTTTTTCAAATTCTCCTACAGTACCTCCGACGCACTAATGTGTATTTTCTTTCTTTCTAAATTTTTTTTACTGTAACCTTTGGTACCTAACCTGTCTTTTTTTCACTCAAATTTCCCTACATTAACAATCGAGCCCAACGTGTTTTTTCTTCTAATTTTTCTACACCAACAATACCGTCCAAAGAAAATAGTTCTTTTCCTAAGTTTTTCAACAACTACACTTTAACGCCCATTGTTGCCCATCAATAACTTTGCCGATTAACGTATATTTTTTTCGTTTTATATTGGTACTCAACGACTTTTTCTTGATTCAACTTGCGTTTAATTTGCGGTTCTTGTATTGCAAAACAACACATGTGCCTAACATTTTCTTTCTCTTTATACATTTTTCTATCTACAGCACGTTAATACTTTGACGCCCAACCAAAGATTTTTTTCTTTTTATAAATTTTTCTAGAGCACACCTTGATGGCTTACACTTTTTTTTTCATTTTCAAATTTTTCTGCAACATAGAAACGCATAACCTGTTTTTATCTGTTTTCAAATTTTCCTACGACATCACAGTACGTTGCCGTTAATCAAATTAATATTCACAATTTAATATTGAACATCACTCACTTTAGTGACCAAATTTATCTTCCCTTTCATGCATGTTTCACATTAGCATATTTATCTTAAAAAAACTACCATCATTTTTTCTTCGCATAGCATCGAATGCAAAAATAATTTTTTTTTGACAAAACGTACTGCCATAGTATTTTCTTTCAAAATTTGTTTCTATATAAAACTGCTGCCCAAATAAATATTTTTTCAACCTAATTGATATACCTTAGTATTGCTTGACTAAAAACACATTATCTTCCTACAGAATAAATTATTAACTATTCATAATAAATATACCATTTAAATTTTGATTACAATTAAATATATATTATTATTTTTCATTATATTTAAACATAGAATATACTTTGCGTTTTGAAGAATTACAAATTTTGTCGCAAGTTTTTTAACAACACAATATTAAAATTTAAATATGGAAGAAAATATCTATTCCGGTCAATCGTTAAAAGATATAACTCTTCTTTTAGATGTTGGCAATAATGTATCTCTCATTGGATCCCTGAATATACCCACCTTAAAATCTCTTAAACTATAGATTTTTCCTTTAATTAAACATAAGTTGATCAGTGCTGATGGTACCTTGGTACCCCTCAAACAATAACCGATACTGTGAACTCATTTATCTCTATCGGACACACTTGTCGTTTCAGTAATTTGTAGTAATTTCACCTACGTATTCCATTATCTTTTGAACTGATTTTGCAAAAATTTTTTTGAATGTGCAATAGATTTCAAAAATAATTCCTCTGAAGCGCATACTTCTTTGAATATACTTTTGCCCCGTAACAAATTTTTCTTCTCTTAAAAATCTTCAGAAACATAATGCTCTTGTATGTTAGAAGATTTATTTTTTTCATAATTATCTAGATTAAGGCATGAAGTAACTAACATGTTTTGCTCTAAATTTTCTTGTTTTTTGGTAGACATGTTCCTATTTCAGGAAAATTTTATAGTTCATCTAATACACCCTCCGAAGACGTTAATGTAATGCCTGAATATAGGACAGCATATTATACAAAAATCAAGTTCCTTTATCTAAACAAATATAAATTATATTATCTACCTTATCATATCTTATCTATCATTTCTTTTACTTAAAAAATGCTATTATCTTAAAGATAAACCTCTTAAAATTTTGGTTTGGATTTTTCAATTTCCCCTATCTTAATAAAAAGTGAACTATAACCCCCTATATTAATAAAAACTAAACTGTAACTCCCATATCTTAATAAAAACTAAACTCTCTCCCCTAACTTGATAATAGACTATACTATTTACCTTTCCTAATAACAAAACATAGGCCTCCCATATTATTGTGCACACTTTAAATAAACAATAATATGAACCCTAAGATATGAATATAATTAGGAAAACTCTTTGGTCTTCAAATTTTTCCTTTGATCGCAAGTGCATTCTTGTTGCCTATATTTCTTATCTGAATTACAATTTAAAAAATTTTATGTTAAGCTATTACGAGTGGTTTGACTTTACCGATTTTGACTTTACTGATTTTGACTTTACCGATTTTGCCTTACCGATTTTGTCTCCCTTAAAACGTCGTCTGATACACGTTAGTTATTCCACCACTCAATGTTACGTTTTTTAATCTTCCTTTACTATTTCATATCTATAAATTTTCTTTCCGGAGTAAAAATTATTTTATTCTTGGAATTATTTACCTTATTAACAAAGTATTTCGTATAATGTCATAAATTTTTGTTCTCTTTGGTGCGGGACTGTGTACCATGCCAATTGGCCGAAGCCTGGCAATGTTTCAATGTGCTTCGCACTTTATAAAATACTTGCGTTTATCTTACTCTAGAAACACATGCTATTATTTCTTGGAATTAACTTTGATTCGGAATATATATTTACGTTTAGTCTAGTACTAGAAAATAAAGCTATATACAGAAATTACTATACTTATTCACGATTTAGTTATTTATCTTCGTAGTATAAATAAATATGTTTATCTACCCTATTTAGTTATAATACCATTATTCATATACTTTTGAACAAGTATTAGTGTTCATAATTAAACACCGTGAGTTATGAGCGTGAGTTATAATAACTCACGCTTCCAGCTTATATTTCTATTTAATTACCTACCAAAAATATCAAATTAGCCATGCTCATTGACATTTACGTAATGTCAAACAAATTTGTACTATAATTTTTTTTAAATAATCTTGATTACATGTGTTTATTAAAACTTGTTACTGTGCTTATAGTCATAGATAAAGTATAGTATTCAATATACGGTAATGGCAATAACTCACTTGATGAATTACGGCACTCGCCTTCGGCTCGTGACGCAAATTTCATCTGCGTGAGTTATTGCCTACATTACCGTATGTTGAATAATATACTATTACTGAATTTTCTGATTGGTGGAGCCTTCTTTCAAAACACAACTAGTGCGGATCTGAACCCATGTCAGAAATATCGTTTATTTCTTCTTACACTAACACCTTAAGGATTTTCTCCTCCCTTGCTTTGTAGTTTCAAAAAGATTCACATAAAGTTCTCTTCTATTATCTAAAGGTCTGCAAGTGCAAGCATGATTTATATTGAGTTGTTTTTAAATTGCTACGAGGCTAACTATGGTATGTATTTTTTTAACTAAAACCATAGTGTTCTAATAAAAATAGTATTATAGGATTCTCACTCTATATGTAAGATGAAAGTTTGCCTATTTGGACTTGTCGTTTAAATAAAAAAATGGTAAGATAAAATTAGATTAATATTTATCGTGTTTCATTGAACCATGTGTTCCATAAATTGGTAACACGATTGAATTTTGCAGGGTCTAAAAAATTTTGCCTTCAAAATATTGATCCAACACAAAATAAAGAAAGTACCTTTGTAATCTTACTTTATATTTATTTCGTTTAGTTGTTTCAATTTCTATAGGTGTTATAGGGTGGAGTAACTTATATAAAGATATTGATTAGAGTGTTACGAGATAAGTACAGAACCACCTTAATTTCTCTCAGAAGTTAACCATACATGTAGTTTTCCTTATTAAAAATAAATACTTCTGGAGACTTTCAAACTAACTCCGAACTCTATCTTCAGTGGGATGAAACTAACAAGGTGGGGGTTATAAATAGGAAAATATCAGATGCTACTAGACTCAAAGATTTAACATACGCAAGACAGCGTGACTAAAGTAACGATTATACTCACGTAAAGCACACAGGCTAAGATCATTGGTTGCATCTGAATAAGAAATATACATATATCAAATTTAATCATAAGGTTACTTTCTCAATTCATTGTTACGTTAGTAATTTAATGAAAAGTCTGAAGAAGGAAATACATGTATATCTATTAAATTAAAGATTATTCTCTTGTTGTTACGGGTATTTACAATTCTAATTTAATTTTTTTTTAGTAATGTTGACTGAAGATGGAATTTATATCAAGTTATAATGTTACATTAAAAATGTCAATTGATGTATTTAATAAAAGCTTTCATATCATATTAAATTCAGATCTGAGTACGATGTACATATAATCATTAGTGGATCTTAAAAAATATTAATTATTTCTTATAGCATAAAATTTTCAAATAGACACATGAGATCTTAAAATAGACTTCAAATAAATTATACTACTTTTACCTTTTATATCCGGTGGGAAACTAATCGTCGCTTATATTTCTTGTAGAAAATAAAAATTGACTTAATTCTGAGTAATAAAGCGTACATGAATGCTTTTGTAATTAACCAAGTTCTAACTATTGTGGAGGTTTTAATTATATTAATTTGTAGAATAAAATATTTTATATAAATAATTAAAAGGTTTGACTTACCAAGGACTACGACATTAATTCGTAATAGCAACAAAAAATAAGTTAGCAAGCTATACAATTTATCTTGATTAACAGCGTCCTCTTGTGATAGAAATATTTCAACAACTAAGCATATACTTGAACAGCTGTAGTGTTGGTGACAATCGAAATGGAATTTACGTCGAACCATCAATATCCGAGTTTTTTTAGTCAAAGCGGGTTGAATCCATTATATCGTAGTATTTCTCAGATTTACAGTAGTCGCATCGATACAATTTTTAAGTTTGTATAGTGTTAAAGGTCGTCCATAAATTAAATAACAGCGAAGATTAACGTAAGTTAAATAACAGCATAGATGGTATCATGGTAGTTGTGCATATCATCTAAGTTATAACATCGTTGATGAGGACTCCGAAAGAACTATTTTTAAAAGGCTATGCGGAGGTCGCATTTCAACATGTTAATCAAGTCAGATATGTTTTTCACATGATGGTTGCAATATGACTAGCTGTTTACAGGAAAAGCTTTCTACACCTCCGCGAGTGTTTAAAAGTGCACATGTCGCTTGATTATACAAGAAATGACTAGTTATATTTGTGTAAAAGTAAAAGGAAAAAGCAAACAGTAGAAAAGTTCTTTAAACGCATTAAAATTCTTACAGTAATTTATACATAATTAAGCGTGTGTTAACGTCAGTCTACAATGCATTGTAAAATTGACTAAAAGCAAGTGTTTATCCTCCAAAACAGCAACACCAAATAAAGTTAACAGAAAAACATTTTGTACCTGGAGTTATCTTCTTTCTGGTGCCATCTCACAAAATGCAGCTGGGGGGCTGGAACAACTTAACGGTACTGCATTAGCACAAACGCATTTTGGAAACGCGACTTTACAACGCTCAAAGAGCAGTCTAATTACCACAGAGAAAGTCGAATTAATAACAGAGGAGTCGAATTAGTAAACGAGCTTTTCCAAAGTTGGAGTTGTATTTATACAGCTTTGAAAACCATGGAAGGGAAAATATAAAACCATTCCCACCGATATTGGTGTAGAATATTCTGAAAAGGCAAGCGAAAATATATACAACAGCAAAACCTTCCTAGAATTCAGAAAACAAAATGCGATAATTAATTCCATTAAATTTTGTTGGTTGTTGGGAAAACCAAACTACATTTTAAAATGCCCTGCGATATAGATAAATAAAACTACGCTGAAGCATATAAAGTGGCCTAGCTATTCCAAACAGAATAGAGAATTGTATGATTATCGATCCACTAATAAAACTAATAAAACTTGAGCAACAAACACGTGCAGATATAACAAAACGGAATTTCAAGAATAGTACCAAATAACAAACACATTTAAGCATTTACTCTTTCCAAAGAACTTATTTAGAAATAGCTTTAAAGACCAGTAAATGTAAAGAGCAGCAGTTATAATTATTTTACGAAAAATTGCTAAGGCGAGCTTCTCAGTTTTAGAATAGCAAATATTTCGACGAAACTTATTGAAATAATAAATTAACTAGCCTAGGACGAGTGTTTATTTAAAGTCGTTTGAGGAGCAAACATTTCAAAGAATTTAAAATGTTTAGAAAACGCAAATGCTTGTTTGGTTTTTTAATAAATTGATAAAGGGTTACGGGAAATATTTCACGTATTGAGGAACATTTTTATGCAGGACGGTTTTTAATACTTGATATTTGTTAAGTTTGGATTAGTTGGGAGAATAACATAAGAAGGGGTTTAGATTAACGGTTAGATTAACGTCGTTGTAATTTTATGCAGAATCTCTCTATTTCAGAAAGTTAACGTAACAATCTCCTCGTAGAAGGATACGGAGCAAAGTTACAAAACATTTCAAAATAGTTTTTACCGAGATTCAATTACTGACGGAATTTTTACTTTGCAACTTATAACTTTATTTCATTTTTCTTCTTTTAAGAATTACTTTAATTAAACTTCGTTAACTATACATTCCTGTAAGACTTAGCCATACCCAACTCTATCGCTTAATTAGCATTTCGAAACATCCTTGAATATTTTACCTTTTAAATGCATTTGTTTTTGCACGGTATCCACACGTTTATAGTTTTGCACCTTCGTTGTGATCGGCTGGGTGTTTTAGGTAGTTGCCGATGCCCTTACGGTTCTCCAAGTTATAGCCCATGAAGTATACGAGTATGTTGGGAAATGTTTTTTCATTCGTTTAATAGAATTATGTCTACTCTGTACGAAGTATTCTTGTTTTGACTGTATAGAGTTTTCCTGTTTACAGAAGTTCTTTAAATGTTTAATATACCACGCTTAGTTTTCTCACGGTTGTTACTAAGTCTTGCATAACATCATTCAAAGCAGAATCCCTCAACGATTAAATTGAAATCAACAAAGACACTTTACGATACTACATCGTTGTAGTTCCTAGTACCCAATTAAACATTCATGGTCGAACGGGAATATTATCTTTTGATGTAAACTATTGGAAAGTTATAATTTCCCCTAAATCGTTTCCTTATCGAAAATATTTACAAAACTATTGTTTTTCTCTTATGCGAGTAAGACATTTTGGTACAACTTAGAGTAGTTGTTAAGTCATGCTATTTGTATGAATGATTATCGCTTCGCGGAACTTCTTCATTTGGAAAGCAATAAATTCGCCGCTAATTGATTTTGACTTAGACCTGGTGAATTTCATGCAACAATATATCCTTATGACAGAAATTTGTGTCCTACATTTTAAATTTATTTGGTCTGGAAGTAAATCAAGGCTCTTGAATTCAAAGGCCAGACTAGCTTTTAAGATTTGTGTTTTCTAGTGAAGGACTTAATGAAAATATTTGAATCAGATTTTTCTATCTTACAATTTTATTGTGAGAAGTTGTAGTTTTATGGTTCAATTAATTAATTAATTAATTTAATTAATGCTGTTCGTATGAATGAATACCGCTTCATGGAACTTTTTTTAGAGAGCAATTAAATTTGTCGCTAATTGATTTTGACTTAGACCTGTGAATTTCTTGCAGCAATATATCCATCATCATCATTAGGTCTTCAGTCCTAGAACTGGTTGAACGCGTACCCTCCTTGTTTCCTATTCTGAACTAACCTACACACTTCCCTGAAATTTGCACAGTCTACATCTATCACTATCTGATCTAGGTCTACATCTACCTCCTTTTTTCTATCTCTGCTTGTATATTCCATACTACTCCCCAAAAATGCTTTAGAACGTATTCTGCCCTTCTATTTCTCCTATTTTTTTCACAGATATCCCTGTTTCCCTACTAACAATATACCGTGTGACAGAAATTTGTGTTCTACCTATTAAATCTCTTTAGTCAGGAATTAATTCAAGGCCCTTGAATTCAAGGGTCAGACTAGCATTTGAGATTTGTGTTTTCTAGTGAATGACGTAATGAAAATATTAGAATCAGTTTTTTGTATCTTATAATTTTATTGTGAGAAGTTGTAGTTTTGTGGTTTAATTAATTAATTAATTGAATTAAGGCTCTTCGTATGAATGAATACCGTGTCACTGAATTTGTTCTTAAAAAAACAATTAAATTCATCGCTAATTGATTTTGACTTATACCTGGTAAATTTCATGCAACAATTTATCTTTGTGACAGAAATTTGTGTTCTACGTTTTAAATCTGTTTTGTCTGGAATTAATTCGGGGCTCTTGAATTCAACGGTCAGACTAACTTTTAAGATTTGCGTTTTTTAATGAAAGACTTAATGAAAATATTAGAATCATATTTTTGTATCTTATAATTTTATTGTGAAAAGTTGTAGTTTTATGGTTTAATTAATTAATTAATTTAATTAATACTGTTTGTATGAATGATTACCGTTTCACGGAACTTTTTCTCTTAGAGAGCAATTAAATTCGTCGCTAATTGATTTTGACTTAGACGTGGTGAATTTAATGCAACAATATATCCTTGTGACAAAAATTTGTGTTCTACGTTTTAAATCTGTTTGGTCTGGAATTAATTCAAGGCTCGTGAATACGAAGGTCAGATTAGCTTTTAAGATTTGTGTTTTCTAGTGAAGCACTTAATGAAAATATTTGAATCAGATTTTTGTATCTAATAATTTTATTGTGAGAAGTTGTAGTTTTATGGTTTGATTAATTCATAAATACGTGTAGGAAATCATTTATAACAAAGGGGAATTTACACGTACCTTTGATAGAATGTAGATTTTAAAGAAATAAACACGGTGGTGAGAGTACTCTGACACTGAAAATTCAAGTAACTTTAGCCTAAATGTAAATTGAAATTTTAGTTATCGTTTTATGTGCTTTATACTGCACTAATTTGTATTTTTCAATATTATTGTATGTAAATAATTGTACTCTAAAAATTCTAGTAATGTTTAATACACTATTTTATTCGAACAGGAGAGTGTTTATGTTTTACCATTTGATATAGTCTAAGAAGTGTTTGTTTGCTATTTTCATAGGAGACCCTGCGTATGTTGTATATGAAAGAATACTTCATCGTGCTCTTTAATGTTATTCTTTTTGATATTTACATAAAAATGTAATACACTGAACCAGACAAGATACCCACAGTTGCACTATTAGTTTCGTCTGGAAATTTTCACTACAACACCTCCTCAAATGACTTGCTCTATTTACGCCCCTGGGTACAAGACGAATAACCTTCATCTTTTTGAATTGTAGGACTCTGTAACGACATTTACACATGCTCTGACCTTTTCTGGAAGACATGGTATAAAGTCGTCTGAATACGCAAAAAAAGCAATATATTACTGAAATATTCTTGCTTCTTAAGGGTAGGTGGGTATAATCAGGCTTTCCACTTCAAAGCCTTTCGAACAGCGTTTTAAAAAGCAATAAGTTTGCCGATTCATAACACCCAGTGTATTAAATAAATAAAGTAGCATCTCATTAAAAACTACAATACCTTTGATCAATTATGTATTTTAATTTAGCCTGGTTGCGAAAATGTCAGTAATCTGTTTGTTATTTATGGTCGACGCATTATAGATTAAACTTTGATGTTGAAGCTTTTAACGCAAGACTGACTATCGCATATTGTAACAGAATTTAATCTGTTTTTCTTGTTAACTGCAGTACATGGAATCAGGTGACGGTTAATCTAATTATAATCCTCAAGAGATTCATAATGTCATAAATTACATATTTACCCTGTGTAAATTAAGCTCTTATAGGCAGCATTAAGCTGCAGCGTAATAAATTGTAAATGTCAGTACCTGCTGCAGTTGTAATAGCGACAATGTTTTTAATTTTGCTGTGAAATTTTTCACTTGCAAGTTGAAATGAACCCCTATTATATATTAGCTGACATTTCTTGTTATACACGTCGCTTGATTTTATAAAAGCTCTGTAAAGTAGGGTTATATCGAGTTGTATATTTTGTTTCGTTATGTCAAAGATTAGGTTTTTGTTCTTCTTAATAATATATATGAACAAGATACTTTTGAAATTGTTTTAGTAACACAAAAAAGATCCAACATTTGTTAGGTAACTCAAAAAATAGGGTGGATAATTTGCAAAAGTCTGAAATTTATGAGATTAGTTGTTTCGGGCTTAAATCTTTTAAAAAATATATCGGGTAGACGATGCATGGTTTGAGTTTTTTTCAAAATTTGTATTATTGATACGATACGTGGAAACTTTGATAAGGATCTTTATTTATATAATTGAAGGTAGAGATAGTTAGTACAATTTTTTTCATTATATTCTTAAATTAATTAAGAATTATTCCTTGAGTTTTATGATTAGTTCAAATATAGACAAAGTGAAGTAAAGTATTCGGTTAATGTTTTCGCCCTTTTGGTAAATAATTAATTGAACGTGAGATATGTCTTGGGCCTCTTTTGTTAAAAAGGCTTTTCCAAAAAACTTCTATCAAATTTATTTTATACTAAAATTACAATTAATTTTAATTTACACGTGCGTTATATTCAGTAACGTTTTGGAGATCGAAATAATTCTAAGCTGAAAATTACTTTAATTAAATAAACTAAAATTACGGTGAGTAGCTGAATTAACAACAATGTTGAAGTTGAGAAGCTCTAGACTGACTGGCCATCTTGGGCTCCTGATGGTATTTATGTTATCCCTGCTGCTCACATTGCTTGTGGAAACTGCAGAGCTCATGTCTGCTATTTTGTTATTCATTTATACATTACAAAGTAACAATTTTAATTCTAATAATTGCTGTCTTATAACCTACTATGACCTGCACCTGCAGTATCACGTTGCGTTTGGAATATAATGTCTGTTTCCGTTCTCACTGTCTGGCTTGTAAACCTTCATTAACCTTTTATTACGTCCTTCAATTTGTACAATGTAACAATAATTCTATATTCTTAGTAGTTCCATTTAATTACATATATTTCTAATTTAGGGGATATATAACTCTTCCGACGTAGATGAAAATTAAGGATTTTTACTTAATTTTTGAAACTCATTGTCTCTAAGGGTTTATTTATTATTTCTTTAATTCCTTTTGTTTCTTTGTTCTTATGAATAAGATTCGTTGCTTTGTTTCTATATCTAAGATACATTTTGTACAATAAATAGATAGTTAATAAAATGATTACAATAATTTCTAAAATTGTCCAAACACTTATATTGTCGTAATGTACTTTTAGCACTTTCAATTCACTTAAATGTTTTTTGTAATTGTCCATTTGCTTTACGGTTTGGTTAAGATCGTCTAGGTTTAGGTGCTCTAGTTGCATTAGTTTCTTGCTGATTTCGTCGTCTTCGGGTTGCGTAATCTTGAACTGTAGTTTCGGTAAGTTTGCAAATTTCTTCGTTACTGTTGGGTCTTAGTATACTCGAATAACTTCGTTTTTTAATTTTTAGCTTTGTCAAAATTAATCTTCGTACGTCTCGACATTTCATACCGAATTGATAGGGTGATTGGTTATTTTCCATTCGTAGGTTTATTAAATCGTGGACCAGACATTTGATGTTTTATTGGTCGTCAAAATATGCAAATAGGATACGTTTGAAATTGTACCACTCGATCAAATCATCGCGGCTGACAATCAGAGTCAATGCTCTGCCGGTCAGCTTATTTATTATCAGGCGTAAGAGTAATACTTTGCGTTCGCTGTCTCCTGGTTTATAAAAGGATTTTAAAAATGTCTCGCACGCGGTGATGGAGATGCCCAATAGTGCGTTATTTCCGTCATATTGGAGAAGGTTCTCAAGGTAAAGTTTCATATTGGAATTCATGGTTGTTATAATAATTAATGGTTGCTTTCAGTTCAGTTTGTATTATTTTTGTATAAATTGAGAGTTACTTTGCGATTTAGTTTGTATATAGTTATTTAAAGAATCGCTTTACGTATATTTTTTATGTAATTATCAAGTGCTATAATTTCATTGAGAATTTCTGCTTGATAATTATCTCATCAATTACTGTCGTATTAAAGTGTATGTTTATATTTTGCAGATATTACAATTGATGCGGATTGAGTTTCAGTTTTCTGAATGGTTTCTCGCAATAACTGCGTTATAATTATACGCTTTTGTTCAGATTTGTGATGAGTAATTAAGTATTGCAAATAATAATGTACATAAAATGCTTTTTTAAAATTATACATTTTCGTTAATTTCTTGCCTTAAAAGTGTTTAATTATAGAAAATGTGTTGAGAATCGAATCGTTACAGTAATAATTGCAGTAATAAAAGTGATAAACATAATTGCGTTCTATTTAAACATTAAAGTTTCAGACTTGCTGCATAAATCGTTTTATTTTATCGTTGTAATTTGTAATAAATTGTGCATATAAATGCGTCCTTAAATAATTTTTCTAAGTAAATTCTTTTCAGAAGTGATAAAAATAATAAAATTGCGATAATAAAAATTTGTACATAAAAAATTTCTTACTCAGCTAGTATCAATAGTCAGTTGATGGTTAGGAAAATGAACTTTGGTACTTACAAGAGTTTGTTTGCCAGTTCCCTTATCTCTTTCCCTCTTTGCTTCTAAACTTCTGGCATACTAACGACTGCGCCAGATAGGGTTTAGGGCCTCTTGGAGCGGCTATTTAAAAAGGCTTTTCCAAAAAACTTCTTTTATCAAATTTATTTTATACTGAAATTACAATTAATTTTAATTTACAAGTACGTTATATTCAGTAACGTTTGGAGATCGAAATAATTCTAAGTTGAAATTCACTTTAATTAAATAAACTAAAATTACGGTAAGTAGCTGAACTAACAACAATGTTAAAGTTAAGAAGCTCTAGACTGACTGGCTATCTTGAGCTCCTGAGGATATTTATGCTATCCCTGCCCCTCACATTGCTTGTGGGAATTGTAGAGCGCATGTCTGCTATTTTCTTTATTCATTTATACATTACAAAGTAACAACCTTAATTCTAATAATTGCTGTTTTATTACCTACTGTGACCTGCACCTGCAGTATCACGTTGCGTCTGGAATACAATGTCTGTTTCTGTTGTCACTGTCTGGCTGGTAATCTTTCATTAACCTTTTATTATGTCGTTCAAGTTATACAATGTAACAATAATTCTTAGTTCTTAATAGTTCCATTTAATTACATATATTTCTAATTTGGTGGATATGTAATTCGCGTAGAGAATAAAGAAATTCTAAAAACTGAGTATTTGCCCTGCGCTCAAACGATGCAATGACATAGATAGACAAGTGGTGACGTATAAATTCGTATCTAGATCAAGTATTATTAAACAGAAGTGCAAAGGGACAAATTCATTTCTTATTATTTGAAACTTTATGAGAAAAAAAATATAAGGGGCACGGACAGTATTTGAACCTATAACTTTGCATTGATGTAGTGAGCAAAATTATGAACGCGATTTGAAATATTCCTTTAAGCTGCGCACAATCATCTTATTATCAACTAATAGTTTTAATCTAAATTAAATACTCATGTGTAAGGTCTGAATAATAGACCGAAACGTTAAGTAATTTTAAATAAATGATTAATTGACATTTACATGTATTCTTGACCAAAACTGTCCCAAAAAACAATTACAACTTACCATCGGACATTGATTCCTGGTCAATAAAGTGGAGGTATATATATATATATATATATATATATATATATATTGCTGTGATATACTCCTTTGAATGCGGGAACTGGGTCCTTTCAACAAAAAAATTCTAGTCCCACCGATTGGGCGTCATAAACTGCTGTGATCCTGGTTTCGCTTCAGCTGCTCACCTAATTTTATAAACCTCCTCATTCATAAAATTAAACAACACATTCCTACCACAAACATCAACGTCAACTCTATTTACATCAATATTCACAATACATTAAAATTTCAAAATTAATATTCAGCATAAATTTTTTTAATATCGGAAAATTTCAAAATTAAATTTATTATCATTTTAATGTGCATCCAGAATTAAAGTCCTTATAGGATGCCTACTAATTAATATAACAATATATGCAGAGTAAAAAGGGAGCATCTACCACCCCTTTACGTTAATTAACCAGGTTCGTCTAATTGAGCTCAAAGACATACCTAAAATTTCATCATAATCCAGAACATCAATACTAAATACCCCTTTCTACTTAAACAAGCAAATTTCATCTTAACATTAAAATTTTATGGTTAGTACAATTTCACTAATGTCCATTTAAAGTAAATCAATTATCAAGTAATTCAACACACACAAAAATGTCAAACAAAATAGTATAATAAAGTTATTCAACACACACCAAAATGTCAAACAAAATAGTATAATTTACCTGAAGGTTACTGTCCTCGTAGTTTTAATGTACATCGTCCCTTTAGTTAATCACACCATTCCAACAGGATTATATTTACGGCTTCTAATTCTCAACGCTTTTAAAATTTTCTCCATCGCCATTTATTTAAAGTTGTTTCGGGGCTTTTCCGGAACTCATCTGTGTATATCTGACCCTTGTTTCGTGGATCCAGACACGTATTTGAACCATTTAATTATTAACACCCCCCGAAAAATAGCAAAGAAATTCATGCGTCTTTCACCAATATACGCCAAAACTGCCTACTTTTGTGTATACATTTGTCGTTGTAAATTTTGCTAATTGGTACAGTGATACTAAATTTTATTACCTTGTATCTAAGTGCACTGAAGTACATTCATGTTAGCACGTAAATAACAAACTATTTTGAATCACTAAAATATACGAGCAAACTTTAAATTATTTTATCAAACTAAAATGCACTGTTTAACATCTTCAATCAAGTCGCGGATGTAAGAGCTTTTAACGCATCGAATAGTCAAAAGTCTAAGAGGCCTTGTTTATATTCACCTCGGTATATATAGCAAAAAACCTGTCTGTCGGTCTGTTCCCCAAAACGGGTAATTCTAAAGAATTTCTCATGCCATGTTCCCAGTCCGTCGCTCGCGCGTCGGTTTTTCGAATTTTGTACTCGCCCCATTTAAATCTCAGAAATTTCAACACGGCACGCAAAGTCTGGAAATAACTAATTGACTTTTATACCGAACTGTTATTTTTACCTCTCATATTTGCATCCTATTTTCAACCAATTGTGACCCTCGTGACGTTGCTTAAATCACGCCTTTTACTATATGTGTCTTTGCTTGACGCATTTTCTCTTTCCTTTTCTAACCTGTTCGTATTGGTGCAAATTGATATTCTTTATTATCGATTATATTTTAGTCCATGTGGACTATCTGGGTTTAATAACCCCGTATCGCACCTTCTCGTGAATATTAAGCCACGGTTTCTTCAAGATTCTTTGAAACCATTTGTTATCTACACAATTTTCGCCGTACGTGATATTTAAACTACGCAGGTGTTCAAAATAATATTAATTCTCAGAGCTTTATTTTCTGGTATTATAATCTTGGATTTTCACAGTTTTATGCTTATTATTAATAATGGTTTAATTAACTCCAATTAAAATTGACTTCTATTCTTTCATTTTTAGCGAATACAAGTTAACTATTAATTATTATGTGTACACTTTGTTTTACTACCGGTTACTTAAAATAGGGTTAATTAATATAAATTTTGCACGTAATTTCCATTTGTTTAGGAATAATTACATTACCCGTAGAGCTTGTTAATACTGCTTCTTTTGATATAAAGCGTCTTGTACATGATTTAAATCTCTTATGTTTAATGAAACTAATAACCTTTTATGCTTCACGGTTTTAATAAAGCGTACCTTTTCCCAAAGCTTCTACACGGTGATTAAAATTATTTGATGTGATTATTTAATTTTCTACCCTGGTCTAAATATGAGTAATATATATATTGTCGTGGAATTATAGGTTAAGAACGGTATATATGTCTAGATAATAAATTTTTAACAACTGTGTATATAGGAAATAAATACAATTTATTTACGCGCCTAATTAATCAGTTTAGATAGTGAAAACGGGCGGTTATTAAGATTTTTTGTATTTCTAAATCCGAATGTTAAAATTGCATAAAGGGGGTAAGCTTTAGAGTACATGAAAACTCAAGAATACGCATAATTAGTTGTAATATTTTAAATCAAGCGCATGAGACAAGAAACGGAGCTTTTGAGTATAGGAAATCAATAATTTAAACGCATATTTCCATATAAATAAACGAAACGTTCGTTATACAAATCCTAAGAAGTGCTAAAACTTGGAATTATTATTTTAAACGGATAGTTTACTTCTAAGAAACACCAGATAGTTAAATGTCAAGTTCAAAGAACTAAAATATACGTTGGAACAAAATTCTATAAAATTGTTTGTAACGGTCGGTGCGACAAGCTGTTAAAATAACAAATGCTTTAAAGACTAAGTGAAATGAAATATTTATAATGTAAAACAGACAGAGAACACGTATAAAAAAACGTTGGTTAACACACTCGTCTAATATACGCAGTAGATTTGGAGGCCAACCACAATATCAATTTTCTGTAGCTTAAGAGGGGTTCTAAAAGAGACAATAAATATGGGTGAGACGAAGAAAGGTAGCTAGGGGGTTGAACGTTAAAACGGGGGAAAGCAATATAATTGGTCGAAGGCTAGAAGTTTTGAGAAGCTTGGGTCGGTTAGAGGTTGTTGAGCTAAGTTCATGGTAACAGCAGGGTAAACTTGGAAGTTTTTAGACGTCGGAGTTTGTTACGAACAAAATTTTGAGAATCGATTTTGGAAAACAAGCTTTTCGATGAAAAAAGGGTCCGTGAGGAGTATTAAATAGCGTATAAATACACGGGGAGAAGTATTAAATCTCTCTTAGATTTCTTGCTTTGATTGTCGTTTATTCGTTGAAGTAGCATACAACATCCTATTTAAAAGTGTGTAAAACTGTTGGTAACGTACCGGTAACGTATTAAAAGTGTGATTTGCACAAGTGGGTGCTAGCATATCAAAGGTGCTGTTACTACACGCTACAATCTAAGGATCGGATGGTACATGATGGGTAAGCAAACTGATAAGTTTAAAACTAGTATGCGTAAAGTGTAGTGGTTATGGAAGGTTAAGCTTAGTTGAGACCATTATCCAGGTAGAAATACTAAAGGTAGCAGAGATTTGGATAGCTAGTGGACATGAGTTGGATCCAGGTATAATCACGAAGTGTAAGGACAGAACGACGAGGGTTTTGGTACACATCTTCAGAGGTAACGATGGGCGAAGCTTACTCCAGGTAAAAAAAAATAATTTCTTGCTTTTGCTTGAACATTTGTGCTGGTATCTTGTGCTTGAGTGTTTTAAACTTATTAGAGGTGTATTGTATTACCATAAAAACTCATTTAAAGGAGTATATGTACAGGACATTTGATACTGCTAATTTAAAAATGTTTATTAATGACATAAAAATGTTGTTGTAAGGAGTAAACGGGTCTTTAGCTTTATTTTAAACAAAAATACAAGGTTTAAAAGCATTTAGAGTAACTGGGTTATAGTGAGCTTAAAATAGACCAAAATAAAAATCATTCAGGTTGCACTACGGGCTCATCTACTCGTCTGTAATAAAATTGTTAAAATATATAAAATCATGAAATTTTAAAAGATTTAAAGATTAAGATGGTAACAATTTTTATCAAACTGTATATACAAATGTGTAAATATTGTTTTACTAATGGAAACTTGTTAATATGTGTAAATAAAAAGGTTGTATGTCTTGTTGCATTATTTGAGAGGTAATTTCATTTGACTGTATATGTTAGAAAGAGTGAATTTAGGATGGTTGGTATCCAAGAAGAAGCAGATTTTAGAGTTAGCCGAGGTGTGCAGAAATAAGGAGGCGTTCCAAAGGTATAGTAAGATATTTTTTTATTTTCAGAAAATTTTATGGCCCAAGCGTGGGGCTTGATTGGTTTTTAGGGAGATCTCGATTGTTATCGACTTCCACTGCATATATATATATATATATATATATATATATATATATATATATATATTGTAACGGTGCGGCGTTTCCACCGCATGTGACGTGTGCGTAGCTCAAGGGGTATTTAAGAATGTCTGGATACCCTCGGATAGAGTTCCGAGATTGATTTGTTAGTAGTATGTTCCTACCAAGACTTGCAATTGGAGTTAATATACAAATAATAACCCGATGTACTTTGTACAGAATCAGCATTTAATTTAGGTACGAGCACATGAACATATTTCATAATAAGGCATATAGATAGTTATAGCATGACTACAAGCATATTAACATATTAGTTACGATTATTCTTTACGCAGATACACATACAATTGTAAGCATAATAATTGAGTAGGAATAGTTATGGCATGACAGTTACAAAATAAAGTCACAAATAATTACTTACATTTCTCTTAGGCCTGGACTGGGAATACTAGCACACACACCACCCCCAAGGACTTGCTCTATTGAAAACCGATGTACGTTCTCCCTGATTTTGAGCGCGCTCTTACTTTTATTAATTCGCGCTTCCCGCTGATTAATGTGTAATCTCTTTGTTATAATTAAATGTTATTTTCTAATAATTAGTATTTGTTCATTTCCTGTGTGTGGTTCTATGTTTCATGCTGATTACTAATTTGGTTTCCTCGTAGCGGTGTGTGGACTTCCCGTGACTTGTAATTTTCTCGCTTTATAATTAATAATTAATTCTAATCATTTTTGATGATTGTGAAACTGAATAATAATACACGTAACATCACCCCCCCGCTAAAAAAACTTGGCCTCCAAGTTTCCGTAACGTTAAGTGATTGGCCAAACAGAAGAGAGAAAAAAGAAGAAAAAGAAAAAAAAGAGAAAGAGAGAAAAAAAAACTATGTTTGAAAATGTTTAAGGAAACAACTACCAAGAGTGTGGCTTGTGAGAAATGTAAGTGTACAATATTAATACATAATACGTCATGCTCAATATATGATATGAAATGGATAATACTTAATGTGTAAAGATTTGAAACATAATATACAATACATAATACATGATACATAAAAGTTTAAAACAATGAATAATACATAATCACAAAGATTTGAAATATAAATTACAATAGATAATACATAATTACACTTTGGGGCAAACACTTTTTTGAAGGCACGTACACTATAGTTTATAATCACTTCACTACAAAATGTTTTTAAAGTTCTGGGTTTTTTCTAAGCAGTTGTGACATTGTAACATATCCGCTGGGTGATTGGCTTCGGTAACCTAGGTGTCTACGTGTGGTAGACGTTTCTGGAAGTTGTGGCGTTGTTGGCAGAGTTGGTAGCGGTCGCATAGCAATGTCTGCTGGAGATAGGGTTGGTGACGGTAATAAGTAGTCGTGATTTTCTTCTGTATCTACATTGTCTGGGTTATGTTGGGATTGTATTGGCTGTGGTGGCAATAGCGATGAGAAATTTGTTGGTTGTCTACTTTGAATTTTTGGTGGTTGTTGTCGTATACCATTGCATTTAAGTGTCTTTGTTATGATACGTAGTCGTTTGGCCATGAGATACAGTATTGCAAAATTTATGAGGATAAGGATTAGAGACAAAGAGAGTAGGTAATAAGGTAAGTAATCGTTGTTGTCAACATCGAGACGTAAAATCCATTTTTCGTCTAAGCAGTCGGCCAAACTGTCGAATTTTAGGTTCGGTTGTCCCACCTTTGGGAGTGTCAAACTTTTGAATTTGGTTCATTGAGCTGGTAGTATGTGCGTTAGCTGTACATCGACTTCTTCCAAACATGATACTTTATTGGCTACTATGGTTGCATATTGTCCGTGTAATGAACATTTGCATGGTAATTGAAGTAAAATTGCTCCGATGTTGGAATATGATGGCAGGGAGTAGTTCATGTGGTTGCAAAGGATAGTGGTGTTTGGATGAGGATGGGTGATAAGATAATGATTGACATCTAACTGTGTTAGAAACTCCGTTTCTGTTCCTGTATCTCTACATTCTATTGGACAAGCTTTGGATAGTTGGTCTCCTGTGCTGTCCTGAAGTAAGTGTTTAACGCAAGATATTGCCAATGGGTTGTTTTCAAATGGTCGGTTTAAGAAACATAGACTGTCCTTGAATGGATCGCAGCGTGGGGTTACAAATTTCCAGTTGTTAGTAGATACATGTTGTATGTAGGCTACGTCAATGGTCGGTACTGACACTGTGCATGTGTAGTGGTTCCATGCAAACGGTGGATTAACGATTCGTCGCATGGTTAGTCCATTGAATTCATTTCTTATTAATGGTACGTGTATGCCAATTAGTGTTGCCTTTTTGGAAATAACGCATTCCAAAAGTGGTAGTGTATAATATGATGAGGTATATTCTAGAGATAATGAAAAATTTTGCATTAATGTTTCGGTTTTTATTCTACTTAAAGCTAATTCCAATGTTTGCATTGGAATGACGTCAATATGCAGAATTTTATGCTGGCACATTTCGGCTAGAGATCTTGTCCATTCATATAATGAAAGTCGTTCTGCTATAATTACAGACATAAATAATGGACTGTTACAATTTGCAGTATTTGCATTAACAAATGGAAATGGTGTTTCATAATGAATTTCATTTATTGGGAGTTTTCTTTTTAACAAATTTTGTTTTGTCAAAAGATCTATTTCGTAAGCGGTCGTAAAAACACGAGGGATATGGCTCCGTGTTATGTATTGACTATCAAACAGATCTCCATCGTCCATTAAAATTTTATCATTGGCTGTTAAGTGTTCAGCAGTAAAATTCGGCGTTATTGCGTCTAAGTATGTTGCAGGTGTCAAATATTTTTTACAAAAATTGTGGTTTGTTGCACATATATGATTCACACATTCTTTACCATATTCTATTTGTGCTGGTTGTATAAACCTGAATAGAAGTTGTGTGGAAGTTTCATAAAATGAAATATTTGGTAGTCTTTGTAGGTATATACCTGGTGTGATTGTGGTTTCACACGTTGGTTGTAAAAATTTACATAAGAGCATAATATGCATTAGTAATGGAGGCATTTCTTTAGAAATAAGCTTTTTGCCTCGAGTAAAAAATTTTATATATAAAAAAATTGATTATATACTAATCTGAGAATTGAATGATGAATATCTGTTATACAAAAATAATATCTTATATTATTAAACACGTATAACCTGTAACGTTCAATACGTTAATTACTATCGTGGCATAGACACGTCTTTGAATTCGTTTTCTGTTATGTCTTTTATCCACTAATCTACTAAATTTAAAATAATCACATATGTCTTTTTATTTAGACTTATCTCTCCCTTTTTTTTACTTATATAGCGCTATGCTGCATTGATTAGCAATCATAAATGAAAACCTGTTGGTTTCCTTAATTTATACTTTAATTCATCATATATTAAAGATACTTTTCTATATTTTCAAAAAATAATTCTCAAAAGTTATCTTAACATCTACTATTGAAAAACTTATAAAATACAAATCTGCTAAAAATTTTATAAAGAAAGTAGCGTTGTCTTTTTTGAATGTTTTGTACGGCTTGGTTTCTAATTAATAATGCGCGTTCGCGTATCTTTTTTACGTCTTCGTTTTCGATTTCGTAATTTAAGGAAGCTTCTGTAGGAAGTGTTGCTTCGCGCGCGTATAGTAACTGAAAAGGACTAAAATTGGTTGTGTCCTGTTTAGCAGTGTTATATGCGAATGTTACATGACAAAGGAATTCGTCCCAATCTTTTTGATCTGTACTAGTATAAAGGGACATCATGTCTGCTAAAGTTTTATTAAACCTTTCGGTTAATCCATTACATTGTGGATGATAAGCTGTGGTGTATGCATTTCTTACACCCATGATTTTTGTTAAATCTTTTACTATAGCTGATTGAAAAGTTTTTCCGCGGTCGCTTAATAGGGTTCGCGGACTTCCGTGTCTCGCAACTATTTGTTCGAGTAAAAATTTTGCGACATGTTCTGTTTTTCCGTTAGGAACTGCACGAGTTTCCACATAACGAGTGGCGTAATCGGTTGCTACGATTATCACCGTATTACCTTTTCGTGAACGTCGAAATGGTCCAAGTAGGTCAATGCCTACCATATCGAATGGTATGGACACTTCGATACTTTGAAGTTCGCCTGGAATTTTTTGCGTGTTGTGCCCTTTACGAGCTTGACAATCGACGCATCCCTTTACGTAGGTGCGTACGTCTTTTAGCATGCCGTCCCAATAATATCGGGATTTTATTCTATTTAGTGTTTTATTAAATCCTAGATGTCCTGACATAGGTTCTGTATGGTTGGAAAATAATATTTCTCCTATTAAAGATTTGGGAATGACGATTAGTGATGACTTACCGTATGGGTTAGCATTCTTTTTATATAAGATGCCATTACGAAACTCATTATTTTTTATTCTTCGATTTAATGCAATTGGGTTACTTTCTGGGTGTTTTATCGCGTTGACTAGTTTTTTGATTTTGTGGTCTAGTTTTTGGTACTTAGTCATGTTATCTTTTGTGAGTGTAAAAGTTGGAATTTCAATATTTTGTTCGTCATCCTGTGGAGTTGGTAGTGACGTCGCGTTTCTAGAAAGACAGTCGGCGTCATTATGGCATTTGCCACTTTTATGTTCGACAGTGTATTGGTATTCACTGAGGCGAATCGCCCATCTTGCTAAACGGCTATTAGGGTTTTTAATATTTTTTAGAAAACAGATTGCACTGTGATCTGTTATGATTTTTATTGGTCTTCCATAAATTAAATGTCTTAGATAAGTTAGGCCCCAGATTACAGATAATGTTTCTAATTCCGAAATTGTATAATTTGTTTCTGACTTTGTAAGGGTTCGCGAAATATATGCTATAGGATGTAATTTTCCTTCATGTTCTTGTAATAGCACGCCGCCAAGTCCTGATTTACTTGCGTCAGCTCGAAATTCTTTTGGTGCTAAAGGGTCAAAGTGTATTAAAACTGGATATGTAATTAATTTATGTTTCAGTGTTTCGAAAGCTTGCTGATGTTCGTCTGTCCAATGAAAAGGCACGTCCTTTTTAATTAATTGATTTAGTGGGTGTGCTATTGTTGAAAAATTTGGAATGAATTTTCGATAGTAGTTTGCTAAGCCTAAATAACTTTGCAATTTTTTAACATTAGTAGGGACTGGAAAATCTTTTACAGCTTTTATTTTATCTGGGTCCGGTGAGACTCCGGATTCGTTTACTATGTGTCCAAGCAATTTAACTTGCGTGGACGCAAAGGTGCATTTCGAGGGTTTTAAAGTAAGACCTGCCTTTCTGAGGCGATTGAAGGCGTTCCTCAATCTACGTAAATGTTCGGAAAATGTATCTGAAAAGATACAAATATCGTCCATGTATAGTACTAATTCTTTCCATTTGAGATTTTCGAAAACTCTGTCTGCTAGACTTTGGAATGTGCTAGGCGCGTTTGAGAGACCAAACGGCATTTTTTCGAATTGGTAAAGTCCGTCAGTTGATATAAATGCTGTTTTTTCTTTACTGTCTTCGTGTACGTCTATTTGCCAAAAATCGCTAAAAAGATCTAACACCGTGAAATATTTTGCGTTCTTTAGATAAAGTAAAATGTCATCAATTATTGGTAGGGGATAACAATCTTTTTTAGTTACGCTGTTTAATTTTCTATAATCTACACAAAATCTTGTCTCTCCATTTCGTTTCTTTACTAAAACTATGGGGCTCACCCATGGCGAAATACTTTTTGTAATTATCCCATTTTGGAGCATGTCGTCTATCTGATTTTGTATTTTTTCACGTTCTGATTGTGATACCCTATACGGTCGGCTTTTTACTGGTTGTGCATCGCCCGTGTTTATTTTGTGTGTAACTAAGTTAGTTCTGCCCATGTTTGCAACGTCTTCCGTAAATATATCTTGGTATTCGATTAACAATTCTTGTAACTGTGTTTTTTCATTTGACGATAGATCTTTGTTGATATTGAATTCTGGTGTTGATTTTGTTATTGTTGCCACAAATTGTTTTATTTCTAATTTTGTATTTTCAGAGTTTTTAATTAAACCCAATGTTGTACCTTTGAACAATTTTGTACGTTCTTGTACCTTGGATACGACTTCCATTTGGAATTCGTTACCTTTTTTGTGTGGCGATTTCTCTATTGCTATATGCTTGTTAATAATATTTTTGTTATCGGGGACGAAATGACTATCTTTTTGAATTTCAAATGGTTCTAATGCGAGTGTAGTTATCTTGTCTCTTTGTATAAGCGTGTCATCTCTTAATTTTATTTTATTATGTAATATCGGATTCTTATTATATGTGGTTACTGATGTATTTTTATAACTTGACTCTGGCGATTGAGGGTCATTGAAAATTATTCGATTTTCTCGAAAATCAAGAGTTATTGCTTGTGTGCGTAGAAAGTGTAACCCTAATATTACTGGTACTGGTAAGTCTCGAATGACTAATGCTTCTATTGTTAAATTTTTTCCTTGTAAAATTACGTTTATTTCGGTTGTACCTAAGACTTTAACTTTATAGTTATCTGCTGTTATCAAATTTGTGTGCGCTTGTTTTTTAATTATTATATTTTCAAAATGATTTATTGCTACGATATTATGATAACTTCCGCCGTCTATTAACACGTTTGTATTAGAACCGTTTACTATGGCTTCGAATGTGAACATTTTGCTATCATATTTATTTATAAATGTATATGTTGGTTTGTAAAATAATGCGACACGCGGGGGATTTAGTGTTTGTAATGTTTGTTTTTGGGGATATAATCTGCGTGCCGCCTTTCCGCGTTTGGGGACTTTGACTGATTTGTCGAGAAATTGACCGTTCTTGGTCTTTGGGGTGTTCGTTGTCTAGGTCTGTAGGCTAATGTATCACTTTTACATTGGCTATAAAAATGACCTGTTCTGCCACATCTTAGGCAATTTACTTTTGATGTGTAAGTGCGGGAGTTATAGTATGAGTCACGCGTTTGTGATCTTCCCCGTGGATTGTAGCTTCTATTGTTTTGGATTGAAGGGGTTCGTTTCTTATTCGTATAATTTAGATTTTCGTTTGTTTTACTGTTTTCTTTCAGAGATAGTACAGCCATTTTCTGTGTTAGGGCGTCTTGTAGTGCGTTTGTTTGCATTTCAGACAGATGAAACGCTATATCTTTTAGTCGGTCTTCCGTTATTTCTGAGTTTGCTGATAGCATTAGGAAATTATTTCTTAAGGTTGGTAATAATCCCGCTTCGAAGTATTCACGAAAATCGTCTATATGTATTTGCGGACGTAATTGATTCGCGATGTTTAATAGAACATAAAAATAATTTATTGCAGGTTCGTTCGTCAATTGACGACGATTTTTTAATTGAATTTTTATTAATCTTAGGGCGTTTGGACCTCCATAATATTTTAAAAATGAATTTTTTATATCGGACCACGTTTTATTTTTGTTTTCATTTTCTGATTTGAAATTGTCGTACCAATTTTTTGAACTTTCACGTAGGTAGTGTCCAAGGAACTGAATTTTATTGGGTTCCTCCCAAAAATTTGCTTCCGCGCAACGTTCGAATTCCTGCATAAACTCTAAGCAATTTGATTTACCTGGGGTGAATTTGTTTGGTTCCGCGAATTTGGGTAGTACAGCTGTCGTTGGCATTAGTTCCGTTGCCGCTATTGTATTATTAGCCATTGCTTGCTTGCGTATAGTCTAGGTTTTGTTGTTGCTCTGCTTTAAATGTGTTCGAAGGGACCTGAAAGTATTTTATTACCCAAGATTTCTTACTTTCTTGGATTAGTTTATAAAAGAATTTAGTGTAGCAGTTATGCTCTATGTCGTTTTCGATTGCCCAATCGACATATTTTAAAATGTACTCGTTATAAGTAATTTCTCCCGGAAAAAAGTATGGAATTATTGTACTTGTTGTGCTGTCTGCTTCGGCGCTTGTCGTCATTAGAGTTTTTTATATTTATTTTCGCGTTTATTCGTTTATAAGTAGGAACTACTAATTAACAGTTTAGTTTTTTAAGGGTGACTAAGCCTTAAAATCCTCCACCATGTGTAAGACAGAGGAACCGGCGACCTCCACCATATGTAACGGTGCGGCGTTTCCACCGCATGTGACGTGTGCGTAGCTCAAGGGGTATTTAAGAATGTCTGGATACCCTCGGATAGAGTTCCGAGATTGATTTGTTAGTAGTATGTTCCTACCAAGACTTGCAATTGGAGTTAATATACAAATAATAACCCGATGTACTTTGTACAGAATCAGCATTTAATTTAGGTACGAGCACATGAACATATTTCATAATAAGGCATATAGATAGTTATAGCATGACTACAAGCATATTAACATATTAGTTACGATTATTCTTTACGCAGATACACATACAATTGTAAGCATAATAATTGAGTAGGAATAGTTATGGCATGACAGTTACAAAATAAAGTCACAAATAATTACTTACATTTCTCTTAGGCCTGGACTGGGAATACTAGCACACACACCCCCAAGGACTTGCTCTATTGAAAACCGATGTACGTTCTCCCTGATTTTGAGCGCGCTCTTACTTTTATTAATTCGCGCTTCCCGCTGATTAATGTGTAATCTCTTTGTTATAATTAAATGTTATTTTCTAATAATTAGTATTTGTTCATTTCCTGTGTGTGGTTCTATGTTTCATGCTGATTACTAATTTGGTTTCCTCGTAGCGGTGTGTGGACTTCCCGTGACTTGCAATTTTCTCGCTTTATAATTAATAATTAATTCTAATCATTTTTGATGATTGTGAAACTGAATAATAATACACGTAACAATATATTGATGTGATAAGGGTTTATATAGAAGTTATTAATCACCATAGTCTGTAAGTAAAACACCCTATAACCAGAGAAAATTGAATCTTTCTAATATTCTAATTACCTAAACCCTATGATTGGAAACACCCTGTATAATATTTCCGCGGTACAATAAGCCTTGCATAATAGTATGTAAGGGAAACCAGCAAAAATACAAATCATCCCTTGTTACGGAATACAATTTAAAACGCGCTCTAAATAAAAATTCGTAGGTAAAATCCGTAGAAATTCTTCACTAATAGGTAGCAATTAAAATGTAATTCAAGAACGCGCTAGGTAACATAATCATCAAAATATTCTTCTTGAAAACATTATTTATAAACCCATACGGGTCATTTCTAGAGATTTCTTTTCATTAAAAGCATTGTAATTTAAAGAAATCTTGCGTTCTTAAAATGAAACTCTAGATTGCTCTGGTTCATTTGGTAGTGAGAATAAACCCATAAACCAATCGTGAAAATAAGCAGATGACAGTTAATTGAATGGATAGCAAATTTAGCGAGATTGTAAAGAACGATAAGACGGTTAACGACCATAAATTATATAAGACAACCCGCAATAATAAACTATTACAGATAAACAATTTCCTTAGTTCTTCCCAATTAACAAAGATAGTAAAAATTTTATGATCTAATACATCAAGGGCTGACAACAATTTAAATAAGATAAACGTGTAAAACAAGCTCATATTTTCCAAAAAAATTATATTACTCTAACCAAAAGTTTATAGATCTTTTCAGAATTAATGATGTAAGAACTTTTTTATTATATAAAGCTGGAAATAATGATAAGACTGGTCAGTTACCAGTGGTCCCTTTATAAATCACTTGCTAATAATTTGTGTGTCGGCCAATTAAGAGTTGTAACTAACGTAAATTACGTGCAAGTTTATGTTAGATGTTTAGAATATCTGTCAAGATAACGTGCTTTTAAACGTACGGAGTATAATGTTTGATGTGCAAAGTAAATTTTATTAAAATAAGAACAACTTGAATTGAAAGAACCTTAATAAAGTTAATTAATGAAGTGAATGTAAACATGAATCTCGCTTAATTTAATAGTGAAAACGCAAGTATATTATTGTTTAAATCATTAGAAACACATTTGCGTGTTATTGTTATTTTAAGTAGATTTAACTTGATTTGGCATATAGAGGTTTCTTGTAAATGGATAATTTCAGATTTTTTAAAGTGAATTTCTAGTTAATTTAACCATCACAAAGGGTTATTTTTTTAAGATACCTAAATCAGTTACGCTTATTATACGAGTTTTAAACAATAGTATTAAAAATTATCTATACTCCTCTCTAAAAGGAAATTTTTGTACATAGTTACTTAATAAGAAAAGTTTTTGGAATACTAATTACAAACAGAGACTAACAATCTTTATTTCTAAGTAATTGCCGTTTCTCAACCGTCTGTGACCTGCACCTGCAGTATCACTTACGTCTGGAACACAATGCATTACAGCCGTTCTCACAACTTGCTTGTGAACTTTTAATAACTTTTCTGATTTATCCTTGAATTTACAATGTTGCGTTTAACTTAAGTTTCTTAGTGATTTTCTAATAATTTCTATTTATTTGTACATATATGGAATGGGGGATACATAACTCGCGTAGTGGGCTGAAATACTTACCAAACAGGTTCTATTTCGAGTGGTTTGGAAGCTCAAACATTGTAATCCTTGATTTAAAGAAACATTTGTGAATTATTTTATTTATTTGTTAGAGTTGTAATTAAAGGAAAATTATTTACAGATATAGGTTTATCATTTGAGCCTAAATTAATAAACTTTCAGTTTGATTACTCAATTTGCATTACCTAATATTATATTGTTGAATATAATTTTGTAAATAATTTTACAAGTATGAAGATTTAACAATCGGACATGTTTTAGTTTTTTGCTACAGGAAAATAAACACATAAATAACTTTCATTAGTATAGACTTCTATCGCATTCTCCTTACAACCTTTATTTCTAATGCCTTGACCATACTTACGGAATAAAAATAATGACCTTATTATTTGCCTGGCTACTCTGCTATACTTTATCTATATAATTAAAATTTCTTTTGCTTTAATACGTGTAATAAACTATACTCATTAGATACAAATACAGTCGATTAGATGAGGCAAAACTTTCCATTCCTGATTCGTTATAAATTGTTTTTCATCGATTATAAGAACAGATTTCCTTTAATGCTATTTAAATATTTACACCACATCTTATTTGCACAAAATCAAATAACAAAATTTTATTGCCCTAGAGTGATTAAAGTTAGAAATCTTCCATCTTTCTGTTTTAAGAAACTTTACTTGTACAAGAAAATACCTATTTCAATTAATTATTTTGAAAATGCCAAGATTTCAAACCTACAGAAATTGTTTCTGAAAATAATTTTCTGTCTTTTTTATAACTTAACCTAATAAATTAATCTAATATACTTTAAAAAGTAGACAGCCTCATTCTAACTACAAAGCAAAATTACTTCCACGCAGTTCAAGAGAAACACAAATTTTCAGTATATAATGAGAAAAACGCTTCTGTCTGTTTATAACAAAATAAAAATTTTATTTGCCGCCGTTGTCCATTTAAGGCCTATTTGAATAAATTACATCTTTGTCTATTAAATTTTTTGTTTGTGACCGGCGGCGTTTAAAAATTATTTAATGAGTTAATACAGCAGGTTCGCCATTTTTCTTTCTTTATTGATGTAGGTGGCAAGCGTTACTGACTATTTTATACAATTTTCGAAATAATTATGATCAGTAGCGCACTTATAAGTTATGAGAAAGCTTTTTATAAAAGCTCTCAAATCAAGCATTTTAAATAAAATGGCTCCTAATAAAAGCACAAATCAATAACATCGAAAAATAAAACGAATTATGTTCTCTTCCCCTTTAGCTTTTAGTACTTTCAATTGTTAAATAACTTGTAAGTCAAACTATACCCAAACGTTAATACGCTGTTGTTTTCATAAACCGTTATCTAGACTAATTAAAAGTTTCTCTGTACTACAAACTACCAAAATCGCGCATACAGACAATAACGTATTCAAAAACCAATTGTTCCAAGAAATTATATTTTTAAAAACTTTTATCTCCTATTATAATATTCCCTGAACTAACAAGTGATCCGTGGTGTTTCTAAGTCGATTTCTCATTAGTTGATAATTATTGAAAATAATAGTGTACATTTCGATATTTAAAGGTATTTGTTAGAACAGCTCGGTAACCTCTTGCAGGTTTCTGAACGAATTCCATTATGTCAGAATTTATGTTATAAGGGCGCATGTGTGGGAACAATCGATCGAGTCGACAAGGGTTAAACAACTTTTGTTTTGAAATGTCAAGATGTATGGTTGAAACATTTCACTTGGCGGCTTTTTGTTAAAGGTAATGTCTTTAAGTTTATAATGTAGTGGTTATTTAAGGTAATTTGATTACATCTTGTAATAAGAGCGTTGTTTTGAATGTGATGTTAATATTTATTGTAAAACCATTAGTTATTTAACCATTGAAAGAAATATATTTATGGGTTATCTCTTACTTTTGACGTAGAATTTGATGTGGATTGTTTAATGTGTTAAATTTTAGGTGAATTTACTATTTTATTGAATATGTTTGAGGTATTAAGGTGTGCTATTTGGTGTAGCAACCGAAAACTAATATTTATTTATTTGAAATAATGTTGATTTTGTATTTAATGCAGAGTTGGAACTACAATTGCATTGCACTTATTGCAGAATCAATAGAAGAGGTATCATAAATGTAATTTTACGACAAACAATTAAAAGCACTGACATCATGTTAATCACATTATTAGACAAGTTTGCATTTGAACAGTATTATATTTCTATGTTATATTTGTTTTGGTTTTAAGATAGAACTTGAATTCACCACAAAGTTGTTGTATATTTTTTTGGTTGTAACTTGTAATGCGACGATGTGTTTAAATTTTAAAAAGTACGTTTTAACCAATGCAATTATAACGCATAAATTTTAACATTTGCTTACTAGATTTAATATATTTAACTAACACGCACTTATATATAGATTTAGCGCCTGACCCTGGGCTTGTATTTATTATGTAAAATTTTGATATGTATTTGCTGTCTACATGTTTTATAATGTTTGATATTTGTAATGCATTTGACATTTTTATTTTATGTGTAATTGTTTTATTTCTGCATATTAATCACATTTATAACTGCACCGCTCATATCTTGGTTTAAATGTAATTACATGTTTGTTGTTTTGTTTATCCTGTTATCTAGCCAATGTTCCTATATAATTAACTAGTATTTAACGTTTGTGATAATTGCTGTGATGTCATTAAATTGAACCTCTGGTATGACCAACCATCTTCGTGCCTTTCGCATTAGCATTTATGACTATGTTGGAGATAGTCTATTCAATACTAAGCGCCTTTTTAACTATGCGCAATTATACCATAAGTTCATTTCAGCGATTTATGTAGTCTTGTCAATGTACTTGTAGTTGTACTCTTGCAAATAGTAGGAATTCAGCTAGCCTTTGTGAAATATTTTGTAACACGGGCTGGAAACTGTTAATGTATGTATGTGAGCGCGTGTGATCGAGCCTTGTTGAATATTACTAACATTTTATATCCGTGCGGGAAGGAACATTGGTAGTCAAGCCAGATTTTATCTTCCTGGTGTTCCCCTCTTTCAACTTTAGCTGGGTAGTATTGGTTCCGACCTCAGTACCTGTCAGGAAAGACTAGCTGACCTACACTAACGTTTCTTCAGTTGTCATGTGTGGTATGTCTGGATAACAGTTGACATCCCGTTAATTTCAGTGTTGGTCATCTGGGTACTTGTACGTTACCAGTCCTTGTCGAGATGTGCCAAATGCAGTTGGAAGTATGAGGGCAGTTTGGGGTTTTTTCTGCCGTGCTTTTTCCCCAAACGCCCCGGTTGAGTACGGCACTTTTTGCTTTAAATGTCAATTTGCTATGCTTTTATGCCAATGACCTATTTAGTGGTTATTATTTTGATTAAAACTCAAGTCCGGTAAATGCTGTAGTTTTATTTCAAACCTTCCCGCCTTTACGCCATCTTCCCAGTGTGAATTTGGATTACATTATAACAACACAACGTAAGTGTCGTCGAGCCACTGCCACTAGATGTTAGATCATGGAGACCGGTGTACCGTTTATCGAGGGCGTTTGGGTTCGTCTTCAGGTTGGTTACATCACAACTATAAACCTCATTTTTCAAAAAAATTGACAAAACAAGTTTGTTTCCTGAATTTGATTCGACATCAAATAACTTTCTTATAACTTATAGTTTAAAGGTTTCTAAACTTCTAAACTAAAACGCTATGAATATTTGTTTATACGCCTTGAAGTATAAAAATCCAATTATTCAGGGTAACTTGAACTTAATTTTACTCAATCATATAAAGAGTAACCACTATTGAAGTTTCTCCAGTTATAAGCGTCGGGATCGACAAGAACGGGGTTTGTTAAACCGATGTTTCCGCCTGAAGTGCATTGGTTTCGTCATAAACCGAGCACTAAAGAAATATTGGTTAAAACGTATAAAGCGCGACGAATTTTGTCAAATCGACATCGGTCAAAACAAGAAACTTACACAATAAAATCATACTCAGAATCTTCCAAAAATAAGAGGTAAAATGCTGAGGGACAAGAAAGAAGCAGCACAAGGCGGAAAAGCTCTTTGGAAATTTCTCAAATGAATAAGAAGAGACTCCATAAATTACTGTGTCAAAAATAAAAACGAACTATATAAAAATCCGAGAAAAAAATCCTCAACGTATTGCTTACACCGCAACTAATATACAGCCACGAAGTTTGTTCCCATAACGCTCCCAAGATCGAGGTTTGACTTGACATAGAACACAACAAAATGCTTAGAGAAACAGTAGAGTACAGATAGTCAACTGCACCAGATCTACACGGAACTGAACTTACATAACGAGAAAGCATGATTTGCTCGATGATGAAAAACGCAGACCACAAAATAATAATCTTTCTCCAACGATTGCAAGGAGAAATACAAACAAACAACAGTGCTACCCTTAGACACTATGCAGAAGATGAACAGTATTAACGTACTTCACAGATTGAAAGTTCTAGAAACGACATCCACTGCGATCACCGATACGTCTCAAGATGTTCCAGGTCCAAGTAATTCTTAGACAACTCCGCATGCATGCATTGCTCTTACCAGTTCCAATCCCGAATACATTAGAGTTACATTTTATTCCTTTGTTACTTTCTTGTACGAATCTCGTATCTTTCCTATTAGGGACCAACCTGCTACTCTCTCACTATCGATCCCTACTTCTTTTTTCTGGTCACGATTGGCTGTTAGGGCATCCAAGGATGAACGGGTCTTTTCTTGTCTCTATCTAAACTTGGTGATGACACAAGCATGTTTTTGGATATGAAACGAGATATAAAGTTCTCCTGGTCTACCAAACTTGATATCGGTACCACGGTGCATAATGTCGGAGACGAAAAAGAATTGATCCGAAGAAGACACTAAATATCAGATGGGCCCTGTACTCTGGCGGGCGGTTAGGGAAAAATGCCAACGTCGTCGGAGGCGTGGGATATCGAAAAATTTATGAAAGTTGTTACGCTATATTTTAAAAGCATTACATAGTTTATTAATTTAAGTTGAGGGTCTTTTCTTAGAACTCTGCGTGGAACATTCCCCGCTGACGCCGTGAAAACCGCGTCTAGCAGGTGTTTGCACGGTTGTTGACGTCATTGAGTTATCTTTGCGGTCACCGAGCATGCTGACTTAACAGTTCTCACTTGGAAACAAGTTCTCACCAACGCGAGTAAAAGTGCGTCAACTTAGTTGGATGGGATAGAAATTATCTCGATAAACGTTTTTATCGTTTCCGCCCTCCACACCTCTTCCTTATCGTATCGTCCAGCGGAGCAGCACATCTCGATAAACGACCCCACGCAGCATCAACCAACAACGAAGGCAACAAGAACTCAACCCCCAGAAGACAATCTCTGCATCCGGATAGGATCTATGGGGAAAGTCCTTTTTATTTACCCCGCTTAGGGCGCCAAATTATAACGTACAAACCCGCATTCTTTTATAAAACCCCGGGTAAATAAAAAAGCACGTACCCCATAGATCCTATCCGGGTGCGTAGGTTGTCTTCGGGAAATTGGGTTGGCTTCCCCTTCTTTGTTGGTTGCTTCTGGTGATACTTCGTTGGACGATACGATAAAAAAGAGATATAGAGGGTGGAAACGACAAGAACAAGCACTCACGTCAGCACTTCGAGGCAAGCGGTAAGGTAGTGTTTACTCTACGGAAGGCAGTACGGACATGTTTGAGCTATGCTACATTCTTCACATAAAATGTCTACCCCCTCTAATCGATGATGGCGCACTTTCACTCGCGTTGGTGCGAATCAAACTTGTTCCCACGTGAGAACTGTTATGTTAGGATGCTCGGCGGCCGCAAAGATAAATCAATGACGTCAACAACCATGCACAGCGGAAGACGATACCAAAGTGTCCTGAACTATGCTACATTCCTCACATAAAATGTTTAGCTCCTCTAACCGAGGTTGATACCCTTTCACTCGTGTTGGTATGAACCAAACTGTTCCCATGTTAGAATTGATATGTCAGCATGCTTGGCGACCACAAAGATAACTCAATGACATCAACAACCGTGCGAACACCAACTAGGCGTGGTTTTCACGGCGTCAGCGGTATTGTAGTAATCTGCGGGGAGTTTTCCAAGCAGAATTCTACAAATAGTCCCTGAACCTAAATTAATAAACTACGAGGTGAAGCTTTTAAAATAAAGTGTAACCAAGTGTCTAAGAAATTGAAAAGCCCCAAGGGTTGACTAAGTCCTCTTATATAGGAATAATTCGTTCATGCTGGTGTCTACGGTGCGTCCGCTGTCATAGGTGTACTTAATGTAGTACCTTCGGGTGGAGCATTGAAAAATCACATGTAATGTCATAGGTGTACCATATCTGTGCAGCCCCTCCGACCAGGTATTTAACCTATATGAAAAAAAATGTCACTTAGCGGAAACGAGTAACACGGAGATGGGAAACGCTCAAGTAGTGATGGAATGGAACCAGAAAGTTGCAAATGTCCACCCTTTCAAGTTGGATCCTACACAATGAAAAGCGACAGAGTGTTTACATAGGATGACGGAGACAGAGATGAGAGAAAAATTTGAAAAATCCTACTAAAAAGAAATTTACTTCCACGCAAAAGCAGGAGGAGAAAGAGACAGAAATCAACCCGTTTTAAGGACGCTAAACTATACGTAGCATTCAACCAGGTAGTCCAAATCTAAGCGGAAACTGGAAGCAATCAAGGACAGGTGCTTGAATTAGTCGTACAAGGAATGCCGATAAAATACTGAACGTTTAATCGGTGGAGATGGCAATCAATTGGAGTCGTCGCCTATGCTTTCAACCCATGCGTCACCGAGGAGAAAGAGTAAAAAACGAACATTTGACAAGGGTCCCATAATGACACAAACGCACCGGGACGCAGGACAAAGTGTATACCTGCGGCGTCTAAAACACAAAGTGGAACAACTGGTTGTTTTTAAAAATAAAAACATCAGTACACCGGGAGCTTAAAAATGGCATAGATGAAATAAAGCGCAGTCATAGAGAGTCAGAACACTCTCAAAAAGAGAATTGTAAGTCTGTATAATGAAGGCAAGCCGAGGTGCGATAGCAGATCCTTAAGCATGATTTATACATACAAAAAGGGTATGCAAACAAACCCGTGACACGGAACCATTCCCCAGACAGTGGTTACAAAATTAACAACGAATATAACATAAGAGGAGTGGGAGAAAATTAAGAATATGTCATGGGACTAAGAACTATTGAACACTATCAAGGTATTGGTAGGAGATACTTTCGATACCAAGGACAAAGTAACAAAAGTAGTTACGGTCGAGCCAGGTGACACGAAGATGAGCGTAGGAATACATCGCTTGGTCAGAGACAGGTTTCCAAGCTAGTCAGCTCCACCGACGAGCTAATGATACATGAATATACAACAAAAAAAATTCAGATGACCTGCGTCCACTACCTTTAAGAAGGTGTTGAAAAGGTTCTACGATGGCACAGAACACGGGGTCTTAGGCCTTTTCAACAGATCCAAAACGAAATCAAAGATTACTGACGATTGGCGTTGCACCACCAAATAAAAGGGTAAGCACAGCGGCCTTAAACAGATAGGTCACCTAGATGTATAAAGGCACCTTAAGAAAAGTGAGTAGTAATACCCCAAACAGTCCACGGAATGGCGAAATAAAAGCGGCTATAAGTAAACCACCCAGAAGAAACACCTACGCTTAGTTGTAAAGAAAAGTGGTGAGAACTGACAGATATAAATATAAAAGGAGACTTGAAGAATAGCGATGCGATGACATCCATTAGGGATGGAAAAATGCTCATAACACAAAATAAAGATGTAAATGTAAACAAGGTTGAGATAGTGCGTAGAAAGAACAGTTTTATAAGAACTTGACAAGTACGCAAAGAACGTAACAGAGAAAAAATAAGTATAAAGGGCTAGGATGCAACCACACATATCCAAGAGGTTGAGGACGACTTAAAGCAAAGATTAGAAACCAGAATAAACCCAATTAATAAACTGGGCTAGCTCCAACCCAGTTATATGGGCACGTAATCTGTGTCCTTAACGATAAACATGTAAGACGGTAAAAAACATCAAAGAGAACCTGCACATAGGGCTGATTTGCTATTCAGAAAAAAGATTTAAATAGACTTGCAACATATGCTGGGGGCATGGCCACACATCAAAAACCTGCATAAGACCCGACAGGTGCAGGTGTGAACAAATTGGACATATTCAAGAAAGCGATGGCAAAAGCTAGACAAGTAAACAGATCGAGCGAGTAAAATACCACTGGAATGATTATTGGACGTAAGAAATGTATTCTGTACAACAGCGTAAAAATGTATAACATTAAAGATTAAGGAAAGGGGTACATCCTAAACGCTGGTATACAGAATAGGCTCCCACCAGAGTAGAGAAGGATGTCTACAGAGAACTACAGAGAGGGGATCCATGTACGACGACTTCATGCAAATTGTATGCCAGCAATACATTGTCTGTTTGTAAATCTTGACTATGGGTTGAACTTTTCCAGACACATCAAAGTGCGACAGCCAAAGCCTGAATGGTAATAAAGGCATTGAGCATCCTGCTCCTAAACGTGAAAAGATCCAATCCACATAAAAGAGAAATTATATGCAAGCAAAATGTTTGTACCATATGCTGCCCCAATATGGAAGAGCGCACTTAGAACTTAGAGATGCAGGCTCATGATAACCAGATGTCAGAGGTTAATGTTATACTCGTGCTCGCTGGGCTTGCACCAATGAAACTTCTGGCTAAAGAGTGGACAGATAACTATGAGAAGAAACAACGTCCAGGCAAGGAACATCAAGCTATTGCATACAGGACAGAACGGTTCTTATGGAAAAATGGCAGCACGAATGATCTCAATCAACAAAAGCCGATGTATAGCAACAGTGATACCACAGATATAACCGTGGGTTGTAAGGAAACACGGTTTATCAACCACCACCTGCCTCAAGCGCTTACGGGACATGGTTACTTTGCCTCTTATAAAATACGGATACCGAAGGAACGCACAGCCAACTGCTGGTTTGTTTTAACTCTATAGAAAGAATAAAACACAGCCGATACACGATCTTTAGCTGCGTTAGGTGAGCGGAAGTCGAAATTGGCTTAGAACAGAGCTTATCTACAGAGAATCTAGCAGATCTAATAACTGACAGTCAGCAAAATTGGAACAGCTTTGATAATTATATAAAAAAAATATTGGTGAGGAATTATGGGAATTAGAGAAACAAAGAAGAGCTGCATAGAGATATCAATGCAAGAAATTTGAGATGACAGGCATATCCCTCGAGCTCTCCCGATGACGATGTCTAACGACAGTACCGAGAGTGACTTCGTCATCAAAACGAAAAGAGGAAAAGAGTTTAGTGGGTATACCCACCTAGCAGGGGAACCTCACACTTTTACGACAAAAGGTATTCTTGAGCCATCCGGCCATCCTTCGACCACAAGAGAACATAAAAAGAAAAAGGGTCATTTTTGGACCACTATTAAACTGGTCGTGTTGTGCGTCACGCCTCATCAGTCTCTACGACGACCTGCACATCTTACCCACTTCAAGTAATTTTGAAGCATTTTATGCTCGATAGTCGCACCGCAACCACTTCTATCACATCGTTCACATTTTTTACGGTACCAACTACAGCAGCTTTCGCATCTCGCGTCAGTGTGATTGCATTGTGTCTTATTAATGTTATTGTACATATTTTTCATCTCTAACTTTTCAATTTTTGGAATTATCATCAGACTCATTATTCGACTTGTGTCATTTAAGTCTTTTTTGAACTTTTTTTATTTACATTATCTTGTGTTACTATACCTAAGTTTGTTTATATTTTTTGCTCAAACCGTAGTGCTTTTTAATCTACATCAAACTCTAAATATTTTTGAAAATTGACCCTTTCTTGCGAGTTTTTCGAAATTGCAAAGGTATAAATAAAGATATTGGCTTTATTGTTCACCGAATTAATTGGCAAAATGCTTCTTATATTTTGGCATTACCAGTACGTCACGTGCTAAATTGACGATACGTTTCTGGATAAATTGTATTCTACAACAATCGCGGGGGGAGGGGGGGTTTGGTACCACCTAGCATGATTTCTATGCGAGCCAATATAATACTTCCAGGGATAGACAGATTCTAACACTTCTACTAAATACTTTTACACTTCCCTTACAAGGTCCTTGAACCCTGTTATTTAATGAAACCTTTGAGCGCCAACCCACCTGAAGAAAACCTTAAATATCCTACCCGGAAAGTTTGTTGCGACAGACGGTTTAGCGATTATTACTGCAGTTAGAAATTGATAGAGCCTCACTTATTCGTTCATTACCTCCTTCAACTAGCTTAAAATAAACACAAATAATAGAAAAAATCTCTACGCCTTGCACACTAACATATATTACCAAACATGATTATCACAATAAATAATAACAAAGAAGAAAACTAAGATTTACCCCTAATTGGCTAAATACTCATGTAGCTAAGAAAACAACAGCTTAAATTTATCAATTATAGGGATTCAACCAATTTAATTGTTACGTACTATTTTGCCTCTACAATAATAAATTATTCCATATGAAAATTAATGTGTTTACAATACGCTTTAAATAAATGTGCACCAACGTAATAGCTCTTCCTACTAATAAGTTTTGCACATTCCTATTATTACCACCAATCAAAATTTGTTAGATACAAGAAGGCATGTAATGTTTATGATATGAAAAGCAAAAATTCAATAGACTTACAGTTTTTTCTATTTGTCCTCGAGAAAGCTTCGTCGACCTTTCAATGCACGAATAGCAGCAGATAAATTAATTATTCTAACTTGGTGTGAGATAATAGCTCTTAATGCAATCCGCTTTTGCGCTTACCGATATTCTTATATCCGCGTTATTACTCGCGTTTGGAAACCTGTTTACTATACACTTGCAGAGTTTAATACCGTCACTTTGATTACCCGATTATCTACCTTGTACAGCACGGCATTAGTTATGTGTCAGTCGAATTGACAGCTCTGCTCTGATAACGGAAGATGGTTCTTTTTTTAGTATCCGTAGATTTTATAAGTTTCAACACCCCCAGGGTTATTGTACGATTTTTCGTTCTCACCGGATACTGCGTCAAAACTGTTCGATTTTTGACGTAGAATCGTTCTGTCCACGTAAACGGTTGTTTTGTACCCATGCTTTTTACATTTGATACCAAAAGCCGCGTCATTTACTGCGTTCCAAACACATTTTCTATGGATTTTATGGTAATTCGTTCCTTGACCCATGTGAATTTGTATAAATAATTATCTAATGGCGGTAGTTTTCCAAGCTAGACTTTAAATTTAATACGAAGGGGTGTAAAGTCCCGATCTATTATTGTTTGTATTTAATAAACTTGGTGCTTTAGTATTTACTTTTTCATCTTCGTTTAATATCATATTGGAATAGCAAAGTTATTAAATGTAAACAACAAAACTTCTAAATTTTACAGACTGCTTTGGTACTAAAAACTCATTTAACGAACTAAAGTTAATTAACTCATTTCTACTACTCTACTACTCAATATTTGCTTAAATAACGCGCGAGCGTCATAATAAACTTAAAAATACCGGCATATTCGGTTTTTCGAATTGTTAATAGAATGGCCTTACAGACTCCCCAATTACGGAGATGGAGCCTTACAGCCAAAACGACATCGTGGTCATGACTTCGGTTCAATTACTTAACTGGAAATGGGCAAAATCTTGATCCGAAAACCCAAATTCTATATTTGATGTCTTCGAACTCGAGTAACTTGTTGAGAGTTTTAATGGTCGGAGAATCAGATGGCGATATCGGCTTTTATCAAAATGACCAGATGACGTGATATCGGGGCCAAAGCGCGAGAGCGAGAGAAAGAGAGAGAGAGAGAAAGAGAGAAAGAGAGGGAGGGAAAGAGGGAGCAAGTGAGGGAAAAAGGGAAAAGGGAGAGAGAGAAGAGAGAAACAGAGAAAGAAAGAAAGAGAAAGCTTGGTGTGACAAGAGTTTGATTAACTTTAAATTTCCAGATAACAACAGCCCTGGTCAATGACATACCTTCGAATGAAGCCTTTAAAAATTCAAGTAGTCGATGCTGTGGCTTACACTTGGACATAGATCCAATAAAAGTTTGAATTAACTCACTAAACTAATTAATAATATTTGCCTTGATTTCAATATTTTTTCAATTTAAGAGTGGTTTGGAAACCTCAGAGAAACATAAAAGGAACACCAACACATCCCTTACTAAAAAGAATTCTCCATTATGAGTGATAGTTGACATAATTAAAGTTTCCACTTTATAGCTTTCAAAGAAGCATCTTAAAAAGTAATAAGTTTGCGTATTCAAAGCTCCTTGTGTAATAAATAAAGGAGCATCTTGTTAGGAACCACAATATCTTTGATCAGTTATGTATCTTGAAGCTGAGCTTGTTGTGGAACACAGGATTTGCCTCGTATAATATCTCTGCATTCATTATTGAGCACATTTTGATGCTAAACGCATTTAAATAAGGACTGACTGTAGCGTAGTATAAACAGAATTTAAGCTGCTGTTTCGCGGTTAATCCACGGAAGAAGGTAGATGACTGCTGATTTGAAAGTATCTTAATTCTTTCTTTTGCAGTCCCAAACAATTCACAGGTAGAAGTCTTGACAAGAATATCTATCATTTTTTTAAAATGTTTATAGTCATATTTCATTTTGATATTTTCTGTATTCACCAATAGAGTTTAAATTTATTTCTTTTAAGAAACATTTTGGTTACGTGCGTTCTTGATCTAATCAAGAATAATTTTGTATCTTATATTGTTCCTACTCAAAGGTTGCCAAATTCATTATGGGGTTTTAGGTTAGAAATGATAACATCGTAACTTTGTATTCTAAAGTAGAGCAATTTTAAGATTCATTTGTATTGATTAACTTTGTATAACGTTGACGCCTACGGCCCCATTGAGCTGGTACGAAGAAGATTTATACACTAAATTTATGCTGATTCAGAAAATAGAAAATCCTTTCTCTAGTTCAAGTTAATGTTTCAGTAAGATAAATTTTATATATATTAAATAGAAACGAACAGCGAGTGTAATTTTGATTCGCAATCTTAATTCATTCTTCGGAATTCTACCAAAGTAATCTCAAATCGTTTTATGGATGAAAGATAATTTTTTTGTAGAGTATTTTGTGATTACCATCGAAAGACTTAACATGCAAAATTGAGAAAGTAAAGTTAACTTTTCAATAGTAAAGTAACTGACTAATGTGATTAGTCAATGAAGTTCGGAATAGTACCCTAACAGGTTGGTTACTTCTAATTTTAGGAGAATGGTTTTTTAGTGGACTGCCTCATGTTGAAATAAGGCATGAAGTAAAGAACATCAAGCTGTTTAGCAAAGTTCCAGAAGTCTTGTAGGATTTGGTTAGAATGAATTGAGTCTAGGAGATAATACGTTAGTTGTCTCCGAGGTATCTATAGTTAAAAGTCACTTATCAGGTATTTATAATAGGGCTTCTGAAAAGATAACCTACAGTATCCGTAAATAAATAAATATTCTTATTTAATTGCATTAATTTATACGTGGTTCTGTTATCAGTTAAAAAATTTAGAACGCAGTTTCTTCTGCCGAAAACGTTTTCCATTAAGGTAAGTAAATTGTTACGGTATTTCGCGCAAACACAAAAGAAAACAGTAAAAGTAAGTAGAGAAATCGTTTACGCCGAACACCGCAACAAAACGGGGATAGAATGGTAGAATTTGGGCTAGCTCAAAAACGTCGGAGAGGGGCGTGGGTGAAGTAGGAAGAACACATTGGAAACCTCGGTGAAACTATATTGATGGCATCCAATTTTAAAAGACTATTTACAAAACAAAATAAGTTGCGTAATCGTGATTGTAAACAAAGCGTCATAACATAAAAATTGGTAAGCAAATATAACATCTTACAATCTAAATACCTACAATGGTTCACCTTAAATACATATAAAAGAAAATTAAGCATAGACTGTACAGTAAATCGAGAAAAAGAAATATACCTAAATTATATGTACATGCTGCTTTGTGAAGTGCACCTCCTTAAAATTAGACACCCTAACTTAAATTAATCATATATTAAATATTTTTAAATTGAGGCATAAGTTCTTTTAGTTAATGTGTTTACAGAAAGACAAAAAAACAGTAAAACAGACTCCAACATAAACATTGATTAATTAATTTTTAATTTATAGAATAATAACATAGTTGTTCGTACATCGTGCATGTAAGTTTTGTAACGGGGCAGTGCCAATTTATCGGATAATTATAAGCAATAGCAGCAAATAAAAAGTCTATTCTTCAATCTTGAACAATCAGCTTCATGCTGGTCTCATCTTAAGGCGGGAAAAATGCGGCTGCATTTCTCTATTGGCTGCATACTGGAACCACCAACTTCACTTAACTAAGAAAGCACTTTTAGTAACGCGACTTTACATGTATCTTTGGTAAGGGGATGTTGTATTCAATCTTTAATGGTTAACCTTTAATGGTCTCTTCAAAGCGCGGTCTCTATTTTATAAGGCCAGAATCATGTATGCGGGTAGGGTATTTGACTTTCAAAGGTATCGCCGAAGAACTAAGTGTGCAGAATTTCCAGACACTAGCTGCCGAAATACAAACTGTAACAGCTTACCAACAAGCAGCTAAAGCAATCATCACACACACACACACACAACACACACACATACACACACACAACACACACCTACACACACACACGCACGCGCACACACGCACACGCGCGCACACACACACACACACAACACACACACGCACACACACACACTCACACACACATACACACACATACACACACACACATACACACACACATACACACACACACACACACACACACACACACACACACACGGTTGTGGTTGTCGGCAAATTTTTTGCTTTAATCAGCATTTTTTGGACATATTTTCGTGATCTCTTACTAATACTTGGGTATTCACATAAAAATATAATGCCTACATACGTGTTGTTAGTTTCGTCGGCAAATTTTCACCACAAAAGCACACACACACGCACCATAATGTGGACTATTTACGACACTGTTTCATTAAATAAAACAATGGTTTACAGGATTATAAGAGAATCGCAACATACTCCAAAACCGTAGAAATATAAACGTTTAGTGCATTTTAATGTACAAAAGAAAATATTTAGAGGTTGCGATGAAACAAACACAAGTAATTTTCCGTACGATAAAATATGTGTGACAACTAATATGATTTGAATGTTAAGTAAAATAGCGAATACTGGTCACATGACTTTATAGTTAGCGAAAACTCTTTATTAAATGAACAACTTACACTTGTAGATTTTCAAACATTGAAACTAATTTTTACACGAGTGTTTAGCTGCAGGGTAAACCCTCCAATAACAAATCAGCGCATTTCACATACTATTTAATATTTTTCTAACAATTTAACTTATTGTCAATTTTCAATTATATAAATATGGCAATTAAAATAAATCTAAACAAAAATTAGTAGGTTGAAATGTAAAGGGTGTAACTAAAAAATAGGTTTTATCAGGTTATAATGTAGAGTTAATAAAAAAAAACATAAGGTTAGCAGCTCCTGACCTTCTGCATATCCATTGGAGGGTTTAACCTTGCAGGTAGACACTCGTAATTATTAGGAGCGTCTCGCCGCACAAATGACGCGGCTGCAATGACAGTTGTAGACAGATTGAAGTTACTTAATTTTTTTGTTTACATATAGTGAATGAGATCTATGGAAATTACCTGTTAATTTTGTTTATCGTGTTATTTGTAAACGATGAGTAAAAAGTGAATACTTGCCAAGATTGTGTTTTGAGTTTACACAAAAGAAGAATTTGTATGCCCATTTAAGAAAGATTCATGATTTTAAATATAGGAAACCAGTTACTTTAACTAGTAAATTTTTGTGTGATACATGTGGCAAATCTTTTACCAGTAAATCAACTTTAAGTCGTCATTGCAGAACTGTTCATAAAAGTGTTCCGATAATTGTCAACTCGTCAAGAATCAAGTGCTTTTATGAAAATTGTACAACACATCTAAAGGGATATAAAAAACTTCGACAACATTTGGCAAATGAACATCAAATTAAAACTAAACTTGATCAACTACATTTTAATTCACAATTAGGTTTGAAGATTATTATGCAAAGTGTTAATTATATACTAATTTTATTCTGTTCAACAGAGTTCAAAAACTGAAAAAACCAAGAACAGGAACAATCTTTGGCAATGTATATACTTCACACTTCAGCTAAATTATTGTCTGATGGCACCAAAAAGGAGTACTATAATTGCCATCGATCGTACAACTACATTCCAAAAGGCAACGGTTTTAGAAGCTTAAAAAGCACATGCACTAGTACAACTGGAAGTGTTTGTCCCTCAAGAATGGAAGCGACGATAAAGAACGATGGGTCTGTTGCAGTAGACTTCTGGACAACTCATGTTGGACATACCAACGATATTGGTCGAGTTTTTTAAGTAAAGAGAGTAAAGCAGAAATTGCAGGTATTTTCGAACATAAAGTTCTAGTTTAAAATTTTACAGTTGATGTGTTTCAGGAAAATTAAAGGAAGGTGTTACATTTCAACATATATTGGATGATGTTCGTGATTTTGCTTTAAAACAAGAAAATTTGCTGAATATTTTCATAATAATTATGCAAATCGTCCAACATCTTGGGTATATTGCTATCGATTGGGTTTAGGAATAAACAATAACATGTATCTTGAATCGATGCACAAAGTTTTGAAGTATGTGTATTTGGAAGGTCGGAAAGTAAAACTTTTGGACAAAAGCATTAATGCAGTAATGAAAATTGCTCGAGATAGCTTGTTTAAACGTATAATTAAACTTGCAAAGAATACTTCCAAGGACAAAAATAATAGAATTAAACAAAGTCATAAAGCAAGGATAACAATTACATCAGATTTTGTTAGACGTCTGGAAAATGATAAGGAATTTTTAGTTACGTCGTCCACTTGTGCTTTTCAACAGTATCAAGTTACCAGAGTAGATGAGGCCTGTGAAGGTTCATGCCTAAGTTGTACAAAGTGCAGCATATGTGTTTATACATTTCAATACACCTGTATTGACAACATGATAAAGCTTAACTTTTGCAAACACATACATGCTTGTGCGATACAGTTTTACAAATCGAATCTTGACATTGCCACACCTTTGCATATTAGTAACATTAATGAACTTTGCAGCAGTAATATTTTACATGAAGTAAATCTTCAAAAAATGATATTATTAAAAAAAAAATGAGCTAATAATAGGCCTATGTGAGAATGCTTCGTTAACTGACGACGAACATCTGGGTATAATGAGGCAATTTGATAAAATCATTGACACATTAAATAAAGAAAAATCTATTGATCTAAAAACTCCACAATCTTCCCAAATATTCATTTTTTACTCCTCCTATATAAATAACGAAATAAACAATCAATTTAACATTAACACAGACTTCATCCAATTTATGTAAACAAAAAACTCACGCACAAGCGCCATCTACTACTTTTTAAGAGAAACGTAGTATACTACTTTAATAATAAATGGTCACATTGTAATGGTTTAGAGGTTAAAGTCTTAAACATACATAAAGAATATACGACGATAAATAACTGTAGAAGAAATCTATTAAAGATTAAAACAGTTTAAATAATTGTGCAACTAACTTTTTGTAATTAATCCGCTTAACAAGTTCATATAAACATCAGGATCGATAACTAATTATGGAGCGAAAAGTGTCCTAGAATTTGTTGCATTTCTAACAGCGGATGAGATTAAAATGGAATAAAAATTTTGGAGAGACATGCAAGATGGAATATGAATTTGGAATAGACGCGCAATTTGCGATTATTGTTCTTCAAGTATTTGGTCTCGCCCTTAAAAGATGACCATTGTGTGATTTTTGTACTTCCAAAGGAATTTACAATTACAATACACGGCCACGTACTAAAGAACTTCTGTGGCTTATAATTTATATAACTATTCTGCATCCTATAAAAGCGCATTGATATGTCCACACATACTAGCAAACGCACATTTGTTTGCTTTTTATGTACTTATTCTTCACCATTTAAAAGCAAGCTGTTAATTCATATGCAGTTTCATACTAATGGACGCCCATTTACTTGCAATTTGTGTAATTATGCTGCATCTTTTAAAAATACCTTGAAAATTCATATGCGATCCCATTCTAACGCATGTTCATTCCTATGCAATTTATGTAATTATTTTGCATTTAGTAAAAGTGGGCTGAAAATTCATATGCGATTCCATACTAACAAACGTACATTCCCATGCAATGTATGTAATTATTCTTCATCTTGTAAAAGTAGCCTAGAAATTCATATGTTTTCCCATACTAAGGAACGTCCATTTGTATGCTTCTTGTGTAATTATGCCGCGTCTTGTAAAAGTCACTTGATAATCCATATGCGGTTCCATACAAACGAACGTCCATTTACATGCCATTTATGCACTTATTCTGCATTTACCAAAAGTAGCTTGAAAATTCATATGCGGTCTCATACTAACGAACGTCCATTCCCATGCAATTTATGTAATTACTTTGCATCTTGTAAGAGTCACTTGACAATCCACATGCGATCCCATACTAAGGAACGTCCATTTGCATGCAATTTATGTAGTTATTCTGCATTATACAGAAGTAGCTTGAAAATTCATATGCGTTCTCATACTAAGGAACGTCCATTTGCATGCATTTTGTGTAATTATTCTGCATCTCGTAAAAGTAGCTTGAAAATTCATATCCGGTCCCATTCCAACGAACGTCCATTCGCATGCAATTTATGTAACTATGCTGCATCTCGTAAAAGTAACTTGAAAATTCATATGCAGTCCCATACTAATGAACGTTCGTTCGCATGTAATTTATGTAATTATGCTGCAACTTGTAAAAGTAGCTTGAAGATTCATATGCGGTCCCATACTAACGAACGTCCATTCGTATGCAATTTGTGTAATTATGCTACATCTTTTAAAAATACCTTGAAAGTTCATATGCGATGCCATTCTAACGCATGTTCATTCGTATGCAATTTATGTAATTATTCCGCATCTAGTAAAAGTGGCTTAGAAATTCATATGCGATTCCATACTAACAAACGTCAATTCCCATGTAATGTATGTAATTATTCTGCATCTTGTAAAAGTAGGCTAGAAATTCATATGTATTCCCATACTAAGGAACGTCCATTTGTGTGCTTCTTATGTCCTTATTCCGCGTCTTGTAAAGGCCACTTGATAATCCATATGCGGTTCCATACAAACGAGCGTCCATTCGCATGCCATTTATGCACTTATTCTGCATCTTGTAAAAGTAACTTGAAAATTCATATGAGGTCTCATACTAACGAACGTCCATTCGCATGTAATTTATGTAACTACTTTGCATCTTGTAAGAGTCACTTGATAATCCATATGCGGTCCCATACTAACGAACGTCCATTCGCATGCCTCTTGTGTAATTATTCTGCATCTCATAAAAATAGCTTGAAAATTCATATACGGTCACATACTAAGGAACGTCCATTCGCGTGCAATTTATGTAACTATGCTGCATCTCGTAAATGTAGCTTGAAAATTCATATGCAGTCCCATACTAACAAACCTCCATTCGCATGCAATTTATGTAATTATGCTGCATCTTGTAAAAGTGACTTGAAAATTCATACTAACAAGCAACAATTCACTTGCAATTTGTGTGATTATACCGTATCACAAAAAAGTAGTCTACAAAACCATGTGCAGGCACATACTTATGGACTGCCATTTACAAGCAATTTATGCGATTATTCTGCATCACAAGAATGTCATTTACAAAAGTATATGTATTCGTATACTAAGTAATGTTTATTTAAATGCAAGGTATACAAAGTTTATATATTTTCACATTCTAACGAACAGCATTTGCATTCTTGTTATGTCCTTATCCTGCACCTTATAAGAGTAAGTTGATAACCCATATACGGTCCTATACCATTCGGGTGCAATTTGTGCGATTATTCATCATGACAACGAAATACTCTACAACAATATTTGTGGTTGTACGCTAGAAAATTTCTATTTGCTTAAAATTTGCGTAATTATTCTTAGTCGTTACCATGTCCTCATAATGTGTGTGAATTTGACAATGAAATTTTTCAACAACGAATTTGTTGTCCACAAAGGTACTACATGAAATGTAGTGATCTATGGATTGATATCTGCGGAATTTGTTAACTACAGTGTTCCTCACAATAAAATGACAAGCTACAGATGCTAAATCAGTAAAAAAACTTGAAACAATGGCCACCTTCCTTTTACATGTGAAATGAGTATATCGTCTCGTGTTCTAAAATGAGAATTTCAGTTACACTCAGTTGGTAAAAGGGAGGGCTTTTTCAAGATCAGCTTTGTTATTATTCAGTTTGACACGTGACAAAGTAAACAATTAAATAGAAACGAAAAAATGGTTTTATCTAAACCTAACTCACGTAAGAGTAGACTAACAAACGGAATGTTATTAAGTGTAAGTTGCCTTCAAAGTATAAAACTGGAAGTTCATTTAACAATATTTTTAGTTGTTTGATTCAAAGAGTGAGTGGAGTTCCACTAGTGATGAAAACAATTGTATTCTTCGTCTTTTATTTCTGATTCATATGTGGAAACGGTTTACCCACGAAGAAGGCAATTTCACAGAATAAAGGATTTTATTTCCATAACTGTTCATCAGTACGATGAGCAAGAATTCAAAGAGGATATTAGGCTTGAAAGGGAAATTTGTTACTGGTTTATAGGTAACTTACTATTTAGGTTTCGTTAGTGTTTATTAAAATATAAATATTATATTTACAGAAAAGCTTGAAGAAGCGACAGTGTTACCTAATCATAAATTTGTTTGAGAAAAGATTAATTGAGAGAAAGCCATGTTAATGACGATATGGTATTTAAGTAATACGGAAACTTTTCGACAAATTTCTAAGAAATTTTATGTTACCAAAAGCTCAGCAAAAAGAACCATTACATGAGTTGTAAATTGGATGGTAGACGTGAGCAAGAATTATATTAAATGGACCAATGGGTAACAACAAATATTATCCGCTAACAACGTAGTGGTATGAGTAATTGTGTTGGTGTAATTGATGGGTCCCACATATACTAGAAAACCAATTAAACATGCTCATGTTTACTGTAGCCGTAAGTCTGAGTATAGCATTCTCCTACAAGCTGAATGCGATCACAATAGAAAGTTTATTGATGTATTTTGTGGAGAGGCAGGATCAATCCAGGATACTCAACTGTAAGGCGATCATGATTGTATGAATGATGTTACATTACATGTGATTTTTCAATGCTCCACCCGAAGGTACTACATTGGCCAGGAAGCGAGTTTTTTTTACCTGGAAAATTTTGAATTTTGCCGAATCCTTGCTGTTCCAAGCAAGGTAGGGATCTTTAACGTGCGTGACAACACTCACACACGGGACCTCCATTTTACCTCTCATCCGAACGAGGGTGTATTTTTGCGAAAAATGCTCGCCTAACATTTTTCAAGCGGACCGTGTCGGAATTCGCACCCGGGACCTAGGGCGTAGTAGTCACACACATACCACTACGCCACGGAGCCGCCTTGAAAGATGTTACAACGGATTTTTAGGAAATGATTATATGTTGGTCGATTTTGCTTATGCAAACTTACAGTGGTTGATTTTACCTATCCATGACAATGGACATTTAACTAGAAATCAGAAAACATTCAATTATCGAGTAGTCATTAAAAATAGTTTCAGGTTTTTAAAAGGTTGACTTAGAAGTCTTAAAAAATTTTAGAACGAAAATGTGGTGTTTATTGTGAAATGTGTTGTTGCGGCTACAGTTCTTTATAATATATGCATGTATTTTAATGATGAAGTGTGTTTGTTGATGAAGAGAATGGTGCGGAAGGATATCACGAAAACAGTAATTAATAGATCAGTGGTTTAAGTGCAAACCATGCTAGAAGAATTGAAATATTTAATGAAATGTTTCCAACACAGTCACCAGCCTTAATTTAAATTTTGCTTTGTACTAACTTACACTACTCGTTGTGTAATTGGTATTAGAAATTAGTACACAACCAATATCCTTTTATTTTAAATAATTATAATTTTTTCTTATGGACTAAAGAAACAGTCTGTAGAATTATAAGCAATAACTGTAATAGTTATTACTCGTATATGTTATGTATTTTGTATTTATTTGAACAGAATAAGCACATCCATCTGGATATTTATATTGTACAATATGACACTAGCATAGTTAATAGTAAAAACTACAGTTACAATTAAAAATCACAAAAGTAATTGATCTACATCCAATCGGTGGAAGACTTCAATTTTTTTCATTTCGAGCTCCAATTTTTATCGCAATAGTGGATTTCTTTTTTGTTTCAATTTTAATGACTTCGACAAATACTTCTCGTATGTTGCTCCGAAAGCTGAGATACACGTCCTGCAGGGATGGAGGTAAAAGGAAGTAGAGTTAGCTTTAGAAATTAAGGGTTAGATCTAAGCACTTAGTTCTAAGGTAGAATAAGAAATGTACGGCATCAACGCCACAGTACATATAGATATAGGTATAGCGCAAATGCGACTTGTACTAGATTATCCAGGTTACAAGTCATAGGTAGGCTTATTAATTGAAAAAAAAAAGAAAAATATTGTGTATCACTATGCTGATAGTGATACCATAGACGGCTATTAATATTATACATTTGCCATATAGCTACATCATGCACAGATCCAGCATATCTTGCGCTGGATCCTATAATTGTTGCATTTGAATCTAATACCTACGCAATAAGGGTTAATATAAAAATTTATATCTGTTCTACTATAATAATTCTGTGATTGGTGGCAGGGCACTTCTAGATAACTTTAAATAGTATTTGCTAAGTTGCAAGCATAACGTCCTTTCCTGTTAATGTATACAAATGAAGGGCGATCTTGATCTGCTACAGGTGGAGCAACTATTTTAACATGAGTTCCGTCGATCACTCCCAATACTCCACACATTCCCCATTTCTCATAAAAGCAAGGAATGTATAAATAAAATAAATTTTGGTCACATTAGATTTGCTAATAATAAACATTCCCTTGCTTAATATGGTTCTTGTTTTCTAGTATTGGAAATTTTACCCAAACCCTTAATAAGCTGTTAGTGATCAACAGGTATATGTCATTGACAATTCTGCTTAGGGTGGACTGACCTGACTCAATGATATCTGCCTACAGAATTTAGAAATTTAAAGTAGTGAATACCTAAAAAGGTATCGTTTCTTAAACTACAATTTCTATGAAATACATATCGTACTTAACCGTTAAATGTAACGGTATCGTTCCAGTTTGAACTGTGAAAGGGTTTAGGTTTGTAATCAGTTTTATGATACTTCTTTCTAAACGAAACCTTTGGTTGAAATGCATAGCTGGCATTTCAAAGGGTTTAGAATGTTTCTTAAATTTTTCTTCAAATATGTACGCGGTTCCTAAAGAGCAACCTCATTATTGTCGTCAACTTGCAAAGATAAAAGCATAACTTACTGATCTTCATACCTATTTCACCCGATTGACGGCGGTATATTTTCAAACATAGAAACTAACTTTTACTGGCAGTATAAGCACAAGCACTATCTAGTATCTTCTAACTAGAATGAAGTAATGTTCAAACGGTGTTATTAGTTTAGATCATCGAATAATTACAAGAAATCACACTCGGCGTTTTCAGGAAGACCAAATTTCTTTACGGATGTTTAAAATCCGCCATTATTTTGTTGGTATGTCATAGAATAATAATACAATCAGGTAAGTGTTGTGTATTATTATTCTGTGGTGTATACCTCATCCTCCCTATGGTTTATTGCACTGTCCTTGTTTAACGTTGTAATTTCACTTCAATAGGTTCCTCTATTACGTTAGGGCCTAAATTCTAAATTATGTAATTTTGCTTACAATAGTCAATTTAAATATTTAAAGCAATTTCTAACTCACCGTTTTTAAATTCCCCGCTGTATCTGTGTACCTACAGAATAATGGCTAAAGGTCATGTACTTTTGGTACATGAAAAGCAATGTAATTGATGAAGGGTGTCATTTCTTTGCGAAGCGTAATATTATTCTATGGTTTACATGTGTTAAAGTCTGACGCATATATAAAATATTTACTAAGATAAATTACTACGGAAGAAAAGCATTTAAGATTAAAACAGTTTAAATAATTGTGCAATTAATTTATTGTAATTAATTCGCTTAACAAGTTTACGTAAACGACCTAATCTATAGTTAAATTTGAAGTGAAAGGCGTCTTGTAGAATCTGTTCTAATTTCTAACAGAGGATGAGATTAAAATAAAATACGAGTTTGAACATTCAACCAAGTTGCAAAAGTACGTTATCGGAATATGTATTTTGAGTAGACACGCGATGTTTATTATGCTTCGCGTATGTGATCTCATCCTTAAAAAGTGTTCATTATGTGGTTTTGAAACAATTTTAGTATTTTTCTTGTTTGTCTATTTGTAGCTAAACAGCTTTAGATGCCAGGTTTATTAGCAATTTTTGTTTGTCTTATCGGTGTCTACACCCCCTTTAAATTAATAACATAAAACTAATGTTATCCTGTATGTTGTTTTATTAACAAAATAAATTTATTCAAAATGATTTTATTGACGTTATAAAGCAGGTAGGTATCTAAACTGTTTGGCTTGGGGATTTTTAAATTTACCCTTTACAATAAATTCACTTAAAATAGGATTTTAAAAACCTAAGACGACGGTAATTAACCGATCTTTACCTGACTGTCGTCATTTAACCATGAACGCCAATGTGTGAGTGAAACAGTATCACATTCAGTGCAGCGGTATTTTTTTAACTCGTAAGCATGCAAAAACAAAGCAAGTTCAGTCCGTTCAATGATCTCGACACACTGATGACATAAGTTTGATCAGCGGAGAAAGTCCATAGCCTTTGCCATAGTCCGTCTATTTACTATAAAGTGTTGTTCCATTCAATCCTTCTAAGTTTAACATTTTGGTAGCAGCTAAAGTACATTGAGTTATTTCGTTTGGCAGTAAAAATGCACTCTATTTCACTAATTTAAGTTTGCTGAAGATCACAACTTAATTGGTCGACTTTAAGGCATGTTGTGATTGTATATTTTTATTTGTGACTTAGTCAACATTGCAATGGTTTTAAAACAATTTTAGGACTTTTCTTTGTGTGTCCATGTGTAGCTAGGCTGTTTGCTTTAGACGCCAGCTTTATTAACAATTTTTGTTTGACTTATCGGACTCTACACCCCCCTTTAAATTAAAAACATAAAACTAAGAACACCTTGTAAATTGTTCTATTAACTAATAAATTTATTCAAAATTGTTTTATTGACGTTATAAAGCAAGTAGGTACCTAAATTGATTGGTTTGGGGGGTTTTTTAGTTTACCTTTACGATAAATTTACTTAAAACGGGTTCTAAAACCTAAGACGTCAGTAATTGACCTATCTCTACCATTACCTGGCTGTCGTCATTTAACCATGAACGCCCATGTGTAAGTGAAACAGTATCACATTCAGTGCAGCGGTACTTTTTTAACTCGCAAGCTTGCAATAACAGTGTAAGTTCAGTCCGCTCAGTGATCTCGCCACATTGGTGACATAAGTTTGATCAGCGGAGAAAGTACATAGCCTTTGCCATTGCTCGTCTATTTACTATAAAGTATCGTTCCATTCATTCCTTATAAGTTTGTCTTCAATTAATAATAAAAATTTGACCTACTGCATTATAAACTTTTGAATTTTCATAATACTTTAGCTGTTGTTATTTCTGTGTAATTGTCATATAGGCGCCATCTGTCCTGTGGTAGCCAAAACTAAACTGTAGAGTATGTAAAGCAATTACAGTTAAGATCACTAATTTGGTCTGAATACCGTACATTGTCGCTAGTGTCGAAGGAATAACCGCTTAAAATGTTCAATAAACTGTGGCATTTTTTCGTCCATTCAGTTGAGTATCTTCTTAACACTTCAATCAACGGTCTTACGCATACATAAATAATAATATACGTACAAAGATACATCACTACGGAAGAAATGCATTTAAGATTAAGACAGTTTAAATATTTGTGCAATTAATTTTTTGTAATTAATTTGCTGCTAATTTTGGAGTGAAAAGTGTCTAATAGAATCTATTTCTAACAGAGGATGAGATTAAAATAAAATACGCGTTTGAACGTTCAACCAAGTTGACGCATTTTGAGTAGACAGCCATGATTATTATGCCTCGCGTATTGTGGTCCCATCCTTAAGTGTTCATTATATGATTTTTGTACTCCCAAAATAAATCTACAATTACATTGCACGGTCATGTACTAAAAGCCTTCTGTGGCTTATTATTTATATAGTTATTCTGCATCCTATAAAAGCGCATTGATATGGCCGCACATACTAACGAAAGTCCACCATTTGTATGCTACTTATGTGCACATTCTGCACCTTTTAAAAGTAGGTTCATAATCCATATGCGGTCACATACTAACGAACGTCCATTTGCTTGCAATTTATGTAATTATTCTGCGTCTTGTAAAAGTTACTTGAAAATTCATAAGTGGTCTCATACTAACGAACGTCCATTTGCATGCAATTTATGTAATTATTCTGCATGTCGTAAATATGACTTAAAAAGTCATATGCAGTCTCATACTAACGAACGTCCGTTCGCATGCAATTTATGTAATTATTGTGCATCTCATAAAAGTGACTTGAAGATTCATATGCGGTCCCATACTAACGAACGTCCATTCGCATGCAATTTATGTAATTATTCTGCATTTCGTAAATATCACTTAAAAAGTCATATGCAGTCTCATACTAACGAACGTCCATTCGCATGTAATTTATGTAATTATTTCGCATCTCGTATAGGTGACTTGAAGATTCATATGCGGTCCCATACTAACGAACGTCCATTCCCATGCAATTTATGTAATTTTTCTGCATCTCGTAAGGGTGACTTGAAGCTTCATATGCGGTCCCATACTAACGAACGTCCATTTGCATGCAATTTATGTAATTATTCTGCATCTCGTAAAAATGGCTTGAAAATTCATACGTTGTCTCATACTAACGAACGTCCATTTGCATGCCATTTGTGTAATTTTTCTACATCATTTAAAGGTAAATTGAAAATTCATATGCGAACACATACTAACGAACGTCCATTTGCTTGCAATTTATGTAATTATTCTGCATCTTATAAAAATTACTTGAAAATTCATATGTGGTCTCATACTAACGAACGTCCATTTGCATGTAATTTATGTAAATATTCTGCTTCTCGTAAAAATGGTTTGAAAAGTCATATGCAGTCTCATACTAACTAACGTCCATTCGCATGCAATTTATGTAATTATTCTGCATCTTATAAAAGTTACTTTAAAAATTCATATGCTGTCCCACAATAACGAACGTCCATTCGCAAGCAATTTATGTAATTATTCAGCATCTTGCAAAACACTTGAAAATTCATATGCGGTCCCATACTAGCGAACGCCCATACATGTGCAATTTATGTGATTATTCTGCATTACAAAAATGTGTTTTACAAAAGCATGTGAATTTGCACACTAAGTAAAATACGGTTAAATGCAATTTATGTGATTATTTTATATCCTATGAAATTGACTGTACGTTCCCACATACTAACGAACGATCATTTGCATGTTTGTTATGTCCTTATTTTGCACCTTACAAGAGTCGGTTGAAAACTCATATAGGGAAAGTCCATTTGTGTGCAATTTGTATAATTATTTTAAACCTGCAAAAATGGCGTAATCAATATTTCCTCGCAATCGATATGAATTCGACAACGAACTTTTTCGGCAACGATTTTCTATGGATGTAACCATACAAAGGTAAAATATGCAAAAGTTAGTTGATATCACTAACGTTCATCTATTTTACTTAATTTTCCAATGGGAGACCTTTGATTGATATTTACAGGATTTATTTACTAGTCTTCTTCACAATAAAATGACAAGCTGAAGGTGCTAAATCGCAAAAAACTTTAAAAAAATTCTAGAATTTGCTTCATTTCCACCACCTTACCGGTTTGGTAATATTTAAAATAATTGAAAAAGCATAGTGTATTATTGAATAATATCAACTAGTAATGCATTATCTACATAAAAACAATAATTTTAAAGAATTTAGAGAATTAAGCTACGTAAAAAGTAATCTTCAATGGAAGCTGAAATTTCTTGGAGGGTGTGTTTTCCCGTATTATGGAACACGCAAGTTTAAAAAACTTTACTAAAAGTGCTATAAAATTGAAATTGTAGAAGAATTTATATACATTATAAATATGAGAAATGTAACTGTACTTTGCAATAGGCGTTAAATACATAAGCATAAACTTAAAATTAAGTTTGAATAAGTATGTCAGAATTTATTTTCAATTAAATTTTTTAAATAATTATTTTCAAAATAAATTTTGTTTTGTCGCTGTTTTATTTGTTTGTTTTATTTTTATTAAAACTGCCCATTATCAAACAACATTACCCTAAAAATTACAATTATAACGTGATTGGTAGCACATGTAAGAGCAAAACGTTTTTGATTCATATGAGTTCTTGAACTGGTATAAGGATTGTCATTATATTTATGATCGATTTTTAACAAACAGAACACTATACTTAATTTCTTGCGATTAACCGACAGTCCTGTTTTTATCTCTTTTTTTACATCGTGGTCAGTCGTACAAGTGTATCTTTTGCAAAAAGACACAGTACACAAAGTAAAATATGCAAAGTTAAAAACGAATTCATGGTATAGAAGTAGGTGGAATTACACCAGAATGTATTGTGTTTGACAAATGTATTTAAAAAGAATTCACACTCATTCAGTTATATTCCAATGACTGGTTAATGGTGAGCCCTTTAAATGTATAGAATGTAATAAAATTTACGGGTGTGGAACAACTATTACATCTATCTGGACTTCTCTTTTTTTTGTATTGTGACTAAGGTGTTACGTTTGAAGTCTGTGAGTATCTTGCCTATGAAATGCAGATAGTTCATAAGTTGCAGGAGACGTTTTGTTATTGCTTGTTCAACGACTTTTAGAGTTTCTGCGTACACCTTACCCGGTGGCTTTATTATTTTTTAGACTCTTTATTGCTAAATCAGATTGCCCAAGTCATTCTTTTCAATGTCTGATTCCGGTTCTAATGCTTCTAGTTCTTGCCCTGTATATAAATTCTTTATATATATATATATAAATATATATAGTTTAGAGATAATGACCTTGTATAAATATGATGATATATTATTAATGGGTTTGAGGTCAGCTGTAGGAAAGTAAACTCTTTTTTAAGGCCTAAATTTTCGAATTTTATTTAAATTCTTGATCACAGGCTTTCTAAAATTTTACAATTAACTAGGCTAACATATAAATGAATTGATAATAACTTACAAGACGAGGTTAAACATTAAATTAACATGAAAATTAAATCGAAATCTTATTTTAAATGATTTTTGCTTCAATTTGTTATAAGAAAATTGTATAACTTGTATAAAAATAAAAATAAAAATGAAAATGTCAAATTTTGAAACCTTTCAGTTTCACTTTTTTATTATTTGACGATTTAAATATAGAATGCCTATGTGTGCATGTATGCATGTGTGTATGTGTTTGTGTGTGTATGAGTGTGGGTGCGTGTACATGTTATATTTATGTGAGTGTCTATGAATATTTGTGATTATGTATATTAATCTGTTTGTTTGTTAGTACGTGTATGTATGAATGTGATAGGATGTGTATGTATGTAATGCTAATCACTACAATATCGATTATTGCATTAGGTATATGTTACTTCTGAAGACTAAGTATGTATGTGTAAATCGAACTTATACCACCAATATCTGTTTTTTTATTTATACAATTTTTTTGGCGAAATATATGATACATTTCCAGAAATAGTCTTTTTTGTGTATCTCTTTCTAGTTCTAAAATTTTAGGATGTTTAAAATCAATTTTGTGATCTAAATCAATTGAGTGTCTTGATAAAGCACAGGAATTTGGTTTGATTCTAATGTCACTTTTGTGTTGGGTTATACGTTGTTTTAAAGTTTGTGACGTTTGCCCAATGTAAGGATTATCACAATCTATACAATTAATTTGGTATACAAGGTTTCTTTGAAATAAATCTAGTGTCTTATCTTTTAATTTTGAAAAAATGCTTCTTAATGTTAAAATGTTTTTTTAGCGTATTTGAAATTGTAATTTTTAAATACTTTAATTAATTTATGAGTTAGGTGGTCATCTATATTTGGTAGTGTTTTATATAGCTGTATAGTTCTGTAATTTTCGTTAGTTGTATTATTATTATCTATATCACCATCGTTATTGTTTATATTATTGTATTTTTTTGTGTTATATAATAATTTTGTTATCAGGTGTATAGGATAGTTATTATTTTTTAGAATCTTTGAAAGCTTTTCATGTTTTATTATGAAAAGAGGATGGGATATCTTTTTATTCGATCTTTTAATCCCAAAATAAAATTTAATTTTGTTTTAAATGGATGATAAGAATAATAATTTAAATATCTGTTTGAATGTGTAGGCTTCTGATACCAATCTAAAATAATTTCATTTTTATCATTTCTAATTAATAAAGTGTCTAGGAATGGTACAGAGTTATTTGATTCCGTTTCTATTGTAAATTGAATGTGGGTATTGTATTTATTAAAAATGTTAAGAGTTTCATCTATTTTATCTTTCGGAATAGCTGTCACTATATCGTCAACAAATTTTTTAATAAATGGAGGATTAAATAAATTATAAATAACTATATATATATATATATATATATATATATATATATATATATATAGTTATTTATAATTACTTTTTGACTAATATATTACTGAGGGTGGCTTTTGATTAGGATGACATTAAGCCAAACTGTGTTGCCAAAGAAAATTATTAATGCTCGCGGACTAGTCTCGGGGTCTATCCCTGCGGAGGCATGATATTGAGGGGGGGTCTTTTTCTATCTTTGAACCTGTCTATGTACAATTTAGGGCACCACTACGTCAATTACATAAACAAAAAATAATCTTCTTAAGGAAAGACGCAGATAAACCTTAAGGGAATTTACTTATGCCTGAAGATAGATTTTCAAAAACATAACTCCATTTCTTTTATACTTAATTATTGCAACCAGAATTGTATAAATCACTGTTTCTCCTGTTAGATTTCCAGAAAAAAAAAACTATTACAATAGTTTGCAGATATGTATTAAAATTATTTGCTGTTTTTTTATATACAAAAAAATAAAGACAAAATCATAAAAATAATAGCATGAAGTGGAATGATCTTAATAAAATTATGTCGACAAATTAGCAGTTGTTAATGGGTGAAGCCCATCATAAAAAAAAATCTCATTACATTAAGCGAATGTTTCAAGCAAAGATCTTTATTTCGGCTCACAAGGTTTGTTATAGAGCAAACTTGAATCTTTATAACATCTGAGTAGCTTTCCAATAAAAGTCAAGAATTATCTTATCATACAACTTGTTTGCAGAACATACGAACATACTTGTTTAAGTAAACATGTAACTCCAGATGTTTATCTGAAAGATGTTAAACTAAACTGTGCCCTAAACGACTATTTAAAATTAACTAATAATAACAAAAAAATCTAGCCAGATCATCTGACATATTCTAAATAAAGTGTAATTTATTTTAACAGGAAATCTTTCGAATTTAAAATTCAGAAATATACTACAACTATTTTAAATCGTTAGGCAAATTATCTTATATGTACTAAATAAAGCATAATTTATTTTAATAAGAGAGCTTTTATATTTTAATATTTGAAGATATGCTAAAAATTTTAAATCATTTAACAAGAAAACTTTTATGTATTTAATAATCGGAAATGTATTGAAATTTTAAATCGTTCAGGTAATTATTTATCTTCCAATTCGACAACGTTTCACGATGAATTTGCTTCTCGCTTGGATTGATGTTTGTTACAAAAAAAGCGTACTCACCGTAAAAAAGGTGCTTACAAAAATTTACAACACCTGCGGGGTTGCAGCCACGTGCCAATGCCGCCACATTATGAACGGACGGGATGCCATCTTCAAAGCTTGACCCACTTCCATATACTACAAAACTATTTAAATCAATTCCTGAAATCTATTAGGATTTTTTTAAAGGTGAAACTGCTTGCTAAAAATTCAAACAAATTAATGACGATAAAGACGCCATATTGTCACGCTTACAAACCGTTATAGAAATCTTGCGTCCACTTTTCTGCATGGTTTCAACAATAATCGTCTCTCATCACGGACCAGGCAACATGCCTTTCCCAAGAATGGAATTTATTTCGATTCAACATAGTAAGGAAATTTTCCTACCACGGTTTTTTTTAAACTAATGCGTCTTATCTGACTACATGCTCGTATAAGAATACAATTAAGTACATCGGGCAAGCGCCTTTTACATCACGCGCATGACTGCACGGATCGATAATCACGTCGACTAACATTATAACGCATTGATCGTGGTATTCTACATAACATATAGCAACTTTGAAATTGCGTATATGTAAAATGTTACAATATATATATATATATATATATATATATATATATATATATATATAAATATTTTAGATAGTTAATTACACAAGGTAAGTTGATAAATACTATAGTATTACAGTGAATAAGATGAAATAATAACTTAGACTTTTATGCAAAGCCCAAATGATCATTTCAAATCGAGCTAGTAATTGAAAGATGGAAAATATAAGGTCTTGGACAGGACTTGAACCTGTATCCTGGTTTTGCCGGAACCATGCGTTTACCAATTACGCCTCCGAGACCGATGACACAATTGGGAAATTTTACAAATTTAAATATATATAGTATTACAAAGCAGAAATTTTCCTATATATATATATATACATATATATATATATATATATATATATATATATATATATTACTCATATTTAGACCAGGGTAGAAAATTAAATAATCATATCAAATAATTTTAATCACCGTGTATAATGAATATTATTAGATAATACGCGGTATTAAAACCGTGAAGCATAAAAATTTATTAGTTTCAGTAAAAATAAGAGATTTAAATCATGTACAAGACGCTTTATATCAAAAGAAACAGTATTAAAAAGCTCTACGTGTAATTTAATTATTCCTAATAAAGAAACAAATGGAAATTACGTGCAAAATTTATATTAATTAACCCTATTTTAAGTAACCGGTATTAAACAAAGTGTACAAATAATAATTAATATTTAATTTGTATTCGCTAAAAATGAAAGGATAGAAGTCAATTTTAATTGGAGTTAATTAAACCATTATTAATAATAAGCATAAAAGTCTGTGAAAATCCAAGATTAAAATACCACGGAATAAGGCTCTGAGAATTAATAGTATGTTTGAACACCTGCGTGGTTTAAAAAGCTCATTCGGCGAAAATTTTGTAGATAACAAATGGTTTCAAAGTATCTTGGAGAAACCGTGGCTTAATATTCACGAGAAGGTGCGATACGGGGTTATTTAACCCAGATAGTCCACATGGACTGAAATAATCGATAATAAGGAATATCAATTTGCACTAATAAAAACAGGGTAGATAGAGACAGATAATATGCGCAAGACCGAGACACATATAGTAAAAAGGCGTGAGTAGAGCAACGTCATGGGGTTGCGATTGGTTGAAAGTAAAAGGCAAAATTGAGAGGTAGAAATAACATTTCTGTATAAAATTTAGTTAGGTATTCTCAGACGTTGCGTGCCGTGTGGAAATTTTCTGAGAGGTAACTGGGGTGAGTACAAAATTCGTAAAAACCGACGCGCGGGCTACGGAATGGGAACCGAGAATGCGAAATTCTTTAGAATTGCCCGTTTTGAGGACTCTACCGACAGACAGGCTAACTTCTATATATACCCAGGTGAATATAAACAAGCTCTCTTAGATCTTTGACTTGATTGAACGCGTTAAACAGTGCTTTTTAGTTTTCCGGTTTTAATATTAAATAATTTAAACAGTTTGCTCGAATATTATGTGATTTAAAACAGCTTGTTCTTTACGTGTTACAATGAATGTACGTTAGTGCACTTAGAAAAGAAGATACAAGGTAATAAAGTTTAGTATCACTGTACCAATTGGTAAAATTTACTATGACAAATAAATACACAAAAATAGGCAGTTTTGGCGTATCTTGGTGAAAGAAGTATGAATTTCTTTGTTATTTTCGGGGTATTAATACTTAAATGGTGCATAAACGTGTCTGGATCCACGAAACAAGGGTCAGATATACACAGAGGAGTTCCGGAAAAGCCCTGAAACAACTTTAAATAAATGGTGATGGAGAAAATTTTAAAGCGTTGAGAATCAGAAGCCGTAAATATAACCCAGTTGGAATGGTGTGATTAACAAAAGGGACAATGTACATTGAAGCTACGAGTGCAAGTAACCTTCAGGTAAATTATACTATTTTGTTTGAACTTTGAGATTTTGGTGTGTGTTGAATAACTTTCTAATTTGTTTATTTAAAATGGACAGTAGTGAAATTGTACTAACAATAATATTTTAATTTTAAGGTGAAATTTGCTTGTTTAAGTAGAAAGGGTATTTAGTATTTATGTTCTGGATTATGATAAAAATATGGGTATGTCTTTGAGCTCAATTAGACGAACCTGGTTAATTAACGTAAAGGGTGGTAGATGCTCCCTTTGTACTCTGCATATATTGTTATAGTAATTAGTAGGCATCCTACAAGGACTTTAATTCTGGATGCACATTAAAATGATAATAAATTTAATTTTGAAATTTTCCGATATTAAAATTTATGCTGAATATTAATTTTGAAATTTTAATGTATTGTGAATATTGATGTAAATAGAGTTGACGTTGATGTTTGTGGTAGGAATGTGTTTGTTTTTTTTATGTATGAGGATGAAACCTATCTAGAGGAGCAGCCGAGGCGATTAACAGAAGAAAGTCAATGGACCAACACAGTTAAAGTAATGAATAGCTTTTCGTAGGATTCACAGCATTCTGGACATCTAATTCGTAGGGGCTCGATTCGAAAAGCGGAGTACCCGGATGTTGGTGGTATCACAGCAAATTTGGCGCCCAACGTGGGGCTCGAGTTCCAAATAAAATTTTTGTGATTTTATTCCAGGAAACTGGCGATCTGAGAGAGAGAGTTTTTGTGTGTGTATAAATTTAAGAGTATTTTAGAGTGTGTGAGTGATTTGAACGTATGCAGAGAAAGGAGTGGTTAAGGAGTCAAGGAGTGGAAATTGGAAGTGACGATAGTGCATTGTGTGAGAAAATTTCGAAAATGGAAGAAGCTGGAGGCGTGTTTAATATCGGAGGAATTCGTCAGCAAAATTAGGGATAAGGTTTGTGATAGAATTATGCCTATAAAGCGTAGCCATTTAGTAGCTCCAAATAAAAAGAAGTTTGTTGTAGTAAATAGTGTTGTGGTGCTTAGGATAGATATAGGAGGTTTAAGCTGTGAACAGGAGTTTGTAATTGTACCTGGACTGAAGTTTCAGAGCATTTTAGGTGTTGACTGTATGATGAAGTTAGGGGTTTTGATAGATATGGAAAGGAAGGTAGTAAGGATTAAAGATAGGGTAGTGCCATGGAAGGGCAGTTATGAAGTCACAGAGGATGACACGGGCTTTAGTATTAATGTAGTAGAGGTAGAGGATGATGAAGGTAAACAGATCAACACAATAAGATGTCCAGAGGAAAGGAAAGTAGAGGTTCAAGCTTTAATACAAAAACATGCAGAAGTAGTGGGGGTAGAAGCAGCATATCAGGAGCAGGTGAAGGCGGAATTAAGTAAAGATGGCAAGTTTGTTTTTAATAAAGTAGAGTTAAGGAATTCATTCTGGCGGATTCCATTACATAAGAATTCTAGAAGGTACATAGGATTTTCCATAGAGGGAAAAATCGATAATTTTAAAGTAGTATCGTTTGGTTTGTCGGCAGAAAAGGAAATGATAATGAATAAGAAACAGACAAGTATAGGGCATGAAGAAGAAGCAGTATATAAGAGTAAGGATAATAGGGATGATAAGTTTATTTTATGTGAGATAATAGGGATGTTAAGTATAGATGTAGAAGGGGGAGAGATAGGGATGAAGAGTATTAGGATGGTAAGAAGAAAGACATGGAGGGTCAAGAAGAGAGTTAGATTTAAATAGGATAGGGATAGAATAGGTGTAGATAGAAGAGTAGAAGTAAGTGTTTATAGAAAATAAAGCTAAATATAGGATAAATATGGGAGATAATTAGGAATAGGTTTAGGATGAGAATAAAGAGTAAATGTAGGAAGAAAATAAGATAGGTTAAGTATAGATATTTCTTATAAGATTAGTGGAGAGTTAGGAATAGAGTAAGAGTAGGATAGGCATATAGGATTAGGTAGGGGGAAGTAAAGTATAGTGAAGATTAATTAAAAGTTAGGAATAGGATACGTATATAGGATGTATATAGGATTAGATGGATAAGTAGGATGAAGTTAGGGATAATTTCAGTTTATAAAATTAAGTGAGAGTTAGGAATAGGATAGGGATATAGGATAGGTGTAAATATTTTTTTGGATTGGAGATAAAGTAGGTAAGTTAGATAGATAAGGGTAGAGAGAGATAGGCAATTTTTTTTTGTAATTTTTTTTGTCTAAATGCTTTATATTTGCATTCAAATAAGTGGGATTATTTGTATTCAAATAGGGGGAAAATACTCATATTTAGACCAAGGTAGAAAATTAAATAATCACATCAAATAATTTTAATCACCGTGTATAATGAATATTATTAGATAATACGCGGTATTAAAACCGTGAAGCATAAAAATTTATTAGTTTCAGTAAAAATAAGAGATTTAAATCATGTACAAGACGCTTTATATCAAAAGAAACAGTATTAAAAAGCTCTACGTGTAATTTAATTATTCCTAATAAAGAAACAAATGGAAATTACGTGCAAAATTTATATTAATTAACCCTATTTTAAGTAACCGGTATTAAACAAAGTGTACAAATAATAATTAATATTTAATGTGTATTCGCTAAAAATGAAAGGATAGAAGTCAATTTTAATTGGAGTTAATTAAACCATTATTAATAATAAGCATAAAAGTCTGTGAAAATCCAAGATTAAAATACCACGGAATAAGACTTTGAGAATTAATAGTATGTTTGAACACCTGCGTGGTTTAAAAAGCTCATTCGGCGAAAATTTTGTAGATAACAAATGGTTTCAAAGAATCTTGGAGAAACCGTGGCTTAATATTCACGAGAAGGTGCGATACGGGGTTATTTAACCCAGATAGTCCACATGGACTAAAATAATCGATAATAAGGAATATCAATTTGCACTAATAAAAACAGGGTAGATAGAGACAGATAATATGCGCAAGACCGAGACACATATAGTAAAAAGGCGTGAGTAGAGCAACGTCATGGGGTTGCGATTGGTTGAAAGTAAAAGGCAAAATTGAGAGGTAGAAATAACATTTCTGTATAAAATTTAGTTAGGTATTCTCAGACGTTGCGTGCCGTGTGGAAATTTTCTGAGAGGTAACTGGGGTGAGTACAAAATTCGTAAAAACCGACGCGCGGGCTACGGAATGGGAACCGAGAATGCGAAATTCTTTAGAATTGCCCGTTTTGAGGACTCGACCGACAGACAGGCTAACTTCTATATATACCCAGGTGAATATAAACAAGCTGTCTTAGATCTTCGACTTGATTGAACGCGTTAAACAGTGCTTTTTAGTTTTCCGGTTTTAATATTAAATAATTTAAACAGTTTGCTCGAATATTATGTGATTTAAAACAGCTTGTTCTTTACGTGCTACAATGAATGTACGTTAGTGCACTTAGAAAAGAAGATACAAGGTAATAAAGTTTAGTATCACTGTACCAATTGGTAAAATTTACTATGACAAATAAATACACAAAAGTAGGCAGTTTTGGCGTATCTTGGTGAAAGAAGTATGAATTTCTTTGTTATTTTTCGGGGGTATTAATACTTAAATGGTGCATAAACGTGTCTGGATCCACGAAACAAGGGTCAGATATACACAGAGGAGTTCCGGAAAAGCCCTGAAACAACTTTAAATAAATGGTGATGGAGAAAATTTTTAAAGCGCTGAGAATCAGAAGCCGTAAATATAACCCAGTTGGAATGGTGTGATTAACAAAAGGGACGATGTACATTGAAGCTACGAGTGCAAGTAACCTTCAGGTAAATTATACTATTTTGTTTGAACTTTGAGATTTTGGTGTGTGTTGAATAACTTTCTAATTTGTTTATTTAAAATGGACAGTAGTGAAATTGTACTAACAATAATATTTTAATTTTAAGGTGAAATTTGCTTGTTTAAGTAGAAAGGGTATTTAGTATTGATGTTCTGGATTATGATAAAAATATGGGTATGTCTTTGAGCTCAATTAGACGAACCTGGTTAATTAACGTAAAGGGGTGGTAGATTCTCCCTTTGTACTCTGCATATATTGTTATAGTAATTAGTAGGCATCCTACAAGGACTTTAATTCTGGATTCACATTAAAATGATAATAAATTTAATTTTGAAATTTTCCGATATTAAAATTTATGCTGAATATTAATTTTGAAATTTTAATGTATTGTGAATATTGATGTAAATAGAGTTGACGTTGATGTTTGTGGTAGGAATGTGTTTGTTTTTTTATGTATGAGGATGAAAGCTATCTAGAGGAGCAGCCGAGGCGATTAACAGAAGAAAGTCAATGGACCAACACAGTTAAAGTAATGAATAGCTTTTCGTAGGATTCACAGCATTCTGGACATCCAATTCGTAGGGGCTCGTTTCGAAAAGCGGAGTACCCGGATGTTGGTGGTATCACAGCAATATATATATATATATATATATATATATACATATATATATATAACATACATATATATATTTATATATATATAACACATTCACATAGCAGTGACATTCAGCGCGTAATTTACTTATCCGCATCTTGTACAAATACTTTGAATGTTCATGTATCTCGCCTAGACTAAACAGAACTAAACATCTGCGTTGCAATGTCGATAAAAATAAAAACTGCTAGCAAAACAAAACTGAGCTGTAACGTATGCCTTAATAATACATTTAACAATTCTGGAAGTAGTAAAAGTATTTAAACTGAGAACTCTTTAAAAGTTGTATATGATATGAATTATATAATATGACAAGCTTGTTTTAGGATACCTAGCAACATAAAAATCCTGGTTAACTATTTCATGAACACAAATATAACACCTGCATACCGCACAAGAGCAATCCTCAAGCGTTATGACGACAGTAAAATTGAGTGTACCAATTTACTAAAGCATTACCTCATATGTCGAGAGATCAAATAGACAACAGGTTTGTTAACTTCTTTTACTAATAATCTACCAAAATTTTTATTTTATTCAATACTGGTCTCTCACTAACTATACCTCGAATCTTTAGTTCATAATCCAAATCCTCTTTAAGTAAACATACGATTGGAAATTTTTCAGACATATTTGAAACACCCTAATTTCCTAACTAACTTAGAAATCTAAACGACTAAATTTTCATTCAAACGATCAAAGCGTATTCAAACATTTAAAAAAAACTTCACCATAAATAATTTGTATAAGTCCAAACTAGTAAGAAGAATAATATTAAATCCTTAAAAAAAATCGTTTTATTTTCCCAAGCAGTATTAGATATGTATAATGAACAAAGGTAACTCAAGATATAAAATTAAGCAAAATAAATTCAGACCTAAATATGAAATCGAAGTCGAGCAACAATTATTCCAGAAAAAATCTAAAAACAAAATTTATCAAAAACAGATTTGGGTTGCGATAATCTAAACACCAAAACAATTTAAAAACAAGTATAGGCGAAAGCTATATCTAAACCAAAGCAACTTTGAGCCAAAATAAAATCGACATCCAAAACAGAATTTAGCTAAAATAAATTTAGGCAACAAAAGGTCAAAGTCAAAAAGTAAATTTGGTAAAAATAAATTTTTGACAAAACAAAATCAAAAGTCGAAAATATATGTGAGTACAATACATTAAGAGGTAAAAAAGGAAATAAACAAAGGACTTACCTCTGACCTACCTGTATTATGCCTGAAGGAACTTGGTTTATGGATATTGAATGTAGTACAATAATAACAACACCAATCACGGTATTCCTTTTCAGGATAACCAAACCTAATACCCCTTTCTGGGAGGATATGCACGGTATAACTCTAGAATACTACATTACTTTTACTCCCAGCACCATTTACAATCTTTTTCCACATCCCTCGGTCCCTACACACTTCTTTTGCTTTTGTAACATTCATACATTGCTTTCGGCATGCACTTTTATTCCTCATAATTCTTACCTGTTGTTCTTTCAGAACCTCCTTTACTACATCCAACCATCTTTTACACGGTCTGCCCCATGCACCTCTACCAGTCATCTTGCTTGCATATATACGTTTGGTAAGTCTGTCTTCGTTCATTCTTTCCATATGTCCAAACGATCTAAACGTACTTCTCACGCTTAACTCCTTAAGCGTTACTTGCAGCCCACACTCTGCTTTAATCTATCCCTTTGGCACTTTGTCTCTCAACGTTTTCCCGCACACACACTTCTTAGGAAGCTCATTCTAGCAGCATTTATATGACTAACATGCATTTGCTGCCAGACCCTAGTTTTTCTTCCATACAGAACAGTTGGCCCGCTTTGCATTTATACTCTATCTTTCATTCCTGTTCACTGCCCACCTGCTTACAAACACTTTTCTTCCAACATTTGTCCTCCTTACTATTTCACCATCCAGCTTTCCATTACTCAAAACTTTCTACCTAGGTACACGAACTCATTCACTTTCTCTATCGTGTCATTGTTCATTTTAAATGCAAAGTCATCAATTCCGCCATTTTTGTCAAAAATCAATACTTTTGTCTCATTTACATTCACTTTTAATTGCATATTTCCACACGATTCCGAAAGTATGACCATTCGACCAACAATATTGCATCGTCCGCATACAACAGCAAGCCTGCCTGATACATTTATTCATAAATACATTGAACAGTCATGGTGACATCACACAGCCCTGACTTACATCTTCCACAATGTCAAAGTATTGCCCCATGTTACCATTCGCACGTACACAAACTATAATGCCTTTGTACATCGCTCGGATAGATTTTATCAAGCACTTGCTCACACCGTATTCACGCAGCGCTTTCCATAATTCACTTCTGTTCACAGAGTCATACGCCTTTTCCAAATCTACAAATGCTACATAAATTTTCTTTCTGGCTTGCATACACTTTTCAACAATTTGCTGCATTGCGCACATATATAATCCACACATCCTCTTCCATACATAAAACCACATTGAACGTCCCATATCTTGCTCTGCGTTCTCTTACGAACTCCCTCGATCACAAGATTTCCATACACTTTACTGGGTATACTCAACAGATTTATCCCGCGATAATTTTTGCATTCATACTTGCTGCCTTTACCTTTGATCGCACTCTTTCAATCTTCAGGCACCTTCGCTTGTTCTACACACAACTCTATCAGTTTTGCACAAACATTCAATCGGCACCACAGACCCATACTTAAGCATTTCACTTGTTATTCCATCTACACCCGTCGCTTTGCCATTCTTTAGAGTTCTCACCGATTTCCATACCTCATCTACGCTGCATTCAAACTTTATAGTATTATCTACTTTTTCGACCAGTATGTTACTGCTATCTTTATCATCCATACAGTTATCTGTATCCTTCTTGCCATAACCATACAGCGTCTTGAAATACTCTTTCCAACAGCTTCTCACACTTGAATGTAGTACTTAGCTACCATCTCTCCCTTGCCTATTGCAGCTTTGAAAAGCGAATGTAGCTCGAATATTGTTGTGAAGTGCAAAGCAATGGTTTTATACATCTGTGCAAATATTTTCTTCTCTTTTATACACGTATGTCTGAAATGTAGAAAGCGAGACGTACCTTGAATACCTATCTTTTGTCTTGGATTAAAGATGAATTCCTTAGACTTAGATTAATTTTATGAACTGCACGTAGTTAATACTGAAAAAAATGAATTATAGCAACGATAAAAAGATACCAAATTATGTCATTGATGCTGATAAGGCTATTAGAATTAAATATATATTATTTATATCGGCCTTTGATAAGCCCTGGTCTTTTTGGTTATAGTATACTTTAAAATTACTGGGGACTGCATAACCAATAAACTCAGTTTTTTAATGAAAGGTGCATCTTCCACATTAAAGTTTTCATATTGCTGAGCTCTTATTTTTTGTTCTTGTATAAGTCTTTTAACGATTTCTCGTTATTTAAGTATTCATTCCAAACTGTTTCGTATTAGTTAAAACAAACTATGGTGGATTTAAATTGTGCAGTGCGCTTGCACCTCTTAAAATAAAACGCGTGCAAAAGTGGTTTTGTGAAGTTTATCGACGACTCTTCTTTCGACCTAGTAACGGGACGGTTGTGCGTGACAAGCTATACCCAATAAAGTATAGTGCTTGCAACAGTGCATTCAACTGACTTCCCCGGGGGCATTCCAGCAACATTGAAGAGGACCACACACCAAGGACAATATTGGTGAGTGAATTTATGCCTTCTGTTTGTTTGTTTTTTACATGCATACAACTTACGCATTTAAAGCTTGCGTTTTGTTCTACTTCGCAATACAGTCCACGATTAATAAGACGCGCCAGCACATTTATCTAAGTTAATTAATTACACAAACTTTTTTTAATTTCATCTAGTCTAGAAACCGTAGTAAGAAAAACACCCTTAAAATGCAATAGAAGATTGGTCATTTATAGTTTATAAGGCACTATTGCATCGTATTATTAAAAAAATACGTAGTACACTTTTCCCAGCCAGTAAATAAGAATCAGGAACTTTATTGTCTAAAATAATATTGCTTCGATTCACATGGAGTTCAGAAACTCAATAACCACAAAACTTATAAAATGCAATAAAATTAATGATTGTTCTTACAGGAATTGAAAACATCGATCTTAACGTAAGAAAGCATAGATGTATATAGTGTAGAAGCGGAGTACAGAATTTTCACAAAGAGTGGAAGATTAAAAAGTTTGAATGAACTAAATAAAGAAAAAACAAGGACCTATGTACGTAGGTTATTGGTCTTCGGCGAGGTAGCAAATCAAACCAAGTACAAAATGATGCGTCGATAACAACGAACGTATACCTACGCGGTCGCCCTTCAACGGAGACAAGAACAAAAGTATGATTCAAGAGTAACTGGCAGGTGTTGATAGAGACAATGGCCTTCAGGCCGGATGCAAATACTACTCAACTTTGTTTTAAGAATTGACCAGGGTATGAATTTAAAATCGAGGCTCGGTTGTGAAGTGCAAGGGTGAAAGTAAAGTTTCATTCATCAACGCATGTTTAATAAATCACGAAAATGGCGTGTCCTAATCGGCCAAGGAAATAATTGGTCCATCAGTAAGTTATTCTAGAAACCCTTAAAACACAAATTGTGAGTAGTTCTTGGTTTTTTTATTGTACTCTGTTGACGCTTTAAAATTATGTATAGGTAGACGAACTTGTAAATGTAATTGTAATTGGTTCGTAAAGCAACAGAATTAGTTATTTACATTTAAGAATAAAACTAGTAGAAAAACAATTTGAAACTTTTAAAATGCTGAACGTGCGTATTAAGTGAAACGCAAGCTTTAATTGTAAGACGGATCTCGGCATTGTGAAAACAGAAGTTAGGTTTGTTTTACAAATTTCAGAATTAGTTGTTCGTCATTTCCAAGCAGTTGGGATTTAGAGAATGTCGTAAATCAATTTAGGAGTCCATTTCAATGAAATGGTAGTACTATTTTCAGTTTACGGTATTTTTAGGAGTTCTATTAATAATACCTGGCCAGAAGAGGTTAAGTTACGTTCTTAAATGGAAGGGTAATGATTATGTTGTTGAAGTTTATTAGTGAGTCTAAATTTGAATACAATTTTATTTACAGTTAGTTATAGGGTAGGTAATATCATTGTGCTCTAGGTAGCAAATATATCGACGATGTTGTTTTTTAACCTGACAATTACTAAAACCTTTTAAAGTAAGTTATATTTGTAACATAATCCTATATTCTAGCCATTTTACCTTTTCAGATTTTTTTTATTTTTATCATTTTATTATAGGAACCTACTCACGCATCACTGAAAGTTAGTCGGTGCATCTTTAAAATTGTTACGGAGTTCCCCCTCCTTCTAGGCAACTCAAAAAACGTAATTTCTACGCTTAACAATCTTAAAATATTAAAAAGTCCTGTATCCTCCATATCGTTCATATTCATGCCGCCAAAAGCTACTACATTTAATGAATAATTCATTTTAACTGTGGGGCCGAAAATAAAGAAGGGAGGGAGATCTCAAAACAACACACACACACACGCAAGCGCGCACACGGTGTGTTTATCGGCAAATTTTCTGCTTTAGTCAGCATTTTTTGTACATATATTTTCGTAATCGCTTTCAAATACTTGGGTATTCACATAAAAATATAATGCCTACATACGTGTTATTAGTTTCGTCAACAAATTTTCACAACAAAAACACACACACGCACCATAACGTGGACTATTTACGACACTGTTTCATTAAATAAAAACAATGGTTTACAGGATTATAAGAGAATCGCAACATACTCCAAAACCGTAGAAATATAAACGTTTGGTGCATTTTAATGTACAAAAGAAAATATTTAGAGGTTGCAATGAAACAAACACAAGTAATTTTTTGTACGATAAAATATGTGTGACAACTAATATGATTTGAATGCTAAAGTAAAATAGCGAATACCGGTCACGCGACTTTATAGTTAGCGAGTTATTTAGCTTTGTGTGGCGAAAACTCTCTATTAAATGGACAACTTACACCTGTAGATTTTCAAACATTGCAACTAATTTTTATACGAGTGTTTAGCTGCAGGGGTAAACCCTCCAATAACAAATCAGCGCATTTCACATACTATTTAATATTTTTCTAACAGTTTAATTTATTATCAATTTTCAATTATATAAATATGGCAATTCAAATAAATCTAAACAAAAATTAGTAGGTTGAAATGTAGAGGGTGTAATTAAAAAATAAGTTTTATTAGGTTATAATGTGGAGGTACTAAATAATACATAAAGGTTAGCAGCTCCTGAGCTGCTGCATATCTATTGGAGGGTTTAACCCTGCAGCTAGATACTCGTAATTATTCTGTACTGTATAAATCTGACTCAAGCACACCCGCCATCTACTACTTTTTAAAGTAAACGTAGTATAGTACACTTATAATAAATGGAGACACTGTAATGGTTTAGAGGTTAAAGTCTTAAACATACATACAGAATATACGACGATAAATAACTGTAGAATAAATCTATTAAAGATTAAAACACGTTCAGTAATTGTGCAACTAACTTTTTGTAATTAATTCGCTTAACAAGTTCAAATAAACGACACGATCGATAGCTAATTATGGAGCGTAGTGTCCTAGAATTTGTTGCATTTCTAACAGAGGATGAGATTAAAATGGAATTAAAATTTTGGGTAGACATGCAAGATGGAATATGTATTTGGAATAGACGCGCAACTTGTGATTATAGTTTTTCAAGTATTTGGTCTCCCCTTAAAAAATGTTCATTGTGTGATTTTTGTACTCCCAAAGGAAATTTACAATTACAATACACGGCAACGTACTAAAGAACTTCAGTGGCTTATAATTTATATAACTATTCTGCATCCTATAAAAGCGCATTGATATGTCCACACATACTAGAAAACGCACATTTGCTTGCGTTTTATGTACTTATACTTCACAATTTAAAAGCAAGCAGTTAATTCATATGCGGTTTCACCTTATGAACGCCCATTTGCTTGCAATTTGTGTAATTATGCTGCATCTTTTAAACATACCTTGAAAATTCATATGCTGTCCCATTCTAACGCATGTTTTTTCGCATGCAATTTATGTGATTATTCTGCATCTAGTAAAAGTGAGTTGAAAATTTATATGCGATACCATACTAACAAACGTTCATTCCCATGCAATTTATGTAATTATTCTTCATCTGGTAAAAGTAGCCTAGAAATGCATATGTATTCCCATACTAAGGAACGTCCATTTGTATGCTTCTTGTGTAATTATGCCGCGTATTGTAAAAGTCACTTGATAATCCATATGCAGTTCCATACAAACGTACGTCCATTCGCATGCGAATTATGCACTTATTCTGCATTTAACAAAAGTAGCTTGAAAATTCATATGCGGTCTCATACTAACGAACGTCCATTCCCATGCAGTTTATGTAATTACTTTGCATCTTGTAAGAGTCACTTGACAATCCACATGCGGTCGCTTACTAACGAACGTTCATTTGCATGCAATTTATGTAGTTATTCTGCATCATACAAGAGTCGATTGAAAATTCATATGCACTCCCATACTAAGGAACGTCTATTTGCATGCATTTTGTATAATTATTCTGCATCTCGTTAATGTAGCTTGAAAATTCATATCCGGTCTCGTACTAACGAACGTCCATTCGCATGCAATTTATGTAACTGTTCTGCATCTCGTAAAAATAACTTGAAAATTCATATGCAGTCCCATACTAATGAACGTTCGTTCGCATGTCCATTCGCATGCAATTTATGTGAATATTCTGCATCTAGTAAAACTGGCTTGGAAATTCATATGCGATTCCATACTAACAAACGTCAATTCCCATGTAATGTATGTAATCATTCTGCATCTTGTAAAAGTAGGTTAGAAATTCATATGTATTCCCATACTAAGGAACGTCCATTTGTGTGCTTCTTATGCACTTATTCCGCGTCTTGTAAAAGTCACTTGATAATCCATATGCGGTACCATACAAATGAACGTCCATTCGCACGCGATTTATGCACTTATTCTGCATTTAGCAAAAGTAGCTTGAAAATTCATATGCGCTCTCATACCAACGAACGTCCATTCCCATGCAAGTTATGTAATTATTTTGCATCTTGTAAGAGTCACTTGACAAACCACATGCGGTGTCATACTAACGAACATCCATTTGCATGTAATTTATGTAGTTATTCTGCATCATACAAAAGTAGCTTGAAAATTCATATACGGTCTCATACTAATCAACGTCCATTTGCATGCATTTTATGTAATTATTCTGCATCTCGTAAAAGTAGTTTGAAAATTCATATCCGGTCCCATACTAACGAACGTCCATTCGCATGCAATTTATGTAACTATTCTGCTCTCATAAAAGTAACTTGAAAATTCATATGCAGTCCCATACTAATGAACGTTCGTTCGCATGTAATTTATGTAATTATGCTGCAACTTATAAAAGTAGCTTGAAGATTCATGTGCGGTCCCATACTAACGAACGTTCATACGTATGCAATTTGTGTAATTATGCTACATCTTTTAAAAATACTTTGCAAATTCATATGCGATCCCCTTCTAACGCATGTCCATTCGCATGCAATTTATGTAATTATTCTGCATCTAGTAAAAGTGAGTTGGAAATTCATATGCGATTTCATACTAACAAACGTCAATTCCTATGTAATGTATGTAGTTATTCTGCATCTTGTAAAAGTAGGCTAGAAATTCATATGTATTCCCTTACTAAGGAACGTCCATTTGTGTGCTTCTTATGCACTTATTCCGCGTCTCGTAAAAGCCACTTGGTAATCCATATGCGGTTCCATACAAACGAACGTCCATTCGCATGCCATTTATGCACTTACTCTGCATCTTATAAAAGTCACTTGAAGTAACTAAAAGTAAGTAACTAAAAGTAACTTGAAAATTCATATGCGGTCTCATAGCAACGAACGTCCATTCACGTGCAATTTATGTAATTACCTTGCATCTTGTAAGAGTCACTTGACAATGCATATGCGGTCCCATATTAACGAACTTTCATTCGCGTGCAATTTATGTATCTATGCTGCATCTCGGAAATGTAGCTTGAAAATGCATATGCAATCCCATACTAACGAACGTCCGTTCGTATGTAATTTATGTAATTATGCTACAACTTATAAAAGTAGCTTGAAGATTCGTATGCACTCCCATACTAACAATCATCAATTCGCATGCAATTTGTGCGATTATATCGCATCACAAAAAAGTATTCTACAAAACCATATGCAGGCACATACTTACGGACTGCCATTTACAAGCATTTTATCTGATTATTCTGCATCACAAGAATGTCATTTACAAAAGTGTATGTATTCGTATACTAAGTAGTTTATTTAAAAGCAAATTATGCAAAGTTTATGTTGTACGCTCGGAAATTTCTATTTGCTTAAAATTTATGTAATTATTTTGCACTCTGTAAAATGTGTTAGTCGTTACTATGTCCTCAGAATGTGTGTGAATATGACAATGTACTTTTTCAACAACTGATTCGTTGGCCACAAAGGTACTACATGTAAACGTGAGTTGAAACCACTACCAAATTTTTATTTTATTTAATTTCCCAAGAATTGTAGTGGTCTATCTGCGGAATTTGTTAACTACAGTATTCCTCGCAATAAAATAGCAAACTGCAGATGCTAAATCAGTAAAAAAAAAACTTGAAACAATGGCCACGTTCCTTTTACATGTGAATTGAGTATATCATCTTGTGTATTGAAATGAGAATTTCAGTTACATTCCGTTGGTAAAAGCGACGGCTTTTTCAAGATCAGCTCTGTTATTATTCAGTTTGAGACTTGATAAAGTAAACAATTAAATAGAAACAAAAAAAATTGGCTTTATATAAACTTAACTTACGTAAGTGTAGATTAACAAAGGTTATTCAGTGTATGTTGCCTTAAATGAATAAAACATTTAACAATATTTTTTAGTTGTTTGATTCAGAGAGTGAGTGGAGTTTCATTAGTGATGAAGAATTGTATTCTTCGTTTTCTAGTTTTGATTCCTCTGTGGAAACGGTTTACCCACGAAGAAGGCAATTTCACAGAATAAAGGATTTTATTTCCAAGACTATTCATCAGTACGATGAGCAAGAATTTAAAGCGGATATTAGGCTTGAAAGGGAAACTTGTTACTGGTTTGTAGGTAACTTGTTATCTAGGTTTCGTTAGTGTTTATTAAAATACAAATATATTTACAGAAAAGCTTGAAGAAGCGATAGTGTTACCTAATCATAAATATTAAGTGCCAACAACGTAGTGGTATGAGTAATTGTGTTAATGTTATTGATGGGTCCCACATATATTAAAAAACCAATTAAAGATGCTCGTGTTTCTGCAACCTAAGTCTGAGTATAGCATTCTCCTACAAGCTGAATGCAATCATAACAGGAAGTTTATTGATGAATTTTGTGTAGAGGCAGAAACAATCCATGATGCTGAACTTATTAAAGCGATCATCATTGTTTAAAAGATGTCACAACGGATTTTTAGGACAAGATTATATGTTGGATGAATTCGCTTATGCAAACTTGTAGAGTTTAATTTCACATTTTCGTGACAATAGACATTTAACTGGAAATCAGGAAACATTCAGTTATCAACATTCTGCAGTTCGAGTAGTCATCGAAAATAGTTTCAGATTTTTGAAAAGTAGGTTTAGGCGTCTTAAAAACTTTGAGGACGAAGATGTACTGTTTATTGTGAAATGTGTTGTTGCGGCTACAGTTCTTCATAATATATGCATGTATTTTAATGATGAAGTAGAGTGTGACGATGAAGAGAATTATGCAGAAGAATATGATGAAAACACTATTCAATACATCAGTGGTTTAAGTACAAACCATGCCAGAAGAATTGAAATATTTAATGAAATGTTTCTAACACAGTCACCAGTCTTAATTTATATTTTGCTTTGTCCTTACTTACATTACCCCTTGTGTAATTGGTATTAGAAATAAGTACACAACCAACATTCTTTTATTTTAAATAATTATAATTTTTTTCTTACGTACTAAAGAAACAGCCTGTAGAATTATAAGCAGTAACTGTAATAAGTTATATATTTTGTATTTATTTGGACATAAAAATAAGCACAGTCATCTGAATATTGTACAATATAACACTATCATAGTTAATAGTAAAGTATAATTTAAGTGCTACATAAACATAGTAAACACAATAGTTACAGTTAAATAAATGGTTAAAAATCACAATAGTTATTGATCTCCATCCAATCGGTGGAGAATTTCAAGCTTTATTACTTTTTTCTACGTTGCTTGTTTGCACCACTGCAAAATGGCTGATATGTACCAGATTCTTGTGCAGGGATAGTGATTTGCAAAGTTTCGGAACAATTTTGTTGAAGCTGTTCAGTATTTGTTCTTTAGGCGGCTCCATGGCGTAGTGGTATGTGTGTGACTACTACGCCCAAGGTCCCGGGTTCGAATCCCGACACGGTTCGCTCGAAAAATCTTAGGCGAGCATTTTTCTCAAAAATACACCCTCGTTCGGATGAGAGGTAAAATGGAGATCCCGTGTGTGAGTGTTGTCACGCACGCTAAAAATCCCTACCTTGCTTGGAACAGCAAGGGTTCGGCAAAATTCCAAATTTTCCAGGTAAAAAAAAACTCGCTTCCTGGCCAATGTAGTGTCTTCGGGTGGAGCATTGGAAAATCATATGTAAAGTATTTGTTTTTTGCAGGTCGAATGTGTGTGCTATTATTTGGCTTATGGCCTAGAATTTCATCTAATCTACTAAAAAACGTAAATTTAGTTGGGCCCGTTGGTTTTTGGGTACAGCCTTTATTATCTTTATATGTTCTAATTAAATTGTTCCATTTTTTTGTGACAATGAACAGTATCAAACTAAAAAATTTAGAGAACTTGTTTAGACAGTTTATATAATCACTTACACTACATACATATATACGTTGACTGCACAAAATTTCTTCAATCGTATTCTAAACATTTTTTTCTTTAGTTGAATGATACATATCTTCCATACGTGTATCTACAGCATCGATGAAAGCCATACTTTTATTATATTCCCATACTATTTCCTTCGTGTTTGACTCATGCTGGTTCTCTTTATTTTCCGTTTCATTGCAGGTACTGTGCAAGTTTTCTTGGGCATCTTAAGACTCGAGTCCAAGAACAATTTCAGTATCGCGAATCATTGGCTGATTAGAATCGTTATAGGTGATTTGATTAGGTTCCAACAAAATTATAAAGTTATCCACTAAAAGAGTTTATAATGCCTACATGATTGCGATATAATACTATAAATATGTACCGGAGTTTCTTATCATCACATTTCCGTCCTCATTTTTTAACCAACCAGTTAGTCCTCGCAATATTTTGTAACTATTCATTAATAGTTTTTATTTATACTATTATGAACCGTAAACGTATGCGTGTTTATCGTGCTTTATGTATAGGAGAATAATAATTCAAAAGTATTATCAAAGCTAACTTTCTGTGTAGAAAAAAACGCAAAAAATTGACAAACATTTTACAACCATTTTTATATAAGCTAATTAAAAATGTAAACTTAACCAACAAACATGAGCGATACGAAAATCTCATACAGGGCTTATTCCACAGATCAATAAAGAATGGCCTACACATTAATTATGGTGTAAGTAAATTTATTTATTTTAATTAATCACAGTCCACAGTAAGTATTGTATACCCTATTCACGATAAATATGGGATGACGTTGTAAACAGTAATAAAGTATTAGTAATTGTATAATGTGAACGTAACTATGAATGCAGCTTTAATAATATTACGCTTTAGTATGTTACAGTTGGCAGTTTTGTGCGGTGTTCTAACATTTGCTGCTTCTGTATCCTTAGATGCAAAATTTGTTTACAGTGAAATTATTATTAGACATTTGCCATATAGTACATCATACACAGATCCAGGATATCTTGCGCTGGATCCTATAAGTACTGTATTTGAATCTAATACCTACACAATTATAGTTAATATAAAAAATGTATATCTGTTCTACTATAGTAATTCTATGATTGGTGGCAGTGCACTTCTAGATAACTTTAAATAGTATTTGCTAACTTGCAAGCATAACGTACTTTCCTATTATTGAATACAAATGAAGAACGATTTTGATCTGCTACAGGTGGAGCAACTATTTTAACATGAGTTCCGTCGATCATTCCCAATACTCCACACATCCTCATCTCTCATTAAAGCTAGGAATGTATAAATAAACTAGATTTTCGTATTAGATTTGCTAATAATAAACATACCCTTGCTTAATAGAGTTCTTGTTTTCTAGTATTGGAAATTTTACCCAAACTCTTAATAAATTGTTAGTGATCAACAGGTATATGTCATTGACAATTCTGCTTACGGCTGACCGACTCAATGATATCTACCTATAGAATTTTAAAATTTAAAGTAGTGAATACCTAAAAAGGTATTGTTTCTTAAACTACAAATTCTATGAAATACATATTGTACTTAACCTTTAAATGAAACGGTATAGTTCCAGTTTAAACTGTGAAGGGGTTTAGGTTTATAATCAGATCTATCTATCTAAACAAAACATTTGCCTGAAATGCATATCTGGCATTTCAAAGGGAATAGAATATCTTTTAAATTTTTCTTTAAATATGTATGCGGTTCCTAAAGTGTAACCTCATTATTGTTGTCAATTTGCAAAGATAAAGCAAAACTTCCTGATCTTCATCTTCTTCTAAAAGTGCCCCAACAAGTAATATCTGCTTCACATTATTTATTTCTTTATTCACAAGATAAGTACAAACCAGTTATCTTTAATTCAATAGAAGGTTATCAGATAACCAAATTGTCACTGTAAGTATTTAAGAAAATCTGTAACTGATTACAGAACCTCTAATACCCAGGGTATGCCCAGAATAGCACTTCAACATATAAAAGTTACGATGAACTACAGATCCCTTACAGTTGGTCCACAGATGTAGCAGAATTGTAGCATTAATCCGTTTAACACCTATTTCACCAGTAATGCACCTTATTGTTAGCGGAATATTTAGCGTTGTTGGCGAAAACTCTCTATTAAGAGCTCATCACAGCAGGATACCTACAATCTGCTGTAAAAGCGCGGGTTGGGGTGAGGTAACATAGGGCGGGACGAAATGTTGAGATGCAGATATTCATTAGAAAAGGGTATGATGTTTAATACTCCGCTTACTCGGTTTATGAAGTGCCAGGGAGCATATATAGATGGTAGTGTTATGGAAGTTATTGGTCCAGTTATAAACCTCACAGATATTTTAATTATACATATTCTCTAACATTTATAACCAGTGAAAACCTTTGAAATTCCGATATCTATTGTAAAAATTATTAGGGAACAAGAAATTACAAGATTTAACATTCCTACATTTGCATAGCACAATTATTTTACAATTTCTAATATGCAATTGAGAAAGCTGTTACATTAATTAATTGGCCAAAATTGAATGACCAAGTATCGTTCCCTATATTACTGGATTTAACACCATTTTGCTTAAAAGAATGTCAAAACCTTCAAGGGCTGAACTTTAATCAATCCAAAGTATTATACACATTATACGGAGTTATACAGCATAACGGTTCTATTCATCATGGACACTATGTCGCATATGTAAAAGTAAGAACGACGTTAGATAACGACATCACCGTTGGCAATTCCTACCTAAAAATAAAAAACATTTATTGTTTTCACAACTCAAAACCACAAAAAGTAACACTGACATTTCAATGGGAAAATGGTATTATATTAATGACTCAAATATTTCCGAAGTGCCTGAAAAAAAAGTCCTTGAGACACAGGCATATTTATTATTCTATGAACGAATATTGTAATGTTTTTACTTTAACTAATTGTATATGTATGTAATGTAGTTATTATTTAAAATAAAGTTATTTATTGGCCAATAAATAGAAGAAACAGAATTATGGTTTAAACGTATCTCTAATAACAAAAGATTAGGTAAAGTGTCAAGTGGGTTTTGATTACAGTTTGTGAAAAGCTAGAAATGTTGGTTTCCTTTCTTATTACACCATAGTTTCCTTTATTATTTTCTAACGACAAATAAACAAAGTGTACTAAATCGGACACAGTAAACATTCCTCTAGTAGAATAAAAATGCATTTCTTGCATTTTTAAGTAGTCCAAAGTTTGTTTTGCTTTTATTTATTTACGTTTTGCAAGCAGCTGTTATATTTTATTCCATCACAATTGCGTATGGGAGTTTGTGAACGGTAAATTTGTACCATAATGAACAAAAGTCTTTTACGTGTATTAGAGAAGTTTCAGAGTAAAAAAACTTAATTAAACATGGTTTGTAAATCCTAATTAACCCTAAGAATTTTTATCACATTATTCCTTATTACTACGCAAGCCTAAATATGAGCCAAATATTACTGGTGGCTTTTTAAAGACGACTTTCTCACGCCAGTAATGCCGTGGCTGCAATGGCAGGTTAGGTTACTGTTAAAAATAGATACTATTATTAAAAAGCACAAATTAGATATTATTTTTAAAAAACACAAATCACTTAACACGCATATCAGAACAATATGCAATAGTTTTAGAACAACTGTTCTGATATGCGTGTTAAGTGATTAGTGTTTTTTCATAATAATATCTATATCTAACAGTAATCTAACCTATCATTGCAGCCACGGCATTGCTGGAGTGAGACGGTCGTTTTTAAATTTATCCAAAACATTAATTGAACTTTGGCATAAAAATTAAACAATTCTATGTTTATTCTTTTTTACATTACACTACACCCATTCTTTCACTATATTACAAGCCAGTTTTTCATCAACTGTATAGTATATTATTTCAAAAATTTTTTAAAAACATAGAACACTATTGCAATGCAGTCTTTCATTATTATTTACCTCAAAACTGGGGGAATACCAACTACTTACTCACTAAATAGGAAGCCCAACAAAAATTTATATAAATTCAAGGTTATGAAAAACAACTCATTTCAATAAATGCTAAGGCCTAAATAATATCCATAATGAAAGTTATAAATAGTTTCGCTAGCAATTACGACTATAGTCGAAAACTCTCATAATGATAGTTTGATCTCAACAGTATAGCATTTCCTGTATGTTTGTTGTGTTTTGTTTTGTATAGCATGTATTCAAACCATTTCTGTTTTACAATAGTGTGTGACATGGAAGTTCTGAATTTTTCCACGGCAGCACATTGTAGGTACATTTTTCTAAAAAATACTAATATTTGATTTATTCGATAAATAAAGTGAATTGTGGTGTGCAATTTTGATGAAAATTCATAAAAATTATTCACACATTTGGGGAGGTTACTGGTTTTGTTGAAATCGCTTTATTATCAGCAAAAAAAAAAATTTTTTTAGTTAAAAAAACCTAAATGATATTCCCACATAGACAATTATTTAATAAGTAACTTTTATTAAAACCGTTTTTAATTTGAGTGCCTAATAGGAAAGAAATTTGGATCTTTAGAAATTTCAAGATGGCCGCTACTGAGATGAGCTCTTAAATGTACGATTGACGCCGGTATATTTTCGAACATAAAAGCTAACTTTTACTGGAGTATAAGCACAAGCATCTAGCATCTTCTAACTAGAATGAAGTAAAGGCCGAACGGTGTTATTGGTTTAGATCATAGAATAGTTACAACAAGAAATCACACTCGGTGTTTCTCTGCGGATGTTTAAAATCCGCCATTATTTTGTTGGTATGTCCATAGAATAATAACACAATCACGCAGGTGTAGTGTATTAATATTCTGTGGTATATCCTTCAACCTCCCTATAGTTTATTGTACAGTTCTTGTTCTACGTTGTAATTTCACTTCAAAAGGTTCCTTTATTACGTTAGGGCCTAAATCATGCAGTTTTGCATACAATAAAATCAATTTAAATATTTAAAGCAATTTTTAACTCACCGTTTTTAAATTCCACACTGTATCTGTGTACCTACAGAATAATGACTGAAGGTCATGTACTTTTGGTACACGAAAAGCAATGTAATTTATGAAGTGTGTCACTTCTTTGCAAAGCGTAATATTATTCTATGATCTACTTGTGTTAAAGTCTGACGCATACATAAAATATTTACTATGAAAAATTACTACGGAAAAAAAGCATTTAGAATTAAGACAGTTTAAATAATTATGCAATTAACTTTTTGTAATTAATTCGCTTAACAAGTTTACGTAAATGACCTGATCGATAGCTAAATTTAGAGTGAAAGGTGTCTTGTAGAATCTGTTCTATTTCTAACAGAGGATGAGATTAAAAAATAAAATACTTGTTTGAACATTCAACCAAGTTGCAAACGTACATTTTCGAAATATGCATTTTGATAGACACGCGATGATTATTATGCTTCGCGTATATGGTGTCATCCCTAAAAAGTGTTCATTATGTGGTTTTGAAACAATTTTAATACATTTCTTGTGTGTCCATTTCTAGCTAGAGTGTTTGCTTTAGACGACAGGTTTATTAGCAATTTTTGTTTGTCTTATCGGTCTTTACATCCCGTTAAATTAATAACATAGAACTAATGCCACCCTGTATGTTGTTCTATTAACAAAATTCAAAATGGTTTTATTGGCGTTATAAAGCAGGTAGGTTTCTAAACTGTTTGGTTTGGGGATTATTAAATTTACCCTTTACAATAAATTCACTTAAAATGGGATTTTAAAAACTTAAGACGACAGTAATTGATTGATCTTTACCTGACTGTGGTCACTTAACCATGAGCGACAATGTGTGAGTGAAACAATATCACATTCAGTGCAGCGGCACTTTTTTAACTCGCAAGCATGCAATAACAATGCAAGTTCAGTCCGTTCAGTGATCTCGCCAAACTGATGACATAAGTTTGATTGGCGGAGAAACTTCATAGCATTTGCCAAAGTCCGTCTATTTACTATAAAGTGTTGTTCCAATTATTCCTTCTAAGTTTGTCTTTAGTTAATAATAAAAATTTCACCTACACCATTATACATTTTTGAGTTTTCATGTTACTTCAGCTGTTGTTATTTCGGTGTAATTATCATAAAAGCGCCATCTGTCCCGTGGTAGAAAAAACTAAACTGTAGAGTATGTAGAGTATTTACAGTTTAGATTACTAATTTCGTATAAATTCCGTACATTGTCGCTACTATCGATGCAATAACTGCTAAAAATGTTCAATAAACTGTGGCACGTTTTAGTCCATTCAGTTGAGTATCTTCTTAACACTTCAATCAACGGTCTTACGTATACTTAAAGAATATACAAGATAAATCACTACGGAATAAATGCATTTAAGATTAAGACAGTTTAAATATTTGTGCAATTAATTTTTTGTTATTAATCGGCTGCTAATTTTGCAGTCAAAACTATCTTGTAGAATCCGTTCTATTTCTAACAGAGGATGAGATTAAAATAAAATACGCGTTTGAATGTTCAACCAAGTTGACGCAAAAGTACATTATTGGAATATGCATTTTGAGTAGACAGCCATGATCATTATGCCTCGCGTATTTTGGTCCCATCCCAAAAAAGTGTTCATTATATGATTTTTGTACTCCCAAAATAAATGTACAAATACATTGCACGGTCACGTAGTAAAAGCCTTCTGTGGCTTATTATTTATGTTGTTATTCTGCATCCTATAAAAGCGCATTGATATGGCAGCACATACTAACGAACGTCCGCCATTTGTATGCTACTTATGTGCACATTCTGCATCTTTTAAAAGTTTGTTGATAATCCATATGCGGTCACATACTAACGAACGTCCATTTGCTTGCAATTTATGTAATTATTCTGCATCTTGTAAACGTTACTTGAAAATTCATATGCGGTCACATACTAACGAACGTCCATTTGCTTGCAATTTATGTAAATATTCTGCATCTAATAAAAATTACTTGAAAATTCATATGTTGTCTCATTCTACCGAACGTCCATTTGCATGCAATTTATGTAATTATTCTGCATCTCGTAAATATGACTTAAAAAGTCATATGCAGTCCCATACTAACGAACGTCCATTCGCATGCAATTTATGTAATTATTCAGCATCTCGTAAATATGACTTAAAAAGTCATATGCAGTCCCATACTAACGAACATCCATTTGCATGCAATTTATGTAATTATTCTGCATATCGTAAAAATGGCTTGAAAATTCATACGTTGTCTCATAACAACGAACGTCCATTTGCATGCCATTTGTGTAATTTTTCCGCTTCTTGTAAAAATGGCTTGAAAAGTCATATGCAGTCTCATACTAACGAACGTCCATTCGCATGCAATTTATGTAATTATTCTGCATCTCGTAAATATGACTTAAAAAGTCATATGCAGTCCCATACTAACGAACGTCCATTTGCATGCAATTTATGTAATTATTCTGCATATCGTAAAAATGGCTTGAAAATTCATACGTTGTCTCATAACAACGAACGTCCATTTGCATGCCATTTGTGTAATTTTTCCGCTTCTTGTAAAAATGGCTTGAAAAGTCATTGCAGTCTCATACTAACGAACGTCCATTCGCATGCAATTTATGTAATTATTCTGCATCTCATAAAAATGGCTTGAAAATCCATACGTTGTTTCATAATAACGAACGTCCATTTGCATGCCATTTGTATAATTTTTCTGCTTCTCGTAAAAATGGCTTGAAAAGTCATATGCAGTCTTATACTAACGAACGTCCATTCGCATGCAATTTATGTAATTATTCAGCATCTTGTAAAACTCACTTGAAAATTCATATGCGGTCACATACTAACGAACGTCCATTTGCTTGCAATTTATGTAAATATTCTGCGGGTTATAAAAATTACTTGAAAATTCATATGTTGTCTCATACTACCGAACGTCCATTTGCATGCAATTTATGTAATTATTCTGCATCTCGTAAAAATGGCTTGAAAATTCATACGTTGTCTCATAATAACGAACGTCCATTTGCATGCCATTTGTGTAATTTTTCTGCTTCTCGTAAAAATGGCTTGAAAAGTCATATGCAGTCTCATACTAACGTACCTCCATTCGCATGCAATTTATGTAATTATTCAGCATCTTGTAAAACTCACTTGAAAATTCATATGCGGTCCCATACTAACGAACGCCCATACATGTGCGATTTATGGGATTATTCTGCATCACAAAAATGTCTTTTACAAAAGTATGTGTATTCGCATACTAAGTAAAATACGGTTAATTATGCAAATGCAGATTATGTGATCATTTTATATTCTATAAAAGTGACTGTAAGTTCATACGTTTTCACATACTCGCAAACGATCATTTGCATGTCCTTATTCTGCACTTTACAAGAGTCAGTTAAAAACGCATATTGTGAAAGTCCATTTGTGTGCAATTTGTGTAATTATTCTAAACCTGCAAAAAGTGGCGTAATCATTAATAATTCCTCGCAATGGATGTGAATGCGACAACGAACTTTTTCAGCAACGTATTCCTTTGTATGTAACCATACAAAGCTACTATATGCAAAAGTTAGTTGATAATACTAACATTCATCTATTTTACTTAATTTTCCAATAACAATGGGAGACCATTGATTGATATTTACAGGATTTATTTACTAGTTTTCTTCACAATAAAATGGCAAGCTGAAGGTGCTAAAGCGTAAAAAACTTTAAAAATTTCTAGAAGTTGCTTCATTACCACCATCTTACCGGTTTGGTAGTATTTAAAATAATTGAAAAAGCATTGTTGTTATTGAATAATATTAACTATTAATGCATCATCTACATAAATATAATAATATTAAAGAATTTAGAGTGTTAAGCTACGTAAAAAGTAATCTTCAACGGAAGCTGAAATTTATTGGACAGTGTGTTTTCCCGTATTATGGAACATGCAAGTTTAAAAAACTTTTCCAAAAGTGCTATAAACTTGAAATTGTATAATAATTTATATACATTATAAGTTTGAGAAATGTAACTGTACTTGGCAATAGGCGTTAAATACATAAACATAACTTGGAATTAAGTTTGAATAAGAATGTCAGAATTTATTTTCAATAAAATTTTTTAAATAATTATTTTCAACATAAAAACATTTAAAAAATTTTGTTTTGGCGCTGTTTTATTTGTTTGTTTGTTTTATTTTTATTAAAACTGCCCATAATCAAACATTACCCTAAAAATTACAATTATAACGTGATCGGTAGCACATGTAAAAGCAAAACGTTTTTGATTCATACGAGTCCTTGAACTGGTATAAGGATTGTCCTTACTATATTTATGATCGATTTTTAACAAACAGAACACTATACTTAAATTTTTGCGATTAACCGACAGTCCTGTTTTTGTCCTTTTTTTACATCGTGGTCAGTCGTACAAGTACACAGTATACAAAGTAAAATAAGTAAAGTTAAAAATGAATTCATGGTATAGAAGTAGGTAGATGCTGTCGATATAGAATTACACTAGAATGTATTGTGTGACAAATGTGGCAAAATATTTTTTAAATAAAACTGCCCTCAAAAAGTATTTAAAGAGAATTCACACTCATTCAAATATATTACAATGCTTGGTTAATGGTAAGCACTTTCAATGTATATAATGTAATAAAGGTTACAGGTGTGGAACAACCATTACATCTATCCGGACCTCTCTTTTTTGTATTGTGACTATGGTGTTAGGTTTGAAGTCTGTGAGTATCTCGCCTATCAAATACAGATAGTTCATAAGTTGCAGGAGACGTTGTGTTATTGCTTGTCCAACGACTATAAGAGTTTCTGCTTGTACCGTATCTAAACCCGATGCTTTATTATTTTTCAGACTCTATAATGCTAATTCAAACTTATTTCTGATATCCCAAGTCATCATTTTCAATGTATGATTCCTGTTCTAATGCTTCTACTTTTTGCCCTGCACATATATATATATATATATATATATATATATATATATATATTGCCGTGTAACCTTTCTAAATCGAGCCTCAGTAACAAACATACATTTGAAAATTTATTAATTTTTTAAAAATCGAAAATTGCACACAATAGAAAAATTTTTCAAAAAAAATAATTTCTTACCCAGATTCCTCTCTTCATCACCTTAATTCTTCAACCGCTTCCCTGGCTAGCTCAGTTGGGCCTTCTCTTGGATACCTAGATTCACTATCATACTCTTTATCGTTCACGCACACTCTCAATAAAACCACAAAATAATACAAGAAGTGTTATTTATTTACCACTATTTACAAATAAAACTTCAAGATTATTTACATTTCGGTGCTCAAGTTACACCTCAATAAATTCTATTTTTGTAAAGTCTAGAATTTTAACTATAAATATCAAACACATTGAATGTAACAGGAGTAAATGGGCCCTGAATAATACCTGATTTTTCTTTCTTTATTTATAATTAATTTTAATTAGGACACTCTGGAGTATGGTGAGCTCATGATAACCCAGTTTTTTTTATGATTAATGTATGCTTTTTACTTAGCATACGCTTACTGCAAACAAAAAACCCATGTACTCGTAACAATAAAAATTTAAATTCCTGATGGAACGTTAATAAGCTTTATGTACACCTTTAGATTTATATTTAAATACCATAATAAAAGTTAGTTATGCGTATTATTTTTAATACGCCAAATAATGCAAAATACCTTTATAGTTCACTCTCACACATCACAAGAATTTTCGTAGTTTATCAAAAACAACAAATTCTAAAGCGTTACCTGGAATTTCTTGAAGATCCCTACTCCGTTGATAATGCCGTTAAGTTGTTTCGCTCTGCTCTGCTCGCCGCCTCTAGCTATTTGTAGATGAACACCCTCTAAGTTGTGCTGCATGCTATTCATACACGATACATCCAAATCCAAATCCACGTATATTACACTTCTTTTATAGTTGCTTAATTTAATTTACGTTTCATTACTTCACTTCACGAGCTTGTTTAAAATAAATGTTGCACCTCAATAAAATTTAGACTCGTCACTATCCGCGTTTCAAAATTATGAGGCCAACACTGTACTATTTAATTTTAAAAAAAATTTTATATACTTATAAGCTCATGGTAAATTTCTGTACGTAGTCTGAAGCGATGAAAATACTCGGAGAGAAGTTAAAAAGAGAGCGATGCTAATTCTTTTAGAGTATTTATATAATTCTAATGCCACCTCTCCGCCACTCTTCACGAGAAATCCTTCATTTAAAATAATACTTCTTAAAATTTTGGTTCAACCGTTTTCGAAATCTTCGAAATTTAACTAGTCGTTATTATATTTTCCGAAAAGGCCGCATTCAAATTTTACCGTGTTTGTCTGTTATACTACTAACTATATAGACCAATAAGATATTCAATGACGTCTTGAAACCCCACCTGTATTAACGCTATTCCTCTCTTATGCATATTCTATGTTTCCTTCTAACCTTGTTTGAGTGGTAGAAATCCGCCTTTCAAACTAACCCGTGTGGACTGAATACGTGCGTTTTGAAGTGAACTGTTATTATGCCTGTCTTTTTCCGAAGCATTTCGTTGATCGTCTATCCTTTCTGCGCTTTAAGGAAACTTTTAGTTAACATTTACGCGAACCGTCCGACCGTTTACCCGATATACTTTGAATACTGTCTTTTATCTACACAAATAAGGGGAACCTCACATTTCCAAAACCTGCAGGTGTTCAATTAACAAACGTTTTAACACAACATTTCTAGGAGGTTGCGTTTCAAGGTATTTTATATTCAACGGCTGTTCGTTTGTTAGCAAGGCGTTTCACCTTGGTATTATCGATTTTTCAAGCTCTTATGCGTATTAAACTTAATAACCCTTTCAACTAAACTCCATTAAATTAATTAATAATTTGCATTGGCTTCTACGATTTATTTTCTTTACGAACCTAACTAAATTTTAATCACCAATTGTAAAATTATGGTAATACTTGTTACTTTAAATTGACTAAATGAAATAAATTTCGCACGTAAATTATGGTTGTTTCCTCTATACAGGGTGTTTGAAATTACTTTGTTTATACTTAAATTTAGCCCTTTAAAACCACTACAATATATATATATATATATATATATATATATATATTATAAAGGGGTGAGGGAGAGAACTGGAGTACAAATGGTTTTTATATATAGTGTAATACAAGACTCAAGTTTAAACAAAACAATTAGTGAGGTGAGAAACGATGCTAATTGGCCAAAATGCTTTATCTTCGAGTGAATATTACTTTGTAGATCAATAATTATACTTGTCCAGAAGGTGTTAGACTTTTAATTTAGAACTAAAATTTGTAGCAGTCACATGTAAAATTAAATGAGGGTTAAACATAAAAAAGGTTGTCTAAATATGCTGTTTAATATTAATGAATATTATTATACAATGCAATATTTGTTTGAACCAATCAAAAGGCCATGTAAATTTAGGGAAGACTAAGCTAAGGTGGCTTTGAATGTACAATTGTGATTTAAAAATTTTTTGATTTATATAAAAGTAAAATAGTAGGTAGGGTTTTGGTTGCTAGGTTACGAAAGATGTTATGGTTGTTGATTTTTTTTTTTATTTATATTATTGTGGTATTATTATTTTTGGATGAGGATTTTTTGAGAAGCTGTTGAATAAAATAGTACTTGTTTTAGATAGTTGTGGTTTGATTCCTAAAATAAAATTATTAATAAAGTAATTAAAGGTCAAGTGTTAAAAAAGCTTATAGTACATACACTATTTCAAAGTAAATATAAAGGTGTCCAACCAAAATTTGAAGGTACTAGGAGCAAGTTAGCAGAGCCACGAGGTATAAAAAGGATACACGTAGAGCTAGAAGAAAACACTGCTGGTAACATTTGTATTGGTCCAGGTCTGGAATGTGAAGCAGCATACCGTACAAATATTCTTTAGTATCGATTTAAATAATTCATTCATCTTAAAACCATCTAAAAATTAACCAAATATTAAAACAAACAATATTGTTATTAGGTAACTGCCCTGAGATCCTGTAAGTGCACTGCATCAATTGCAAAGAAGCACAAACACACGAATCTGGATATTAAGGTATTGTTTCAAGTTCATTAATAAAATATTATCTCTTCAAAATTAAGATAAAGCATTTAATTCAATGAGCATTGTTTTCACTGAAATTTATTTGACAACGGTAACACAGCTTAGTGGTATCTGCGTTACCATCTACAGTTGTCTTACATTTGTAAACTATTAGATTGGGCCAACAGAAAAAGAGGGTGCCAGGTGTTAGTTTCATATATATTTGTATGCGAGCTTATTTGAATATAGAACCCAGTTCAAATAAGTTCTATTCAAAACAAAACAAAGATTAACTTTGAGGTTAAGAGATATCAGTTCTGTAGCCGAGGTATATTTGGTATTAATTAGCAACATCCTTTTATAAAGCTGCATACAACCAATATCTAATTCCGGCAGTGCATATCAAAATTAATATGGCGCCCAACGTGGGGCTCGAATTAAAGCACGATTTTACCAAAGTAAAATATAACCTGAGAATAAGAGGCACAGATTAAATTAAAAATAAAATTTAAAAATACGACCGTAAGATTTCAAATAAATTAATTAAACTAAACCGGACATTTAAAAAGTTTCAATTAGGGAAAAATAAAGAAATTTGCACGGTAATTAAAGTTAGGTGGATTTATTTAGCATTTAAAAATTTAGCGTAAATATAATAATGGACAAAAGAATACGGGAAACAAGGGAAGCTTTAAAACAACAAGGAGTGGAGATAGGATCCCGGACGAGCCCCCAGGGCGCCATATTAATTTTTCTATGCACTGCCGGAATTATCGTACCCTATGTTGGGCTGTTATATTATTTGCTATGTACTCTAAATTATTCGCGCTCCATCATTTGGACGACCATTTTAATATTTACTATGAATAAACAAGATTGTAATTATCTCCTCCGACGTTGGGCTCTCTTATTAATATTGCTATCAATTCTCTCCAGAAACTTAACTGGATTTTATCTTGAACCAACCTTGTCTGCCAATAGCAAAATTCGATACGTTACCGCCTTACTTCTTATCAATTTCCTATTCAACTCGTAGCTCCTCCTTGAACTATTTAAATCTTATGACCTCGGCTAGCATTTATTTGGAATGATAAAATTCAGTTAATTTCAATTTTATATAATGAAACCAATATATTATGTACAGCTTTTGTAAATTATTTGAAATACACTTTTCAATTAGTTAATGTTGTAAATTTCATTTATTAAACATCATATCCTATTTACTCAAAACCCAAAGTCACCAAAAAAAAACCTATTATCTTTATCAACGAAGCGTAGAACGTTCTAAACCTGTTATTGTATTACTCACTTTATACTTATGCAACTTCTTTTGTTGACTTTTTCACATTTATATTATATTAAGCAAATTCAATATTCAAAATAAAAAATATATAGAAAAACAAAATGTCTTATAACTAAAAAATCTGACCTGGTCTATTTCTTCACATCGACGCTTCCATTTGAATAAAAATTATCTTCCCCCAATTCAGGATTACATTTAAATTATTTCCATTACCCTATGGACTACCATTATTAATTTATGCACCCCAATTTATTGTCGTTTCATTTCAGACTTATTACTTCTTATCAATCAATTTCTTCAAACTTAGAATAGAATTCTTATTATTATTGTCCTCTGACTTAAAATCGTGGTTTATTTTCTTCCCTTACTCAAATTGTAGTTTGTTTTCCCCCCGTACTTCAAAATTGTAGTTTATTTTCCCCAGACTTCAAAATTGTATTACTGTTGCCCCAGACTTCAAAACCGTTTAATCGGCAATTATAGTTTTCATCTTGGCACTTATTTTATCTTTCACTTTTGAAATTATTACGTATTACTTTATTTCATTGCGGCGCACTTCGGCCTTTGTTGAGTTGCAAACTGACTTCGTTATCACTGTACCTGCTAATATATTATTCCGTTCCCACTCCCTCAGTGGGTATGGTCTAGAGCTCGTCGCTTATTTGTGACCAATCAAATATTTACATTCAAAGTAGTTTCTGATGTAATTCTCCACGATTCTCAATAATTGTAACTTGCTTCCAGCTGTCTTCGTTATCACCATGCTGTGTTTTGATCGATCTAATTGCTTTTCCATAAACAACTGATGCAATTCGACTTTTAATTTTCATATTTACCTGTTATTCGCGCAATTTTTAATCTGCTTTCTTATCAAAAATGGTTAGCTATTTGCACGCATTTACCTATGCTACCTGAAGCTCTATTTCTATCTCAGTATTAATCTAATTGTTTGGAACTCTTTTGAATGCGTGTCTAATTACACTTTATCGTTTACTTATAAATATACGCGTGCTTCCACTGAAAAATCTCATTATTTGCCTTACCTAAATTAACTAAACTCTATCTACAGGGTATTAAATATTTACTATTTACCTAATGCATGTGTTCCTGGTTTCTACGCTAACTATGCGTCTTCCTATGTTTATCTGCGTCGCTTAAAACTATTTATACTTTATATACAGGGTGTTGACTGCTGACTATTTACAAACTATCTCCATTTCTCAATTCCTCACTAAATAAGTGCAGTTTTCTGCTGCCTATGGTAATTTCTCATTTCTAAATTACCTTTACTATAAAGTACACCCTTAAACAACCCCTTATCACAGCAATATATATATATATATATATATTAAGAGTGCGCGGTCGGGGGGGGGGGCAGTCTCTAGAACACTCGAATCTATTTCTAACAACCATTCAAGCTCCACGAATTGGGCGCCAGGGGAATGCTGTGGTTCCGTGGATTAGTGTTTTAGAATCGAGTGTGTCATCAAATACTTATTCCAAGAATAAAAAATTTTCTAAAAAAAATTTCTTACCCGTTGATTTTCTGCTTCAAGGATCTTCAGCAGCTTTCCTGGCTAGCTCAGCTGTGCCTCTTCTCAGATACCTAAATTTACAATCATTCTTCCTTCCCACTCGCACACCATTCAATAAAATCACCAAATAATACAACAATCATACAATCTTTTATTTATCGACAAATTATTCACAGGTATAAACAGTTTGGTACACTAATTACAACTCAATAAATGATATGTTTTAAAGTCCTTTTTTAAATTATTATTTGCTAACACTTTTAATACAATATGAGCAGATGGGCCCCAAATAATACCCTAAATTTATTGTACACTGGAGTATGGTGAGCTCATAATAACCCAGTTTATTAATGTATGCCTTTAACCTTGCATAAACTAATACAAAACTAATAGACCCGTTTACCCTTAACAATCCAATTATATTCATAATAAAATTTAGTAAGTTTTAAATACACCCTTTTTCAATATTTTTAAATAACCCCAATAATTGTCCAGTACACGTATCTTTTCCGATACGTTTATATAACCATAAATAACCTCAATATTCACTTGCACATCACCAAATAATACAAAAGTTTGTCAGATAACAGATATTTCAAATAAGTTAGCTGGAGAATGCTTCAGGCCTCCATCCCTTCGACGATGCTCACCAGAACCCCTTGGCTTCGTGACTATGCGCTCTGATACTCCATATATTCATAGATGATAACCCCAATAAATTTGCCAAGCGTCTTGCTTCAAAATACCATTCCATAACAGCATACAAACTCACGTATATTATACTTTTATTTATTCATTTACTAGCTTGGTGTAGTATTAGTTGGACCTCGGTTAATTTACTTCACTCGACACTGCTTACGTTAATAACTATAAGGCCTCAACTACCAAGTTACAAGTGCTAGCACTACATTTACTGTATTATGAATATTTTTAATACTCACAGAACAAAAACTCTACTATAACGTCGGTCTCTCGTGTTAAAGTAGTATGAAGCAATGATAATACAAAGAGAGCCTTCCTACTTCTCTTAGAGTATTTATATTTTTCAAAATGCTACCCCCAGGACACACTTCATGCGATAAACTTATTTTCAAATAACAATTCTGCAAATTTGTTATAACCGACTTGAAGATTGCTGAAATTCACTCCGTGAACGCGTCGTTCCCACCTGTCGCATGTTCGTACGTTTGTAAAACTATCCGTTCCCAGCCAATGATACTGTTCTGTGTCGTCATAAAATCCCGCCTGTACTATTTTTATCTCTGTTTTATGTATATTTGATGTCGCGTTCCAAACCCCATTTGAGTTATAGAAAATCGATATTGCTGACATCTTCTCATCACTCTACATGGATTAGTACGTGCGTTATGTATACGAATGCTTTTATATCCGTCTCTATCTGTTGCATATTATCGATCGTGCGTCTCCCCTGCTCTTTAAGAACTTTGTTAGCTTGTTATTCGAATCAACTGACGGTTGAAAACTATTTTCTATAAAGTCCTGCTTTATTATACTGATAATTTCGAAGAATGTAACCTTTTAAACATGCAGGTGTTCTTAATTATAGACCGTTTAAAACAACAATTCTTAGAGTTGATACTTCGCCGTATTAGATAAAACTGACGTTTTTGTTTGTTACCAAGAAACCTTTTGCCTTGGGATTATTGATTTTCTTTACCCTGGTGTTTTCTAGTGCTTTTACATGTTGAATTAAAATAAATTAAATTAATTATGCGTTTCTATTTGTTTTTAAAACTAGTTTTCTTTATGTACCTTTAACCTTTCAATCACTAATTATAAAAATACGTGAATACTTGTCCGTTTAAATTAAATAAATTAAATAAATTTTGCATGTAAATAATATGTTCGTTTCTCTATACAAGGTAGTTGAAATTGCATTGCTTTGAATGTTCATGTATCTCGCCTAGACTAAACAGAACTACACATCCGCGTTGCAATGACGATAAAAATAAAAACTGCTAGCAAAACAAAACCGAGCTGTAACGTATGCCTTAATAATATATTTAACAATTCTGGAAGTAGCAAAATATTTCAACTGAGAACTCTTTAAAAGTTGTATATGATATGAATTTACATATTATGACAAGCTTGTTTCAGGATACCTAGTAACATAAAAATCTTGGTTAACTATTTCATGAACACAAACATAACACCTGCATACTGCACAAGAGCAATCCTCAAACGTTATGAGGACAGTAAAATTGAGTGTACCAATTTACTAAAACATTACCTCATATGTCGAGAGATCAAATAGACAACCAGGTTTGTTAACTTCCTTTACTAATAATCTACCAAAATTTTTATTTTATTCAATACTGGTCTCTCACTTACTATACCTCCAATCTTTAGTTCATAATCCAATTCCTCTGTAAGTAAACAAACGATTTGAAATTTTTCAGACATATTTGAAACACCCTAATTTTCTAACTAACTTAGAAATCTAAACGACTAAAATTTCACTCAAACGTTTAAAGCGTATTCGAAAAATTCCAAACTAGTAAGAAGAATAATGTTAAATCCTTACACAAAAAGATCGTTTTATTTCCCTAAGCAGTATTAGATATGTATAATGAACAAAGGTAACTCAAGATATAAAATTAAACAAAATAAATTCAGGCCTAAAAATGAAATCGAAGTCGAGTAACAATTATTCCAAAAAAATATCAAAAACAAAATTTATCAAAAACAGATTTGAGTTGCGATAATCTAAACACTAAAATAATTTAAAAGCACGTATAGGAGAAAGCTATATCTAAACCAAAGCAATTCTGGGCCAAAACAAAATCGAAGTCCAAAACAGAATTTAGCTAAAATAAATTTGGGCAACAAAAGGTCAAAGTCAAGAAGTAAATTTGGTAAAAATAAATTTTTGACAAATAAAATCAAAAGTCGAAAATATAATTTGGCTAAAATAAATCTCGGGCAAAAGAAAATTAAAGCGAAACAAATTTTGAGATCTAGACGTTGGGCGCTAGGGTAACTGGTTTTCTCGTTCTCTAGCACATTGGACACGTGAGAAACGATTCTAATAATTCGAACCAGCGCGCTAAAAGCCTTCCGCTTTCTTCACAAATAATCGAAGAAAGGGGCATCTTCCGATATAGCTAGGGGTCTATTTCTAGGTAGAACAATGAGAAATGGAGAGGGAGAGTCGATTTTGTTTCTAAATTAAAATTAAACAAATTTAAATAGGCGCTGCCGCTGCCAAGTACTGAAATAAACAAGTTAAGGGCAAAGCAATATTCTAAAGCCGGGCGTGGAAACCCAAAGGTAAAAAGATAGCCTTCCTTAACAAACCTGACTTATAAGAATAAGACGCAGCTTCTGAAAGAAATTACAAAGGTTAAACAAAAAATGTAGAGAACACAGTTTGTGTCCTTTAAAATAAATGATAATATATAAACAATTAGTTATTGCTTTTTGGCACAAAAATTGATAATCAGAAGTTGTACTCTTATATTATCAGATTTAATTGCGTTTGACCAAAATAAAAGTTTAAGTGTCTTAACTAATTGTATAATGAAGCAAAAACTTTCTTTTCAATAATCACAGTCCTTAACATGTAAGTTAACAACAAAGATATTTATAACGAAAACAAAATTATGCCTTTGTAAAACATAAGACGGCTCTCTAAACATAAGTCTATTTATACCTTGTTACGTTCACTTTCGATGGTAGATTAAAACACACCCTTCTTTGTCTGACTATTCATTCACGTAGATTTTGTTTTAATACTCTAAGATCCTGTATATTTTACCTTCCTACAGTAAGTACGGTTCATAATAAATTTTCATTTTAAACCTATTTAATTCGAAACGAAAAGTTTACTCTATAATTTAAATAGTCGGTACCTTGTTCTTGGTGTCCGCTGGCTTGCTACACATTATTATAGCGTATAATTATTTCGTATATTACTTCAACCTAGAGACACCTTAAAATAGTGAATCGCACTTCTTCGATAAAAGATTGTTTCCAAGTTTCTATTTAACACCTGGGTATGAAACCGCAGTATTGCATTGTATCCTTGCTAAAAAACGAATTTATTTTACTCGATTCTTTCTGACAACGATTACTCATCGTTAACTTTTTCTTTTTTGTTATCTTTACAATTTCGTTCTTCCTTCGGTGGACTTAACAACCTGTTGGATTGCCGCTCCCTTTTGGTATGGGAGGACACCAACACTGCGTGATCCCGAACCCCTCTGTTTCGCCCTGTCATTAGGACCAACTCTACGCTACGATCTCGAGGGTGAGTGTTTAACCACCATTTTCTGATATAAGTTTTATGTACTTGATGAAGCGGCCTATTTATAAGGTTCTTCTATTGCCGTCTAAATTTTGTAGGGATAAAACGAATCTCTTTATGTGGGATGATATTTATTGATAATATTGTAATATATCCTGATCTTTTACTGTGGTAATTTTATGTAGTTTACTTTATTCTGACGATGGTAATTTAGAGCTGTTGTTGGTGCTGTAATTCTAAATTTTTGTTAACCAAGACCTCGTAGCGAAAACTTTATAGATTTAATTTTATATTTACAAAGAGAATTCAGAGCTGTTGTTTTTAGAGTTCTAATTTTCTTTTGGGTAATTAACATAAGGGAGGGACCTAAGGACTACAGTTTGCCATTTTAAGAAGTGATTTTTGTGTTCTACCTGATATGTGTATAATGTGGTTATTGACTTTTTTTTGTTAAAATGCACTGTTATGTCTTTCCAAAATGTCACTTAGGTTAATTATAAGTATTGATTAGCACTGTTGATTTTATTTTTTTTTATTTCAGGCTTTCCTTTATTTTTTTTTTGTATTGGTAAGACCCCACCTACTCACCAACTGAGTCCGGGTATTCTCTACTTGTCTTTTACGCTACGTCGATGTACGTAGCAACCTTTTAGATATTTGAACTTAGTAAAAATTTATATACACAATGCATTTAAATATTATTTCTGTCCTTTGCAGATCTTATCAGGTAGATTACAGGTTCATTATAAGCACTCGGCTTGTATTTAAATTTGTAAAGAAGTGAGATAAACTTTACCGTATACCAAAAAATAAAGTGCAAATAAAAGTTCACTGCTATTTCTAATTAAGCACTTTCTGTATTGAAGATCTAATTTTGTAAGAACACAAGTGCAACCACTTTGCATTTATTACTAAATGGATTTACATCTTTATACTAAATTTCCGAAAGCTAACTTCAAAATTAGAGAAATGTTTAATTTGAATTTTAGAAAAGCTGCGATAAGGTTATTTTTAAGGGTAAGTATTTCAAATTTATCTGACGTTTGAATGTAAACAAAGCTGGTAAGTGTAAACCTAACCAAACAAAAATAGAACTACGTTTTGTAACACACCGATTTATAAATGATCGAAAGTGAAACCGGTTGTTATTTGTTTTTGAATTTACTATGTAAGTCCATTTAATTTCGTAGTTTTACTTTTTGTCTGATTTTCTTATAGCAGTGGATGTGTTCGGTGATGTCTAGGTCCAATTTAGAGTATAGTTGTTTTTAATTATTGACTTGTTGGAATAAGGCTTATCTTATTATCATTATTATTGCAGGTGGTCCTTTAGATCGATAAGTTTTAATAAGGATTTTTTATACCCTCTACCCTTTCTGTAGGATGCTTATTCTAAAACTCTAATTTTTTATCTCTCTATCGCCGTTTATAGCTTTACTTCCTCCGTTAGACTTATCTTAGTCCCGAAACAACAGTCCATCGCATAATTGTGGCGTTCCCCGACTTCAAGCTCTGACTACACTTTAGCTGGTCGAGTAATGCTGCCCTATCCACTGTTGGTTCTATTGCTTTTACGAGCTCTTCCTATTCTCTCTTCTATCTTGTTACCATAAAGCTCCAAATATCCCATCTCCCTTTTTTATCTTTTCACTAGTTTCTATTTTTCTTTTACTTCCTAAATTGCTGCATAGTTAGAGGCTTGTTGCCTCACGACATTGGCGGCTCCGTGGCGTAGTGGTATGTGTGTGACTACTACGTCCAAGGTCCCGAGTTCGAATCCCGACACGGTCCGCTTGAAAAATGTTAGGCGAGCATTTTTCACAAAAATACACCCTCGTTCGGATGAGAGGTAAAATGGAGGTCCCGTGTGTGAGTGTTGTCACGCACGTTAAAGATCCCTACCTTGCTTGAAACAGCAAGGGTTCGGCAAAATTCCAAATTTTCCAGGTAAAAAAAACTCGCTTCCTGGCCAATGTAGTACCTTCGGGTGGAGCATTGGAAAAAAAATCAAATGGAATGCCTCACGACATTCAATGTAGTACCTCCGGGTGGAGCATTGGGGACGTGGCCGCAAGTATAGCGGCCCTTATTCAAATTATAATGCCTCACGACATTGGGCCATGGGTGTGGAGAACCTCTGTCTAATTGTGAATGGCCTGGTTTACGTAATGCCGTCGACAGTACAATTTGTTTTTTAATTTGGTCTGTAGATTGATTTCTTCCTAATAGACGCAGCGGTGCAGGGATTGAATTTCCGTTTCTATTTGGTCCCGCATTCTATTAATATGAAGGATTACCGCTTCGCGAAACTTCTCCTTTTGTAGGGTATCGTAAAACCCTCTTTGTAGAAACCTATGGAATCACACTACTCCTATGGGAGTTTGTTTTTGTTATTACATTCGTAGGAGGGTCGGGGTGCTTTGCCAAGTGTAGGGATCTATTGTAAAAAAGAAAAGAACTAACCTGTTTTTCATTTTGAACTCCCAAAGGCCACCGAAGTGTAAACTATGGTTATCTTTTCAACAGTGGTTATTTCAGCAACTTTATGATATTGTTTCTTTAAAAAAAGTACCTAATTCTTTAAGTAAAGAGTTAGCACCTACAGAACTGATTTTATTGTCGGAGTAAACATGTGATGATTTACCTCGACGTGCCCTAAATCGCCGAAAAGCCATTAGAAATGTTTCTGTAGAAATCGGTGACCAACTCTAGGTGCACCGTCTTTGTAACGAAGCAAACGAAAATACATACATAGGATTTTTTTTGTCTTGACAACACGACCGTTTCGATCTTTTAACAGAAAGGGTCCGCCATAGTAAACTCTTACGATATTAAATGGCAACGTACACATTGATCTATTATTTGTTTTATTAAATTCCTATCACCAGTGATCGAATATCTTTCTCTGAGGTCCAAAGTTTATTTTGCTTTTATTTATTTACGTTTTGCAAACAGCTGTTATATTTTGTTCCATCACAATTACGTATGGGAGTTTGTGAATAGTGAATTTGTACCATAATGAACAAAAGTCTTTTACGTGTATTAGAGTAGTTTTAGGGTAATAAACTTAATTAAACATGGTTTGTAAAATCTAATTAACCCTAAGAATTTTTATCACATTATTCCACACGCCTATATATGAGCGAAATATTACTGGTGGCTTTTTAAATATGACCGTCTCACGCCAATAATGCCGTGGCTGCAATAACAGGTTAGGTTACTGTTAGAAATAGATATTTTTATTAAAAAACACAAATTAGATGTTATTATTAAAAAACACAAATCACTTAACACGCATATCAGAGCAGTAAGGAATAGGTTTAGATCAACTGTTCTGATATGCGTGTTAAGTGATTAGTGTTTTTTAATAATAATATCTATTTCTAACAGTAATCTAATCTATCATTGCAGCCACGGCATTGCTGGCGCGAGACGGTCGTTTTTAAATTTATCCAAAACATTAATTGAACTTTGGCAAAAAATTAAACAATTCTGTGTTTATTGTTTTTTTACATTACACCACACCCATTGTTTCACTATATTACAAGCCAGTTTTTCATCAACTATAGAGTATATTATTTCAAAATTCTTTAAAAAATATAGAACACTATTGCAATGCAGTCTTTTATTATTATTTATCTCAAAACTGGGGGAATACCAATTACTTACTCACTAAATAGGAAGCCCAACTAAAATTTATATAAATTCAAGGTTATGAAGAACAACTCATTTCAATAAATGCTAAGGCCTAAATAATATCCATAATGAAAGTTATAAATAGATTCGCGAGCAATTACTATAGTCGAAAACTCTCATAATGATAGTTTGATCTCAATAGTATAGCGTTTCCTGCATGTTTGTTGTGTTTTGTTTTAGATAACATGTATTCAAACCATTTCTGTTTTACAATAGTGTGTGACATGGAAGTTCTGAATTTTTCCACGGCAGCACATTGCAGGTACATTTTTCTAAAAAAAAAACTAATATTTGATTTATTCGATAAATAAAGTAAATTTTAGTGTGCAATTTTGATGATAATTCATAAAAATTATTCACACATTTGGGAAGGTTACTGGTTTTGTTTAAATCGCTCTATTAGCAGTAACAAAAAAATTTTTTTTCTTTAAAAAACCTAAATGACTTTCCCACATAGACAATTATTTAATAAGTAACTTTTATTAAAACCGTTTTTAATTTGGGTGCCTAATAGGAAAGAAATTTGGATCTTTAGAAATTTCAAGATGGCCGCTACTGAAATGAGCCTTAAATGTACGATTGACGTCGGTATATTTTCGAACATAGAAACTAATTTTACTGGCAGTATAAGCACAAGCATCTAATATCTTCTAACTAGAATGAAGTAAAGGCCGAACGGTGTTATTCGTTTAGATCATAGAATAGTTATAACAAGAAACCACACTCGGTGTTTTCAGGAAGACCAAATTTCTTTACGGATGTTTAAAATCCGCCATTATTTTGTTGGTATGTCCATAAAATAATAATACAATCACGCAAGTGTAGTGTATTATTATTTTGTGGTATATCCTTTAACCTCCTTATAGTTTCTTGTACTGTTCTTGTTCTACGTTGTAATTTCACTTCAATAGGTTCCTTTATTGCGTTAGAACCTAAATTATGCAGTTTTGCATACAATAATCAATCTAAATATTTAAAGGAATTTCTAACCTGCCGTTTTTAAATTTACCGCTGCATCTGTGTACCTACCGAATAATGGCTGAAGTTCATTCATATATTTTTGGTACATGAAAAGCAATGTAATTTGTGAAGGTGTCACTTCTTTGCCAAGCGTAATATTATTCTATGGTTTACATGTGTTAAAGTCTGACGAATACATAAAATATTTACTAAGATAAATTACTACGGAAAAAAAGGATTTACGATTAGGACAGCAGTTTAAATAATTATGTAATTAATTCGCTTAACAAGTTTACGTAAGCGACCTGATCGATAGCTAAATTTGGGATGAAAAAGTCTTGTAGAATCTGTTCTATTTCTAACAGAGAATGAGATTTAAAAATAAAAAATGTGTTTGAACATTCAACCAAGTTGCAAAAGTGCCAAAAGTACATTATCGGAATATGCATTTTGAGTAGACACGCGATGATTATTATGCTTCGCGTATGTAGTCTCATCCTTAAAAAGTGTTCATTATGTGGTTTTAAAATAATTTTAATACTTTTCTTGTGTGTCCATTTGTAGCTAAAGTGTTTGCTTTAGACGCCACGTTTATTTGCAAATTTTTGTTTGTCTTATCGGTCTTTACATCCCTTTAAATTAATAACATAAAACTAAATGCCACCCTGTATGTTGTTCTATTAACAAATTAATTTATTCAAAATGGGTTTACTGGTGTTATAAAGCAGGTAGGTTTCTAAACCCTTTGGCTTGGGAATTATTAGATTTACCCTTTACAATAAATTCACTTAAAATGGGACTTTAAAACGTAAGACGACAGTAATTGATCGATCTGTACCTGACTGTCGCCATTTAAGCATGAGCGCCAATGGAAATAGTATCACATTCAGTGCAGCGGCACTTTTTTAACTCGCAAGCATGCAATAACAATGCAAGTTCAGTCCGTTCAGTGATCTCGTCACATTGATGACATAAGTTTGATCAGCGGAGAAGGTCCCTAGCCTTTTCTATTGCCCGTCTATTTACTATAAAGTGCTGTTCTATGCATTCCTTCTAAGTTTCTCTTCATTTAATAATAAAAATTTCACCTGTAGCATTATAAATTTTTGAATTTTCATGATAGCTGTTGTTATTTCTGTATAATTGTCATTCAAGCGCCTCTGTCTTGTGGTAGACAAAACTACACTGTACAATAGGTTAAGCTGTTTACAGTTTAGATTACTAATTTCGTCTGTCGCTAGTATCGATGCAAAAAGTGCTAAAAATGTTCAATAAACTGTGGCAGGTTTTCGTCCATTGAGTTGAGTATCTTCTTAACACTTCAATCAACGGTCTTACCCATACATAAAGAATAATATACGTACAAAGATAAATCACTACAGAAGAAAGGCATTTAAGATTAAAACAGTTAAAATATTTGTGCAATTAATTTTTGTAATTAATCGGCTGCTAATTATGCAGTGAAAAGTGTCTTGTAGAATCTGTTCTATTTCTAACAAAGGATGAGATTAAAATAAAAAACGCGTTTGAACGTTCAACCAAGTTGATGCAAAAGTACATTATTGGAATATGCATTTTGAGTAGACAGCGATGATCATTATGCTTCGCGTATTGTGGTCCCATACCTAAAAAGTGTTCATTATATGATTTTTGTACTCCCAAAATAAATTTACAATTACACTACACGGTCACGTACTAAAAGCTTTCTGTGACCTATTATTTATATAGTTATTCGGCATCCAATAAAAGCGTATTGATATGGCCGCACATACTAACAAACGTCCACCATTTGTATGCTACTTATGTGCATATTCTGCATCTTTTAAAAGTAGATTGATAATCCATATGCGGTCACATACTAACGAACGTCCATTCGCTTGCAATTTATGTAATTATTCTGCATCTTATAAAAGTTACTTGAAAATTCATATGCGGTCGCATACTAACGAACGTCCTTTTGCATGCAATTTGTGTATTTATTCCGCATCGAACAAAGGTAACTTGAAAACTCATATACGATCTCATTTTAATGAACATCCATTCGCATGCAACTTATGTAATTATTCTGCATCTCGTAAAAGTAGCTTGAAGATTCATATGCGGTCCCATACCAACCAACGTCCATTCGCATGCAATTTATGTAATTATTCGGCATATTGTAAAAGTCACTTGATAAATCATATGAAGTCTCATACCAACCAGTGTTCATTCACTTGCACTTTATGCAGTTATTCTACAGCTTACAAAAATAGCTTGAAAATTCATATGCAGTCTCATACTAACGAACGTCCATTTGCATGCAATTTATGTAATTATTCTGCATCTCGTAAAAATGGCTTGAAAAATCATATTCAGTCTCATACTAACGAACATCCATTCTCATGCGATTTATGTAATTATTCTGCATCTCGCAAGAGTGACCTGAAGATTCATATGCGGTCCCATACTAATGAACGTCCATTGTCATGCAATTTATGTAATTATTCTGCATCTCGCAAAAGTGACTTGACGATTCATGTGCGGTTCCATACTCACGAACGTCCATTTGCATGCAATTTATGTAATTATTCTGCATCTCGTAAAAATAGCTTGAAAATTCATTTGCTGTCTCATACTAACGAACTTCCATTTGCATGCAATTTATGTAATTATTCTGCGTCTCGTAAACATAGCTTGAAAATTCATATACAGTCTCATACTAACGAACGACCATTCCCATGCAATTTATGTAATTATTCTGCATCTCGTAAATATAGCTTGAAAATGCATATGCGGTCTCATACTAACGAACGTCCATTTGCTTGCAATTTATGTAATTATTCTGCATCTCGTAAAAGTGACTTGAAGATTCATATGCGATCCCATACTAACGAACGTCCATTTGCATGCAACTTATGCAATTATTCAGCATCTTGTAGAAGTCACTTAAAGATTCATATTCGGTCCCATACTAACGAACGCCCATACATGTGCAATTTATGTGATTATTCTGCATCACAAAAATGTGTTTTACAAAAGCATTTGTATTTGCATACTAAGTAAAATACGGTTATGTGCAATTTATGTGATTATCTTATATCCTATGAAACTGACTGTAAGTTCTTACGTTCCCACATACTAATGAACGATCATTTCCATGTTTGTTATGTCCTTATTCTGCACCTTACAAGAGTCCGTTCAAAACTCATATAGTGAAAGTCCATTTGTGTACAATTTGTATAATTATTCTAAACCTGCAAAAAGCGGCGTAATCATTAATATTTCCTCGCAATGGATGTGAATGCGACAACGAACTTTTTCAGCAACGAATTTCTATGTATGTAATCACAGTCCACAAAGTTACTATATGCAAGAGTTAGTTGATATCACTAGCGTTCTTGTATTTTACTTAATTTTCCAGGAACAATGGGAGACCATTTATTGATATTTGCAGGATTTATTTACTAGTCTTCTTCGCAACAAAATGGCAAGCTGAAGATGCTAAATCGTAAAAAACTTTAAAATATTTCTAGAAGTTGCTTCATTACCACCGCCGGTCCCGTTTGGTAGTATTTAAAATAATTGAAAAAGCATGGTGTATTATTGAATAATATTAGCTATTAATGCAATATTTAAAGAATTTAGAGTATTATGCTACGTAAAAATTAAACTTCAACAGAAGCTGAAATTTCTTGAAGAGTGTGTTTTCCCGTATTATGGAACATGCAAGTTTAAAAAACTTTACTAAGAGTGCTATAACTTGAAATTGTATAATAATTTATATACATAATAAATATGAGAAATGTAACTGTACTTTGCAATAGGTGTTAAATACATAAACATAACTTGGAATTAAGTTTGAATAAGAATGTAAAAATTTGTTTTCAATAAAATTTTTTAAATAATTATTTTCAACATAAAAATTAAAGAAAATTTGTTTTGCAGCTATTGGATTTTATTAGAACTGCCCATTATCAAACAATATTACCCTAAAAATTACAATTATAACTTGATCGGTAGCACCTGTAAAAGCAAAACATTTTTGATTCATATGAGTCCATGAACTTGTATAAGGATTGTCCTTATTATATTTATGATCGATTTTTAACCAACATAACACTATATTTAAATTTTTGCTATTAACCGAAAGTCCTGTTTTTGTCCCGTTTTTTTACATCGTGGTCAGTCGTACAAGTACACAGTACACAAAGTTAAAAACGAATTCATGGTATAGTAGTAGGTAGATGCTGTCGATATGGAATTACACCAAAATGTATTGTGTGACAAATGTGGCAGAATATTTTTTAAAACTGCCCTCAAGATGTATTTAAAAAGAATTCACACTCATTCAAATATATTCCAATGACTAGTTAATGGTAAGCCCTTTACATGTATAGAATGTAATAAAATTTACGGGTGTGGAACAACTATTACATCAATCCGGACCTCTCTTTTTTGCATTGTGACTATGGTGTTACGTTTGAAATCTGTGGGTACCTATCTCGCCTGTCACATACAGATAATTAATAAGTGGGAAGAGGCGTTCTGTTATTGCTTGTTCAATGACTTTTCGAGTTTTTGCTTGCACCTTTTTTATACCCAGTGCTTTATTATTTTTCAGACTCTTTATTGCTAAATCAGATAGCACTAGTCATTCTCTTCAATGTCTGGTTCTTGTTCTAATGCTTCTAGTTCGTTATCTGCATATAATTTCTATATATTATATATATATATATATATATATATATATATATATATATATATATATATATATATATATATATATATATATTACTCAAATTTAGACCAGGGTAGAAAATTAATTAACGACATCAAATGATTTTAATCACCGTGTATAAGGACGCTTTCTATAAAAAGAAGCAGAATTAAAATGCTCAACGTGTATTTAATTTAATTGTTCCATGAAACAAATAGAAATTACATGCAAAATTTATATTAATTAATTCCATTTTTAAGTAACGAGTATTAAACAAAATGTACAAATAATAATTAAAATTTAATTAGGATACACTAAAAATTAAAGGGTAGAAGTCAATGCTATTCATCATTATTTTAATTGAAGTTAATTGAACGATTATTAAGGTATTATATGCATAAAAGCTGTTAAAAACCCAATAATATTCAAATCGTAGAAGTGTTATTTAAAGTATTACGATTGAACACCTGCGTATTTTTAAATGTCAAAATTCTAATAAATTCGAATAGATAAACATGCAGATTCTACGTATATTGGAAACGGTCGGATAAACCGTAGCTTATATTAACGGGAAAGGCTAGATAAGGGGTTATTTAACTCAAGTAAGTCACGTCGCGAATCCACGTGAATAGTAAAGAATATCGATTTGTACCACTCAGAACAAAGTAGAAAAGAGACGGATAATATGCGCAAGGCAGAGACACAGATAATAAAAGGCGTGATTTGAGCAACGTCACGAGGAAATGATTGGTTGTAATAAGATGCAGATATGAGAGGTGTAAACGTAACGATTTCTATACAAAATTAATTAATGTTCTCGGACGTGTTTGCGAGCTGTGTGAAAATTTCTGAGATTTTCAACAGGCGCGTGTGCAAATTTAATAGAATCGCTGTGCCCGACTGTCGAAAGGGAACATAGTATGCGAAATTCTGGAAATTGTCCGTTTGCGGGACAAAACCGACGTACGGGCGGGCTCTTATATAAACCGGTGATAAAATGAGTTTCGCTCTCTTAGATTTTGTGATTATTGAATACTTTAAACCGTTTGCTCTTTACGTGCTACGATACAAGTTGTTATGCATTAGTGCACGTAGAAAAGAAGATACAAGGTAATAAAGTCTAGTTATATTTGCGAGTATTACTGTACCAATTATCCAAATTTGTAACGATAAATGAATAAACAAAAGTAGGCAGTATTGGGGTATAGCGTGAAAGAAGTATGAATTTCTTTGCTATTTTTCGGGGGTGTTAATAATTAAATGCTATTCGTAATCGTGGATCCACAAAACAAGATTTTGATATACTTAGATGAGTCCTGAGAAGGCCTGAAACAATTTTAGATGAATGGTGGTGTAGAAAATTTTAAAAGCGTTTAGAATCAGAAGCCGTAAACATAACCTAGTTGGAATGGTGTGATTAACAAAGGACGATGTACATTGGAGCCACGAGTGCAGTAACCTTCAGGTAAATTATACAATTTGGTTCGAATTTTGATGTTTTGGTGTGTGTTGAATAACTTTATAATTTGTTTGCTAAAAAATGGACAGTAGTGAATTTGTACAAACAACAAATTTTTAATTTTAAGGTGAAATTTCTTGTTTAAGTAGAAAGGAGTATTTAGCAGTTTATGTTTTGATTATGATGAAAATTTGTCAGTGAGCTCAATAGACTAACCTGTTTAATTAACGTAAGGGGTGATGCTCCTTTGTACTCAGACTCAGGTCTGCAAATATTGTTAAATTAGTAGGCATCAAGGACTTTAATTCTGATGCAAATTAAATGATGACAATTTAATCTTGAAATTTTATGATACTGAAATTTATGTACAATTTAATTTTGAAATTTTAATGTATTATGAATATTGATGTAAATAGAGTTAACGTTGATGTTTGTGGTAGGAATGAGTTTTTTTATGAATGAGGATGAAAGTTTTAACTAGGTGAGCAGCCGAGGCGGAAATAATAAAGAGGCGATTATCAGAAGAGATTCAACAGGGCGAGAATCACAGCAAATCTTGGTGCCAAATTCGAGAGGCACGAATATCCTTTTTTTTACAAAAGTGAGGCTTTTTGTAGGTTTCACAGCAACTATGACGGCCCAACGCTGGGGCTCGATTCGAAAACTTTAGTTCCCGTAAATTGGGAAGGATCACAGCAATATATATATATATATATATATATATATTGCTGTGATTTACTCCTGTGAATGCGGGAACTGGGCCCTTTCAACAAAAAAAATTCTAGTCCCACCGATTGGGCGTCATAAACTGCTGTGATCCTGTTTTCGCCTCGGCTGCTCACCTAATTTTATAAACCTCCTCATTCATAAAATTAAACAACACATTCCTACCACAAACATCAACGTCAACTCTATTTACATCAATATTCACAATACATTAAAATTTCAAAATTAATATTCAGCATAAATTTTAATATCGGAAAATTTCAAAATTAAATTTATTATCATTTTAATGTGCATCCAGAATTAAAGTCCTTGTAGGATGCCTACTAATTACTATAACAATATAAGCAGACCGGAGTCTGAGTACAAAGGGAGCATCTACCACCCCTTTACGTTAATTAACCAGGTTCGTCTAATTGAGCTCAAAGACATACCTAAAATTTCATCATAATCCAGAACATCAATACTAAATACCCCTTTCTACTTAAACAAGCAAATTTCATCTTAACATTAAAATTACAATTTCACTAATGTCCATTTAAAGTAAATCAATTATAAAGTAATTCAACACACACAAAAATGTCAAACAGAATAGTATAATTTACCTGAAGGTTACTGTCCTCGTAGCTTCAATGTACATCGTCCCTTTAGTTAATCACACCATTCCAACAGGATTATATTTACGGCTTCTAATTCTCAACTGATTGATCTAAAAAACAATAATGGATTTGAAAATTGAGAAAAATTGTCATTAGTATTTTTAAATTTAATATATATTGCTGTGATATTCTCCTTTGAATGCGGGAACTGGGTCCTATCAACAAAAAAATTCTAGTCCCACCGATTGGGCGTCATAAACTGCTGTGATCCTGGTTTCGCTTCAGCTGCTCACCTAATTTTATAAACCTCCTCATTCATAAAATTAACAAACACATTCCTACCACAAACATCAACGTTAACTCTATTTACATCAATATTCAGAATACATTAAATTTTCAAATTAAATTTCAGCATAAAATTCAGTTTTAAAAAGAATTTCAAGATTAATTTTATTATCACTTTAACGTGCATCCAGAATTAAAGTCCTTGTTGGATGCCTACTAATTAATATAACAATATAAGCAGACCGGAGTCTGAGTATAAAGGGAGCATCTACCACCCCTTTACGTTAATTAACCAGGTTCGTCTAATTGAGCTCAAAGACATACCCAAAGTTTCATCATAATTCAGAACATCAATACTAAATACCCCTTTCTACTTAAACAAGCAAATTTCATCTTAAAATTAAAATTTTATGGTTAGTACAATTTCACTAATGTCCATTTAAAGTAAATCAATTATAAAGTTATTCAACACACACAAAAATGTCAAACAAAATAGTATAATTTATCTGAAGGTTACTGTCCTCGTAGCTTCAATGTACATCGTCCCTTTAGTTAATCACACCATTCCAACAGGATTATATTTACGGCTTCTAATTCTCAACGCTTTTAAAATTTTCTCCATCACCATTTATTTAAAGTTGTTTCTGGGCTTTTCCGGAACTCATCTGTATATATCTGATCCTTGTTTCGTGGATCCAGACACGTATTTGAACCATTTAATTATTAACACCCCCGAAAAATAGCAAAGAAATTCATGCGTCTTTCACCAATATACGCCAAAACTGCCTACTTTTGTGTATACATTTGTCGTTGTAAATTTTGCTAATTGGTACTGTGATACTAAATTTTATTACCTTGTATCTAAGTGCACTGAAGTACATTCATGTTAGCACGTAAATAACAAACTATTTTAAATCACTAAAATATACGAGCAAACTTTAAATTATTTTATCAAACTAAAATGCATTGTTTAACATCTTTAATCAAGTCGCGGATGTAAGAACTTTTAACGCATCGAATAGTCAAAAGAGAGAGCTTGTTTATATTCACCTCGGTATATATAGCAAAAAGCCTGTCTGTCGGTCTGTTCCCTAAAACGGGTAATTCTAAAGAATTTCTCATTCTATGTTCCCAGTCCGTCGCTCGCGCGTCGGTTTTTACGAATTTTTCACTCGCCCCATTTAAATCTCAGAAATTCTCACACGGTACGCAAACATGTCCGAGAAAAACTAATTAATTTTGTACAGAAATTGTTGTTTCTACCTCTGATATTTGCATCCTATTTTCAACCAATTGTGACCCTCGTGACGTTGCTTAAATCATGCCTTTTACTATATGTGTCTTTGCTTGACGCATTTTCTTTCCTTTTCTAACCTGTTCGTATTGGTGCAAATTGATATTCTTTATTATCGATTATATTTTAGTCCATGTGGACTATCTGGGTTAAATAACCCCGTATCGCACATTCTCGTGAATATTAAGCCCCGGTTTCTCCAAGATTCTTTGAAACCATTTGTTATCTACACAATTTTCGCCGTACGTGATATTTAAACTACGCAGGTGTTCAAAATAATATTAATTCTCAGAGCTTTTAAATAAACCCTGTTTTGTATTTCGTGCTAAAGCATCTGACCGTTTCAATATCCTTAGAATCGACATGTTTATCTAAACAAATTAAACTGAAATTGCCTTTTAAAATACGCAGGTGTGTTCAAACATCCTACTTCTAACTAACACTTCTAGGATTTGCTTTTATTGGGTTTTACAAGTTTCTATAGATATTATCTGTTACTAACGATTCAATTAACTTCAATTAAAATTGACTTCTATCCTTTCATTTTTAGCGAATACAAGTTAAATATTAATTATTATGTGTACACTTTGTTTTACTACCGGTTACTTAAAATAGGGTTAATTAATATAAATTTTGCACGTAATTTCCATTTGTTTAGGAATAATTACATTACACGCAGAGCTTTTTAATACTGCTTCTTTTGATATAAAGCGTCTTGTACATGATTTAAATCTCTTATGTTTAATGAAACTAATAAATTTTTATTCTTCACGGTTTTAATAACGCGTATTATCTAATAATATTCATTATACACGGTGATTAAAATTATTTGATGTGATTATTTAATTTTCTACCCTGGTCTAAATATGAGTAATATATATATATATATATATATATATATATATATATTTACCACTGTGAGGTTTACTCTGAAACGGCCCTCTAATTCGTGCCCCAATGTTAGGTCGACATAATACTTTAAAGTCTACCTCGGCTGCTCCTCACTAAATTCCTAAATCCACCAAAACCCTTTAAAACCAACACAAACGCTTACCTGTTAACGCTGGATCTAAAAAAAAACTCCCGCTCACTGCTTCTATGCTAAAACCTAATAAAAATTCACACCCTACAATCACACACTCAAAATTACGCAATTAACAAAATACATCACACTCTATTTACATGAAATAAATATTACGATTTCCCCATACCTTTCACTATGTACACTCGTGTTATGAGTGATGTCAACAATTTCATTTTTAAAAGTATTTTAATTCGATAACCTTATTCAAACAAATATTTTATTAAAGTAAGAGGACGTTCCTCATACCTTACGTTAGCCCCTTTGTCTTATCATGAGCTCATAGTAAAACTCGTTAAATTTGAGTGCAAATTTACCGCACTATAAAAATAAAATGAGTCCCCTATACTTCTTTACAATATAGCATGGTTATCTGTAAATTAATTTATCCTTGACTACCTAACTAAATTTTATTTTCATCTAAAGTCCCATAAATTTTCAGTTCATTAAATATATCAAATAAAAAACCCTGCAACAAAAAAAATTAAGAAAACCATAGAAAATATTTACCACACAATGTTTTTATACAATGGCATACCTGATAACTGTCTTCCAACCGTTAGCCGCCAGCCAGCTCTTGAAGATGATGTCGTTCAGTATGGCACTAGTCCACGAAACAGCTCCCCGGTTGAATCACCATCATTCTACACCTGCTGCTACCCCAAAATATTTTCATTTATAATAACAGCTTAAGCATCCAATTTCCAAAATTTACTCTTTGTATTCCCAAATAAATTAACCAAACATCGCCACCTTCACCATCAAATACCTCCAAATTTTACTAACTTACGTGCATTCCAAAGCCACAGTAATTAATCGTTTGTGCTTACATACAAAATTTACTCTTCATATAAAATGCTTTATTCGCCTTTCAATTAACTTTACTTGTCATCATACTAACTTATGAGCAATTTTACCTAAATTCACTAACTTTCACTAAAGTAACTCGATGAAGCGCGAAGGACTGAAGAAAAATTAAGAGGCCGACTCCCCCTTTGAAAGTGGTTTATATAGCTATTGCTGCACCTCCCCTGTTTTCCAATTCGCGCGTAGAATTGTTAACGTATAACAATATTCTGTGTAAAAGCCCTAACCGTTTACTCATTTTTTAAAAGTGCACGCTTAAGCGACTCGATATTCCTGTGAAAAGCCCTAACGACTCTTCGTTTGAATTACAATAACAAACATGTTAAAATATTTGGTCAAACGTACATAACAGCCAACCGTCCCTCTGATTTCGCGAAACTAGCTTCAACAGTCAAGCGATTCCGAATACATTCACGCCTTCAAACTCAAACAAACATTTTTTCATCTCTCTTATTCATATAGCTCCTTTTCACATATATGCTTCCTCCAGCTGGATATTTGCCCTACTTAATACAAACTTGTTGCACGTATACCTGTATCGTCCAATCATCTCGCTAAATTCCTTTCCCTTGTTTTCAATCGATGCGCGTCTGCTTCTAATATTACTAAAAATTATTGATTTTGTTTCCCCTTCTAAAACAAGTTTGTTCGTCGTTTCCCTACTATACTATATCCGTAAATAAATTTCTGTTTCTCACTCGTATTCATACGTTTCTACTCCGTTCTTGTTCCTCCATGACAGTTGTTTCTAGCTTTTCTCTCATACTACCTATTAAAGCTTGTTTATCGTACGTGTTATGTTGAAATATTTCCCCCCTTTTACCTTGTTTTGAAACGTTTTCTGGTTTTACTTGAAAATAATAATCTTATTTTAACAAATATGCAAAGCTTTTATGTTTTCGTAAGCTACACTAAATAAAAATTAAAAATGGTTTTTTTACCTCGTTTTTAATCCTTATCGCTCTATCTTACAATAAATATTATGCTACATTATTCCTAAATAAATATAATTAAAATTAAATTAATCCTACATTATTATACGTTGACTAAGCTCTAAATTAATTATTTAAAATACCCTAATTATGTAAACTGACGAACTCGTTTTTCTTATAAGTTGTTATTCTAACTCCAAGCTTGATTTATAACCTTATGTATTTATAATTAGCCACGAATTACACGATAATATATATATATATATATATATATATATATATATATAGTATATGTATATATATTATTGTGAAGTTTACTTCTGGAACGTCTCTGGAATCATGCCCCACTGTTGGGTCGATATAATTACTGTGTTGTTAACCTGTAATTGTCATTATTACGTTGGAATCATGCTCCACTGTTGGGCTATCATAATACTATGTAATAAACCTGTAAAAATTGTGGCCCTGCGTTGGGCCGTTATAATATTGTGTAGTTTTTCTCGTTTCTCGCCCCTAATGATTCCCAATAATCCTATTAACTTAAATTTTCTAAATTAATATTGACACCTACCTGTTACATCCAAAAACTTCCTCTCAATATCTCCATGCTAAAACCTAAACAGAAATTCACACCAATCACACACTCAAAAATAACTCAATTAACCAAATATATTACACTTTATTTATATTAGTTACATATTACATTTTAAAACACCATTCCGTTAGGTACATCCATAAAGGTTAATAATTTTATAACAATAATCATGCAAATTGATAACCTTTTAAATACATATATTTTTATTAAAGTAAGAGGGCGTTCCTCATACCTTACGTTACCCTTTGTCTTAGCATGAGCTTATAATAAAACTCTATAGCAGTGCATATAAATTTTGTGCACTCCCAAATATCAATAAGCCCTCCATACTTCTTTACAACATCTGGTTATCTGTAAATTCATTAATTATTTTCAAAATCAATTTCCTTTTAAAGTCCCATAAATGTCTGTTCATAAAATATCCGATAATAATAAAAACACATTAACACTCAAATTCAAATAATCACAAACACCATAAAAATATTCACCACTCAATATTCTATTCTATCGTCTCTACTTTTCCATTTATCTACGCCTCTAACCCGAACAAACATCTTTCATCTCTTTTGTATCTATAGCTTTATCTTACACATATGTGTCCGCCAGCTGGGTCTCTGCCCTTCTTGTACAAATTACACCAATCACCTTGCTTGGCTCCATTCTCCCACCTTTTAACAGACGCGTACTTGCTTCTAAATATTCTTGAAATTATTGATTTTATTCAAGTTTCCTACTATACTGTCTCCGAATTAAGTATATGCATCTCTCTTGTACTCAATACATTTTTATTCTGTCTTGGTCTTTTCTTGGTTCTCTCCTATATTACCTTCAAGATTGAAATCAATATTTTAACCAACAAACCGCGTTTACATTAATTCCAACAACTGTTCTTTACCAATAACCCATTAAAGTTTGTTTGTTGCTACGCTTTCCGAGAAATATTATCTCCCTTTGTTGTTTTGTTTTAAACGTGTTTGATTTTACGTTTGAAAATAGTAATGTTATTTTAACACCTTCTCCACGCTTTTAGATTGTCATATAAAACTTCATTACAAATTTAAATGCATTAGAATAATTTTACCCCAATTATAATTTATTATGCCCTATATTTACACAAGTATTATGTTACATTATCTCTAGCTAAATTAAATTGACCCTACATTATTAAACACTACTTAAGTTTAAAAAATAATTGTTAAAAAATATTCTAACTCGCTAACTGAATAAATTTATGTTATCTTATCCAAAAGCTCTCAAACTATGAGTTTACTTGTGCCCTTATAAATCCAAAGGACCCCTTAATTACACGATACTATATATATATATATATATATATATATATATATATATATATATATATACTATATATATATATACTATATGTATATATATATATATATTACTAAGGTCATAAAAGGGCATTAGCAAGCTCAAATTTGTATTTATGCCAAACTAGAAAGTATATAAATTTGTCATGCGGAGTTTGAGCCATGTTTGATCAAAATCGGTTCGTATTTAACAAATTACCAGTAAATATTAGGGTTAGTTGAATATAGCATAAAATTTTATTGTAAAAATTAATTATTAATAAGCTAGGAAATATAATTTGAGGCGCATAAGTGCGTAAATACATATAAAACGTAAATTACGGCAAGCATAATTAAGATGTGTTTTAATATTCTAAAGAATAAAAGCTTTTAGCATATGTAAAGCGGCAGTAGTTATTCGAGTTGCACGTGTTATAGATTCAAAAAACTTTATAGTTGTAAAAAGATAACGAACATAAAATCTCGTCAACAAATAATAGCTGGAAAAATATAATAAGGACAAAGCACAGGTGCAGACAGCACGTACGAAAACAATATCGATTTATAGAGAGAAAAGACTGTAGTTTGCATGCTTTAGTAAAGAAGTGAACATAACAGATGTTTAATGAAACGTTTGATGCGAAAAGATTACATTAAATAAATAAGAGTAGGATAAACAACGATAGCGGGAGTTAGGTAAAACAGCGCTTGTGAATAAGAGGGAGAATTATGTTTAAAGATAAAATAAAACGGAAGATTTTGTTTATGTGTGGGAATGAAACGAGAGATATACGCGCATACAATGGGCGTATTGTTGAGGCTAGAACTCAAAACGACAGTTGCCGGGGTTTCGCAGAAGACCGTGCTGGGTAAAAATTTTAATGAAGATTTTGGGGTATCGAGCTTGTTTGGAGCGAAAATTTCCTAGATTTAAAAGACGGTTGTGCACGGTAGGCTAAAAGTACGTAGAATTTTTCAAGGTTAATTGGATAGTTTGTGGAAGTGTTCTACCGTTGGCGTGTTTGTGCCGTGATACTAAGCAAAGTGCGACAGGGGTGTTGGAAATTGATGTAGGGGGTGGCTTTTGGAGCTGATATAAGTCCGTAGGGGGTGGTAAATCGCTCTCTTCTCTTTTGTCTTTACCTACGATCGCCTACCTAAATACTTAGCAAAGTGATTGAGTAAAGTTACAGTTAAATTAGCGCGAGTGGGTGCTTTTATATCTTTGGCTATAAATAATCAAAATTATAACGCAAGTAAGTACAATTTTAGCACTGAGTGTTTGAAGGCGGCGTATGTACTCTGAGTACAGGGTAAATGTATGGATGGACCTGCAAGTGCACGAGAGCATGTTAGTACCGTGCACTTGTGTGATAGAATTTAATTAGAAACGGTGTGTTTCTTATGGTGAGAGGCCACCTGGAGACAGTATCTGAACGTGCAGTCGAGAAGGAGGATCACGTTGCAGATGGTGTCCATGTAAAAACCTGGAGACAGTATTTGAACGTGCAGTCGAGAAGGCGGATCACGTTGGAGATGGTGTCCATGTAGAGAGCACTTGAGACAAAATCCAGGTAACTCTACTTATAAGTCTTTTGTTTGTTTTTGTTGGTGATTTTCGGGGTGACAATTTTATAATTTTGTGTATTTATTATGTTATAAAGACATTTTAATTGATGAGTCAATTTAAAAAGGACTAAATGAAAATTTTATGTAATAATTTGATGATATCACTTGAAGGTGAAATCTATAACATTTGTAAAAGGTAAAAGGGTTTTAGGAAATTGTAGTGCCGTTGTTAGCACATAGATAAAAGAAAGTTTACTATGAGCTAGTATTTAACCTGGGGTATAAAGTAAAGGTTGGAAGTAAGCCCAGTTACTTTGTCTCAGGATTGATGTAGTATGATTTTAAATTTATTTTTTTTAAACTGAGCTATTATTTACCACAAGTAATAAAATGTTTTTGAGCTTGAAATACATGAGGTAGGTAAATTGAATTGATACGCAACGGAATGGATATGTTAATAAATTTTTATGTACTTTTGGCAGTCAGTGTTATTCTTAGTAGGTTAATATTTTCAGGGAACGAGTGAGCAGCCGTGGCAGATATCTCTGAGAAAGCTGGAGGATTTGGCGTCCGAAAAACGGGCCCGTTAACTTTAAAGATTATCGCAGGAATCCATTTATTACCGCTACAATAATTCATAATGAAGACGGTGTCGTTTACGCTAAATGTTCATAGATTACGTGACTCTAAAGCACCGCCAAGAGATTCATCCCTCCACTCCGAAGACAAATCTGGATTTAGATTATTCAACACAATTTGTAACTTCCTGCCCATAAGAATCTTGAAAGGATTCCGACCAGTGGTTGAGCTAGGAGTGATGTGTGCTGGTATAATAAAAATTTAGATCATTTAAATTTCCAATCTCCAGTGATATTTTTTTTAGAAAATTTTTAGTTGTTTGAACCATTCTTTTTGCCACTCCCTTTCCTTGTGGTCGATGAGGAGCGGTGATCACTAAACGAATTCCAAGCATTTTCCCAAATTGCTTAAAGCGTTCACTTGTAAATGCAGTTCTCGCATATCATTGTATCTGGCAACCCGTGAGTAGCGATCAACGCATACAATGTTGATATGACTGCTTCAGTAGAAGTATTTGGAAGCCATTTAGAAAATGAATCCACCACTATTAGAAAAAAAATGGCCCCGCAAAATCTAAATGTAATCTCGACTATGCTTTATTTGTAGGTTCCCAAGGAAATACTGGGCAAGCTGGATAACATGCACCATCTACATAAATATAATAATTTGAATTTACAGTATAAACTACGTTAGAAGTAATCTTCAACGGAAGCTAAAATTTCTTGGACAGCGTGAGTTCCCGTATTTCCTTATGACACAAAATTTACCTATAGGCGATTATTGATTGCCATTAACAGCAATTAATTATTAGGCCCTAGTGCACTGACAAACCAAAAATTGAGTAACGCTATTAATACGATTAAATCTCTTAAGACCTCTTCAAATATAATGGATTCTGGAACATGCAAGTTTAAAAAGAATTTTACTAAAAGTGCTACAAACTTGAAATTGTAAAATAATTTATATACATTATAAATATGAGAAATGTAACCACAAGCACTTTGTATTAGAATTCATATGTGCTAAATACATAGTTAAATACATAAGCATAACTTAAAATTAAGTTTGATTAAGAATGCAAAAATTTATTTTGAATACAAAATTTTTAATAACTATTTTCAACATATTAATGTTTTAAAAAAATTGTATGTTTTGAAGCTGTAAGATTTTATTAAAACTGTCCATTATCAAACAATATTACCCTAAAAATTACATCACAATATAGTCGGTAGTGCCTGTAATTGTAAAAGAATTTTAAGTCCTTTGCGACTTGAAAATGTGTAAAGACTATCATTACTATATTTATGATCGACTTTCAACAAGCATAACCTTATTTTCAAATTTTTGCAGTTAACCAAAAGTTCTGTTTTTGTCCTTTCTTTACAACGTGGTGGTCATACAAGTGTACCCTTTGCAAAAAGACACGCAGCACGCAAAGTAAAATAAGCAGACGTCAAAAACGTAAGTAGGATCTAGGCACGTGTTACCTGTTTCCGGCTGCCAACGACCGGGATACATGACCAGTAAGGGTGGTGGCTAATAAGAGCGCTGATTTCTGGCTGATGTCGACGTTCTTGGAGGCTGCAAGTGGGTTAGGAATAATAAACAGGGGCACACACAAAGGATACACAAACCAACACAACCAATCATTCAGCACACTAAATACACACGCACTATTTTAGCTTAATATAGTTTAGGTTTTAGTTTCTAGGTTAGAGAGCTGGGCTGCTATCTCTTAGACTTCTGGTCTCCGAAAGCTGAGATAAACGTACTGCAGGGATGGAGGTAAGAAGAAGTAAAGTTAGCTTTAGAAATTAAGTGTTAGATCTAAGCACTTAGTTCTAAGGTAGAATAGAAATGTAAGGCATCAAACGCCACAGTACATATAGATATAGGTATAGCGCAAATGCGACTTGTATTAGATTATCCAGGTTGCGAGTCGTAGGTAAGGTTATTATTTGAAAAAAAAAGAAAAAAAAAGAATTGTGCATCACCATGCTGATAGTCGTACCATAGACGGCTATTAATATTAGACATTTGCCATATAGTACATCATACACAGATCCATGATATCTTGCGCTGGATTTTACAATTGCTGCATTTGAATTTAATACCTACACAATAAGAGTTAATATACAAAATGTATCTGTTCTACTATAATAATTCTGTGATTGGTGGCAGTGCACTTCTAGATAACTTTAAATAGTATTTGCTAACTTGCAAGCATAACGTCCTTTCCTATTAATGTATACACAAAAGGGCGACCTTGATTTGCTACAAGTGGAGCAACTATTTTAACATGGGTTGATCACTCCCGATACTCCACACATTGCCCATTTTTCATAAAAGTTAGCAATGTATAAATAAAATAAATTTTTGTAATTTTAGATGACATAGCCTTGGTTAACACGGTTCTTGTTTTCTGGTATTGGAAATTTTGCCTAAGCTCTTAATAAATTGTTAGTGATCAACAGAAAATGTCATTGACAATTCTGCTTACGGCTGACTGACTCAATGATATCTGCATACAGAATTTTGAAATTTAAAGTAGTGAATACCTAAAAAGGTACTGTTTTTGAAACTACAAATTTTATGAAATACATATTGTACTTAACCTATAAATGTAACGGTATCGTTCCAGTTTGAACTGCGAAGGGGTTTAGGTTTGTAATCAGAAACGAAACATTTGCCTGAAATGTATATCTGGCATTTCAAAGGGTTTAGAATGTCTCTTAAAATTTTCTTTAAATACGTATGCGGTTCCTAAAATGTGTAACCTCATTATTATTGTCAATTTGCAAATATAAAAACAAAACTTACTAATCTTCATTTTTTCTAATAGGTCCCCAAGAATAATATCTACTTCACATTATTCATTTCTTTATTGATAAGGTAAACACATAGCAGTTATCTTTAACTCAACAGAAGGTTATTAGATAACCAAATTGTCACTGTAAGTATTTAAGAAAATCTGAAACTGATTACAGAACCTGTAGGATCCAGGTTATGCCCAGAATAGTACTTTAACATATAAGAGTCATGATGAACTACAGATCCCTTGCAGTTGGGCTACAGATGTAGCAGAATTGTAGCATTAATCGTTTAACACCTATTTCGCCCGTAACAGACTTTATCGCTAGCAGGGTATTGAGCGGTGTGGCAAAAACAGGCGGCTCCGTGGCTTAGTGGTATGTGTGTGGCTACAACGACCAAGGTCCCAGGTTCGAATCCCGACACGGGCCGCTTGAAAAATGTTAGGCGAGCTTTTTTCACAAAAATACACCCTCGTTCGGATGAGAGGTAAAATGGAGGTCCCCTGTGTGAGTGTTGTCACGCAAGTTAAAGATCCTTACCTTGCTTGGAACAGCAAGGATTCGGCAAAATTCCAAATTTTCCAGGTAAAAAGAAACTCGCTTCCTGGCCAATGTAGTACCTTCGGGTGGAGCATTGGAAAATCGCACGTAAGGTGTGGCGAAAACTTTCTATTAAATGTACGATTGACGCTAGTATATTTTCGAACATAAAAGCTCAGTTTTAACAGCAGTATAAGCACATGCACCATCTAGTATTTTCTAACTAGAATGAAGTAATGGCCAAACGGTGTTCTTGGTTTAGAACATAGAATAATTACAACAAAAAATCACACTCGACGTTTTTTCAAGAAGACCAAATTTCTTTGTGGATGTTTAAAAACCGCCATTATTTTGTTGATATGTCCATAGAATAATAAAACAATCACGCAATCGTAGTGTATTATTATTTTGTGGTATATCCTTCAACCTCCATTTAGTTTATTGTACTGTTCTTGTTCGATGTTGTAATTTCACTTCAATAGGTTCCTTTATTACATTAGAGCCTAAATTATGCAGTTTTGCATACAAAATCAATTTAAATATTTAAAGCAATTTCTAACCCACCGGTTTTTAAATTTCCCGCTGTATCTATGTATCATGTACTTTTGATTCATGAAAAGCAATGTAATTTATGAAGAGTGTTACTTCTTTTAGAAACGTAATAATGGTTTACATGTGTTAAAGTTTTACGTATACATAAAATATTTACTAAGATAAATTACTACGGAAGAAAAGCATTTAAGATTAAGACAGTTTAAATAATTATGCAATTAACTTTTTGTAATTAATTCGCTTAACAAGTTTACGTAAACGACCTGATAACTAAATTTGGAGTGAAAGGGGTCTTGTAGAATCTGTTCTATTTCTAACAGAGGAGGAGATTAAAACCAAGATGCAAAAGTATATTATCGGAATATGCATTTTAATTCGGTTTGTTTTGTATTTTTCTTAAAATTTACTTAAATGACAATTTTAAAAATTCTGAGTGGTTTAACACCCAAGAAAGTTTAGGAAAAATGAATTTTGAGTATACACGCGATGATCATTGTGCTTCGCGTATGTGGTCTCATCCTTAAAAAGTATTCATTATGTGGTTTTAAAACAATTTTAATACTTTTCTTATGTGTCCATTTGAAGCTATAGTGTTTGCTTTAGACGCCAAGTTTATTAGCAATTTTTGTTTGTGTTCTCGGCCTTTGCATCCCTTTAAATTAATAACATAACACTAATGCCGCCCTGTATGTTGTTCTATTAACAAATAAATTTATTCAAAATGATTTTATTGGCGCTATAAAGCATGTAGGTTACTAAACTATTTGGCTTTGGGATTATTAAATTTTCCCTTTGCAATAAATTCACTTATAATGGGACTTTAAAACCTAACACGACAGTGATTGATCGATCTTTACCTGGCTGTCGTCATTTAACCATGCGCCAATGTGTGAGTGAAACAGTATCACTATCAGTGCAACGGCACTTTTTTAACTCGCAAGCATGCAAAATAATGCAAATTCAGTCCATTCAGTGATCTCGCCACATTGATGACATACGTTTGATCAACAGAGAAAGTCCATAGCCATTGCCAGTCTATTTACTATAAACTGTTATTCCATTCATTGCTTTTAAGATTATCTTGAGTTAACAATAAAAATTTCACCTACAACCTTATAAATTTATGAATTTTGATGATACTTTAACAGTTGCTGCAATTTCAGTAAGATCGTCATATAAGCGCCATCTGTCTTGTGGTAGACAAAACTACACTGTACAGTATGTGGTGCATTTTACAGTTTAGTTACTAATTTAGTCTGAATTCCGTATACTGTCGCTAGTATCGCAGGAATAACTGCTAAAAATGTACAATAAACTGTGGTTCGTTTTCGTCCATTCAGTTGAGTATCTTCTTAACACTTCAATCAACGGTCTTACGCATACATAAAGAATATACAAAGATAAATCACTACGGAAGAAATGCATTTAAGATGAAGACAGTTTAAATATTTGTGCAATTAACTTTTTGTAATTAATTCGCTTAACAAGTTCATGTAAACAACCTGATCGATAGCTAATTTTGGAGTGAAAAAAAAAGTGTTTTGCAGAGTCTGTTCTATTTCTAACAGAGGATGAGATTGAAATAAAATACACGTTTGAACGTTCAACCAAGTTGACGCAAAAGTACATTATTGGAATATGCATTTTGAGTAATACAGCAATGATTATGATGCCTCGCGTATTGTGGTCCCATCCCTAAAAAGTGTTCATTATATGATTTTTGTACTCCCAAAATAAATTTACAATTACATTGCACGGTCACGTACTAAAAGCCTTCGGCGGCTTATTATTTATCTAGTTATTCTGCATCCTATAAAAGTGCATTGATATGGCCGCACATACTAACGAACGTCCACCATTTATATGCTACTCATATGCATGTTCTACATCTTTTAAAAGTAGGTTGATAATTCATATGCGGTCACATACTAACGAACGTCTATTCGCTTGCAATTTATGTAATTATTCTACATCTAGTAAAAGTCACTTGACAATTCATATGCGATCCTATACTAACAAACATCCATTTGCATGCATTTTGTGTAATTATTTTGGATCGTACAAAGGTAACTTGAAAATTCATATGCGATCTCATTGTAATGAACGTCCATTTGTATGCCACTTATGTAATTATTCTGCATCGCGTAAAAGTAACTTAAAGATTCATATGCAGTACTGTTTCATCCCAACGTCCATTCGCATGCCATTTATGTAATTATTTGGCATATTGTAAAAGTCACTTGATAATTCATATGCAGTCTCATACCAACCAATGTCCATTTGCTTGCACTTTATGCAGTTATTATATCTTACAAAAGTAGCTGGAAAATTCATATGCGATCTCATACTAACGAACGTCCATTTGCATGCAATTTATGTAATTATTCCGCATCTCGTAAAAATGGCTTGAAAAGTCATATGCAGTGTCATACTAACGAACGTCCATTCGCATGCAATTTATGCAGTTATTCTGCATCTCGTAAAAGTAACTTGAAGATTCATATGCGGTCTCATACTAACGAACGTCCATTTGCGTGCAATTTATGTAATTATTCTGCATCTCGTAAAAATGGCTTGAAGATTCATACGTGGTCGCATACTAACGAACGTCCATTCGCATGCAATTTATGTAATTATTCTGCATCTCGTAAAAATGGCCTGAAAAGTCATATGCATTCTCATACTAACGAACGTCCATTCTCATGCAATTTATGTAATTATTCTGCATATCGTAAAAGTGACTTGAAGATTCATATGCGGTCTCATACTAACGAACGTCCATTTGCGTGCTATTCATGTAATTATTCTGCATCTCATAAGTATGGCTTAGAAAGTCATATGCGGTCTTATACTAACGAACGTCCATTTGCAAGCAATTTATGTAATTATTCTGCATCTCGTAAATATGTCTTAGAAAGTCATATGCAGTCTCATACTAATGAACGACCATTCACATGCAATTTATGTAATTATTCTGCATCTCGTAAAAGTGAGTTAAAGATTCATATACGGAATCGTACTAACGAACGTTCATTTGCATGCAATTTATGTAATTATTTTGCATATCGTAGAAGTGACTTAAAGATTTATATGCATTCTCATACTAACAAACGTCCATTCGCATGCAATTTATGTAATTGTTCTGCATCTTGTAAAAATGTATTAGAAAGTTGCGGGCTCATACTAAGGAACGTCCATTTGCATGCAATTTATGCAATTATTCTGCATCTCATAAAAGTAACTTGAAAATTCATATGCGGTCTCATACTAACGAACGTCCATTTGCTTGCAATTTATGTAATTATTTTGCATCTCGTAAAAGTGACTTGAAGATTCATTTGCGGTCTCATACTAATGAACGTCCATTTGCATGCAATTTGTGTTAATATTCTGCATCTCGTAAAAATGGTTTGAAAAGTCATATGAAGTCTCATACTAACGTACGTCCATTCTCATGCAACGTATGTAATTATTCTGCATCTTGTAAAAGTGACTTGAAGATTCATACGTGGTCACATACTAACGAACGTCCATTCGCATGCAATTTATGTAATTATTCTGCATCTCGTAAATATAGCTTAAAAATGCATATGCGGTCTCATACTAACGAACGTCCATTTGCATCCAATCTAGAAAAGCGTGGGGTGGGATCTTTGATATATTACAAAATGGAAATTTATCCGTAGAGTCAAATATATGAACGATTGATGATATAAAGGGCGCCACTATAATTTATTGTATTAATGAGATGTAACTAACTTTTTAAAGGCACAGAAAAAATATAGGGCCTTTTGTAAAGATATAAAGTACCTAGGTAAAATCACCTTTGCTATTTTAAAATTGAAGATGCAATCAAATTATTTTTTGTTTAATACAATTAAAGCTTCCCTCAAAAACTAACTTCTAATCATATATTATGCGAAGATCACATAATACCTTGATTCACTTATAACTAACTCGATTTTAGTACTAGAGTTCAAAAATCTTGACACATCAAATATTTGCAACCGTTTATTTTTACTTATATTGATTAACAAGTAAGTCAACCTGCCGTCTTACCTTTAATTATGTAAATATACCACGTCTTCTCTATTTTTAATTGAATTAATTTTTTTTGTAATTTTATTTTCCTTGTGTAAATATTGCCGCGGTTTTCTCTGCTACACTCGAGCCCCCTATTAAGCCGTCATAAAATTGCCGTGGTACTTTCGTTAATTTCGTGCCCTCTCCTGGGACAACATAAAATTTCAAAAAAAAAAATGTCGTACCCTATATTGGACGCCTTCGTATTCCTCTGCTCACCCTGGCTAGCTCAGCAATCGGCCTCTTTTTGAATACCTATCTTTCTCTCACACTCACACACTATCCAATGAAATTACCAAAATAATACAACAGCCATACAACTTATTATTTACCCATGTTAACAGATAAAATATCTACCCTTGAGTACAAACGGTTTGGTACACTTGTTTCCGGCTCAAATATTAAATGCTTTAACGTCCTTGGTTTTCAATTATTTTAACAAAAATAATTTTACATGATATGAGTAGATGGGCCCCACATGCAACCCTAGTTTGACTTCCTACTGGCCTATTGTGAGTTCATTATAACCTAGTTTTTGTAAATGCTTTTTAACCTTGTATTTAATTGAAAACAAATTTACAGACCCATTTACTCCTTACAACCACAATTCATAGCCTGAATAAACCTTTTTATACCATCAATAGATCCTTTTTTAATAATCAAAATTAATTGTCCTGCACATCTACCTTTTTAAACAAGTTTTAAAAATAATAAATACGCCACCAATAAGTCAAACACACAAACACCAAATTATTAACACAAATGTTTATACAAAACAGAAATTTAAAGTTCGTTACCTGGAGTCACCTACGTTCCTCGTCACTGCTGCAGATGGCTACCAGAAACCCTTGTCGATGTGTCAATCTACTACGACGAAGCCTGGATCCACAGATCCCCATCATCCAATATCTCCGCTACCACTCCGGTTCTCCCAAGATATTAGCTTCGTCTCAACAGTAACATTCCATACCAATATTTTATGCATACAAATTGCTTTCAGTTTCGCTTACCCCAACATATAATCTCTTCATTTATTAACTTTGTCGTAGAAACGGCACCTTTTATCTAAACAAGCATTAACTCGTGCAATCATTTTTATAACAGGCGGTGCGCTACTACAGCTTTTATAATTTCTAATAGGATGTTGAATACAATTTTACTGAACACACAAAACTTGATCACCGAAAGAGCTTTTACTATTAAGTTGTAGATCTAAACCCGTATTCAGATCCAAATGGAAAGGAAAAAGAGAGCTTTAATATATTCGTTCGTGTATTTATATTATTTTCAAACAACCCTAGTGGAACCTGTTTCATATGAAAAGCTTGTCTTCGAAGCGGCTTCTTAAAATTTTGAACGTAACCTACTATAATTTCTGAAAAATTTCTCCCGTTCCTCGTGCTGTTTACATAGAATTTCGTTTCCTACTTTACCGAACGCGCACTTTTGGAAAACTGCTCGTCATCGATCAATGATATAATTTTCTGTCGTTCAGACGCGCCACCTCTCAGCTATATATCTTCGTTCCACGCATATCTGTTGTCTCTTTTAGAACCCCTCTTAAGTTACAGAAAATCGATATTGTAGTCGTCCTTCACAAATACTCGTGTATATTTTACGTGACTTCTATCCAACGCTTCATTTATACTTTTCTCTTTCTGTTTTATATTATCGATCGTTTATTCCACTCACTCCTTAAGGTACTGGTTATTGTAACAGCTTATCCAAATTGACCGTTGAAAACAATTTCTATGGAATTTTGTGCTAACGTTCGTTTCCTATTCTATGAACCTGACATATAATAACAGGTGTTTCTTGAAACAACCGACCGTTGAAAATAACAATTCTCGGTTTCTTCGCTTCGTAGTATTTGTATAACCGAACGTTGGTTTTTAAAATGAACAACATTTGCGTTTAAAATTATTGATTTTCTATGCAAGCACGCTCCCTTTTGCTTCCATGCGTTTGATTAACATTTGTTATAATTACTAATGCTTATCCTTGAGTTGTTTATGTATTCTAAAACTTTCTTTCCTTATATAATTTTACCTTCCAATTTAAATATAGAAAAATACCTTAATACCCATCCGTTTTCACTATATAAATTAATTAATTTGGCACGTAAATAATTTGCTCTTATTTCCATATACACGGTTGCTAAAATTTTATTGTCTACAACTATTTACCCTCTAAATCCACAACAATATATATTACCATTAAACTTTCATTTCGTTAACTTCTACTTAAACCTAATTTAAACTTTTTAGACTTACCCTCTCGTATACATAAACCTTGATTTGTTTCAAATATTTTCATTTCATAAATAGCTCGTTCATTAGTAAATGAAAGTTATCTAGTTACAAAATTTTTTTATTTATCACTGCTCTTAAATAATTAATTTCTTTTATATTTCCATCTTTTATTGTTATTATTACAAAACCCAATACATTCTTTTATTGTGTTCGACATATCTTTCTTTTGAACAACTCGACGATTCGCTAAGACTTGTACTAGTCGATGTGAGGTTATTCCTTTACTATTAGGACACAAACTTTATGCTCCTGAACTAAGAAAACTATTTTTTTCACAGTTGCAAATATAAAAGAAATTCCTTGTGATGTGTTTTCTTTCGCATATATTTCACTCATTTGTTACAAATTCCCTTATCAATAGTTTTTATATCATAAGGGCAATATGCATTTTTTTTTGTTTTTTGCCTAATGTCGTTTCAACATTATTCCTTATGTTGTTGTATTCAAAATTTTTCTACTTTTTTATCTTCGACTATGTATCGCGGCTTGTATAGTTTTTATTGGTAAGTAATTTTTAATCGCGTTGCGGTTGTATAATCTGTTTCTGTAATACATTACGTTTTCTTCTTCGATTATCATGTTCATGGCTTTCTCTAAGTTTTGGGGACGTTGGAATCTGATTTCATCTGATAGTCGTTCTGGTAGTGCATTTAAATATGTGTGTAGTGCCATTTCGTCATACATCCTTGTTTATAAAAGTCTGATATTTTGATCGGGTTCTTCAATTTTTAATTTCGTCAAGATTAATCTTCTTACATCTTGGCATTTCATTCCAAATTGGTACGGGAATTGGTTAATTTCCATTCTAAGGTTTAATAAGTCGCGTTCTGGGCATTTTAGGTTACGTTCATCGCCAAATTATGCAATCAGCATTTGTTTGAAATCTTTCCATTGTTCTGAGTCATCTTGGCTGGCAATTAATGTTAGTGCCCGTCCGGTTAGTTTACTAATAATAAGGCGTAGAAGTAATACGTTTCTTCGTCGCCACCGGGTTTATAGGTTTTCAAAAATAGTTCACACGCAGTTCTCCAGTTCTCCATTATACGATGGAATTGTCTCCAAATAAATCTTCATAACTGAACTCAATATGGCTGAGGGTTGTTCTAATAATTGATATTGAGTTTTGATTTTAATTAATTTCAAATTTCCGTAAAATTGGGATTTATTTTGCGATTTGTATTGTTATTCCTTGCTTGGGTTTACTAATGTTCCGTTTAGATTGCGTCGGGTTACTTGCTAATTTTAGCTTGAGTCGTTGTAGATTATTTAAAGAATTAAGTTGCTTGTATTGTATTTAGTGCTGTAATTATTTGACGGGTTTTGCGCTTGGTGTAGCCTTGAATACGTTTATTTGTAATTCACTCATGTTAATTGTACGGTAGGTTTGATTCCTGAAAGTTTCAATGTGACAGTAATCTCAGCGTGGTAGCTATTTGTTTTTGAAATAACTATGTAGGTACATTTAAGTAGATGGTTTTACATTTTGTCTGATTTTCTTATTACAGTGGATGCGTTCGGTGATGTCGAGGTTCAATTTAGAGCCTAGTTGTTTTTAATTGTTGAGCTGTTGGAATAAAGCTTACCTAATCATTATTATTGTAGGTGGTCCTTCAGACCGATGAATTTTAATAAGGATGCTTTCTACCCTCTACCCTTTCTGTAGGATACTTATCTTAAAACTATAATTTTTTTGTCTCTCTATCTTCGTTTATGACCCTACCTCCACCGTTGCACTTATCTTAGTCCAGAGACAACCGTCTAATGCTTAAGAGTGGCGTTCCCCGACTCCAAGCTACTAACTACACTTTGGCTGGTCGAGTAGAGCTGTGCCATCCACTGTTAGTTCTATTGTTTTTGCGAGCTCTTTCTGTTCTCTCTTCTACCTTGTTACTATAAAGCTCCAAATATCCATCTCCCTCTTTTGCTTTTTACTAGTTTCTATTTTTCTTTTACTTTCTAAGTCGTTGCATAGATAGAGGCCTGTTGCCTCACGACATTGTGCCATAAGTGTGCAGAACCTCTGTCTGTGTATCGCCTGGTTTACGTAATGCCGTCGACAGCGTAATTTGTTATTTAATTTTGTCTGTAAGCTGATTTCTTCTTAATCGACACAAGGGTGCAGGGATTACGTTTCCATTTCTATTTAATCCCCTCATGCTGCTAATATGAAAAAAGTACCGCCTTGCGGAACTTCTCCTTTCGTAGGGTATGGTAAAGCCGTATTTGTGGAATGCTACGGAATCAGGCTACTCTTTGGGAATTCGCTTTTGTTATTATATTTGTAGGAGAGCGGGGTGCTTTGACAAGTGTGAGGCCTCAAAACCAGAATTAATTTTTACGTTATCTTTTCTTCGAATATTTTTCTTATCTTATAATTAGATTAAATCATAAATGTGTTGTGCTTATCTTTCTCTTTGAATTTATCTTGAAGATATTATTTTATCTAATTAATATATCATCCTAAATGGTCAGTTAGTTATCTTTTCATGTGAAATATCTCAGATACTCTACTTTACCTGGTTAACGTTTCGAACGGTAAATAGTTTGTATCCATTTTACCCGTCGAAATTGTCTTCGAGATTCTATCTTCCCTAAACAATACTCTAACCCATAAATGGTTAGGTATTTATCTTTCTCATTAAAATTATCTTTGAGATGTTACTTTATCTTACAGTTGCTGGAAAGCAAATATACTACATTTATGTTCTTCTTTGAAAAGTATCTTCGAGAAATACCTCATCTATTTGATGTTTCGAAGCTTTGGTATTTACGGCCAAAGGTAGGATTTATTACAAAGAGAAAAGAGTTGTGTACTCCCAAAGCACACCGAAGCGTGGACTACTGTTGGAAATAAAATACCAGGTTATCCTTTCAGCAGCGGGTAATTCAGCAACTTTATCACATAATTTCTTTAAAAAAGTACCTAATTCTTTAAGTAAAGAGTTAGCATCTACAAAACGGGTTCCATTGTCGGAGTTAACTTGTGATGGTTTATCTCAACGTGCCGTAAATCGGTGAAAAGCCATTAGAAATGTTTCCGTAGAAAGGTCTGTGACTAGATCCAGGTGCACCATCTTTGTAACGAAGAAACACAAATAGAATTTTGTTGTCTTGACAACACGACCCATTCTTTCTTTTATCACAAACGGTCCGTTATAGTCAACCCCTACGACATTAAATGAAAAAGATGGCTTGACACGTGATGCGGGCAGGTTTTTCATAAGGCGTTCTGCTACTTTAGAAGAAAAACGGAAGCAACGTACCCATTCATTTATTGTTTGTTTGATTAAATTACTACCGCTCGTGATCCAATACCCTTTCTCTGAGGTTAGAAAATAACTATTGAAGACCAGCATAAAACAATTCGCGTTGTTCTTGTGTGACAAGAAGCCTTGCAAGATGATGCTTGCTAGAAATTAGTAGTGAAACTTTTTTATCAAGGATAGGTTGGGAGTTGTGAAGCCCTTTACCAACACTGATCATGCCGCTAGTCTAAATGGATCGGGAGTAACAAATAACCTTCAAAAGCAATTCTTCGTCAAGTTCTAATCAACAATTAACAGTTTTATTTATTATCAGACTCAAAGTTGATTGTATTTTGAATAGACCTTAAAATTTATATTCTTAACATACAAATTTAATACCTGCTTGTCGAAGGCAAGCAGCTTGGCCACTTCTGAAGTGCACATAAAGTCAACTTCGAATTTATTTCAACGTAAAATGATACTGCGCATTACGATTTGACAAGCACGCCAATTAGATTTCAAATTCGACTTAGAAGTAAATGTAAATGGTCCTTAAAGTTTCAAGCACAAGCGTCATATACTACTGTAGCGGCCTACTACTACCGCGTTTCACCAATTTAAAACAAGTCTAATTAACAGTATATGCCTTATTTACAGATGTCTTCAGTCCAATTAACAATGAAGCACTATCACACTAATGAATTTACAAGCACTAATATCTTCTTAAATTAAATTCTTAACCATAGGTCTATTAACAACACTAACACTACTATTTATTTATTACACTTTTGTCTATTTATGTATTCTACAAGCTGTCTGTACAATAGACACGTTCACATAATATAAATTTATGTTTTTACTCTTGGACTTCCAAAAGCTTAACTATTTAACTTTACACGTTATAATTTATATTCGACATCCTGATATAGAACAACCTTTTACATTTATCACCAAACTTATATATACCGTACAATTAAATAGATGACTCATATTCTACTATTTGCTAGAACGTTCGGGAGTTCCGTATGATATACCATCGGTTATGCAGCTGTGTGTTTGACAGGTTGCCTAACAGTCGTTCGTAACACTACTGTCTAACTGGAACGAAGTAGGTATATTACATTTATTAGAATGGATGCTACATTGTTAATGGTTTAGATGTTAAAGTCCTAAGCATACATAAAGAATATACGACGATAAATTACTGCAAAAGCAATGTATTTAAGATTAAAAGGCTTTAAGTAACTGTGCAATTAACTTCTTGTAATTACTCTGTTAAACAAGTTCATGTAAACGGCACGATCGATAGCTAATTTTGGAGCGAAAGTGTCGTAGAATCTGTTGTATTTCTAAAAGAACACAAGATTAAAATAAAATACGCTTATGCACATTAAATCAAGTTGACGCAAAAGTTGAAGATTATTGGAATATGCATTTGGAATAGACGCGCAATTTATGTGATTATTGTTCTTTAACTATGTGGTTTCGTCCTTTAAAATTGTTCGTTGTGTGATTTCTGTACTCTTAAATTAAATTTACAATCACATTACACGGTCAGGTACTAAAGAACTTCTGCGGCTTATAATTTATATAACTATCCTACAGCCTATAAAATCCTATTGATATGTCCACACATACTAACGAACGCTCATTTTCTTGCTTTTTATGTACTTATTCTGCACCTTTTAAAAGCAAGCTGTTAATCCATATGCGGTTTCATACTAATGAACGCCCATTTGCATGCAATTTGTGTAATTATACGGCATCTTCTAAAAATACCTTGAAAATTCATATGCTGTCCCATTCTAACGCACGTCCATTCGCATGCGATTTATGTAATTATTCTGCATCTTGTAAAAGTAAGCTACAAATTCATATGTATTCCCATACTAAGCAACGTCCATTTGTGTGCTTCTTGTGTACTTATTCCGCGAATTGTAAAAGTCTCTTGGTAATCCATATGCGGTTCCATACAAACGAACGTCCATTCACATGTCATTTATGCACTTATTCTGCATCTTGTAAAAGCAGCTTGAAAATTCATATGCTGTCCCATTCTAACGCACATCCATTCGCATGCGATTTATGTAATTATTCTGCATCTAGTAAAAGTAAGCTAGAAATTCATATGTATTCCCATACTAAGCAACGTCCATTTGTGTGCTTCTTGTGTACTTATTCCGCGAATTGTAAAAGTCACTTGATAATCCATATGCGGTTCCATACAAACGAACGTCCATTCACATGTCATTTATGCACTTATTCTGCATCTTGTAAAAGCAGCTTGAAAATTCATATGCGATCTCATTCTAACGAACGTCCATTCGCGTGCAATTTATGTAATTATGCTACAACTTATAAACGTAGCTTGCAGATTCATATACGGTGTCATACTAATGAACGTCCATTTGCATGCCTTTTGTGTAATTATTCTGCATCTCGTAAAAGTAGCTTGGGAATTCATATCCGGTCCCATACTAACGAACGTCCATTTGCATGCTATTTATGTAATCATTCTGCATCGCGTAAAAGTATCTTGAAAATTCATATGCAGTCCAATACTAACGAACGTCCATTCGCATGTAATTTATGTAATTATGCTGCAACTTATAAAAGTAACTTGCAGATTCATATGCGGTCCCATACTAACGTACGTCCATTCGCATGCAATTTATGTAAGTATGCTGCATCTTGTAAAAGTCACTTGAAAATCCATATGCGGTCCCATACTAACAAACATCAATTCACATGTAATGTGTGTGACTATACCGCAACACAAAAAAATACTCTACAAAACCACGTGCAGGCACATACTTACGGACTTCCATTTACAAGCAATTTATGTGATTATTCTGCATCACAGGAATGTCATATTCAAAAGTATATGTATTCGTATACTAAGTAATGGTTATTTAATTGCAAATTATGCAATCATTCTATAATCTATGAAAGTGACTGCAAAGTTTATATATTCTCACAAACTAACGAACGCCCATTTGCATTCTTGTTATGTCATTCTGCACCTTATAATAGTAAGTTGATAACACATTTGCGGTCCTATGTTAGTGAAGGTCCATTACGGTGCAGTGTGTGCGATTATACAACATCACAAAGAAATACTCTACAACAATATGTGTGGTTGTATGCCAGGAAATTACTATTTGCACAAAATTTGCGTAATTATTCTGCACTCTGAAAAAATGCCTTAGTCGTTACTATGTCGTTACAATGTGTGTGAGTTCGACAATGAACTTTTTCAAGAACGAATTCGTTGCTCACAAAGGCACTACATGCAAAAGTGAGTTGAAATCACTACCAAATTTATATTTTATTTAATTTCTCAAGAAATGTAGGGTCTATAGATTGATATTTGGGGAACTTGTTAACTACAGTATTCCTCACAATAAAATGGCAAATTACAGATGCTAAATCAGTAAAATAACTTGAAACAATGGTCACGTTCCTTTTACATGTGAGATGAGTATATTATCTCGTGTCCTGAAATGAGAATTTCACTTACACTTAGTTGATAAAAGGGACGGTTTTTTCAACATCAGCTCTGTTATTATTCAGTTTGATACTTGACAAAGTAAACAATTCGATGGAAACGAAAAAAATCGCTTTATCTAAACCTTACCTACGTAAGAGTGACTTGTAAGTTGCCTTCAAAGTATAAAACTGGAAGTTTATTTAACAATATTTTTTAGTTGTTAGATTCCTAGAGTGAGTGGAGTTCCCCTAGTGATGAAGAATTGTATTCTCGTCTTTTAGTTCTGATATTCATCTGTGGAAACGGTTTACTCACGAACAAGGCAACTTCACAGAATAAAGGATTTTATTTCCATGACTTTATCAGTATGATGAGCAAGAATTCAAAGCGGATTTTAGGCTTGAAAAAGAAACTTGTTACTGGTTTATAAGTTTAGGTTTCGTTAGTGTTTATTAAAATACAAATATTATATTTACAGAAAAGCTTGAAAAAGCGGAAGTGCTACCTAATCATAAATTTTGTAAAGAAAAGATTAATGCAGAGAAAACCCATGTTAACGACGATATGGTATTTAAGTAATACGGAAAATTTTCGAAAATTTTCTAAGAAATTTGATGTTACCAAAAGCTCAGCAAAAAGAACCATTACAAGAGTTGTAAATTGGATGGTAGACGTGAGTAAGAATTATATTAAATGGACCAATGGGCAACAAAAGAATATTATCCGCCAACAACGTAATGGTATGAGTAATTGTGTTGGTGTTTTGATGAGTCCCACATATATTAGAAAACCAATTAAACATGCTCATGTTTACTGTAGCCGTAAGTCTGAGTATAGCATTCTCCTACAAGCTGAATGCGATTACAATAGGAAGTTTATTGATGTATTTTTTGGAAAGGCAGGATCAATCCTTAATGCTCAACTGTTAAGGCGATCATGATTGTATGAAAGATGCTACAACGGATTTTAAGGAAATGATTATACGTTGGGTGATTCCGTTTATGCAAACTTGCAGTGGTTAATTTCACCTTTCCGTGACCATGGACATTTAACTAGACTTCCGAAAACATCCAATTATCAACATTTTGCAGCTCGAGTAGTCATTAAAAATAGTTTAGAATTTTCTAAAGGTAGATTTGAGAACGTAGATGTGCTGTTTATTAAGAAATGTGTTGTTGCGGATACAGTTCTTCATAATGTATACATAGATTTTAATGATGAAGTAGAGTTGTGATGGTGAAGAGAATGATACAGAAGAATATGATAAAAACACTATTCAATACATCAGTGGTTTAAGTGCAAACCATGCCAGAACAATTGAAATATTTAATGAATTGTTTCCAGCACAGTCACTAGCCTTAATTTACATTTTGCTTTGTACTAACTTACATTATCTCTTGTGTAATTGGTTTTAGAAATAAGTACACAACCAATATTGTTTTCTTTTAAATGTTATATATTTTGTATTTATTTGGACATAAAAAATACGCACAGCCATCATATTGTACAATATCATAGTTAATAGTAAAGTATAATCTAAGCGCTACATAAACATAGTTAAATAAACGGTTAAAAAATCACAATAGTTATTGATTTGCATCCAATCGGTGGAGGAATTCAATTGTTTTCGTTTCGAGTTCCAATTCTTCTCGCAATTGTGCATTTCTTTCTTCTTTCAATTTTAATGACTTTTAATAAATACTTCTCGTATGGTGTTATTTTATTTTGTAATACTCCTGTTTTATTCTTACATATTCCATTCCAGGCTTTGTTAAGTTTTTTTACATTGCCTGGTTGCACCACTACAAAATGACCAATCTGTACAAATTCTTGTGCAGGGTTAGGGATTTGCAGAGTGTCGGAACGATTTTGTTGAAGCTGTTCAATATTTGTTTTTTGTAGATCGAATGTGTGTGCTATTATTTGGCTTGTAGTCTAGAATTTCATCTAATCTATTAAAAACCGCAATTTTAGTTGGGCCCGTTTATTTTTTGGGTATTGCCTTTATTATCTTTACATGTTCTAATTAAATTGTTCCATTTTTGGTGACCATGAAAAGCAGCAAACCAAAAAATGTTGATTACTTGTTTGGACAGTTTATATAATCACTTACAATAGCTACATATATACGTTAACTGCACAAAATTTTCTCAATTGTATTCTATCAATTCTTTTCATTAGTTGAATGATACATATCTTCCAAACGTGTATCTACAGCATCGATAAGAGCAATACTTCTATTGTATTTCCATTCTGTTTTCTTCGTGTTTAATTCATGCTGGTTGTCTTTATTTTCCGTTTTATTGCAGGTACTGTACAAGTTTTTTTGGGCATCTTAAAACGCGAATCCAAGAACATTTTCAGTATCGCGACTCATTAGCTGATTAGAATCGTTTTTGATGATTTGATTAGGTTCCAACAATTTTGCTACAAACATTATGTACATACATGTAAAGGTTTACGCCGAGGGAAGCAATCCCTCAACTCTCAATTCTAAATTTACTAGTTAAAGAACTTTTCTTTCATTTGAATAATTATTGCTTTATACTTCACCAATTTTAACATTTAATTTCATGTCAAAAAATCTATTTAAGGGTTCGTTAGAATATAGAACATAGACTTATTGTATTACTATAGAAGCCTTGAATATCGGTTTCATAAATTTATTTAGAAACCGTTAGTTAGGAATATGGAAAAATTAAAGAAAACTAGACAGTCTATCAAGGCTCGTATCACCCGCATCGCCAATTGGACAAGCAAAGTCTCCACTGAGATAGATTTACTTCAGTTGTCTATAAAAAAGACCAATTAATTAAATATTTCACAAGTTTTGAAGAAACCCAACAAAAAATAAAAGAAACTGAAGATGCTAGCTTTGAAGATGAGGACGCGGAGGAAGTTGAAACTAAGTATTGCTTAACTCTCGCTCTTATTGAGAAAAAATTAAAGGAATTAAAATTTGATACAAAGAATACTTTAAACCGCAACGTTGCAGAAACTACAGTTAAACTGCCAGAACTCTCAATAAAAACATTTTCTGGTAACTTTTCTGAGTGGAATGATTTTTTTCAACTTTTCACCACGCTAATTATAGAAAACCCGAATTTAAATAACCTTCAAAGATTTATTTATTTAAAATCATATTTGCGTTCGGAACCATTAAGTTTAATTGATAATATTGAAGTAATTGCGACTAATTTTCCAATTGCTATTGATACATTGAAGGATAGGTATGACAATAAGTCACGTATTATAAGCATTTTAGTAAAACGCTTGCTAAAAGTTCCATCCTTAGCTAAATGCAATGCCAAAACACTTAGAGATTTTTTTAACACAAACGCGACAAACTCTACAAGCATTAAAAAATTTAAAAGTTCCAATTGAACACTGGGACCTATTGTTAATTAAATTATTTTTGGAAAAGATAGATTTTTCAACGCACAAGGCCTTTGAATTTGAAGTAGGTTCAAAGGAAATTCCAACTCTTAAACAAATTTTTGAATTTCTCGATAAAAAATGTGAAATTTTTGAAAAACTAAATATTTCAGAAGGAAGGGAGCAAAAAGCAAGTAATAGCATTGCCCTAAAGTATCTCATTTTCTTAGTATAGAAAATGCAGTTACATCCTCAAATAGACCATCAAGCTGCATTTATTGCAATGAAATATCTCATAAAATCTATCAATGCAGTAAGTTTAAGCAAATTTCACCTACAGATAGATTTTCATTTGTGAAAAATAAACACATTTGCAAAAATTGCCTTGGAAATAAACACACTTCAGAAAACTGTAACTCGCAGAGGCGTTGTAGTGTTTGTCAAAAGGGCCATCACACACTTTTACATAATCCCCAATTCATTTCTCACAACTTGAACAATCCAACACGCTCGATTGGATCTGATCAGTTATCGTCTCAAAACCATGTTGAAACTCACGCTACTAACTCTTTCACGTATTACCCAAATAACTATTCTCGCGCTCAAAATACTCAAGCCCATAATCATAGGACAAATAACTCACAATCAAATGCTCTACATCAATTCAATTTATCAGAAACTCCAGGTAATCAAATAACTCAAGTCACCGCACAAAATGGGTTTCCACAACCTTCAACTAGCACTGCAACACTCTCGGCAATTGCCTTGCAGAATCAAGTTCTCTTAGCTACAGCACTGGTAACTATATACACGAAGGATAAAGAACCAATTCAAGCAAGAGCACTCCTCGACAACGGAAGCCAAACCTTCTTCATTACTCAAGAACTTGTGTACAAGTTAAAATACACCCCCGTTGATAAAATATTGCAAATCTCCACAATATCTGAAAATTGCTCAGTCTCAAATAAAATGTTGGAAGTAAACATGTACCCCTTTAAAAGTAATAAGCCCATTACGGCATGTTGTGCTATTTTAGACACAATTACCTGCAAACTACCTCAACTCAAAATTGACAGAGATAAATTAAAATTGCCTAGAAACATCAAACTCGCAGACCCCTCCTTTTACCTGCCTGGTAAAATTGATATACTCTTGGGCGCTGACGTTTACAGCGATATTCTCATTGATGGAATTATTAAAATAGGTAAAGGATTACCGGTATTACAAAATACAGCGTTAGGATATGTGATCTCAGGCAACACGCCAACAAGTTGTCACACCAAGTTTTCTCACTTGTGCTCTACAAGTGAGGAACAAATACAAGAGTTTGCTAATGTTTCCTTGTTTATAGAAACAACACCAAATTTAAACTAAATCGATACTCTACTCAAAAAATTTTGGGAAATTGAAGAGATATCAAACAAGTCAATAGTAACTAGGCCTGAAGAAGCAGTGGAGAAAATATTTACCGACACAACTCAAATACTTCCTGATGGTAGATTTCAGGTGAATTTGCCATTAATCTCAACTAAGGAACACACAACATTAGGTAACTCATTCATCCAAGCACGAAAACAATTTCTTAATCTTGAAAACAAACTTTCAAAACAAGTTGAACTCTACAGGCAATATAAAGAATTCGTAGATGAATACATTTTGTTAGGTCATGGGCGCTATGTCCCTCTTAAGCTTCTAAATGAAAATTTAGATAACAAATATTTTCTCCCTCACCATTGCGTTCTATGTCAGGACAGTCTCACCACGAAATTGAGAGTAGTGTTCGACGGTTCTATGAAAACCGCGACAGGAGTGTCACTTAACGACATTATGCTCAAGGGCTACACTACACAACCCGAATTATTTGATATTTTAATGCGCTTTCGTTTATTCAAATTTGTGTTTACCACTGACATTCAAAAAATGTACCGGCAAATAAGAATAAACCTTGAACAAACATTTCTTTTAAACATTTTGTGGAGAGATTCACCAGAACAAAGTATTAAATGTATTGAACTATAAACTGTGACATATGGCACCAATTGCGCCCCCTTTCTGAGTACACGATGTTTAGCAGAATTAGCTAATGCCAATAAAGAACAATACCCATTAGCTAGTGACGAGCTATTAAACTCGTGTTACGTTAACGACATCCTCTATGGAACTCCCGATTTAGAAACGCTTTTCAAGGCACATGAAGAAATCACAAAGCTACTTCATAAAGCTTGCATTTCTGTCCACAAATGGCGCTCCAATTCCAAGTCATTTCTGGAAACCATTTCGGAATTACGACAAGACCCGAATTACGTTATTAAGGAAGACAGTTGCTCCAGCAAGTTATTAGGACTCCAATGGAACTCCGATACAGATGCTTTCTCGATTACTGTACCGCAAATTATAGTTAAAAAAGCCTACACCAAAAGGGAAGTGCTTTCCATGATCGCACAAATATATTATCCTTTAGGGTTAATAAATCCAGTTACGGTTACCGTCAAAATTATCATGCAAAAAATTTGGATTTCAAATATAGAGTGGGATGAGTTTTTAAATGAAGATGTACATCAAGAATGGTCAACATTTGTTAACACTATATCATCGCTTCGACGTCTTCAAATTCCACGATTAATTAAATTAGAAAATAACCTAAAAATCGAAATTCACTCTTTTTCAGATGCCAGTCTCAAAGCTTATGCAGCTTGTGTTTAGTTGCGCGTTGTCTATAATACTCATGACACATCGTGTACCCTTATCACTTCTAAAAGTAGAGTAGCCCCATTGAAACAATTGACTCTCCCAAAATTAGAACTAATGGGCGCTCTTCTTTGTGCTAGATTAACAAAAAAAAATGGTGGACAGTTTAAAAAGTACCAACATGAAAGTTGAATCTATAAACTTGTGGTGTGATTCGGAAATAGTACTTGCATGGTTAAGATCGCACCCTTCCCGATGGGCTACCTTTGTTGCAAACAGAGTTGCTCAAGTGTTAGAAATATTTGAAGATCTTTCTCTTTGTAGCTGGAGGTACATTAAATCCGAAGAAAATCCTGCGGACATTCTCTCCAGAGGAATTTCACCAGAAAACCTGGCATCAGCAAACCTTTGGTGGCACGGCCCGCTATTTCTATCTAACCCCGAACTAGATTTATTTCAATACAATTCAAAAAACAACCTCCAAAATATACCTGAAGAAAAGATTGTCATCCACCACACTCACAAACATCCCTCACAATTCCTTGATTCACTCGTTCAAAGGTTTTCAAATTTTTCAAAACTCCAACGCACTATAGCAGTTTGTTTTAGATTTGCACATAACTCTCGAATCTCGCCAAAATTTACAGGACCTCTTGCAGCTATTGAACTTCAATTGGCTGAACTCAGTATTATTCAACTTTGTCAACTTGGCTCATTTGTAAAAGAAATTTCTGATCTTAAGGAAAACAAAGGTGTACTTAATAAAACTCTTTTAGCTCTCAATCCATTTTTAGACGATAAACAAATGCTACGTGTTAGAGGACGACTTAAAAACGCTAACGTAGCTTTTGACCAAAAGTACCCTCTTCTTCTTCCAGCTAGGCACAAAATTGTTAAGCTACTACTTCAGCGAGAACACATTAGGTTGTGCCATGCTGGACCACAAACAACGCTGTCCAATGTTCGTCTTAAATATTGGCCATTACACGGGTTGAAGGAAATAAAAAGGATTATTCGTGAATGTCCCACTTGCTTTCGGTATAATGCACAAACCGCATCCCAGTTAATGTCTGAACTCCCTAAGGAAAGGCTTTTGCCAACGTCTCCCTTTACTAACCTTGGAGTGGATTTTGCAGGGCTTTTTCTCATAAAAACCTCCAATCTCCGTAAAGCACCTAGTGTGAAAGGTTACATTGCCATATTTGTGTGTATGGTAACCCACGCCGTTCACATCGAACTCTTTACAAGCCTTAGTACAGATGCATTTCTCTTTACTTTAAAGCGATTTATCGGTAGAACAGGAAATCCGAAAATAATATTCAGTGACAACGCAACCAACTTTCTAGGCGCCTCAAACCAACTAAAGGAACTCCATGAGTTTCTCAAACGTCAAAATACAATGAGATCCATACTCGATTTCTTATCCTCATCAGAAATTCGATGGAAGTTTATTCCTCCGTATTCACCCCACCATGGTGGTATATGGGAAGCTGCTGTCAAAAGCGCCAAATATCACCTTGTGAGACTTGTAGGAACCGCTAATTTCACATTTGAGGAATTCAGCACAATACTTTCTCAAATAGAAGCGGTACTAAACTCGCGACCGCTCTGCGCTCTGAGTAGCAACCCCACTGATTTTACCCCTTTAACTCCAGGGCATTTCCTGATAGGTCGCCCCCTCACCTCATTTCCAGAACCTAACGTTACTTCCATTCCAGAAAATAGACTATCTTTCTGGCAAAGATGTAGCCAGATACAACAACTATTTTGGAAAAGGTGGAGGGTTGACTACTTAAATAGATTACAACACAGACCTAAATGGGCGTCGCCGTTCCGAAATTTTAAAATTAATGACTTAGTTTTAGTAAAAGACGATAACAGTCCTCCCTTACATTGGCCTCTAGCAAGAGTGGTTGATGTGTTTCCTGACCAAGATAATAGAGTCCGTGTTGTCAAAGTGCAAACTAGGGATGGAGCTTTTACTAGGTCTATACGCAAACTATGTTTAGTACCTGAAAGTTAATAAAATCCATATACATGTACCTACAGTAGGTAAAACAAAGGGTTTTGTTTGTATTATAGTAAGTAATTGCTCTGTTTACTTTGTTATTGTTATTAAGTTATATTGTTATTGAAGTCACCCCTTCAACTGGGGGGGGGGGAGTTTGTTGTAAAATACAACTAGCCATCTGTTCATCTACCAAATTGCTCACTAGGGATATTATGGTTTACCCAAGCATTAATACTTTAGAACCATATTTAATCAATGTACAGCAGTGTGCTTAGTATTGATGTTTAAAAAAATATATGTCAAAGTGAAGTTATGAATAATTTGTTGTTTAATTAATGCTCTCATGAAATAATAATAAACTAAAGTTGAACCAGTAATGGAAATGCACCCCAAAATCCCTTCCTTTGAGGGGTCACTAAATTAAAATAAATTTAGTGCGCTACTGTGTCAGTAGATAGTTAGTTCTACTACAGGAATATAAACAAGTATTAGATATTAAGAGCAAAGAGATAGCTGTAGGAGGGAACGTAGAAAATAGATGGAAAGAAATAAAACTGACTGCACATGATACAGCAACACAGACTATAGGTAAGAAAAAAATAAAAGCGAGAAAACCGTGGGTAACAAAGGAGATATTAGATTTAATAGAGAATAGAAGAAAGCTTAAACCTTTCAGAGAAGTGGATAGTGAAAGTAAGCAAAAATATAATACAGTTAGAAATACGATAGTACATGAGTGTAGAAAAGCTAGAAATAAATGGATGGAGGAGAATTGTAAGGGAATACAAGACGATTTGAGAGTAGGTAAGACAGACAGGGCTTACAGGGCAGTTAAAAAGTTTTTTGGGGAAGATAGGAAAAAAATATAATGGTATTAGAGACGAGAATAATGAGCTTCTAATAAATAAAGTTGAGATAGCAGATAGATGGAAAAGATATTTAGAAGATTTATATAAGGGAGACGATATGGATGAGTTAGAGAACTACCAAGAAGAGGATGTAGAAATAGGGTTCTCAATATTAAGAGAGGAATTTGATAGAGCTGTTAGGGATCTTAAACTAAATAAAGCGCCAGGGATAGACGATATTCCCGCAAAATTAATAAAATATGCAAGTCAGAATACTTTAGACAGATTATATGAACTAGTAAAAGTAATATATGACACAGGTGAGGTTCCAATAGATTTCGAAAAAAATATTATTATCCCAATCCCAAAAAAGTCAGGAGCTGATAGGTGTGAGAATTTTAGAACGGTTAATTTAACTTCTCATGCTTCCAAAATACTAACAATAATAATTAAAAATAGAGTAGAAGCTTTGACTGAGAATTATTTAGGCGAAGACCAATATGGTTTTCGTAAAGACAGAGGACTAGAGAACCGATACTAATGATTAGGCTAATTATCGAAAAAGGTTACAAAAAATTAAAAGACTCATTTCGCGTTTGTAGATTTAGAAAAAGCATTTGATAGGGTTAATTGGATTGTTATGTTCAGGGTTTTGCAAAAAATAGGAATCTCTCATAGGGATAGAAAAATTATTTACAGTCTATATAAAAACCAAAGTGTAGTAATTAGATTGGATGAAATAGAAAAGGAAGCTAAGATTAGAAATGGTGTTAGACAGGGTTGTATACTATCTCCCTTGATTTTTAATGTTTATATTGAGGAAGCTTTAAACTTAGCTAGAGAGAGAAAAGAGATAGGTATTAGTGTACAGGGACAGAAAATAGACATGTTACGTTTTGCAGATGATATAGCCATTATGGCAGAGTCTAGAAAAGAGTTAGGAGAGTTTTTAAATATTTTAGATGAGATACTACGGAGTAACTATAGTATGAGAATTAACTCAGTAAAGACAATAATGACAAGTGAGTTACAGCCTAGTTCTAAACCAAAATTAAAAATAGGTAATACCGAGTTAGAGGAGGTATATGAATTTTGCTATTTAGGTAGTATAATTACAAAGGACGGACGTAGCAGAAGGGATATAGTAGCTAGAATAGCTCAAGCTAGAAAAATGTTTTTAAAAAAGAAAAACTTACTAATAGCTAATAGTATTAGTTTAGATAATAGAAAAAGTTTCTTAAAGTCGTACGTATGGAGCGTTCTACTATACGGTAGTGAGACTTGGACAATTAAAGAAGTAGATAAGAAAAAGATAGAAGCTTTTGAAACTTGGTGTTATAGGAGAATGTTAAAGATTAGTTGGACAGATAGAGTAACAAACGAGGAAGTTTATAGAAGGATAGGTGAGGATCCTGTATGTGGAAACAATTGAAGGTCAGGAGAGATAGAATGATAGGGCACCAGTTAAGACATGAGGGACTATTTAGTAAAGTCTTAGATTATAGACTACCAAATAAAAATAGAGTAGGAAGGCCTAGACAAAGCTATATTAGTCAAATTATTAGAGATTTAGGTTGTGAAGGGTATGTGGACCTTTTTAGACTAGCTCAGAATAGAAAAGAATTTAGAGGTGCGTCAAACCGACTTTAAGTAAGTTCGAAAACAAAACAAAAAAAAAATCAGTTAACTAAATGTCACCAGGACATAACTCACAATTAGTTAGCGGTCTGGCATGTTGGTAGCGTTTCGTTGCTTAAGCCTTACCATAACATATAATTTAATAAACGTCACCATGACATAACTCACAATTAGGTAGCGGTCTGGCATGTTGGTAGCGTTTCGTTGCTTAAGCCTTATCATAACAGATAATTTAATAAACGTCATCATGACATAACTCACAATTAGGTAGCGGTCTGGCATGTTGGTAGCGTTTTGTTGCTTAAGCCTTACCATAACATAATTTAATAAACGTCACCATGACATAACCCTCAATTAGGTATCGGTCTGGCATGTTGGTAGCGATTTGTTGCTTAAGCCTTACCATAACATATAATTTAATAAACATCACCATGACATAACTCACAATTAGGTAGCGGTCTGGCATGTTGGTAGCGTTTCGTTGCTTAAGCCTTACCATAACATATAATTTAATAAACGTCACCATAACATAACTCACAATTAGGTAGCGGTCTGGCATGTTGGTAGCGATTTGTTGCTTAAGCCTTACCATAACATATAATTTAATAAACATCACCATGACATAACTCACAATTAGGTAGCGGTCTGGCATGTTGGTAGCGTTTCGTTGCTTAAGCCTTACCATAACATATAATTTAATAAACGTCACCATAACATAACTCACAATTAGGCAGCGGTCTGGCATGTTGGTAGCGATTTGTTGCTTAAGCCTTACCATAACATATAATTTAATAAACGTCACCATGACATAACTCACAATTAGGTAGCGGCCTGGCATGTTGGTAGCGTTTCGTTGCTTAAGCCTGATCATAACAGATAATTTAATAAACGTCATCATGACATAACTCACAATTAGGTAGCGGTCTGGCATGTTGGTAGCGTTTCGTTGCTTAAGCCTTACCATAACATATAATTTAATAAACGTCCCATGACATAACCCACAATTAGGTAGCGGCCTGGCATGTTGGTAGCGATTTGTTGCTTAAGCCTTACCATAACATATAATTTAATAAACGTCACCATGACATAACTCACAATTAGGTAGCGGTCTGGCAAGTTGGCAGCGATTCGTTGCGTAAGCCTTACCATAACATATAATTTAACACTTTTCCTTTTTGAAGCGGATAACCAGGTTATATTTCATTTCCTTATAAATGGTAATCATGTAAACATGTTAGAGTTCTTTAACAACCATCAGGTTGCTAATATCTATGTAGAGCCAGCTGGATAGGAAAAAGATAGAAGGATATAGGAAGACCTAGACCAAACTATATTAGTCAAATTATTAGAAATTTAGGTTGTGAAGGGTATGTAGAGCTTTTTAGATTAGCACAGAATAGAAAAGAAGTTAGAGCTGCGTCAAACCGACCTTAAGTAAGGTCGAAAACAAAATGATGATGATGATGATGATGAAATATGAGAAATGTAACCGTCAGCCCTTTGTATTAGAATTCATATGTGTTAAATACATAGTTAAATACATAAGCATAACTTAAAATTAAGTTTGATTATAAATGCGAAAATTTATTTTTAATACAAAATTTTTAATAATTATTTTCAACATATTAAGGTTTTAAAAAAATTGTTTGTTTTAAAGCTGTTGGATTTTATTAAAACTGTCCATTATCAAACAATATTACCCTAAAAATTACATCACAATGTAATCAGTAGTGCCTGTAATTGTAAAAGGTGTTTGAGTCCTTTGCGACTTGAATATGTGTAAGGACTGTCATTACTATATTTATGATCGACTTTCAACAAGCATCACCTTATTTTCAAATTTTTGCGGTTAACCAAATGTCCTGTTTTTGTCCCTTCTTTACAACGTGGTGGTCATACAAGTGTACCCTTTGCAAAAAGACACGCAGCACGCAAAGTAAAATAAGCAAATGTCAAAAACGGAAGTAGGGCCTAGACGCGTGTTACCTGTTTCTGGCTGCCAACGGTCGGGACACATGACCAGTGAGGGTGGTGGCTAACAGGAGCGCTGATATCTGGCTGCTGATGTCGACGCTCTTGGAGGCTGCAAGTGGGCCAGGAATAATAACAGGAGCACACACAAAGGATACACAAACCAACACAACCAATCATTCAGCACAATAAACACACACCCACTCTTTTAGATTAGTATAGTTTAGGTTTTAGTTTTTAGGTTAGATAGCTGGGCTGCTATCTCTTAGTTTTCTGATCTGCGAAAGCTGAAATACACGTACTGCAGTGATGGAGGTAAGAGGAAGTAGAATTAGCTTTAGAAATTAAGTGTTAGATCTAAGCAGTTAGGTCTAAGGTAGGATAAGAAATGTAAGGCATCAAACGCCACAGTACATATAGATATAGGTATAGCGCAAATGCGACTTGTATTAGATTATCCTGGTTGCAAGTCGTAGGTAAGGTTATTAATTGAAAAAAATAGAAAAAAATTGTGTATCACCATGCTGATAGTCGTACCATAGATGGCTATTAATATTAGACATTCGCCATATAGCTACATCATACACATGTTCAGGATATCTCGCGTTGGATCCTATAATTGCTGCGTTTAAATTGAATACCTACACAATAAGAGTTAATATACAAAATGTATATCTGTTCTACTATAATAATTCTGTGATTAGTGGAAGTGCACTTCTAGATAACTTTAAATAGTATTTGCTAACTTGCAAGCATAACGTCCTTTTTTATTAATGTATACAAATGAAGGGCGATCTTGATCTGATACAAGTGGAGCAACTATTTTAACATGTGTCGATCACCCCCGATACTCCACACATTCCCCATTTCTCATAAAAGCTAGGAATGTATAAATAAAATAAATTTTTGTAATATTATATTTACTAACGGCATACCCTTGGTTAACATGGTTCTTATTTTCTTGTATTGGAAATTTTGCCCAAACTCTTAATAAATTGTTAGTGATCAACAGAAAAATGTCATTGACAATTCTGACTCAATGATATCTGCCTACAGAATTTTTAAATTTAAAGTAGTAAATATCTAAAAAGGTATTGTTTTTTAAACTACAAATTCTATGAAATACATATTGTACTTAAACTTTAAATGTAACGGTATCGTTCCAGTTTGAACTCTGAAGGGGTTTAGATTTGTAATCAGATCTATGATACTTCTTTTATCTAAACGAAACATTTGCCTGAAATGCATACCTGGAATTTCAAAGCGTTTAGAATGTCTCTTTCTTTAAATACGTATGCGATTCCTAAAGTGTAACCTCATTATTATTGTCAACTTGCAAAGATAAAACCAAAACTTACTGATCTTCATTTTTTTTAAAAGGACGCTAATAAATAATATCTACTTCACATTATTCATTTCTTTATTGACAAGGAATACACATAGCAGTTATCTTTAACTCAACAGAAAGTTATTAGATAACCAAATTGTCACTGTAAGTATTTAAGAAAATCTGTAACTGATTACAGAACCTGTAAGATCCAGGTTATGCCCAGAATAGCACTGTAACATATAAGGGTCATGATAATCTACAGATCCCTTGCAGTTGGTCTACAGATGTAGCAGAATTGTAACATTAAACCTATTTCGCCCGTAACGGACTTTATCGTTAGCGAGATATTTAGCGTTGTGTGGCGAAAACTCTATATTAAATGTACGATTGACGCTAGTATATTTTCCAACATAAAAGCTCAGTTTTAACATCAGTATAAGCACAAGCACCATCTAGTATTTTCTAACTACAATGAAGTAATGGCCAAACGGTGTTTTTGTTTTAGATCATAGAATAATTACAACAAAAATCATACTTGACGTTTTCAGGAAGATCAAATTTCTTTGCGGATGTTTAAAAACCATCATTATTTTGTTGGTATGCCCATAGAATAATAATACAATCACGCAAGCGTAGTGAATTATTATTATGTGGTATATCCTTCAACCTCCATTTAGTTTATTGTACTGTTCTTGTTCTGTTGTAATTTCACTTCAGTAGGTTCTTTTATCACGTTAGAGCCTAAATTATGTAGTTTTGCATACAAAATCGATTTAAATATTTAAAGCAATTTCTAACCCACCGTTTTTAAATTTTCAACTGTAATTATGTATCATGTACCATTGATACGTGAAAAGCAATGTAATTTACGAAGAGTGTTACTTCTTTGAGAAGCGTAATAATGATTTACATGCGTTAAAGTTTTACGCATACATTAAATATTTACTAAGATAAATTACTACGGAAGAAAAGCATTTAAGATTAAGACAATTTAAATAATTATGCAATTAACTTTTTGTAATTAATTCGCTTAACAAGTTTACGTAAACGAACTCCTCGATAACTAGATTTGGAGTGAAAGGGGTCTTGTAGAATCTGTTCTATTTCTAACAGAGGATGAGATTAAAACCAAGATGCAAGAGTACATTATCGGAATATGCAGTTTGATTCGGTTTGTTTTGTGGTTTAACACCCAAGAAAGTTTGAGAAAAATGCATTTTGAGTATACACGCGATGATTATTATGCTTTGCGTATGTGGTCTCATCCTTAAAAAGTGTTGATTATGTGGTTTAAAAACAATTTTAATACTTTTCTTGCGTGTCCATTTGTAGCTAAAGTGTTTGCTTTAGACGCCAGGTTTATTAGCAATTTTTGTTTGTCTTATCGGTCTTTACATCCCTTTAAATTAGTAACATAAAGCTAATGCCGCCCTGTTTGTTGTTCTATTAACAAATAAATTTATTCAAAATGGTTTTATTGGCGTTATAATGCATGTAGGTTTGTAAACTATTTGGCTTGGGGATTATTAAATTTACCCTTTACAATAAATTCACTTAAAATGGGACTTTAAAACCTAACACGACAGTAATTGATCGATCTTTACCTGGCTGTCGTCATTTAACCATGAGCGTCAATGTGTGAGTGAAACAGTATCACTATCAGTGCAGCGGCACTTTTTTAACTCGCAAGCATGCAAAACAATGCAAGTTCAGTCCATTCAGTGATCTCGCCACATTGATGACATAAGTTTGATCAGCGGAGAAAGTCCATAGCCATTGCCCGTGCCCATGTATTTACTATAAAGTGTTGTTTCATTCATTGCTTTTAAGATTATCTTCAGTTAACAATAAAAATTTTACCTACAGTATTATTAATTTTTGAATTTTCATGATACTTTAGCAGTTGCTATTTCAGTAAAATTGTCATATAAGCGCCATCTGTCTTATGGTAGACAAAACTACACTGTACAGTATGTGGTCTAAAAACAGTTATTTCCTAATTTCGTCTAAATTCCGTATAATGACGCTGGTATCGAAGCAATAACTGCTAAAAATATACAATAAACTGTGGTGCGTTTTGGTCCATTCAGTTAGGTATCTTCTTAACACTTCAATCAACGGTCTTACGCATACATAAAGAATATACAAAGATAAATCACTACGGAGGAATTGCATTTAAGATGAAGACAGTTTAAATATTTGTGCAATTAATTTTTTGTAATTAATCCGCTTAACAAGTTTATGTAAAGACCTGATCGATAGCTAATTTTGGAGTGAAAAAAAAGTGTCTTGTAGAATCTGTTCTGTTTCTACCAGAGGATGAGATTAAAATAAAATACGCGTTTGAACGTTCAACCAAGTTGACGCAAAATTACATTATTGGAATAAGCATTTTCAGTAGACAGCGATGATTATTATGCCTCGCGTATTGTGGTCCCATCCCTAAAAAGTGTTCATTATATGATTTTTGTACTGCTGAAATAAATTTACAATTACACTGCACGGCCACGTACTAGAAGCCTCTTGTGGCTTATTATTTATGTAGTCATTCTGCAGCCTATAAAGCGCATTGATATGGCCGCACATACTAACGAACGTCCACCATTTGTATGCTACTTATGTGCATATTCTGCTTCTTTTAAAAGTTGGTTGATAATTCATATGCGGTCACATACTAACGAACGTCCATTTGCATGCAATTTATGTAATTATTTTGCATTTTGTAAAAGTCACTTGAAAATTCATATGCGGTCCCATACTAACGAACGTCCATTTGCATGCATTTTGTGTGGTTATTCTGCATCATACAAAGGTAACTTGAAAACTCATATGCGATCTCATTGTAATGAACGTCCATTTGCATGCCACTTATGTGATTATTCTGCATCTCGTAAAAGTAGCTTGAAAATTCATATGCAGTACCATTTCAACCAACGCCCATTCGCATGCAATTTATGTAATTATTTGGCATATTGTAAAAGTCATTTGATAATTCATATGCAGTCTCATACCAACCAATGTCCATTTGCTTGCACTTTATGCAGTTATTCTACATCTTACAAAAGTAGCTGGAAAATTCATATGCGATCTCATACTAACGAACGTCCATTTGCATGCAATTTATGTAATTATTCTGCATCTCGTAAAAATGGCTTGAAAAGTCATATGCAGTGTCATACTAACGAACGTCCATTCGCATGTAATTTATGCAATTATTCTGCATCTCGTAAAAGTAACTTGAAGATTCATATGCGGTCTCATACTAACGAACGTCCATTTGCGTGCAATTTATGTAATTATTCTGCATCTCGTAAAAATGGCTTAAAGATTCATATGCGGTCTCATACTAACGAACGTCCATTTGCATGCAATTTATGTAATTATTTTGCATCTCGTAAATATAGCTTGAAAAGTCATATGCAGTCTCATACTAACGAACGTCCATTTGTTTGCAATTTATGTAACTATTCTGCATCTCGTAAATGTGGCTTAAAAAATCATATGCAGTTTCATACTAACGAACGACCAGTCGCATGCAATTCATATAATTATTCTGTATCTCGTTAAAGTGAGTTCAAGATTATTATGCGGAATCATACTAACGAACGTCCATTTGCATGCAATTTATGTAATTATTCTGCATCTCGTAAAAATGTATTAGAAAGTCATATGCAGTCTCATACTAAGGAACGTCCATTTGCATGCAATTATTCTGCATCTCATAAAAGTAACTTGAAGATTCATATGCGGTCTCATACTAATGAACGTCGATTTGCATGCATTTTGTGTAAATATTCTGTATCTCGTAAAAACGGTTTGAAAAGTCATATGAAGCCTCATACTAACGTACGTCAATTCTCATGCTATTTATGTAATTATTCTGTATCTCGTAAAAGTGACTTGAAGATTCATACGTGGTCGCATACTAACGAACGTCCATTCGCATGCAATTTAATTAATTAATCTGCATATCGTAAATGAAAATGCATATGCGGTCTCATACTAACGAACGTCCATTTGCATGCAATTTATGTAATTATTTTGCATATAGTAGAAATGACTTAAAGATTCATTAAAGTTTCCATACTAATGAACGTCTATTCGCATGTAATTTATGCAATTATTCAGCGTCTTGTAAAAGTCACTTGAAAGTTCATATGCGTTCCCATACTAACGAACGCCCTTACTTGTGTAATTTATGCGATTTTTCCGCATCACAAGAATGTCTTCTACAAAAGCGTGTGTATGCGCATACTAAGTAAAATGCGGTTAAATGCAGTTTGTGTTATCCTATAAAAGTGACTACCAGTTCATATGTTCGCACATACTAACGAACGATCATTTGCATGTTTGTTATGTCACTATTCTGCATCTTACAAGAGTCAGCTGAAAACTCATATAGTGAATGTCCATTTGTGTGCAATTTGAGTAATTATTCTATACCTGCAAAAAATGGCGTAATCGTTAATATTTCCTAGCAATGGGTGTGAATTTGACCACGAAGTTTTTCAGCAACGAATTCCTATGTATGTAACCGTAACCCACAAAGGTACTATATGCAAAAGTTGATATCACTAGCGTACTTCTGTTTTACTTTATTTTCCAAAAACAATGGGAAACCATTGATTGATATTTACAGGATTTATTTACTAGTCTTCTTCACAATAAAATGGCAAGCTGAAAATGCTTAAATCAGTAAAGTGCTATAAAAAAATTCTAGGAAGTTTATTAATTACCACCACCTTACCGGTTTGGTAGTATTTAAAATAATTGAATAAGCATTGTGTATTAATGAATAATATTAACTATTAATCCATTATCTACATAAATACAATAATTTTAAAGAGTTTAGAGTATTAACCTACTTGTAAAAAGTAACCACCAACGGAGCTGAAATTTCTTGGACAGTGTATTTTGCTGTATTACATTCTCATTTTTAATAGTAATCATTTGGCCAGTTGTTAGATCAAACAGCAATTCTGCTACATATGCTGCTTCAGAATTAGAATTAATACCACTAGTATTAATTGTGTATCAGCAGTCATCTATTACCGAAAGTGCATCTGAATCTGAGTCATGAAGTGAAATGGATTTTTACGAATCAGAGGAATCGTAATCAAAGTTTGAACGTATTTCTTTTTTGAAGCCCTGCAAACCAGAACCACAAGCTGAGAGTAGTGATGTTTGCTTTACATTCGAGGTGTTTCTTTGACAAATGTTTCTACAAATTTTAAATTAAGGGCAGTATTGAAATAAGAAATCACTTACCTATGTGCTTGTAACCTAGAAATGACAGTATTTGTTAAATTTTTCTTACACACTTCACATGCAGCAACATACTTTTTTTGTTTACTTTTACAAGGATAAATCCTAACACATTAAATGCATCAACATTTTGTTTTCTACCCCATTTTAAACAAATTAATTTTTAGTCCTTTAATATTGACACTTGAGCTTAGGTATGAAACTATGAAGTTAACAGTATAAGAATGTATGATATGATTATAACCGCAATTAGGCATTGTTTACATTTTACATATTGTTTACATTATTTACTTATTCTTTACACATTCTTTAAATTAGAATACTAAATTGTATTCTTTACGTGTAAACGCATATCCCAGGTTTGGACACACTTATTTTAAATTTCAGAAAAAAGTCATTACACAGATATTTGGTACAGCGATGGGCTCACCAATATCTTATCTATGGCAAACTTAGTCCATGAAGAACTAAAAAGCATGATCATAAAACAATTGAGCTTTAAAACAACTTTCTTCAAACGCTACGCCGATGATTGTATTATGTGCCTACCAGTTGACAAAATAGATGAAACCATAAATAACTTTAATTCTTTCCACCCATGATTACAATTCACCATAGAAAAAGAAAATTATAACACAATTATTTTTAGACCTACAGATCACACACGACTGTTCAGGAACGATTTCTACGAATAGGTACAACAAACTAACGTAGAGTGGTAGATATCTAAACTACATCTCAACTGTACCTGATCAATATAAAAAAAGTGTAATCAATAACTTAATTGAAAGGGAGGTTCTATTATCGCACAATAAACATAGACCAAAAAATATAAAAAAAGTAAAAAATATCTTGGAAAATAACGTCAACCCAAAACAATTTTGTGAACCCATTATTAAAAATAAAATACATAATATATTTAATAATGTCAATAACAATAGTAAACCTATTTAGAAAGACACAATAATAGGAATTGAGTATACACCCGGGTTATCGGAAAAAATTTAAAAATGTTTGGAAATTCATAGTATACAAGTAACAAAAACCTAATAATTTTACGAAAACATTCTATACCAATCTAAAAACTACAATAGAAAATAAAAATAAAACACATTTGGTTTACAAAATTAATTATATTGATTGTGCGGGATGTTACATTCATAAGTACATTCATAAGAGAGTTTACAAACATAAATATCGAATTCAAACGAGCAACAAAAAAAGTACAGCACTCGCTGCGCATGCAATTGAAATGTCACACCAGATTGACTTTAAAAATGTTAAAATTTTGAGTACTGAAGTAAACGATAACAAAAGAAATGCATTGGAAACTATACATATTCAACGCAACATAGAGTCAATTAATTCTAAATCTGACCAAGAGCATTTCTCCAGCGTATACTATAACTTAATACGAAATTCTAATTAAGAATTGCAGCTCAGTAAAAAATTGCCTTAATAATAATCTAATACAGAATCCTCCTTTATATTATAGAATCGACAGGTGTCAAGTAAAAACAATCACCACAACAATAATAAATCAATTAGTACTTATAGTAAGCACATGTGGCATTTTATACAATAACTTTTTAATATAAGACCTTCTATTTTAATATGTTTGTGATTATCTTATATAAGTTTTGGAAAAATAAGTTTTAAACATGTGAATAACAAAATTTTATTCAATTGAAAATTGGTATGTAACATTTATTTAGTTATTTATTTATTGTTTATGTTGTGAAGTTGTAGCTATTTTTATCGGACCGAAATGCGTAAATAAAGAAAAATCTTCATGTAATATAAGAATATTTCAATCTGATTTAGTTTATATTGACATATTCTCAAGAACAAAGAATATTTGTATATATATATATATATATATTATTAATAGAGAATAATCCACATTTGGAATGCAAATGAATGCTTAATATATATTAATAGTTATTAAGATGAAATGAAAACCCAACCTTGTATTTAAAGTTGAATTACCATTTCAAATCGAACTAGTAATTGAAAACCACCAAAAGAACGGCTACAGCAGGATTTGAACCTGCAACCTCTGATTCACCGGATCAGTGCTCTAACCAATTGAGCTATCTAGCCTAATTGTTTAGATGATGTTATACTTAATATGTATATAACTAGATTCAATTTCCTTAAATGCAAGACGTAATTGAAAATCGTTAACAAGGGCCAAGCTTCAGTAGTATTAAGTATAACATCATCTAAACAATTAGGCTAGATAGCTCAATTGGTTAGAGCACTGATCCGGTGAATCAGAGGTTGCAGGTTCAAATCCTGTAGCCGTTTTGGTGGTTTTCAATTACTAGTTCGATTTGAAATGGTAATTCAAACTTTTTCATTCATCTTAATAACTTAAATTAATTCATTAGTTTGTTTTTATTAATTCCGAACGTTGCAAAAATGGAGGATCAAGTTATTAGTACATGAATTATGTATATAACTAGATTCAATTTCCTTAAATGCAAGACGTAATTGAAAATCGTTAACAAGGGCCAAGCTTCAGTAGTATTAAGTATAACATCATCTAAACAATTAGGCTAGATAGCTCAATTGGTTAGAGCACTGATCCGGTGAATCAGAGGTTGCAGGTTCAAATCCTGCTGTAGCCGTTCTTTTGGTGGTTTTCAATTACTAGTTCGATTTGAAATGGTAATTCAACTTTAAATACAAGGTTGGGATTTCATTTAATCTTAATAACTATTAATATATATTAAGCATTCATTTGCATTCCAAATGTGGATTATTCTCTATTAATAATAATATAATTACATGTTTGTATTATTCCGAACGTTGCAAAAATGGGATGATCAAGTTATTAGTACATGAATTATGTATATAACTAGATTCAATTTCCTTAAATGCAAGACGTAATTGAAAATCGTTAACAAGGGCCAAGCTTCAGTAGTATTAAGTATAACATCATCTAAACAATTAGGCTAGATAGCTCAATTGGTTAGAGCACTGATCCGGTGAATCAGAGGTTGCAGGTTCAAATCCTGCTGTAGCCGTTCTTTTGGTGGTTTTCAATTACTAGTTCGATTTGAAATGGTAATTCAACTTTAAATACAAGGTTGGGATTTCATTTAATCTTAATAACTATTAATATATATTAAGCATTCATTTGCATTCCAAATGTGGATTATTCTCTATTAATAATAATATAATTACATGTTTGTATTATTCCGAACGTTGCAAAAATGGAGGATCAAGTTATTAGTACATGAATTATGTATATAACTAGATTCAATTTCCTTAAATGCAGGACGTAATTGAAAATCGTTAACAAGGACCAAGCTTCAGTAGTATTAAGTATAACATCATCTAATCAATTAGGCTAGATAGCTCAATTGGTTAGAGCACTGATCCGGTGAATCAGAGGTTGCGGGTTCAAATCCTGCTGTAGCCGTTCTTTTAGTGGTTTTCAATTACTAGTTCGATTTGAAATGGTAATTCAACTTTAAATACAAGGTTGGGTTTTCATTTCATCTTAATAACTATTAATATATATTAAGCATTCATTTGCATTCCAAATGTGGATTATTCTCTATTAATAATAATATAATTACATGTTTGTATTATTCCGAACGTTGCAAAAATGGAGGATCAAGTTATTAGTACATGAATTATGTATATAACTAGATTCAATTTCCTTAAATGCAGGACGTAATTGAAAATCGTTAACAAGGACCAAGCTTCAGTAGTATTAAGTATAACATCATCTAATCAATTAGGCTAGATAGCTCAATTGGTTAGAGCACTGATCCGGTGAATCAGAGGTTGCGGGTTCAAATCCTGCTGTAGCCGTTCTTTTAGTGGTTTTCAATTACTAGTTCGATTTGAAATGGTAATTCAACTTTAAATACAAGGTTGGGTTTTCATTTCATCTTAATAACTATTAATATATATATATATATATATATATATATATATATATTGCTGTGATCCCCTCCATTATTCGGGAACTAAGGTTTTCGAATCGAGCCCCAGCGTGGGGCCGTCATAAAATGCTGTGACACGTACAAAAAGCCTCGCCAGTTTCCTGGAATAAAATCACAAAAATTTTATTTTGAACTCGAGCCTCACTTTTGGGCGCTACGATTTGCTGTGATTCTCTTCTGATAATCGCCTCTTTACTCTTTCCGCCTCGGCTGCTTACCTAGTTAAAACTCTCATCCTCATTCATAAAAAAAAACAGACACATTCCTACCACAAACATCAACGTTAACTCTATTTACATCAATATTTATAATACATTAAAATTTCAAAATTAAATTGTAGCATAAATATCAGTAGCATAAAATTTCAAGATTAAATTTGTCATCATTTTGATTTGCATCCAGAATTAAAGTCCTTGTAGGATGCCTACTAATTAATTTAACAATATTTGCAGACCTGAGTCTGAATAAAAGGGAGCATCTTCCACCCCTTTACGTTAATTAAACAGGTTCGTCTAATTGAGCTCAACGACAGACCCAAATTTTCATCATAATCAAGAACATAAATACTAAATACTCCTTTCTACTTAAACAAGAAAATTTCACCTTAAAATTAAAATTTTGTTGTTTGTACAAATTCACTACTGTCCATTTTTTAGCAAACAAATTATAAAGTTATTCAACACACACCAAAACATCAAAAATCGAACAACAAAGCATAAGTTACCTGAAGGTTAATGCACTCGTGGCTCCAATGTACATCGTCCGTTGTTAATCACACCATTCCAACTGGGTTATGTTTAGGTCCTCGGATTACTGGTCGCTTTTAAAAATTTTCTCTACACCACCATTCATCTAAAATTGTTTCAGGGCTTTTCAGGAACTCATCTATGTATATCTGAACTTGTTTTGTGGATCCACTCACGATTACGAATAACATTTGATTACTAACACCCCGGAAAAATAGCAAAGAAATTCATACTTCTTTCACGCTATACCCAAAACTGCCTACTTTTGTTTATTCATTTATCGTTACTAATTTCGATAGTTGGTACAGTAATACTCGCAAATATAACTAGACTTTATTACCTTGTATCTTCTTTTCTAAATGCACTAAATAACTTTCATCGTAGTACGTAAAGAGCAAACTATTTTAAAGTATTCAATAATCACCAAAATATACGAGCAAACTGTTTAAAGTATTGAATCAAAATCGAAAATCTAAGAGAGCGAAACTGTTTAAAGTCCGGGTTTATATAATGGCTAGCCTGTTCGTCGCTTTTGTCCCTCGACGGCCAGTTTTCAGAATTTCGCATTCTCGGTTCCCTTCTCGACAGTCGGGCATGCGATTCTATTAAATTTGCACACGCGCCAGTTGAAAATCTGAGAAATTTTCCACACGGCACGCAACCACGTCCGAGAATAACTAATTAATTTTGTATCGAAATCGTTACGTTTACACCTCTCATATCTGCATCTGATTACAACCAATCGTAGCTCTCGTGACGCTGCTCAAATCACACCTTTAATTATAAGTGTCTCTGCTTGACGCATTTTCTCTTTCCTTTTCTAACTTGGCCTTAGTGGTGCAAATCGATACTCTTTCCTATCGGCTGTGTACAATCCACGTGGACTGTTAAATAACCTACTTTATTAGCATTTTCCGTGAATATTAAGCGACGGTTTCTCCAACATTCTCTGTACTCATTTGTTATCTACAAAATTTAAGCAGAACGTGACTTTTAAAAATACGCAGGTGTTCAATCGTAATACTTCTAAATAACACTTCTACGATTTGAATGCTATTAGGTTTTTACAAGCTTTTATGCTTATTATATGTTTGTATGCTAGCAACGCGTCTCATATTTGATATTATTGGGTTTTTTAAAAGTTTTTATGCATATTATACCTCAATAATCGTTCAATTAACTCCAATTAAAATAATAATGAATGGCATTGACTTCTACTCTTTACTTTTTAGCAAATATTAATTAAATATTAATTATTATTTGTACATTTTGTTTAATACTTGTTACTTAAAATTGAATTAATATAAATTTTGCACGTAATTTTTATTTGATTCTTTACTTGGAACAATTAAATTACATTAAAATTGAGCATTTTAATTCTGCTTCTTTTTATAGAAAGCGTCCAGTAAATAATCCAAATCCCTTATTTTTAATGAAACGAATAAATTTTTATGCTTCACGGTTTTAATAACGCGTACCTTTTCCCAAAGCTTCCTTCTACACGGTAATTAAAATTATTTGATGTGATTATTTAATTTTCTACCCTGGTCTAAATTTGAGTTGAGTTGTGATTCTGTAACAATACCCCTATGCGCCCTTTCTTGAATCAAAAGGTAAAAATGTTTAATCTCTCAATTTTTGATTTTTAATATATAATTTTAATTGCGTCGGCTAGCTCAGTTTTAAATTACGCACGGAACTTGCGACAATACGACAAACAAAGCCTTTAAATCTATCATCTACCCTCCTAACTGTTTTAATCTTTAAACAAAAACGCCATTAAGCGCAAATTATTATAATGTTCTCAAAATATTTACAACGTATAAAAAAAGGTTAAAAATTCTTCAACTGATTTTCTTCTTTCTTCTAATAATTGAATCAATAGATTTAATAATTATTATTAACAAAGATGATCAAAAGAAGTCAGCAACATCCCCATTATTATTAATTATTAACTGAAGCCTGATGAACGTTCATTTAACCTCATTTGTAATTTACGTAATTTAAAACATATACCCAAAAATTAAATCTTGCCGGCTGCTCTCATGAAAGCAATTTTTAAAGTATTTAAATTAGTCATATTTAATTAAATGTTGAATCTTAAATTATTTCGTTTAGTAAAGTTCAATGAAATATCCAAAAATAAAATAATAAAACAATAAATTTTCAGATTGGCTAACCTGTTGTTTTTCAGCTTCAATCAGTCTCTGGTCCAACCGTTGTGTGCATCCCTTATAGCATCGCCTTAAATACACTAGCGTACTCCATTAAATCATTAATGATTGAAGTAAATGCATGTTGCATTTTCTCCTTTGTCCCAGTAATAATCGCTTCAGCATTTATTTTCAATACTTCCCGTTTTTGTTTAGACTGGACTCCAATAATTATTTAAATTTGTCTTCCGTAATCATTTGAATTTGTCTCCAGTGATTCTTTAGAGATTCTTTAGAGTCGTTTTTCTATTTAAGGAGAAAACGACAAACCCATCAATTTTCCATTTCAATGGTATTATTTTACACTTTACTATTATACACTTTACGTGGATATTTTCGATTTCAGAGACGTGAACTATACTTTACTTTCTGATGAACTCATTTGTTTACAAATCTGGTTCTATTTAAATGCACCTTCTATCTACAAAGTTCGTTATTTCTGTACAAACTTTCATACCAGGTAATAACGTTACGTTATCCACGCGTGTCGCGTTCCAGCTTGCATTTATGTTATTTAACGACTTGCGGATTTGTTTTATTCAAATAAATCTTAAAAATATTTTTCATTAACTAGATTAATTATGATTATTATTTATATACAGGGCGTTGTCATTTACCTTCCAGTCTAATCATCTTATTTCTTGTTTTCTTCAGAAAACTGTGTCTTTTCTGAGCCCTTATGTATTTTATGTGGAGTGCGCTATAATCTTGGTTTTAACTACCCCTAAAACAAAAGTTTTTATTACTCACTGTTCACAAGTCTAATTAACAGTATATGCCTTATTTGCAGATGTCTTCAGTTCAATTAACAATGAAGCACTATCACACTAATGAATTTACAAGCACTAATATCTTCTTAAACTAAATTCTTAACCATAGGTCTATTAACAACACTAACACTAGTATTTATTTATTACACTTTTGTCTATTTATGTATTCTACAAGCTGTCTGTACTATAGTCACGTTCACTTAATATAAATTTATGTTTAGTTTTGGACTTGCAAAAGCTTAACTATTTAACTTTACACGATATAATTTATATTCGACATTCTGATATGGGCTAACCTCTTACATTTATCACCAAACTTATATATACCCTACAATTAAATAGATGACTCATATTCTACTGTTTGCTAGAACGTTCGGGAGTTCCTTAGGATATACCATCCGTTATGCAGCTGTGTGTTTGACGGGTTGCCTAACAGTCGTTCGTATCACTCATGTCTAACTAGACCGAAGCAGGTATATTACATTTATTAGAATGGATGCTACATTGTTAATGGTTTAGATGTTAACGTCTTAAGCGTACATAAAGAATATACGACAATAAATTACTGCAGAAGCAATGTATTTAAGATTAAAAGGCTTTAAGTAACTGTGCATTAGCTTTTTGTAATTAATCCGCTAAACAAGTTCATGTAAACGGCATCATCGATAGCTAATTTTGGAGCGAAAGTGTCGTAGAATCTGTTGTATTTCTAAAAGAACACAAGATTAAAATAAAATACGCTTATACACAGTCAATCAAGTTGACGCAAACGTTGAAGATTATTGGAATATGCACTTGGAATAGACTACAACTACAATGAAGTAATGGCCAAACGGTGTTTTTGGTTTAGGTCATAGAATAATTACAACAAAAAATCTCACTCGACGTTTTTTCAAGAAGACCAAATTTCTTTGTGGATGTTTAAAGACCGCCACTATTTTGTTGATATGTCCATAGAATAATAAAACAATCACGCAATCGTAGTGTATTATTATTTTGTGGTATATCCTTCAACCTCCATTTAGTTTATTGTACTGTTCTTGTTCGATGTTGTAATTTCACTTCAATAGGTTCCTTAATTACGTTAGAACCTAAATTATGTAGTTTTGCATACAATAATCAATTTAAATATTTAAAGCAATTTCTAACCTACCGTTTTTAAATTTACTGCTGTATCTATGTATCACGTACTTTTGGTACATGAAAATCAATGTAATTTATGAACAGTGTTACTTCTTTGCGAAGCGTAATAATGGTTTACATGTGTTAAAGTCTTACGCATACATAAAATATTTACTAAGATAAATTACTACGGAAGAAAAGCATTTAAGATTAAGACAGTTTAAATAATTATGCAATTAACTTTTTGTAATTAATTCGCTTAACAAGTTTACGTAAACGACCTGATCGATAACTAAATTTGGAGTGAAAGGGGTCTTGTAGAATCTGTTCTATTTCTAACAAAGGATGAGATTAAAACTAAGACGCAAAAGTACATTATCGGAATATGCATTTTGATTTGGTTTGTTTGTATTTTTCTTAAACTTTACTTAAATGACAATTTTAAAAACTCTGAGTGGTTTAATACCCAAGAAAGTTTAAGAAAAATGCATTTTGGGTATACACGCGATATCATTATGCTTCGCTTATGTGGTCTCATCCTTAAAAAGTATTCATTATGTGGATTTAAAACAATTTTAATACTTTTCTTGTGTGTCCATTTATAGCTAAAGTGTTTGCTTTAGACGCCAGGTTTATTAGCAATTTTTGTTTGTCTTATCGGTCTTTACATCCCTTTAAATTAATAACATAAAACTAATGCCACCCCGTATGTTGTTCTATTAATAAATAAATTTATTCAAAATGGTGTGAGTGAAACAGTATCACTTTCAGTGTAGCGGCACTTTTTCAACTGGCAAGGATGCAATAACAATGCGAGTTCAGTCCATTCAGTGATCTCGCCACATTGATGACATAAGTTTGATCAGCGGAGAAAGTCCGTAGTCATTGCCATTGCCCATCTATTTACTATAAAGTGTTGTTCCATTCATTCCTTTTAAGATTCTCTTCAGTTAACAATAAAAATTTCTCCTACAGCATTATAAATTTTTGAATTTTCATGATACTTTAGCAGTTGCTATTTCAGTAAAATTGTCATATAATCGCCATTTGTCCTATGGTAGACAAAACTACAATGTACAGTTTGCGGAGCAGATTATAGTTTAGGTACTAATTTCGTTTAAATTCCGTATATTGTCGCTAGTATGGAGGCAATAACTGCTTAAAATGTTCAATAAACTGTGGCGCGTTTTCGTCCATTCAGTTGAGTATCTTCTTAACACTTAAATCAAGGGTCTTACGCATACATAAAGAATATACAAAGATAAATCACTACGGAAGGAATGCGTTTAAGATTAAGACAGTTTAAATATTTGTGCAATTAATTTTTTATAATTAATCCGCTTAACAAGTTCATGTAAACGACTTGATCGACAGCTAGTTTTGGAGTGAAAAACAGTACCTATCTTGTTGAATCTGTTCTATTTCTACTAGAGAATGAGATTAAAATAAAATACGCGTTGAACGTTCAACTAAGTTGGCGCAAAAGTACATTATTGGAGTATGCATTTTGAGTAGACAGCGATGATTATTATGCCTCGCGTATTGTGGTCCCATCCCAAAAAAGTGTTCACTATATGATTTTTGTACTCCCAAAATAAATTTACAATTACACTGCACGGCCACGTACTAAAAACCTTCTGTCGCTTATTCGCTTATTCTGCATTCTGCATCCTAAAAAGCGCATTGATATGGCCGCACATACTAACGAACGTCCACCATTTGTATGCAATTTATGTAAATATTTTGCATCTCGTAAAAATTCCCTGAAAAGTCATATGAAGTCTCATACTAACGAACGTCTATTTGCATGCAATTTACGTAATTATTCTGCATCTCGTAAAAGTGACTTGAATATTCATATGCGATCTCATACTAACGAACGTCTATTTGCCTGCAATTTATGTAATTATTCTGCATCTCGTAAAAGTGACTTCAAGATTCATATGTGGTCGCATACTAACGAACGTCCATTTGCATGCAATTTATGTAATTATTCTTCATCTCGCAAAAATGGCTTAAAAAGTCATTTGCAGTCGCATACTAACGAACGACCATTCGCTTGCAATTTATGTAATTATTCTGCATCTCGTAAAAGTGACTTCAAGATTCATATGTGGTTGCATACTTACGAACGTCCATTTGCATGCAATTTATGTAATTATTCTGCATTTCGTAGAAGTGACTTGAAGATTCATATGCGTTCCCATACTAATGAACGTCCATTCTCATGCAATTTATGCACTTATTCAGCATCTTGTAAAAGTCACTTGAAGATTCATATTCGGTCCCATACTAACGAACGCCCATTCTTGTGCAATTTATGTTATTATTCTGCATCACAAAAATGTCTTTTACAAAAGCATGTGTATTCGCATACTAAGTAGAATACGGTTAAATGCAGTTTGTGTAATCTTTTTATATCCTATAAAAGTGATTACAAGTTCATACGTTCCCACATACTAACAAACGATCATTTGCATGTTTGTTATATCATTATTCTGCACCTTACAAGAGTCAGTTGAAAACTCATATAGTTAAAGTCCATTTGTGTAATAATTCTATACCTGCAAAAATGGCGTAGTCGTTAATATTGCCTAACAACGGATGTGAATTTGACAACGAATTTTTTCAGCAACGAATTCCTATGTATGTAACCGTAACCCACAAAAGTGCTATATGCGAAAGTTAGTTGATATCACTAGCGTTCTTCTGTTTCACTTAATTTTCCAAGAACAATGGGAGACCATTGATTGATATTTACAGGATTTATTTACTAGTCTTCTTCACAATAAAATGACAAGCTGAAGATGCTAAAATCAGTACAAAACTTAAAAGAAATTTTAGGAAGTTGCTTAATTACCACCACCTTTCCGGTTTGGAGTTTTTAAAATAATTGAAAAAGCATTGTGTATTATTGACTAATATTAACTATTAATCTATTATCTACATAAATATAATAATTTTAAAGAATTTAGAGTATTAAGCTATGTGTAAAAAGTAATCTTCAATGGAGTTGAAATTTCTTGGACAGTGTATTTTGCTGTATTACATTCTCTTTTCTAATAGTAATAGTAATCATTTGGCCAGTTATATGTATTCAATTTATAGAGTCTGTTTTGATGTTGTTACTTAAATTTTTAATTCGCTTTGGCACGTAATTTCACTTATGCCGTTGTTTATCAAGATAATATTTTCGGATCTGCATTCACTTCATGTAGACAAAGTGACGTAAATTAACATATTTCTGTTTATCTTTTTGCGTTTCCGAAGCGTATTTATTTTGAAGAATGCGTTTCTTATCAAGACTCTATGCTATCTGCTTTCATTATCGTTGTTTAATGTGAATTGTATTATGATTTCCGCGTATTAATTTATAATTTATGAACATTTTTAGTTTAGGACAAGTGTGATTGCGTGTAGAGATTTCTTTTGCTGAATGCGTGTTTATAATTGAATGAAATGCTACTTAGCATTAAATAAAATTACTTGCAACGCTTATTGTGTATCTAATTATGTAAATATACTGTGTCTTCTCTATCTTTAATTAAATTGAATTTTTCTTTTGTGATGTTACCTTCCCTGTATAATATATGTTACCATTGATCTTTCATTTCGTAAACTTCTACTTACACCTAATTTAAGCCTTTTAGACTTGCCCTCTCGTATATTTAAACCTGTTTCAAACATTTTCATTCATAAATAGCTCGTTAATTTGTAAATGATAGTTATCTAGTTATAAACAATTGTATTTGTTTGTCACTAATCTTAAATAATTCATTTTCTTTATATTTCCATCTTTTTTCCAGTTATTATTCCAAAACTCAATAAATTCTTTTATTGTGTCCGATATATCTTTCTTACGAACAACTCGGCGATTCTCTAGGACTTGTACTAACTGATGTTGGTTTTTGCTTTCCTATTTGGACACACAACATATGCCCTTGTACTAACAAGACAACTTTTTCCACAGTTGCGAATATAAAAAAAAAAATTGTAATGTTTTCTTCGCATATATTTCAATCATTTGTTGCTAATTCCGTTATCAATAGTTTTTAGATCATATGGGCATTAATGCATTTGTTTTATTTTTTTCCTAAACATGTTGTTGAAGAACTGTCGTTTTTGTCGTTTCGACATTATTCCTTACTCTGTTGATGTATTCAAAATTTTTCTACCTTTTATCTTCGACTGTGTATTGTATAACTATTTTAGTAAGTATGCGGTTGTTATTTGTTTTTGAAATTACTGTGTAGGTACATTTAATTTCGTGGTTTAACCTTTTGTCTGATTTTCTTATCACAGTGGATGCGTTCGGTGAGGTCTAGGTCCAATTTAGAGCCTAGTTGTTTTTAATTATTGACTTGTTGGAATAAGGCTTACCTTATCATTATTATTATAGGTGGTCCTTCAGACCGATGAGTTTTAATAGGGATATTTTCTACCCTCTATCCCTTCTGTAGGATGCTTATCCTAAAGCTTTAATTTATCCCTTATCTCTGTTTATAACCTTACTTTCTTCGTTGCACCTATCTTAGTCTCGACACAACCGTCTATCGCATAAGCGTGGCGTTCCCCGACTCCAAGCTACTGACTACACTTTGGCTGGTCGAGTAATGCTGCGCTATCCACTGTTGGTTCTATTGTTTTTGCGAGCTCTTTCTATTCTCTCTTCTACCTTGTTACTATAAAGCTCTAAATATCCCATCTCCCTCTTTCATCTTTTCACTAATTTCTATTTTTCTTATACTTCCTAAATCGCTGCATAATTAGAGGCTTGTTGCCAGACAACATTGGGCCGTGGGTGTGGAGAGCCTCCGCCTAACTGTGTATCGCCTAGTTTATGTAATGCCGTCGACAGTGCAATTTGTTATTTAATTTGGTGTGTAGGCTCATTTCTTCCTATAGTTCATTCCAGCTAAGAATAAAGCGATGAAAGGTATAGGGAAAGTTTTGCCTTCGATTTGATTGGTTAAAACATGATGCTGATTTTCACAGCTTAATTATAAAAATTTGTATTTAAAATATATATAATGCGCCATTTTCAAATTTGCAATAAAAACGGGTTATGGAAATTAATTTAGGCTAGTCACGATTTATAATCACTCAAATATGGAATTAATAATTATTCTATATGTATATATAGAAATTATAATTAATTTGCTGTGTAAATCCACCTTGCGTACAAGGTCATCTACTTTATTCTTATTTGGAATGGACTATAGTAAACGCTGGGGTGCAGGGATTGCATTTCCGTTCCCATTTGGTCCATCATGCTGTTAATATGAAGGAAGGCGGCTCCGTGGCGTAGTGGTATGTGTGTGACTACTACGCCCTAGGTCCCGGGTTCGAATCCCGACACGGTCCGCTTGAAAAATGTTAGGCGAGCATTTTTCGCAAAAATACACACTCGTTCGGATGAGAGGTAAAATGGAGGTCCCGTGTGTGAATGTTGTCACGCACGTTAAAGATCCCTACCTTGCTTGGAACAGCAAGGATTCGGCAAAATTCAAAAATTTCCAGGTAAAAAAAAAACTCGCTTCCTGGCCAATGTAGTACCTTCGGGTGGAGCATTGGAAAATCACATGTAATGTTAATATGAAGGAGTACCGCTTCACGGAACCCTATTTGTGGGATCCTACGGAATCACACTACTCCTATGGGAATTCGCTTTTGTTATTATATTTGTAGGAGGGCGGGGTGCTTTGACAAGTGTAAGGCCTCTAAACCAAAATTAATATCTTTTCTTCGAATATTCTTTTTATCTTATAATTAGGTTAAATCATAAATGTGTTTATCTTTCTCTTTAAATTTATCTTGAAGATATTATTTTATCTAATTAATATATGATCCTAAATAGTCGGTTAGTTATCTTTTCCTGTGAAATATCTCAGAGATTCTACCTTACCTGGTTAACGTTTCGAACTGTAAATGGTTTGTATTCATCTTTCTCATCGAAATTGTCTTCGAGATTCTGTCTTCCCTAAACAATACTCTAAACCATAAATGGTTAGGTATTTACCTTTCTCACTGGAATTATCTTTATGATGTTTCTTTATCTTACAGTTGCTGCAAAGCAAATATACTACATTTATGTTCTTCTTTGAAAAATGTCTTCGAGAAATACCTCATCTATTTGATGGTTCGAATCTTTGGTACTTAGGGCCAAAAGTAGAATTTATTCCAAAAAGAAAAGGGTTGACTTGCTTTTCATTTTGTACCCCAAAGCCCACCGAAGCGTGGTCTATTGTTGGAAATAAAATACCAGGTTATACTTTCAGCAGTGGGTAATTCAGCAACTTTATGAAATAATTTCTTTTAAAAAGTACCTAATTCTTTAAGTAAAGAGTTAGCATCTACAAAACGGGTTCCATTGTCGGAGTAAACGTGTGATAGTTAAACTTAACGTGCCATAAATCGGCGAAAAGCTATTAGAAATGTTTCTGTAGAAAGTTCGGTGACCAGTTCCAGGTGCACAGTTTTTTTAACGAAGCAAACGTAGATACATAAATAGGATTTTGTTGTCTTGACAACACGATCCTTTCGTTCTTTTATCACAGAGGGTCCCCCATAGTCAACTCCTACGACATTAAATGAAAAGGATGGCTTGACACGTGATGCGGGCAGTTTTCTCATAAGACGTTCTGCTACTTTAGAAGAAAAACGAAAGCAACGTACACATTCATGTATTATTTGTTTGATTAAATTACTGCCGCTCGTGACCAAATACCTTTCTCTGAGGTTAGAAAATAACAATTGAAGACCAGCATAAAGCAATTTGCGTTGTTTTTGTGTGACAAGAAGCCTTGTAAGATGATGCTTGCCAGAAATTAGTAGTGAAACTTTTTTTTATCAAAGATAGGTTGCGAGTTGTAAAGTCCTTCACCAACACTGATCATGCCGCTAGTCTAAATGGATTGGTAGTAACAAATAACCTTCAAAAACAATTTTTCGCCAAATTCTAATCAACAATCTGTTATATATTTAAGTATCCTTAATCTAGGCATTAGACATAAGCACATAGGTGGTGGTAGGGACACTACAAGTGATACAGAAGCATCGAGTAGCCTGATGAATGTAACAGGAATATAATGAAAGATATAATAAATACTTTGTCAATTACTCTTGTGCTTTAATTATAATTAATGACAAAGGTATAAAACATGGTGTCAAGTGTCGGGTCTTGTTCGAATGTTAGAAAACAAGAAAAATTTACGGACTCTTGAATTTGAGGTTAAACACGTGTAGTAATCTGAGAGAACGATTTTTAAAAAAATGTGGAATTTTTTTTCTTGAGGTACAGCATGGCGTTGTTTAAATCACCAACTAGTCTAGAATATAATGAAAATGTGAACGTATCGTGGGTTAAATAGAAACAAAAATTTGAAATTTATATGAAAGCCTCCGATAAAGATACGGCTACTGAAGAAGTAAAAATTGCCATATTATTAAATTTAATTGGTAATGATGGTCTAGAAATATACAATACCTTTGATACTACCAAATTGAAATCAGTAAAGGAAGTTTTGCAAGCATTTGAAACATACTGTTTACCCAAACGGAATGAAATAATGGAAACCTTTAAATTTAATAATATGAATCAAGCAGAAAACCAAAGTATTGATGCATATTTGATCCCATTAAAAACTCAAGCTGCTTTGTGTGGGTTTGCTTGCAACTGTAATGTTAATTATTCTGAATGAATAATTCGTGATAAACTTGTCGTAGGAATTTTTGACATATCTGTTCAAGAGCGACTTCTACGCGCAACCGATTTCACTATCTCAAAGGTAGTAGAGTATTGTAAAGCAATAGAACTAGGAAAAATGCACGTTAAAGTATTAAATCCTAACAGTGACGTACAAGCTACAGTTAAAGTTGGTACGTCCTCTAGAAATATGCATATACTAAACCTAAAATAAACTGTACTAGGTGTTGCTATGAATATTATTCAGGCAATTTAATTTCTGCATTTAATAAAACATGTGCCAAATGCCAAGGAAGAAATCATTTTGCAAAAGTGTGTAGAACTAATGTAGACAAAAAAACTGAAGAAACTGAGGCAAATGCATTGAATTCTGGCATAAATAAGAAATCGCCAATGCAAGAGAAATCAAAAATTGCTGAAATGAAGACTACAAACGATGATACTGACCTGTTTATAGGACGTATTACTACAGAAAGGGATCAATCTGCGTGTTGGTATGAAACACTTGATGTAGAAAGTCACAAAGTAAAATTTAAATTAGATACTGGTGCTGACACTAGTATTCTGTCATATAAAAATTTTCTTGCTTTGAATTGTAACAAAAATTTAAATTCAACACAGATAACGCTAGTGACATATGGTAATTATAGAAGTAAACCAAAAGGGCAGATAAACTTAGAATGTAAGATCGGTACAATCACTAAAAATATTAATTTTCTAGTAGTAGAAGATGTCAGTGAGTGCATTTTAGGTTTACATGATTGTGTCGTCTTAAACCTTATAGCCAGAATTGAAATTATTGATAGTTGTTTACCGCAATCCAAAGCAGAATTTTTTGAATTATATAAAGATATTTTTGAAGGGTTAGGTAAAATGCCAGGTAAATGCTCAATAGAACTAGAGAATAATGCAATTCCAAGCATACAATATCAAAAAACAATTCCAATTTCAATGCATGAAAAATTAAAAAACACTCTTGATAACTTATTACAACGAGGAATAATTTCACGGGTATCATAACCAACAGATTGGGTTAATAATCTCGTAATAGTTGAAAAACCTAATGGGAAGCTATGTTTATGCTTAGACCCAAAACCATTAAATAAATATATCAAAAGGGAGCATTTTATGATTCCCACAGCAGAAGATATTTTAGGTAAATTAAGCGGAAGTTCATGTTTTACAGTTATTGATATGTTGGAAGGATTTTGGCAACTAGAGTTAGATCCTATGCACTTTTCACATCCCATTCGGTCGTTTTAAATTTAATAGACTTCCCTTTGGAATTGCTTCGGCTCCTGAAATATTCCAATCAAAAAAATTTTGAGATATTTGGAGATATTCCGGGGACATATATATATTTTGATGACATTATAGTATAGGGAAAATCAGAGACTGAACATGACAAAAACTTAAAAGCAGTGTTACAAAAAGCTAGAGAAAATAATGTAAAATTTAACATAGACAAGGTACAATATAAATTAACCGAAGTTTTTAGAACAACTAGTATCAAATGATTCTATTAAACCAGATAAGAAAAATCTAGAAGCAATAAAAGCAATTGAAATACCAAAAAATAAAACGGAATTATTAAGGATTCTAGGGTTAACAAAGTTTTTTGCTAAATTCATACCAAACTTGTCAAAATTGACACATAACTTAAGAGAATTAATCAAAAACAATGTTTTGTTTAACTGGACTAACCAACACACAGATGATCTCAATAAATTAAAGGAGATAGTTATGAACCTGTCAACATTGCAAATGTTTAATCCAAAGAAATCAATTACAATACAGACAGATGCATTTAGTGAAGGGTTGGGTTGCACATTGTTACAAGAAGGCTATCTAATTTCTTTTGCATCGAGAAGCTTGTCGAAAACTGAAAAACGTTATGCACAAATTGAAAAGGAGCTTCTTGCTATTGTTTTTGCATGTGAACGTTTTCACAATTACATTTATGGATACAAAATTCAAGTACAAACAGATCATAAACCATTAATTACAATTTGTAGCAAGAATCTTGATCAAGTAACTAACAGATTACAACGTATGTTGTTAAGATTATTAAAATACACACTAAATGTTGAATGTGTACCTGGTAAGGATATGCTAGTGGCTGATGCACTGTCACGGGCATATATTAAAAATAGTGTTGACGATGATCCAGAAATGACTTATATTATACATTCATTGTCAAATGATATCCCAATGAGTAGTAGCAAAAAATTAGTTTTTATACAGGAAACAGAAAACGATAATACTTTAAAACTAGTTAAAAAGTATATTGAAACATAGTGGCCACATCAAGTTGATGAAGATTTAAAAATTTACAAAAAAATAAAGGATGAACTTTTTGTATCAAATGGCTTAATATTCCTAAACAAAAAAATAGTCGTTCCAAAAAACTTAAGAAAAGAAATGCTAAAACTTTTACATGATTCAAGTCATTTTGGAATAACCAAAACAAAATTACCAGCAAGAGAAATTTTCTACTGGCACAATTTAGGGAAGGACATAGAAACATATATTAATAATTGTCAAATTTGTCAAACACACCGAAAAAGTAACGCAAGACAGCCATTAATAAATTATGATATTCCTAACCGACCATGGCTTTGGACATTGTAGAACATAATGGTAACTACTTTTGTTTATTAGTAGACTATAGTCAAAACCATTTAAACTGACCGATGACTCACCGCGGTACATTATTAGAAATGATAATGAAAATTGCATGTCTTTGTCAGTACATGTAACTATTTGCCCTAAAACAGGATGGATAGAAAAAAAATACGTCTTTTAAGGATTGGTATGGCAGCATCAAAACGTATGTCTGTTATAACTAATATTTATGTATTATTATAACCTATAAATAATTTTAGTTTCCTGTCACTTTTTGTTGTCTTTTCACGTAGTTCTTGATTTTTTGTTGTATTTATGTTTTACATTTAGCTCAAATCGCAAATATAAAAGTTTTTTTCAAATAGTAAAAGGATTTCTTACACATTATAAAAGGTAAATACAGCCATCCTATAACAACACAAAATACTATCACCTCTTTGCTTTTTAGTTGTTCAAAATGCTTCGAAACAAACATCTCAAACCCCAAACACACCAGGTGATTTTGAACGTCATGGATTATTTTGAAAGAGAGCGTGATAATGAATGTGTTTTAGTTTCGTTTGGGAGTGTTATGCAGGTACAAAAATAAATACACTTAATCCTTCAAATCAATTAATTATTTCTTCAGCAAACCTCTGAAATATGTGGTTTAGCCTTAGTGTTTTAACTAGGATTAAGAGAGGGAGGCTCACAAGCTCTAAAGGAAAATTTTCCAATTCATTCGACGTGCAGGAAACGCAACCAAACAAAAAGCAGATCTTGCGATGTTGAAGATTTTATAAAACATGCAGTTAAACGTAAAATTTATGAGATGCACTCGAAAAGTAATATAAAAATTAATTGTAATTAGTAACTATTTTTTATATTTGTAGGACTTCATGTAACTGCACAAGCACTCCAAAAAGAGCTTGTTACTGCCGGCATATGTAATTTCAAATTAACTAGCTTAAGAAGACTTTTACCTACTATAGGATTTTTTATAAAGTAGATGATGGAAGGCAAGGATTGTTCGAGAAACAACATATAGCTGCTGCACGAATGAAATTCTTAAAGGATTACCATTCCAATAAGGAAACGCAACTATATGAACCTGTTTTCTTGACGAGACTTGGCTTTTTAGTAGGGGATCTGCCAAAAAGAATTGGCATGATAATTCTCACAAAAGCATCAAGAAGAAGCCATTTGGAACAGGAAGACGGTTAGTTGTTAATTTGTTGCTGTCACTGTGCTTTGTATAGTTACCAAATGTTGTTTTAAATTTATTGTGATATACATGCTGGAAATAAAAATGGTTTTATACATGATGCATCTCTTTTGTTTTTTTCAAAATCACAATATGCAGATTATCATGGTGATATGAACACAAAAATGTTCACAAAATGGTTCCAAGAAAGTTTATTACCAAATTTAAGCGGTCCAAGTTTAATCGTGCTAGATAATGCTTCATATCATTCGCAATTAGTCAAAAAGGTTCCTACCAATTTTTTAAATAAAGAGGAATTAATTAATTATTTGCTTCGACATAACGTATTTGCTGACACTTCAATGTTAAAAAGAAAATTACTTGCATTAGTAAAGGAAAATGTTCAACCAAAAATATACATACTTGAACTTGCAGCACAAAGTGGCCATAAAGTATTAAGGCTCCCTCCATACCATTGCCAATTTAATCCAATAGAATTAATTTGGGGTAATTGCAAAGGCTATTACGACAATATTGGAAGATTTAATGACGAGCACGTACAATTAATATAGCATGAAGCACTTGGAAGGATAGCTGACAAAGATTGGCAAAAATGCACTCACCATTCAGAAAAATGTATGATAGAATGGTGGCAAATTGAAAAAAAAAACATTATCAACTTAGAGGATTCAAGCAGCAACGACTCTTATGAAGATGATTCAATTTCAGAATAATTGATTACAATAAAATGAAGTGGTGTCCTAGATTTATACTTCTTAATGTAGTAGAGCAATATTACAATAAAATAATACAATACCGTTTTGTTTATTTAATACTAAATTTGATTAAATATTTACAAATACACTTTTATATGTACAACCATGCTTGTTAACCATATAAAACAGGAATAAAATAAAATCCCGAAACTACAATTTCCTTGATAATTGTGTTAATAACAAGTCTAATTCCAACAGAAATTATTAGTCTTCAGATATTATCGAATCAATTAGAACACACGCATCTTTATACTTAATAACAATATAATATCTTGAAAATTTACTTTATGTTTTCAAAAACCAACAATATCGCGACACCATGGTAAATATCCAGTATCTGCAGTACATTTCTAAACTAAGATTTTATCTACATTCCTGAAAATAGCTTGTACATTTCCATATTATTAATATCTTCATTTAAACACAATTCATCTAAATAAAATGTTGGTCTATTTCCCTTCCAAACTTCCAATTTACCTTAAATATTTGGTTTAATTTTTATAAAAGAAAAATGTATTTGATACTTATGTTAACGCCGTTGGCAACTGTATATCCAACAAACATTTCTTATAATTCGTAGAAATTAAAGGATCATTTATAAAAGCCCTGGGACATACATTCTCAGCTAGTATTTGTCACAATATAAACTGCATGCGCCATTTTGTATAAACAACTGAACTAATCCAGAATGCTAGAAATACGTTCTGATGCATTGATGCATATGCTTTAACAAGATGAGTCATCGGTCAGCTTAACTGGTTTTGACTATACTACTCCAATTGGATTGTAGCTAACAAAATTAAAGCAAAATCTGCCGAAAATGTGCGGGACTTTTTTGAAAACACATTTGTGTATTATGGTATTCCAGAAAAAGTTGTGGTGGATAATAATCCATATAATAGTAAAGTATTAAAAAACTTGGCAGATACTTTAAGTTTTGAACTAGTTTATATATCACCATATCACCATCAATCAAACGGCTTAGCCGAAAATGCCGTACAAATTGTTAAAAATTGTCTAAAGAAAAACACATCAAACCTGAAATATGTATTACTAGAATATAATAACACCCCCTTACCTGAAGTAGGTTACTCGCCAGCACAGCTGTTATTAAACAGAATACAAAGAACAAAAATCCCAGTATCGTCAAAATATCTTGAACCGAAAACAATCTCACATAAAGAAGTACTAAACAAACTAAAACAGAAACAAGTAAAACAAAAATATTATTTTGATAGAAATTCAAAAAATTTAATAGATTTAAAAGAAAAAGACCAAATCATGATTCAGTCACCACTGACAGGATTATGGAAACGAGGCGAGGTTATCGAAAAATTAGGAGAACGGGAATACAGCGTTAAAGATGAGTCAGGACACATCTATAGAAAAAATAGAAAATTTTTAAATAAAATTAATGTAAGTAGTAATAGTTTACAAACACGTCATGAGTTAATTTACGATGACTTAAACTCTGACATATTGGGTTCAGATTTGTTAACTAGTGAGGTGGTATCTGCAACCAATATGCCAGTTGTAAGGGAGGAAGGTAATATAAATAGAAATAGACAAGTAAGGATAACTAAATTACCTAAACATTTGTTAGATTATGAGTTAAATTAGTTGCACTATTAAGTACTTAGTTTGCTAAAAAGATAAAGGTTTTGTTAATTTAAAAAAAAAAGAGTGTTATATATTTAAGTATCCTTAATCTAGGTATTAGACATAAGCATATAGGTGGTGGTAGGGACACCACAAGTGATACAGAAGCATCGAGTAGCCTGATGAATGTAACAGGAATATAATGAAAGATATAATAAATACTTTGTCAATTACTCTTGTGCTTTAATTATAATTAATGACAAAGGTATAAAAAACAATCAATAGTTTTATTTACTATCAGACTCAAAGTTGATTGTATTTTGAATAAACCCTAAAATTTATATTATTAACCTAAAAATTTAATACATGCTTGTCGAAGGCAAGCAGCTTAACGATTTCTAAAATGCACTTCAAAGTCGGCTACAAATTTATGTCAATGTAAAATGATACTGTGCATAACGATTTGACAAGCACGCCAATTACATATCAAATTCGACTTGGAAGTGAATGTAAATGAACCGTAATGACTCAAGCACAAGCGCCATATACTTCTTTCTAACTGAAACGAAGTAGGTATATTACATTTATTAAAATGGTCACTACATTGTTAATGGTTTAGATGTTAAAGTCTTAAGCATACATATAGAATATACAACGATAAATTACTGCAAAAGCAATTCATTTAAGATTAAAACGGTTTAAGTTATTGTGCAATTAACTTTTTGTAATTAATCCGCTAAACAAGTACATGTAAACGGCACGATCGATAGCTAATTTTGGAGCGAAAGTGTCGTAGAATCTGTTGTATTACTAAAAAAACATAAGATAAAAATAAAATAAGCTTATGCACATTCAACCAAGTTACGCAAAAGTTGAAGATTATTGAAATATGCATTTGGAATAGACGCGCAATTTATGTGATTATTGTTCTTCAAGTATGTGGTTTCAACCTTAAAAAATGTCAATTGTGTGATTTCTGTACTCCCAAAGTAAATTTACAATAACATTACACTGTCACTTACTAAACAACTTCTGTGACATAATTTATATAACTATTCTGCAGCATATAAAAGCGCATTGATATGTCCACACATACTAACCAACGCGTATTTTCTTGCTTTTTGTGTGCTTATTCTGCGCCTTTTAAAAGCAAGCTGTTAATCCATATTCGGTTTCATACTAATGAACGCCCATTTGTATGCTATTTGTGTAATTATGCGGCATCTTTTAAAAATACCTTGAAAATTCATATGCTGTCCCATTCAAACGCACGTCCATTCGCATGCAATTTATGTAATTATTCTGCATCTAGTAAAAGTGGCTTGGAAATTCATATGCGATTCCATACTAACAAACGTCCATTCCCATGCAATGTATGTAATTATTCTGCATCTTGTAAAAGTAGGCTAGAAATTCATATGTATTCCCATACTAAGAAACGTCCATTTGTGTGCTTCTTGTGTACTTATTCCGCGTCTTGTAAAAGTCACTTGATAATACATATGCGGTTCCATACAAACGAACGCCCATTCGCATGTCACTTATGCACTTATTCTGCATCTTGTAAAAGTAGTTTGAAAATTCATATGCGGTCTCATACTAACGAACGTCCATTCGCGTGCAATTTATGTAATTACTTCGCATCTTGTAAGAGTCACTTGACAATCCATATGCGGTCCCATACTAACGAGCGTCCATTCGCATGCAATTTATGTAGTTATTCTGCATCTTACAAGAGTAGCCTGAAAACTCATATACGGTCCCATACTAATGAACGTCCATTTGCGTGCCTTTTGTGTAATTATTCTGCATCTCATAAAAGTAGCTTAAAAATTCATATCCGGTCCCATACTAACGAACGTCCATTCGCATGCAATTTATGTAACTATTCTGCATCTCGTAAAAGTAGCTTAAAAATACATATGCAGTCCCATACTAACGAACGTCCGTTCGCATGTAGTTTATGCAATTATACTGCTACTTATAAAAGTAGCGTGCAGATTCATATGCGGTCCCATACTAACGTACGTCCATTCGCATGCAATTTATGTAATTATGCTGCATCTTGTAAAAGTCACTTAAAAATTCATATGCGGTCCCATACTAACAAACATCAATTCACATGTAATTTGTGTGATTATACCGCATCACAAAAAACTACTCTACAAAACCATGTGCAGGCAAATACTTACGGACTGCAATTTACAAGCAATTTATGTGATTATTCTGCATCACAAGAATGTCACATACAAAAGTATATGTATTCGTATACTAAGTAATGTTTATTTAAATGCAAATTATGCAATCATTCTACAACCTATAAAAGTGACTGCAAAGTTTATATATTCTCACATACTAACGAACGCCCATTTGCGGTCCTATGCTAGTGAAGGTCCATTCGGGTGCAATTTGTGCGAATATCCATCATCACAAAGAAATACTTTACAACAATATTTGCGGTTGTATGTTAGGAAATTTCTATTTGCACAAAATGTGCGTAATTATTCTGCACTCTGAAAAAATGCCTTAGTCGTTACTATGTCGTCACAATGTGTGTGAGTTCGACAATGAACTTTTTCAGCAACGAATTCGTTATCCACAAAGGTAGTACATGCAAAAGTGAGTTGAAATCACTACCAAGTGTATATTTTATTTAATTTCTCAAAAAATGTAGTGATCTATGGATTGATACATGGGGATTTTGTTAACTACAGTATTCCTCACAATAAAATGGCAATCTACAGATGCTAAATCAGTAAAATAACTTGAAACAATGGCCACGTTCCTTTTACGTGTGAGATGAGTATATCATCTCGTGTCCTGAAATGAGAATTTCACTTACACTCAGTTGATAAAAGGGACGATTTTTTCAAGATCAGCTCTGTTATTATTCAATTTGACACTTGACAAAGTAAACAATTCAATAGAAACGAAAAAAAAAATGGGTTTATCTAAACCTAACTCACGTAAGAGTAGACTAACAAACGGAATGTTATTAAGTGTAAGTTGTCTTCAAAGTATAAAACTGGAAGTTCATTTAATAATATTTTTTAGTTGTTTGATTCAGAGAGTGAGTGGAGTTCCACTAGTGATGAAGAATTGTATTCTTCGTCTTCTAGTTCTGGTTCATCTGTGGAAACGGTTTACCCACGAAGAAGGCAACTTCACAGAATAAAGAATTTTATATCCAAGGCTGTTCATCAGTACGATAAGCAAGAACTCATAGGTGATTTTAGGCTTGAAAGGGAAACTTGTTTTTGGTTTATAGGTAATTTGTTATTTAGGTTTCGTTAGTGTTTATTAAAATACAAATATTATATTTACAGAAAAGCTTGAAGAAACGACAGTGTTACCTTATCATAAATTTGGTGGAGAAAAGATTAATTCAGAGAAAGCCATGTTAATGACTATTCGGTATTTAAGTAATACGGAAACGTTTCGACTAATTTCTAAGAAATTTAATGTTACCAAAAGCTCGGCAAAAGGAATCATTACAAGAGTTGTAAATTGGATGGTAGACGTAAGCAAGGATTATATTAAATGGCCCAATGGGCAATAAAAGAATATTATCCGCCAACTTATTGATGGGTCCCACATATATTAAAAAACCGATTAAAGATACTCATGTTTACCGTAACCGTAAGTCTGCGTATAGCATTCTTCTACAAGCTGAATACGATCACAATAGGAAGTTTTTTGATGTATTTTGTGGAGAGGCAGAATCAATCCGTGATGCTCAACTTATTAAAGCGATCGTCATTGTATGAAAGATGTCACAACGGATTTTTAGGAAATGATTATACGTTGGGTGAATCCGCTTATGCAAACTTGCAGTGGTTAATTTCACATTTTCGTGACAATGGACATTTAACTAGAAATCAGAAAACATTCAATTATCGACATTCTGCAGCGCGAGTGGTTATTGAAACACAATTAAAGATAAATTAAAATAACACGTAATCGTGTTACATAAGCTCAAAATTTGGTACAAAAATCTCACTTTTTACGCATAAATCCCTAAAAACCCACATTTTTTTATCGATTTGTTATTTTAGACCTATTGAAAGTATTTGCCGCAAAATCGAAGTTTCTAACGGTGGTCGTGTTTAGTACACCGTGACCGTATACTGTTTTATGAATGACAAAAATTATATTTTTTGAAGCGAGAGAACAATATATCAACCGAGATGAAACTGAGCTTGTTAATGTTCACGAGCTTTAAGAAAATGATTTTTGACAAGTAAAACACTATAATTTTTCTACCATCTTGATTATGTACTAAAATGAAAAATTTCTTACATATTTTTATAATTTTATTTTGCGTTTAACAATAAAAGTGAAGTAAAGGCATTTACATTATCTTATAATATTAAGAATTACACACAGCCAAAATATTATACGAAGTGGAAGATATGTGAATGTTTGTTTCAACTTATACTTTCATCACTAGAGACAAAAGTTAACCTTATGTGATTTTCGCTATCATTACAGCTCACAGAAGCAAACATGAGACATGGAAGTGCGTGGTATGATGGCTCTACTAGTTTTAAAGTACATCCAGAGTGAAAAGTAAAGATTTCAATATTTAAATGGCCCTTGCTAAAGTGCCTAAAGATCCAGCAATATAGCACGTAAATATCTTAATTGAGAATAATGGATCTAACCTGAAGAGAAATCTAAAGTAATTTGTTTTCAATGGACGGTCGTTGTACCCGTTTGGACAATTTTTGTAATAGAACATTTCTAACACCCATATAATCTTTAGGCACTTTAGGCAACTGAACCTTGCTTTACTTGAAGTATTGAAATGTATAATTAGTATGGAAATTTAAAACATACAACTGCAGAAATCCTAAATAAGCAAGAAAGTGCAGAATAATTACTTTATTAAGTAGTGCATGTTAAAATATACCGTACTGCTAAATAACTGTCATAGTTTTAAAATTATATATTTACAGTAATCCTCTAAACACATAACCACAAAGTCCAAGCTGTTCATCTATTCACTACACAATACTTATTCGCAGAATTGCACAATTTATACGTAAATTAATTAGTCACTATTACTTTCTTCAGTTTCATCGTCCGATGAACCAGCGTTAACAACAAACTCCAATTTTTCAATTACGTCGTCAACTATCGAATCTCTTTCCCAAGTTTTATTTTCTAAGCGATTTACATATATATATATATATATATATATATATATATATATATACAATGTTTCTTCCAATCCGACTGACTTATTTCAGCAAATGCTCTTTTAAAATAGATTTTCTATATCTTGATTTTGCTGTGTAACATTATGCATAGCAATCATATGCTTAACCAAACTCCAAATTAATTCAATTGAATTGAACTCGCAATGGTATGGTGGTAATCGTAGTACAGTATGACCATGATTTCTAAGATTCGTCAACATGGTACATTTTATTACATAGAACATTTTTAACTAAACTCAGCAATTCTGCTTTCCGCATATCGTCTGTTGTGTGTATGGCTTGATTGTCAAGCCAATCGCGCATTATTTGTTTACGTGCAGATGTAGCAGGGGGTTTATAAATTTGGACGCTATGATAAGGTGCATTATCTACGACGATAATTCCATTATAAGGCAAGTTTGGAATCGACTGTTTTTCCAGCCATTGCATAAAATTGGCGTGGTTCATATCGTCATGGCAATCTTCAGACTTAGATTTTGATTTAAAGATTAGAAGCCCATCGTTAACAAAACCATAACATCCACCAGCATGTGCAACAATATACCGTTGACCAGCTATATCAGCTTTATATACGTCAGGCTCATCTTCAGACTACCAGCACTTGGTGTTTAATATTAGTTTATATGTAGTTTAGACACTATGTGAGCCACTTGCGGTCCTAACGTCAAATGAATGCCTTGCCATGTCATGTGTTATTATGTTAATAAACGAGTGTTAAATCTAGACCCTGTTTTTATTAAAATATAAGTATCAAACATAACGTAGTCAAGAAAATTAGAATCTTAAAATATCACAGGCATCACCAAGTTTATGGAAACGTTAAATAAATGTTAGATGTAGATGTTGAATTATACCAAAAAAAGAGTATATAACAAAAATGGCAGGGTTCAACGGTCATGTAAAATTACCGCCGGATTTCGATCTTCAAAGGCAGCACGCCGCTAATGAATGGCAATTTTGGAAAATTGCATTCAAAGATTATTTAATAGCAACAGGACAAAATGAATCTGCTGACCAGATAAAACTTTCAATTTTAAGAAATATTATCGGTAGTGAATCTGCACGGATTATGTCAACATTTAGCATTACTGCAGATGAACTGAACAAATATAAGGTTACGATGGAGATGCTAGGTAAATATGTAAATCCTAGAATGAACGAATGTTTCGAAAGATACAATTTTCTTAAACGTACACAGGAGGGAGAGAGGTTTGAACACTTTCTAACCGACTGTAGTCATTGATTAAATCATGCAATTATAATGCCATTGACCTTATTGAATCTGCAGAAGATAATGCTCTAAGGGATCGTATTGTGATTGGAATAAGAGATCCAACAACACGAGAAGCCTTATTAAGAGTTGACAAGCTTACATTAACTAAAGCTATCGAATTTTGTCGCACAAGTGAGCAGAGAAGATCTCAAAGCCTACAATTTCAGCAGTCAAATGAAGTAAGCCGGGTTTCAGGTACCAGACCAAAATATCACGGAAAGAAATCTAATGCAGAGGACAAAGGTAAACAACAAGATAAATTTTTATGTCGTAGGTGCCAACGGACACTTGGGCCACGTGAATGTCCTGCATATGGAAAGAAATGTAAAAACATGCTGTAGCATGTAAGGTAAAAAGTGTGAAAGCTACAGAAAAAAACGAGTCTAGTGACTCTGCTGTTTTTGTGCAAAATATTAATGTATGTGTTAAATGTAAAAGCAACAAGTCATGTAAACACTTGCATAAAAGTATGTGGGAAGAAATTTTAGTTATAGAAAATGTCAAACTCAAAAGTAAATTAGATACAGGGGCTGATGTTAATGTTATCCCTTTATCAGTCTTTAAAAATTGAAAACAAATTGTAAAATAAGACCCAGAGAATATGTACTTAAAGCATTTGAGGGCACAGTGTCTAAACCTACGGGAATTGTTAATTTAAATATTAAACACAAAGAGAAAAGTATTTTTGATGACTTTGTTGTTGTGAATGGTGCTAGTCAGGTCTTAATTGGAGGTAAAACATGCATCTATCTAAATCTGATTAAACGTGTTAATAAAATTGATTTAAATATAAATGATGACCAGAATAAATTTATTAGCAAAACTCTTGACATATTAGTAGGTTCAGGCAAATTTAAAGAAACTGTTGAGATTATTACTGTAAAAAATTTTGAGGCAGTATGTTACCCTCCGGTTAAAAGTCCTGTTAGTATTAAAGATGACCTAAAAATTGAGCTAGATAGACTAGTTAAAAGAAATGCTATACTTAAAGTAGACAAAATTGACCCACGTGCAAGCATTAATCGTATGGTAGTCGTAAAAAAAGCAATGATAAACTGCGAATATGGTTAGATCCATCAGATTTAAATGATCAAATAGTACGTAAACCCAGAATTAGTCTAACAGTTGAAGAAATATCGTCAAAAGTATTAAATAAAAAATATTTCAGTGTGTTCGACATGTCTGAAGGGTATCATCAGATCCCAATCAGTGAAAATTCTTCTTGGAAATGTTGCTTTTCCACACCATTTGGTGTATATAGGTTCATTGTTTTACCATATGGCCTATCAAATTCTCAAAATCTATTCCAAGAAATAGTTGAAAATAAATTTGGTAACATAAGTAATGTAATTATATGTCATGATGATATGATAGTGGCTGGATCTGATAAGGAAGAGCATGACAAAACTGTAGCTGAGATGGTTGAACGGGCCAGGGAAACCGGCTGTAAGTTTAATAGAGATAAATTTCAATATTGTAAAACTGAGGTAAAATTTATGGGGCAAATCGTTTCTCAATCGTGCATGCGAGTTGACACCAGCAGAGCCAAAACTCTGTGCCAGATGGAAACACCACAAAATGCAATTGATCTGCAGCGAATTATCGGTTCTTTTAATTATATTCGGAAATATGTTCCAAATATGGCTGAAATTATACACCCATTACAGGAATTATTCAAAAAAAATATAGAGTGGCAATGGCTACCAAAGCATCAAGAGTGTTTTGAAAAGCTAAAATCTATGGCTTCAAAATCACCGGCATTAGTTGCCTTTGACCCCACAAAGAAAATTATACTGCAGTGTGATGCATGTAAAAACGGGTTAGGTTGTTGCATGTTTCAAATTCATGATAATGTGCTTCACGAGCTATGAACGAACATGAAATAAACTATAGCGAAACAGAAAAGGAATTATTATCTATTTATTTTGGCACACAAAATTTCATAACTATATATATATATATATATATATATATATATATATATATATATATTGCTGTGAAATGCTCCTTTGAATGCGGAACTGGCCCTTAAAAACATCGCCTCGGCTGCTCCTCTAGATAGCTTTCATCCTCAATTATAAAAAAAACAAATACATTCCTACCACAAACATCAACCTTACCTCTATTTACATCAATATTCACAATACATTAAAATTTCAAAATTAAAACTCAGCATAAATTTCAGTTTTAAAAAGAATTTCAAGATTAATTTTATTATCATTTTATGTGCATCCAGAATTCAAGTCCTTGTAGGATGCCTACTAATTAATATAACAATATAAGCAGACCGGAGTCTGAGTATAAAAGGAGCATCTACCACCCCTTTACGTTAATTAACCAGGTTCGTCTAATTGAGCTCAAAGACATACCCAAAGTTTCATCATAATTCAGAACATCAATACTAAATACCCCTTTCTACTTAAACAAGCAAATTTCATCTTAAAATTAAAATTTTATGGTTAGTACAATTTCACTAATGTCCATTTAAAGTAAATCAATTATAAAGTTATTCAACACACACAAAATGTCAAACAAAATAGTATAATTTACCTGAAGGTTACTGTCCTCGTAGCTTCAATGTACATCGTCCTTTTAGTTAATCACACCATTCCAACAGGATTATATTTACGGCTTCTAATTCTCAACGCTTTTAAAATTTTCTCCATCACCATTTATTTAAAGTTGTTTCTGGGCTTTTCCGGAACTCATCTGTGTATATCTGACCCTGGTTTTGTGGATCCAGACACGTTTTGAACCATTTAATTATTAACTTCCCGAAAATAACAAAGAAATTCATACTTCTTTCACCAATATACGCCAAAACTGCCTACTTTTGTGTATACATTTGTCGTTGTAAATTTTGCTAATTGGTACAGTGATACTAAATTTTATTACCTTGTATCTAAGTGCACTGAAGTACATTCATGTTAGCACGTAAATAACAAACTATTTTGAATCACTAAAATATACGAGCAAACTTTAAATTATTTTATCAAACTAAAATGCACTGTTTAACATCTTCAATCAAGTCGCGGATGTAAGAGCTTTTAACGCATCGAATAGTCAAAAGTCTAAGAGACCTTGTTTATATTCACCTCGGTATATATAGCAAAAAGCCTGTCTGTCGGTCTGTTCCCCAAAACGGGTAATTCTAAAGAATTTCTCATGCCATGTTCCCAGTCCGTCGCTCGCGCGTCGGTTTTTACGAATTTTTCACTCGCCCCAGTTAAAATCTCAGAAATTCTCACACGGCACGCAAACATGTCCGAGAAAAACTAATTAATTTTGTACAGAAATTGTTGTTTCTACCTCTGATATTTGCATCCTATTTTCAACCAATTGTGACCCTTGTGACGTTGCTTAAATCACGCCTTTTACTATATGTGTCTTTGCTTGACGCATTTTCTCTTTCCTTTTCTAACCTGTTCGTATTGGTGCAAATTGATGTTCTTTATTATCGATTATATTTTAGTCCATGTGGACTATCTGGGTTTAATAACCCCGTATCGCACCTTCTCGTGAATATTAAGCCCCGGTTTCTCCAAGATTCTTTGTAAACATTAATTATCTACAAACTTTTCGCCGAATGAGCTTTTTAAATAAACCCTGTTTTGTATTTCGTGCTAAAGCATCTGACCGTTTCCAATATCCTTAGAATCGACATGTTTATCTAAACAAATTAAACTGAAATTGCCTTTTAAAATACGCAGGTGTGTTCAAACATCCTACTTCTAACTAACACTTCTAGGATTTACATTTTATTGGGTTTTTACAAGTTTCTATAGATATTATCTGTTACTAACGATTCAATTAACTTCAATTAAAAATAATAGCCTTTAATTTTTAGTGAATCCTAACTAAATATTAGTTATTATCTGTACGTTTTGTTCCATACCGGTTACTTGAAATAGAGTTAATTAAGATAAATTTTGCACGTAATTTCCATTTGTTTAGGAATAATTACATTACACGCAGAGCTTTTTTTAATACTGTTTCTTTTGATATAAAGCGTCTTGTACATGATTTTAAATTTCTTATTTTTACTGAAACGACCGAATTTATTTATGCTTCATGGTTTTAATAAAGCGTATTATTTAATAGAATTCCTTATACACGGTGATTAAAATTATTTGATGTGATTATTTAATTTTCTACCCTGGTCTAAATATGAGTAATATATATATATATATATATATATATATATATATATATATTGATGTGATAATAAGTCACAAAAGGTCATTGAGCACCAAATTCTGGAAGAAAACTCACCCAAAACAAAACCAATAAATTTTCCAATATTTAATTTTTACCCTGTATAATATATTTTAGCAAGATAATTGTACTCCCGTGTAAAGTAAAACGCTTTCAGGTCACATACCATTTAAGAATGAAGCCCCACTTTCAAATCCGTGTGTAAATAAGTATTTCCTAGAAAAAGAACTTTTAAACAAGTTTTATTGCACGTATGTGATGGATCTAAAAACGGGTTAGGTTGTTGCATGTTTCAAATTCATGATAATGTGCTTCACGAGCTATGAACGAACATGAAATAAACTATAGCCAAACAGAAAAGGAATTATTAGCTATTTATTTTGGCACACAAAAATTTCATAACTACATATATATATATATATATATATATATATTGCTGTGATAAGGGGTTGTTTAAGGGTGCACGTTATAGTAAAGGTCATTCAGGAAAGAAAAATTATCATAGGCAGCAGAAAACGTCATTTATTTAAGGAAATAATTAAGAAATAGACATAGTTTGTAGATAGTAAGCAATCCGCACCCTGTATATAAAGTAGAAATAGTTTTAAGCGACGCAGGTAAACATAGGAAGACGCATAGTTGGCGTAGGAATGAGAAGTACATGTATTAAGTAGATAGTAAATATTAAATACCCTGTAGATAAAGTTTAGTTAATTTAGGTAAAACAAAGAAGGATATTTTTCAGTGGAAGCACGCGTATATTTGGAAATAAATGATAAAGTGTAATTAGACACGCATTAAGAAAAGGAGTTCCAGACGATTAAATTAATACGGATATAGAAATAGAGTTTCAGGTAGTTAATATAAATGCGTACAAAGATCTAACCATTTGGATAAGAGAAATGATTAAAAATTGCGTGAATCGCATGTAAACATGAAAATTTAAAGTCAAGTTGCATCAGTTGTTTATAGAAAAGCAAGTAATATATCAAAATACAGCATGTTGATAATGAAAGACAGCTGTGGGCAGGTTGTGATTATGGGAAAACGTGGAGCATTACATCAGAAACTGCTCTAAATTAAATTATTTGATTGGCCAGAAACAAGTGACGAGTTCTAGACCATACCCACGGATGGAGTGGGAATTCGAGATTATATTAGCAAGCACCTTGATAAGAAAGTCAGTTTTGAACTCAATGAAGGCCGAAGTGCATTGCCATTAAACTAAGTAATACGTAATAAGTATAAAAGTGAAAAATAAAATGAGTGCGAATATGAAGATTACAATTGCCGTTTAAACGTAAGTACGTTTTTAATGAATTTATTGTAAACTAAGACATAAAAATAATAGAGTTTCGAGGTCTGAGGGAAATAGACTAGGATTCTGATGTTAAGAAGAAAATACAGTAATACAATTTAAATGTCCAGGAGAAAAGAAGAATAATACAATCTTGAAGTACAGGGGTGAAACAAACTACAATTTTAAGTCTGGGGCAAGAATGATAAAAGTCTAAGTTTGAAGAATTGAAATAAATTGGGGTGTATAATTTAATGGTGGTGGTCCATAGTGTAATGGCAATGATTTGAATGGAATCCAGAATTGGGGAAGATCATTTTTATTGGAAGCGTCGATGTGAAAAAGATAAAACAAGGTCAGATTTTTAGTTATAAGACATTTGTTTTTCTACATAAATTTTTATTTTATTTTTAATATTGAATTTGCTAAAATATGATATGCTTGTGAAGAAGTCAACAAAAGAGGTTGCATACGTATAGAATGAGTAATGTGATAACAGGTTTAGAATATTCTACACTTGGTTGGTAAAGATAATAAGTTTTCTTTGGTGACTTTGAGTTTTTGAGTACATACTAGATGGTTGTTAATAAATGAAGTTTATAAGGTTAACTAATTTGAAAATGTAATACAAATAATTTCAAAAGCTGTACATAATATATTGGGTTCATTATATAAAATCGAAATTAACTGAATTTTATAATTCCAAATAAATGCTAGCCGAGGTCATAAGATTTAAATAGTACAAAGGCGGAGCCACAAGTTGAATAGGAAAGTGATAACACGCAAGGCGGTAACGTATCGAATTTTTCCATTGGTAGATAAAGTTGTTTATAGATAAAGTCCAGTTGATAGGAATATTAAGAAAACGGCTGGAGGAGGAGATAACTACAATTAATAGCAAATAAATATGGTCGTCCAATAATTTAGAGAGTATTACAGCAATATATATATATATATATATATATATATATATATATATATATATATATATTGCTGTGATATACTCCTTTGAATGCGGGAACTGGGTCCTTTCAACAAAAAAATTCTAGTCCCACCGATTGGGCGTCATAAACTGCTGTGATCCTGGTTTCGCTTCAGCTGCTCACCTAATTTTATAAACCTCCTCATTCATAAAAATTAAACAACACATTCCTACCACAAACATCAACGTTAACTCTATTTACATCAATATTCAGAATACATTAAATTTTCAAATTAAATTTCAGCATAAAATTCAGTTTTAAAAAGAATTTCAAGATTAATTTTATTATCACTTTAACGTGCATCCAGAATTAAAGTCCTTGTTGGATGCCTACTAATTAATATAACAATATAAGCAGACCGGAGTCTGAGTATAAAGAGAGCATCTACCACCCCTTTACGTTAATTAACCAGGTTCGTCTAATTGAGCTCAAAGACATACCCAAATTTTCATCATAATTCAGAACATCAATACTAAATACCCCTTTCTACTTAAACAAGTAAATTTCATCTTAAAATTAAAATTTTATGGTTAGTACAATTTCACTAATGTCCATTTAAAGTAAATCAATTATAAAGTTATTCAACACACACAAAAATGTCAAACAAAATAGTATATTTTACCTGAAGGTTACTGTCCTCGTAGCTTCAATGTACATCGTCCCTTTAGTTAATCACACCATTCCAACAGGATTATATTTACGGCTTCTAATTCTCAACGCTTTTAAAATTTTCTCCATCACCATTTATTTAAAGTTGTTTCTGGGCTTTTCCGGAACTCATCTGTGTATATCTGACCCTGGTTTTGTGGATCCAGACACGTATTTGAACCATTTAATTATTAACACCCCCGAAAAATAACAAAGAAATTCATACTTCTTTCATCAATATACGCCAAAACTGCCTACTTTTGTGTATACATTTGTCGTTGTAAATTTTGCTAATTGGTACAGTGATACTAAATTTTATTACCTTGTATCTAAGTGCACTGAAGTACATTCATGTTAGCACGTAAATAACAAACTATTTTGAATCACTAAAATATACGAGCAAAATTTTAAATTATTTTATCAAACTAAAATGCACTGTTTAACATCTTGAATCAAGTCGCGGATGTAAGAGCTTTTAACGCATCGAATAGTCAAAAGTCTAAGAGGCCGAAATTCATATTACCACCTCTATATATAGCGAATAGCCGGCACGTCGCTTTTGTCCTCAAAACAGACAATTCTTAAGAATTTCTCATTCTATGTTCCCAGTCCGTCGCTCGCGCGTCGGTTTTACGAATTTTCACTCGCCCCATTTAAAATCAGAAATTCTCACACGGCACGCAAACATGTCCGAGAAAAACTAATTAATTTTGTACAGAAATTGTTGTTTCTACCTCTGATATTTGCATGCTATTTTCAACCAATTGTGACCCTCGTGACGTTGCTTAAATCACGCCTTTTACTATATGTGTCTTTGCTTGACGCATTTCTCTTTCCTTTTCTAACCTGTTCGTATTGGTGCAAATTGATATTCTTTATTATCGATTATGTTTTAGTCCATGTGGACTATCTGGGTTTAATAACCACGTATCGCACATTCTCGTGAATATTAAGCCCCGGTTTCTCCAAGATTCTTTGAAACCATTTGTTATCTACACAATTTTCGCCGTACGTGATATTTAAACTACGCAGGTGTTCAAAATAATATTAATTCTCAGAGCTTTTTAAATAAACCCTGTTTTGTATTTCGTGCTTTAGCATCTGACCGTTTCTAATATCCTTAGAATCGACATGTTTATCTAAACAAATTCTAACTAACACTTCTAGGATTTGCTTTTTATTGGGTTTTTACAAGTTTCTATAGATATTATCTGTTACTAACGATTCAATTAACTTTAATTAAAAATAATAGCCTTTAATTTTTAGTGAATCCTAACTAAATATTAGTTATTATCTGTACGTTTTGTTCAATACCGGTTACTTGAAATAGAGTTAATTAAGATAAATTTTGCACGTAATTTCCATTTGTTTAGGAATAATTACATTACACGCAGAGTTTTTTAATACTGCTTCTTTTGATATACAGCGTCTTGTACATGATTTAAATCTCTTATGTTTAATGAAACTAATAAATTTTTATTCTCCACGGTGTTTTACTAAAGCGTATTATCTAATAAAATTCCTTATACACGGTGATTAAAATTATTTGATGTGATTATTTAATTTTCTACCCTGGTCTAAATATGAGTAATATATATATATATATATATATATATATATATATATATATAATTGATTGTAATTATGTTTGTGGGTATTAGGTCTGCTGGGATAAAAGAAAACTCTTTTTTATGGCCTAAATTTTCGCATATATTTAATGCTTTGTCAAAGGCAATAACTAAAAAGTAATACAACTATAATAAAGACACTGGTAGTAATAAGCGTTACTTACATTGAGATTAATAAAAATTAGCTTCCATAAATAAATTTAAACTAAGTTTCTTTATATAATCTTATAAAATTGAATCGAATAAAAAATTTTTAAGTATAAATAAAATATTGGCTTGACATAAATAAAATTTTTGACAGAATGCTAATGAATAGTTGGAAAAAGAGTTTTCTTTTATCCCAGCAGACCTAATACCCACAAACATAATTACAATCAATTATCGAAAAGGAGGTCGTTAATCCAAAAATATATATATATATATATATATATATATATATATATATATATATATATACAACTAAAATTGATGTTCAGTCGGACCACAAACCGATTATAGCAATTATGAACAAACCCATCTGTAAAATTGGTTCAGTACGATTACAACGGTTAAGGTTAAAATTATTGAAATATACATTAAATGTTTATTATGTCCCAGGAAAAGATATCCATTTTGCGGATATGCTCTCTAGAACAAAAGGTAAAGCAAGCTATGAACATGTCGATGCAGACATGTTTGACATGGTGCATACTGTTTCAACACATTTGCCTATGAGTGATGCTAAAATAACTGAATTTAGAAAAGAAACGGCTAAAGATGACACGTTATCAAAAGTTACGGAGTACGGACTATTATTATAACGTAACGGGTGGCCAAATAAAGGGAAGGTTCCTAAAAATATAAAACCCTACTATAATTTAAAAAATGATATATTCATTAAAGCAGGAATTGTGTTCATTGAAAATAAAATTATTGTACCACAAACGTTACAAAACAGCATGATTAACCTATTGCATAAAGGCCACATAGGAATATGTAAGACTATAAATAAAGCTAGAACGTTATTTTTCTGGCAAAATCTAAATAAAGACATATGCGACTTTATAAAAAAATGTAGAGTGTGTGAAAAATTCATGCCAGCAAAACACAAAGAACCAATGCTACCCCACTCAATCCCGAACCTGAGATTCAATAAAATAGGTGCTGACATACTAGAATTTGGTGTAAAAGCATATCTAGTGCTTGTTGATTATTTTTCACATTGGATAGAGATTATCCCAATAAATAGTAAAACATCTCATGCAGTTATTGATGCCATGCAAGGTGTATTCACTAGGTTTGGATATCCACAATACATAATAGCGGACAACTTACCATTTACCTCAAAACAATGCAAAGACTATTACAATTGTAAAGAGATTACTATTTTAACATGTTCTCCACATTATCACCAAAGTAACGGTCTTGCAGAAAAGGCCATAGGGATCGGAAAACAAATTCTACGGAAAAGCAATGGAGAAAAAACAGACTTTCGTGAACTTTTATTAGAATATAATAACAGTCCTATAGGAAATTTGAATGCCTCACCATCGCAAATATTAAATAGCAGGAGTGTACGAACAAAACTACCTATAACAAATTACAAATTACAACCCAAAATACAAAATCATATATATAAACAATTATGTAAAGAAAAGCAAAATGTAAAACTCAGATATAATTCACACAGCAAAAGAAAGCAAATATTATATAAAAAGGGGGATAAAATAGTCATAAAAACAAATATTGATAAGACATGGGATAAGGCAATTATAGTCGATAAAACACATGAACCAAGATCATACTAGGTGAGAAAAGAAAGTAATAACAGAATTGTAAGACGTAACACCAATCAGATTAAACCTTCTTATTCGAAAACTGACTTTAAAGAATTAATCTGTGAGCCCGAGTTATTCCCGATAGAACCTGAAAAGCATCTAGCAGAAAACGACATATACAATCAGAATGTAGTTGTACCAATTAGTAGCAATACTGATTTAGTGTGCGGAAAAACTAATGATGAGTTAGAGAGTAAAGACATAAGTGCTACGGGTGATTGTGCTTTAAAGATGTCGAAGTATGGGCGTACAATTAAGCCCATGCAACGCCTTAATGTTTGAGGGGAAGATGTTTAATATTAGTTTATATGTTGTTTAGACACTATGTGAGCCACTTGCGATCCTAACTTCAAGTGAACGTCTTGTCATGTCATGTGTCGTTATATTAATAAACGAGTGTTAAATCTAAACGCTGTTAATAAAATATAAGTATCAAACATCCATAATCAGTGTAAATTAATCGACATACCTCCACAATAATAAAACTCCGAGGAAGTGAGTTCTGACAAGAACTATTGTTTACCATATTACGGTTGGCACCAATTTTGGCGTGTAACAACCAGTTTACAAAAATGGAAAATAACTAAGAAAAAACAATAAAGCACAACGATGATCAAAAACTTAATGGATGTGAAACGATTGAATGTCATTTATTTATCAAGGACAATTAATATTTTTAGAATGACCCACAGCATTGCCAGCTTTAAGTGCAATTCTTATTCTCCCCAACACATAATTAAAATTTAATGAGATCGATCAATTAGCATTTTGTGTTGTTGTAAATACAAATTAATTATAATTTCTATATATACATACAGAATAATTATTAATTTCATATTTGAGTGATTATAAATCGTGACTAGCCTAAATTAATTTCCATGAATAAGTTAGCACTAGACATAGTAGGGATCAACGAAGTTATGTGGCCAGAGGCGGGGGATTTTTGGAGTGGCGACTTCAGGGTAATTCATACAGGAGCAGAAGAAGGAAATTTGGGTGTGGGGATAGTTATGCGGAAAAAGATATGGTACTGTGTAGAAAATTACTTACAAAAGAACAAAAGAGTACTCATGGTTAGATTAGAATCTAAACCGGTAAGCACAGTAATAATACTAGTATACATGCCCACTTCCAGCTACAGTAACGAAGAGGTAGAAGTGATTTACAAAGATATAGAAGACATATTAAGATACGTAAAAGTACATGAAAATTTAATAATTACAGGGGATTTTAATGCAGTCGTAGGTGAGGTGAGGGAAAAAGCAGTAGTAGGTTTATTTGGTTTAAGCACGAGAAACGAGACGGAAAATAGGCTTATAAAATTTTGCGACAAGAACAATTTAATCATCACAAATACATTATTTCAACATAATGCTAGAAGATGATGTACGCCGAAGATGCCAGGAGATATCAAATAGATTACATTCTTGTTAGACAAAGGTTTATGAATCAAGTAAAAAACTGTAGAACCCACCCAGAAACAGATGTAGACACTGACCACAACATCGTAATTATGAAGGCTGCACTTAAATTAAAAAATTTGTAAAAGGAAACGGAAAAACACTTTGACTTTGAGAAACTAAAAGATAAAGATATTCAAGAAAGATTCGAAAAAAAGTAAAACGAATTGCTGAAAGATATCAGGAAAGTATCTGATAGTAAAGAAGTAGAAACAGAATGGAATAACATTAAATCCGGCCTAGACATGGCGGCCAGAGATATTCTGGGGTATATATAAAAAAAAAATAAACAACCATGGATAACTAAGGATATCCTGAATTTAATAGAAGAAAGACGAAAAATAAATCAGACGAAACAGGAAAACAAAGATACAAAGCCATAAAGAGGGAAATTATTCGCTAATGCAGGAAAGCTAAAGAACAATGGTTCGATGAAAAGTGCAAAGAGGCACAAACTAAGACGGAAGTAGGAAAAACAGATGAAGCATACAAATTAATTAGAATCAATTTTAGGGATATAGAACCGTATAGCAAAAATATAAGGGAAGCGAGAGGAAACGTCATTATAGAAAATGTAGAGAAAGTGGGTAGATGACAAAAATATATAGGGAATTTATATGCAGGAGAGGAACTAAAATCATTAGAACAGGAATCAGACATTGAAAATGATGACTTGGGATATCCTATAATCAGAGATGAGTTTGAATTAGCATTAAAAGGCCTGAAAAATGGTAAGGCGCCGGATACAGATAAGGTGCAAGCAGAAACTCTAAAAGCCGCTGAACAAGCAGTAACAGAACGTCTTTTCCAACTTGTAAGCTGTATGTACGAGACAAACGAAATACACAAAGATTTCAAACATAACATCATAGTAACTATAAAAAAAGAAAAGCGCGGATAGATGTGAAAATTTTCAAACAATAAGTTTGACAACACACGTGTCAAAAATATTAACTAGAATTGTACAAAGACGAATGGAAAACCGAGCTGAAGACATACTAGGAGATGATCAATTTGGGTTTAGGCGAAACAGGGGAACACGGGAGGCTATTTTAGCTCTGAGAGTGATAATGGTGAAAACAATAGAAAAAAGGAAAAGCGTGTTTATAGGGTTTGTAGATCTGGAAAAGGCATTCTACAATGTAAAATGGAAAAAAATGTTCTAAATACTCAAAAAGATTGGAATGAGTTATAGGGAAAGACGAATAGTACACAGCTTATACAAAGAGCAAACAGCAGTAATAGAATTAGAACAGGAATGCAGAGAAGTAAACATTAGGAAAGGGTGAGACAGGGATGTGCCCTATCCCCATTCATTTTTAACGTGTACATTGAAGAGGCAATGAATACTGTCAAATGCAGGAAGACATTTGGAAATACCATGCAGGGACAAAAAATTGATATGCTTAGATTTGCAGATGTTATAGCGGTATTAGCATCTAGCAAGGAAGAGTTAGAAGCTGCTCTTAATGAATTGGAAACGGTTCTAAAGAGGCTATGGTATGAAAATTAACAAAACTAAAACTAAAGTTCTAGTATGCAAAGGAGGGGAAAATAAATCAAAAACAATAATACAAATAGGTAACAAGAACCTAGGAAGCCAAATAACGCAAGATGGGAAAAGTGCAAAACAAAGGTTACCACAGGTAGTGCCACATTTAACAAGAAAAAGCAACTACTGTGTTCAAAGACAACAAACATAGAAACAAGGAAGAGATTGCTTAAAACATATGTGTGGAGCACAGCACTGTACGGCTGTGAAACCTGGATATGGAGAAGCGGACGAGGGAGAATCCTTTGAAATGTGGTGCTACAGACGTATGATGAAGATATAATGGACAGACAAAGTTAGAAACAAAGATGTACAAAAATGGTAGGGGAAGAAAAAAATAAGTGGAAAACGGTAAAAAATAGGAGCGATAGGATGATAGACCACATACTACGGCATGAGGGAATAGTGCGCAATATATTAGAAGCAGAGATAAGAAAAAAGAGAAGTGGAGGTAGACCTAGGTTCCCACACCTTTCAACGCTTTATTCTTAGCTGGAATGGACTATAATCCTGGTTACGAGCTATGTAATGCAAAAGTACATTCAACTTGAAGTAGGATATCGTGTTCTGCATAAACGTTGAATTGCAACAAACGTATCAAGAACGTCAGGAACCATACAGTTGACCACATCAGCATTATGGAATACAATTTTTGTGTGATTATTATCTAAACATGCGAATTTTAGAAAAAAATTTAACATTTTTCAGTAGCAGTAGCTTTGGCACCAAAAAATCACTCTATTTCACTAATTTAAGTTTGCTGATGGTCACAACTTAATTGGTCTACTTTATGGCATGCTGTGATTGTATATTTTATTTATGACTTAGTTAATATTGCAGTGGTTTTAAAACAATTTAATCCTTTTTTGTATTTTCATTTGTAGCTGAACTGTTTGCTTTTGACGCCAGGTCTATTAATAATTTTTGTTTGTCTTATCAGTCTCTACACCCGCTTAATAACATAAAACTAATGCCACCTTGTATATAGTTCTAATAATAAATAAATTTATTTAAAATGGTTTTATTGACATTATAAAACAAGTAGGAACCTAAACTGTTTAGCTTGAGGTTTCTAAATTTACCCATTACAATAAATTCACTTAAAATGGGACTTTAAAACCTAAGACGATAGTAATTGACTGATCTTTACTATTACCTGGCTGTCGTCATTTAGCTATGAGCGCCTATGTGTAAGTGAAACAGTATCACATTCAGTGCAGCGGTACTTTTCTAACTCGCAAGCATGCAATAAAATGCAAGTTCAGTCCGCACAGTGATCTCGCCACATTGATGACATAAGTTTGATCAGCGGACAAATCCCATAGCTTTTGCCAATGCTCGTCTATTTACTATAAAGTATCGTTTCACTCATTGCTTATAAGTTTCTCTTTAGTTAATAATAAAAATGTCACCTACAGCATTATAAATTATTGAATTCTCACGATACTCTAACTGTTGTTATTTTGGTATAATTGTCATTTAAGCGCCATCTGTCTCGTGGTAGACAAAACTACACTTGTAGTGTAACCGACCTGAAGGCAACACCGGCAACACCGGGCTCTGTGATCTAGCATCTAGTGGCAGTGGCTCGACGACACCTAAGTTGTGTTGTTTTAAAGTAACCCAAATTCACATTGGGAAGATGGCGTTAAGGCGGGAAGGTTTGAAATATAACTACAGCATTTACCTAACTTGAGTTTTAATCAAAAGAATAACCACTAAATAGGCCATTTGCAGAAAGCATAGAAAAATGGCATTTAAAGCAAAAAGCGCCGTAATCAATCAGGGCGATTGGGGAAAGAGCACGGAGGTGAAAACTTCAAACTGCCCTCACATTTTCAACTGCATTTAGCACATCTCGACAAAGACGGGTAACGTACAAGTACCCAGGTCACCAACACTGAATTTAACGGGATGTCAACTGTTACCCAGACATACCACACATGACAATTGAAGAACCGTTAGTGTAAACCAGCTAGTCTTTTCTGGTAGGTACTGAGATCGGATAACCAATATTATCAAGCTAAAGTTGAAGAGGGAGGACACCAGAAAGGTAAAATCTGTCTTGACTACCAATGTTCCTCCCCGCTCGGACTCTAAAATGTTAGTAATATTCAACAAGGCTCGTACACACGCGCGCACATACATATATTAACAGTTTCCAGCCCGTGTTACAAAATATTTTACACAGGCTAGCCGATTTCTTATTATTTGCAAGAGTACAACAACAAGTACATGACAAGACAACGTGAATTGCTGAAATGAACTTATGGCATGATTGCGCATAGTTAAAAAAGTGCTTATTATTGAATAGACTATCTCCAACATAGTTATAAAGGCACGAGATGGTCGTTCATACCAGAGGTTCAATTTAATTACATTACAACAATTATCACAAACGTTAAATACTAGTTAATTTTATAGGAACATCGACTAGATAATAAGATATACACAACAACGACAATATAATGAAGTTTAAACCGAGATATGAGTGATGCAGTGGAATATGTGGTTAATATGCTGAAATAAAACAATTACACATGAAATAAAAATGTCAAATGAATCAAAATATCAAACATTATAAAATATGTTGACAGCAAATGCATACCCCAAAATTCTACAGCATAAATACAAGCCCAGATTCGGGCGCTAAATCTTTATATGAATGCATGTTAGTTAAATGTATTAACTCTAGTAAGCAAATGGTAAAAATTATTCAGTATGATTGCATTGGTTAAAACGTACTTTTAAAAATTAAACACATCGTGGCATTACAAATTACAAACAAAAATGTCCACAACAACGTTGTTGTCAAATTACTATTTTTAAACCAAAACAAATATAACATAGAAATATACTGCTGTTCATATTCAAACTTGCCTAATAATTTGATTCAATATGATGTCAGTACTTTTTATTAAATGTCGTAAAATTACAGTAATAGTTCCTCTGCTATTGATTCTGCAATAAGTGCAATGTAATGTAAGTACGAACTCTGTATTAAATACTAAATAAACATTATTTCAAATAAATAAATATTAGTTTTTGGTCGATAAACCAAACAACACTTATTTATACATAATCATGTTAAATAAAATCGTAAATCAACCTGGAAATTACGTATTACACCTGATAAGTAAAACAATTGTCAAATTCAGAGACAAAAGCAACAGGTAATCATAAAAATATTTCCCTCTATGGTTAAATAACTAACGGTTTTACAATAAGTAGCAACATCACTTTCAAAACAACGCTGGAATTACAAGATGTAATCATATTACCTTAAATAGCAACTACATTATCAAGATAAAAACATTACTTTTAATAAAAAACCGCCAAGTGATATCTTTCAACCTGCCATCTTAACATCTAATAACAAAAGTCCCTTAACCCTTGTCGACACGATCGGTCGTTACTGTACATGGGCCCCCTTTTACTGTAAATTTAGAAGCCTACAAGTGGTTACTGAGCTACTCTAACAAATATCTTCGAATATCGAAATGTACACTTTTCAATAATTATCAACCAATGAGAAATCGACTTAGAACCCCTACGGATCACTACACACTGTATCGTATATACAGCTAATTAAAGTTTTAGATGACTAATTTCGTCTGAATTCCGTATATTGTTGCTAGTATCGAGGCAATTACTGTTAAAAATGTTGAATAAAGTTGTTTATACCGGTTCTACAATCAAAAAACCCACCCGTAAATTTCAGACCCTAAGGCCCGGTTTTACAATTCTGGTTTAAACTGAGTTTTACCGAACCAAGTTTATTTTCTGATCTCAGTTCAGCCCGTTGTCGGTATTTCAAACTCCAGTTTAGCTAAACCTAGATTTTATTTTCTTAAAATTAGGTTGGTAGGAGATTTACCAAACGCGGCTGCGTGAATAGTTTGACGATAATTTCGTTGTTGTTGACATACTGAATTGTAATTCTTTTAAATTTAATAAACATTCTTTAAAAAGGTATAATGCTAAAAGGGCAACAAATTTTAGTAGAGCAAAGAAGCAACTATTGGGCCATATTTTAGTAAAATACCATCTACTATATTTCTATATTACTTATTTTGTTGAAATTACCTAATTTTAATAATTGTAGATAAATCGTTAGTGGCAAAACACCGACAAATATTGGAATGTAAGAAAACGGATGCTGTTTCATCACAAGCTAAAGAAGCAGGGTGGAAATTGCTAGTTAATGTTAATAGCAATACTTTTCAGAACCACCTAACCTTTCGTCGGAAATACGAAAACTTAAAAAAACGATCCAAAAAAGCATTTTCTGTTACAACTGAGGTACAGGAGGAGGTCCTGCATAGGTCGTTAAAATTACCGAAACGGATCTGCACATTAAGGAAACGTTAGGTGCACAAGTGACAGGCCTACAATCAGTATTTCATGATGATGTGGAAGTCAGCGCGACTAAAGGTTCATATTTTATTTTATTACGCAAAAGAGTTCTAATAATAGTTTCCTATCTCAGAGCAAATAATAAATCACGTTGAAGATGACGACAAAAATGAAATAGTGGAATTCGCTAATGAATCACAATTCTCCGATACACATACCACTGAAATCGTTGGATGCAGTAGTGCAACAGTTTGTAAGATATTATATATATATATATATATATATATATATATATATTGCCGTGTAGCTTTGATAAAGCCCTCGCCAGAGTAAAAAAAAACATTCGAGCCCCAACGTTGGGCCGTCATAAATTGTTATGTAGCTTCGCTCTGGCTCAATAGATTCAAAAATTATTAATTAAAAAAAATCGAAAATTTTACAAAAAGGAAAATTTAAAAAAAAAAATTTCTTACCCGGATTTCTGCTTCATCACATTGATTGATTTCTTCAGCAGCTCCCTGGCTAGCTCAGCTATGCTTCCTCTTGAATACCTAGATTTACTATCATGCTCTGTACCGTTCACACACACCATTCAATAAAACCACTAAATAATACAACAATCATACAATATTTATTTTCCACTATTTACAAATAATAATTCAAGATTATGTACATTTCGGTGCTCAAGTTACATCTCAATAAATTCTATCTTTGTAAAGTCCTGGATTTTAAATTGAAATATTAAACACATTTAATGCAACAGGAGTAAATGGACCATGAATAATACCTTATATTTTTTATTTATAATTATTTCTAATTAGTACACTCTGGAGTATGGTGAGCTCATGATAACCCAGTTTTTTTTAATGTATGCTTTTTACTTTGCATACTCTTACTACAAACACAAAAAAAACCCATGTACTCTTAACAATAAAAATTTAAATTCCTGAGGAATGTTAATAAGCTTTACGTACACCTTTAGATTTATATTCAAATACCATAATAAAAGTTAGTTATATGTATTCTTTTCAATACGCAAAATGACGAAAAATACTATCAAAGCTCACTCTCACACATCACAAATAATATCCACAGTTTAAAAAAAAACATCAAATTCTAATGCGTTACCTGGAAATTTAAAGATTCTATCTCTGTTGACGATGTATTAAATTCCTGAACCCTCCGCCTAGTGATTATGCGCTGCTTGCCGCCTCCAGCTATTTATAGATGAACACTATCTACGTTGCGCTGCATGCTACTTATTCAAGATCCATCTCGATATCCAAATCCAAGTATAGTACACTTGTTATTATTGCATAATTTAATGTACGTTACGAGCTTATTACAGTATACGTTGTGCCTTAATTAAATATAAACTCGACACTATCCGCGTTCAAAGCATCTAACACTGTACTATTTAATTTATAAATTTTAATACTTTAAGCTCGTTAGTAGATTTTTGTAAGTCGTAAACGATGCAAATTAAAGAAGTCAAAAGAGAGAGATATCAATTTTGCTAGCTTATTTATATTATAAGCCAGGCCCCCCTCGGCCACACTTTACCCGAAATCCTAATTGCAAACTAACTCTTTCTTCAAATTTTGGTATAACCGTTTTCAAACTCCCCGAAATTTAGGTCGTCGCTACGCTATTTTCAGAAAAACCAGCATTCATCTGTCCCGTGTTTGTCTGTTGTAAAACTAACTATTTAGACCAATGATACCTTTCAGTGACGTCTTGAAGCTCGCCTGTATTAACTCTATTCCTTTCTTATGCATATTGGATGTTTCCTTCTAACCTTGTTTGAGTGGTAGAAAATCGATATTACTGTCCGCGTGCTATCTAACCCACGTGGACTTGTATACGTGCTCTTCGACAGTCGGTTGACCAATATTTTTTGAAACTTGCTTGTTATTTACAAAAATAAGGGGAACATGATTTTTCCAAAACATGCAGGTGTTTAATTAACAATGGTTAACGATGGTAAAATAACATTTCTAGGAGTTTGCCTTTCAAGGTATTTCATATATTTGACATCTGTTTGTTTGTTAGTAAAGCGGTTCGCCTTGAAATTATCGATTTTTCATGCTTTGAGGCGTTTTCTGACGCTATAACCCCTTAAATTAAACTGAATTAAATTAATTAATAATTTCTATTGGCTTATACAATTTATTTTCTTTATGAACCTACAAATTTTTAATCCCTAATTATCAAATTATGGTAATACTTGTTACTTTAAATTAAATAAATGAAATATGGTTGATTCCTCTATACAGGGTGTTTGAAATTGCATTGTTTGTACCCAAATTTAACTCTTTTAATCCACTACAATATATATATATATATATATATATATATATTATAATAATAAATTTACAACAGTGTTAAAAATGTTTAGAACTGGAGGTTAAAGAGATTGGTTTTGAATGTATTCATTGATCAAAATCAGGGGGCATGTTCATGTACCTATTTATAAGCCAATAATTAAAACAAAATATATGGTATTAAACCATATTGTATTAGAGTTAAGTTAAGTTCACAAATGAAAATGAACCCAAAAAGGCACCAAGAAGTAATATTACTCAAAAGAACACTTTTGTAGATTTATTGAACTTTAAGTATGGTTATTTGACAGATAGCCAGATATAATTAAGAAGTAGGCATGTGTTGATGTAATAAAAAAACTGTACAGTAGGTTTAGGATCATGTAAGCTGATATGAACTGTAACAGCAATAAAAAATGTAGTAGGCAGAGATCAGAAAGAAAGGTTGCCTGGGAAAACAAGAGAATTAATTAATTAATTAATGAAGAAAAATAAGTTCTGTGTGAGGGTCAAAAAAGCTTACATTTTAGAAGATATATATTATTTAAAAATGTACCAGGAGTCTAATTAGTTATTCAAAGTTATAAAATTTAGACAAAAAGCTGGAATTTGTAAATATTCAAACTGAGAATTAAACCTCTATGTATAGCAAAATTGTCCCAAAATCAGAAAATAGAATCAACCAAGAATTTGGTGGTTTTATTTACACTGTGGAAAGTGTAGTTAATAGGAGCAAGTAGAGGATCAATTTACCAGAGTTATTTAACAGAGTAAAGACAAGCGGCTGAAGAAAAGGATATAGAAGCAGAGAGGATTTCAAGATCGGATGGCCCTAACAAACAAGGAAAGTAGAATTTGATTTATTATTGTAAGAAGTTCGGTTGTAAATGATTGTAGTTAAGGACAAAATAATATTTAAAAGGATTGGAGTGTGTATGTGCAACTAGTATTTTGAGAAAGGGATACATTCATTATAGGAAGGAAAATTAAAGGGGTTAGATTTTGGTTGTTCGTTTTATTTGCAAGTTAACTAGGTCACAACAACGCAAGTTGCAGGTTGGAGATTGGACAGTACGTGCTAGCAGTCAAGGACTCTCCTGGAACGGTGTTAACGTATAAAATATAAATACTATTATTTTTGTGAAACTGGAGCTTGATGTTACGGGATTGAACCGACTGATAGCATAATTAATTTGAAATAAAAGAGTAAAAAAGCAGACTTATCTCTTCAAAAAAAGGGGAACCGCCTGTGAGTCGTAGTGCTGAGAACAAGGCTGCCGGAGCATTATTAAAATAGAACAGAAAGGGGGAGAGTGTAGCGGAAAAAAGAAAATAAGTAGATTAGGATAATATATATATATATATATATATATATATATATATATATATATATATATATATATATAATATATATATATATACATTTAATAAATATTTTTCCGTAGCAAGTACAGTACCTTCAACAAGAGCACCTAAAAATACATGGGCAACTTACACACCCAGCATGTTACAAAAACTTAGGAGCATGCAGTTGATGCCAGCACCATTACAACACAAAATAAGTAAGCATTCTCAATTTGTATTTAAAAAATTCCTTATACAGTATGTTGTTTTTAAGTAATTGAAGAAACTTAGAGTGGGATCAAAGAAAATAAAGAACCTTCTGCAAAACAGGATATCCGTAATAGGTCAAATACAAGTATATAAAATCATTTTTTACTAAGAACTAAGCGGAACAATACAGTAGATGCCTGGAATTATGTTGCAGAAACAAAATTAGAATTAAGAAAAATGCAAAAACGAATTTTATTAATGGATAGGGAGCATAAAAAGGTGGAACATGCACTGAAAGTGTAGCATTTAAAAGAAGAGCATGAATTAAAATTAAAATCGCTCCAAATAGATATTAAGATAAAGGAGAAGCAACTTAAAGAATGTTAAACAATGTTTTTATTTACATTTATGTACCTATATAGAATAACTTATAAAAGTGTATCATTAGTGTTAAGTAGCTACATGATTTACAAGGCCGTATACAGTATTTAATACCTACCCACTGAGCAGAAAAACATTACTTGAATATTGCAACAACAATACAGTGTAAAGTAGCAAAACTACATTATAAATTTAACGTTATGTACATGTCGCAGCGGCAATGCAACTAACTTCACAATTATAGGATTATGCAATATTGCTGCAAATATCTGTAATGCTGCATGCTTAGTGGGTATTAAACTTAATTACCTACGTGTAAAATGCTAATTAAACTAATCTCTGAAAACTACTCATTAAATAAATTGTTTCTCATAAAATTGTTAAGATGTATATTGAATCGTGGGCAGAACCCGGCCGAAGTGCTACTATATTTTGTATTCTTAAATCTGGTCCAGACATAGTTTGAACATTAAAAGAAAAGAATTTTTTCCTATTTCAAAACGTTTCCGCATTGTCGCCCCCGGTTAGTTGAATCTTAACGTGAGAACAATCAAGAGCACCTATACATGTAGGAAATCTAGCTACATTAAAGAATTCTTGACAAATTTTCAATATTTCCTGATTAGTGCTTGGCATCTTAATATAGCGTGGGCGTAGTTGTGCTAAAGCACGAGAAACTTTATAAATTGCCTTTTTTGCAGTACTCATGAATTCCCATAAAATCACCAACAGCAATAAGAAAGGATCCTGTAGTATAAAATCGAATGGTTAAGAGCACCATCATAACAGGCGAAATTGCACGATTCCTAAAAACAAATATTGACAAATCTATACATTTTAAATGAAATATATATTACCTATTAGTATTGGAACTAATTGCACCACCAATTTCATTTACAATCCTGTAAACACTTTCTTTGGACATGCGAAAACTCCAAAAGAAATCATAATTATCCCACCTTCAAAATGGCCTGTTCTTTCTCTAATAGTGGATAAGCTCCTTGTCCTAATCAAATAATTTAGATACTCTATTATATCTTCATCCTCTAACATAAAATCAGCCAAAGCCAATTCCATAATTTAAAAGTAAACAACTATATAAGTTATTGAGGTTAGGTTTATTGGTTTAAACCGTGGACAACAAAGGATCAAGTTTAAACTAAGTTCACTCACTGAACTGGTATTTAAAAAACTAATAAACCGCAGAACGTAGTTTAAACTATGAACTCGGTTTAAACCTCAATTGAAAAACCGTCCCTAAGAAAAGTCTCATAGTTGGTTGTTGTTTAAGGTTGCCCTTACCGACCAATGAGCAAGTTACAACGTTTTCGTCCATTCAGTAGAGTACTTCTTAATACTTCAATCAACGGTCTTACGTATACATAAAGAATATACTAAGATAAATTACTACGGAAGAAATGCATTTAAGATTAAGACACTTTCAATATTTGTGCAATTAATTTTTTGTAATTATTCTGCTTAACAAGTTCATATAAAGGACCTGATCGATAGCTAATTTTGGAGTGAAAAGTGTCTTATAGAATCTGTTCTATATCTAACAGAGGATCAGATTAAAATAAAATACGCGTTTGAACGATCAACCAAGCGGACACAAAAGTACATTATTGGAATATGCATTTTGAGTAGACAGCGATTATTACTATGCCTCGCGTTTTGTGGTCCCATTACTAAAAAGTGTCCATTATATGATTTTTGTACTTCCAAAATAAATTTACAATTACATTACACGCCCACGTGTTAAAAGTCTTCTGGGGCTCATTATTTATGTAGTTATTATCCTATTAAAACGCATTGATATGGCCGCACATACTAACGAACGTCCACCATTTGTATGCTTCTTATGTGTTTATTCTACATCCTTTAAAAGTAGTTTGATAATCCATATGCGGTCCCATACTAACGAACGTCCATTCGCATGCATTTTATGTAGTTATTCTACATCTCAAAAAGGTACCTTGAAAACTCATATGTGGTCTCATGTTAATGAACGTCCATTCAAATGCAGTTTATGTAATTATTCTGCATCTCGAAATAGTAGCTTGGAGATTCATATGCGGTACCATACCAACGAACGTCCATTCGCATGCAATTTATGTAATTATTCTGCATCTCGTAAAATTAACTTGAAAATTCATATGCGGTCTCACACTAACGAACGTCCATTCGCATGCAACTTCTGTAATTATTCTGCATCTTGTAAAATTGACTTGAAAAGACATATTATACAGTCCCATACCAATGAACGTCCGTTTGCATGCAATTTATGTAATTATTCTGCGTCTCGTAAAACCTACTTGAAAAGACATTTGCAGTCCCATACCAACGAACGTCCATTTGCATGCAATTTATGTAATTACTCCGCATCTCGTAAAAGCGGCTTGAAACTTCATATGCAGTCCCATACTAACGAACGTCCGTTTGCATGTAATTTATGTAATTATGCTGCATCTTGTAAAGGTTACTTGAAACGTCATATGCGGTCTCATACTAACGAACGTCCATTTGCATGCAATTTATGTAATTATTCTGCAACTCGTAAAGCTGACTTGAAAATACACTTGCAGTCCCATACCAACAAACGTCTATTTGCATGCAACTTATGTAGTTATTTTGCATTTCGTAAAGGTAACTTGACAAGACATATGCGATTCCATACTAACGAACGTTCATTCGCATGCAATTTATGCACTTATTCTGCATCTTGTAAAAATAGCTTGAAAATTCATATGCAGTTCCATACTAACGAACGTCCAATTGCATCCAATTTATGTGATTACTCTGCATCACAAAATGTCTTTTACAAAAGCATGTGATTTCGCATACTAAGTAACATTGGGTTAAATGCAATTTATGTAATCAAATTATATCCTATTAAACTGATTGCAAAATTCATGATTCTCACATACTTTACGAACGCCCGTTTGCATATTTGTTATGTTCTTATTCTACACCTTACACTAGTCGGTTGAAAACTCATATAGTGAAAGTTCATTTGTGTGCGATTTGTGTAATTATTCTATACTCTGTGCAAAAATGCTTTAATCGTTAATATTTCCTCCCAATGGGTGTGAATTTGAGAACGAACTTTTTCAGCACGGAATTCCTATGTATGTAACTCGTGCGCACAAAGGTACTACATGCAAAAGTTAGTTGATATCACTAGCATTCTTCTATTTTACTTAAGTTTCCAAGAACAACAGAAGACTATTGATCGATATTTACAGGATTTATTTACTTCAGTTTTTTCACAATAAAATTTCTGGGAAGTTGCTTCACTACCACCGCCTTACCGGTTTGGTAGTATAGAAAATAATTGAAAAAGCATTATGTATTATTGAATAATATTAACTATTAATGCATTATCTGTATAAATACAATAATTTTAAAGAATTTAGAGTATTAAGCTACGTAAAAAGTAATCTTCAACGGAAGCTGAAATTTCTTGGACAGTGGTTTTCTCGTATTTCATAATAATACAAAATGTATATGATACACGTACAAACCAAAGATCGAAAAGGAACGCTACTATAACTCGTTCAAAAACATTTTAAGGCGACTACAAATATTAAGTATTATGGAACATGCAAGTTTAAACACCTTTACTAAAAGTACTATAAACTTGAAATTGTATAAGAATTTATATGCATTATAAATATGAGAAATGTAACTGTACTTTGCGATAAGTGTTAAATATATGATCATAACCTAAAATTAAGTTTGAATAAGAATGTCAGAATTATTTTCAATTAAATTTTTTAAATAATTATTTTCAACATAAAAAATTAAACAGAATTTGTTTTGCAGCTATTGGATTTTATTAGAACTGCCCATTATCAAACAATATTTCCCTAAAAATTACAATTATAACATGATCGGTAGCACCTGTAATTGCAAAGCTTTTTGATTCACATGTGTCCTTGAACTTGAATAAGGATTGTACTTACTATATTTAAGATCGACTTTTATTTTGTCGGATCGTTTGAAGTTTGTACTGTAAAATTCTATAACCTTGTACGCAATCCGCCATTACATAAGAAGTTTTTTTGTAGGAAATTTGAATATAAATAATAAAATCTACTATAATCACAGAGCGTGCTTTGTGACTATAATGCTCCTAACAGTCATATCTATTCATATCAAATGTGGATTGTCATAATAATAAAACATATTAGAACTTCTTGTTAATTATCACAAACGATTGCAAAAAAAGAAAATACAGAAATATATGGATAATATTTATACATCATACAATTTGTTTAAGGATGGGATATCTCAATTTTACGATTCTTTTTGATTGGGACTTGGATGAAAAATGTATATATATATATATATATATATATATATATATATATATATATATATTGATATGAAATTGCCCCTACGATTTAAGCCTCTATGTTATTGCTGTGATATGCCCTATTAAGCCCCACGATTTGTACGTAACATTTTTATTTGTTTACCACGACTAACTCACGGAATGCTCGCCTTCCTAATAATAAATCTTATTTTACTCTTTAAATGGATTCAAATAAATCAGTTCAAAATCACACAATATAATAATTGATAATATGTACAATGTTGTGTAACCTCAAAATTTTCCCCTGTATAGAATATTTACATTTACCAAATTTATGCTTTCCTGAAAGCCAGCAAAAATATCTTTTAATTACTTTTAAGTATCTTCAAACGTTCTAAGACGCTTTCCCTGTTTTCATATTTTCAAATGACCTTACAAATATATAATGTATAGCAAATATTAAATTTAAAACGGTTTTTAAATAATAAATGTTTAAAAATCGCTAACCTGGAACGGTCACTGGAGTTGCCTCATAATGTCTGTGGTCTGCATCTTTTGCTATGTCCGCTCTAGTTATTGGCCAGAATTATCCATTTTTGATTTCTGCTATTTTTCTTTGAATTAACTTTGAGTACCCTTTCGACCGCACTTTCAGACGTGCTTTTAGATTTGTGTTAAGGCTTATATCTCGACATGAACATCGACTTGCATATAAACTTAAATATATGACATCAACGAAAGTGGCAGCAACAAAAGCCGTCTCAATAAAAGCCCTGTTTTGTTAAATATTAAAAATAAATGTAATTAATTGTTTAACTTACGTCTATTTGTAAATTGGCATATTTTTGTCGCACAATTTTTGCACTTTCAGATTTTTACTTATCCTGAATTTTAACGTTTCACTAAATAATTTCATCACGTAAATTTCTACTGCATTTGAGCATAATTTGTGCTTTGTTGAATATGAACTGACCTTTTTATTCATTGGCCATCGTATTTATAAGCCCCTCCTACTAATCGTTTTCGTTGGCGTATTTGATGAAGGCTTGTACCTTGCCTTATCTCTGGCAGAACTCGGTATTTCTCAAAATCCCTGTCGAATTCTTGGTGACAATGCTTTATCAGTCACGCAAGCGTTCTGTATTACATAGTTATTTCTTAGGATTCCCAATTATTACCCATATTCAATCACGTAATTTTACGTTCGCAAGTTAAAAGTCCAAAACTTATCATATAATAAACCGCCTGGTGTTTACTTGTTTGTTACAGAATGCTGGTTTTCTGAACAAATATATTCTTTCTAGTCACGTATTTAGTGACGTATTAAAATGCGTTTTCTTATACATGCGTTGATATTTTCGACCTAATGATTAAATATTTGGAATGCCAATTTATCTATGTTTTCCGATAATTTATTATAATGCAATTATTTGCTTCTAAAACTATCTTTACTCGTAAATTATACTTAAACATATTATACGACGCATACATTACTCTTATAATTAAATTGTTACGTTATAAGGGGCAGCCACGTTGGGCGCCAAAAATGTTACGTTACGCAATACAAAGACAATCAAAGAAACGACAAAGAAAATCAAAGAAATAACCAACATACCATGTACGCGGCTGTAAGGAGTTAGTAATAATACCTGCAAGAAAAATAGTTAAGCAAACCTGAAGAAAAAAGAATAAGCATAGCAGCAATGATAAGTCTAAATTATTCAGTACTTTGTAGAATGTAAGAAAAAAACTGTTTGGATAATCTATATAATATAGTCACGATAAAAGCATTATAAAAATTTTTATTACAAAGTGAGGTAATATTGGGGAGTAGCAGAAACGTTTCCTCACACACCAATTAAACATAAATCAGATAAAATGTTAACAAAAGATAAATAGATAAGACACCATTGGTATGAGTAATTCAGTAGTATTGATTGTTCTTTCTTTCTTTTTTTTTATGTTTTAAAATAGCATGCAAGTCTATTGCAAAAGATATCAGAACGACAAAGATATGGCAAAGCCACGGATAGATATTTACAGTAATAACAAGTAGACAATAGTTCAACTTACAAAAGTCCTTCAGCAACGCTTCCTTGCAACGGAAGTGTGAGATTTACGATGTCCTACGCTAACGAAGCACTTCACCCTGGACTGTGAGGGTGTTGATGGAATTTCTTACACTTTACACTAATCACACCTATGTATTTCACTGGCGTTAGCAGCAGACATTATCATGCTGATGGAACTATGTAGCATTGATAAATTCTTGTTACCTCTATTTCCTGAGACAATAATTTCGAAATCTTTTGTAACACAAATCGTAAAAAAAAATGGTAATAAAAATTCAGAATCACGGGCTTTCAAGGCACGATGTAATGCATTAAACTAACAGTAACGCGAGGTGTTTTATTTGCTACCTATGGTAACAAAGAAAAATCTAATGCTTTTGAATAACGAAAATTCGCGCAAACAACGATCTATTTTAGATTCGTTGGGGTTAGAACATTCAGAAACTACAGTATCACTGTATTTAAATAATCCAAAGTATACGCTACTCTGAGAAGAAAAGGCCCACGAAACGAGATCGCACACACAGTTTAAGTATAAAAAGACAAATCAACTAAGAAAAACACAATTAGTAAAGCAACTCGTATCACTAAAACAATGTTCCGTAAAACGCACTACAAGTTCTATCACTTTTAATTACAACAGAAAAGCAACCAAAAAAACCCATTAGCAGAGCAACGCGCATCACTAAAAACCGTCCGTCAATGACCATACCACAACACTTGTGGTCAACCAAACACGTTACATGTATAGCATACTTCCTTCAAAACGGGATTAGAACTACCCACTGCTACAGTTAATATACGGCTTTTATTTCATAAAAAAAACAACTCAAATTGTGCCGCGCTTGTTCAGGAACAATACAAAAATTCTTACCGCATTAATTCTCACTATTTTCAAAGCAAAGAAGAAGCAGTATTTTTAACGTAATTAATATATAGGAACGAAGAACAAACTACGACTGCTCACTCTAATCTGTTTATTTAAACTCGTTGTTACCATGAGCTATGGTCGACTACTATCACGACTTCGTTCCTAACATAGGACACATACAAAACGTGAACGCACCATCATATCTAATAACTAATTACCGTTGTTTATCATTTTCGATAAGCCGGAAAGCAATTTACGAATAATCCAATTTAAAACTTCGTTGCAATTTATGTATTAATAATACGATGCACTCGCCTAAGGAGTTAATAATGATAAAATATAGAAATCGTAGTTACAGAAAGGTATTTGTTAATTGGGAAATAGCGTAAAATGTTAAACTATTAAAAATGCACGTTACAAATTCCCCTCTAGCAAAATAAAGACGTCGGGGTGAAAGAAAAAAAAACGACAGACAAGGAACCAAACAAAAAAATTTTTATCCGGTTTGAAGGACCAACACCAGTATAAGAGAAAGAACATTTTTCCAAAAGAAGACAAAGTCATCTATCGTAACCAACAATGACAGAATAGGTAAAGAAAGTATTAAGTAAACACCCAATGAGGACTAAAGGTTATAGCTACTTTCAAAATCGTCAAAAGACGGATGTCCCCAAAAGGGACATTTCTGTTTTCCACCTCAAAGAAAAGTTTTGGTTTCCCGCGGAGAAACCAAGAGGAAAGAAAAAAAACGAGGAAGAAAACTCGTAGCAAACCAATTAGACGACACAACTGTCAACAACAAGTGTGCAGCAAAGAAAGAAACAAGACAAAGTAAACGGCTAAGGCAAACTAGTACACCATCTAGAATACTTCCAACTGAGGTAACACAGATTCGTATGAAACGATTACTCAAGCAGAGTATGGCTAACAGACCTACAAAAGCGACCAAGTCAAAATTCCTAAAGGAAAAGAAAATAGATCTGAAGCCTACCTCAAGGAATGGATGTAGCAAGCGACTATAATAGTCAAATAGTGAACAAATGGTAGAACTAGCCAGAAGAAAAAGTCACGGGATGGGCTAGCTACAAAAAAGATGAATAGGAATACGAAAGGGGCGCCAGTGTTTTTGAACACAAGCTTATCAGAGAAAACACAAGACCAATAAGCCACCGAAAGAATACTTAAGAACAGACATAGTGAGAGAATAAAAATGACATAAAAAGATGCAAAGACAATTAAGATTAAGTTTATGATTAAAATACAATAAACAGAGACAGATGAAAAATTAAGATAAAAAAATGTTGTAAGAAAGAACCAAAAATGTATTAGAATAGGTATGTAACGCAAATCGAAAAAAAAAGAAATCGGGCCGCTCGTTTATCGAGCCCCACGTTTATCGAGCCCCACGTTTATCGAGCCATGAAGCCGCCGCCCCACGTTTATCGAGCCCCACGTTGATCGAGCCCCTTGTTAATCGTGCTCACGTTGGGCGCCAAAAATTTGTTACGTTATAAGGGGCAGCCACGTTGGGCGCCAAAAATGTTACGTTACGCAATACAAAGACAATCAAAGAAATGACAAAGAAAATCAAAGAAATGACCGGGCTCAATCGGAGAGTAGGGGGGGTTGTAGAAAGCAGACCAACATACCATGTAAGCGGCTGCAAGGAGTTAGTGATAATACCTGCAAGAAAAATAGTTACGCAAACCTGAAAAAAAAAAAAAGCATAGCAGCAATGATAAGTCTAAATTATTCAGTACTTTGTAGAATGTAAGAAAAAAACTGTTTGGATAATCTATATAATATAGTCACGATAAAAGCATTATAAAAATTTTTATTACAAAGTGAGGTAATATTGGGGAGTAGCAGAAACGTTTCCTCACACACCAATTAAACATAAATCAGATAAAATGTTAACAAAAGATAAATAGATAAGACACCATTGGTATGAGTAATGCAGTAGTATTGATTGTTCTTTCTTTCTTTTTTTTTATGTTTTAAAATAGCATGCAAGTCTATTGCAAAAGGTATCAGAACGACCAAGATATGGCAAAGCCACGGATAGATATTTACAGTAATAACAAGTAGACAATAGTTCAACTTACAAAAGTCCTTCAGCAACGCTTCCTTGCAACGGAAGTGTGAGATTCACGATGTCCTACGCTAACGAAGCACTTCACCCTGGACTGTGAGGGTGTTGATGGAATTTCTTACACTTTACACTAATCACGCCTATGTATTTCACTGGCGTTAGCAGCAGACATTATCATGCTGATGGAACTATGTAGCATTGATAAATTCTTGTTAACTCTATTTCCTGAGACAATAATTTCGAAATCTTTTGTAACACAAATCGTAAAAAAAAATGGTAATAAAAATTCAGAATCACGGGCTTTCAAGGCACGATGTAATGCATTAAACTAACAGTAACGCGAGGTGTTTTATTTGCTACCTATGGTAACAAAGAAAAATCTAATGCTTTTGAATAACGAAAATTCGCGCAAACAACGATCTATTTTAGATTCGTTGGGGTTAGAACATTCAGAAACCACAGTATCACTGTATTTAAATAATCCAAAGTATACGCTACTCTGAGAAGAAAAGGCCCGCGAAACGAGATCGCACACACAGTTTAAGTATAAAAAGACAAATCAACTAAGAAAAACACAATTAGTAATGCAACGCGTATCACTAAAACAATGTTCCGTAAAACGCACGAAAAGTTCTATCACTTTTATTTACAACAGGAAAGCAACCAAAAAATCCATTAGTAGAGCAACGGGCATCACTAAAAGCCGTCCGTCAATGACCTTACCACAACACTTGTGGTCAACCAAACACGTTACATATATAGCATACTTCCTTCAAAAAGGGATTAGAACTACACACTGCTACAGTTAATATACGGCTTTTATTTCATAAGAAAGACAACTCAAATCGTGCCGCGCTTGTTCAGGAACAATACGAAAATTCTTACCGCATTAATTCTCACTATTTTCAAAGCAAAGAAGAAGCAGTATTTTTAACGTAATTAATATATAGGAACCAAGAACAAACTGCGACTGCTCACTCTAATCTGTTTATTTAAACTCGTTGTTACCATGAGCTCTGGTCGACTACTATCACGACTTCGTTCCTAACATAAGACACATACAAAACGTGAATGCGCCATCATATCTAATAACTAATTACCGTTGTTTATCATTTTCGATAAGCCGGAAAGCAATTTACGAATAATCCAATTTAAAACTTCGTTGCAATTTATGTATTAATAATACGATGCACCCGCCTAAGGAGTTAATAAATATAAAATATAAAAATCGTAGTTACAGAAAGGTATTTGTTAATTGGGAAATAGCGTAAAATGTTAAACTATTAAAAATGCACGTTACAAATTCCCCCCTAGCAAAATAAAGACGTCGGGGTGAAAGAAAAAAAAACAACAGACAAGGAACCAAACAAAAAAATTTTTATCCGGTTTGAAAGACCAACACCAGTATAAGAGAAAGAACATTTTTCCAAAAGAAGACAAAGTCATCTATCGTAACCAACAATGACAGAATAGGTAAAGAAAGTATTAAGTAAACACCCAATGAGGATTAAAGGTTATAGCTACTTTCAAAATCGTCAAAAGACGGATGTCCCCAAAAGGGACATTTCTGTTTTCCACCTCAAAGAAAAGTTTTGGTTTCCCGCGGAGAAACCAAGAGGAAAGAAAAAAAACGAGGAAGAAAACTCGTAGCAAACCAATTAGACGACACAACTGTCAACCTCAAGTGTGCAGCAAAGAAAGATACAAGACAAAGTAAAGGGCAAAGGCAAACTAGTACACCATCTAGAATACTTCCAACTGAGGTAACACAGATTCGTATGAAACGATTACTCAAGCAGAGTATGGCTAACAGACCTACAAAAGCGACCAAGTCGAAATTCTTAAAGGAAAAGAAAATAGATCTGTAGCCTACCTCAAGGTAGCAAGCGACTATAATAGTCAAATAGTGAACAAATGGTAGAACTAGCCAGAAGAAAAAGTCACGGGATGGGCTAGCTACAAAAAGATGAATAGGAATACGAAAGGGACGACAGTGTTTTCGGACACAAGCTTATCAGAGAAAACACAAGACCAATAAGCCACTGAAAGAATACTTAAGAACAGACATAGTGAGAGAATAAAAATGACATAAAAAGATGCAAAGACAATTAAGATTAAGGTTAGGATTAAAATACAATAAACAGAAACAGATGAAAAATTAAGATAAAAAAATGTTGTAAGAAAGAACCAAAAATGTATTAGAATAGGTATGTAACGCAAATCGAAAAAAAAAGAAATAGGGCCGCTCGTTTATCGAGCCCCACGTTTATCGAGCCCCACGTGTATCGAGCCATGAAGTCGCCGCCCCACGTTTATCGAGCCCCACGTTGATCGAGCCCCTTGTTAATCGAGTCCCACGTTGGGCGCCAAAAATTTGTTGCGTTATAAGGGGCAGCCACGTTGGGCGCCAAAAATGTTACGTTACGCAATACAAGGACAATCAAAGAAATGACAAAGAAAATCAAAGAAATGACCGGGCTCAATCGGAGAGTAGGGGGTGTAGAAAGCAGACCAACATACCATGTACGCGGTTGTAAGGAGTTAGTGATAATACCTGCAAGAAAAATAGTTAAGCAAACCTGAAAAAAAAAGAATAAGCATAGCAGCAATGATAAGTCTAAATTATTCAGTACTTTGTAGAATGTAAGAAAAAAACTGTTTGGATAATCTATATAATATAGTCACAATAAAAGCATTATAAAAATTTTTATTACAAAGTGAGGTAATATTGGGGAGTAGAAGAAACGTTTCCTCACACACCAGTTAAACATAAATCAGATAAAATGTTAACAAAAGATAAATAGATAAGACACCATTGGTATGAGTAATGCAGTAGTATTGATTGTTCTTTCTTTCTTTTTTTTATGTTTTAAAATAGCATGCAAGTCTATTGCAAAAGGTATCAGAACGACAAAGATATGGCAAAGCCACGGATAGATATTTACAGTAAAAACAAGTAGACAATAGTTCAACTTACAAAAGTCCTTCAGCAACGCTTCCTTGCAACGGAAGTGTGAGATTCACGATGTCCTACGCTAACGAAGCACTTCACCCTGGACTGTGAGGGTGTTGATGGAATTTCTTACACTTTACACTAATCACACCTATGTATTTCACTGGCGTTAGCAGCAGACATTATCATGCTGATGGAACTATGTAGCATTGATAAATTCTTGTTAACTCTATTTCCTGAGACAATAATTTCGAAATCTTTTGTAACACAAATCGTAAAAAAATGGTAATAAAATTCAGAATCACGGGCTTTCAAGGCACGATGTAATGCATTAAACTAACAGTAACGCGAGGTGTTTTATTTGCTACCTATGGTAACAAAGAAAAATCTAATGCTTTTGAATAACGAAAATTCGCGCAAACAACGATCTATTTTAGATTCGTTGGGGTTAGAACATTCAGAAACTACAGTATCACTGTATTTAAATAATCCAAAGTATACGCTACTCTGAGAAGAAAAGGCCCGCGAAACGAGATCGCACACACAGTTTAAGTATAAAAAGACAAATCAACTAAGAAAAACACAATTAGTAAAGCAACGCGTATCACTAAAACAATGTTCCGTGAAACGCACGACAAGTTATATCATTTTTATTTACAACAGAAAAGCAACCAAAAAACCCATTAGTAGAGCAACGGGCATCACTAAAAACCGTCCGTCAATGACCTTACCACAACACTTGTGGTCAACCAAACACGTTACATATATAGCATACTTCCTTCAAAAAGGGATTAGAACTACACACTGCTACAGTTAATATACGGCTTTTATTTCATAAGAAAGACAACTCAAATCGTGCCGCGCTTGTTCAGGAACAATACGAAAATTCTTACCGCATTAATTCTCACTATTTTCAAAGCAAAGAAGAAGCAGTATTTTTAACGTAATTAATATATAGGAACCAAGAACAAACTACGACTGCTCACTCTAATCTGTTTATTTAAACTCGTTGTTACCATGAGCTCTGGTCGACTACTATCACGACTTCGTTCCTAACATAAGACACATACAAAACGTGAATGCACCATCATATCTAATAACTAATTACCGTTGTTTATCATTTTAGATAAGCCGGAAAGCAATTTACGAATAATCCAATTTAAAACTTCGTTGCAATTTATGTATTAATAATACGATGCACTCGCCTAAGGAGTTAATAGATATAAAATATAGAAATCGTAGTTACAGAAAGGTATTTGTTAATTGGGAAATAGCGTAAAATGTTAAACTATTAAAAATGCACGTTACAAATTCCCCCCTAGCAAAATAAAGACGTCGGGGTGAAAGAAAAAAAAAACAACAGACAAGGAACCAAACAAAAAATTTTTTATCCGGTTTGAAGGACCAACACCAGTATAAAAGAAAGAACATTTTTCCAAAAGAAGACAAAGTCATCTATCGTAACCAACAATGACAGAATAGGTAAAGAAAGTATTAAGTAAACACCCAATGAGAATTAAAGGTTATAGCTACTTTCAAAATCGTCAAAAGACGGATGTCCCCAAAAGGGACATTTCTGTTTTCCACCTCAAAAAAAAGTTTTGGTTTCCCGCGGAGAAACCAAGAGGAAAAAAAAACGAGGAAGAAAACTCGTAGCAAACCAATTAGACGACACAACTGTCAACCTCAAGTGTGCAGCAAAGAAAGAAACAAGACAAAGTAAAGGGCAAAGGCAAACTAGTACACCATCTAGAATACTTCCAACTGAGGTAACACAGATTCGTATGAAACGATTACTCAAGCAGAGTATGGCTAACAGACCTACAAAAGCGACCAAGTCGAAATTCCTAAAGGAAAAGAAAATAGATCTGAAGCCTACCTCAAGGAATGGATGTAGCAAGCGACTATAATAGTCAAATAGTGAACAAATGGTAGAACTAGCCAGAAGAAAAAGTCACGGGATGGGCTAGCTACAAAAAGATGAATAGGAATACGAAAGGGGCGCCAGTGTTTTTGGACACAAGCATATCAGAGAAAACACAAGACCAATAAGCCACCGAAAGAATACTTAAGAACAGACATAGTGAGAGAATAAAAATGACATAAAAAGATGCAAAGACAATTAAGATTAAGTTTAGGATTAAAATACAATAAACAGAAACAGATGAAAAATTAAGATAAAAAAATGTTGTAAGAAAGACCAAAAATGTATTAGAATAGGTATGTAACGCAAATCGAAAAAAAAAAGAAATCGGGCCGCTCGTTTATCGAGCCCCACGTTTATCGAGCCCCTCGTTTATCGAGCCATGAAGCCGCCGCCCCACGTTTATCGAGCCCCACGTTGATCGAGCCCCTTGTTAATCGTGCCCCACGTTGGGCGCCAAAAATTTATTACGTTATAAGGGGCAGCCACGTTGGGCGCCAAAAATGTTACGTTACGCAATACAAAGACAATTAAAGAAATGACAAAGAAAATCAAAGAAATGACCGGGCTCAATCGGAGAGTAGGGGGGGGGGTGTAGAAAGCAGACCAACATACCTTGTACGCGGCTGTAAGGAGTTAGTGATTATACCTGCAAGAAAAGTAGTTAAGCAAACCTGAAAAAAAAGAATGGGCATAGCAGCAATGATAAGTCTAAATTATTCAGTACTTTGTAGAATGTAAGAAAAAAACTGTTTGGATAATCTATATAATATAGTCACGATAAAAGCATTATAAAAATTTTTATTACAAAGTGAGGTAATATTGGGGAGTAGCAGAAACGTTTCCTCACACACCAATTAAACATAAATCAGATAAAATGTTAACAAAAGATAAATAGATAAGACACCATTGGTATGAGTAATGCAGTAGTATTGATTGTTCTTTCTTTCTTTTTTTTTGTGTTTTAAAATAGCATGCAAGTCTATTGCAAAAGGTATCAGAACGACAAAGATATGGCAAAGCCACGGATAGATATTTACAGTAATAACAGGTAGACAATAGTTCAACTTACAAAAGTCGTTCAGCAACGCTTCCTTGCAACGGAAGTGTGAGATTCACGATGTCCTACGCTAACGAAGCACTTCACCCTGGACTGTGAGGGTGTTGATGGAATTTCTTACACTTTACACTAATCACACCTATGTATTTCACTGGCGTTAGCAGCAGACATTATCATGCTGATGGAACTATGTAGCATTGATAAATTCTTGTTAACTCTATTTCCTGAGACAATAATTTCGAAATCTTTTGTAACACAAATCGTAAAAAAAATGGTAATAAAAATTCAGAATCACGGGCTTTCAAGGCACGATGTAATGCATTAAACTAACAGTAACGCGAGGTGTTTTATTTGCTACCTATGGTAACAAAGAAAAATCTAATGCTTTTGAATAACGAAAATTCGCGCAAACAACGATCTATTTTAGATTCGTTGGGGTTAGAACATTCAGAAACTACAGTATCACTGTATTTAAATAATCCAAAGTATACGCTACTCTGAGAAGAAAAGGCCCACGAAACGAGATCGCACACACAGTTTAAGTATAAAAAGACAAATCAACTAAGAAAAACACAATTAGTAAAGCAACGCGTATCACTAAAACAATGTTCCGTAAAACGCACGACAAGTTCTTTCACTTTTATTTACAACAGAAAAGCAACCAAAAAAACCCATTAGTAGAGCAACGCGAGTTAAAGTTCGGGCCTCTGGAGCTGGTTTTTTAAAAACACTTTAATACTTTAACAAAAAATTTAATAGTTTAAAATTTTGATAACTTGTACATAATACTAAAAATTAATTATTGTACTAGTGAGTAGCTTGAACAACGAAGTATGGAGTTCGAAGACTGACTGCCGGGCATTGAGCTCCCGGGCTTTTTATAATAACCTGCCCCTCACACGGCTTGTGGGAACTTGCAGATCTCATGTCTGCTTTACACTTTGTTACAATGTATTAATCTTAATTCTAAGTAACTGCGGTATGTTGACCGCCTGTGACCTGCCACCTGCAGTATCACTGTCCTCACGGATGCAAAGTTGCATTCCGTTCTCATGAACTGTCGATAACCTCTCTGGGTTATTCTTGTGTTACAATGTTGCATTGAACTTATACTTTATTTAACAATTTGTAATAATTCCTATTAGATTCAATATATCAATATATATAGGTAATTGGGGGATACATAACTCCTCCCACCGTAAATGAAAAATTAAGGTTTTTTTAATTTTTAAATGCATAAAATACATTATTTAAAATTCATTATTTCTAAAGGTATACTTATCGTTTCTTTCTTTCTTTCCTTAAATCTAGAACTGTTTCCTTCATTCTTATATCTAAGGTACATTTTGTATAATACATACATGATTACAAAAATTACTAAAATGATCAATACAATTGTCCAAACACTTATATTATTATAATGTAACTTTGGCGTTTTGAGTTCATTTAATTGTTCTTTATAACTTTCCACTAATTTCACGGCGTGGTTGAGATCGTCTAAGTCTAGATGCTCTAGCTTCATAGGTTTCTTTATTATTTCTTCGTCTTCTTGTTGTATCTTGAACTGTAGTTCCGGTAGGTTTGCAAGTTTCTTTGTTGCTATGGGATCTTGATAAACTCTGATTACTTCATCTTTCAATTTCACATAACAATCTTCTTTGAGGGTAATTAGTTTGCTTCCGATTAATGCTTGGTTATTTTCATCTTGGTTGCAGTGGATGGTTGCTATTACTTCTGTTGGAAAAATGGCTATCCATTTGTTATCTGTAACTTTTTGAATTTTCATATTAGTTATTTGCACTTGTTTGGTTTCACAGTTTTCGTAATGATTTGAGAATTTTAATAGTTGTACTTCACAAGGGCTGTCTTCTTGAATGGTTGTTGTCGTCATCGATTGACATAAATATTGATTTGGTGTTACTTCAGTACATTTTTCGTTTGTATAACCATATCTCAGTTGATTTAGGGATAGGAATTTGGTTTTGGGTATGATTACTTGGTATGTGCTAGTAACTTTTGTTAATAAATGATAATAATTATAATTGTTACTTTCTACTATCTAGATTTCTATCAAAAATATTATTTCGTTATTCTTAATGTTGCTAAAAGTTGTTGCGTTAAAGTAAGGTTGGATATTATTTGAGTAAATATTGTATTTTGTATACTGCCTAGTTTATTGGTAGTATACCGGGGTTGTTATATATTTATTATTACTTGGTTGTCCGTTCTACCTGGGTGGAGGTTGACGGTAAGGGTGATGATTGTCTATCTGAAATTACAGGGTGTCTTAGGTTTTTTAAATGAATGTACTTTGTTATTTTACCGTTGTCTACTACTGCTATGTTTATATCTGATATTTTCTTAATTTTAAATGGTCCTAAATTTCTGGGTGCTGTTTTATGTCGCTTGCTTTGAAAGTTTTTCTCATACACGGTTTGTCCTATTGAAAATTTATTTGAGTCGGTATTTTTGTTTCGGGTTGTGGTGATACGTTCTTTATCATTCTCTAATTTATCTTTTACTTTGTCATAAGTTATTTTTAGTTTTGTTTGTGGTCTTTTGCATATTGTTGATATACTTCCTTATTGTAGTGTATGTCATAGGGATTTCGTGAATCTGAATGTCCTAAGGTTAATTCTAAGGGTGTAAAATTTGTTGATGAGTGAATAGTGTTATTATAGGCGATTAGTGCGTATGACATTAAATTGGTTATATGTTCCTTTTTATAATTTATTCTTAGTAATCGAATTTGTTCTAACAGGGTTAAATGTAGTCGCTCAATTAGTCCGTTTGATTCAGGGTGGTTTTCCGTTATGAAATGAATTTTTATTTTGTGTAGTTCTAAAGTGTTTTGAATTGTCTCATTTTTAAATTCGCTACCATTGTCTAAAGTTATTGATTCGGGTGTTCCGTAAAATGTGAAATATTGTAAAAATCCTTGGGTCACGTCAATGCTATTTTTGGATGTGATTGGTATGGCTTGGCCTATTTTTGTGAATGCGTCTATAATTGTTAGATAGTTTTGCGCTTCTACTACTAGAGTATCGGCATGTAGTTTTTGAAATGGTTTGTCGGGTGTTTTGGTTAACATTAAGGGTATCTTTGGGGGTTTCCTATCGTATTTCGCTCTGTCACATAGTTCGCATTGGTTAATTAAATCTGTGGTCAAGTCCTTCATGTCTTTAAAATAATAACGTTTTATGAGTTGTTTTATTGTTTCGTTAATTCCAGGATGGTTGGTTTTTCCTTCGTGTTGATTTCTAATTACATCGTTTATTTCGTCAGGGTCGTCTAGTGTTATTAGTTTTCTAGTACATCTGATGAGTTCAGGTCCAGAGTTATTGAATAATTTAATGTATAATTCTGAAAATCTTTGGTATAAATGTTCGGTGTTAAAATAAAAATAAAATCGTTTTTTCTCGGGGGTGTATTCTTTTAAAATTTTAATTATTTGTTCCTCGTTGTCATCTTTAGTTATTTGAATTTGATATATCTTTTTGTTATCTACTTTTGTATATTTTACTGGATTGGGGTTATTTAAAACTTCGGTTATTATAAATTGGTTGGGTTTCATATCGATTGCTTCGTTTAAAATTTTAATCGCGTTTTTTGGTTCTTCGTTTTGTGTCGAATGTATTGTGTCGATCTCGTCTGGATCTTCCCTTATTTCTGCTTCGTCTACGTTTCCTATGATGGATTCCGTTTCTAATGCATTGAGTTGGATTCGACTTAAAGCGTCTGCGTTGTTGTTATAAATTCCCTTTTTATATATAATTTCGTAATCGTACTTTTCGAGTCTGATTCTCCATCTTTGTAATTTTGAATTCGGTTCTTTCAGTTTGCATAACCATACTAGTGGTCTATGGTCAGTGTATATGTAAAATTTTCTTCCGTATAAATTTGGTCTAAAATATTTTGTTGCCCAAATTATGGCTAATAACTCTTTTTCTATAGTGCTATATTTTTGTTCGGTTTCATTTAGGGTTCTGGATGCGTAGCTGATAGGTTTATCGCTACCTACTTTTCCTTGGCTCAATACTGCGCCTAATGCTACATTCGATGCGTCTGTCGTCAGTATAAATGGTTTTGTAAAGTCTGGGTATTCTAATACAGGGTGATTAGTTAATATGTTTTTAATTTTGTCTACGGCTTTAATGAAGTCTGGGGTGTGTTCAATTTTGTTTCCCTTTTTTAAACAATTTGTCAGGGGTTTGGTTATCTAAGCGTAACCTTTAATGAATTTGCGGTAGTTACCACTAAGTCCTAGAAATCCTTTAATTTCTTTGTTTGTTTTTGGCAATGGGTAATTTAGAACTGCATTTGTTTTGTCTGGATTTGGCATTACTCCTTGGAGTGTTATTACATGTCCTAAAAATGATACTTCTTTTTGTAAAAATTCACTTTTGTCTAATTGTACTTTAAAATGTGCTTGTCTAAGTCTTTCGAATACTTCTTTCAATCTTTCTATGTGTTCTACCAGTGATGTGGAATAAACTATGATGTCGTCAAGGTATACAAGGCATTTCTCATTGTGTATTCCTCGTAATATATTGTCCATGACTCTCTGGAAAGTAGCGGGTGCGTTCTTTAATCCAAATGGCATTCGTTTGTACTCGTAATGTCCTCTAGGTGTGCTGAAGGCTGTTTTTGATATATCTTTTTCTTCCATCTCTACCTGATGGTATCCTGATGCTAGGTCTAATGTTGTAAAATATTGGCATTTGCCTAATTTGTCTAAAATTTCGGTTATATTTGGTAGTGGATATTTGTCATCTACCGTTTTTTCATTTAACTTTCTATAGTCTATTACCATTCTGTACTTTCTCTTTCCGGTTGCGTCTAATTTCTTAGGTACTATTAACATGGGGCTATGCTCAATGGTGAATTGGAGTGCTGGATTATGTCTTGGTCTAATAAGTCTGCTACTTGTCTGTCAGCTTCTTCTTGGCTTGCATGAGGTAGTCTATATGCTTTTGTAAAAATTGGCTTGTTGTCTGTTAACTCGATATTATGTTTTACTGTGTTGGTGAATGTTAATGGTATTCCTTCACAATGGAATATGTCTCGGTATTCAAAACATAAGTTTTTAATTGCTCTTTCTTCTTCTTGATTGATGTCGGTATTGAAGCGGATGTTAATTAAATTTTCTCTTAACATTTCGTCATGTTCTATTGGGTTGTAATCGTTTTCTAAATTTTCGTCTATTTCCATTTCGTTAAAATTTAGTTCTTCTACGTTAATTGGGTCTGTCAATGATAATTCTACGGGATAGTCGTTTGAATTTAATATTGTGGTGGTTGCATAGTTATCTTTTATTTGCACTAAGGCGGTTGGGATTTCTACTCCTTGCTGAAATGTCATATGATTTATTATTCCTAAATTTTTGTTAGATTTTACTGGGATTTTTATTTTTCTTTCCGTTCGGGGTTCTATAGTGTATTTTTGTTCAATTTGTGTGTTTTGAAATTTAATTGGGATTTTTCCGTATTTTGTCCTTAATAAGCGATTTTTAATGTCAATGTTGGCTCCTAATTTTCTTAGAAGGTCCATTCCGATTAATCCGTCATATTTATCGTTAAATTCGAATACACAAAATTTATGTTTCATTTTAACATTAAATGTTCTTGGTAAGGGTATATTGGCTACGAATTGGTGTAGTGTTGTTTGGTGGGCTGTTTTAATTTTAAATGGTTCTCTTTCTACGTAATCTAAATAGTGTTTTTGTACGGTTCTGGGGCTAATTAATGTTTTTGATGATCCGGTGTCAATTAATAGTTTGAATTTGGCGTGGGGTATTTCTATGTATGGTAATACTAAGTGATTTATGTTATTTAAGTTTATTAAGTTTGGTTGTCTATGAATGGGTCCATTTGAAAATTTGAGTTCGAGTTTTCTTCATCATACTCCTCGTAAGTTTCGTATTGTTCGTCACGTTCGTAAGTTTCTGCATGGTTTGTTTCATTGTTCGTAGGTGTCTCAATGTCATTATTCTGGTCAGTGTCAAATTTTTCTATTTCTTGATGAAATAATTCTTCCGATGTAAAATTACGTTTCTGATGAGGGTTTGGTCGGATATGTGTTATTTTTGTGTTTTGTCTGGTGTTACCAGATGAGGTGTCCATTGGTGTTGGTTTGTAATAATTATTAGGGTTGTTATTATTATTAGTCATTGGTGTATTTCTATTGGGGTTTGCGTTGAATGCTGGTCTTTGTTGGTTTAGGTTTTGATTAAATCTCGGTTGGAATGCGGGTTTCGTAAAAGTTGGGTTGAATGTTAGTCTTGAAAAATTTTAAATTGATTATTAAAATTTGTATTGTTGAAACTTGGGTTATTAATTCGCGGTTGATTTGTTTGTGCGTTAAAGGGTGTGAATTTTTGTTGAGGGATTGTTTGTCTTGTAGCTTGTATGGTTTTTATGGGTAAATAGCTTTTATTCGCGTTGGGGTTGTATAGTCTGTTGCGGTAATACATTACATTTTCTTCTTCTATTACTAGGCTCATAGCTTCTTCTAGATTTTGGGGTCGTTGGAATCTGATTTTATCCAATAGTCGTTTTGGTAAAGCGTTTATGTATGTGTCTAGTGCCATTTCGTCATACATTTTTGTTTTTAAATGTCTAACGTTTTGATCGGGTTCTTCGATTTTTAATTTGGTTAAAATTAAACTTCTCACGTCTTGGCATTTCATTCCGAATTGGTAGGGGGATTGATTGTGTTCCATTCTAAGGTTTATTAGGTCTCGTACCAGGCATTTTATATTACGTTGGTCCCCAAAATATGCAATTAGTAGCTGTTTAAACTCTTGCCATTCCTGTAAGTCGTCCCTACTGGCGATTAAGGTTAGTGCCCTTCCGGCTAGTTTACTTATTACTAAGCATATAAGCAATGAATTTCTTTGGTCACCTCCGGGTTTGTAGAAGGTTTTTAGGAACATTTCACATGCTCCAATGAAATTTGAGAGATGGGCCTGCGTGCCATCGAACGTCTGTATTGTCTCTAAATAGAGACGTAAGTCTGTGTTACTCATGTTGGTTAAGGGTTGTTTTCGATTTTTGGGAAATTTAAAAAAATTTTTGAATTAAGGTTTATTTCGCTATTTGTATTGTTACTCTTGCTTCAGATTTATTAATTTTCCGTTTGGGTTGTAAAAATTCAAATTTTGTAGAAATTGGGGTTGGTTTTGTTATTTGTAGCGTTTATTATGCTTTGGATGTATTAATTTTTCTTTTGGATTAAGTAATTTCGAATTTTGTAAAAATTGGGGTTGGTTTTGCTATTTGTGATGTTAACTTTGCTTTGGTTTTATTAATTTTTCTTTTGGATTGAGTAATTTCGAATTTTGTAAAAATTGAGATTTATTTTGCTATTTTCGGCGTTATTTTTTGGTCAGGATTTGTTAATTTTTAGTTTAGATTGTGGAAATAAAAATTGGTAAAAATTTGAGATTAATTTCGTACTTGTAGTATTAATTTTGGTTTGGATTTATTAATTTTAAGTTTAGATTGCGTCGAGTTATTTTTTAAAATCGCAGTCGTTGTTATTTATATTTAATTACACAGTGCGGTGATGTACTTGTGAGATAGGTATTCAATAATGTTGAATTTAATTACCGTAGTCTTGGATCAATTGTTTTTATGCAGTTTTTAATTTGTCTTGAGTTCCTGTTTCTTAAGGAATCTTAAATGGATGGATTTATTCTCGTTTAGCGTTGTTTTAGTTCTGTTAACTCGTAACTAATAATCTTTCCGTGGGTTTTACTGAGTTGCGTAATTATGACCTGAGGTTAATTACGTCTGCACTTTATTGTTGAAATTGAATACTAAAGGATGCAATCTTTGTTACTTTGTAATAATTGCGTACATGTGACTATACTTGTTGAGATTATTAACACTTACAGGTGTTAATAGAATTTATAGGAATTACTTTCCGTACTTTGCATAAAGTGTTACGTCTAGTTTTTATTTTTAAATACCTCGGTGTTCACGACTTGTAATTGAATCTCTCCGTAATGTTAGTTTTCAGCGTTTTAATTATGAGCGTATGATAACGTTTTAGCGTTATTCTGTATTCGTATTGGAATAATGCACTTTATAAATGCTGATTAATTAATTGAAAGATGTTTAGATTTCGTTGCAATTGTACACGCTTTTATGGATTAATTACTTGTAGGTATTAATGTAGAAACTGCGTTGCTTTATTATGTCGTGATGGATTTAATACTTATGATGCGAATTGTGTTGTTGAAAGTTAAACTTTAGTACTGTGCAAGGATTCTGAAAGCGATTTTCTCTGAGTTTTAATTGTATAACAAAGGATGCTTTCTTCGCGTATTTTGCTTATCTAGGTGGTTTTAGGTTACCGTAGCAGAGTGTTTTGCTATAATTTTATAAGGTCAATGGTTTTAATAATCGTTCCGTACTGTTTGTTCGAATTAGCTTTAGCTTTGAAATTAAATTGCGTTCTGTGTTTTTTAGTTTGCCGGATTGAAAACGTGCTTTTGAATCGCTGGTTAATGTTTCTTATTTTGGTGTTTAGTGACTGTGCGCCCGTTATTTTTTTTGGATTATTTTGAGTTCGTTCTATTAATTATGGTAAGGATCTCTTTTAAATTCAATTCTTATTTACTTTAAAAGAAAATTTCTTTTAAAATTCAAGTTTCATTTGCTTTTTAAAGAAAAAATTATCTCTTTAACATTCGTCTCATAAGTTAATACTTTCTCGTTTTGAAAATAATTCACTTTGAACTATTTTCAAAAAAAATATTCATAATAATAAAATACATAAAACAATAGTAATCAATAATTATAATACTAGCATATATCAATTATAGTTTTTGGTTTAAAAGAAAATTATGGAAATGAACTTACATTAATTTCATCTGTTTCTTTGGTGGGTTCGATCGATTCTGTATCTTGTCCACCTTGGTTTGTTTGTTGGCCTTAGACAATTTTTGTTCCTTGTCCAACTTGGTTTGTTGCTGGATTCAGACTATGCTTGTTCTTCCTCCAACTTGGTTTGGGTTCTGCCAAAATTTCGAATTAAAATTCTTGGTCACCAATCTTCCGATTTTTGGATTTTCAGTGCCCTTTTGACATCCGTTACGACTGCGCCAGTTAAAGTTCGGGCCTTTGGAGCTGGTTTTTTAAAAACACTTTGATACTTTAACAAAAAATTTAATAGTTTAAAATTTTGATAACTTGTACATAATACTAAAAATTAATTATTGTACTAGTGAGTAGCTTGAACAACGAAGTATGGAGTTCGAAGACTGACTGCCGGGCATTGAGCTCCCGGGCTTTTTATAATAACCTGCCCCTCACACGGCTTGTGGGAACTTGCAGATCTCATGTCTGCTTTACACTTTGTTACAATGTATTAATCTTAATTCTAAGTAACTGCGGTATGTTGACCGCCTGTGACCTGCCACCTGCAGTATCACTGCCCTCACGGATGCAAAGTTGCTTTCCGTTCTCATGAACTGTCGATAACCTCTCTGGGTTATCCTTGTGTTACAATGTTGCATTGAACTTATACTTTATTTAACAATTTCTAATAATTCCTATTAGATTCAATATATCAATATATATAGGTAATTGGGGGATACATAACTCGCGCATCACTAAAAACCGTCCGTCAATGACCTTACCACAACACTTGTGGTCAACCAAACACGTTACATATATAGCATACTTCCTTCAAAAGGGATTAGAACTACACACTGCTACAGTTAATATACGGCTTTTATTTTATAAGAAATACAACTCAAATCGTGCCGCGCTTGTTCAGAAACAATACGAAAATTCTTACCGCATTAATTCTCACTATTTTCAAAGCAAAGAAGAAGCAGTATTTTTAACGTAATTAATATATAGGAACCAAGAACAAACTACGACTGCTCACTCTAATCTGTTTATTTAAACTCGTTGTTACCATGAGCTCTGGTCGACTACTATCACGACTTCGTTCCTAACATAAGACACATACAAAACGTAAATGCACCATCATATCTAATAACTAATTACCGTTGTTTATCATTTTCGATAAGCTGGAAAGCAATTTACGAATAATCCAATTTAAAACTTCATTGCAATTTATGTATTAATAATACGATGCACTCGCCTAAGGAGTTAATAAATATAAAATATAGAAATCGTAGTTACAGAAAGGTATTTGTTAATTGGGAAATAGCGTAAAATGTTAAACTATTAAAAATGCACGTTACAAATTCCCCCTTAGCAAAATAAAGACGTCGGGGTGAAAGAAAAAAAAAACAACAGACAAGGAACCAAACAAAAAATTTTTTATCCGGTTTGAAGGACCAACACCAGTATAAGAGAAAGAACATTTTTCCAAAAGAAGACAAAGTCATCTATCGTAACCAACAATGACAGAATAGGTAAAGAAAGTATTAAGTAAACACCCAATGAGGATTAAAGGTTATAGCTACTTTCAAAATCGTCAAAAGACGGATGTCCCCAAAAGGGACATTTCTGTTTTCCACCTCAAAGAAAAGTTTTGGTTTGCCGCGGAGAAACCAAGAGGAAAGAAAAAAAACGAGGAAGAAAACTCGTAGCAAACCAATTAGACGACACAACTGTCAACCTCAAGTGTGCAGCAAAGAAAGAAACAAGACAAAGTAAACGGCAAAGGCAAACTAGTACACCATCTAGAATACTTCCAACTGAGGTAACACAGATTCGTATGAAACGATTACTCAAGCAGAGTATGGCTAACAGACCTACAAAAGCGAAAAAGTCGAAATTCCTAAAGGAAAAGAAAATAGATCTGAAGCCTACCTCAAGGTAGCAAGCGACTATAATAGTCAAATAGTGAACAAATGGTAGAACTAGCCAGAAGAAAAGTCACGGGATGGGCTAGCTACAAAAGATGAATAGGAATACGAAAGGGGCGCCAGTGTTTTCGGACACAAGCTTATCAGAGAAAACACAAGACCAATAAGTCACCGAAAGAATACTTAAGAACAGACATAGTGAGAGATTAAAAATGACATAAAAAGATGCAAAGACAATTAAGATTAAGTTTAGGATTAAAATACAATAAACAGAGACAGATGAAAAATTAAGATAAAAAAATGTTGTAAGAAAGAACCAAAAATGTATTAGAATAGGTATGTAACGCAAATCGAAAAAAAAAGAAATCGGGCCGCTCGTTTATCGAGCCCCCACGTTTATCGAGCCCCACGTTTATCGAGCCATGAAGCCGCCGCCCCACGTTTATCGAGCCCCACGTTGATCGAGCCCCTTGTTAATCGTGCTCACGTTGGGCGCCAAAAATTTGTTACGTTATAAGGGGCAGCCACGTTGGGCGCCAAAAATGTTACGTTACGCAATACAAAGACAATCAAAGAAATGACAAAGAAAATCAGAGAAATGACAGGGCTCAATCGGAGAGTAGGGGGGGTGTAGAAAGCAGACCAACATACCATGTACGCGGTTGTAAGGAGTTAGTGATAATACCTGCAAGAAAAATAGTTAAGCAAACCTGAAAAAAAAAGAATAAGCATAGCAGCAATGATAAGTCTAAATTATTCAGTACTTTGTAGAATGTAAGAAAAAAACTGTTTGGATAATCTATATAATATAGTCACGATAAAAGCATTATAAAAATTTTTATTACAAAGTGAGGTAATATTGGGGAGTAGCAGAAACGTTTCCTCACACACCAATTAAACATAAATCAGATAAAATGTTAACAAAAGATAAATAGATAAGACACCATTGGTATGAGTAATGCAGTAGTATTGATTGTTCTTTCTTTCTTTTTTTTATGTTTTAAAATAGCATGCAAGTCTATTGCAAAAGGTATCAGAACGACAAAGATATGGCAAAGCCACGGATAGATATTTACAGTAATAACAGGTAGACAATAGTTCAACTTACAAAAGTCGTTCAGCAACGCTTTCTTGCAACGGAAGTGTGAGATTCACGATGTCCTACGCTAACGAAGCACTTCACCCTGGACTGTGAGGGTGTTGATGGAATTTCTTACACTTTACACTAATCACACCTATGTATTTCACTGGCGTTAGCAGCAGACATTATCATGCTGATGGAACTATGTAGCATTGATAAATTCTTGTTAACTCTATTTCCTGAGACAATAATTTCGAAATCTTTTGTAACACAAATCGTAAAAAAAAAAGGTAATAAAAATTCAGAATCACGGGCTTTCAAGGCACGATGTAATGCATTAAACTAACAGTAACGCGAGGTGTTTTATTTGCTACCTATGGTAACAAAGAAAAATCTAATGCTTTTGAATAACGAAAATTCGCGCAAACAACGATCTATTTTAGATTCGTTGGGGTTAGAACATTCAGAAACTACAGTATCACTGTATTTAAATAATCCAAAGTATACGCTACTCTGAGAAGAAAAGGCCCGCGAAACGAGATCGCACACACAGTTTAAGTATAAAAGACAAATCAACTAAGAAAAACACAATTAGTAAAGCAACGCGTATCACTAAAACAATGTTCCGTAAAACGCACGACAAGTTCTATCACTTTTATTTACAACAGAAAAGCAACCAAAAAAACCCATTAGTAGAGCAACGGGCATCACTAAAAGCCGTCCGTCAATGACCTTACCACAACACTTGTGGTCAACCAAACACGTTACATTTATAGCATACTTCCTTCAAAAAGGGATTAGAACTACACACTGCTACAGTTAATATACGGCTTTTATTTCATAAGAAAGACAACTCAAATCGTGCCGCGCTTGTTCAGGAACAATACGAAAATTCTTACTGCATTAATTCTCACTATTTTCAAAGCAAAGAAGAAGCAGTATTTTTAACGTAATTAATATATAGGAACCAAGAACAAATTGCGACTGCTCACTCTAATCTGTTTATTTAAACTCGTTGTTACCATAAGCTCTGGTCGACTACTATCACGACTTCGTTCCTAACATAAGACACATACAAAACGTGAATGCACCATCATATCTAATAACTAATTACCGTTGTTTATCATTTTCGATAAGCCGGAAAGCAATTTACGAATAATCCAATTTAAAACTTCGTTGCAATTTATGTATTAATAATACAATGCACTCGCCTAAGGAGTTAATAAATATAAAATATAGAAATCGTAGTTACAGAAAGGTATTTGTTAATTGGGAAATAGCGTAAAATGTTAAACTATTAAAAATGCACGTTACAAAATGGTATCGGATTATTACTAAATGAGCTTCTTTCTCATACATTAGATAAAATATGCTTTACATACAGTGTCCTCGCAATTGACTTTTTGTAGAATAGTCGATTTACTCCTATAATTGATGGAATTATTTGATTTTCTTAAAGTTAAAGTTATTTATATCTATCCTACGACCCCTATGACTTAATCTACCTTTAAACTACCCTCTTATCATAACAATATATATTGTAATGGATTTAAAGGGTTAAATTTGGGTATAAACAATGCAATTTCAAACACCCCGTATAGAGGAAACAACCATAATTTACGTGCGAAATTTATTTCATGTAAATTTAAAGTAACAAATAATACCATAATTTTATAATTAGTGATTAAAAATTCATAGATTCGTAAAGAAAACAAATTGTATAAGCCAATAGAAATTATTAATTAATTTAATTCAGTTTAATTCAAAGGGTTATAACGTCAGACAACGCATAAGAGCGTGAAAAATCGATAATTTCAAGGCGAAACGCTTTACTAACAAACAAACAGACATCAAATATATGAAATACCTTGAAACGCAAACTCCTAGAAATGTTATTTTAAAACGATCGTTAATTGAACACCTGCATGTTTTGAAAAGTCGACTACTATGTATTTTTAGAGTATAACAAGCAAGTTTCAAAGTATATTGGTTAACCGACAGCCGCAAAGCACGTATACAATTCCACGTGGGGTAGATATCACGCGGACAGTATTATCAATTTTCTACCACTCAAGCAAGGTTAGAAGGAAACATATAATATGCATAGAAAAAGAATAGAGTTAATACAGGCGGGGTTTCAAGACGTCACTAAAAGGTATCATTGGTCTAAATAGTTAGTTGTACAACAGACGAGCACGGGACAGATGAATACGGGTTTTTCGGAAAGTAGCATTGCGACGAGCTAAATTTCGGGGAGGTTGAAAGCGGTTATACAAAATTTGAAGAAAGAGTTAGTTCAATTAAATATTTCGCGTTAAGAGGGTTTGGAGAGGTTACATTTTGAATCCTATAAATGTGAAAGAGGAGTTATTAAATTTCTCTTTGATTTTCTTTAATTTGCACCGCTTAAGACGTGCAAAAATCTACTAAAGAGCTTGTAAGTATTAACACTTATCAATTAAATAGTACAGTGTTAGATTGTTGTGGCCTGATACTTTGAATGCGGATAGTGTCGAGTTTATTTATATTTAACTAAGGTACAACGTATACTGTAACAAGCTCGTAACGTAAATTAAATTATGCAATAATAAAAAAAAGTGTAAGATACTTGGATTTGGATATTGAGATGGACCTTGAATGAGTAGCATGCAGCGCAACGTAGATGGTGTTCATCTATAAATAGCTGGAGGCGGCAAGCAGCGCTTAATCACTAGACCGAGGGTTCAGGAACATAATACATCGTCAACAGAGATGGAATCTTCAAGTTTCCAGGTAACGCATTTGAATTTGATGGTTTTTTATAAACTGTGGAATTATTTGTGATGTGTGAGAGTGAGCTTTGATTGTATTTTTCGTTATTTTGCGTATTGAAAAGAATACGTATAGCTAACTTTTATTATGGTATTTGAATATAAATCTAAAGGCGTACGTAAAGCTTATTAACGTTCCTCATGAATTTAATTTTTTATTGTTAAGAGTAAATGGGTTTTTTTGTTGTGTTTGTAGTAAGAGTATGCAAAGTAAAAAGCATACATAAAAAAAATAAACTGGGTTATCATGAGCTCACCATACTCCAGAGTGTACTAATTAGAAATAATTATAAATAAAAAAATAAGGTGTTATTCAGGGCCCATTTACTCCTGTTACATTAAATCTGTTTGATATTTCAATTTAAAATCCAGGACTATACAAAGATAGAATTTATTGAGGTAGCTTAAGCACCAAAATGTACATAATCTTGAATTATTATTTGTAAATAGTGGTAAATAAATATTGTATGATTGTTGTATTATTTTATTGAGAGTGTGCGTGAACGGTAAAGAGCATGATAGTAAATCTAGGTATCCAAGACGAGGCCCACCTGAGCTAGCTAGGGAGCGGTTGAAGAAATCAAAGTTGATGGAAGCAGAATCTGGGTAAGAAATTTTTTTAAAAAATTTTCTATTTTTTGAAATTTTCGATATCTGTAAATTAAGAATTTTTGATTTAACTGAGGGCCAGAGCGAAGTTACACGAAGTTACAAGTTCAGATTTTTACGCTGATTACGAATATGCTATACACTATTCGATATCTCATTTACTTTTCGAGTTATCCGACTTTAAAATCGAAATTTTACAACCAACGAAAGTTTTTATTAATAAAAATAATTATAACTTAAATTCAATTATTATTGTAAATGTGAACTATATTTAATAATGAATATTCGTAAGTTTGAATGTGAGTCGTACATGCGACGCAAATTTTTTCAAATAAAGCTGCCTTCAAGATGTACTTAAAAAGAATTCACACTCATTCAAATATATTCCAATGCTTGGTTAATGGTAAGCATTTTAAATGTATAGAATGTAATAAAGGTTACGGGTGTGGAACAATTATCACATCTATCCGGACCTCTTTTTTGGATTGTGACGTTTGAAATTTGTAGGTTTCTCGCCTGTCGCACACAGATAAATTATAAGTTGGAAGAGACGTTCTGTTATTATTTGTTCACCGACTTTTAAAGTCAAAATCCATAAGATATTACTAAATTTGCTCCTTAATTTGCCTTCCCAAACTCTGCCATAGAATCATGCCGAAATTTTTCTCTAGTCGTAACTCGTTAACGAAGCATTTTCAGACCTATGTTCATATGAAATTTTTTCATTATTTTTGTTAGTAAACTGAGCTCAGCATGCGTCGGTAACACTATGTGAAATACTCTGTAGACTAAAAACGGCAAATGATAAATGCTTTTCATTTTCATTCCGACGACCGCACATTGCTTATAAAACCAATTGGAACATTTACGAACTTTTGCAGCTCCATCAGCATTTTTCAAAAAGTGCCCACACTTTTCCACTCTCATTCCCTAAAAATCAATATTTTACTCAAAAACAGCATTTTCAATTCCACAAAAGCTTTTTTAACATGTTCATTTCTGAGATTTTTGCTATTTCAAGGCAATTTCTATGTTCTGATGTTTCCATTCTCCATTACACCTATTTGCAATTGAAAACCCAAATAAATGCCATTATGTATATTAGATAGAAAAATTAATGTTCCCTAATAAACCATTTCAGATGTTGAATGTTTATTATAACCCAACAGTCTGCGTTGAAGCAAAATTTGTTATGTCCACAAACCATATAATCTATAGTAATAGTAATATTTGACCGTTTTACTTTCCTTCCGTAAGTTTCTTACTAAATATGACTTACTCTTGGGGTTAATTGAATAATTAAAGTAACCCGTGGGTTCTTTAATATTTTCAAATGGAACCAGTTTACTTTAAGGAAGGATTTCCTTAAAATAATGGAACGCTAATATCTTCCGACTATGCTAGGGGTCTATTCCTCGGGTAGAGCTTATGAGGATTGGTCGTGGTTCTTTTTACAAAACATTATTTGCTTACTAGGGCTTGATTCATACCAAAACAGGAGTTTAGGGAGGGCGCCACCAAGTCATTAAATTTTAAACACAGGGTTTCCTTAAGAGGGACTTGGAAGTCCTTAGAGAGGAATATTGTATTAACTGCTTTTGCAGGTGCTGTAAAGAAAATTGAATTAAAATAACAAAGTGAGGACACAAGAGATATACTCTTGCTACCTCATAAAAAATAGCTGAAAAGATTAATTATGGACACAATTTTATAAACACAAATATTAGGCATCAAATTCTGAAAGAGCAATTAGAGCTTCTTTGTTAAATCGGAGCTACAACTATCATTACCTCGAAGGTATTTATGCCTTTTGTTCATTGACCTGGTTGCACTATTTCTGAACTCACTTGTTCAAAATACAACAATTAATTAAGAGAATTAAATGTTGATTCTTTAATTAAAAGTTGTTTCATCATAAAAAATTGTATGTACAAAATTTACGTTTAAAAAGGTTAATATAATTTCTTCTACTCTGAGGTAGAACTATAAATTTGAATGAAATATCAAGAACTTTAAGCGTTTCTTTTTACTACAAAAAATTAACTCAAATCAATACCAAAAATACCAGATCTGCTATTCGGTTTACAAATGTATATGAAAATATTGAAAATGTCTAATAATTCACGATAGTGAAACTAGCAGCCAAAAGTAGCGGCCGATTCTAAAAGCCGTGATTGTGAACCAGCCACACCCTATCGTATAGTATACTCTAATGTAAAAAGACATAACTTTTAACTACGATAGCAATTGAGGGGCGCCTAATTATTGTAGTAGTAAAATTCTGCCAATACAACATGATTTCGCTAAAGACACGCTAAATGATGATTCGTAGGGACACTCATAAATTGCTACTCGAGAATGTAGCATACATAGTGCACAATGCAATCAAGCAAAATAGTGTTCCAAATGGTACACAGTATCCATAAATAATAGATCAGCCAAATGCTGAGGCGCAGGGATACCGAAAAATGGCCCGAGGATGTAGCTTGTGTTGTGCGAATTTCAACCAAGTAAAATAATGTTCCAAATGGTTCACAGTATTCATAAACAATAAAGCAGCCAAATTCTGAGGCGTAGGGATACCGAAAAATGGCCCAAACATGTCGCTTGCATTGTGCGCATTGCAACCAAGCAAAATAATGTTCCAAATGGTTTACAGTATCCATAAATAATAGAGCAGCCAAATGCTGAGGCGTAGGGATACCGAAAAATATCCCGAGGATGCAGCTTGCGTTGTACGAATTTCAACCAAGTAAAATAATGTTCCAAATGATACACAGTATACATAAATAGTAGATCAGCCAAATGCTGAGGCGTAGTCGAAATGCCATCGTAAATAATGGCCCGAGGGTGTATCATAGACATTGTGCAGAATTTGAGGCGAGATACCAAGTAAAATAGGTCCGAAATGTAGCATACATAGTGCACATTGCAATCAAGCAAAATAGTGTTCCAAATGGTACAGTATCCATAAATACTAGATCAGCCAAATGCTGAGGCGCAAGGATACCGAAAAATGGCCCGAGGATGTAGCTTGTGTTGTGCGAATTTCAACCAAGTAAAATAATGTTCCAAATGGTTCACAGTATTCATAAACAATAGACAGCCAAATCTGAGGCGTAGGGATACCGAAAATGGCCCGAAACATGTCGTTGCATTGTGCGCATTGTCAACCGCAAAATAATGTTCCAAATGGTTTACAGTATCCATAAATAATAGAGCAGCCAAATGCTGAGGCGTAGGGATACCGAAAAATATCCCGAGGATGCAGCTTGCGTTGTACGAATTTCAACCAAGTAAAATAATGTTCCAAATGATACACAGTATACATAAATAGTAGATCAGCCAAATGCTGAGGCGTAGTGATATCGTATAATGGCCCGAGGGTGTATCTAGCATTGTGCGAATTTCAACCAAGTAAAATAGTGTTCCAAATGGTTCACAGTATCTATAAATAATAGAGCAGCCAAATGCTGAGGCGTAGTGATACCGAAAAATGGCCCGAGGATTAAGCGTGCTTTGTGCGAATTTTAAGCAAGTAAAATAATGTTCAATGATACACAGTATACTAAATGGCGAAATCTGAGGCGTAGTGATACGTATATGGCCCAGTGTAAATTGCATTCAAGCAAGCTAATATCGTAATGGTTCACAGTATCTATATCAGAGTATCCTTACGCCTCAGTATTTGCCTGCTCTATTATTTATAGATACTGTGAACCATTTGGAACATTATTTTACTTGGTTGAAATTCGCACAACGCAAGCTACATCCTTAAGCCATATTTCGGTATCCGTACGCCTCAGCATTTGGCTGCTCTATTATTTATAGATACTGTGTACCATTTGGAAGATTACTTTACTTGGCTGAAATTCGCACAACACAAGCTACATCCGCAGGCCATTTTCCGTATTCCTACGCCTCAGAATTTGGCTGCTTTATTATTTATGGATACTGTGAACCATTTGGAAAATTATTTTACTTGGCTGAAATTCGCACAATGCAAGCTACATATTCGGGTTATTTTCCGTATCTCTACGCCTTAGAATTTGGCTGCTCTATTATTTATGGATACTGTGAACCATTTGGAACTTTATTTTACTTGGTTGAAATTTGCACAATGCAAGCTACATCCTCGGGCCATTTTTCGGTATCCCTGCGCCTCACAATTTGGCTGCTCTGTTATTTATGGATGCTGTGAACCATTTGGAACATTATTTTACTTGGTTGAAATTCGCACAACGTAAGCTACATCGTCGGGCCATTTTTCGGTATCCCTACGCCTTAGCATTTGGCTGCTCTATAATTTATGGATACTGTGAACCATTTGGAACATTATTTTACTTGGTTGAAATTCTCACAATGCAAGCTACATCCTCAGGCCATTTTGCGGTATTCCTACTCCTCAGAATTTGGCTGGTCTGTTATTTATGGATGCTGTGTACCATTTGGAACATTATTTTACTTGGTTGAAATTCGCACAACGCAAGCTACATCCTGGGGCCATTTTTCGGTATTCCTACGCCTCAGCATCTGGCTGATCTATTATTTATGGATACTGTGTACCATTTGGAACATTATTTTACTTGGTTGAAATTCGCACAACGCAAGCTACATCCTCGAAGCTATTTTTCGGTATTCCCACGCCTCACAATTTGGTGGCTCTGTTATTTATGGATGCTGTGAACCATTTGGAAATTATTTTACTTGGTTGAAATTCGCACAACGTAAGCTATATTCTCGGGCCATTTTTCGGTATCCCTACGCGTTAGCATTTGGCTGCTCTATTATTTATGAATACTGTGAACCATTTGGAACATTATTTTACTTGGTTGAAATTCACACAACGCAAGCTACATCCTGGGCCATTTTTCGGTATCCCTACGCCTCAGAATTTGGCTGCTCTGTTATTTATGGATGCTGTGTACCATTTGGAACATTATTTTACTTGGTTGAAGTTCGCACAACGCTGGCTACATCCTCGGGCCATTTTTCGGTATTCCTACGCCTCAGCATATGGCTGATCTATTATTTATGGATACTGTGTACCATTTGGAACATTATTTTACTTGGTTAAAATTCGCACAACGCAAGCTACATCCTCGGGCCATTTTTCGGTATTTCTACGCCTCAACATCTGGCTGATCTATTATTGATGGACACTGTGTATCATTTGGAACATTATTTTACTTGGTTGAAATTCGCACAACGCAAGCTACATCCTCGGGCTATTTTTCGAAATCCTTACGCTTCAGAATTTAGCTGCTCTGTAATTTATGGATGCTGTGAACCATTTGGACCATTATTTTACTTGTTTGAAATTCACACAACGCAAGCTACATCCTGGGCCATTTTTCGGTATCCCTACGCCTCAGCATTTGGCTGCTCTATTATTTATGGATACTGTGGACCATTTGGAACTTTATTGTACTTGGTTGAAATTCGCACAACGCAAGCTACATCCTCGGGCCATTTTTTGGTATCCCTACACCTTAGCATTTGGCTGCTCTATTATTAATGGATACTGTTGACCATTTGGAACTTTATTGTACTTGGTTGAAATTCTCACAATGCAAGCTACACTCTCGGGCTATTTTTCGGTATCCCTATTGTAAATTAATTAACTAGAATAATGTGCTGGCGCGTCTTATTAGTTTTTGTGGACTGTATTGCGAAGGTATAACAAAACGCGAGCTTTAAATGCGAAAATTGTATGCATGTAAAAATAAACAGAAGCGATAAATTCACTCACCAATATTGTCCTTGGTGTGTGGTCCTCTTCAATGTTGCTGCAATGCCCCGGGGTAGTAAGTTGAATGCACTGTTACAAGCACTATACTTTATTGATTGCATAGCTTGTTCCGCACAACCGTCCCGGTACTAGGTCGAAAGAAGAGTAATCGATAAATGTAACAAAGCCACTTTCGCACGCGTTTACTAGAGGCGCAAGCGCACTGCACAACTTTATTTCATTATAGTTTGAGTTAATTAATACGAAACACCTATGCCTCAGAATTTGGCTGCTCTGTTATTAATGGATGCTGTGAACCATTTGGAACATTATTTTACTTGTTTGAAATTTGCACAACGCAAGCTACATCCTCGGGCCATCTTTCAGTATTCGTACGCCTTAGAATTTGGCAGCTCTGTTATTTATGGATGCTGTGAACCATTTGGAACATTATTTTACTTCGTTAAAATTCGCACAACGCAAGCTACATTTTTCGGTATCCCTGCGCCGCAGCATTTGGCTGCTCTATTATTTATGGATACCGTGCACCATTTGGAACTTTATTGTACTTGGTTGAAATTCGCACAACGCAAGTTACATCCTCGGGCCATTTTTCGGTATCCCTACGCCTCAGCATTTGGCTGCTTTATTATTTATGGATACTGTGGACCATTTGGAACTTTATTGTACTTGGTTGAAATTCGCACTATGCAAGCTACACCCTCGGGCCATTTTTCGGTATCCCTACGCCTTAGCATTTGGCTGCTCTGTTATTTATGGATGCTGTGAACCATTTGCAACATTATTTTACTTCGTTAAAATTCGCACAATGCAAGCTACACCCTCGGGCCATTTTTCGTTATCCCTACGCCTTAGCATTTGGCTTCTCTATTATTTATGGATGCTGTGAACCATTTGGAACATTATTTTACTTCGTTAAAATTCGCACAACGCTAGCTACATCCTCGGGCCATTTTTCGGTATCCATACGCCTCAGCATTTGGCTGCTCTATTATTTATGGATACCGTGCACCATTTGGAACTTTATTGTACTTGGTTGAAATTCGCACAATGCAAGCTACACCCTCGGGCCATTTTTCGGTATCCCTACGCCTTAGCATTTGGCTGCTCTGTTATTTATGGATGCTGTGAACCATTTGGAACATTATTTTACTTCGTTAAAATTCGCACAACGCAAGCTACATCCTCGGGCCATTTTTCGGTATCCCTACGCCGCAGCATTTGGCTGCTCTGTTATTTATGGATACTGTGAACCATTTGGAACATTATTTTGCTTGGTTGAAGTTCGTACAATACAAGCTACATTCTCAGGTAACAATTTATAAGTCTCCCTACGTATCATTATTAAGCGTCTTTAGCGACATCGTGTTGTATTTTTAGAATTTCACACTAACTACAATAATTAGGCGCTCCTCAATTGCTACCGTAGTTAAAAGTTATGTCTTTGTATATTAGATTATACTATAGCATAGAGTGTGGCGGTTCACATTCACTGCTTTTAGAATCGGCCTCTACTTTTGGCTGCTAGTTTCACTATTGTAATAATTCAATGTTTGAAAGCTGTAACTAAAATTATACATAGATGAAACTTTAATTAGAACTCAATGGAGTTGCTTAATTTTGTTAATAATAATAACTGTTATTACACTGCATTTATATTGGCAATAAAAATTTATCAAAGTCCTTTCGAGTTTGTTAAACAAAATAATAGTTATAGGTCATCACAAAGTTATTTTTCTGGTGTAGCCTTGTATCAAAGTTCGCCAAGTGCGAACGTGATGTAAGAATAATATAAATTTCTTACCTTGTTTCAACAGGTTTTTGTTTGTGTGCTAGCGTTACATCGTGTTAGAGCAGATGTTTATACATACGGTCCCTGAACAAACAAGTGACGTCGCTTTCACGTGTTGTACTGCAAATAACCAGCTGCGTGATTCTTGTACCTGACCATATGAGCTTAAACCCTATTTCTTATACGCAACAACGGGACAAACAAAAATCCATTCCAACTGTTATCACAAAAATGCAAAACTTCGATATTCTACTATATTTAGATCGTTACCAAAATAATTATCTTGCGTATAGTTATCTACATAGTTACTTGTAAATTCATACTAGCAATTTCAAAAAGACCATTATTGTTAATTATTGGACGTTAGATTGAAACCAAAAAATTGCTATCTACATTGCAGAACATTTGATTAAAATTTAAAACATACAGTTTCATCGCAGAACTCCAAAGTTAATTTCCAATCTTATTAAGCGTTCTTCAATACCCCCCAATATTTGTTTTATATCGATAAGGTACTTGAGCAAGACTGATTGATCTAAAAAACAATAATGGATTTGAAAATTGAGAAAAATTGTCATTAGTATTTTTAAATTTAATATATATTCAAAATGTATTTGTTCTTCACAGTTCTGTAATTGTAAATTATATTAACGTGGCAATTCCGTAAAAAATAACTTTAGCAATGACAAATAATGTAAAAAAAAACCTCCCAATTCTTACACAATTGTAGATACATTGTCTACTTCTTCAAGGTAAAATATACAGAATACTGTATTGTTTGAGATGCATGGCAACGCTCTACAGTTGATAGCTCTTGTAAATAAATAATAATATCGAAAAACGTGAAACATAAATCCTATAAGTGCTTAGTTTCTTAGATACACGGTTTTGAATTCTTAACTAGACGATGGCTCTGAATTGGAATTGCAAATTTGGTCTACAGTTATAGTACTATAAACCGATCATTTTCTATACTATATTGCGGGCAATGGATGTACTGTAACGTTTTGTCTTACTAATGGGTTTTTACTCCTATATTGCCAACTGTAAGGCACAAATATAATTAACGAGGATTTTCTGATGATGTAAAGAGCCTAAGGTTAGTTTAGATGGAAAAAATGCTCATAGATAAAGAAACCTCCAAAGGCTAAGCGGCTAGTAGAGTCATTTGCTCTCGGTAGAACATGAATTGGGATCGGGGTTGGATTACGGCCAAAAATATAGTGAATATGGCGCCACCGAATTTTTGAATACAATGAAGACCTAATTTTAGTCTGTTTGTATAAGGGAAATGCGGAAACCTATGCTCAAATACCGTTGTACTAAAAATATCACGTGAACATAACCCTTACAAATGCTTACCTTCTGGCTCGATATTGCTTGATAATGATGCACTCCTACACATGTAATCAAACTAAACCAAGACTAGCACAGTTTGTGCATTCTGTTAATTAATTCAAAAAAGTTTATAATTACTAAGAATCAAACCTCATTCATTCCAACTAATAATCATAGACATGACCGAAATGAATTTCTATTCTCTTAAGTATCAGTTGAAAATTATTTACAATGATTTCTCTTAACAAATTTACTTCAATAAATTCGACTATCTTAGTGAAAATAAATCTTTGAACAATGACGAAGAGCCTGCATTAGAATACATATTAAAAATCTAAAATTGTCAAGAGTTTTCGTCGTTAAGCGTGTAACATACTGTTTTAATACGCTCTAATAGTTCTATTATTTCTAAAAATAGTTATTTTCTAGTTTAATTTTAGCATTCTAATTATTAGAATGAAGGTCGTGTAGCATAAATATGTCTGCAATTGTAAACGGCTACAAGATCACCCAAGTAGCGTTCTAGCGAAGTTCCAGGAAGATATAATCCAAGAGTTAATTAATTTTTCTAAAGGCACTTTACTTGAAAGGCACTAAACATGTCAGATTAGTGGCTATCTATGATTAGATGTCAATCATGTTCTAGGACCCTATTTATGTCAGGGTGGTTGGAAGGAATTTTTCAATTAGCGGAGTACTCAACTAAAAATTAGTTCCGAGATCTACTTGTGTGGCTATCTTAGTGCAATTGGCAGTTTAATTAATCTTAAAGATTTACGACCGGCGTATCCTTTGTCGAGTATGAGAGCTAGGCAAGGGGTTATTTTTCAATTAACTTAAATGTATATAAGGATGTCATCCAGGGAAAAACGGGGTTGTTTATTTCCTGACGCGTTAGAGTCTAAAGCTGGCGGTTACTTGCAAGATTGAGTGATGTGTTTTATTTCTCTGTAGTCAAGTGCGTGCCGTTATGTTCTAAGTTAGTTATTTTTCTGAGTAAGTAATTAGTATATGTGGTATTACCATGAACTCAAGGCTATGTTATGCATCATAATTCAGTTATTTGTTTAAATACAGTACCTGTCGATTTCCATAAAATACAACGTCGGGTTAAAGCTCAGTTCCAGTAAATTGATCCCGTTAAAGTTTTGTTTTAGAGACCGCATCGCTTTAGAAGGGTCTCCTATTTTATTGTTGTTTCGACGTTTGTCTGAGGCCTGTAATCACTAAGCCACGAGACTACCTGAGTATGCAAAGCTCCGGTCAGGAGTTCCGTTACTGTACTATTTGACCCTTGTGAAGGTCGTATTTTTCCTGTTGTTGATGACCCCGTGGTTAAAGAAAGGGTCGTCGCACTATGCAAGTTAGTTAGTTAGACTAGGGTAGCGTTAATTAATTTTTGTTATTGGGGTGGTTGCCCCCATAACTGTATTAGTATTTAAAAATAAGTGTTTTAGTTTAGTTTAGTTAGGTTGTGTTTGTGCTAGTCGGAGACTTTAAAAGATTAGCACCTGCGAAGTGAATTATTTTCCGTCCTGCAATCTTGGTTCATCGCCCACGAACAAAGTGCGACGAGAGCTGTTACCGTGATTGGTCCATGGGCCGTTTAATTTCCATGGTGGCGCCCAATTGTAAATAATGTTAATTACTGTATATTTTTGTATTCATATGTAATTAGGTGAAGTTTTAGTTGTTATCCCATTTAATAAAACAATCAGAATTTCGTCTTAGTGTATTGTTGTTTAATGAACTCCCCCTTCTCACTGACTGCAGTAGCTTGCGAGGCAATGTCCCGAAACGTGAGGGTACTTTAGAGCTAGAGGTCCTGCCCATTTATTATTTATTGATAATTGGATACCCTCACGCGGTAGGAAAATATAGAAATTACAAGCGTATACCAAAATCAGCGAGAGCTCAGGTAGCAAAGAAATTATGTGAGCTTATTGACACTTGCGTTAAAAAAAGATCAATGTCAGCATGGAAAGAACTCTTATTATTCCCTATCGATTCCTAGTGGAAATTTAAGCAATAAAGACAAATCAATTTCGAAAATAATATTAGAAAATTTACGAAACCCTTTGTCCGTTAAAGAAGTTGTTTCTCTCAGTAGTAGAAGTGGCATAGCTACCTTTAAAACGAATATTTCGAAACAAATCATATCAAAAGTTTCCGATGGCGATCCTCTGCGGTTAAAATTTTAAGTTCAAATGAATCTTTTTTAAATATAGACGCTACAGTTTTAGAAGATATACAAAAGAAACATCCAAAATCAATTTCGCCGCCAATTTCCTTTATGAAAACTAATTCAAATTTTACAGTTAATCGTGAAGAAGTTTTAGCAGGTATCAAATCTTTTAAGTCTAGTTCCGCTGGAGGTATTGACGCCCTACGGCCTTCACATTTACAAGACATTTTGAGTTATTCCACTGGTATATTTTGACAAAAGCTTTTATCATCTCTAACTGATTTATGTAACCTAATGCTCTCGGGCAAGATATCTTTCGAAATTTGTCCTATTTTATATGGCGCCTCTTTATGCGCACTTAAAAAAAAAGGACGGCGGCATTAGACCAATAGCCGTAGGTACTTTTTATCGAAGACTTGCAGCTAAATTATCTTGCTGGAATATAAAGGAGAAATTAGGAAATCTTTTCAGGCCCAAACAGTTTGGATTTGGGACTTCAGGCGGTTGTGAAATTGTAGCACACGCTGCACGTATATATTTAATTAATAATCCCAATAACATTCTTCTTAAGCTTGATTTTAAAAATGCTTTCAACTCACTTAACCGAGATATTTTATTACATAATATTTACAACCACATTCCCCATCTATTGCCTTTTCTTCAACAATGTTATGCAAATCCTTCATTTCTGTTTTTTGGTGATAACATAATTAATTCCGAAAGAGGTATACAACAAGGCGATCCTTTAGGCCCGGCAATTTTCTGTCTGGCAATAAACAACCTTGTTAACTCATTAAACACAGAGATTAATATTTGGTATTTAGATGACGGATGTATTGGTGGTGAGATTCATTCCGTAATCCAAAATTTCGAAAAGATAATTTCAATCGCTAAGTCGTTTGGTTTGGAACTCAATTTTAATAAATGTGAACTGTTATGTTCACCTCCATCCAATTTTAACAAAACCATTTCACTCTTAAACATGATCGCACCAAGTATTCAGATACCAAATAAAAGTAATTGGACCCTACTTGGCGCACCACTCTGTACTGAAGCGATTCCAGAAAGTATCAATAAAAAAATCGAATTGATGTCCTCCATTCGCTCTCGTTTAAAGTCATCTTCTATTCCAAATCATATCTCATTTTGTCTGATTAAGAATTGTTTTGCTATTCCTAAATTGATGTACATCCTCAGATGTAGCCCAACTTGGACTTGTATGCAATCTCTTGAGATATTTGACGAACTATTACGATGCACTTTGGAGGAAGTAATAAATATCAAACTGAACAATAAACAGAGGCGGATTAGGTGTCCGTCTTTCAACTTCACTTTCACTACCTGCTTACCTGTCTTCTTTTCATTCATCTTTACCTACAATTAGATCAATCTTTTCTAATGCTATTTGCAATATATCTATTGATAATTTCTTTTTGCAAGCTGAAGAACTTTGGAAGTCTGCAACAAATTTAAATGAAATTAAAATCAACAAACTCGTCCAAAAAGAATGGGATATACCATTGCTGGATATATCTTCCAATAAGTTGCTAGAATCAGCTACCAATAATACACATAGGGCTCGTATTCTTGCAGTTTCTTCGAAATATGCCAGAGCATGGTTATTCGCTCTTCCAATAGCATCTCTGGGCACATTATTAGATAATAATTCGTTTAGAATTGCTGTAGGACTCAGGCTTGGTACTCGGTTGTGTACACCACACTCGTGCATTTGTGGATCAGCTGCAGACGAGTTAGGTATACATGGATTAAGTTGCAGGCTTAGTGCAGGAAGGCATTCCAGGCACAAAGCAGTTAACGATTTAATTAAACGAGCTTTAGTCTCTGCCGATGTTCCTTCTATTCTGGAACCTACATATTTATTCAGAGAAGACGGTAAAAGACCTGACGGCATTAGTTTAATTCCTTGGAAATACGGTAAAGCAGTAATGTGGGATTTTACATGTACCAACACTCTCGCTAGTTCTCATGTTACTGCTTGTTCCAACAAAACTGGAGCAGCAGCAAAAGCTGTCGAAAGAATAAAATACAAAAAATATTCCTCTTTATCAGACCTTTATATCTTTTACCCAGTTTCAATTGAAACTTTAGGAGTTCTAGGTAGTCAAAGATTGGAATTCATAAAGGAAATTGGTAGACGAATCTATTATAATACCTTTGATCAAAGAACCACTTCATTTTTATTACAAAGAATTGGCATAGCTATTCAAAGAGGTAATGCTGCATCCATATTAGGAACCAATCCACCTTCCAAAGATTTAAGTGAAATTTTTGACCTGCCTTCAAAATGTTACAGTTTAGAAAACCAAAACATTCGATCATCTTGCACTGTCTTTAAGAAACAGCTAAATAATGTCGACATGGAAGAAAATAAAACACTGATCGCTTTTACAATAGAAGAAATTTCAAAAAACCCTAATTGCTCTAACAGATTGAGCCATTCTTCAAATACATCTACTCATCTCCAACATACAATTAATGCATCACAACTCGATCCTTACTTTAAGAACTTAAATGATTTTGCAAATACAATTACAAATTTAGGCAAAAAAGGATTGGAAAATATTGGCAATACTTGTTTTATAAACTGTATAGTTCAGTGCCTCTCAAATACAAAATTATTACTTGAATATATTAAACATAATGCGTTTTCGAAGCATATCAATACTAGCACTTCAACCATGAAAGGAGCTTTAATTAAATCTTTTGCACAAGTAATAAAAGATCTATGGTCTGAAGATACTTTCGACAAAGTGATAAATACTAATAACTTGAAATCACACTTTCATCGATTTGCACCTAGTTTTATGGGCTTCTATCAACAAGACGCACAAGAGTTTATGCGGTACTTGCTAGATGGTATTCATGAAGACGTTAATCAGGTTACCTCCAATCAAATTCCTATATTGTCAGAATTAAATGAACCATTAAGTGACTCTGACAAAGGTAATGAATCCTGGCAGCAATATTTAAGAAGAACAATTCCAAAATTGTTGATATTTTCGCTGGACAGTTAAAATCAACAGTACGTTGCACACACTGTAATCATTCTTCTGTAACTTTCGAAGTCTTTTGGGATCTATCACTAGCTATACCTAAGCACACTGGCTGCTTAACGTTACAGCTTTGTCTAGATCATTTTACTAGGCCTGAAACATTGGATGACGACGAAAAACCGGTATGTTTTAAGTGCAAAGAAAGGAGAAAATGCATCAAATCACTGTCCATACAGAGGTTTCCTAAAATATTGGTGATACACTTAAAACGGTTTTCACCTACAGGTACATATCAAAGAAAGCTAACTACGCCTATAGATTTTCCATTAGAAGGTCTAGATATGCGACACTACGCTGCAGAAACAAATCTTGGAAATTGTCATTATAACCTGTATGCAATATCGAAACACAGTGGGACTACTTTGAAAGGCCATTACATCGCATACAATCGACACCCGTACTCATTTGTATGGCATGAATATAACGATTTCAAAGTGTGCAGTATATCCTCTAAAACACTTGTAAAAGCAGAAGCATATGTTCTATTCTACGAAATGCATTCTGAAGAAATGAAACGAAGTACCTTAGTTTCGAAAGTTCCTAGAGATACAATGCATGCAAGAAACCTGTATCGGCCTAATTCTAAACTACATTGCGATTATCTGACAAAACATAATAAACCGGGCCAATAGACGAACAACCGATCCAATTGTTATACTATCTAGTATTCTTGAAGAAATCTTAAATGAACTTCATGATATGCCAGATGTACAACCATTCTTATTTCCTGTTAATACGAATTTAGTCAAACACTATCAAAATATTATCCAACGACCCATGGATTTACAGTCAATTCGAGATAACTTGCACCAAAAAAAATACCATACTCGTGAAGAATTTTTGGTTGATATAGATCAAATTTTTAAAAATTCTGCTTGCTATGACGATGCACCATGGTGTGGACATTGTAAAGCCCTTGCACCAGAATATTCCAAAGCTGCAAAAGAATTAGCAGACAAAGAGTCAAAGATAAAGCTTGGTAAAATTGATGCTATCGAAGAGGAAGATCTTGCTAAGGAATATGATGTCAAATGTTATCCTACCCTTAAATTCTTTAGAAATGGACAGCCTATTGATTATTCAGGAGGACGTGATGCTGCCCAAATAGTAGCTTGGCTTGAAAAGAAAACTGGTCCTGCAGCTAAAGAGCTTAAGACAGTCGAGGAAGCTAAACAATTTATTGAAGAAAATAAAGTTGCATTTGTTGGTTTCTTCTCAGATCAAACTTCAGATAAAGCTAAAGCTTATTTATCTGTTGCTAATGCTGTCGATGATTATCAGTACGGAATCACTTCTGACGAAGCAATTTACAAGGAATATGAAGCTACATGTGGTTCTATTTTCTTATTTAAACAGTTCGACGAAAGAAAATCCATTTTTGAAGGTGAACATACTGAACAGAACATCAAAAGTTTTGTTACATCAGAGTCGCTACCAAACCTCGTAGAATTCAATCATGAAACGGCACCTAAGATCTTTGGAGGTGAAATTAAGAGCCATTTACTCATCTTTGTATCTAAAAGTGATGACAAAACCAGTGCTATTGTATCTGCTGCTCGTTCTGTCGCCAAACCTTACAAATCTAAAATTTTGTTTGTTACAATCGATGTAGAGGAGGAAGACCACCAGCGAATTTTAAAATTCTTTGGAATTAAAAAAGAAGAGGTTCCCACTGCACGTATTATTAAACTTGAGGAAGAAATGTCAAAATTCAAACCTGAATCGTCCGAACTTGATGCTGAAAGCATAACTACATTTGTAGATAAGTTCTTAAAAGGTGAGCTTAAACAACATTTATTAAGTCAAGAACTTCCTGAAGATTGGAATAAACAACCCGTGTGTGTTCTTGTTGCAAGCAATTTCGATGAAGTTGTATTAGATAAATCCAAGGACGTCCTTGTAGAATTTTATGCTCAATGGTGTGGTCATTGTAAACAGTTGGTCCCTATTTATGAAATAGTTGCAGAGCATTTTGAAAGTAATGTTGATGTTGTTATTGCTAAAATTGATTCCACAGCAAATGAACTCGAACATACTCATATTACAAGCTTCCCTACAATTAAACTATACAAGAAAAAAGACAACAAAGTTATTGATTACAATGGTCCTAGGACTTTTGAAGGGTTATCTAAGTTTGTAGAGTCAAGTGGTGTTGAGGATGGTGCAGCAGAAGAGCCAGTTGAAGAAGAGACTGAAGATGATGATACTGCACGGCGAGATGAATTGTAATTGTAGTACTGACATATTTTTGTTCGTTTTCTTTTCAGATTAATTGTTTTCACATTTCTGTATACTAAATCATTGTTTCTTAGTTATAGTTAGGAAAAATATGTACTTATATACACAATAATCTTCTCAACACCTATATCTCACAAAAATTAGATAGTGTTGTTATTTTTACATTATAAAAATTTAGCAATGATTATTCTTGTTAATGTTCAAACTTGATTAATAAGAATGACTAATGGCATGCCGCAGAATTTTTATTAGCCTTTGGTAGTACTACTTAGAGACTTTACATTTAAATTGCATTTTACATTATTTCAATTAATAAATATTGTAGGGCAAAATGAAACAATTTAGTTATCTGAACTTAGATAATTTTATATTCAACATGATAGCTTCAATTTTGTTAGTCTTGAAAGTTAACCCTTGATATACATATATACTGCCCTCTGTAATTTTTTCATTTGTACTAATGAAAAATAAAAATAAAGTTTATCAGGTTCTCTTCACAAATAACGAGAATATCCAAAGGCCAACAACATAACGAACTTGAAAATTTCCAAGTCGAACTATATAAAAAACTTACTTGTTTGTCATTCCAAATATTGTTACAACTTGACGTACTTAAAGAGCAACTAATTACATACCAGATGCTTATCCATCAAAAGAATAATTGCGATATACTTGGACCATTTTCGGAATGTTTAATGATAATTGAAATCTACTTGTTACATTAATAATCAGGTTAGAATTCTCCAAAATCACATAAATTAAATAATCTTGTTACAGAATATCAAACGAACATCCACGTGTATCCACGTCAAGTAATTGCATTGCAAATTTAAATTAACAAGGGCCCTGAGGCTGGATAATACTTACTGTGGTTCAAATGCCAACTATTTTTATTTACGCCTAGTTTAGTGCAAACAGTCTGTAAAGCGTTGACATAGAGTGCACCAAAAAAGATAATTTTATTTTAAATCGAATTTGTTTTCTCACATGGCACCAACACCAAGCATAACAGCTTGACAACATGTTCTTATCACAAGAACGACTTTCTTAACCAACAGCCCAGGTGAAAGTGCCGTATTCTGACGTATCCTACCGCTTGACAACAGTTACAACGATCTTTATAATTATCGAAGGAGAGAGATCTTATAATGACACTTGTAAATGGTATTTTATGTCACCGCTCGACTTGTAATTCATGCTCGCGGTTTTAAAGGTTATGTATCACTACGTTTTAAGTATTGCGCAATAGACAAATTTACATTTACAATATAAGTAAAACGGATACTCACTTGTTGTTTTTGTGGGTAGGCTACGCCATTGCCAAGTCAAATTTCCAATCCGTCCATCCTCTATGCTCGTTCGTATGTGGAACGACAAGGATACAGGTACGAGGAACGATAAGGCAAGATAAAGAACCTACTCCCCTAAAAAGAGAAAAGACACCAACACCACACAGAAAGATGTTCTTGGCTTCAGGTCTCGTAGCTCAATGGCGTCCTTTCACACACTCCGCACTTGCGTATTCTTTTGCGCAAACGCAACTGTCCGGAATGACGAAAATTGACAAGTTGATTTAAAAATATCCGCGGGTATTTATTTACAAATTATAAGAATGTACATTGCCAAATTTGGAATGTAACAATAGCTATTAAAAAACTCAACTTTTTAAAACAAAACCTACTTACCACGTTTCTTTAAAGCTATACTATCTGTAATTATTGGTGTATCTAATGTAATAATAATTAGTCGAGTTTGGTCAACTGCATTTTCTGCATTACATTTTCCAACACGAGATAATTGTGGTTGATCAATTGCAACATCCTCCATTTCAATCAGAATTGGTTCTAGTTCGTCAACTGCAATTTCTGCATTATCATTTCCACATTCCCTTTTAATATCATGTTCTAAAAAAGAATTGCTTTAGTGTGTATGTATATATACCCTATTCACCATAAATATGGGATGACGTCACAAGACAAGTAAATGAGGTGGTGTAATAGTTGACTTATTCTATGCCTATTTAATAGTTAGACTTGCATAGTTTTTGTTTAGTATTAAATAATTATTAAAAGTTGGGATATTTTAAATTGTAAGGTTATTTTTAAAACACCTTCTTTCTATATGGTAGTGAATTCTGGTAGCAATGCAACTCAAGATGCCGAAGTAAGATTTTTCAAGTAATAAAAGCAGTGTCTTAAAATTTCACTGTAAATAAATTTTGCGTCTAAGGATACAGAAGCGGAAAATGTTACAACACCGCATAAAACTGCCAACTGTAACATACTAAATCGTAATATCATAAAAGCTGCGTTCATAGTTACGTCCACATTATACAACTACTAACACTTTATTACAGTTTACGACGTCATCCCATATTTATTGTGAATAGGATATATCTTAGAACCAAGTATCAATTGCTTTTATTTATGATTGTTTTCTAATACATACTCATTAACAGGATGTCTCCTGAGTCAGGTTAAAGTAGGGAAAAAGTATTATCAGACCTCTCCGCATTTTTTAAAGATGTTTTTATCAGTGCAGTAGTCTCAGCCAACTTTTAAATATAATGTAATAAAAATCACAGAAAAATGCTGTGCTTAATCTAAAAAATATTTCAAAATAAAAACGTTTGTTGGAATTAAATAAAACTAATGATATTTACATTTTTATGTTGCAATGAATTTATGGTTGATTGATAAGACAACTTTTATAATATCGATTGTATATAAAGCATCACTATCATATCAATAAAACCGTAAAAACAGGACCACAAAACACGCCGGTAAAACGTATATAATACATAGATTAGTAAGTAGGCATAGATAAGCAAGTCCCTATATTATTGCAAAACCATAATTAGCGCCACTCGTGATGCGAGCATGAACTATTTTCATTGGCGCCAAATTTAAATTTGAAATTTTTTGGCATTTTAAGAATACAGGTTTGTGAAATGAAGAATGAAGATTTCAAGGACGTTTTTTTATGTAATTATGTTAATGGTATTGAAAACAAACTCTTCTAAATAAAACAAAAATTATTTGTTAAGTAAAATCATTTGTCAACATTTCAAAAATTGTAGTTACAGTATTATGAAATGAGGCAAGAATTGATAATTTACAATATGTCCTTGAAATCTTTATAAGTGCCTTTCATAAGTTTAATATTCACAACAATAAAAAAATTTTATTTTTTATTTAGTTAAGAGTGAATGAGAAACCCCAATTTTTACAAAACAAATTTAAAATGTATATTACATGTTAACATATCTGATAGGTCATACAGTACAATGGATAATTAAAAAAATATCCTAATCAACAATACTAACACAAAAGTAAAAGTAATAATCACTTTAGATACCTTGAAGGTGTAACGTAGGAACAGCATTGTATTTTAAATTTGTACGATTTCTATTAGCCACAAATTTAGCATCGTCTGCAAAATGAATATCGCCACTCTAAATGCCTGCCTGCTATGCCTCTCAGCAAAATTCCTTAAATCTTTACGACCAACTGCTAGGCACCATAAACGACGAATATATGAACATGAAAATGTTATAAATAAAGAGTATCCTGTATCAAAAAACCATAAATTAATATGATAAGTTTGAAAATACTGAAATAGTTTAGCATTTAGTTAAAATTAATAAGCATTTAAAGATGTTTGAAGAACTTATCTCAGGATCCTTTTGTAAACAATGAGTTTTTACAGTAATGTTGCGAGCTACTACTAGGCAACCCATCAAACACACAAGCGCTGTAGACTCTGCATAGTTTTCAGGATACGAGAATTCTTCTAGCAAGCAAACGCACAAAAAGCCGCCGGCACTGTTTATTCTCAATAGATCGCGAAGCTTCTCGTAATTACTAGAGGATGACTCATATCTTTAACTCAGAGTATATATAACGCCGCTTATGAATGTAAGAGTCAGTGAGTTGTTGCCCAGACTCCGATGGGGCAACAGCTAACGTATTCCGACCACCGCCTTCGGGCGTTCAAAGGTGGGCAGCGGAACGGTGACGTCCTGAGGGAGTTCTCCAGCTATGCGGGGTGCCGAGGAATAGGTACACAAGTGAAGTCGTCGGGGATGCACATCCGTCAGTCCTGTTTAGACGAGCTACCTGACGATAGAGCGGCCTGTGGCGAGTAGCCATTCCTGTTAGGCGAAAACCACAGGCCAGTGGACCCAGGATCCGGAATACTGTGTAGTAGGAGGACAACTGAGGGGAAGATCCGGGAAATTGCCCACTGCAGAAAATTAAGAGGATTTCAGGAGCAGGTCTTTTGGGATCCAGTCCAACATATATATTTATTTATTATTTAAGAAGATCAACCTGTTAAACAACACAAAACTCATGGAATCAGAACATCAACAAGCCGAAAAACTCCCAAGAGTTATATGGCCTTTTAACGACACTGAGAGTGTCGCGTCAAGCTTCTGTAGCGCGTAAGAGTCAGTCTATACTTTAATGTCTAATATAAATTATAGCGTGTACAGTAAACGTAGTTGAGCTTTTAGAAGCCTAAAAGTGTATAAACATAAATGTTATATGAGCTAAACGTGTCTATTGTACATGCAGCTTGTAGTATACATAAATAGATAGAACATGGATTGAATAATAGTTGTGTTTAGTGTTGTTAATGGACCTATGGTAGAGAAGTTAGTTTAAGAAGATATTAGTGCTTGTAAATTCATTAGTGTAATAGTGCTTCATTGTTAAGTGTCCTAAAAACATCTATAAATAAGGCATATACTGTTAATTAGACTTGAGAACAGTAAGTAATAAAGACTATTGTTATTACTTGTTTTTAAATTAAAGAAACGCGGTAGCAGTAGCCCGCTACACTGGTGTCAGCCTGTGTGGGGTATATAGTGATTAATTTAAAACACAAGTCTAAAGACATTTAAGTAGTTTGTATATGCCAGTGACAAGAAATCAAAGTAAAATGGAGGTAGAACCTTTAATGAACTTCCTTAAGGATTTTAAATCCGAAATGCAAGTGACACTCAGTGAACACTTAGTGAAGTCAGTTGAACTGGAATCGACCCTTAAAGAGTTTAAATACGGTATGGAAATAACACTTAGTGAAAATGCTGAGAAAATAGAAAAGTTAAGTGAAAATACAGTCACGTTAGAACAAAGATTAATGGAAAGCTCCATAGCATTGAAAGAAGATTTCACTGAACAGGTAAAAACAGTTGAGCAAAAGTTGGACAGTAAATTGATAAAAATGGAAGAAGATGTGATGAGGCTGCAAGAGCAAGTGATTTCACTAACAACGCGGCCACGTGAATTACCAGACCAAGTTGTTAATCAGAACATTCCAGAAATAAGAACCATGGAAAGAAGCGAGTCAATTCCGTCTAAATTTAAAGTAAAACCATCTACATTCGGTGGTAAAAAACCTTGGCCCACATATTTGAAACAATTTGAAGCTGCTGCAATAGCCAACGGTTGGTGCAACAAAGAGAAGGCTATCTCCTTAATAGTGGCCCTACGGGGGGAGGCTCTTAACATCTTACAAACGATTCCCGATCACCAGCAGAATGATTACAGCCTCTTAACATCAAAGCTTGAGATGAGATATGGAGATGCTCACCTTCAACAGGTTTACCACGCACAAGTTAAGAACCGCTCGCAAAAGACAAGTGAAAGCCTGCAAGAATTCGAAGCTGACATCGCCAGATTAGTTAGATTGGCATACCCAACGGCACCAGATAGTTTCCTCGAACAACTGGCTGTTCAAACATTTGTGGATGGCATTAAAGACAGTGAAATACAGCAAGCGCTAAGATTAGCACGGCCAAAAATGTTAGATGACGCACTGGCTCATGCGCTTGAATTTGAAGCAGCTAAGCAGACGTCACACAGGATGAGTCATAAAGTTCGGTCTGCATTAGAAGAACCTGAGCAATCGCAGAACAGCATAGATGAAATAATCAACCGTGTGTTTGAAAAGCGAAAAGCGGAAAGGCTGAAAAGATTACGACCACGGAGATGGCGTCTGCGATGCTGGAGCTGCGGTGAAGTTGGTCATATGCAGAGACGCTGTACTCAACTAAAGAAACAACCGGTTGAGTTAAAGCAGGTCAATGTAAGGGGGCGAACGTCGACAGCACAGCATAGTTCTCCGGAGATTATCATCCGTGCTGCATCGTCAATGGGAAGTCTGGACAGCATTTATATCGATGGTAGAATTAATGGTAGAATTGTCCGATTACTCGTGGATACAGGAACGACAAGGACTATTGTGAGACTAGATTTAGTTGGTCGTGGAAAAGTGCTACCTGTATCGGTGTGTCTTCGAACGGCAAGTGGTGAGAAAATTTGTACTCACGGCGAGACTGTCGTTATGTTGACAATTGGGGACAAATTAATTAATCATCGAGTGTTGGTAGCTGAAATTACAGAAGAAGTGATTTTGAGAATGGATCTCATGAGAGAATATGGGTTTCATGTAAACATGAAAGAAAATGTGCTTCGGATAGATGATGATGAGATTCCATTTCAAGGTGTGAGTAACCAGACGATGCAAGTTCGAATGATTTGCGATATGAAAATACACGAGAAGGCGGAAATGATAGTAATGGGACGCCCGGATGGTACGCTCCAAGAAGGACAAGTATGCATGGTGGAAGCAACTGAATCGGGAATGGGTCAGGAGGGATTACTGATTGGAAGAACGCTGGTAAAGTTTCGAAATATGGTACCAGTAAGGGTGCTGAACATTAAGCCGCATACGGTGACCCTAAAGAAAGACACGATTGTGGGAAGTTGCATTCCAGTATGCCATATTAAACGTTGTGTGGACGACACGAAAGATAAACCAACCAACGGTTGCTCACAGAAATTACTGGATATGTTAATACCTTCGTGTCAAGGATTAAACGGTGACCAACTGGGCAAGGTAAAAGAGCTGGTCGGACGATATCGAAATGTGTTTGCACTGGATGATAGTGAGAAAGGAAGGACGAATGTTGTGCAACACAAGATCAATACTGGAGATGCGCAACCGATAAGACAACACCCCAGGCGGCTTCCTTTGGCAAAACGTAAAGAAGCCGAGCAAATTATCACCGACATGGAAGAACAGGGAGTAATTGAACCCTCGAATAGTCCATGGGCATGGCATCCTTGTCAAGAAAAAGGACGGGTCGACAAGGTTTTGTGTAGACTACCGGAGGTTTAACAATGTGACAAAGAAAGACAGCTATCCTTTGCCCAGAAATGATGACACCTTGGATACTCTATCCGGATCCAAATGATTTTCGACCTTGGACTTGAAAAGCGGATACTGGCAGGTAGGCTTAGAGCCAAACGACAAAGAGAAGACTGCGTTTACAATTGGAACTGGATTATGGCAGTTCAAGGTCATGCCATTTGGATTATGCAATGCCCCTGCTACTTTTGAGCGATTAATGGAGTCGATACTGCGTGGACTGTCTTGGAAGACTTGTCTGGTGTACCTAGACGACGTGATAGTGTTAGGCCGGTCTTTTGAAGAACACCTTAAGAACCTAGAGGAGATATTCCAAAGATTACGGGGGGCAAATCTTACATTGAGCCCCAAGAAGTGTCACCTGTTTGGAAAAGAGGTGAAATACCTAGGACATGTCGTTTCGGAGACCGGAATAAGAGCTGACCCTGACAAAATAAAAACGGTACAAGAGTGACCTACACCAATAGATATACACCAACTACGCAGTTTTCTAGGATTGTGCACATATTACCGACGTTTTATACTTGGGTTTGCGAACATTGCCAAACCGTTAACGAAATTAACCGAAGATGGACAAGAATATGATTGGAATGACGACTGCCACAGTGCATTTGAACAACTGAAACGGCTACTGGTTACAGCACCAATTTTGAGTTATCCACGGATGGAGGGGAAATTTGTGTTGGATACCGATGCCAGTAACACAGCTATAGGAGGCGTTCTTTCTCAAGTGCAGGACGGACAAGAAAAAGTTATTGGGTATTTTAGCAAGGTCTTGTCACGGCCAGAGAGGAACTATTGTGTGACAAGAAGGGAGCTGTTGGCCGTTGTCAAATCCGTAGAGCACTTTTATAAGTACTTATACGGCCGTAAATTCCTGTTGAGAACAGACCATGCTGCACTAAAATGGTTACTGCAGTTTCGAAATCCTGAAGGGCAAGTGGCAAGGTGGATAGAGCGGCTGCAGGAATATGACTTTGATACGGAACATCGTGTAGGAACTAGCCATCGGAATGCAGACGCTCTGTCAAGGAGACCTTGTCCGGTAGACTGCAATCATTGCTCCAAGATGGAGGAGAAAATAAGTGTCATCCGTAGAATGACAGTGACCGATGATACTTGGCAACCCGAAAGAATACGAGAAGATCAGGAGAATGACGCCGAATTGGGACGTATTATTGAGTGGAAAAGTAGAGGACAACGACCAGCTTGGGAAGAAATTAGTATTTCGAGTAGGAGCCTGAAGGCATACTGGGCACAGTGGGACTCCTTGATTATGGAAAATAGAATCTTGAAACGACGCCTGGAATTTGAAGACGGCACTGAGAGACTTCATCTGATAGTGCCGAGAAGCAGAGTGCCGGAAGTGTTGCAGCACTTGCACGATGGTATTTCTGGAGGGCACTTTGGCGTGAAAAGAACTCTCGAAAGAGTGAGAGAAAGATTCTATTGGGTGAACTGCAAAGATGATGTGAAGGAGTGGTGCCGGAAATGTGAATTGTGTGCCTCTGCAAATGGCCCGGTCACAAAACGGAAAGCCCCAATGAGACAGTATAACGTGGGGAATCCGTTTGAGAGGGTAGCCATTGATATAGCTGGTCCGTTTCCTGAATCAGAGAAAGGAAATAAATACATCTTGGTTGCGATGGATTATTTTACCAAATGGCCGGAGGCATATGCTATACCTAACCAAGAAGCCGAGACGGTTGCAGATGTACTAATGAAGGAGTTGTTTTGTCGCTTTGGGGTTCCGTTGGAATTACACTCCGATCAAGGTCGGAACTTCGAATCAGCATTGTTTCAAAATGTCTGCAAGCATCTTGGAATCAGGAAGACTAGGACCACGCCACTTCATCCCCAATCGGATGGAATGGTTGAAAGAATGAACAGGACATTAGGGAAGTACCTGGCCAAAGTTGTCTCTGAACATCAACGAGACTGGGACCAATATCTACATTTGTTCCTACTGGCGTACCGATCTTCGGTACACGACAGCACAGGATACTCGCCCGCTTGCGTAATGCTAGGACGTGAACTGCGGCTACCATGTGATCTTCAGTTTGGATTTAAACCTGGAGAAGAGATCGCCGGTGAAGATTACGTTAGTAAGCTTCGTGAAAGAGCAAATAGCATTCACGAAAACGTCCGAAAGAATATCCAGGCAGCAAGCGATCGAATGAAATCACAATATGACACGAGAGCACAAGAAGGTGGTTATCAACCTGGAGATTTGGTGTGGTTGTATAATCCGCAAAGAAAACGTGGGTTGTCGCCAAAATTACAAAGACAATGGGAAGGGCCGTACGAAGTGTTAAAAAGAATTAATGATGTAGTGTACAGGATCAGAAGATCCCCTCGTGGTAAACCGAAAGTGGTACACTTTGACCGTTTAACATCCTACGCTGGCAACAACCAAGAAAGCTCGAATGATGAGAATGGTGTTCGACAAGTTATTAATCATGAGCCAAATGTAGATTTTGAGAGCTTTATGGCAGCGTATGGTGATTCCGCTAAGGCGAGATTTGGCGTTGTTGTTGAAAAACAGCAAGATCTGTTTAGAGCACCAGAAGAGTATTCTCTTGCACATTGCGTAGCTCAAGATTTGGCAATGTCAAGGGGAATAGCTGTTGTTTTCAAGAAAAAGTTTGGATGTGTAGATGAATTAGTACAACAGCAGCCAACTGTAGGAAAAGCTTTGGTTCTTCAAGATAAAAATCGTTATGTTAACTATCTGGTCACCAAAATTCTTCATGGCAAAGACCTAGTTATGGACATCTATGGGAGGCTTTGCTAAATCTTAAGCGCAGATGATGGAAAATGGAGTAACGAGACTAGCGGTGCCCAAGTTGGGCTGTGGACTGGATCACTTAGATTGGAGGATAGTCCGAAATATGCTAGAAGTAGTTTTCCAGGAACCAACGTCCAGGTCCTTGTTTGTTGTTTTCAACCGGTTGCCTACCAAGACCAAGAAAAGAGTGTTGACTGTTATTTCCAACGACGTGGTGGATGCACCAGAGGAGATAGCTGCCAATACCGTCATCAGTCATCGAATTGGCGCCAAAATGTATCTACAGTTACGAGACGTAACGGTTTTAAAGAGGGGGCAGTGTTGCGAGCTACTACTAGGCAACCCATCAAACACACAAGCGCTGTAGACTCTGCATAGTTTTCAGGATACGAGAATTCTTCTAGCAAGCAAACGCACAAAAAGCCGCCGGCACTGTTTATTCTCAATAGATCGCGAAGCTTCTCGTAATTACTAGAGGATGACTCATATCTTTAACTCAGAGTATATATAACGCCGCTTATGAATGTAAGAGTCAGTCTATACTTTAATGTCTAATATAAATTATATCGTGTACAGTAAACGTAGTTGAGCTTTTAGAAGCCTAAAAGTGTATAAACATAAATGTTATATGAGCTAAACGTGTCTATTGTACATGCAGCTTGTAGTATACATAAATAGATAGAACTTGGATTGAATAATAGTTGTGTTTAGTGTTGTTAATGGACCTATGGTAGAGAAGTTAGTTTAAGAAGATATTAGTGCTTGTAAATTCATTAGTGTAATAGTGCTTCATTGTTAAGTGTCCTAAAAACATCTATAAATAAGGCATATACTGTTAATTAGACTTGAGAACAGTAAGTAATAAAGACTATTGTTATTACTTGTTTTTAAATTAAAGAAACGCGGTAGCAGTAGCCCGCTACAGTAACAACAGTACTACCACCAGCAATGGACCACTTAAACCCTATTATTTAAAATTAAATCTTAAACTCAAATCACAAATAAATAAATACCAGAGATGAACACAAACTCTAAACATTTGACTAAATAAATATTCAAATGAAGTTTGTCAAACATATAACAGATTTGCCGGTAAAGTAGTATTTTTCCTTAACCTCTTTATTATAATTAGCGACGGCAACGCTTCGGTGTTGCGAGTACCTATTAAAACACGAAACTGTCAAATGCCAGGAGTGCGCCTGCCCTTATATAATATAACCTTAATAAAGATGGCCGTGTCTAGAGCCGTGTCTAGAGACACGTTCCACTCATGCTAAAAGTAGTGATTATATTAATCGAAAAATTTATACAAAATCAATAAATACTTTTATTTAAAAATTTTCAAATTATACTACTTTTGGAAATGTTCACAATGACTAAATATTGTATGGCAAGCGCATTATACACAATATATAGATTAGCGACACGCTAGTGCCAAATTATTTTATTCAGTCCTCAAAAACGATTGTAAATAACATCACATGAACATACAATTTTTAACATTGCTTTTAAATAAACAAACTTCTTATGAAAGGGATATCACTTTATAAATGTTAATTAACATCTCAAATCTTACGCTGAATATACATTGGTAGTAAAACGTTACTGGGAAGACCACGTTTTCAAAGGGCAGTGACGTTTTTTAGAAACCTCACTTTAATATCATACCTTCGTCAGTAATTAAATGTTACTCTTGCAATAAATCCTGATGAAACATCAATATCATTTTAAGAACATTTATTAACATTGCAAATTAAACATTTTAATAAATTAAAAAAATGGATGTTTACACTTGAGACCCAGTGGTAATGTCCATATAACATCATTTTAAAAATATTAATATCCTAACATTTAAATAACAAAAAAAACATGTTTTTTATAAACATCACAATTGTCACTTAAATAAAATGTTAAGAGGTATCCCATTGATGTTCGTAATTTAGTGGGCTAATTTTAAATTAAGAAATTTTCCCGCCATAGCATTTTGGGGTCTACTGTTACTGTTTTAGTATTGCTGATTTAACAACCACCAACGCTTCCTCCGTTAGATGGCGCAGAACACTTTGAGAACTAATAACATGAGAATTTGAGAATGCCTACTATCCCTCTTTATCCATGTTGTTTATTGATCTGTGGGTTGAACACCTATACGTCGTATATAAACAAAGACCGGGGTAAAACAACTTTACGTTCTGTATAATATCATTTTGTATTTAGTTCGTTAATACAAATTCATGTAAACGATCCAATCGATAGCTAATTTTAGAGCGAAAATTATTTTCTAGAACCTGTTGTATTACTACCAGCGAATATGAGATTAAAATAAAATGCCCTTTGAACATTTAACCAAGTCACGGAATAGGTAGAAGATTAGTGAAATATGCTCTTTGGATAAACAATTTATGATTATTGTGCTTCACGTATGTGATCCTATCATCAAAGATTATCCAGTGTATTACTTTTGTATCACCAAAAGCAAGATTGCAATTACGTTAAACGCTGAAATACTAAAGGACAACTGTGACAAGTAATTTATGTAACTGTTCTCCATCCTCTCAAAACGCATTAATATGTCTTCACATACCAACAAACGCTCACTTACATGCTTTTTATGTGCTTATTCTGCACCTTTTAAAAGTACGTTGATACTTCATATGCGAACACATACTAATGAACGGTTATTCCGTGCAATTTATGTAATTATTCTGCATTTCGAAAAGATAAATTGAAAATTCATATGCAAACCCATACTAACGACCGCCCATTTGCATGCAATTTATGTAAGTATACTGCATCTTCTAAAAGTCGCTTAAATTCTCATATGTGGACTCATACTAGTGAACGTCCATTCCCATGCAATTTATGTAATTATTCTGCATCTTGTAAAAGTAGTTTGGAGATTCATATGCGGTCCCATACCAACGAACGTCCATTCGCATGCAATTTATGTAATTATTCTGCATCTCGTAAAAATGACTTGAAAAGACATATGCAGTTCCACACCAACGAACGTCCATTTACATGCAGTTTATGTAATTATTCTGCATTTTGTAAAAGTCACTTGAAAATACATATGCGGACCCATACTAACGACCGTCCATTTGCATGCATTTTATGTAGTTATTCTACTTCGCACAAAAGTAACTTGAAAACTCATATGCGGTCTCATACTAACGACCGCCCATTTGCATGCAATTTATGTAATTATGCTGCAACTAGTAAAAAGAACTTGAAAATTCACATGTGGTCCCTTACTAATAATCTTCTATTTGTATGCAATTTATGTAATTATGCTGCATCTTCTAAATATAATTTGAAATTTCATATGCGCATCCATACTAATGACCGTCCATATGCATGCAATTTATGTAATTATGCTGCAACTCGTAAAAATAGTTTGAAAATTCATATGCGGTCCCATACTAATGATCGTCCATTTGCATGCAATTTATGTAATTATGCTGCTTCTCGTAGAGGTATTTTGAAAATTCATATGGGGTCCCATACTAATGATCACCCATTTCCATGCAGTTTATGCGACTATGCTGCAACTCGTAAAGATAATTTGAAAATTCATATGCGTTTCCACACTAATGATCGTTCATTTGAATGTAATTTATGTAATTATGCTGCGACTCGTAAAGATAATTTGAAAATTCATATGCGCTCTCATACTAGTGATCGTCCGTTTGTATGCAATTAATGTGATTATACCGCATCCCTAATATATAACTTAAAGTTCCACATTAACTTACATACTAAGAATTCTAAAAAATAGGCCTAGAAAGTCTATTCCAGAATCAAAGACTTATGTCGATACCTAAAAATATGTGTTCAACCTGTGCAAAAACGAAAAACTTAAGTGAATAAATCAACACTATAAAATTTAATAAAAATCAACACAACTGTCGTAATTTAGAAGATCATTTTGCGAATTTCAGTTACAAGTGTATAAAATACGTTGAAATAACTTCCAAAAAGCTATAAAAGCTGTGCCTACCTCTAGAAATTTCGAATTAAACAAAAAACATTGTTATAGTTTAAATTGTGTAACAATACAACAGTGAATGATGACTTTTATTATTAATAGTGAACATTAGAAGCAGTTGAAGTCACTTCATTCTCTACATTAAAATCGAAATTCCTAGAAAAAATATTTGCAATATATTTTTTAAGTCACTAAAAAATTGTAATAGTTAAATGTAGCATTTTTTAATGTTTATATAATTTACTGCGTATACACAGGCTATTACATCCGTAGTAAGTACAACCGATGTATTACTGTAGGGTATACACAGGAAAATATTCTAGCGTAGTAACACCTTCTTGAAGTGCATTATATTCACTCAGGTATACTACAACAAAATAATATGATTCAATTCCTAGGGCCAACTTCATTTTGATTAAAATTAAGGTTAGGTCTGTGTATCCTTGAAAAACTAATATGCTGAACTTTTGGAGTATAGTTAGTGCTACTATCCTTTATTATGCACAATGCATTACAAATTTTATAAATATGAGTACTGAAGTGTATATCAGTATTATCAACACTAGTAGAGAACGCCTTTGCTGGTACGTTTTGCAACACTTTATTCGCACTTCTTGTAATGATTCCGATCTTCTTAACGTGGGACCCGTTCTAAAAATGTGCCACACGAAAGGTATATGGATGAAACCAAGATCATCAGATTGGTGGGATAATATAGTTCAAAAAAACTTTACCGATAAAGAGTGGCGCGAGTACTATCGAATGACGAAATCAACATTTCTTTGGATTTGCCAACAACTAAATCACAAGTTATCTCCAGATCCAAAGTTTTTTAGACGTCGTGAACCGCTCTCTGTTGAAAAACAAGTTGCTGTAGCACTATGTTATTTAGCAAGTTGTTCTGAATACAGAATGATTGGTATACACAAAACCGCATTGGCAAAATGTATCCGAAATGTAGTTCAAGCTATAAATAGTAACGGCACAGTGTTTAAACATGCCAAATGCTGAAGAATGCAGAAGTATTTCATTTAATTTTGAAGCCAGAACACATATACCCCAAATAATTGGAGCGATCGATGGCACACGTCCCCATTCTTCCTCCTTCAGATGGTAACCGTCAATTCATCAATAAAAAAGGATGGCCTTCTATTGTGTTACAAGCAGTCCTTGATCATACGTATAGGTCATAATAATTTTAAGAAAGAAAATCATTTTAAAGATTTTTGGTTTTAGGTTTCATAATATCAACTGTAAATCTCCTGGATCAACTCATGATGCTTCTGTATTTCAGAGATCCGAATCGTACAATAAATATAGAGAAATAATCCCAAAGGGTAATAAATAGCATCCTTTAATTAAAACCATTCACTTCATGTTTATTTTAGGAAAAAAAAATTATAAACAATATGGAAGTGTCGTATATGATTATAGGTGACCCTTCTTATCCACTTTTGCCGTGGTTACTAAAAGGGTATACAAAATCATCGAGGCTAACTCCAGAAGAAGAGTCGCTGAATGTTTATCTCAACAGCGGGCGTGTTTGTGTAGAAATAGCTTTTGCACGACTGAAGCACGTTGGGGTTCTATATTAAAACGCATTGATGTCCACTACACAATTGTCCTACATCTTGTTTTGGTAGGTTGTATTCTCCACAACATTGTGGAAATAAGAAAGGAAGCTTTTCAAGAAGCATGGCTTGAAGATGTAAGAAATGTAGAAAACCAATTTTAACAACCAGTTATAACAAAAATTAAAATCATTAAAATTGTTGACTTGTTGAGATCTTTTATGTGAAGGGATCTCCTTTAAAAAGATGGAGCCTCAACTATCTTCCGACTATGCTAGGGGTCTATTCCTCGGGTAGAGCTTATGAGGATTGGTCGTGGTTCTTATGACAAAACATTTACTTGCTGACTCTAGTAATACTAAAATAGGGGTGCAAAAGGGGCGCCACCAAGTCCTTAAGTTCTCTAAACACGGGTTTGCCCTAAGGGGGACTTGGAAGTCCTTAGAGAAAAATATCGTATTTACTGCCTAAGCAGGAGCTGTAAAAAATATTATTAATATAACAAAGAAGGACACAAGAGATGTACTCTTGCTACCTTATACTATAAAGAAAAGAATAGCTATTAGTATCAATAATTTGAACATTATTATAAACACACTTTTGATATTAAAATTCTTGAAGGTATTATTAGTGCCCCTATTCTTGAACTCACTTGTTCAAAATAAAACAATTACTTAGACGACTTAAATGAATGTTCTTTACTCAAATATTTTTGGTTTTATCAATAAAATTTTGTACAGAAAATATATATATATATATATATTGTTATGTAAGGTTCTATGTAATATCCAATGTTAGACGCACTTAATTACCACTCATATTCATGAAATATCTAATTTAAAACTAATGATAAACAAGATCGTAGAATAATTAATTGCTGAACTTATATCGAATGCTATTTCAGTGTGATAGAGCTTTTTGAGATTTCAAATAGGTGTTTAAGTAATTTTCTTTATAAAAATCAAACGTAATTCCATTTGAATAAGCTTCTGTTGATGGTATTTTATTGTTTATGTTCACTATTTAAATGGACACTACTGTTTTTAAAAGTAAGACGTACCATAATATCTAAAAAATAAGCCACTTAGCATGTTTTCGTAGAAATAAGTAGTTATAGGATGTAAAAATAATGTTTGTTTAATGTATTGCACATGTATGTTCACTATTTAATTGGACACTATTGTTCTTATAAGTAATAGGTACCATAATATCTGAAACACAATTCATTTAGTATGTGGTGTTAGAAAGAAATAAATGTAAGTTTAATGAAAAATTGTAAACAAAATGTAACCAATGGAAAATAGGACCAAGTGATCAAAATGAAATGTTTTGATAGAGTTATTAGATATGTTTGTAAATAATTGATCAAGGAGTGTAATTTTAATAACTTTATAGATAGTAGGCAAATATAAATTTTTTAAAGAGATCTCCTAGGTGATAAGGTAACAATAAATAAGGACTTGTAAAATTTGGTATTATAAAGAATAGATGTGTTTTACCTGCTCTCGTGTTTTATTAAAAATATTAAAAGCTGAAGTTAGTTGGAAGAGTAGTAATTCTGAAGTTAAAAGAGGTTTTATGCAACGTGTAGTAAGTTTATAAGGTTTATACAACCATTAGGAGCACAGAAGATTATTTGCTCCAGCCCCGTGAAATATGTACAGCTTCCAAGCTAAGATGGATTGAAGCACCGAGAACTACAAATAGTTCCAGAAGATTCCATTATTATGAGCAGTGTTCCCGCAGTGGTAGTTTGAACAAGTCCTAGTTAGATCGCCGATTCTGAGTATCATTTTTCTTTATAACATCCTTTTAGTATTCCTAAAGCCTGAAATTAAAGCGTGAAATTTTAAATACCAAATATTAAAACTTAATTTAACAGGTATCGTGCACATCCAAGTTTTGGTGGTCTGTATGCAGTCAAGGGTCCATTCTTGTAAACGCAGGCGGACTTCAATGGAATTGCAGGTTTAAAATAAATTAGTTTTTATATTTGTAACACCTAAAAAGCTGTAGTATTCATTGAAATCTAAAAATTTTTATCAAAAGTTAAGCATTCTAAACTTTGTTTACTTTCTGAATAAAATTGGTAGTAAGGGTCACACCCAGTTTTAGAGCAAGTATATTTAAAAATAACTAGAGGGTGCTTTATCTGGCAGTGGTTAATGTATAGGCATACAGTTTTGTACCCACACTGTTTGTTTATTATTATTTAAAATTCATAAAAAAAACCTGAGATAAGAGTTTCAAAAAGCCGTGGCACACATACATATTATTGGTTCACAACCAAGTTACTTTTATTCCATTTATTAAATAAATATAACAAAAAAGGCCCAAATATAAAAACACAGAGATATATTATATGGCAATCCCAACGTGGAGCTGTTTGATTGTGAGATTACATAGGATAGAAACTTGGCGAGGCCACTAACAAATTACATAAAAAAAAATAGAAATTTGGTATTTGCTGTGTATATAATTATTTTAGAGCGTGTTATATATTATTATCATTGGAGTTTTTGTGTATAAAAAGAGTACAAAAATTCAGGTCAAATTTATCTATTTAGATTGTTAGAACTACGGTGTACAGAATGTCAGAAGGAAAATTAATAACTAGGTCAGGTAGGATCTATGGAATAGACACGATGGTAGTAGACAGGACGTGTGAGACAGGGCAAGGTGAAGCATCAACAGTCGAGCATGTGGAGCCGGATGTCGTAGTAGGAGTTTTGTCCGAAGAGCAAGAGGTGGTACAAATGGAAGAAACAATTAGCAACAAGGATATCGTTAGTTTTTTTAAAAATTTTCAGACCATGCCGCAGGAGTCGATTGCAGATAACAAAGCATTTCAGATCAGGAGCGAGGCGTCGACTGCAGATATCAAAGCATTTCAGACCAAGAGCGAGGCTTTACACGAAAAAACTCAGGCGTCGTTGTTGGAATTACAAGGTTCGATTGCAGAGGTAAAGATTTCTCAGGCCGAAACTAAGGACAAGTTAGAGGGTATGGATTCGAAGATCGAGGCGTTTAAAGTGGAGATGTTGGAGAGTTTTGGTAAATTTAGGGGTGAAGTTGAAATAGAAATGGATACAAGGATGCAGGCGATTGAAGGGAATGTTTCTGCGGATATGGATGTGTTAAGGGGAGAGTTGAAAGAAGTGGATCAAATTCATACCAGAAATTATAAATGCCTGGAAAATACGGTGAAGGGACAAAAAGAGGAAAGTCTCTTTAGTCGACAGGATATTATAGGTCATATTAGAGCTTGCAAGGACGAGACGGAAGAGGTTCGACGAAATACGATTATACTCGGGGGTCAAATGCAAGAGAAAATTGATGTGGTAGAGGGATGTTTTAAGGAGATGCAGACTAAGATCCAGGATGTTGAAAGGGTTCGGTTGATGGATCAGGGTGGTAAGTTTCATTTAGGGAAAGAGATGCTGCCTAAATTTGAAGGCAAGATTGGTGAACAACCGATGGTTTTTCTTAGTAAGCTGGATGAGATGGTTGAAGGTGAGCCAGAACGACTTCGTCTACAAATTGTAAATGCTAGTTTGGGTGGACATGCGGAGAAATGGAATAGCATTGTTAAACAACAATACGACACGTATGAGGGTTTCAGAAGGTTATTTATAGAGCAATACTGGGGCTATACACAACAATCTAACATTCGAACAAATTTAACGACAGGAAAATATCATATTTCGATGGGCACACGTGAAAATTACGTTATTGGTAAGTATAATTTGGCACAATATTTAACTCCGAAATTAAACGAAGATGAAATCGTTATTCTGCTCTCACGACATATGGAAGTTGAAGTAACTCGTGCGGTAGCGATTCAAAACATCAAGACTTTGAAAGATTTTCTGGAGATCATGAGGAATTACGATTGGGCTAGGTCGATGGAGAAACCTCGAGAGGTGCAAGACAGCAAAAACTGGGATAGGGGACGCCCGATACATGAAAGGAATGGATATCACAACACATATGACAACAGGCAAGGTAACAGGTGTTATGACAGGAATTACTACGAATACGGAAATGGAACGAACAGGCATGGTTATAATGGATCTGATAGTAATGGCTGGAATAGGGAGCATCAACATAATTATCCTTTAAAAGGAGAATTTGGAAGATACCAAGGAAATTGGAACAAAAATGTACAAAATGACCCAGGACCGAGAGATCTTGAAGACAAAAATAGAGCTAAACGACCAGAGTATAATGAAAAGGCAAATGTCAATAATATGAGAGTTCTACAAGAAAAAGGGGAAGATTTGAATAAAATCGAGATAGTCGAGGTTCATGAACTTTCCCTGAAAAAAAACCGCCGAATTTTTAAGAGTAGAAGAGTTTGATTTGGGTGCGATGAATAGTTCTAGTTATGTTAATGTTGTTTTAGATACTAAGTGTTTTAAAAAAGATTTACCGTTCATTTATTTAGTTATAAGTAGTTGTAAATACGTTGGTTTAATTGATACCGGTTCACAGTTGTAGTGAGTTAAAGAGGAAATAATTTTTAAACATATGGAGGTATTCGAGGGAAAGATAATTAATACCAAAAAGATTAATTTAATATCTGCAATTAATGAGAAATTGGAGGAGATAGATAGGGCAGTAAGAATGTCGATAATTGTAGGAGGAACTAGGCTGGGGGGTGCTTTATTTTTAATGGTAGAGAAGTTAGGGGTTGATATTATAATAGGAATTGATATAATAGAGAAGTTTGGCTTGATTATTGATGGGAACGATAAGAATGTGCAGATTAAAATAGGTAGAGATATATGGGTGGAACCTTACGGCAGAAGGGATATATTAAGGAATGGAGATTTAATTGACGAGAATAGATTAGGGATAGATATGATTTGTAATACAGAAAGAAATGAGGGAATTAGGTTATGTTCTGTTTTTGATAATAAAGTGTTGGTGCAGGATCAGATAGGACTAGTAGGGGTTAAAATATGGAAGCAATTAGAAGAAGAATTAAACAAACACGTCGGATTATGGGATGATGAGCCTAGATAGCAAAGAATTATGTGCATAAGTTAGAGGTAAAAGAAGAAAGTAGTTTTCATTCGAAAGCTTACCCGATACCTTACCATTTAAGAAATAAAGTTAAAGAAGAAATTAAAATTATGATTAGAGATGGTATAATTGAGCCAGCGAGGACTGCCTACGTGAGTCCAATTGTAGTCGTACCCAAAGCTAATAAACATAGTATTAGAATTTGTTTAGATGCTAGAAAACTCAATGCAATTACTAAACCTCAATTTGAACAACCTCTGTCACTTGATAGCATGTTATATAGGATTAACGAGAAGAAAATATTCAGCAAGTTAGATCTAAAGAATTCCTTTTGGCTTATTCCATTACATGAAGGTAGTAAAAATTATACCGGATTTAGTATGGAGGGAGAGATATATAGATTTAGGGTAGTTCCGTTTGGTTTATCAACGAGTTCTGCAGCTTTAGTCAGAGCTATGCAAAAATTATTAAACGAATATGAAGAATTTTGCACTCATTATGTCGATGACATTTTGATCTTTTCAAAAGATGTAGATGAACACTTAATACATTTACAGAAGGTACTAGAGAAACTAGACTAGGGAGGACTTAAGCTAAATATTAGGAAGTGTGAATTTTTCAAGACTAGGGTAGAATATTTAGGGTTTGAAATAGGTGTTGATAGTGTTAGAATTAGCGATAAACGTTTAGAAGAACTTAAAAAGTTAGAGAAACCAAGAAACATCAAAACTTTGAGGGGATTTTTAGGAGTTTTGAACTATTACAAACGATTTATTCCGGGATATTCAAATTTATGTATTCCGTTGCTTCAACTTTTAAAGAAAAATAAAAGATGGAAGTGGACACAAGAAAGGGATGAAGCTTTCCAGAAATTGAAGGAAGTATTTCACGAAGAGCTGTCTTTAAGATATCCAAATTTCCAAGAAAGATTTATTTTAAGAACAGATTCATCAAAATTTGCAATAGGAGCAGAACTGGTACAAGTACAACAGGGGATAGAAGTGCCTGTGTGTTTTATATCTAGAGTTTTGAAGGATTGCGAGACCAGATATTCAGTCGCAGAAAAAGAAATGCTGGCGATAATTTATTCAGTGAAGAAATTGCGGTTTTACTTATTAGGCAACAGATTTCTAATCGAGACGGATAACTCTGCGATTTCGTTTCTAAAGAAGAAGGAATTTTCAAACAGTCGTCTTTACAGATGGGCATTGATACTACAGGAATATGATTTCGATATACAACATAAACCTGGCAAAGAAAATGTAACGGCCGATTTCTTTAGTAGAAAAGGTAACGTAGAAGATATCGTGAAGACAAATGGATTTTTGATAGCATTACAAGTATTTGGAGAGGAAGGTAGTTGGACGAACGAAAGATTTCGCAATATGCAGCAAGACGAGGAAATTAGAAGAATTGGGGACAAAATACAGGAAGAAAATCTACACGAATGTAGGGGTCTTTGTTTAGTTAGAAATTTATTAGTTAAAAGAATAGGGGATGAAGAGTTGTTGGTTCTAACAAGGGAGATAGCAACAGAATTAGTGAAAGAAATTGTCATTTCCGTATGAGGGCCTTTACAAAATTAAAGAGGTTCTTGCAAACGGTAATATTTTTGAACTAGAAAACGCCCGGGGAGAATCTCGTGGACGTTTCCATTTAGAAAATTTGTACCCTTTCATACAATAAATAATCACATACAGTAAATAAAAACAAGGTGTTAGAAAAGTACAAGCATTAGTCAATACGTACTAAGTGTTTCTAGACATATCTACAAAACTTAAAACTAGTATGATTATTTATATCGAAATTCGATATCCCTTAAAATACAGTCATTATTTTAAAAATAAGGTTAGTGGTGATTTAATAAAATAAATATAAAAGCGTTAAAATCAGTTGATATTTTGAAGTAATAATAAAATTTTTATATTTATTTTATGAAATCAGGTGGGGCTATGTTATGTAAGGTTCTATGTAATATCCAATGTTAGACGCACTTAATTACCACTCATATTCATGAAATATCTAATTTAAAACTAATGATAAACAAGATCGTAGAATAATTAATTGCTGAACTTATATCGAATGCTATTTCAGTGTGATAGAGCTTTTTGAGATTTCAAATAGGTGTTTAAGTAATTTTCTTTATAAAAATCAAACGTAATTCCATTTGGATAAGCTTCTGTTGATGGTATTTTATTGTTTATGTTCACTATTTAAATGGACACTACTGTTTTTAAAAGTAAGACGTACCATAATCTCTAAAAAATAAGCCACTTAGCATGTTTTCGTAGAAATAAGTAGTTATAGGATGTAAAAATAATGTTTGTTTAATGTATTGCATATGTATGTTCACTATTTAATTGGACACTATTGTTCTTATAAGTAATAGGTACCATAATATCTGAAACACAATTCATTTAGTATGTGGTGTTAGAAAGAAATAAATGTAAGTTTAATGAAAAATTGTAAACAAAATGTAACCAATGGAAAATAGGACCAAGTGATCAAAATGAAATGTTTTGAAAGAGTTATTAGATATGTTTGTAAATAATTGATCAAGGAGTGTAATTTTAATAACTTTATAGATAGTAAGCAAATATAAATTTTTTAAAGAGATCTCCTAGGTGATAAGGTAACAATAAATAAGGACTTGTAAAATTTGGTATTATAAAGAATAGATGTGTTTTACCTGCTCTCGTGGTTATTAAAAATATTAAAAGCTGAAGTTAGTTGGAAGAGTAGTAATTCTGAAGTTAAAAGAGGTTTTATGCAACGTGTAGTAAGTTTAAAAGGTTTATACAACCATTAGAAGCACAGAAGATTATTTGCTCCAGCCCCGTGAAATATGTCATCATCATTTTGTTTTCGACCTTACTTAAGGTCGGTTTGACGCAGCTCTAACTTCTTTTCTATTCTGTGCTAATCTAAAAAGCTCTACATACCCTTCACAACCTAAATTTCTAATAATTTGACTAATATAGTTTGGTCTAGGTCTTCCTATATCCTTCTATCTTTTTCCTATCCAGCTGACTCTACATAGATATTAGCAACCTGATGGTTGTTAAAGAACTCTAACATGTTTACATGATTACCATTTATAAGGAAATGAAATATAACCGGGTTATCCGCTTCAAAAAGGAAAAGTGTTAAATTATATGTTATGGTAAGGCTTAAGCAACGAATCGCTGCCAACATGCCAGACCGCTACCTAATTGTGAGTTATGTCATGGTGACGTTTATTAAATTATATGTTATGGTAAGGCTTAAGCAACGAAACGCTACCAACATGCCAGACCGCTAACTAATTGTGAGTTATGTCCTGGTGACATTTAGTTAACTGATTTTTATTTTTTTTGTTTTGTTTTCGAACTTACTTAAAGTCGGTTTGACGCACCTCTAAATTCTTTTCTATTCTGAGCTAGTCTAAAAAGGTCTACATAGCCTTCACAACCTACATCTCTAATAATTTGACTAATATAGCTTTGTCTAGGCCTTCCTACTCTATTTTTATTTGGTAGTCTATAATCTAAAACTTTACTAAATAGTCCCTCATGTCTTAACTGGTGCCCTATCATTCTATCTCTCCTGACCTTCAATTGTTTCCACATACAGGGATCCTCACCTATCCTTCTATAAACTTCCTCGTTTGTTACTCTATCTATCCAACTAATCTTTAACATTCTCCTATAACACCAAGTTTCAAAAGCTTCTATCTTTTTCTTATCTACCTCTTTAATTGTCCAAGTCTCACTACCGTATAGTAGAACGCTCCATACGTACGACTTTAAGAAACTTTTTCTATTATCTAAACTAATACTATTAGCTATTAGTAAGTCTTTCTTTTTAAAAACATTTTTCTAGCTTGAGCTATTCTAGCTACTGTATCCCTTCTGCTACGTCCATCCTTTGTAATTATACTACCTAAATAGCAAAATTCATCTACCTCCTCTAACTCGGTATTACCTATTTTTAATTTTGGTTTAGAACTAGGCTGTAACTCACTTGTCATTATCTTTGTCTTTCCTGAGTTAATTCTCATACTATAGTTACTCTGTAGTATCTCATCTAAAATATTTAAAAACTCTCCTAACTCTTTTCTAGACTCTGCTATAATGGCTATATCATCTGCAAAACGTAACATGTCTATTTTCTGTCCCTGTACACTAATACCTATCTCTTTTCTCTCTCTAGCTAAGTTTAAAGCTTCCTCAATATAAACATTAAAAATCAAGGGAGACAGTATACAACCTTGTCTAACACCATTTCTAATCTTAGCTTCCTCTTCTATTTCATCAAATCTAATTACTACGCTTTGGTTTTTATATAGACTGTAAATAATTTTTCTATCCCTATGAGAAATTTCTATTTTTCGCAAAACCCCGAACATAACAATCCAATTAACCCTATCAAATGTTTTTCTAAATCTACAAATGCGAAATGAGTCTTTTTATTTTTTTGAAACCTTTTTTCGATAATTACCCTAATCATTAGTATCGGTTCTCTAGTCCCTCTGTCTTTACGAAAACCATATTGGTCTTCGCCTAAATAATTCTCAGTCAAAGCTTCTACTCTATTTTTAATTGAAATATGTACAGCTTCCAAACTAAGATGGATTGAAGCACCGAGAGCTACAAATAGTTCCAGAAGATTCCATTATTATGAGCAGTGTTCCCGCAGTGGTAGTTTGAACGAGTCCTAGTTAGATCGCCAATTCTGAGTATCATTTTTCTTTATAACATCCTTTTAGTATTCTTAAAGCCTGAAATTAAAGCGTGAAATTTTAAATACCAAATATTAAAACTTAATTTAACAGGTATCGTGCACATCCAAGTTTTGGTGGTCTGTATGCAGTCAAGGGTCCATTCTTGTAAACGCAGGCGGACTTCAATGGAATTGCAGGTATAATATAAATTAGTTTTTATATTTGTAACACCTAAAAAGCTGTAGTATTCATTGAAATCTAAAAATTTTTATCAAAAGTTAAGCATTCTAAACTTTGTTTACTTTCTGAATAAAATTGGTAGTAAGGGTCACACCCAGTTTTAGAGCAAGTATATTTAAAAATAACTAGAGGGTGCTTTATCTGGCAGTGGTTAATATATAGGCATACAGTTTTGTACCCACACTGTTTGTTTATTATTATTTAAAATTCATAAAAAAAAACCTGAGATAAGAGTTTCAAAAAGTCGTGGCACACATACATATTATTGGTTCACAACCAAGTTACTTTTATCCCATTTATTAAATAAATATAACAAAAATATTAATATATATTATATATATATATATATATATATATATATATATATATATATATATATATATTATAACATTTGACATTTATCAAAGGTTCTACGAAGGTAGTTCGTTAGTGCTACGGATAAAACCATAAATTTTCCATTTTATCAAGCTATACAAAAAGTTAAAAACACTACGGTTAACAAAGATTGATGAATAGTTACTTGTTGAAAGCATAAATAGGATATTACGTACTAGAAGTACAGCGTTTGAAGTTTATAAAAAGCATTATATATTGTTTGCATATACGAAGGGTATCTAATGCATCTTCGGTTGAATGTGTATAGGTTTTGTCTTCAATTTAGCATTTGTAATTTTTGCAGGATACTGTATGCCAATTATAATTTTGAGTTTCCTAAAATAAGATATGTTTAATACATTAAAAATATAAATCAACATAAAAATTTTGTAATGTCAAATAAAATGTAAATAAAAACAAACATGTTCTAAAATAGTAATTAGGTAGATTTAAGTTAAGTTAGTTGAATGCATCCCTTATGTTATATTAGTAGTAGGCTAGAAATAAGTTTGTTTTTTGTTGGTTGTTATGGTGAGAATTGTTTTAAATAAAATTATTAATGATAAAATTGTTTGAAAAGATTATTAGAAAAATTTTGAAAGAGTTTACACATAAATTTTTGTACACGGAATAATTGTTTTTTTGGCTTGAGGAGCCTTGTAATTTTAATATTATAAAAATTAATATATGTGTTTTTCCAAGTGCATGCAGTTTGATTGAGTTGAAATACAAAGATTAGTGAAAAGGTTAACGAAAATATATTTACAAAAGGAAGAATTTCAAAAAACCACCATCGGGGCATCCTTAGTGGTGGTTCAGGAGTTGCAGCTGATCTGTTAATTGGTGATGTATTGAAGTGTTGTAGTTTGTAGAATAATAAAACAATTAGTGGTTGAAGTAGTTTCATAAGAGAACCTAAACTAGAGGAAAAACATATTTGTATTTCATACTAACCCATATATATTTAGGTACTCACTGAAAGCGGTTGAGGCAACTTTGTGTATCCTGTTCCAATCCTGTACAACCAGACACATTCAACGGAGTTACAGGTATAAAAGTTAATATTATCTACTCTTCATATTAAGTAATTTTGAATAAATTAAATTTCAAACGTTAACTAGAATAAATAATTGCAGAACAGATTTATCAATCTTTGTTTAATCGGTATACGTAAGCACGACTTAGAGGTTAAGTTTGATTTTGATCGTATACGCTTTAGGTGCTTGTTTCAATACCTGTAAGGGGACAAAGAACCTACTTCTCCTTACAGAGTTAAAATACTAGATACAGTTTCCCTGAGAAAGAGTTTCAAAAAGCCGTGGCATAATTGAATTGAGAGAGTTTTATTTTAATCAATTACAGACTAACACCATATTACAGGTTGCACCTATTATTTTACTCGTATATTTAAGCATCATTACATATAAAATATCAACATACATAACAATATATTATATATATATATATATATATATATATATATATATATATTATATATATATATATATTAATATTAATATTGAAACGATTTTTCCTAACTGGGCTCAACTAGCCTCACGCATGAGCGCCAGTGATACGAATATTTTTAGAAGCACTAATACACCAGCCCCAATGAAACTATTTACTTAACACTTATAACTGATCCTAGAAGTTGGGTGTCAGCAAAACGAAGTCTTCCGACGTAACTAGGGGTCTATTCCTTGGGTAGAGCTATGAGCCATGGGGGGGGGGGGTAAGTCGAAATCTGTTGGGGGGGTCACACTCAAACTAAAACAAACAGGCGCCACCAAGTCCAGATTAATTCATGTTAATAGCATGGCATATTTCTAAGGGCGGACGTGGAGACCCAAAGAAAAAAGATCGCCTTCGCTGACAAAAACCTGTCTTAACAGAATAAGACGCTGTTCCTGTAAGAAAGAATATCAATTAAGTCACATAGAAAATGGGAACACTGTTTGTGTCCCTCAAATATGCCTAAAACTGCAAAAAGAATATTTTCTACATAAGGGTGGCATCAAAATTCAACTCTTATGGCTTTTCGGTTGTTAAGTTTGATCATACTTGATCAAAATAAAAAACTTTAAGCTTGGATTAATAATTTACTAGAAGGAATCTCTTTTTCTGTAAATAAAATTCAATGCAATAAAATTAAATAATTATTTGAATTACTTTAAAAAATTAACGTAAGGTTTATCACCCTGATTCTTGATCAAATATATTACTACAAAGTGTAACTGGTTACACTAATAATTCCTAACCCATTCAGATCTGATTCGGTCGGTTACATTATAACAAATTTACATTATAACACATTAAGGAAACAAAATTTCTCGTTAAGTTAAATGTGCTAATATCATTTTAAATAAGAATGTTCACAAGGATATTCTCGTTTTCAAAGGTGGTAGTAATATAATACTAAACATCTGCTTCCGATGATACAAGTGTCAGCAGCATATTTCAAACAAACAAGTGACGTAACAACAGCTGTTAGGTTATGCTGAAGCAACGTGTTGTTACTTACACATTAAACTGAGTGAAATTTAACTTTGATACTGGAAAATCCAGCCTAGTAACAAATGAAGTGAATAACAAAATCGTATTTCTACGTATCGAAGCAAAATAACGTGCATTCAGAATGAAGCACAACAGAATTTCTTAAAGCTACTACGAACCAAACAAAACTGCTTTCCTCTACTGGATTGGGAAGTGCATCGTCGTGCGGAATTTACTGCAAATATCAAATCAAAGTAGTATCTTGGCTCGGAGCAACAAACCGCCTCCTACTAATTAGATCTGCTTTCCATCTTCTAAAAATACGTGTTAAGTGGTGTGGTTTTCTTAACGTTGATTCAAAGTTCTAAATTCTTGTCGCCTAAACTGTGTAGCGTAATCTTTCATCGTCTATTCTTAGTTGTAATCTTAGTTTGCGTTGCTAAATCTGCGTTCCTAAATTTTTGTTCCTAAATTTTGCGTTCCTAAGTTTTCTTTGCGCTAAACAAATTTTCAAATTAGATACTATAATAACAAGTATACATTACCAACCGTTATTCAGAAAGTGTGTCACACAATTAAACCGACCCGCAGGTCACTCGCCATTCTTTTATTATACATGTTGCTGCTGCTTTTATCTATGGCCGAGTGCTTGTCCCGCGCTCTCGCATGATGGGAGGATCCCAAGGGGGAGTTGTCAATCCTCTCAATGCGCGTGCGAGTGGCTGTGGAGCACACCGGCATCCAAAACAAATAGACTAACGACTCAAGATGCTATGTAAATGTAATTTAATTGTTAAACGTATTAAGACTTTACTTAATAAAGGTGTTTTAACATTTGTTGTACCTTTAATGAAGAGATTTATTAATTCAAAAAAAAATTGTTACAATATATATATATATATATATATATATATATATATATATATATATATGGTGTAAATTATATGTAAAGAGGGATAGATAAGTCAAAAGAGTAATTTTGTAAGGACCGTACATATAGAAAACAGGAATAGATTATTTACGCTCCAAATTAATTAGTTTTGACCTTAAAACAAACGGACAATAGCATACATTTGTATTAATAAGTTGTAATGTTAAAGTTGCATAGTGTGGAAGCTTTGTAGTACGTAAAACTCAAGGATAATACGAGTATAATTAGTTTTAATATTCGAAGGTTGTAAATCGAGCATATCAAGTAATAAGGGAGAGCTTTTGTCTATATTAAATCGATATTGTAAACGCATATGTTCATTTAACTAACAAAGCGTTCGTTAAAAACAAATCCTCGGAAATCTACAGGTTAAACAACATGGGAAAGTACACTTTCACACTGGCAATCGGTTCATAGAAAAGACTGACGACAAATAAACAATTTAAGAAACCATAATGTACGTTGAAATATAATTTTTTAGAAATTTGAGTTAACGGTCAAAGCGAACGCTGAGAAATAGCAGGGAAGGAATATAAATTGCATAGGGTAGAAGAGGATGACAAATAACTGACGTTGGATAAAACAGCCATTTAAAACCCGCGATATAATAGCCATTTAGAACACGCGACAAAACATCCATTTAAAGCGCGTGATAATTTGCAGAGGTTAACAACAATATCGATTTTATGTTGCTATAGCGGGATTTTAATAAAGATAACGAATATGAGCTAGACGAGGATAACATAGTTGGATGATAGACCTACGACAGGGGAAATGGTCTGGATTGGCTGATTGCGAGTGGAGTGAGAGACATTTCTAGGAGCATTGCGACCGTTGTGCAGGATGATAATTAGTATTTTCTGACTAAAGCTGAGTGGAATGAGACATTTTTGAGTTTTAAAAGATCGTAGCATTTTGGATTTTCAGAATCGATTACAGTGGTGGTGTTTTTCGATAAAAACAGGGTACAGGAGTTATGCTTCAACACTTATAAATACACTAGGAGACGTAGTGGGGCTCTCTTACTTCTTCTGTTTGCTTCAGACCTATATGGTGTAACATCATAGTTAAAAATTTGTAAATCGGTGATAGTGCAGTCCGTTTAATTTAAATTAAAAGTGTTTGAAAATACGAGTAGGTGCTATGTTATAAACGGTGCTGTAAGTAAATACGAATAACGAAAAAAAAGATGTTACTAAGGTAAGCGAGACTAGTTATTTTTTCGGAACGAGGGTGCTGGTTGTATGGTAAATTCAAAAACCGATCAACTTATTTGGACAATTATATGGGTAGATGTATTGAAGGCATCTGCAGAGAATTGGATAACGTGTAGAAATGAGTTTGATGTACATGTAGCAGAGGGAAGTTGAATGGAATGCAACGACGAGGTTTTGGTGGACGACATCTTCAGAGGTGACGTTGCAAAAGGCTAACTCCAGGTAACGAAATTTGTTTCCTTTTGTTATTGCTTGAACATTTTGTGCTGTTATTTTGTGCTAGAGTGATTTGACATATTTGATGTATATTTTATGAACATAAAATCGAATTTGAAGGTTATATGAAAAGGACAATTTCAATTTATTATTTGAAGGTATAAATACATGACGTATAATTTTGATGTAAAGAGTAAACGGATCTTTAGAGTTGTTCAAAACAAAAACGCAATTTATTTACGCATTCAGAGTAACAGGGTTTATACTGAGCTCACCATAGACCAGAGTTAATTTCAATTTAATGTTTCAAGATAGGCCCATCTACTGAACTATATATAAAAAAATGTTGAAATAAATTAAATTCATTAAATTTAAAAGGATTTAATGGTTGATATTGTAAAATTTTATGAAGATGTTTATATTCGATTTTGTAAATATTGAGCTGGTGGTGTAAATTTTTAATTTGTATGAATAAAAGGTTGTATGTTTCGTTGAATTATTTGATTGGTAATTTTTATTTGGTAGTCTAAGTGAGAGAGAGAGAGTAAGCATAGGATAGGTAAGTATCTCTGGAGGAGCTGGACGCAGAGCTAACCGTGGTATTCTGTTTTAGGGGAGCTTTTTCAGGAGACATTGTAATGAAAAATCTTTTTTAAACTTTCGTAGGTGTTAACTTTATTTTACAGTAGGTACACTGCAATTATATATATATATATATATATAATTCATAAAGGCAGTTTAGTTCCTTTTACACAATTATAGAATGAGGATATTATAACAATTTTCACCAAGAATCAACCAAAATATCAATGACGTGTTAAGCATCTTTACAAGGTCTACCAAATTAAATACCCAAAATATCGGATTTGTTATTTGGTTTATAAATGTCTATTAGAATTTCAAAAGTCTAATAATTTTTAGTTTTCATAACTATTTTATGTATCTTTGCATTTAAATGAAATATTTGGCTAGGACTAAATTAAGGTGTTCAAGTTCATTCATAATAATATAAGGTATAACCCTTAATTTAAAATGTGATAAATTCTAATTATCAAAAGTTATTATGACTACAAAGCAAAACCAGAATTGTAGGTTGTTACAATGTTGTTTCCTATATCCTGTTTTGTGTCAATATTGGCCAACTGCGGTCGTCATGTGAAAGTAATAAAAAAGCTTACCTTGCACAAAGATGTTCTTAATTACGTAGAGACTGTTACATTGTCTAAACCAGATGTGCTGACATACGGTGTTTTGACAAACAAGTGACGTCAATACATGGTCCGCATTTTATGGTGCAATAAACTGTAATTTTCCTGGAACCATTTATACAAACGTAAAATGTATCTCTTTCACGTAAATTGAAACGTAAACAACCATTTAACGGGCCATCCAAAATACTTTGTTTCCAACGGTGTTCCAATTGTTATTAAGACAGTCAATTCGACCGTAATTCGGAGAATCCAATTTTGCTAATTGTTCTTGTAAATTCGGAACCTTATCTTTGCTAAATCTCCAGTATTATTATTGCATTGCTGATAATAAAGTTTAATCATTACAAAGACCGAGTTTTTGCTAACCATTAAGGTTAATTTTTATGAATTAATGGAAGTCAATATCAACAAGCTTTTAAGAAAATTATTATTAGCAGTTCTCTGAGGGTATACTTAAAAAATTTTGGAGCACGTTTTATAAATTCAGTGAAAGCAAAATTAACAGGCTTGGATAATTTTTACCAAAAGTCTATGGAGCGTTTAGACGCTAATATATTAAAATTCAACATTAAACATGTGAACGGTATCTTGCCAACGGTATCACTAAACATATTAACAGATCTTTAACAAATTATCGTAATACTTTAGAGCGTATTTTATTTAAAAATATCGTTATCCTTTAGAGCGCTATAACCGAATTATTTAGTTTGATTTAACAAATACTCAATATGCTTACCATTATTAAAAAAACACTATAACTCAAGTGCATGTTGCACTTGGCCAAGCGGCTACGCCTATGGCCACAAGTAAATTGCTGGCAAGAACACAATACCGCTGCATGGTGTTTCTTTATTGAATGCTCTTGCTAACCTGTTTGTCTTATGCGCACAAGTAATTTCAACGTCGCTTGACATTGAAGAGTCTATTCAAGCGACCAACGTTTGTTGATAGCAAACAGACCAGCACTATGGAATAATTTCTGACTTGTGATTGGACCACACGGTTCCAATCTGAATTTTGATTTGCATAACAATATTTAAGTGTTTAGTTAAATAGACAAAACAACGTATTGAATGAATAATCTTGAAAGATTTGCAGTCTTTAAAAAAATTGTTACACAGTTAAACAGAGTACACGGCTCAGTGACAATTTTGATGCACATATAATTAGAAATAATCTAAAAACATATTTAAGCAATAATTTTCCATTAAAAAAATCATTTTATAGATAAGTTTATCATACGTTCTATAATGTGATGTTCCCTCTTAGTATTTTGGTATCGATAAATGCATTAAAACTCAACTTAAATAAATATTTAATGTTAGACTGTTAATTTATTTACCATTATGTATTTACCTAAGTGGACAATTATTTTATGAATTACTATAAAAATTCATACCTAATATTATAATTTTTGTTCTTATAAAAAACACCCAACATATTCACATCTATATCTATAAAGAAATATTCAATATTCTTTGAGGTTGAATTATTCAAGTCTGGCACATTAAATGGTGATGGAAATGGTTGTAATGTTTGCGGCTGTGAAGTTGATTGTGATGTTGAGGCTGTGGAAGAATGATGTGCTGGCACTGTTCGCAAAAAAGATGGCATTGCTTGTGAGGGAAAAGTGTTATTTTGAAACTGTGTAAACAGCGGTTGAGGCTGAAAAATATTTTGCAGTCCTTGCAAAAGTACATTTGTATTTTTAAGCATTATGGACCTCTGTGAAATTAACATGTGTTCTACTAATTGATTTTCCAATTGTTGTGAATGAAAAATCTTTTTTAAAATATTTTGTTGACTGACAATTAGTTTTTCTTGCAATTCTAAACAGTTTCTTTTGCTGACACTGGCAAACTTTTGCATAACAGTACCATACGTACTTTTACTAGCTTTTCTTTTAATTTTTCTTTTGATTGTACTGGGTATTTCAGATAATGTGTTACATGCCAAAATTGGCAATGTACATTTTTAGATTTAATTTGTAAATAAATTCCCGCGGATATTTTTAAATGAAAATGTCGAGAGTTTCTAGTCCTTCGTCGACCAAAAATTTACAGAATACGGAAAACCATTTTGAAATGCATGACGATTTTGACTTTTTTGACCGGTTTCGTTTTAAAAAAGATGCTGTGCTTAATGTACTGCTGTTACGTGCCAAATTGGCACTAAACATTTTTTTAGTTTAGTCTTGATATGCGGGAATTTCGCGCCTTAAATTCAAAAGACTCGGTGCGCGTATTTCCGTCACATTAAAAGTGGGTTGGACGAATAATTTCGCGCCGACGCGTGAAAGGACAAAAAGTGGGGTTTTTTTCCGGTGGACTCTGTAACGAGGCCGTTTGCCTTTGAACATCGAGAAGGGCGGTCGTGTCTGGTATCGTATCTTCATTTTTATTATGTAGATTTCCTTCGCTTATCTTTGTTTGACTTTACCTGATAAACCTATTCCTTATCGTTCCCGCTACATATAGGAATTTGATACGACCCTGGAGCAGTCCCACGACCCTAGAACGAGCCGAAGTCCATGCTCCGCTAACAGCTAACCGGAGCAGTCACCATCTTTAATTGTCTTGAAGGGGGCCATCAGCAGCCCGGATGGACGTCAGCAGACGCCAACTTTAACTCAACCCCGCAGGAAGGAAGCGGGACATATTTATGTGAGTACCTTATTGTCTTAACTGTTTGTGATTTTAATATATATTTTCCGTTAATTGCGCATTTAATTTGTATATTGGTGACGTCATTGACAGATGGGCGCGACAAAATCTGTATAAAAATTAGCGCTACCAACTGCCGTGGTGTCTAATATACCGCGCTTGCGGTTTGGTAATTATGAACTTTTTAAATTGTAAGACTGCAACAAATTGAACCTCAAATTGCTTTGTCAACACATAGGTATGCTTAAAATTGTTTTATATTGCTTAACAAAACTTAATTGTAACAATTACAGGGGTAGTTATATAAAACCTATGTTACAACTGTTACTAACTTTAAGGTTTTATGCATCAGGAAATATGTAGATTAGCGTTGCAGATTCTATTGGTATTTTTAGGGCTTCCGCTTGTCGTATTATAAGAAGAGTGTCAATTGCAATTGCAACTAAGATATATAAAAATGTATTTGAGTGAAGAATAAATGAAAAGGGTAGCTGAAGAATATTATACAATTGCATCATTTCCACGTACAGTAGGTGCTATCGACTGTATATTAATAAAAATTTATTTTTGCAGTGGTCACGATGCCGAAGTGTTTTGCTTTCGCAAAGAATTTTTTCATTGAATGTGCAAACAGTAAGTAATGCAAAATTAAGAATATGCAGTTTGGTAGCCAGTTGGCCTGTATCTATACGTGATCAAACCATTTTCAACAGTAACAATTTAAAAACATAATTTGAGCAAGGAAATTATGGTGCTACATTCTAGTTGTTTATAGTGGTTATTCGTTGCAAAAATATTTAATGATTAAATTATCAGAGACTCGAACTGCAGCTGAGAATGTATAGAATGTATCAATTATAGAAACTCGCTATACTGTAGAACGGCAGTATGTTATCTGGAAATGTTTCAAGATTTGGAATGCGAGTAAAGCTTAAAACGATCATGAGCATCATTGTAACAACTGCAGTTTTGCGTAATACAATAGACATGAATAAAAGTATACCTTATGAATGCTTGTCAGAACCTGAAAAGGATGATGGAGATGATTTACCAGAATTGCACAACAATGACGGTGTTAATTTAGGTCGAGAATTTAGACAATTACTAATTAATCAACCCTTTGTACGTCTAGTGTGATGTATTATGCAAAGGTTTCATTTCATAAAAAGAAATCAACGATTATGTATTATTTATTGAGGTTACAATGAAACATGTTACGCTTAATTTTATTATTCTTTTTGCTGTTTTTCTTCATTTCTACAATCTGTAAATTTAATAAAATAATTTCTTATTTGTGTTATTCTGTATCATTTTCTTGCTTTCTTTCAAATTCCGTCTGTTTCCTTTCGTCTTCTTTCGTTAGCAATTCCATTTTCATTTGATATTATTCTTGCTTAGCCAAGTATAAGGGATTCGTAACAGTAGAACGAAGCTGTTTTGAAGTTTTTTCCTTTAGCTTTAAAGGTGTATAATTGCTCCAGTCGGTAGTATTATTGTCCTACAAAATGTAATATATAAGCATATACATATATACATACAACTTACAAGTTGCTTACAGTTTGTATTTGCTTCACCTGTTGAGTGGTTGCAATTCTGACAGGTTGATAGCTACAGATAACCAATATTAATTCGTTCTATAAAAACGAAGTACTTCCGATAACTTTAGAAATAACTTCCCTTGGGCTATTAGTTATATATTCAATCGCGAACACTTCATCGTTGCTAAACTAGACCTAGACAATTAATTATATGCACTAAAATATGTGTGAAAACAAAATTTGTATTAACTGCAAGTGTAGGTTTAATGTTTTCCTTGAAGGGTTCGCTGGAACAACAAGGTACTTCCATGAAATGACTTATAGTTCTGGTTTCCTAAAATTTACATCCTTTTTTACAAACACAAAAATTTATAAGCTTCATTACTACATAATCAGAGTTGAAATTTGTTGGTATTCCTACTACAGTTGTATAGTTTATGATTTTTAATATTGCTTCAAGTTCAAGATCCAAAGTGTCATGATGGGCCGGACCTCCACCCCTGACATGTAAATATATACGCTCTTGAGCTACAACCTTTCTTGCCTTAATTTTTAAATTATCATACTTCGATTGAGGTTGCTCAATTTTTCGAACCTGAGTCTTTCCATTACCATTATAAGCTATTTCTATTTTACCTCAAGCTTGCTTTTAAAAACCAATTATACAAATCAGAGTTTCAACAAATACTGCGAATTACCTTTTCTTTTAGTATGACTTTGTTTGTAACTGCATTCTATTATATTCTTAAATTTAGCCACTTCATGCAATAACAACAATTATTCTTCTTTGGAAAAGTTGGAAGACAGGCTTTTTTTCCGATCGAATTTTGACGACCCACTTTGAAATTGCGACGTCATGTTTAAGAAAATTATCAAAATATTTAAAATTGTATACTTTTTGTATAGTAGAAGACAACTACATATAATATGCTTTCTTTTTGCCAATTTCCTAAGATATTCTAACCTGATTTAGGTTTGTACTAAGTTAAATGGCACGTTTCTTTTAGATTAGTTCAAATGTCCCAGATTTATCGCCCCCCTTTACTGATCGTAAGTGTGCTGGGCACCACCCTTCAGGTTAGTAAAATGGATTTCCTTGCCGCCGTTTTCTGACGTATGGTAAAAGATCGTGGTATTTATTGTTAAAAGTCATGTACTAGTAATAATTTATCCAAATACATTGTAGATAATGGATCTATTCTGTGGATTCCTTATAATCAAATCGAATTTACAGACGAAAATCATCTGAAAATTAGAGACACTGAGTATGTGTTAACATTTGAAATCATGGAACATAATCATGTAATGGAGAAACCTGAAATTAAAGACTACTATCGTAGATTGTAATGATCAGGATGTTTCTACAGATATGAATGCAGGAAAGTATGTTTGGGGTTTAGATGACAACATATCACTTATTGCCAGCGTGGAATCCTGCTACGAGGATTTATATCATACAAAAAGAAGAAATGCTTCTGGCAAAATGTTGTTTATGACCTCGTCAATTAAGGGTTGCCTATTAATGATACCAAGCAGTCAAAGAAAGAATGTGAAGATCTGGTAAACACATATAAAAACACAAAGAATGTAAAGCGCAAAACGGAAAGAGGTCCTACTAGATTTTTATTTTTTGATTGAACTGATGCACTATTGGGGGATAAAGCCAATACATGTAGCCCTCATAGCATGATGTGTCAACTCATTCTACTTCAACTGCAACCATACCCGATTATCAGAACATGACCTAAAAATAGAACAGTTACCCCCATTGCACATGTTTCTATTATTCCCATTGGTAGGACACAGAATCTCACACGAAAACGCCGAAGTTTGTCAGGACAGCTGATAGAAATAAAAAACGCCATTACACTGCAAAGGAGGAAGCCATTACTCGGCATTAAATTACAAACCCATAGTGTTATTAATTGATTTAACACCTACTCTATCATGAAAACTTTACATAGTTTACAGGAAAAGCAAACGTATCCATTTATTATCTACACTTCTATAGGCACATTAATTTAGTTTGTCTATATACAGAAATTTACATTGGGAACACCTCAGCCGTAATTTCTTTTCTACGCTGGTATACTGACATAATTCCTCTAACCGTATGATCTACTTCATCTTCAGGTTCATTCCTCTGTTCATACTCTATCTCATCATCAAAGCAAATGCAGGTATTATGCAACACTGTAGCAACAACTACATATTCAACGATGTAGTAAACGTCGACATTACCAAAATTGTGCAATCTGCGGAAACGACCCTTAAGCAACACAAATGCGTTTTCAATTACAATCCCAGTGGATGAATGGTAATAATTAAAAAAAATTTCGTTTTGTGTTAAATATGTTGTTTCTGAGGAGTGTAATTAATCACTGTAAGCTATGTAAGATATGCGAAATCTTCCACCAAAATATCATTTCCCAAATATTCATTTATGCACTTTTCATATAAAGAGAGTGTTTTACTAAACGAGCATCGTGAATGGATCCAGTTTCACCACAGAACGCATCAATGAAGTGTTTGTTATTACCATACACTGCTTGCATAAATATGTTGTATTCTGACTTGCGGTTGCAATACACATTAGCATCTACCAAGAGCTTATTAATATTTATATGGCAACTATCAATTGCTCCAATAACGTTTTTTATGTCGTGTTTCCGTTGAAACCCATAATACATAACTATTCTTTGCTCATTTTCTGGCCATTTTATGTAACGTTTGCTGTTTTTAACCAAATACTGTACAACTCCTTTCCTAGTGAGATGTGCCGAACTCATGGCTATGTTAAATCTTTCGTGTTACTTAAGCACCACACCGTCATTAAAAAAGCTTTCTCAGCTGTTATTTTCTATCTGCCATATTCATGTGTAGGCAGCACACAATCACACTGTATTAATTCTAAAAACACAAAACAAATAAATATCTAATAGTTTGGATTTTATTAATCAACCAACCAATAAAAAATTTGCAAGTTATCCGCTGTTATCTAAAATGTTGCTTAAACTCATGTTCAACATATAATAGTACAGTTCGTTCCAGAAAATCTACAATTTGATGTAAAACACATCTTGGTTTCGTATTTTCTTCCGATGAGTCCGAGGTCAACAAAGATGAATTGCTGCTCTCTGTATCATCGGAGGTCTTACTTTCGAATTCACTCATTACTACCTGTTCATAACAATTAGTTTAACTATTATTTGTTTTCAAGATGAATGTAGTAATATTAATTTACCTCGGAAATTACAGCCAATTTCTTCACATTGCCAGCTGTCATTTCTTACAATTTAAGTTTTTGAAATATGAATAAACAATACAGATTGCAAACTGAAATAATTGTAGGCTAGAAAATATAAGTTAAGTTAGTAGAATGCGTTTCATTTAACTTAAGCAGTATACCTTTGTAACAGGTTAAATTTTTTTGTTACAATTTTTGTTAGTTAAGCAATGTATTCTACTTATTGTGGTAGATATACAACCATACATACAGACCTTGTGGTAACGTGTTTGGTTGAAAACAACATTCTGTTAGTTATTTTTGGGGAACCATCTGCGTTTAGGAGGGATATTATCTACTTTTATAGATACGCGACTTTTGTCTTCCTATTTGATTTAAGCACTGCACTAAAATGGGTCTTTTGTTTTTAATTTGAACTTTGCCTGAAAAGCATCAGGTACTTCGGTGTTTAAAAGTTAGTTTGTTCACTTTGTTTTATTTTGAAAAGCTGAAAGTGGGTAAGTCTACTTCGCTTTTATTAATTTAAAATTGTTAAATCTGGCGAGGGTTTTTCATTTCAGCATTTAGTTACGGGTTCACGTGACAACAAATTATTGCGAGAAGCACGCAATACTCAATTATTCCCGGAAGCACGTGCAAATAATTTTGATCGTGGCGTATTTACTCTGGTATAAAAAATACGTACTATTTTAATAGAATTCGCACATGGTAAATTCTAAGCAATAAGTTTGGGACATCTCAAACACCATTAGTTGCCACTCTGAACGCACCCGGCAGTGCATCAGTAATTTCTGAGGAGTATTGTTACCAATTGTCAGTATAACCAATCTGAAGTTTAATAAGGAATTTCGTATGGAATCCACAAAATGCGTATTGTGAAGGAATCGTGAAATATGGAAAACCGTTGATCGTGCACGCTGTCCAATTATGTTTTTTTAATCTGTTATTTTCACAGGCGTCGTGCTTGTTGGAGCCGTCACTTGCCGGGATTCTGGTTGAGGCCCCTGGGTAACATCGCTATCAACGTATTTATCAGGTGATAACAACTATCTACTTACCAAACACGCAAACAGGTATTTCAGATTTTATTTCTCTTATAATTGAGTATGAGTATTTAAAACTTTACTGAACAATCTTTAAAGCATCACATGAACTTTCATTAAACTCACTTTTTTATGTTTGATTTAATTATTAATTTAGGGATTTCATTTTGTACAAGTCTGAAACAATTAAAACGAGCTCGATTTAAAATACTTGACGACTTCAGTCAATACACAAGGTATCTAATCTTTTATGCAGATTGCATTGCAGCGTTCTTTTTATTTTTATTTCTCAAGGGGCAACTTTAAATTCTGTAGATATTGTAAAAATATTTGTAAAAAAAAATAAGTTGTAAATATTATTGGTGAGTAATTACTGATAATATATTTTGTCTACTCACTGAAATAATGGCATTGTGTTATTTTTATACAACATTGGTTACACAAAGTTTATGATTTTACTAGTAGGAAAAACAATTCAAAGAATCCACTGCAGTCCCAAGATATTAGTGCATACCATTTGTATTTTAGTAAGGAAATATTAACCTAAGTAATTTAGGAAGGTAAAATTAAAAAGGTTACACGTGGCGCCCAACCTTTTTTGTATTTATTTGGTTATCAAAGGTTACACCTGGCTTTCCAAATTACTTAATGCAATTGCTTACACATGCTTGATAAAGATCTAGAAATAGGTATAAATTTGCCATCCACCTCACAAGCAGAAGTTGCTGTGACTACAGTTACTAAACAACAACCTAGTTTATATCAAGCAAGCATAGAACACGGTCAAAACAGTGAAGGCACATTAGAAACTTGCACCAACGTGTTTATTGCTGGTTATTTGTGTTATTATTTATTTATAAAAGTGAAGCGCAACATTTGTCAGAAGACATTATTGAAAGATTCTAACAGTGTAATAGATTTTAATAAACTACTACTTTTGAATAGAGATTATGGGGCAAAGGGTATATTAAGCAATCATTTAGGCGACCATCAAACGAATTGTGTGAGGTGGTTACATTTTTGTTGAAATCGTTCAATACTGATTTTACCCTTTATAAGATTCAAAATGATATTAACAAAAAAATTAGAAATAGTACATTTATAAAATTACAAATGGACTTCCCTAGGTGGTCGAACTAGTGCAAGGAACACAAATTACTTGTTATAGAGGAGTTAATTAAAATCAAAATGTACAGAAGTTTGAAGTAGCTAATGGGTTCTAGTAGGAAGATTTATTCAAGTATTACAAAATCTTCTCGAAAAATACGGATCCTATCTAATTAACGAACTTTTACATTCAAGTCAAACAGGATCACGTACGTTAAAATTAATACAACCCTTAGAACTAGCTCTCTTGCACAAAATTGCCTGAAAATTATTGTCAAGTCAATTGACTCGTATCGTACATTTTTATATTATGGGATAACCAAGTTCCTTTCATTATTTCCAATTTATCTGTGTTATCTTTATATAAAAGAAAAAGAATTCCTTTTTGTCTTCTAGATCTGTCCTGTATATTTATATTCCAGACAGCTTACGTTGTAAGAAAATAATATAGTTATTTGTATGCATAGACAAGATACCGGGATTTAACTGCTTCAAGAAGGATGTGATGACGAATGCGCGAATGGACGGACGCTAGGGGTGATGTGCAACCATTTTAACACTTTTCTACCGGCTTTTGAAAAACACGCAGGTATTCCGTGAGTGTCGTACCTCGTGGTAGTGATGTAAGCGTTTTCATTTCCTTTTCCGTATCTTTTTCCTTAGGCTCATCGCCAATTTGGACGACAAGACACTCACTTCCTGGAAATTTACTGGTAGCATATGTAAGTGTTCACTAATTTAATTATCATTGTGCTTTTATTATAACATTAGTCACTTTCAAACACCAGTGTACCTTTACAGCAAAATTTTATTTAGATCTGACGTGCTTACCATAAACGTAAGATTTAAAAGTACGCTCACACATCCACTGCATTGCAAAGATTTCTACAAAAAGTGTTCCTCTTACCAAACTACTAAGTTGTATAACAGCATTCTTGGTACATTTATAGTATTACCTTTAAAACACTTTAGAACCAAAAACAAAAGGTTGTTGTTCAACAACAACATTGGCCAATAAAATTAGTTTAACAGCTGTAATGTTGCTTTTGTTTAGATAACGTTGAAACATTCTTAGTCTAGGCTCACGCGTCTTACTTTAATTCTAAGTTTATAGTAGTAAGGATTAGGTGGTAGAGCAGCGAGTTCTGTTTGTAGAGCGAGCCTTGGAATTGTTTATTTTCTGTAAAATTGTAAGTACTGTATGTGTTCAAATGTATATTGTTCAGAAAATGTTCAATAATGACAATTATAATAATAATACCTTTTTCGTATCTGCAATAAAATGTGAACCTCACTTTTAGCAAGCATCTAATTTGTTTTATATTCCACTTCGTTAGAATTTAGTATAACGCCTAGGATACGAGATATGTAAACAATCCGTAACGACTAAGACATAATGAATTCATAATGCCCGCTCATTTTGAGAGAAAATGTGCGTTTAATTGAAGAGAAAAAGATCACAAAGATGGAGCGTACATATGTATCGTAGCAGCAGATATCATGGATGCTCTGGAAATGAACTAAAAGATAATTGCAACATGCGAGATCTCGAATTTCTTGGCAAAATAGTTTCATCCGCAAGATTAAAGAACATTAACGTCTGAGACGTTTTTTACACCCTAACTGTGATCATAATGTGTGCAAGAATTTCGACCTCATATGGAATGGCTTGTTCAGCATTTAACTCCTTACCATTTATGAAAACTACACGAACTATTGGACGCTAGGAGGAGGAAATGAAATTGAAGAAGAACCTGTTGAAATGACTAATGATCCCATATTGGACGAAAGGTAATCAAACAGAAAGAGATGCTCTTGTATCTTACATTTAAAACGGTAATTACATTTAAAAGTTCGATAAATACAACACCGGAAGCGGGGTTTACTAGACACCATCGGTGGTTGGTAGCGCTAATTTTATACAGATTTTGGGCGCGCTCATCCACCAATGACGTCACCAATGCACAATTTATATTGCATAATAATCGGAAAAATATATAAAGTTCAGGCAATATATTCTAATGCAACTACTCACATGAATATGCCTCTGGGTTAAAGTTGGCTTCTATTCCAAGTCCATCAGGCTACGGAGGCCCTGTTGAGGTAGACGCGTTTGGACCAGCAATCAGGGCTCCGCTCCGGGGTGATTAAAGATGGTACTTGCTCCGGTGCTGTCTCCGGCTCATTCTCGGGTCGTGCAGTACGGTTCGCCTAGGTGGCTTCAAATTGACACCTACCTATGCAGGGAATGACGGGAATACCAGGTATAAGGCAACAAACAAAGACAATTAGGCAAAGGAAATCTACATAGATAAGATAAGGCACGATACGATACCTCTAACGTCCACACTCCTTGAAGATTCTGGCAAAACAGCCACGTTGAAGAGCGTCACGGAAACTTGTCCCCACTCTTTTGTCTTTACACGTCGGCGCCAAGTTATTCGTCCAACCCTCTCGCGTCGCGCGATCTGCGCAAACGCACTATGACGTAACGGAAGTACACGCCTAGTCTTTTAAAATTCTGCGCACCGCGTCTTTTGAAATTTGGCGCGAAACCTCCGCACATCAAACTTAACATAAACAATGTTTAAGTGCCAATTGGCACGTAACATGTAATAGAATTAACTACAGCTACTACCCGAACTACTTATGTTAAGAATGGAGCTACACCTAAAAGCAAGAAAAAACTTAGTAGCAAATATTAAATTAAATGTTTTGTATTATTACCTGTGTTTCCATTTATTTCCTTAATCCGAAACTGAGATAAAAATTTTAAATTCCGAAAAACCGCAAAAACAAATTTTTGTCATCATGTTGACCCCCATTTAAATTTAAAAATAAGATGATTTAAATCGTCGCACCCCTGTGGGAAAGCTTGTCGTGGCTTTAACTAGCTTGTAAATTCACAACTGTTAATTTCCAAAATGTAACTAAGTGTGAATTAAGTTTGGAACAATCGAACAATCTTTTTTTGGTACATGCCCAAACCAAACATTTACTCATAACTGTACTGCTTCTATAGCTCAACAATTCACTTCATTTCAACAATTACAAATTGTTAAGCGACAACTTGATTTATATTTATATAATGGTCGCCATATAGTACAGCAACGATAAGGCACCAGTTACACAAAAGTAATTTATTTTATCATGCTTAAATAAATTATAATATGTATAGCAATAATTAAAAAAGCCACTGAATTAACAGTGTATGTACAGGATTGCATTAGTTTTATGTCATTAATTGATTAGCTAAACAAAAAAGTTATAAGGCATCTTAGACCGCCTCTTAAATGCCCGACCTAGGTCAACTTAACTAAAAGTATTAAAACTGCTGTTTTGTCATATGTTTTTTAAGAAATACTTATGTATACAAGTGCTATCCTGAATCACAACACGCGGAAATGATTTCACAACAACTGTTCGAAATTTCAACAGTATCTGCAAGTTCGTTGTTGGTATAATTCTCGGGTTTTCGTATTTTCAAAACAACTCAATAATCTACTAACACGACAAAAAACTCCAATTACCTATATCCAATTTCAATTAAGATCCAACAATGCGTTTAAATATATTACCTAAGTCCGTAGGTAAAACACACAATACCTACACACAATTACAACATCTAATCCTGGTTACAAGCTATGTAATGAAAATGTACATTCAACTTGAAGTAGAATATCGTATTCTGCATAAACGTTGAATTGCAGCAAACGCATTAAGAACGTCAGGAACCATACAGTCGACCACATCAGCATTATGGAATACTATTTTTTTTGTGATTATTATATAAACGTGTGAATTTTAGAAAAAAATTTTAATATTTTTCAGTAGCAGCTAAAGTACATTGAGTTATTTCCTTTGTCAACAAAAATGCACTCTACTTCACTATTATAAGTTTGCTAAAGGTCACAACTTAATTGGTCGACTTTAAGGCATGCCGTGATTGAATATTTGTGACCTAGTCAATATTGCAGTGGTTTTAAAACAATTTTAATACTTTTCTTGTGTGTCCATTTGTAGCTGAACTGTTTGCTTTAGACACCAGGTTTATTAACAATTTTTGTTTGTCTTATCGGTCTCTACACCCTTTTTAAATTAATAACATAAAACTAATGCCACCCTGTATGTTGTTCTATTATCAAATAAATGTATTCAAAATGGTTTTATTGGCGTTATTAAGCAGGTAGGTACCTGAACTGTTTGGTTTGGGGATTTCTAAATTTACCCTTTACAATAAATTCGCTTAAAATGGGACTTTAAAACCTAAGACGATAGTAATTGACCGATCTTTACCTGCAGTGGCGGCGCTAACAACTTAGGGGCCCGCTTGCAAAATATTTGAGGAGGCCCTTTTATAAAAATAAGAATGACCCATAGCATGCTTAAAGAATTCGTTTCCAGCTGTTAGTGCCACTAATCATTATAATGATTTTATAGAACTATAAATATATTTCTATGCAAAAAAGAATTGAATGATAGAAAACCATTTGCCAATTGTGGTACCACCAAATAGTATGACACCACTACCATACTTACCTAGTCTAAATTCTCTAGGCTAAGGACTCCAGTAGTAGTAGAATAAAACATAACAAAACAAGTATTGTTTTGTTCAATAACTTTTATTACACACGGGTTCTCCGGAAAACACAAACTTATAGAAAAACTGCTTATTATTATGCATAAAAAACAAAATTGGAAAGTCTAGTTTCAATGCTGTACTGCCAAATGAATACTATTACTTCTAAAATTAAATTAAATGTATTCTAAACTCCTAATCTGCGTTTTTTTTTTAATTAAAAACTTTTCCACTCTTCACTTATGTCTACTTTAAGAGCTCCTTCATGTTCAATACTTAAAATTGATAGACTGGTTAGACGCATTTGGGTGATTGCGCTCCTTAAATAAGACTTTATAAGTTTTAACTTGGAGAAACTTCTTTCAGCTCTACCTGTAGTTACAGGTAACGTCAGGTATAGTTACAAAGCAGTTGTAAAATCAGGGAAGTAGCTCAAAAGATAAGAATTTTCTTCAAGTAATAAACTTGCAATTTCTATATCACTTTTCTTTTGGCTTATTTTATTTTTTAGGAGAGGTTTAAAAGATATTATCCGATCCACTAATTTTTCAGATGTCTATTGTATACTTGTTCACAAAAGCAATTGACTTTGTTTTTAATTCTTCGTTAGTTAGGTCTTTCAACTTCTGTAGTGATAAAAATGAAAAGTTTTCTATAACAGTTTTCAAACCCGTAAATCTCATTTGCAGTTGATTTATTATAACATTCAAATAAGGATTAAACACTTTCACTTCACAAGATTTCAGGGGATCGTCGATTTTGTAATCTGAAGCCAGTTCATCAAAAAAACGTTTTACAGTTCGCTTACGCTTTTCATTAGTATTACAGGATATATCACAAGACTGCGCTAACTGTGTTGCATCTTCCAAAAGAGCAAGAAAATTGGCTCTTAAAGGTTTTAATTTATTATAAGCACGGCTTACCAAGAGCCATGCTTTGTCGAGTTTCGCCGTTTCCTCCTGCACACATTTTGATACGATATTTGTAATTTCGAGCACTTTGCTTTCAAGGGTTAGGGCAAGTACGAATTCAAATCTATCAAGGTGATTCTTAATGGATAGAGCTTCAATTACTACAGGTTTCTTGGAAGCTTGTAATATAATTTTGGTCAAGCACTTCATAATAGATTTAAAATTAATTTTTAAAACAGTTAAACAATCATTACGGGATGACCATCTTGTTGGAAACAATTTTTTTAATGTTCAGGATTTTTTTGTTGGAAAAATCATCCTTTACCTTAACGTTAATAATCTCATTTAATTCCTGCCAGCGAAGTAAGCTTTCACTAAAAACAACATATACCCTTTGTACAATATCGAAAAACTGACGTATTTTAGAAATATGTGTTTCTGAGTCGTTTATAACTAAATTCAAATTGTTTCCAACGCAATGTATATATTCTGCATAAGGAGCAATATCTTTTATTCTTTTTTGTAAAGCAGTATATTGCCCACTCATTGTAGCTGCTCCGTAATAGCCTTATCCTCTACACCTTTCTATATACACACCATTTTGCATTAAAATTTCTAACACTTTATTCCCAAAACCATCACTTGTTTGGTCACATATTTCATAAAATTCCAAAAACGATTCGTTTATTTCTAATTCTGTTAATGTACGACATTTTTCTGATATAGTTACATACCTGATAACGACGCTCATTTGATCTTTTTTTGACAAGTCCTGTGTAGTGTCAACAATAATAGAGAAAAAGGAAGCCGAACGAATTTTCTTCAATAAAAACTCGATCACAGAATTACCCAATAAAGTAATAATTTCATCTTGATTTTCATGATGCAGATACTTAGATCGTAATTTTCATTTGTGATGTTAACTTTTAGAAAAGAATCATAACGTACTAAAGGGTCTACAATGTTTAAAAAATTGCCACATTCGGGCAAGATTGTGGTGATATTTTCCCTATAACCCCGGAAATACAGGGAACACAGCCATTGTTCGAACAACATCAACAATTCTCGTAAATACTTGTTTCCATTTTCTTCGCTCGTCAGAAATTTTGTCAGGTATGGTTTGCTTTTTTTTATAGTAGCGTAGCTTAGAAAAGCTTTAAGATGGGCAGTACTTGTTTCATGTCTTTTAATTTTTTTACTTAGACCCTTCCAGTCACGAATGCTACCGTCTCGCCAATTCTGAGCTTCGAAAGATTCACCAAAAAGCCAACATGGTTCGCAATAGACACCATTTAGTTTTTGTGAATAGCACAACCACAACCTATCAACGTGTTGTTCAGTTAATGTTTTTAATGAATAGTACGATGAATTAAAAGACGTTTTACTTTTTCATCTTTCGGAAATAGCACCTTTGGTTGGAAAGGTTTAGATGCTAAAATTAATTCTTTGGCTTGTTTAGATAAAGGTTTTTGAAAATTGCCTATATTTGTGCTTAGTTCTGTAACAATATTTGTAATGTCAACATCGTAGCTTGTTTCAATTAACCTATTTTCTTAACTTTCATCTGGATCTGGAGTATGACAGTTTTCATCACTTTTTTGAGGATGAGATGCATTATTGAAAAGGATATTATTGCTTGGTCCCGCTTGAACGATTTGGTCAATATCAATTTGTGGTCTAGATTGATCGTCATCTTTAACGGGCTTATTAAAAAAGTGTCAATTTTCAAAAGTTTTTTTGGTAGATTAAAACTTTTGATGTTTTAATTTTCTTTTTTGAAAACTGCTTAAGTACTCACGTTTCTTTTCCATTAGAAAATTAGTCAATTGCTCTAAATCCAAAATTACACACAAGACACATCAAAGTAACTATATTATTAACTAATTAATTGTCTAAAACTATAAACAACATAAGTTATTACTAAATACGTTGCATGCATATATTATATTTTACAAACAAAGCGTTTCTATCAATGCAACAGACTACTGACAACAATGTAATGTAATGTTTCTTATTGTACGTAAAGGTAGTAGGCGATGACTTATCGTCTAGTCATTATCTTTCTAGTCTTTACCTCTTATCTCGCGGATAGAAATCGAATGTGTCTTGGGGGAAAAGGAAAAGATTTTATTTAACATTCTTATTTACGAAAAAAGAATTTACTTTAATAGAGTAAACGAATGTCGCACATAATGCATTTATGCATTCAATTTGAATTGTTGTGTTTTACAAACATTAGACTGCTTTCAGTCAATAACTAAAAACTGTTGTAAGCTTAGAATTTTGATACAAAATGTCAGGGTTAAGATCAGGTATTTACAAATTTAATAATATTGTGTGTAAAAATCTGTTTTACGTGTAAGAGTGAAACCTTACTATGTGATAGAGTGTAAATTTAAATTCGTTCTGCAATATTGGCTTTCGCATTCTCAAATCAACTGGTTTAAGTTTGAAGTATTATTACAGTCATTAAAAAATTTGACATCTAGCATGTGTGTAGGAGTTGCTCACAAAATTAATTTTTCATTTTAAAACATTCAGTTATCGGCTCTGTTCCGGGGTCCCTACGTGCTAGTGCCGCCCGGCAGATCCCACGGACACCTTATCGGGCATCGCCGTGGATCAATGTAGTAAGCGTAAGACTACGGATCCCAAGGTCCTGGATTCAAATCCCGACACGGCCGACTGCTTGAAAAATGGCAGGTGAGCATTTTTCACAAAAATTACGACCTCGTTCGGATGAGAGGTTAAATGGAGGTCCCGTGTGTGAGTGTTGTTACGCACGTTAAAGATCACTACCTTGCCTAGAACGGCAAGGGTTCGGCAAAATTCTAAATTTCCAGGCAACAAAAAACTCGCCTCCTGGCCAATGTAGTACCTTCGGGTGGAGCATTGGAAATGTAAATGAACGGACACCTTATCGTCGGGCGTCACCGTGAATCGGTGTAGTAAGCGTAAGACTACGGATCCCAAGGTCCTGGGTTCGAATCCCGACACGGCCGACTGATTGCAAAATGGCAGGTGAGCATTTTTCACAAAAATTACGCCCTCGTTCGCATGAGAGGTTAAATGGAGGTCCCGTGTGTGAGTGTTGTCACGCACGTTAAAGATCCCTACCTTGCCTGGAACGGCGAGGGTTTGGCAAAATTCTAAATTTCCAGGCAACAAAAAACTCGCCTCCTGGCCAAAGAAGTACCTTCGGGAGGAGCATTGGAAATGTAAATGCACGAACACCTTATCGTCGCCACTGTTTACCTAGCTGTCGTCATTTAGCCATGAGTGCCCATGTGTAAGTGAAACAGTATCACATTCAGTGCAACGATACTTTTTTAACTCGCTAGCATACAATAACAGTGTAAGTTCAGTCCGCTCAGTGATCTTGCCTTATTGATGACATAAGAGTGATCAGCGGAGAAAGTCCATAGCCTTTGCCATTGCCCATCTATTTACTATAAAGTATCGTTCCATTCATTTCTTATAAGTTTCTTTTCAGTTAATAATAAAAATTTCACCTACAGCATTATAAATTTTTGATTTCTCATGATACACTAACCGTTGTTATTTCGGTATAACTATCATTTAAGTGCCATCCGTCTCGTGATCGACAAAACTACACTGTATCGTATATAGAGCTAATTAAAGTTTAGATTACTAATTTCGTATTCCGTATAGTGTCGCTAGTATCGAGGAATATCTGATAAAAATGCTCAATAAAGTGTGGCACGCATAGATTATCTATATCGTTAAGATATTACACTTTAAAACGCTGCATTAGAACAATCACGTGGCAATTTGGTTCGCTCTTCCAGTTGTGAGAGGGCTATACTAAATGAAGCTGGATTAAATTAGGTTAATTTTTCCAATGATTGACAGAAAATAGGTGAACCCTAGTTATTACTTACCTCACTATTTTGGTCTGTGTTACTTACGTTTTCACTATTGTTGCGAAGAGTTCAATTCCAAGTTCATTCACAATAAGTGTATACCAAACGTTTTGAGAAAAATATTATTTTGCGAATGTACTTACATAGCTTAATATATCATTCTAAAGAGAAGTAAAGTTGAAATGTAAACATTTTAACCATTATTGGCCATGTACTTTCATTTACACAATAAAATTTTCTCACAACCTTTATTGCACATATTATTTGAATAATACATTTTAAAATACAATTTAAAATTCCCGCTTTGTAGTAGTTCATCCTTTCACTCAATAGAGGCACAGTCCGAACGAATAAAATTGTGTGGGGGTGTAAGTTAGTGATCTGTGTGCAACGTTTTCGTCCATTCCATTGAGTATCTTCTTAATACTTCAATCAACGGTCTTACGAATAAAGAATATACTAAGATAAATTACTACGGAAGAAATGTAAGATTAAGACACTTCAAATATTTGTGCAATTAACTTTTTGTTATTAATCTGCTTAAAAGTTCATATAAAGATCTGATCGATAGCTAATTTTGGAGTGAAAAGTGTCTTATAGAATTATTTCTAACAGAGGATGAGATTAAAATAAAATACGCATTTGAACGATCAACCAAGTAGACGCAAAAGTACATTATAGAAATATGCATTTTGAGTAAACAGCGATGATTATAATGCCTCGCGTTTTGCGGTCCCTTCCCTAAAAAGTGTCCTTTATATGATTTTTGTACTCCCAAAATAAATTTACAATTACATTACACGGCCACGTATCTAAAGTCTTCTGAGGTTTCTTATTTATGTAGTTATTCTGCACCCTATAAAAGCGCATTGATATGGCCCCACATACTAACGAACGTCCACCATTTGTATGCTTCTTATGTGCTTATCCTGCATCTTTTAAAAGTAGGTTGATAATCCATATGCGGTCTCATACTAACGAACGTCCATTCGCATGCATTTTATGCAGTTATTCTACATCGTACAAAGGTAACTTCAAAACTCATATGCAGTCTCATACTGACGAACGTCCATTCACGTGCAATTTATATAATTATTCTGCATCTTATAAAAGTCACTTGAAAATTCATATGTGGTCACATACTAACGACCGTCCATACGCGTGCCATTTATGTAATTATTCTGCATCACATAAAATTCACTTGGAAATTCATATGCGGTCCCATACTAACGAACGTCCATTCGAATGCAGTTTATGTAATTATTCTGCATCTCGTAAAAGTGACTTGAAAAGACATATGCAGTTCCACACCAACGAACGTCCATTCGCTTGCAATTTATGTAATTATTCTGCTTCTCGTAAAAGTGACTTGAAAAGACATATGCAGTTCCATACCAACGAACGTCCATTTGCATGCAGTTTATGTGATTATTCTGCATTTTGTAAAAGTCACTTGAAAATACATATGCGGTCCCATACTAACGACCGTCCATTTACGTGCATTTTATGTAGTTATTCTACATCGCACAAAAGTAACTTGAAAACTCATATGTGGTCTCATATTAATGAACGTCCATTCGCATGCAATTTATGTAATTATTCTGCATCTTATAAAAGTAGGTTGGAGATTCATATGCGATCCCATACCAATGAACGTCCATTCGCATGCAATTTATGTAATTATTCTGCATCTCTTAAAAGTGACTTGAAAAGACATATGCAGTTCCACACCAACGAACGTCCATTTACATGCAGTTTATGTAATTATTCTGCATTTTGTAAAAGTCACTTGAAAATACATATGCGGTCCCATACTAACGACCGTCCATTTGCATGCATTTGATGTAGTTATTCTACTTCGCACAAAAGTAACTTGAAAACTCATATGCGGTCTCATATTAATAAACGTTTATTCTCATGCAATTTATGTAATTATTCTGCATCTTGTAAAAGTAGTTTGGAGATTCATATGCGGTTCCATACCAAGGAACGTCCATTCGCATGCAATTTATGTAATTATTCTGCATCTCGTAAAAGTTACTTGAAAATTCATATGCGGTCTCACAATAACGAACGTCCATTCCCATGCAACTTCTGTAATTATTCTGCATCTCGTAAAACTGACTTGAAAAGACATTTGCAGTCCCATACCAACGAACGCTCATATGCATGTAATTATTCTGCGTCACGTAAAAGTGACTTGATAAGACATGTGCAGTCCCATATCAACGAACGTCCATTTGCATGCAATGTATGTAATTATTCTGCATCTCGCAAAAGTTACGTGAATAGGCATATGCCGTCCCATACTAACGCACGTTCATTCGCCTGCTGTAATTTATGTGATTATTCTGCATCACAAAAATGTCTTTTACAAAGCGTGTGATTTCGCATACTAAGTAACATTCGGTTAAATGCAATTTATGTAATCAAATTATATCCTATAAAACTGATTGCAAAATTCATAGATTCTCACATACTAACGAACGCCCATTTGCACCTTACATGAGTCAGTTCAAAACTCATATAGTGAAAGTCCATTTGTTTGCAATTTGTGTAATTATTCTATACTCTGCAAAAATGCCTTAATCGTTAATATTTCCTCGCAATGGGTGTGAATTTGACAACGAACTTTTTCAGCAACGAATTCCTATGTACGAAACCGATGTCCACAAACGTACGACATGCAATCTTCTATTTTACTTAAGTTTCCAAGAACAATGGAAGACTATTGATTGATATTTACTACAGTAGTCTTCACAAAAAAATTTCTGCGAAGTTGCTTCACCACCACCGCCTTACCGGTTTGGTAGTATTTAAAATAATTGAAAAAGCATTGTGTATTATTGAATAATATTAACTATTAATGCATTATCTACATAAATACAATAATTTTAAAGGATTTAGAGTATTAAACTACGTAAAAAGTAATTTTCAACGAAAGCTGAAATTTCTTGTACAGTGTTTTCCCGTATTTCATAATAATACAAAATGTATAGATTTCTCATTGCCATTAACAATAATTGATTATTAGGCCCTAGTGCACGCACAAACCAAAAATCGAAAAGGAACGCTACTGTAGCTGGTTCAAAAACATTTTAAGACATCTCCAAATATTATGGAACATGCAAGTTTAAAAAACTTTACCAAAGTGCTATAACCTTGAAATTGTATAAGAATTTATATGCATTATAAATATGAGACATGGAACTCTACTTTGCAATAGGTGTTAATACATGAGCATAACTTAAAATTAAGTTTAATGTCAGAATTTATTTTCAATAAAATTTCTTAAATAATTATTTTCAACATAAAAAATTAAACAAAATTTGTTTTGCAGCTATTGAATTTTATTAGAATTGCCCATTATCAAACAATATTACCCTAAAAATTACAATTATAAGGTGATCGGTAGCATCTGTAATTGCAAAACGTTTTTGATTCATGTGTTCTTAAACTTGTATAGGATTGACCTTATTATATTTATGATCGATTTTTAACAAACATAACATCATAGATTATCCACCCAATAAGAGTATACAAAACCCTGTAAAATATTGTTACTTTCCACTGGTTTAAAAATTAACTTTAAATTCAAACTACCTTTAACATATCCAAGAACTTTTTTAAGAGCTTTGAATAGATTCTCAATAACTTTATCTTGATACCTACTTAACAAATTAATGCTTTCAGTAAGGCTACTATCATTTGTCTACACAATTGACACAATTTGTGAATTTTATGATTACTTTTCCCCGTTTTTAAACAAATTGAAATCTATATTATTTTCTAAAGGTGTACATACACTTAGAATCTTGCATGTTAAAACGCGTCAACAGATTTTGCAAATATTTGTTCGACTTAATTCAGTATAATACCTGTTTTAAATTTTGTCTAATCTCTAATCCTAGGTACTGATTAATTGTTTCCAAATCTTTCATGCAGAAATTTTTGTTTAACACCAATATCAAATTTTCTACTTCTGTCTGATCTGTACCTAATACTAATAAATTATCAACATACAATAAAGCTTAAAGCTTATTTTTATCACCACATTTGGAATACAAGCAAAAATCATTGAGTGATCGTCTAAAACCCTGAACAATCATCGAATTATCAAATTTAGTATTCCAACATTTTGGCGATCTTTTTAGGTCGTAAATGGACTTATTTAATTTGCAAACACTGACAATATTATCTTTATTCTTACCTGGCAAGGACATATATACCTCTTCTAGAATATCGCAATATAAAAAAGCACTTCAAACGTCCATTTGACGAATTGGTTTTTTCAACTTGATGCTGATCACCAACAAAATACGAAACGTTGTCAATTTTGCCACTGGAGCAAAGATGTCATATAACTCACTATCACATTCTTGTTAAAAACCGCGTGCCACTAATCTAGCTTTAAATTCATATTCACTTTTTTGTTTAAAAATCCACTTGCTTTCGATAACCTTTTTACTAACTGGTTATGGCACTTCAGCCCATGTATTATTTCCACGTAGCACTTTTAATTCTGTTTCCATGACTTCTTTCCACCTTCCTGCATTCTTACTTGTTATTGCGTCTTTAAGGATTGCCGGTTTCTCAGATTCATTATAAAAACTCATTTCATAATCTTGCACCCACTCTTGTCGCCTAGTTTCTCTCTTTTTTAAATTCTGTGTTTCTGGTGCTGTTTTCAATTTTTCTGCTTTTTCTTCTTCTATATCTGATTCTAATGTCTAATGTTAGCGGGCTCCTCCATGTCTAACTTAATAATTTTTTCTGTGTCTTTCGGAGTTTTAATTTCGCTATTATTATCACATTCCACAATAAACACCACGACTCTATGTATCTAAACAGATTTTATATTAGTTATGTAGATTTTATATCCCTTTACTGTTTTACCATATTCAATAAGAATTCCTTCTTCACTCTTGCTGTCTAATTTTTTTTTTTTGCTTTGGGATGTGCACTGCTACTTTTGAACCAAATTTTTTGAAAAATTTAACGTCACTGTCTCTATTAATCCATAACTGATATGCTGCTTTGTCCTTCATCGAATTACATCCAACTCTGTTTAAAACAAATACAGCTGTATTTATGGTTTCTGCCCATACGTTCTTTTCTAACTTCTTACTGTGTAACATTGTCTTGGCTGCTTCTACCAGTGTACGCATCTCACTCTCCGCTGGACTACTTTGTTCTGGGGAGTACATGCAAAATTTTTCTTGAACTACACCTCTCCGTTCGGACAACTTTTTCAATTCATTATTGATAAATCCAAGTCCATTGTCTGTCCTTAACTTTTGTACGTTATTCTCCCGTTTGTGCCTTTGCTAATGTCAACAACTCTCATATTTTCTGTAGTCTCCGATTTGTTTTTCAAAATATATACAAATCTGTAGTTTGAATAATCATCCTTTAAGGCTAAGAAATATTTCGCTCCGCCCAATGACGGTACTTCAAACGGTCCACACAAATCTCCATGAATTAGTTGATCAATCTCTGTTGCTTGAGTTTCACTCACTGGAAACGACAACCTGTGCTGCTTTCTTGCTAGACAGTCTTTGCAAAATTAGTTGTTTTCTTCAATGTATTTTATTAAACAATTTTTTTTAAAAGATTTCCTTACTTGACTAAAATTTTCATGAGCAAGCTTACGATGCCACAATGTTATGCTTTCAGTGGCATAGCCCTTTGATTAAATTTGTGACTTGGCCTTGAGTTTAAAGCACATTTTATATAAGTTAGCATCTCCTGTGCAATTGCCTTTCATTTTTCACTTTTGTCCAACAATTCACACTTGTCTTTATCTGAATGTATTTATAAGACCTCTGTTTAACACAGCACTTAATAAAAACAAATTCGCTTCTAACTTAGAAACTAACAAAACATCCTGTAGCTCTGTGCTAAGTCACTCTTGATTATTTGAAGCTATACCGTCTATTTTTCCAAGTTCTTTCACTTCTAAAAGTGTCCCAGTTCCTACTTTCACCTGCTTGTTTTCATCTAGCTTCTCTAATTCTTTAAACATTTCTACATTATGACAGATGTGCTCTGTAGCACCACTATCTAACCACCAATTGTCATCAGTTGTCGAGTTTCCAATTAAAGTTGATATACCAGTACAATTCAATAAACTAGATATTCCCATCAACGCTTGTGTAGGTTTTTTGTTATCGTTGCTATCTTCCTTTTTGATTTTGTTAAATCAGCAATCCTTATATATGTGACCTGGTTTTTATAGCTATAGCACACTTTCTTAGCTATTCTGCAGTCCTTTTTATATGTCCTATTTCACTGCGTTCAAAACATTTAATAACCTTTTTTACTGTTGGTGTCCCCGTATTGGTTTACTGCTCTCTCGGCTAACTAACGCCATACTTGATTCAGACCCTCATTCAAACTTTTATTTTTTCTTTCCTCTTCTATTAACAAGCAGAAAAATTACATAAATTGCATGGGAATGGACGTTGATTAGTATGAGACCGCATATGAATTTTCAAGCTATCTTTAGAAGATGCGGTATAATTGCACAAATAGCAGACAAACGAATGTTACTTAAGGCAGGCTGTATCAAACTAGTTCACGGTAAGTTCAAGAAGAACTTGGTTCAACACTAAAAATTCCGTTGTATCGCTACAGTTCAGTCTTGATCCATAGTTTAAGGGCGCAATAGCATCCCTCTATTTTCATAACACGAACTAATTTTAAAATAGCCGGCTTTGTGGTATAACTTTCGCATGATAGAGGGAACTACTTTATTTTAACTTTAGTAGTTTAGTGGTTCGTTTCCAAGTTAGGCAAATAACGGTTGCTAGGATACGGTACGATGCTGTTTTTTTTTCATTCCTGTAACTATTCATCGTAAATGACCTTCAGCAATTTCGAAGTTGTTGAACAGCAAGCAAAGCGTTAGATACATAGTGCATTCTAATAATAGCCAAGGTCGTTTGCCGAAACAAATTTGTATTGTATTGTATTATTTCATTTATTGCATATGGTATTCGCTAATTTTTATTTTTGAATGTGTAGTTTATTGTTCATAGAGTGACATTTCGTTATTATTATAAACAAACATTTAATGCTTCATTTAGTGTGGGTGTATTTGCGCTTGGGGGTAAGTATATTCTAAAATTCTTATACTTGGTGGATAGACAGATAAGTAATGGACAAAATTAATTATATATTTCATTCGATTTTGAAAATGCGTGTTCAAATATTGACATTAATTTTTGTAGATTTGATTTAGTCGAGCAACTACTGTCTTTTTGAATAAATAAATAATTTGTTTTGCATACACTATTTTATCAAAAATATTCATTATTTAATTTATGACACCGAATGCTGAAAATGACAGAAACTTGTCCTATATAAATCAGTTTAAAAACGACATAAACCCTATTTATAATTTAAGCAATTCCCCTAAAAATGTCCTATCATGTTGTGCTTATTTAAAGTACCAAAACTTTAAAAATCCTTTTAAAATTTATTGAGATCCAGCCTAATAGATTTTGCAAAATCTTACTTTTAAGAAAAAACAATGTTTTGAAATTTCTGGCGAAAATATAACTATTACCTAATAACATGAAAAGTCGTTAGATTTCAAATCTTTCTCACAATTATACACCAATTTAGGAGAATTACAGTCACTTACTTTTTTTTTAAAACTTAAATAAGAAAACACCTATTTCTAAAAAATTTGAAATAATGTCCTAGGACTAAAAATGATCAACTGATTCTAAAAATGTACAAAACTGTAGGGTGTGTAGTTTATACAGTACTTTTCACTTCTAATCAGACCGTAAATAATTTGAAATTCACAATTATTTCAAAAAATTTGTACTCCCGCTTTGTCTTGTACAGGCCTTTCAAATTTCAAATATTTATCTGAAATACGTATTTACATTTTTCAGATGGGTAAATATAAGAAGGTGTATAACCAAAATCCAGGTGGTACCAGAAAATGATCGTCCAAGTCTAAAGCAGCCCGCTTAAGATCGCTGAAAATGCAACAATTACCGCTGTAAGTTATAATACATTCATCAGTAGTGTAGCTAGGATATCTTTATGTGGCTGTTTATTTTGGAATATAAAATCCAAAAACAATGAAAGTATAGCTATTTAAATGTCGCATATCCACCCATAAGAATTATACATTCTTCAGATGCCTTGAGAATAGAAAACCACAAATTACCCGACTCTCCACTTATGACTATTTGGAATTTATAAATAGGATAATGCAAACTAAAAATATAAGTGTTTTCGCATTCTTAATAGAACTAAGTTAGTGTGATTATCCTGAAATTATGACGTAGAAAAAAATTACTTAGTATTTTCTCAATGAATAGTTTTAAATGTACGTCAGAATAGCACATCTGTACTGTATTAGAAATACTCATCAAATTTGTAGGGTACATACATAACAATAACAAAATAACATTTACGTTTTTACCTCGTTGAATTTTGATAGCTGTGTTTTACAAAATATTATTAATTTTTTTTAAAATTCTATAGGATTTCATAAGCTTTAGATTGTTTTTGAAAACAATGCGAATAATTTTTGTGCTATTTTGAACGAAGTAAGCTCTCGGATGTGTCATATGATTTTTATATAATTATTAAGTACTGACACTAAAAATGAGTAATTTTGCCTCAACTGCAAACAATGGTTCAAGCCTTCTAACTACAATGGTTATGCCCGTTACATTATAATTTCACAAATACACATATTAATTAGATTTCATAATAAAACCCTAACTTTTTCAGTTTGAAATCCACATCAGATAATTTAGACTAGCCTGGCCCATCAGGTTTGCAAAGATTACCTGAGGTAGTAATCCAAGTACTTTATTTGAAGAAACTTACGAGCCAGAAACAATGAAGTCGCAGACTGAAACAGAGTATGCTAATTTGTATAAATAATCTAAATTATTATATCATTGTATTTCATATTTAGAGAACTGTGAAAAATCAAACAAGGAAAGGTCACATACACTTCCAGATAATTGGTCATTTATACCAGAAGCAGACTATAATAGGTAATACATTGTTATTTGTATTTCATATCCATGTTGGAAACTATGTATAGGTTGGAAATTTATCTACAGGGTGATACATTTAGTATGTCAAAATTAGCTATATATATATATATATATATATATATATATATATATATATATATATTGTATAGTAAATATCGGGTCGTAGTCAATCTGGGCAATTAGATAATTCTTTTAATCAGTTCAAGCTTTCGAAAAATTTTATTTTCTTCTTCAGGAAGACTATAATTGGAGGATTACAAAAATGTTAATACGTTAATGCTACTTACGATTATATGAATCTATCTAGTAAATGGTTGGAGCATGATAATAGTTAGGATACGAAGACAAACTTGGTGAGTACATTCAAAACACATAATACAGTTAACATAATAATTAATTACCTGAGGTGGTTTGTTTCTAAAAAAACATTAACGGACAATTAAAAAATTATAAGTTACATAGAAACCAGTCAAGTTATAAAATACTACTAACATATAAACTTTGCAGTGAATAACTATAGATAAAAGTTTGTATTACACTAAAACAAGTATAGATTACGTCCAACAAGGACAACATAAAAGGAGGATCACTGGTTAACTAGATGTATGATATGTAGTGTTTTTTTTTTAAAAACTGAGATCAGATAAGAATATATATTATTTAAGTTTTGAGTGTCAGTTTTTTTAGTGATAGGATTGTCTTGTAAAGATATCGCGACCATTTCGAGGAAAATGCGTTTTTTGTAATGACTTTCTCTAAAGACAATTTTAGCGTTGTCGTAATCGATCGTGTGTTGGGTTTCAATAGCATGAGAAACTAATGCGCAGGTTTTGGTGTTCCTATTGGAGTCACTTTTGTGGGAAGTTATCCTAGCTGAGAGCCACTTGGATGTGTGGCCCACATATTGGCCCTGGCAATTTTTACACGATATACAGTAGACGACACCCGACTGTTGCAGTAGGGGAGTACGGTTTTTTAATTTACTAAAAAGCGCCTTGTTAAGAGTTAAAACATGTTTCTTTGTTAGGGTTATTCCTTGAATGTCCTTTAGAATATGGCACAATTTAGCTGTAAGATTTTCCACATACGGGAGAGGAATGAAGATCTTGGGATTTGTGTTAGCGGTGGAAATCGAGTTGTGTCTAGGGGTGGGCTGATTGATGAGGGAAGGGGTATTAAAAAGTAATTTGTTCAATAACGAGATAGGGTAAGAATTACGAAGAAGTAGGTCTCTTAGAATAAGAAAGTTTTTGTGTTTCAGAGTTCGATGTGAGATGAGTTCTACTCTTCTCTTCAAGCCCAAAACAAGGTTGATTTTCATAGTAATCGGATGGAAGGAGTAAAAATTAAGGTATCTACCTGAAGAGCAAGGTTTCCTATACCAATCGGTAATCAGATTATCGTTATTACGATGACGAGCATGTCTAAAAAAGGAATAGTACCGTTCACTTCTTTTTCAATGGTAAACTGAACATTGGGATTGTAGTTATTAAAAATCAAAAGCCATATTCTAAAGGACATTCAAGGAATAACCCTAACAAAGAAACCTGGTTTAACTCTTAACAAGGCGCTTTTTAGTAAATTAAAAAACCGTACCCCCCTACTGCAACAGTCGGGTGTCGTCTACTGTATATCGTGTAAAAATTGCCAGAGCCAATATGTAGGCCACACATCCAGGTGGCTCTCAGCTAGGATAACTTCCCACAAAAGTGACTCCAATAGGAACACCAAAACCTGCGCATTAGTTTCTCATGCTATTGAGACCCAACACACGATCGATTACGACAACGCTAAAATTGTCGCTAGGGAAAGTCATTACAAAAAACGCATTTTCCTCGAAATGGTTGCGATATCTTTACAAGACAATCCTATCAATAAAAAAACTGACACTCAAAACTTAAATAATATATATTCCTATCTGATCTCAGTTTAAAAAAAAACACTACGTATCATACATCTAGTTAACCAGTGATCCTCCTTTTATGTTGTCCTTGTTGGCCGTGATCTATACTTGTTTTAGTGTAATACAAACTTTTATCTGTAGTTATTCACTGCAAAGTTTATATGTTAGTAGTATTTTATAACTTGACTGGTTCCTATGTAACTTATAATTTTTAAATTGTCCGTTAATGTTTTTTAGAAACAAACCACCTTAGTTAATTAATTATTATGTTAACTGTATTATGTGTTTTGAATGTACTCACCAAGTTTGTCGTCGTATCCTAACTATTATCATGCTCCAACCATTTACTAGATAGATTCATATAATCGTAAGTAGCATTAACGTATTAACATTTTTGTAATCCTCCAATTATAGTCTTCCTGAAGAAGAAAATAAAATTTTTCGAAAGCTTGAACTGATTAAAAGAATTCTCTAATTGCCCAGATTGACTACGACCCGATATTTACTATACAATATCAAGTTTTCTAGTCGAAATTAACCTGAATTTAAATATATATATATATATATATATATATATATATATATATATATAATTATGAACACCCTGTAGATATGAAACAATTTTTAAAATAATACAGCCTAAAATTGGTGTAAATTGCTTTTTTTTATAATTTCTACAATAAATAATCGATATATTAATCTTTGTCACACTAATGTGTTGTCCTGTATATATGCTAAATTTTGGGTTCCTAAAAAATCTAATATTTTGTTTTGTTTTTCAGAATAGAGGCTCGTGAATTATATTTCGAGAAAAATCACTCTTATAAAGAACCAACTGTTAGTGGAAACCGCATTGTGAATTTGCAATATGTATTAAGTTGGTCCATAGATCGGCAATACCGACATTCCCAAATTTGTACTGGTGGAAAACTATATTTGAAAGAGGAATGTAACAGAGGATTAGGTCTAGTAAGCTTCTTTATGTTTGCATGTACAATGTGTGATAAGATATAAAAGCATTACACTGAAGATATTTCGCAAAAATCAAAAATTAATTATGGATTTGTTTGGGGTACTCTGGCAACTGGCAGTACACATGGCCATTCTCAGGAACTATTTTCAGTTATAGATATACCTTCCATGACACTCTACCAATTTAAAAAGATTGAAGCTGAATTAGGCGCTGTAAGAAAATCTAATTGTTTAATATCTTACTTGACAGTTTGTTTAGGTATGAAAGGACAATCTTATGCAAGATTTGGAAGAAAATGGAAAAGTAAAGTTAGAGTTGAGATAAAACCTTGATGTCGATGCAAATGGAAATCCTGTCAAATCCTGTTTAGCGATAGATAGATAGATGTTAAACGGACATATGATTTTAATTATTCATTGTGGTTGGCGACTTTTGTTGATGAGAAAGTCGCTGGGTTACTTATTAGTGCTAAATACAGAGAAACTTCATTCACAAAATAGGTTTGGTACAATTTTCTATCTGAACATAATTTTTTCATGATATATTTCTAGATTGGGAAAATTGGTACTTGTGGAGTAGCGATCAGGTGGGGTGTCTATTGTACTTCGAAATTGAATCACGCCTATGAAAAAGAAGGTATATTGGCCCCTTTACAAGGAGCAAACCAAATATGATCAAACGTTGAAAGACGATAAGGAATATAATGAATCCACTTGGATACTACATCCTGTGAAACGATGTATGTACGAGACAGATGCTGAATATTAATACAACTTGTAGAACATCATCAACAACGATAACATACAGTTAGTGCAAATGTAAATGCCACACTGTCTTTATTTACTGAAAATATTTTTAATTTACATTCGTACAGCATTGTAACCTCTAGTAATTTAAATTCCTGTAGCATAGTTGGTAATAAGTAACAGGTATATAGTAGTTATAGTTTACTAAGCATGCAGCACATTAAACTTAAGTTGCTGATTGTTAGAATACGATAATTTGTTACGTTGGAGATAGCCTCTTTTGCATTTTTTCTTTTTTGCTCCATTTTTATTTAGCTACGAGTGCTTTAATTTTTTGTATTGGTTTTGTTTAAATTAAATTAAAGTAAATTAAATAGTTCTATTAGGCTAGTATAGTTTTTTATAAATGAAAATTGCTCGTTTAAATGTGCATTCTTTGTTGCCTAGTTTCAATGATTTCATCAATTTAATAGATGAAAACCGTTTTGATTTGGTTAGTGTCTCTGAAACATGGCTTACTTCATACGTCCCCAATACCTCTGTCAATATAAATGGGTATAATTTTTTTCATAATGATAGAGTGGGTCCAGGGGTGGGGTTGGTGTGTACGTAAGGAAGGAACTTAAATGTCAGGTTATTTTGTTTGGTTTGCAATTGACTCGTATACTTGAATATATTTTGGATAATGTTTAAATTAAATCGCAAAACTTTTACTGTAGGCACAGTATATAGATCCCCAAACTCTAATCTGCTTAGTTGTGTTGATGAACTAGATAATATATTATCTTATTTAGCACCAATGATGGATAATATAATATGTTTAGGTGATGTCAATGTGAATCTTTTCAATTTAAGTAATATTATCACACACTGCATTGATTCTTGTGGATTCATCCAAGTAATAAACGAACCTACGTGCATAGTAAATAACAGCAGTACTCTTTATTGATTCCATATATTTATCAAGTGATGAATTATTTGTTCGTGCAGGTACTATTGATGCTGATATTTTTTTCGGATCACAGAGAAAATTAGAGATTGTGTTAAGGATAAGATAAAAGTCATAATTAACAATAACTCTTCCATTAGTTAGTTCTTCAAGAAATTTCTGTTTAATAATTGACGATGATCTACGCTTTAAGTCACATGTTGCAAGGTTGATAAAAAGGTCGTATATAGCACTTAAACAACTATATGCTTGTCGGTCTATACTAACCTTACAATTGAAAAAGCTGTTGTCGGAAGCTAGTTTTGTCATTATTTAACTATTATGATTTTATATATGGTCCAAACCTTGATAGCACTTCTATGACACAAATACAAGAGATTCAAAATACTTGTTGTCGTTTAGTTTTTGAACTAAAAAAATTTGATCATGTATCGCATAAGATAAAAGAGTTACACTGGTTAAATATGGATCACTGCAGGAAACATCATTTGTTATGTTTTGTTCATAAAATAATTATAAATGACTTCAGAGGATATTGCTAAAATATTAATGACACGCTCCAAAGTGCATTGCATCAATACTAGACACACTAAAAGTTTAACAGTTCCTAAGCAACTGACTGCTATGTTTCAGAGAAGATTCGTCTATAATGCTGTTTCTACTTATAATGCAATTCCAGATGGATATAAAAATCTTTTTTACTTTTACTGCATTCAAGGTTCAAATCAGGGCGCATATTTTGGATAAGTAGTAACATGGCCTAATTGTATATTTTTCAATTATTGTGTAATTATTCATTTGCTTCACTCATTTTCCTTGTAGAGATATGTAGTGGTTTATGCAGGTTAAGTGTAAGATAGTCTATGACTAAACTTTGCATGTATGAACCTACAAACATGCCTTATATACTAATATTTAATGTAATATTAACAACAATAAAGTCAATTTCAATTTGAAAGCTGTTCGTATATTTATTACTAAACGTTTATCTATTGACCTTAAAATGTGGGGTTTAAAAAATATTATTTACAAATGCCTGTTATTCACCAATAGTTTTATATCATTTACATTGCTACGTATTGTGTAAAACAGTGTTCCTTTTAAGTTTTTGGTTGGTAATGACTTACTGTTCAAAAATACCTATATACACATTGTAAATGTTACAACAATTGAATCTATTTTTAATTTCTTAGTTATTCATTAAAAATAAAACATTTGTAATAATTTTGTTTTAATAAAGCACACTTTACAGGTAACAACTCAAAGTTTTTTTGTATTGGAAATACCTTTTTCGATATTAGCATTTGATGAAAAATATTAAACCGAAGACCACAAATATTCTATTAGTTTGAAATATGTATTGAAATAAACGTTTAGTCGTTTTTGACAGAGTCGATTTAATGTAACAAAATAGCTATTTTTTGACAGAATAAACCAAAAAGGAATTCTTTTATGGTTTATTTCTAATGCCTAAAGTTAGGTCTAGTTTCGTAAATTGTTTAATCCTAAATAAACTTTTCCACTTTTATTTTTAATTTAGCCTAAAATATATTTCATAATTAGTGGGAGTTTTGAAGTTTATTGTTTATTATAATCATTTCTTGCTGGCAACACAATTTGAGAAAATGTTATTATCACATCTATTTGACGTTACATGTGAACTATGTATGACCAAAAAATGACGGAAGTCTGCTACGTGGGGGTAAAGAATGGGAACACTAATAAGTTGCCTAAATATTTAAAGCTGATTTTGACACTTTTCAAATTGAAAATATAATTACCATTGCAGACCCCTGGTGAAGATACACAAGACAATGAACGTCCCCAAAGTGAAGTGTAATATAATGTAGGAAAAATTATCGTTTTTTGAGAACGTCCTCTCCCAGATCGTTCAAATTTGAAACTCATTTGCCGAGTACCAAACTCGCAACCTAATTTGTAACAAAATGTATCCTATTTCCCTGCAATGGTTCCACTAAGATATTTTAATAAACATTACTCTTGCTAACATGATGCAATATTTTGCTTATATTGAATATTGTAGAGTATCTAGTTACGTTTTGGGATACGGCACACTACCCTTTTTTTTAAAACTATTATAACATAGTATAAGCTTTACAAAGTAACACTGCTGTAATAATTTACTTATCGCTTGTAAATATAAACATGAAAGTTTACAAACAACCATGGATGTTGAGGTTATGTCATTTTTGGCTTCATAAATATTCGCAATTAATCCAATCATTATTATATTACACTTATCAAAAGGTAATTCACCATATAGTATTAGTTTACTTCATTTCAATGCGACAAAAACAAAGTCCAAAATAATTCAATTTGAAATATTCTGGTTTTAAACCTTATTCTACACATCATTAACAGTGCCATCTTCGGAAGAAGTCGTGAACAATTTCTATTAAAATGGCGTACAATTAATGTAATAATTCAATAAAATCCATTCAGTACACTACGGCTATCATGATCAATATTTTTGAAATTTTTTTTAACAGAACGATTATATATGTATTCTGCTATCCAACGAATGCTTTTTTTATATACACATTGATTATGTTAGATGTAGTAACTAAAATAAAGTAAGTGAATTTTAACATTACCTTTAACAGCTATTTCTTGCTTATTACTGCACGTTAGAAAAAAAAAAGCAAACCTTCATTAGAAAGTACAAAGTTTTGTGAGTCTAATGGTGAAGTTACATTTTGCATATTTTCAATCCAACAAAAGTTATTTACCAAACAGAATAACCTGTTTTTTGATGGATTTTAGGCAGCCAACCATACATCCGATCGCACCCTTAAGGGATTAAACCCAATGCCTGTGCATTGACCACACACGCAAATAACAGCAAACATAAAATAGACTGGGATAACCCCAAAATACTACAAATGGAAGGTAAGCGATCAAAAAGGGAATTTTTGGAAATGTGCCACATATTTAAAAACACAGATACCATGAATAAAAGGACAAATATAGATCAACTAAGCTGTATATACACGTATCTACTTAATTTCAAACCTAGAACAAACTTAATTAGACCAATAACATAACACAGGAACACGTACGTGCGTGCACACGCACACACACACACGCATACGTTCACACATACCCACACGCATCCATGCGCATTCAACACACCCACACTCTATCAAGACAGGTTTAGAATACAATTGTCAAAATTATAAAAGAATTATCGTTGAAGGTTATTTACAGTATACATGTTCACAAGGCAAATAGTTTATAGTTTACAGTTTTAAATGTTTTATTGTTCAATTTTAAAATATAATGTATACTTTAAGTTTTATATAGTTCAATGATATTGATGTGCATTCAACCTCAATTTAGTAAGTACTTATTGTATATTGCTTGATGCCCATAATGACGTTTTTGTAGTTTCTTTGATAAAGGTTTGAAATAAACCGAAAGCTAAGAATATAATAAAGAGTACGCTTAAATAACCAGCTGACCTACAACCTGTTAATATCATTCAATATTTATATATATATATATATTTATATATATATGTATGTCAAAAATTGACAATCTCAGATATGATTGACAAAAATGCTAAACGTAATTGAAAGTTAGGTTTATATATGGTACTGTACACGATTTAAATTTGTAAATTTCCCAATTATAGCCATCGGCCTCGGTAGCGTAATTGGTAAACGCACAGTTCCGGCAAAACTGAGATGCAGGTTCAAATCCTGTCCAAGGCCTTATATTTTCCATCTTTCAATTACTAGCGCGATTTGAAATGATCATTTGGGCTTTACATATAAAAGTCTAAGTTATTATTTCATCTTATTAATTGCAATTATATATATATATATATATATATATATATATATATATATATATATATAATATTTTAGATAGTTAACACACACACACACACACACACACACATATATATATAATTTTGGTATAGATTTGAGGAAGCACTCAGACTTGTCAAATTCATTAAACACTTTTAATCATTCGAGCTTTAGATAAATTTATTATCTTCTTCAGGAATGTTTATGTGAGTTTATAAAGAGTACAACTATGGAAGTTGGACATTACTTCATTTAAGATTAAAAACAAACATCTCAAAGTGACAGACAATTACATAATCTTCATAGGGTTATGTAATAGTCTGTCACTTTGGGTTTTATATGAAGTAATGTCCAAATTCCGTAGTTGTATGCTTCTATAAACTCACATAAACATTCCTGAAGAAGAAAAGTTTATCGAAGCTCGAAAGATTAAAAGAGTGTTTGATTAATTTGACAAGTCTGAGGAAATATATACCAAAATATATTTCAAACAGTCGATATATCTTATTCGTATATATATATATATATATATATATATATATATATATATATATATATATATATAATATATAGCTACTTTTGACATACTAAATGTATCACCCTGTAGATGAATTTCCTACCTATACATAGTTTCCGACATGGATATGAAATACAAATAACAATGTCTTACCTATTATAGTCTGCTTCTGGTATAAATGACCAATTATCTGGAGGTGTATGTGACCTTTCCTCGGTTGATTTTTCACATAGTTCTCTGAATATGAAATACAATGATATAATAATTTGGATTATTTATACAAATTTGCTTACTTTGTCCTAGTCTGCGAATTCATTGTTTCTGGGTCGGAAGTTTCTTCAGATAAAGTAGTTGGATTACTAACTACCTCGGGTAATCTTTGCAAACCTGAAGGGCCAGGCTTGTCAAAATTATCTGATATGGATTTCAACCTGAAAAAGTTTGGATTTTAGTAGGACATCTAATTAATATGTATATGGAAAGTCAGATAATTTGTGGTTTTCTATGTTCAAGGCATCTGAAGAATGTATAATTTTTGTGGGTGGATATGCGACATTTAAATAGATATATTTTCATTGTTTTTGGATTTTATATTCCAAAACAAACAGCCTCATAAAAATATCCTACCTACACTACTGAATGTATTATAACTTACAGCGGTAATTGTTGTATTTTCTGCCATCTTAAGCGAGCTGCTTTAGACTTAAACGATCGCTTTCTGGTACCACTGGGATTTTGGCTATATACCTGCTTATGTTTACCCATCTGTAAAATGTAAATACGTAAATAAAAGAAACTTTACACCAGGCGACAACAGAAAGTAAGTATACTGTAACTTTTTCCGTATTTAAAATATACTCACTTCCAAACTGAAATACACCCACACTAAATAAAGCTCTCAATGTTTATAATAATAACGAAATGTCACTCTATGAACAATAAACTACACATTCAAAAATAACAATTAGCGAATACAATATATGTACATAAATGAAATAATACAATAAATACTATACAAATTTGTTTCGGAAAACGACCTTGGCTATTATTAGAATGCACTATTCTACCTTGCTTGCGTTCGAGTTTGCCGAAGGTCATTTACGACAAATTCTTACAGGAATGAGAATTGAGAAAATAGCTCCTGCCGTATTTATTAAAGTTAAAATAAAGTAGTTCCCTCTATCATGCGATGGCTATACCACAAACGCGGCTATTTTAAAATTAGTTCGTGTTATGAAAATAGAGGGATGCGATCGCGCCCTTAACCCCGAGTTTACTTGAACGGCCAACCGATGGCCGTTCAACCACTGAACGACGCAGTAGAGTCATCTAACCTCTAATTGAATATTGAACCTCTAACTCCGAAATATTATTTTCTGTCTTTACACAATACACCTATAGTGCTAATTATTATAATAACAAATAATTTGATTGGTATTATAAACTTCAATTATATAACTACTTATTTTAATATTAAATATAGCGACTTGTAGGATCTAATAATAACACAAAGGTGAAATAAATAATTTATAACTGCACGTAATAAGAAACCCTCGAATCTAACCTTTAATTTAAAAATATTTATTTCATAAAACTCGTTTTTATACGAGTAAAATTTTTCAGTAACTCTAAGTTGAAATGGCTCATTTACCTATTGAAGATCTATCAGATGACGAAGAATTTCTAGAAGTCGTAAATATAGTCTTACATCGGGCACCAAGAAATTTCAGAGAAAGGCCAAATCTTTTAGAAATGGAAAATGCTGAAGAATTTCGAAGTAGATTTCGTTTATCTAAAGAGATTATTGTACTAATTTCTGATGAAATTTCAGACCAAATATCATGTCTTAAGAACGAGTAAGTGTATACTATTCCAGTACTATTAAGTATTAATTAGATATTTTTGTAGAAATTCAGCTATACCGCCTATAGAAATGGTATTAGTAACATTACGATTCTTGGCGACAGGATCATTCCTACAAGTAGCTGCTGATTTTTGTGGCATACATAAATCTACAACTAGTAGTATTGTTTCAAAGGTTTTGCGATGTCTTGCTCAACTGTGTAACCAATTTATTAAAATGCCGACAGTTGCAGCAGAAACTGAAGAAGCCCAGCGAGGATTTTTCAAAATAGCTCGATTTCCTAGGTGTGTAGGAGCTTTAGACTGCACACATAAAAATCCAGTCACCTGGAGGAGCAAATGCAGAACTTTATCGTAATAGAAAAGGTTTTTTTTTCATTTAACGTGCAAGTAGTGTGCGACTCCAAACTAAAAATTCAAAATATTGTGTGCCGTTGGCCAGGAGCATCACACGATTCTAATATTTTTAAGAATTCAAGAATTAGTGCCCGCGTAGAAAATCACGAGTTTGGGCAAGATAGTTTATTGATAGGAGATAGTGGATATGCCGTAAAAATAAATTTAATTACACCATTACATAATCCCCAAAGCCCTGCTGGGCACTTATTCAACGAAAGCCAAATAAGGACGAGAACCCCTATTGAAAGATGCTTTGGTGTTTGGAAGCGAAGATTTCCTGCTTTAGCTTTGGGGATTAGGTTGCATGTTGACAAAGTTGAAGCTCTGGTTGTAGCCACAGCTGTTCTGCATAATATTGCTGTTGAAAATGGCGAACGTGAACCCAAAGCAGACAACGAAGAAGTTGAAGCTGTCATACAATTTGCTAATGATATTAATTTAAAAATGCCACCAGAGCGGGATACAGGTGTGAATCTGAACAATGTTGTGAGGCACAATTTAATAACACAATACTTTGGAAGATTAGTGTAGATAATATTTTCTAATAGCATTTCACAGTAAAGTTAATGCAAAATGATTATAATAATAATAATATGTACATATTTAATTTATATTATAAATTTTAATTATACGACTACTTATTACAGTATGAAATATTGCTATTTATTATTTTCTTCTAATCGGTTTCTTTGAAACCTAAGAATTTCCATTTTAAACTCATTTTCTTCCTTTTTTTGTTCAATAAAAAATTTGTGTTTTTCGCTCTCTTGTTCCAAAAACTGCAAGTGCTTTTCCTCCATGTGCTTAATTTGCAATGTCCGCTCTTCTACAAAATATTGTTCATTCACGGGCACAAGATTCAATTTAGAAGCAGCCCACAAACCTATCTTTGATTTTAAATTATCGGTATTTCTTTGCCTGTGACTTGGAGTATCTAATAAGAACACAAAGGAGAAATAAATAATTTATAACATTCATGCCATTGTCATTTACCATTTACTTGCTGATTTACTTTTAATTGAGACAATTTTGGTTGCCTCAACATATCTGGTGTAATACTCGACCAATCTTGAAGAGCTAAAATTTAATTAGTGAGCTTGTAATTTACACAAGAAAATCACAATCTTACTAACCATTATCCTTAGAATACTTATCAATTTCTTACCATCGTCGATAGCATTCACTTCGTTTATTTCTAATAGACATATTCACATAAATTTAAATAATAGTAATATATGTTTGTTTACCAGTTAAATCTGTATTCATTTGATCTCCCAAAACCACTTCTCCGTCATCGTCAAATTGACTCGAAACAATCACCTCTAAATTAAATTGCATAAATAATGTATAAATTCACTGCAACATAACAAACCTCTATCATCATCAAACTCTAAGTAGAAACCTGTCATTTGTTCCCCGAGTATTTCGGCCATTGCTTTATCCACGGGATCATGTACAGGCGTAAAAATGTTTGATGGACCGCCCCCAGTGGCATACAAATACTTTTTTCCTCTGCTGCCTTTTGTTTCGTTCGTTTTTTTAAATTTTCGTATTTGTTTTTAAGTACTTTAACATCCCTAAATTGATCTCCCGCCAACGTGTTGAACTCTCGACATACTTTGTCCCAGGCATGGGTTTTTACTTTCAAAGTGTTTGTGTCACTTTTACGGCATTAAATATCCTTTGAATATTTCTTTACCAATCGAAGAAGTATTTCCTGTTCTCTTGGAGAGAAATTGCTAGCATCTTTTCCTTTATCTTGTTTTTCCATCTAAAATTATAACCAATTAACAAAATATGAATGGGAATTTGATATTTCCAATATATTTTAAGTAAGAAATTATATACGAACATTATAATACAATTATTCAATTTCCAAAAAACAATTGTCACGATTTATATTATATACGAAAGTAAAACACCTTTCACCCGCCAAAGAACACAAGCGTAAACATAACCAAACTTTAATTTCTCCGGTTTAAATTTCTGACAAACGTACATTAACCAGAATAGCCAACATATCCAGATCGTAAGTTCAACTGAACTTGAACTTGCTCCATACAACGCAAGGTGAATTAAACCCGAGTTTCTATTGAGCTTTCGCTTACTTGAACCTAAGTTTAACCGATGTCGATACAACCCGGCCTTAGTGTGGAATCGTAGATGAATTCTTAACTTACATTTAAAAGATACAACATAATTACATAAATTCCATGCGTATGGACGTTCGTATAATATTTGAATTTTTGATAAGAATGTGTATACAACGTAGGTACTGTTGGATGTACCCCTACAATAATAGCTTGGAACTTTTGGAAGAAATGCCAGCCAATTAGTGATTTTAGAAGTTTTGTCAAAACCCCTTGAAAATGTCAAAGGTCATTCATTTTACAGTAATGTTAAAAATCATAAAATCACTCGGTGATTAAAAGTATTCTCCCAAACAAAAAATTGAATTCTTTGAATTTTGCTTGTCGCAAATCTTTCTTAATTTGTGCACAAAGGAATGTGCAACTAGCATAATTGTTTAAGATTGATCAGACAGTCTGCTATAGTAATGCTCCTTTGCCGGTCAAGTAATCACTTTGTACGTTTCTGTTTTAAACAAATCTATATAATTACGAATGTACCCTGAAATTCATATTACTTAATACTTTGCTGCTTGCTGATGCTAGTCTTTTCTTGGCTTACGTATAAGGTAAAGTGATTCTTTTTTATCCATCAGATACAACTTATTTTCCGCAATGCAATTTCATCGCTTTTTGAATAATAATCAAAACAAATTTTAAGAGACGTACAGTCGAGTAACTGAAATATCTAAAAATCAAGCATTTTCATGTACTATATTTTAACTTTGCAATTCCTTACTATTAAGCAGTGTTTAAATTATTTGATACAGTCCTGCCAATACGTAATATGCCAACAACAGCAGAAAATATATTGTACTGGTGAAAGTATAGAATAAGATATGTAGTATGCACTTTACATGAACTCAATGTAATAATATATTAAAAGTTTTAACAACATGTAATAGTAAACAAGCATTACAATTGATAAAATATGTTGTAACTGGATGTGTAGAAAATAATAAATTATTTATTTTGTTTGATTTGTACTTTTGTTAAATTAAACTTACCACCAAATGATTGAGAACTGGAATTAAGACTATTTTAAACGAGCATTACTTTTCTTCTTTAAATAGTTTTTCTCATAGCTACATGTAGACAATTATTGAGCTGCCCAAGATAAGTTATGACCTACACAATAAAGAAAAAAATGTTTCTGTGTTCAAATATTCAGTTTTGTCTGCTTCGAAATCAAGGATAAGTATTTGAAATTCGATGTTAATACAAGCAAACTCGCTACACAATATACTTGTAAAACCAATTTTTTATGTAAATTGTTTAAAAACGTATTTCAAAAGCACATTATTCTTATGATTGTTGTGTTGTTTAGACATGTTCATTTCTTAGGGAATAAAATCACTTCGTTTTTAAACATGGACCAAAACATCTATAAACACTTGTTTAAAAATTCTAAGTGGCTTTATTCTCGAAGAAAAGAAATTGCAATTTGCACCTAAATATTCAAAAGCTTTGGTACTGCCCTCCCACTAAACAAAATATCATTGTTGACCTATTTAATTAACATCCCCATGTGACGTTGTGATGTTATACGTTGGTGGCATGGATGTGGATTTAACACATCCCGCCACATTAACATCACTTTTTAAAACATCCCTAATTAGAACAGTAATACTTCGTTGTAACAGTGACCTATCTAAAACATGATATCTGTGACATTTTGTAAACGTTTTAGTGAAGACACACCTAAAATATAATTATGATAACTATTACGTCCCATCATGACAATAAATTGTACTTTGGTAGTATGTTAGTACATTCTTTTAATGTACCGTTATAGCTAGGAAATGAGACGGCCTGCGTGCCAGTTTTGCCCTTTCACTTTACCATGCGGTGGCTGTAAATGTATATACTCAGTATTCTTGTGTTCGTGCTACAATAAAGATGCTCAAATCTCGTCTCCTGGTTTATTTTAATATAAAAGGAAATATTGGTAAAACACCGTTGTGTTCTCGTTACATAAGGTGAACTGCAGTACGCCGTCACCTTACATTTGGTCCTTCGTAGAGTCGGATCGCTAATTACAGTGACCGTTATTAATTGAACATTAAAGATATCACGCGCGTGTATACGAAGTTTTATATCTCGGTCGGGTAACAGAAGTTCAAGTAGTGCCATCTTTATCGTAAGTTTGGTAGACAAGCTAGCTGCTACAAACTGGACAAGCAACCCTTACAATCGTCTTTCAATTTTAAACACGTTTTAAGAGTATAATAAGAGGCATTCCTCTTCTCGTAAGTGGCAGTAAGGGCGATTGCTTGTAAGAATCTTTACGAAATACAACCAACGTGGGCAAACAGTAGAGTGTTCCGTTAGGTTACTCTATTGTTCTCCAAAACTGGTCAGCAAAGAAAGGGTCTTCTGTATACATATTTCTCGGTAAACTAAACTTCTACAATGGAAGAGCAGGAAATAGTTACATTTCAAGCTGAAGTTAAGAAATACAAAAATAAACGCACTTACCTGAAACGCAGCTTAACAATGCTAGATCAGTATCTAAATGAGAGTAAGGTAAACGATGAAACTCGCAATAAAGCTACAAGACAATTTCAGACATGTACTAAATTGATTAATGGGCTTGAGGAATTATTGGAAGAAATTTACGATAGTAATTTTGATTCCGAATTTCAGGACATTTTCGAGGAAAAGGAATACATTGACGCAACCTTTTCAAAATTGCAACTAAAATTTAATTCTTTTGCTGAAACAAAGCCACAAAAACTTGGGCAATCAGCTAGTCGTGTAGCTAAATTACCGAATATACAAATACCAACGTTCAGTGGAAAATTTGACGAATAGATTTCGTTTAGAGAGACATTTAATTCGCTCATCGATTCTGATGACTCTTTATCGCCAATCGAAAAACTACAGTACTTGAAAACGAGTTTAAAGAATGAGGCTTGGGATACAATTAAGTGCCTTGAAATAACACCTCAAAATTATGAAAACGCTAAACAAATATTGAAAGATCGCTACGAAAACAAACGCGTCATTGTTAACACTCACATTCGTTCAATTTTTGAATTGCCTGTACTTCACAAAGAGTCGTACCAAGGTTTGCGTAACATTATGGATACAACTTCACAACATCTAAGTTCTCTAACTGCCATGGGTAGACCAGTGGAAGAGTGGAGCGATATCTTGGTTTATTTAATCGCATCGAAACTTCCTCTGCCAACACGAAACGAATGGGAGAATAGATTAGAAGTCTCAAACTTGCCGTCGTACAAAATGCTGTGCGATTTTCTAAATCAAAGGTGCCATGCATTAAACGCAATTAGCTCACGCGAGAACAACAATTTTGCAGTGAAAAATCCAGGTATGAAGGTAATCAAGGTAATTACAAGTCCGCGTCCTGTGGTTTAACGTTAAACAAGTCAGGTAATTGTAATTATTGTTCTGAAAATAATCATTTCACTAGCAATTGTCCAGCATTCTTAAAATTTCCGGTTGATTCGCGCATAGAAATAGCTCGAAATAAACGTTTGTGTCTTAATTGCTTAAGACCTGGTCATTTTGGGGTAAATTGTAAATCTTCTCGCTGTAAGAAATGTTCAAAATTGCACAATACAATTTTGCATTTAACGTCTTCAAATAATGACAGTGGTCGCAATCTGTCGATAAATGAAAACATTAACCCTAACCAGCCTAAAGTCAACTCAGCACAATCCCGTTATAATGAACCTTCAAGTGAACAAATACATTCACTGCACGCTGTGCAGAATCCTTGTAGTATTGTATTAACTACCTGTGTGGTAGAAATCGAGGACGGTAAGGGTTCCTACAGCAATGCAAGGGCCTTACTCGACTCGGCTTCTCAAATTAATATAATTCGCGAAGATGTAACAAGAAAACTTAATCTGAAAACGGTGCAAACTAACTTGGCCATTAGCGGCATAAGTGATAAAACAACCAGCAGTAACGTACTCGCGAAAACAAGAATCAAATCAAAACACAACAGTTTTTCGATCGATTTAGATTGTTATGTTTTAAATAAAATCTCACGGGATCTTCCAACAAAATCGTTTGACCCGTATTTCATAAATATTCTAAATCATGTGCAGCTTGCGGACCCACAATATTATATTTCGCGAAAAATTGATATTTTAATTGGGGCTCAAGTATTTTTCAAATTATTGCGCATGGGACAAATACGACTCTTAGATGAAAATATTACTCTTCAAAAATCTGTGTTTGGGTGGCTATTTTCAGGATTAGTTCCAGGTAACATTCCAATCGAATCTTTCACCCCTGCGACATGCAATTTAAATACATTGCAACAAATTTCTAAAAACATTGCTAAATTTTGGGAAATTGAGCACGTAACTGAAACTACGCAAAATTCTCAAGAACAGAAGGATTGCGAGTTACATTATCAAAACACTATAAAGCGCGATGACGCAGGTCGATTTATTGCTTCTTTACCATGGAAGTCCAACCCTAAATTAATAGGAAATTCGTTAGAAATTGCTAAGCGGAGATATTTAAATCTCAAAAAAAGGTTATTAAAAAATCTCGATATTAAAACGGATTACGATAGGTTTATGTCAGAATATTTAAAACTCGGGCACATGACCGACATAGGGAGCTTAAGTACCTGCTCGGGCGAGGGTTATTATATGCCTCACCATGCGGTCTTCAAGGACGAAAGCCTTACATCTAAAATTCTTATTGTTTTTGATGCATCCTGCAAATCGTCAACAAATGTTTCACTAAACGATATTCTAATGCTAGGTCCGGTATTACAAAACGATCTTTTCAGCATTCTTACTCGATTTCGATTTTATAAATTTGTTTTGTGCTCGGATATAACAAAAATGTATAGGCAGATTCTGATTAATCCTGAAGACACGCCGTATCAAAGAATATTATTTCGCTTTTCTTCAGATGAAGAAGTCAAGATATTCGAATTAAAAACGCTCACGTACGGTACACGACCCGCGTCGTTTATTGCAACAAAATGTTTGTTTGAGCTTGCATTACCGTATGCAAGTTCTGATTCAAATTTATATAGGACGATAACCAATGACTTTTACATGGATGATTTAATTACTGGCGGTAATAATGAAGCTAAATTGTTGCAATTGCGCAACAAAATAATAAACGTTTTAGACTCGGGAGGGTTTCCACTACGAAAGTGGAATTCCAATAACGGTAATCTATTGAAAAATATAGAATCTGATCAACAAAATCTAATTATTCCGTGTAATGAGGGTGACAGTTTGAAAACTTTGGGTGTTTTATGGTGCCCTACAAAAGATGCGATACTATATAAAACACGATTAGATTGCAAGGAATCGCGTGTCACAAAGCGTATGATTTTAAGTCACATCTCAAAATTATTTGATCCACTTGGATTGCTCGGTCCCATTATTACAATTTCCAAATTAATTATGCAAGATTTGTGGAAAATTAAAACCGGTTGTGATGAAACCGTTCCAAATGAGCTTTACACTCGTTGGAAAGAATTTAGTTCTCAATTGAACGACATTTCAAATATTAACATTCCTCGCAAACTTGTTTTTGGGAACAATTTACGTATTGAATTACACGGTTTCGCCGATGCTAGTGAGCGAGCATACGGAGCCTGTGTTTTTGTTAGAGAAATTATGTCCAACAATAGTATTAATTGTGGAATTTTATGCGCAAAATCAAGAGTATCCCCTCTTAAAACAATAAGTTTACCACGATTGGAATTATGTGCTGCTTCATTATTGGCTGAATTAGTCGAAAAAGTGCTAAGTTCGTCCAATATGAAATTTTCGGTGATTAATTATTATACAGATTCAACCATTGCTCTGTGTTGGATTAAATCATGTCCTAGTCGTTGGAAATCTTTCGTAGCGAATCGAATAACAGAAATTCAAAATATATCAAAATCGGAATCATGGTATCACGTTGACACATTCAACAACCCTGCAGATATTATTTCTAGGGGACAATACCCTGCTGATTTAATAAAAAACAATTTGTGGTGGCGAGGCCCTGCATTTCTAAATCAAGCTGATTTTAAACCGAAATTATTTAACTCAATAAAATGTTAGGTAGATGTGCCAGAGGCTAAAGTTATTTACTGTTGGGATCAGCGATTGTGACGTTAATGAGTTGCGTGAATTTGCACAGTGCATTTCTTAAAATATTCGTCCATTACTAAATTAGTTCGTTTAATTGCTACCTGTAAAAGGTTTATTTTTAACTGTAAAAATAAATTAAAAAGGGATACCTCAGAATTGTCGGTAAAGGAGCTCAATGAAGCGGAAACTGCATTGTTAAAGATTGACCAAAGAATTTCTTTTAGCAAAGAGATTGACCAGTTGGAAGGTTCTCAAGGGCTGAATACTAAGTCAAGGTTATTGTCGTTAAATCCATTTCTGTATGAAAACGGGATATTACGCGTAGGAGGGCGCTTGCGTCATTCGAGTATGCAATTTGATAATAAACATCCAATATTGCTTGCAAATGGCTTACTTTGTGATGCAATTGTCTCTCGAGCTCATAAAGCTAGTTTACATAGCGGTACTCAAGGTACGTTAGCCGCTACTAGATTAAAATACTGGCCTCTGTCAGGTAAAAATGTTGTTAGAAAAATTGTACGGAGATGCGTGCTTTGTTTTCGACATAATCCTTTAACATCACAACCAAAAATGTCTGATTTACCTGCGTGTCGTATACAAGGTAACAATAGACCATTCTCAAGTGTAGGTACAGATTATTTTGGACCCTTCTTTATCAAGGAAGGTACACGTAAATCTCGGAAAATAATTAAATCGTACGGCTGTGTGTTTATATGCATGGCAACAAAGGCTGTTCATTGCGAAATTGTAGAAAATTTAACCACGGAAGCGTTTATTACAGCGCTTAAAAGATTCGTTGGCAGACGTGGAGTTCCATTCGAAATATTTTGCGATAACGGGACTAATTATGTGGGTGCAGCCAATGAACTGCGTGAGATCGTAGATTTTCTAAAAAAATGGAAGGTTTCAGAACGCCATCGAAAGAGAAGCTACTTCCCGTAATATAAACTTTCGTTTTAATGTCCCTAGGGGGCCCCATTTAGGTGGTCTTTGGGAAGCCGCCGTAAAGTCTTTTAAAAGGCATATTTATAAGGTTGCGTCAAATGCTAATTTAACGTTTATTGAGTTATATACTTTATTAATTGAAGTCGAAAGTGTACTTAATTCTCGTCCATTAGTACCTCTTTCTCAGGACGCAAACGACTTTGACTATCTGACGCCGGGGCATTTTTTAATTGGTGACAATTTAATGGCAGTTCCAGAAGTGAACTTAACAATGGAACCTATTAATAAACTATCACGATGGCAATACGTGCAGCGCATCCAGCAGGATTTTTGGTTGAAATGGAAAGGAGAGTACCTTCAGGAGCTGCAAAAACGTCAAAAATGGAAGATTTCTCAAGGTTTTCCTTTGGCTCCAGATCGGTTAGTTATCATCTCGGAAGACAATTTGCCATCGCGTATGTGGAGGCTAGGCCGTATAACTGAAGTGCATCCAGGGGTTGATGGTGAGGTGCGGGTAGTTAGTGTGCGTACGTCAAGTGGCATAATAAAAAGACCTACTGTGAAATTGTGTGCGCTACCAATCGATATTGACTAATGACTAATGCGCAGCCTAATGTAGTTAGCTTAATGTTAAAAAAAACGTTTATGCTTAAATTGAAACAGCTTGTGTTACGTAATATATTTGTTAGAGTGTAAAATTAGCGTAGTTTATCCTTTATTTAGCTTTTCGAAATTACTAATTTCAAGGGAGGCGGCATGTTACGTCCCATCATGACAATAAATTGTACTTTGGTAGTATGTTAGTACATTCTTTTAATGTACCGTTATAGCTAGGAAATGAGACGGCCTGCGTGCCAGTTTTGCCCTTTCACCCCACCATGCGGTGGCTGTAAATGTATATACTCAGTATTCTTGTGTTCGCGCTACAATAAAGATGCTCAAATCTCGTCTCCTGGTTATTCTAATATAAAAGGAAATATTGGTAAAACACCGTTGTGTTCTGGTTACATAAGGTGAACTGCAGTACGTCGTCACCTTACAATAACATCGATTAAACGCTACCTGCGTAACATTAAAGACATGTTATTGCGGTAACATTTTTTTAAATGTTCACTGTCTACATTCCAAAAACATCATGTTGTGTCTAACACTTGAGATGTTTGTACACATTTTATATGCAGGCTGTTTCGCATAGTGTTACCGATACTAATCCGAGCTAACTGTACTAGCAAAAATAATGAAAAAAGTTCATACGAATATAGGTCCGGAAATGCTTCGTAGCGAGTAACGGCTAGCAAATATTTCGGCATGATTCCAGGGCAAAGAGTCATACTGAAATTATGGGAAGGTACATTAAGGGGCAAATTTAGTGGTATCTTATGGATTTTAACATGGAAAAGTGAATATAATAGGTTTCAGAACTGTACATTTTTTAAATTACATTTTATTACTAACACTTGTCGTATGAAAACAAAGAAATTACAAAATTAAACCAAAATTTTATGAATAATTATTTGTTTTTAATTGGAACAATTTACATTTTTGAGGATTAAAATTTTTATAACTTTTGTTTTAATTTTGAATTTTCTGTTTTCATGCGGTTAAGTGTCAGTAATAAAATGTAATTTACAGAAGGTTACCTATTTAATTCGCTTTTCCAGGTCAAAGTCCATAAGATACTACTAAATTTGCCCCTTAATTTACCTTCCCAAACTTTCAGTATGACTCTGCCTTGAAATCATGCCGAAATTTTCCTCTAGTCGTAACTTGCTAACGGACTATTTAATGATAATTGAAATCTTCTTGTAACATTAATAATCAGGTTAGAATTCTCCAAAATCACATAAATTAAATAATCTTGTTACAGAATATCAAACGAACATCCACGTGTATCGACGTCAAGTAATTGTATTTCAAATTTAAATTAACAAGGGCCCTGAGGCTCGATAATACTTACTGCTGTTCAAATGCCAACCATTTCCATTTACACCTAGTTTAGTGCAAACATAGTCTGTAAAGCGTCGACATAAAGTGCACCAACAAAGACGATTTCATTTTAAATAGACTTTTTTTCACATGGCTCCAACACCAAGCATAACAGCTTGACAACATGTTCTTATTACAAGAACGACTTTCTTAACCAACAGCCCAGGTGAAAGTGCCGTATTCTGACGTATCCCACCCATCGTAATATCATTAAAGCTGCGTTCATAGTTACGTCCACATTATACAACTACTAACACTTTATTACTGTTTACGACGTCATCCCATATTTATTGTGAATAGGATATATCTTAGAACCAAGTATCAATTGCTTTTATTTATGATTGTTTTCTAATACATACTCATTAACAGGATGTCTCCTGAGTCAGGTTAAAGTAGGGAAAAAGTATTATCAGACCTCTCCGCATTTTTTAAAGATGTTTTTATCAGTGCAATAGTCTCAGCCAACTTTTAAATATAATGTAATAAAAATAACAGAAAAATGCTGTGCTTAACCTAAAAAATATTCCAAAATAAAAACGTTTGTTGGAATTAAATAAAACTAATGATATTTACATTTTTATGTTGCAACGAATTCATGGTTGATTGATAAGACAACTTTTATAATATCGATTGCATATAAAGCATCACTGTCATATCAATAAAACCGTAAAAACAGGACCACAGAATACGCCGGTAAAACGTATATAATACATAGATTAGTAAGTAGGTATAGATAAGCAACTCCCTATATTATTGCAAAACCATAATTAGCGCCTCTCGCGATGCGAGCATGAACTATTTTCATTGGCGCAAAATTTAAATTTGAAAATTTCTGGCATTTTAAGAATACAGGTTTGTGAAATGAAGAATAAAGATTTCAAGGACGTTTTTCATGTAATTATGTTAATGGTATAGAAAACAAACTCTTCTATATAAAACAAAGTTTATTTGTTAAGTAAAATCATTTGTCAACATTTCAAAAATTGTAGTTACAGTATTATGAAATGAGGCAAGAATTGATAATTTACAATATGTCTTTGAAATCCCTATAAGTGCCTTTCATAAGTTTAATATTCACAACAATAAACATTTTTTATTTTTTATTTATTTAAGAGTGAATGAGAAACCTCAATTTTTACAAAACAAATTTAACATGTATATTACATGTTAACATATCTGATAGGTCATACAGTACAATGTATAATTCAAAAAATATCTTAATCAACAATACTAACACAAAACTAAAAGTAATAATCACTTTAGATACCTTGAAGGTGTAACGTAGGAACAGCATTGTATTTTAAATTTGTTCGATTTCTATTAGCCACAAATTTAGCATCGTCTGCAAAATGGATATCGCATACTCTAAATGCTTGCCTGCTATGCCTCTAATAAAAATTCCTTAAATCTTTACGACCAACTGCTAGGCACCATAAACGACGAATATATGAACATGAGAATGTTATAAATAAAGAGTATCTTGTATCAAAAAACCCTAAATTAATATCATAATTTTGAAAATACTGAAATAGTTTAGCATTTAGTTAAAATTAATAAGCATTTAAAGATGTTTGAAGAACTTACCTCTTGATCTTTTTGTAAACAACGAGTTTTTACTGTAACAACAGCACTACCACCAGCAATGAACCACTTAAACACTATTATTTAAAATTAAATATTAAACTCAAATCACAAATAAATAAATACCAGAGATGAACACAAATTCTAAATATTTTACTAAATAAATATTCAAATGAAGTTTGTCAAACGTATAACAGATTTGCCGGTAAAGTAGTATTTTTCCTTAAGCTCTTTATTATAATTAGCGACGGCAACGCTTCGGTGTTGCGAGTACCTATTAAAACACGGAACTATCAAATGCCAGAGTGCGCCTGCCCTGATTTAATATAATCTTAATAAAGATGGCGGCGGTATCTCACAAACCGCCGTGTCTAGAGACACGTTCCACTCATGTTAAAAATAATGATTATATTAATCGAAAAATTTATACAAAATCAATAAATTTTATTTGAAAATTTTCGAATTATACTACTTTTAGAAATGTTCACAATGACTAAATATTGTATGGCAAGCACATAATACACAATATATAGTTTAACCACACACTAGTGCCAAATTATTTTATTCAGTCCTCAAAAACGATTGTAAATAACATCCCATGAACATAAAATTTTTAATATTGCTTTAAAATAAACAAACTTCTTATGAAAGGGATATCACTTTATAAATGTTAATTAACAATCTCAAATCTTACGCTGAATATACATTGGTAGTAAAACGTTACTGCGAAGACCACGTTTTCAAATGGCAGTGACGTTTTTTAGAAACCTCACTTTAATATCACAACCTCGTCAGTAATTAAATGTTACTCTTGCAATAAATCTTGATGAAACATCAATATCATTTTAAGAACATTTATTAACATTGCAAATTAAACATTTTAATAACTTAAAAAAATGGATGTTTACACTTGAGACCAAGTGGTGATGTCCAAATTACATCATTCTACAAATATTAATTTCGTAACATTTAAATAACAAAATAACCATGTTTTTTATAAACATCACAATTGTCACTTAAATAAAATGTTAAGAGGTATCCCATTGATGTCCGTAGTTTAGTGGGCTAATTTTTAATTAAGAAATTATCCCTCCATAACATTTTGGGATTTACTGTGACTGTTTTAGTATTGTTGATTTAACAACCACGAACGCTTCCTCCGTTAGATGGCGCAGAACGCTTTGAGAACTAATAACATGAGAATTAGTGATGGGCGGGTCGGATCTTTTCAACGAGTCGGCTCACCGGATCTGGGTCATTTAAAAGAGCCTGTTTACTAAACCGGCTCTTTTCAGCAGTTTAGGTACTGAACTGATAAATGGGAACAGTGCCAAACTTGTTTTTTAGGATTAACTATGTTTTATTGCAGTTAATTTTTTCTCTCACGGTGCCACATTCCTTTTTACAATAAAAACAATCCTTTAAATCCGCAAACAATAGAACACTTTACCACCTATCCTAAATAATCATAAATATCTTGCTATTTTATTATCCACCTTAGTTTTGGAAGATATAAAATGCCACTTCTCTTTCTGTACAATATTATATCAGCTGATAAAGTGTATAACAGCACAGCTATGGCTTTCTATTTTAATATTCACTTTAGTTTTGAAAATATTATAAAATGCCGCTTTTCTTTCAGTACAAATGTTATTTCAGCTGTCAAAACCTACAACAGTACACTTATACCCTGCTGTAAAATCTTGAAAAAAATAACTACCTCATCCCGCTTTTATTTCTGCTTTATATATAAGTTACTTCGTTAAGTAGTTGCATTCAGTTTCAGTTCAGTAGTTCAGTTTGGTCTTAGAAATCATTACAAATGATTTTACGTAAAAAAAGCCTATTATGGAATCATTTTACAGAAATTGGCAATCGAAAAACAAAGTGCGATCATTGTTCACAAACAATTAGTTCTAAGGGTGGTTCAACTGGGAATTTAAGTAGACATAAGAAAACCAGGCATTTTACAGTGAAAATTGATGAAACACAAAATATTAATTTTTGCCCATTACCGTCCACTACAACTACGGATGAAGATAATAATGCAGATACAGAATGTTCTACTTCTTCATACACGGTAAGTGAAACCAACAAAATTACAACTAACACCGAAACAACTAGTGCATTAGATGCAATCGAACCTTCAAGTATGCTTAAAAAGACCCGTGCATTAATTACTGATTTTGCACGCTATAATAGGCCTTTGTCGATTAACAAATCGAAAGAAATTGACCAACAACTCATAAAAATGATAGTTAAAGAGTATCATCCATTTAGATTGGTAGAAGATGCAGAGTTTAGAAACTTAGTAAGCCAGATATCTCCTGCATAGAAACTGCCAAGTCGCAAGACAATATCGTCCAGCTTAATTCCAAAATTATACCACTCTACAAAGGCCCACCTATTTCAAAAAATTGCTGATGTATCAGCAATCTGTATAACTACAGATGGTTGGACTTCCATTAAGAATGAAAGTTTTTTGGCAGTAACGGCTCACTCGATAGATAGCAGCAACCATCAAATAAGTTCTTATTTATTAGATTGCATTTCCTATCAAGAGAGACACACTGCAGTTAATTTATCAAATTTTTTAAAACAAGTGTTTGTGGAATGGAAAATTGATAACAAAATAGTTTGCATTGTAAGTGATAATGCGGCTAACATTACTGCAGCAGTACGAATGGGAGGCTGGCGCCATTTAGAGTGTTTTGGACATTCCTTAAATCTTGTAGTACAGGCAGCTATTATTCGAATATCAACAATATTCAAAAAGGTAAAAAAAATTGTTGAATATTTTAAAAGAAGTTGCCATGCACTGACAAAGTTGCATCAAGTAGAAGAGCAAATGGGACTTCCAAAATTGAAATTAAAGCAGGATGTGTGTACAAGGTGGAATTCGACAAATGATATGCTACAAAGAGTGTTAACAATAAAAGATGTTGTTCTAGCTACCATTGCAATTTCATCTTGTGATTTGCAATTATTATCTAATGAAGACTGGGTCATAGTGGAAAATGCAGTCGACATTTGGAAAATATTTTACGAAGTCACAAATAAAATTAGTGCAGAAAAAAACATTTCAGCTTCAAAAATAATAGTTTTTGTGCAATCAATTAGATGTCACATTTCTAGATACTATTACAATGAAAGTTTATTAATAGATATACGTGAATTTTGTGGAGACGCTTCTGCAAAATCGTCTGGTTTATCGTTATGGGACGAATTTGATGCAGAAATAACAAAAATGAAAGCTACCTCAAATCCGACAGCGGCTGGAATTATAGAGTTTGATAAATATATACACGAACCATTAATTCACCGTACTGAAAATTTTCTTGTGTAGTGAAGCTAGAGAAAAGTTGTTTATCCCATGTTGTAGGAATTAGTAAAAAGACGACTCAACATAATTGCAACTTCCGTTCCATGTGAAAGAATTTTTTTTAGACAAGTTACATACGAAAAACGTAGTAATTTAAGTTCAACAAAAGTATCACAAATTTTATTTTTAGGGCACAATTTAGAGTAGGTTAATGTGTTGTAACAATTTTTTTGACGACTGCAAAGCACCAATAATTTATTACTTAAATACATCTTTTTGTCTGTTCCATTAAACACGTAAACGTCGTCATTTAAATAAATATCCGTATTGGGATCATGTAGTCTAACCACAATACAGAGATGCTAGTTTGGTTGCTAACAACAGGCGTTAACTATTTGAATAAACAGTTCAATGCCAAACACCTTTGATATTTCATGCGCAACGTGTCAACGGTCATTCTCGCTGGAGAATTTGACACGAAGACATTATGAAGAACCTTAGAGTTCTAGCCAGTAATTTACGTGTCTCTTTACGCCTATGTGTTTAGCTCAAAGTATAATGAGCACTTAAAGTAGTGATTTTTAATAATGGTAAGCAAATAGATATATAATCTCTTAGACAAACTAAATAATTTTGTTGTAGCGCTCTTCTTAGCATGTATTGTAGTATTTTGTGGCATAATTGTTTTGTTTGACGTTCTGTCGCCATTTTGGTTGCAGTATATATTTGGGAAGGAAGGGTAGAATTGTGAAGATTGTTATCATAATATAAATCAGTTAGGAAATGATAGGGAAAGCTAGGGATGCATTTAAATTAGTTAGCTAGATTTGGATAGTTTTAAGACGGCCCTTCAGGTCGCACTGGTAAGTAGAACCGGCGTCTGCTATCCTGTATCACGGATCCCTCCCCCTCTCATTTTTACTTGTGTCTTGTTGATCGGGTACACTTCAAAGTCAGCGCTAGGGATACCATTATTTAAACCCTGTTTTTAGTTTTTGTTTTTAATTTTGTTTCAGTTTGTCAGATTTTTAGGTTTGTTAGATTGTTAGAGTTTGTTAGGTTTGTTAGATTTTAGGTTTGTTATTTAGATTTTTATTTAGGGTAGATTAATTATGAAGTTAGGATTAATAAGAAGCACGATTATTTTCGCGTTTAAACCCAATGTAGTACCTCCGGGTGGAGCATTGGGGACGTGGCCGCAAGTATAGCGGCCCTTATTCAAATTATAATGTAGCGCTCTTCTCTTATCTAGTCTTATCTTGTCTTATCCTGTTTTTTTTTGTCTTATAAAAATTATCCCGTTTAATTTCTGTCTTGTACGATCATATGAATCTTTTCGTTTCGTTTACGCTTATTGAGTTTACCATTTAATGTGAGCATTTATCAATTTGATTGTAATATTCTAAATTTAACAAGAAAGTACTTCAATGTGGCGATAATAAATTTTGGTCTAAGATGAACGTCCTTCAACTTTGCCGTAATACTTGGATTTAATAAAATGTTCTGCAATGAAACTGTAATATTTGAGATTTAACCGGAATGTTCTGCAATCTAAAAGCAATTCTTTGATTTCAATCTAAATGTTCCATAATTAACATTTACGATATTTTTATAATTCCTACGATAAGTTTACAAGTAACAATGTGGATAACTACACTCAAGATAATTGTTTGGATAAAGAACTAAATGCAGTAATACATCAAAGCTTTGCATTTTTTGATAACTGTTTGGATGGATTTTTTGTTTCGTTATTGCGTAGAGGAAACACGCTGTAAGCGCGTATAATTGGGTCCAAGAAACATGCAGTTGGTTGGCTTCAGTACATGTGAAGGGGCCGTCATTTGTTTATCCAGGAACCGTATGTATATACATCTGATTTTATACAATGTAACGCTGTCACACAAACAAAAACCTGTTGGAACGAGGTAGCGCTCTTTATTATTTTTACGTAACGTTCGCATTTGGCCAACATTAATTCAAGGCAACATCCTAAATAACATTGTGATGATCTATAAATAGTATTTTGCTTAACAAACTATAAAGGACTTTTGATCTTTTTTTATTGTCAATATTAAATCCAGAGTAATAACCGTTATTATTATTAACGAAATTAAGCAACCTCAATTGAGTTCTGATTAAAGTTTCATTTATGTGTAATTATAGTTAAAGCTTTTGAAGGTTGAATTATTAGATTTTTGATATTTTCATATAAATTTGTAAGCCTAATAGCAGATTTGATATTTTGGGTATTAATTTGAGTTAATTTTGTAGTAAAAAGAAATGTTTAACATCTTTGATATTTTATTTGAATTTATCATTCTACATCTGTGTAGAAGAAATTATAGTAACATTTTTAATATGTAAATTTTGTACATACAACTTTTTATTATGAAGCAACATCTAATTAAAGAATCGCCATTTAGTTCATTTAATTTATTGTTTTATTTTGAACAAGTGAGTTCAAAAATAAGGTAATTAGATCAAGGGACAAAAGGCATAAATACCTTCGAGATAATGATATATGTAGCTTCTATTTGACGAAGAAGCTCTGATAGCTCTTTCAGAATTTGATGCCTAATATTTGTGTCTATAAAAGTGTGTGCATAATTAATCTTTACAGCATTTTTTATTATGAGGGAGCAAGAGTATACCTATTGTGTTCTCACTTTGTAATTTAATTCAATTTTCTTTACAGCTTCTGCGTAAGCAGTTAATACTGTTGCGATCCACTATTAGGCAACCCGTCAAACATACAAACGCCGGAGGCACAGCATATTCTTCAGGATTCGAGAATTCTTCCAGCAATTACTGGAAAATGAGTCATCCTTTTTAATGCAGAGTATATATAAGACCGCTAATAAATGCAAGAGTCAGTCTATACTTGAAGGTCTAATATAAATTATATCGTTGTAAATTATAGTAGTAGAGCTTTTGGAAGTTCAAGAGTATTCATAAATGTTATATGCTGTGTCTAATGTACATGCAACTTGTAGTATACATAAATAGACAAAGTGTATAATAAATAAATAGTTGTGTTAGTGTTGTTAATGGACCAATCCTAAAGAAGTTAGTTTAAGAAAATATTAGTGCTTGTAAATTCATTAGTGTAATAGTGCTTCATTGCTAAGTGGACTGAAAACATCTATAAATAAGGCATATACTGTTAATTAGACTTGTGAACAGTGAGTAATAAAGACTCTTGTTATTACTTGTTTTAAATTAAAGAAATGCGGTAGCAGTAGCCCGCTACAATACGATATTCCTCTCTAAGGACTCCCAAGTCCCCTTATGGAAACTCTGTGTTTAAAATCCTCTACCCGAGGAATAAACCCCTAGCATAGTCGGAAGATATTTGTGTTCCATCATTTTAAGGAAATCCTTTCTTAAACTTCACTGGTTCCATCAGAGAATTATAAAGAACTCACGGGTTACTTTAATTAGTCAATTAAACCATAACCAATACGACAATGTTTTGTAAGAGTGTTTAATAAATTTAATCATTGGGATCCGCTTACTACATTGATCCACGGCGACGCCTTTATACTTTTACAGACTGTTTGTACATATATAGATAAATTATCTTAAGATATATTAATATAGTTGTTAAAAATTTATCGTTTTTTGATTGATGTATTTTGCAATTTAATTTGAACCATTACCATAATTCAATCCCAATCAATAATTAAAAATTCTTTACTTTATTTGTTAAAATAATTGTAAGAAATAGCAATCCAAACTTAAGTTGCAGATGTTGGGTTATTTAGATTATAAACAAACGAATGACGCTTCCTGCTAAATTGTAAACAAGGTAAATTTACAACCAGTTCTTGTGATATCAAGTTTGAGCAAGGGGTAAGATATGCATCTGTGGTTTTATGCTTTCACTTTTCAAGTAATATAATAGACATATTCTAGTAGGTTATCAAACGCAGGCAATGCAGAATCGTCGAATTAAAGTGAGCCGAAGAATCGGTTCATTTGTAATAAAGGATCCGGATCGCACGGCTCTCAGCTGGGAGTCGATTCAAAAGAACGGGTAGTTCGCAAACGACTCATCTCTAATGAGAATATCTACTATCCGTCTTTATCCATGTTGTTTATTGATCTGTGGGTTGAACAACTATACGTAGTATATCAGTAGTATATAAACAAAGGCCGGGGTAATACAACTTTACGTTCTGTCTAACATCATTTTGTATTTAGTTCGTTAACAAATTCATGTAAACGACCCAATCGATAGCTAATTTTAGAGCTAAAATTATTTTGTAGAATCTGTTGTATTACTACCAGGGAATATGAGATTAAAATAAAATGCCCTTTCAGCATTTAACCAAGTTACGAAATAGGTAGAAGATTAGTGAAATATGCTTTTTGGATAAATAATTTATTATTATTGTGTTTTACGTATGTGATCTTATCATCAAAGATTATCCAGTGTATGACTTTTGTACCACCAAAAGCAAGATACAATTACATTAAACGCTGAAATACTAAAGCACAACTGTGACAAGTAATTTATGTAACTGTTCTCCATCCTCTCAAAACGCATTAATATTAATTAATACCAACAAACGCTCACTTACATGCTTTTTATGTGCTTATTCTGCACCTTTTAAAAGTACGTTGATACTTCATATGCGAACACATACTAATGAACGGTTATTCCCGTGCAATTTATGTAATTATTCTGCATTTCGAAAAGATAAATTGAAAATTCATATGCAAACTCATACTAACGACCGCCCTTTTGCATGCAATTTATGTAAGTATACTGCATCTTGTAAAAGTCGTTTAAATGCTCACATGAGGACTCATACTACTGAACGTCCATTTGCATGCAATTTGTGTAACTATGCTGCATCTTATAAACATAATTTGAAAATTCATATGCGGAACCATACTAATGATCGTACATTTGCATGCAATTTATGTAATTATGCTTCATTTTATAAACATGTTCTGAAAACTCATACGCGGTCCCATACTAATGATCGTCCATTTGTATGTAATTTATGTAATTATGCTGCAACTCGTAAAGATAGTTTGGAAATTCATATGCGGTACCATACTAATGATCGTCCATTTGAATGCAATTTATGTAATTATGCTGCATTTTCTAAACAAAAGTTGAAATTTCATATGCGGACCCATACTAATGACCGTCCATTTGCATGTAATTTATGTAATTATGCTGCAACTCGTAAAGATAGTTTGAAAATATATGCGGTCCCATACTAATGATCGTCCATTTGTATGCAATTTATGTAATTATGCTGCAACTAGTAAAAATAACTTGAAAATTCACATGTGGTCTCATACTAATAATCTTTCGTTTGTATGCAATTTATGTAATTATTCTGCATCTTCTAAATATAATTTGAAATTTCATATGCGGATCCATACTAATGATCGTCCATTTGCATGCACTTTATGTAGTTATGCTGCAATTCGTAAAGAGTGTTTGAAAATTCATATGCGGACCCATACTAATGACCGTCCATTTGCATGCAATTTATGTAATTATGCCGCAACTCGTAAAAATAGTTTGAAAATTCATATGCGGTCCCATACTAATGATCGTCCATTTGCATGCAATTTATGTAATTATGCTGCATATCGTAGAGATAGTTTGAAAATTCATATGGGGTCCCATACTAACGATCGTCCATTTCCATGCAGTTTATGCGACTATGCTGCAACTCGTAAAGATAATTTGAAAATCCATATGCAGTTCCATACTAATGATCGTTCATTTGCATGTAATTTATGTAATTATGCTGCCACTCGTAAAGATAAATTAAAAATTCATATGCGGTCCCATACTAATGATCGTCCATTTGCATGCATTTTATGTATTTATGCTGCAACTCGTAAAAATAATTTGAAAGTTCATATGCGGTCCCATACTAATGATCTTTCATTTCGATGCGGTTTATGCGACCATGCTACAACTCGTAAAGATAATTTGAAAGTTCATATGCGGTTTCATACTAATGATCGTCCATATGTATGTAATTTATGTAATTACGCTGCAACTCGTAAAGATAAATTAAAAATTCATATGCGGTCCCATACTAATCATCGTCCATTTGCATGCATTTTATGTAATTATACTGCAACTCGTAAAAATAATTTGAAAGTTCATATGCGGTCCCATACTAATGATCGTTCATTTCGATGCGGTTTATGCGACCATGCTGCAACTCGTAAAGATAATTTGAAAGTTCATATGCGGTTTCATACTAATGATCGTCCATATGCATGTAATTTATGTAATTACGCTGCAACTCGTAAAGATAAATTAAAAATTCATATGCGGTCCCATACTAATGATCATCCATTTCCATGCGATTTATGCGACTATGCTGCGTCTCGTAAAGATAATTTGAAAATTCATATGCGCTCTCATACTAGTGATCGTCCGTTTGTATGCAATTAATGTGATTATACCGCATCCCTAATATATAACTTAAAGTTCCACATTAATTTACATACTAAGAATTCTAAAAAATAGGCCTAGAAAGTCTATTCCAGAATCAATGACTTATGTCGATACCTAAAAATATGTGTTCAACCTGTGCAAAAACGAAAAACTTAAGTGAATAAATCAACAGTATAAAATTTAATAAAAATCAACACAACTGTCGTAATTTAGAAGGTCATTTTGCGAATTTCAGTTACAAGTGTATAAAATACGTTGAAATAACTTCCAAAAAGCTATAAAAGCTGTGCCTACCTCTAGAAATTTCGAATTAAACAAAAAACATTGTTATAGATTAAATTGCGTAACAGTACAACAGTGAATGATGACTTTTATTATTAATAGTGAACATTAGAAGCAGTTGAAGTCACTTCATTCTCTACATTAGAATTGAAATTCCTAGAAAAAATATCTGGAATATATTTTTTAAGTCACTAAAAAATCGTAATAGTTAAATGAAGCATTTTTTAATGGTTATATAATTTACTGCGTATACACAGGCTATTACATCCGTAGTAAGTACAACCGATGTACTACTGTAGGGTATACACAGGAATATATTCTAACGTAGTAACACCTTCTTGAAGTGCATTATATTCACTCAGGTATATACCACAACAAAATAATATGATTGAATTCCTAGGGCCAACTTCATTTTGATTAAAATTAAGGTTAGGTCTGTGTATCCTTGAAAAACTAATATGCTGAACTTTTGGAGTATAGTTAGTGCTACTATCCTTTATTATGCACCATGCATTACAAATTTTTTAAATATGAGTACTGAAGTGTATATCAGTATTATCAACACTAGTAGAGAACGACTTTGCTGGTACGTTTTGCAACACTTTATTCGCACTTCTTGTAATGATTCCGATCTTCTTAACGTGGGACCAGTTCTAAAAATGTGCCGCACGAAAGGTATATGGATGAAACCAAGATCATCAGATTGGTGGGATAATATAGTTCAAAAAAACTTTACCGATAAAGAGTGGCGCGAGTAGTATCGAATGACGAAATCAACATTTCTTTGGATTTGCCAACAATTAAATCACAAATTATCTCCAGATCCAAAGTTTTTTAGACGTCGTGAACCGCTCTCTGTTGAAAAACAAGTTGCTGTAGCACTATGTTATTTAGCAAGTTGTTCTGAATACAGAATGATTGGTATTGGTTTTGGTATACACAAAACCGCAGTGGCAAAATGTGTCCGTAATGTAGTTCAAGCTATAAATAGTAACGGCACAGTGTTTAAACATGCCAAATACTGAAGAATGCAGAAGTATTTCATTTAATTTCGAAGCCAGAACACATATACCCCAAATAATTGGAGCGATTGATGGCACACGTCCCCACTCTTCCTCCTTCAGATGGTAACCGTGACTTCATCAATAAAAAAGGATGGCCTTCTATTGTGTTACAAGCAGTCGTTGTTCATACGTATAGGTCATAATAATTTTAAGAAAGAAAATCATTTTAAAGATTTTTGGTTTTAGGTTTCATAATATCAACTGTAAATCTCCTGGATCAACTCATGATGCTTCTACATTTCAGAGATCCGAATCGTACAATAAATATAGAGAAATAATCCCAAAGGGTAATAAATAGCATCCTTTAATTACAACCATTCACTTCATGTTTATTTTAGGAAAAAAAATTATAAACAATATGGAAGTGTCGTATATGATTATAGGTGACCCTTCTTATCCACTTTTGCCGTGGTTACTAAAAGGGTATACAAAATCATCGAGGCTAACTCCAGAAGAAGAGTCACTGAATGTTTATCTCAACAGCGGGCGTGTTTGTGTAGAAATAGCTTTTGCACGACTGAAGCACGTTGGGGTTCTATCTTAAAACGCATTGATGTCCACTACACAATTGTCCTACATCTTGTTTTGGTATGTTGTATTCTCCACAACATTGTGGAAATAAGACAGGAAGCTTTTCAAGAAGCATGGCTTGAAGATGTAAGAAATGTAGAAAACCAATTTTAACAGCCAGTTATAACTAAAATTAAAATCATTAAAATTGTTGACTTGTTGAGATCTTTTATGTGAAGGGATCTCCTTCAAAAAGATGGAGCCTCAACTATCTTCCGACTTTGCTAGGGGTCTATTCCTCGGGTAGAGCTTATGAGGATTGATCGTGGTTCTTATGACAAAACATTATTTACTTGCTGACTCTAGTAATCTAAAATAGGGGTGCAAAAGGGGCGCCACCAAGTCCTTAAGTTCTCTAAACAAGGGTTTGCCCTAAGGGGGGACTTGGAAGTCCTTAGAGAAAAATATCGTATTTACTGCCTAAGCAGGAGCTGTAAAAAATATTATTAATATAACAAAAAAGGACACAAGAGATGTACTCTTGCTACCTTATATTATAAAGAAAAGAATAGCTATTAATATCAATAATTTGAACATTATTATAAACACACTTTTGATATTAAAATTCGTGAAGGTATTATTAGTGCTCATATTCTTGAACTCACTTGTTCAAAATAAAACAATTACTTAAACGACTTAAATGAATGTTCTTTACTCAAATATTTTTGGTTTTTAGTAATAAAATTTTGTACAGAATATATGTATATATATATATATATATATATATATATATATATATATTATCGTGTAAATTATATGTAAAGAGGGATAGATAAGTCAAGAGAGTAATTTTGTAAGGACCGTATATATAGAAAACAGGAATAGATTATTTTCGCTCCAAATTAATTAGTTTTGACCTTAAAACAAACGGACAATAGCATACATTTGTATTAATAAGTTGTAATGTTAAAGTTGCATAGTGTGGAAGCTTTGTAGTACGTAAAACTCAAGGATAATACGAGTATAATTAGTTTTAATATTCGAAGGTTGTAAATCGAGCATATCAAGTAATAAGGGAGAGCTTTTGTCTATATTAAATCGATATTGTAAACGCATATGTTCATTTAACTAATAAAGCGTCCGTTAAAAACAAATCCTCGGAAATCTACAGGTTAAACAACATGGGAAAGTACAATTTCAAACTGGCAATCGGTTCATAGAAAAGACTGACGACAAATAAACAATTTAAGAAACCATAATGTACCTTGAAATATAATTTTTTAGAAATTTGAGTTAACGGTCAAAGCGAAAGCTGAGAAATGGCAGGGAAGGAATATAAATTGCATAGGGTAAAAGAGGATGACAAATAACTGACGTTGGATAAAACAGCCATTTAAAACACGCGATATAATAGCCATTTAGAACACGCGACAAAACATCCATTTAAAGGTTAACAACAATATCGATTTTATGTTGCTATAGTGGGATTTTAATAAAGATAACGAATATGAGCTAGACGAGGATAACATAGTTGGATGATAGACCTACGACAGGGGAAATGGTCTGGATTGGCTGTTTGCGAGTGGAGTGAGAGACATTTCTAGGAGCATTGCGACCGTTGTGCAGGATGATAATTAGTATTTTCGGACTAAAGCTGAGTGGAATGAAACATTTTTGAGTTTTAAAAGATTGTTGCATTTTGGATTTTTAGAATCGGTTACAGTGGTGGTGTTTTTCGATGAAAACAGGGTACAGGAGTTATGCTTCAACACTTATAAATACACTAGGAGACGTAGTGGGGCTCTCTTACTTCTTCTGTTTGCTTCAGACCTATATGGTGTAACATGATAGTTAAAAATTTGTAAATTGGTGATAGTGCAGTCCGTTTAATTTAAATTAAAAGTGTTTGAAAATACGAGTAGGTGCTATGTTATAAACGGTGCTGTAAGTAAATACGAATAACGAAAAATAAGATGTTACTAAGGTAAGCGAGACTAGTTATTTTTTCGAAACGAGGGTGCTGGTTGTATGGTAAATTCAAAAACCGATCAACTTATTTGGACAATTATATGGGTAGATGTATTGAAGGCGTCTGCAGAGAATTGGATAACGTATGGAAATGAGTTTGATGTACATGTAGCAGAGGGAAGTTGAATGGAATGCAACGACGAGGTTTTGGTGGACGACATCTTCAGAGGTGACGGTGCAAAAGGCTAACTCCAGGTAACGAAATTTGTTTCCTTTTGTTATTGCTTGAACATTTTGTGCTGTTATTTTGTGCTAGAGTGATTTGACATATTTGATGTATATTTTATGAACATAAAATCTAATTTGAAGGTTATATGAAAAGGACAATTTCAAGACCAGAGTAAATTTCAATTTAGGGTTTCAAGATAGGCCCATCTACTTAACTGTATATAAAAAAATGTTGAAATAAATTAAATTCATTAAATTTAAAAGGATTTAATGGTTGATGTAAAATTTTATGAAGATGTTTATATCCGATTTTGTAAATATTGAGCTGGTGGTGTAAATGTTTGATTTGTATGAATAAAAGGTTGTATGTTTCGTTGAATTATTTGATTGGTAATTTTTATTTGGTAGTCTAAGTGAGAGAGAGTAAGCATAGGATAGGTAAGTATCTCCGAAGGAGCTGGACGCAGAGCTAGCCGTGGTATGCTGAGTTAGGGGAGCTTTTTCAGGAGACATTGTAATGAAAAATCTTTTTTTAAACTTTCGTAGGTGTTAACTTTATTTTACAGCAGGTACACTGCAATTTTATATATATATATATATATATATATATATATATATGTATATATATATATAATTCATAAAGGCAGTTTAGTTCCTTTTACACAATTATAGAATGAGGATATTATAACAATTTTCACCAAGAATCAACCAAAATATCAATGACGTGTTAAGCATCTTTACAAGGTTTTCCAAATTAAATACCCAAAATATCAGATCTGTTATTTGGTTTATAAATGTCTATTAGAATTTCAAAAGTCTAATAATTTTTAGTTTTCATAACTATTTTATGTATCTTTGCATTTAAATTAAATATTTAGCTAAGACTAAATTAAGGTATTCAAGTTCATTCATAATAATATAAGGTATAGCCCATAATTTAAAATGTGATAAATTCTAATTATCAAAAGTTATTATGACTACTAAGCAAAACCAGAATTGTAGGTTGTTACAATGTTGCTTCCTATATCCTGTTTTGTGTCAATATTGGCCAACTGCGGTCGTCATGTGAAAGTAATAAAATAGCTTACCTTGCACAACGATGTTCTTAATTACGTAGAGACTGTTACATTGTCTAAACCAGATGTGCTGACATGCGGTGTTTTGACAAACAAGTGACGTCAATACACGGTCCACATTTTATGGTGCAATAAACTGTAATTTTCATGGAACCATTTATACAAACGTAAAATGTATCTCTTCCACGTAAATTGAAACGTAAACAACCATTTAACGGGCCATCCAAAATACTTTGTCTCCAACGGTGTTCCAATTGTTATTAAGACGGTCAATTCGAACGTAATTCGGAGAATCCAATTTTGCTATTTGTTCTTGTAAATTTGGAACCTTATCTTTGCTAAATCTCCAGTTTATTATTGCATTACTGATAATAAAGTTTAATCATTACAAAGACCGAGTTTTTGCTAACCATTGAGGTTAATTTTATGAATTAATTGAAATTATTATTAACAAGCTTTTAAGAAAATTATTATTAGAAGTTCTCTGAGGTTATACTTAGAAAATTCTTGGAGCACGTTTTATAAATTTAGTGAAAGCAAAATTAACAGGCTTGGATAATTTTTACCAAAAGTCTATGGAGCGTTTAAACGCTTTTATATTAAAATTCAACATTAAACATGTGAACGGTATCTTGCAAACGGTATCACTAAACATATTAACAGATCTTTAACAAATTATCGTAATACTTTAAAGTGCATTTTATTTAAAAATATCGTTATCCTTTAGAAAGCTATAACAGAATTATTTAGTTTGATTTAACAAATACTCAATGTGCTTACCATTATTAAAAAACACTATAACTCAAGTGCATGTTGCACTTGACCAAGCGGTTACGCTTATAGCCACACGTAAATTGCTGACGAGAACACAATACCGCTGCATGGTGTTTCTTTATCGAATGTTCTTGCCAGACTAACCTATTTGTCTATGCGCACAAGTAATTTTAACGTTGCTTGACGTTGAAGAGTCTATTCAAACGGCCAACGTTTGTTGATAGCAAACAGACCAGCACTATGGAATAATTTCTGTCTTGTGATTGGGCCACACGGTTCCAATCCGAATTTTGATTTGCATAACAATATTTAAGTGTTTAGTTAAATAGACAAAACAGCGTATTCAATGAATAATCTTGGAGGATTTGCAGTCTTCAAAAAAATTGTTACACAGTTTAACAGAGTACACGGCTCAGTGATAATTTTGATTCACTTATAATTAGAAATAATCTAAAAACATATTTAAGCAATAATTTTCCATTAAAAAAATCATTTTATAGATAAGTTTATCATACGTTCTATAATGTGATGTTCCCTCTTAGTATTTTGGTATCGATAAATGCATTAAAACTCAACTTAAATAAATATTTAATGTTAGACTGTTAATTTATTTACTATTATGTATTTACCTAAGTGGACAATTATTTTATGAGTTACTACAAAAATCTATACCTAATATTATAATTTTTGTTCTTATAAAAAACACCCAACATATTCACATCTATATCTATAAAGAAATATTCAATATTCTTTGAGGTTGAATTATTCAAGTCTGGCACATTAAATGGTGATAGAAATGGTTGTAATGTTTGCGGCTGTGAAGTTGATTGTGATGTTGAGGCTGTGGAAGAATGATGTGATGGCACTGTTCGCAAAAAAGATGGCATTGCTTGTGAGGGAAAAGTGTTATTTTGAAACTGTGTAAACAGCGGTTGAGGTTGAAAAATATTTTGCAGTCCTTGCAAAAGTACATTTGTATTTTCAAGCATTATGGACCTCTGTGAAACTAACATGTGTTTCACTAATTGATTTTCCAATTGTTGTGAATGAAAAATTTCTTTTAAAAAATTTTGTTGACTGGCTATAAGTTTTTCTTGCAATTCTAAACAGTTTCTTTTGTTGACACTGGCAAACTCTTGCATAACAGTACCATACCACTTTTACTAGCTTTTCTTTTCATTTTTCTTTTGATTGTACTGGGTATTTTAGATGACGTTGACTGAAAACTCGTACAAGATGTCCATGGCGAAGCTTCGATATCTTCAGAATCACCTTCATTTTCTTCATTATTGTCGACGTCTACCTCCAGCAGCTGTGACTGTTCGTTTAAACTTTCCTCGTCCATTTCTGAATCTAATTAGTTAATATTTTCAAGTACACAAACAATTATGTTGCTAATATCAAACACACAGTACAAAATTTTTAATTCCTAACTATCGTACATTGATGCTCTAGACTACAAATAAATATTTTAGTATTTGACATTATTAAAGGATTTAAAAAGATAGTTGTTAGTACTACGTATAAAAATATTAATTTACCACTTTTATCAAGCTATTCTAAAATTTAAAAACACTACGGTTAACCAAGATTGATGAATAATTACTTGTTAAATGCAGATATAGAATATTATGTACTAATGAGGCAGCGTTTGAGGTTTAAAAAAAAGCATTTTTCCATTTTTTCCAATACGAAGGGTATCTAATGTAACTTCAATTGAATGTGGATAGGTTTTGTCTATAAAATTATCATTTGTAATTTGTGCAGGATACTTTATGCCATTTATAAGTTTGATTTACTTAAAATGAAAGTCGTTTAATATATTTTAATTATAAAGTGAAGTAAAGTTATGAAATGTCAAAATGAAATGTAAAAATACCAAAGCTGTTCTAAAATAGTAATTAAGTAGAATTAAGGTTAAAATATTGAATGCATCCCATATATATTATTAGTTAGTAGGCTAGATGTAATTGTTTTAGTTGTCCAGGGTGATAGTTGTTTAGTAAAAAAAGGGAATTGATAAAAAATTTTTGTAAAAGATTGATAAAAAATTGTATACATAATAGATGTTTTGGCTTGAGGAGCTTTGTAAGAAAATTTATCAAAATTAATAGATGTGTTAAAGTGCATGCATTTTATTTGAATATAATACAAAGAAAGTGAAAGGTTATACGACCAAAAATACTTCCAAAAGAAGATTAAAATTATACCAAACATCGGGGCATCTTTTGTTGTTGAAGAGTTGCACCTGTGGTAGTGAGAATATTCTGCAGCAGGGTTCAGTCTTCTTGGATTACAGATCAGTTTATTTGGTGAAGTAGTAGTTAATTGTAGAACCTAAAATTAAAGTAAAATCCTTTTTGAACATAAACTAAAACATACTTTTATTAGGTAGACACTGTAAGCGTTCGAGGCGATCTTGTGGTATTCTGTTTCAAAGCCCATGTACACCCAGACACATTCAACGGAGTTGCAGGTATTTTAAGTTATCTTTATATACACTTCATTTAAAGTAATTTGTGAATAATTTAAATTTCAAACGTTTAACTAAATTAAATATTTGGTGAATAGATTTATCAATCTTTGTATAATCACGATACGCAAGCAAAAAAAAGAGGTTAAGTGATTTTGATCTAACAACGCTTTAGGCGTCTGTGTTTTAAATACCTGTAAGGGGACAAAGAACCCACGTCTTCTTACAGAGTTTAAATATTAGATTCAGTTTCCCTGAGCGAGTTTCTAAAAGCCGTGGCATAATTAAATTGGAAAATTTATTTTATATAAATCATTTTAAAGCACCATTTCATTAAATATCACCATACATAATAATATATTATATTATAAAGCAGTCAGGTTACCTGTTTCTACTTGTATGGAATCCACTCCCATTTAATTCTGAACACGATCACCTAGCAGACAATGCATTTCCTCATAATATGCGAATGAATCTTTTATATTGCTGGAGCCGCTTCTCTCCATTACTTTTCTCGTTTTATATTGTACAAATCTATAAACGACAGGATCATGTTTTTATAATACAGTAAAACGTATACTTACTCCTTATTTAAAGTTTTAAATCTCGTTTGCATTTGCTTAGCACTTTTAGTATAACTCCTTTCTTCCATTTGAGGTATTAAATGGCAAAAAATTTCTTTAATGCGGAATTCTTTTTCATCTAAACTTTCTAAGACTTGACGTTCCCTTACAAGTCTTAAAAAAAATCTTGTTTGTTCGACATCCCAAGTTTCTCTAACATGCTTCATTTTTCCATCTAACACCGATAAACAAAAACAAATAGGTTAGGGACTTAGGGATTTTGGTTATTTCTTTACTGTTTACTACACCTCACCCATATACACGATTTCTAACTACGGTTGTTAATACTCCAAACCTCTTTGGAAACGGTAGGAACGAAACTAATCGGTTCTACTTACTACCGGTGTAAAATAGTGTATACGCGACATTTTAGAGCAAGTGGATGACACCTTTTATAAAACATACCAAAATAGCTCTTCTAAAATCGTGCACAATTTTTTTAATTTATGTATATGTTAAATGTAAGCCTTTGTGAATAAGTGGTTATGCAGTTTTTGCGAAATATTGTATAAGGCTACCTTTAGTGCTATGGAGATTTGGTGATTTGGATATTTGGAGAATTAGATATTTTCGCTTTTAATCATCTTGGGTATTTTCTGCTTCGGGTATTTGGAGAAATTTGACAGATGATATTTGTTATTGTTTTGGGTTACTGGATGTTAAGTTTTCGATGTTTGTTACTAAGCTATGAGTATCTAACGAAATAACAGAATTCCTATTCATTTCCAATATGTTTAATAGGCAAAAAAACGCAAACTATATAACGTCGAACGAAAAGGTAAGGTTAAGGTTGTAACAAAACAAACAAATCACGTGCTTTTCTGAACAAACGCGCATGCTCCGATCTCAAAATAGCTAGAAAAGTTAAACTTGAACCAACTTTTGGAAGATTGGAGATTCGGTGATTTTGACGTTTCTCGGCGGTGTCACGTGATCACTTTAACCAATAGGATCATTCTCCAAATATCCAAATCACCAAATCACCATAGCACTAAAGGTAGCCTAAGAGAGATCATAGGTCGAATTCATTAGGTCAGTGCAAAACTGTTCAGTTAACCTGACAGACAGGTTAATGAACACCTTGGGTAGGTTAAGTGGACACTGGGTGCTACAAGTGAAATAAAAGTAGAACACAGAGATGAAATTAAAAATTCAAAATAAACGGTTTATTCATAAACAAAAATACAAAATTATTAATAAAGGGTAAAATCAATTTCAAAGAAATCTATGTAGAAAATCCACATATTAGTGTATCTTGCTGTACTCCCTTTTACTGGTGCTGGCAATATGTGGACAACATTCTTTCTTGGAACGTAACTACGTTCATCAGTTTCGGAAAATTTATTAGTTGCATTATGTCGTTTGAAAAAAGTCACTTGATATCCATCTGGACCCTCTTCATTCACTCTTGCAACGTAATGTCGAGAAGTGGACATTGTTTTCCCGTATATGATGACAATGCAACAGTCATCTATGTTGAGCTCTTTTCTTCTTCCAATTCGCTAAAATCTGCAGGAGAATCATGTGATTCATCAAATTCTACATCTTCCTCTTCAGATGATGAACTGGATTCTAAAACCCTTTTCTGGGCCTTGTTTCGTTTGATTACAGCCAGTTTATCTTTTTCCGTTTTTTTTTCTTCGCGAATTCGCGCCTCTTCCTCCAGTTCTCTTTTAACAGAGGTATCATTTAAAATCATTGATTCTCTTTTTGTTTCGTATTAGTTAAAACTCAAACTATAGTGGATTTAAATTGTGCAGTGCGCTTGCGCCTCTTAAAGTAAAACGCGTGCGAAAGTGGTTTTGTGACGTTTATCGAGGACTCTTCTTTCGACCTAGTAACGGGAAGGTTGTGCGTGACAAACTATATCCAATAAGTATAGTGCTTGCAACAGTGCATTCAACCAACTCCCCCGGGGGCATTCCAGCAACATCGAAGAGGACCGCACACCAAGGACAATTTGGTGAGTGAATTTATGCCTTTTGTTTGTTAATATTTTACAAGCATTCAGTTTTCGTATTTAAAGCTCGCGTTTTGTTCTATTTTCGAATTACAGTCCACGATTAAATAAGACGCGCCAGCACCTTTATCTAAGTTTAATTAAGTGACATTTGGTCCTTCATCGCGTGATAGAACAGTCCATGGTGAATAAATTAATTCATTTCGTTTTAGCTTGTATGTATGTAGAACTTCGATTAACAATATTCGCATCATATTTCTATTTACTTAGATATAAAAAATTCGATCAAGTCTATTAATTAGAAATCATTATTTGATTATAGATATATTACGATTTAGCAATAGTTTAGTTAGAGAGCTTTATTAATCATTTTACAGACATAGTTAAATAGTTCCGTATAGAAAACCTGTTGCAAATGTTGGATTCAAAGTTGTTCTATTGTAAAATTTTGTATACCTGTGTAGTAGGTCACTCCGTTTGGCTTATGTACAGCTGCAAACGACATTCCAGTTTTATCGTATAACCTACCTGAATGTTTAAGGGTTTTAACCACTAAATATTTTAACTATATTTCTTGTTTGAATGACTAAACCCTTAGGGCGTTTTATAAACCTTCTTGTTAAGGGTTGTCAGGTCGTTTTAAAATACAATAGGAAGCTTTAGGGATCTAACTACTCGTTTCGCATTTTACTTTACAAATCGGGTAATGACTTTATTGGATCATTTCCGGTGATTGGATTTACAATAAGATTATTGTCGCTCGTTGTTAATTGGAATAATTGTCGTTTGTTTCTTCATACAAAATGCCTGACACAAATACGTCTGTAACTTTACTAAAGCTTTACGCTGCTCGGATTCATGAAATCTTCGAACTTTCTGAAAAGGCACAATACAATGATTCATTACATAGGTTATTCAAGTTGAAGTGTCGTATCCTCGAATCTGTCTACAAAGATTTTACTGAAAAGTACATTAATGTATTGGTAAACACAGAATCAGAATTGCAACCTGCTTTAGAGAATTTGTGTAAAAACGTGGATGACGAATATTATTCTATTCTTTTGATAGAGCAAGAAATATTTTCTGCTGAAGTGAAAACTCCGTCTGCGAATCACACAAGTCGACAAGACAATAATTTTACACCTAGAGTAAAATTACCAAAAATTACTCTACCGCGTTTTGATAATGACCCAAAAAACTTTAAAACTTTCAAGGATATGTTTGATGTTTTGATAGATAAACAACCGCATTTAACGGACATCGAAAAGCATTCCTACCTTCTTTCAAGCTTGTCGGGTGAATCATTGACCTTGTTGCGGTCTATTCCTCTTTGTCATGAAAATTACAAACTACCATATGACACTTTATGTTCTAGATATAATAATAAACGTCTTTTGGCTAATCACCATTGGGGTTTAATAAAAAACTTCCCGTCTATGCATGCGGAAAACGTAAAACAACTTCGAAATTTAATTGACTGTTTCACAGAAAACTTATCGATTTTGGGATCATTACAATTTGATGTTGAAAGTTGGGATTTCGTTCTTGTAGATCTTTTATTATGTAAACTCGATGAGGAAACTCGTAAACGATTCGAATTGCATTTCAATTCTACTGATGTGCCTACATTCAATTGCGTCAAAGACTTTTTGTCAAAACAATGTGTAGCCTTAGAGAATCTTATCTCAAGCAAACAACCGAAAGTGCTTAAAGGTACTATTAATAAACAAGGTCTCACTCGTTCGAATTCTGACTTGAAGCCTAGGACATTCTTAGCTGAAACTAACACTTCTCCTAAGAACAATTCGTTCTCCTGCATCCTTTGCAAGGGAAATCATGTATTGTATTCGTGCGAGCAATTTCTTAAATTGTCTCCAAACAAGCGTCACGAGTAAGCCACACATCTTCGGTTATGTTTGAATTGTCTTCGACCAAATCATAACATGTCGTCTTGTCCGTCAAAGATTTCGTGCAGAACTTGCAATAAAAATCATCATACATTGTTACATTTTGTGCCGTCGATTGCTACGTCACCACCTTCTTCAACTCCAACTCGTGAAGAAAATTTGCAAACCAGTTCGTCTAATAATGCTACTTGTACTACAACAGTTGGGTCTGAGGCGACAACTTGTCTAGCTCTGCTACCCACGGTTTGTTTGGAAATTCTCGACAAGAGAAATCAACCTCAAATTATTCGTGCTCTAGTAGACACTGGGAGTCAAATTTTATTTATTACGGAGTCTTGTCGTAAGTCTATTGGTATATCGTCTCGTCCTTCTTCGATTCCTATTTCTGGTTTGGGCCAGACTTCACACCAAACGTTAGGTGTGATATCTGGAACAATTCGTCCCATTCAGGAATATGATTCAGTCCCCACGGACAACAATTTGAAAATAAACTTAATGGTTTTGCCGTCTATTTGCGGTAATCTTCCAAACAAGTATATTCAATCGTATTGGTCTCATTTGGAAAACATAAAACTCGCAGATGAAAACTGGAGACATCCTCTCCAGTACAAATGTTATTGGGCTCTGATGTTGCCAGTCGTATTTTGCTCGATGGGAAAATTGATGGCAAAGAAATTTCGCCTGTTGCTGTCAACACCATATTTGGTTACATGATATTTGGTACTGTCGATCCCATCTCAACCAATGTTATTCATTCGTTCTTTGTATCTATCGATCCTTGTATGGATATTGATCTTAAACATTTTTGGGAGCTTGACGACATTCCATCGAGGAGTTTGTCGTCCCCGGAAGATGACCTTGCTCAACAATCTTTTGATAACTCGTTGCATCGGTTACCCAATGGTAGGTTCGGCGTGAGCCTTCCATTTAGAGAAAATGTTCGTGAGTTTCCGGACTCGAAATCTATTGCCATTAAACGTCTATTGTCACTAGAGCGTCGTCTCGAAACTAATCCAGACTTGCGAAATTTGTATGTAGATTTCATGCGTGATTACGAAGCCTCTGGTCACATGTCGCTTTTATCAACGCCTCCAGCTGACAATAATGCGTATTTTATTCCACACCATGCCGTGTTCAAACTAGAAAATAATAAACCTAAATTGAGAATTGTTTTGATGCTTCGGCTCGAGCTTCGAATGGTATTTCATTGAATGATACCTTACTCACTGGACCTAAGCTCCAGAATGATATTGTAAAAATACTTTTGGCTTTTCGCATTCCCAAGTTCGTTTTGTCTGTGACATAAAACAAATGTACAGGCAAATATTGATATCAGAAACGGATCGTTCTTATCAATTGATACAATGGCGATGGAATCCTTCAGAACCAATTTCAACCTATCAGTTGAACACAATTACATATGGAGTTTCATCCGCTCCTTTTCTCGCCATTCGCACTATCTTAAAACTAGCTGAACTAGGAGAAAATAGTTATCCATTGGCTGCTCATGCTTTGAGAAACAATTTGTATGTTGATGATGTATTGACTGGGTCGTCCACTCTCCAGGCAACTCATGAACTAAAACGCCAACTCATCGAACTACTACGTGCTGGCTGCTTCGAACTACGCAAATGGGCTAGCAACAGTCCACTATTGTTAGAAGATATTCCTACTGAGTATCAACAAGTAAAACCAAGTTTAGTCGCAAATGATCTTCAGCTTACCATAAAAGTGCTTGGTCTTCAGTAGCACTCGATACCTGATAATTTTTCATTTGAAATGCAGCCTTTAGAAAATCGTCTTTCCAAGCGGATTTTACTTTCGACAGTTGCTAGGATTTACGATCCTCTAGGATTTATTACACCAGTTACCTTTTCACTCAAACAACTCATTCAACAATTTTGGGTGCTGGGGTTGGATTGGGATGATCCTCCTCCTGAATCTATTGTCATATTTTGGAAAAAATTTGTTGCTGAATTTTCATATATTGATTCAATTCAAATTCCTCGTTATATCCCTATTGATGAAGCCTGTAGCATACAACTACATGGTTTTTGTGACGCGTCCGAGAAAGGATACTCGGCTATTGCATATTTTCGTTTAGTATTTCCGTCAGGAAAAATATCTGTTCACTTTGTTATGGCTAGATCAAAGGTCGCATCTTTGAAATGTCTTTCTATACCCAAGCTAGAACTATGTGCTACCGTACTTTTGTCTAAATTAGTTCATTTTGTTAAAACTACATATTCAAATGTAACCTTTGAAAAAATCTGTTGTTACACTGATTCTTATGTGGCTTTGACTTGGATTAAGTCACCTACCTATCGTTTAAAAATGTTTGTAGCTAACCGTGTTAGTTACATCCAAGAACGTATTTCTCCCGAACAGTGGAGTTATATTAGTTCTTCAAACAACCCATCTGATTGTGCTACCAGAGGTTTATTTCCTTCGGTATTGCCCGCGCATCCGCTATGGTGGGCAGGTCCTGAATTTTGTCGTTGTCTGAAGAAAATTGGCCTTTGCCAAAATTGTTCGTCCCTTCTCTGGAAGCATCTTCTGAGGAGAAACGCCTTACTTTGATTGTTACTGTAGAATCAACTTGGCTGGAAGACTTATCAAACAAATTTTCGTCGTTACACAAAATTCAACGTATAGTCGCATATTGCCTGAGAATCTTTAATGTTAGAAAAGCTACCATCAATTCGCTATTTTTATCGTCGGTGGAGCTTCACACTGCTCTTATGGTTATTGTCAAGGTGGTCCAATTTAGTTCAGTTAAAGTTGAAATCGAAGCCGTTCGTCAAGGTGAGCCTTTGCCTAAACATCTGCAACGTCTAGGCTTATTTCTTGATTCGAATGACATTTTAAGAGTAGGCGGGAGACTGATTCATTCCAGTCTTCCAGATTCCGCAAAACATCCAGCGGTATTACCCAATAAACACCGTATAACAGATTTGTTGATTAAACAAGTGCACACACAAAATTTACATTCGGGAGTAAACACAACGATGTACTTGCTTCAAGAACGATTTTGGATCATCTCATCTCTTCGCGCAGTTCGTAGATTACTGTCTAAATGTTATCATTGTTATCGTCTTTGCCCCATTCCTGTCAATCCAGTTATGGGTGAATTGCCTTCTTTTCTTGTTTTTCCTTCAAATTGGAAACTCGCCAGAATTGTAGAGCTTCATCCTGGAAGCGATGGAGTACCTCGTGTAGCCACCGTAAAAACTTCACGAAGGAATTTGAAAAGACCAATGGTCAAACTATGCCCATTGCCGTCTCAATAATAAATATTAGTTATTTTAGTGTTCTTTATTATAGTTTCGTAAGCATTATTATATTCATTTAGTTCTACATACATACAAGACTCGGTCAAAGTTAAATTTTTCGTGTTAAGTTTAAAAAAAAATAGCCCAAAGCTATTTTGGTGGGCAGAATGTTTCGTATTAGTTAAAACTCAAACTATAGTGGATTTAAATTGTGCAGTGCGCTTGCGCCTCTTAAAGTAAAACGCGTGCGAAAGTGGTTTTGTGACGTTTATCGAGGACTCTTCTTTCGACCTAGTAACGGGAAGGTTGTGCGTGACAAACTATATCCAATAAGTATAGTGCTTGCTACAGTGCATTCAACCAACTCCCCCGGGGGCATTCCAGCAACATCGAAGAGGACCGCACACCAAGGACAATTTGGTGAGTGAATTTATGCCTTTTGTTTGTTAATATTTTACATGCATACAGTTTTCGTATTTAAAGCTCGCGTTTTGTTCTATTTTCGAATTACAGTCCACGATTAAATAAGACGCGCCAGCACCTTTATCTAAGTTTAATTAAGTGACACTTTTTTTGCGTGCATTTTTTTTTGTTTTCCTTGGTGCAGTTTTGGGGTAAGGGTGGATTTCGTCACGGGTAATAAATTTTGATGGGCCAGTCTTTGAGTGTTTAAGCAAATCAGTATTAAAATAATGTTAATCTTGGGTTGGTTGGTTGTCTTTCGAGATTTGGTTCAAGATATTTAGGATTCCTGGATGATCTGGGAAGCGATGTTCCAAAATTTGCCGATTCTCCTCTTGCTGTGGTTCTAAATTTTGTGGCTGGTTAAGTGGATTGACTCGGTCCGTGACATACGAAGATGCAAAATCAATACCAAAAAATAGTTTATCATCAAAGGGTTCCACACCGGTAGCCTTAAAACCACTACAAATGTTTTTTGGTGTAAACGCTTGTGCAAGTGCTTCTCCAACTAAACCTTCTACGTCATATATAGTAATGGGTATACCCGGATGATTCACCATCTATTTATCAAAAGCAGCATTGTAAAATTTTTTGAATGGGCCAAATACGCCAACATCTAACGGCTGTTTTATGGCTGCAATGGAGAGATAACGTTAAAAGCAGAATTTTATTTTCTTTGGCAAAAACCAGTCCTGCAATACTTAAATGGCTCTCGTGGTTATCAAGATTAGGATTCTCTTTAGTAAGTCTCTCATGTGTTGCAAAATGCTGCAAACGTGGTAAAAACAAAGCACTATTCATCCAGCCGGAATGTTTTGCAACTCCTTTTGACTTCCGATCCGAAAACCTATGCCGATAACTCCGATGCCTAAGCAACAACTTATCATAGAATAAATCTGCTGAAACATCAAATAACTGCGGTTCCGACACATGTCGAGCTGATCTGAGTTTTACCACCCGTTCTAAGAAATTATGTACAGACAGGGTCTTGTCGACTTTATGTTCGGGGTCAAAGCCTCGCGATGCTAGTTCGTATTGTAGTTCGGTTTTTTGCAACCGATTTACATGAATGCGCCAATATGCCATGGCACACTAAGAAAAAGGAATAACCAATTAGTAAATGGTATTTCAACCGATTTGGTGACCCGTTGCACAGTTTCGGACCCACAACGTCCAAAGGACGAGTGGTAGAACAGAAAAATCGGAGAAAAAGAAAAAAAAACAACTCTAGACTTGATGGAAAAAACAAAATATACAGAGAAGGAAGGAAGAAAACGAAAGATCTTGGGAGCCAGCGTTTTTAATAGACTAGGATTATTGGCGAAAACACAAGTCCAATAATCTGAAATTAACCCACCAATAACATTTAGCAATCACGGAAGAGAACAAAATCAAAATTCAAGAAGATCGAACCTACACAAGAAATAACTAAAATAAATAAATACTAGTTCGAACGTAATGGAAGAAAACGTAAGTAGCATCAGGCCGAGAAAAGGATAATGTAGTAATTTTGGCACTAACAACAAAAAAAACTGAGTAAAATTAACTAAAGCCAACTCGGAGCAGAAATTTAACTAAACAAAATCGCAGCCCCACGTCAAGGCGTCAATATTTTATGCTACGTTCCTAGACGGCGTCGGAAGAAACGTCGAAATACCAGGCCAACTACCAATCGCGAAGAGTGGGGGGATTTGCCTAAATACCAAAAAGAAAACAACCAAAAAAATATATAAAGCACATCACCCACGATTATCCATTACCAAATTACAAGGAAAATAACTAAAATTTCTTGATTCACATAGACAACTAAAAATATTAAATTTAAGCTATATTATACAGTACAAATTGACTAGTGGATCCGCGAAGTGCGCATTTCGCAGCTAACACGTAAGAAAACTCAGTGAACAAAAAAAGGAAAAGTAATGCTTAGAATTTGTCAATAGCAAGTATGTTATATTTAAAAATATTAAACGTAAATTTAGGTTGTTCAGTTAGTACAGGTGATAAATTTTAAAGTATTAAATATAGATTTACTTCATAGCAAGAATTAAATTAAAACATTAAAAGCAGGTTTACAGTGTAGTCAGAATTAATCTAACGTATTACAAGTAGACCACGTTGTATGAATCATTAAAAAAATATACACAGCGGCACTAGCTTAATCAGCGGTGAAATAAAAATCTTTGACATGTAAAAAAAAGAAACGGGTCACATACCTGTCTGCTCCGGGCTGTTTATCTTACCAACCGTCGGGGAAAGAGGAGGAAGTCAGCATAGTACCGTAGCTGCCATCGTAACTCCAATGGTCCACGACAAGCAACAAACAAGTTCCATTTCCCGGGACTTGAAGGCCCCCGGACGAGAGCACACAATGTGTGCACGAAATTTCTACAACGCAAAACGAAACAAGAACAACCAAAAATCTATTAACTGTTTTCGTGTTCAGAGTCAAGAGCCAGAATGAATATTAATTTCGTGTTAACGAACGAATACACTGGAAAACCCACGTTATCGAAGTAAGAAGCGGATAGCGCACGACCTTATTTTCAACCAGTACTTTGGGACAACAGAGAAACCCCATTCTACGTGGTCGTAATATCTATCAACTTGAAGGTTACCTAACGACATGATACGAATTATTTAATTATCGCATAACTTTCGTTCTAAAGCAAATAGATTTGAAGAATAGCAACGTAATTTATGTAACAAAATTTAACGTCATGCGGACTTATGATTAGCAAGAAAAATTTTACAGGATGTAAACTATTGAATTTTCGTTTTTAACAGAACAAAGCGTTTTAGGTGAAAATTATTAAACAGCGTATTGTTATTCACAGGTTGAAGGATTTATAAGTGGAACGGAATTGATTGAAATGAAATAACCAAGAAAACGACGAAAATAAACGTAACACATTCTACCAGTTTAATTCTTCTGTTATTTCTCGTGCCTAAACCAAATAAACCTACAACCGCTCCTTCCCTACCCTCACCTCATTCAAACTATAAATGCTAAAATCTTGTATCCGTAATTTTGTAAATAATAATCTTGGGGCACTTACAGTTTAGGATAGAAAAATATTCTCTAAAAGTCCATTGTAATTTGTACTTTAATACCAGTGTATTCATTCCTTGCTTTATATTTTGCGTCTTGTTCTTTTACATAACGTTGCAGTCCTCTTGTTACTGAGTTAACAATGTCCACATAAATATATAACAAAATGTAGAACGTGCAAATGTTATTTTAAATATTCTCCGAAGTACCATCGATTAAATAGGTCATTGTCAATAGACTAAATAAATTTTGAAATAATTGTATATGATAGAAACCAAGGGGTTATCTTTTGCACGCAAAACGTCCTGTTAATTGTTTATCACATTGAGCCAAGTTTGCAGCACTTCATAATCACAGATCCTTTCAATGTTTATGTATCGGTATCTTTCTTTGACAAGTACTTTACAAAATGTTGTTTGAAATGCAACAGCTTTTATTATTTTCTTTGCACCGACCTACATAGACTGATAATATTTGAATTTTTGATAAGAATGTGTATTCAACGTAGGTACTGTTGGATGTACCCCTACAATAATAGCTTGGAACTTTTGGAAGAAATGGCAGCCAATTAGTGATTTTAAAAGTTTTGTCAAGACGTCCTTGAAAATGTCAAAGGTCATTCATTTTACAGTAATGGTAAAAATCATAAAATCACTCGGTAATTAAATGTATTCTCCCAAACGAAAAATTAAATTCTTTGAATTTTGCTTGTCGCAACTCGCAAATTTTTCTTAATTTGTGCACAAAGGAATGTGCAACTAACATAATTGTTTAAGATTGATCAGACAGTCTGCTATAGTAATGCTCCTTTGCTGGTCTAGTAATCACTTTGTACATATCTGTTTTAAACAAATCTATATAATTACGAATGTACCCTGAAATTTATATTACTTAACACTTTGCTGCTTGTAGATGTAAATTTTGTTTTTTGATTTACGTAGAAAGCAAAGTGATTCTTTTTTGTTCATCAGATACAACTTATTTTCTGCAATGGAATTTCAGAGCTTTTTGAATAATAATCAAAACAGATTTTAAGGGACATACTGTCGAGTAACTGAAATATTTAAAAATCATACATTTCCATGTAGCATATTTTGACTTTGCAATGCCTTACTATTAAGCAGTGTTTAAATTATTTGATACAGTCCTGCCACTGCGTAATATGCAGCGACAGCAGAAAATATATTGTACTGGTGAAAGAATAGAATAAGATATAGAATAAGTATTTGAAATTCGATATTGTTAATTGTTGATACAAGCAAACTCGCTACACAATATAATTGTAAAACCAATTTTTTTATGAAAGTTGTTTAAAAACGTATTTCAAGAGCACATTATTCTTATGATTGTTGTGTTGTTTACACATGTTCTTTTTTTGGGAATAAAATCACTTCGTTTTTAAACATGGACCAAAACATCAATAAACACATGTTTAAAAATTCTAAGTGGCTTTATTCTCGAAGAAAAGAAATTGTAATTTGCACTTAAATATTCAAAAGTTTTGGTACTAATTTTAAATTAAGAAATTTTCCCGCCATAACATTTTGGGATCTACTGGACTGTTTTAGTATTGTCACAGATTATCCACCTCTTACAGATGCGAAGGCTAGCGTTTCCCGCTTAATTGTTTTTCTTTGCGCATACTCCAAATAAGTGGTTTTCTAATCAACCTAAAATTTTCTTGTTGTTAACCTAACTTTTTATTTGAAAGATTCGTATTGTTGTAAGTATTGTTTATTTAGCGTTCAACAATTAATATGGACGGAAAAAATGAAAAGGTGGCACATTTTGTGCTTTCAGAGGGTATTCCACAAAATCTTCAAACAATATCTCTATGTTTTGTTTCCCAATAATTGATCGAGCAAGGCGAATTCTTACACAGATTTACCATTAATATAAGATAATCTGTGCCTATAGCACATATTGTCCTGGATAGGCTGCACTTTTAGTTCTTTATTACAATATTTCTATTTTCACAGCTGTGAGGAATGGTTAGCTGCATGTAATCGGAAAGATTTACCGGCGATAGATTCAAACAAGGTGCATAAAAATTATAAACTATGTGAGGAAACATTTTCTAGAAAAATATTTCTCGAATACCACTAAAGTTCGCAAAAGACTATTAAATAAGGCAGTTCCTACCATTTTTGATAAAAAAAAGTACTACCGGATCAATTTGAACATGAACCACCAAAGAAAATAGTAATTCTATCTGGTAACAACTAACATGTTCTCTGTTTTTACATCTAACTTATTATGTTGTCTTTCAGATATTACAATTAATACTAAAGAAGGTTCCAAAATTGTTTTTCCAAAGGAAGTTATTTCCTGTTCTTATGTGGATACATCTGTACCTTCAACATCAAGTAATACTTACGATTTTAATGATTAGTGCTATTTTTTGATAATTCTTATATCTTACATACATCACAAAGTTGTATCGTCCCAGAAAATTTCAACCGAATTGAATTAATGACAAAAAAGACTATTTAAAAACGTAAAATTTACCTTTTATTAGTTATTTTTAAAATGTACAACCTATAATTTATGGTGCCTTTAACTTACCATAATTTTGTTATTATTAATTCGATTAGGTAAAAATCTTCTGGGTATATAAGATCTTTATGCTCCTTCCATTAAGGCAATTATTTATTTTTGCATCACACTTGCTAAATAGTTGTAAATTAACCCCTTTTTATCCATATGAGATATACACAAATACAACAATTTCTTACTTTTAGACAATATACCCTGCAGAGTTCCACCTTCTTCTAATGGGTCGCAAACATCAGCGAATAGGAAACAATGAGGGTACGCTTCTAACCAGTACCAGGACTGAAGACCTAATGATGATAATGATGTATAGATAATCGATATATTTCTGAATTTTCTTTGTAAATTATTTTTAATTTACTTTTTTGTAATTGTTTGTGTTAATTAAAAAGGAGTTCAAACTTGTTTTATTATTATGATATCCGCAATTTATATGAATAGGTATGACTTCAGGGGCCTGTTTAATAAAAGTCGTTAATAAAATTAGAATCCTTTGTGGAGTGTCTACAGCAGCTGTTGTACAAAAGTCTATTGAACCTGGCAAGAGTTTAGTGGATACTGTTAATGATCATGTAAATGATGGAATATGTAAGCAACAATTGGTCACGCAAGAGGATAAAGTCACTAACCCCTGAGGTATGTTTTGATTTAGTACTAGTAATCAAAAACGGATGCGAATGTTAGTTATTAGAGTAATAAAATTACAGATAGTAGTAACGAAGTTGATGTATCAATTTTATGTATATAGGATTCACAAAAAAATACTTGTATACCGTGGTGAAGATACTCTCATGCTTTAATCTCTGAAGGAGAGAAGACTAGCTTCAAGTACGTAAGCTAGAACTTGAAGTATGGGAAAAGGAGCAATCCTTAAATGTGCAGCATTCACCCCTTACTAGTCATATTATCCAACAAGAAGATGGAGAACAACCCGATATGAGTGATGTTGTATTTATTGATAGTGACGATTGTTTAGTAACTAACGAAGGGGACATTGTAATGTTAGATCGAGATGATTCAACTGTACATTAACATTTTATTTAATACTTATATTGAATAGACACTTAAGAAAACACTGTTTCATCACAAAATATGTAAATGTATGTTTAAGATTAGGCAAAGTACATACTTTCATTTTTAACAATTAAAGTGGTTGTAAAAAAATGCAGTTTTTCTTGAGTCTGGACTGCAGGCAATTCATCTTCGTCCATAATAGTAGTCTTTGGTAAGTCTTCTACCTGTATTTCAGGCTCATCAGGCAATGCAAAGTATTGTAAATTACTCCTCGAAAGAGTACACAACACTATGCAGGTATTGATGATTTCACAAGCAAATGTGGGATTCAGACGCATACAGCCACTCAGAATAGTAAATTTTTCTTTTAATCACCGAATGACATAAATTGCACACTCAATAACTCTCCTAGTTTTTTAATGAGATTTTGCAAGTCTCTGTTGAGATGGATCGTTAATATTTTGAATTACTGGTGAAATGATCAAGATGTTACAGGGTAAATAGAGTCTCCCAGTAAAACTCCACCAGCAAAAGGCCTCCAACCTGCTTCCAGTCTGTTGTATAATTCACTTAACCGCAAAACTCCTGCATCACTAATCCTCCCAGGCCAATTTGCACATACATAATAAAGTTGTAAATTTGGTCCGTATACAAGCATTACTTTTAAGGAATGTTTTCGATAACGATCTACAAAAGCCGGTTCAAATGCAATAGGAGCATCAACCCCTATTAACGTTCCATCCATTACCCCACATACCAAAGGCATATCTCCAAACTCACTAAATTTAACCACCTCTTCTGCTCATTCATTTGGCCACCTCACAACATTCTTAAGAAGTACATTATTTATAGCTGTGATAACTTTGTGCACAACTCGACAAACTGTCCCTTTCGAAGCTCCATGCATATCACCTACACAATGGTACTGAGCACCACTTTCTAGCCGGTGGAGAGCAATTCAAAGTTGTTGCTTTGGCAACGGTGAATGATTTCTTGCAGTTTGATGTTCCAATGTGTTACATATATTATTAAGCACAGACATAAAAGTTTCTAGGTCTAGCTGAAATCTCTCATTGAAGTCATATGGATCTTCAAAATATTACCGGTATATGTAACAAAACATTAAGGTTAGATTAATGTTAATAACATTCTGGTAGATTTTACTATTCACATTCAAATTTCCCGCAAAAAACCTCTTATATAATGGCGGATTGCGTTTAAGGTTATAGAATTTTGTCCGACAAACTTCAAACGAACCGACAAAGCCTTCACATCTGTAAGAGGTGGATGATCTGTGGTATTGTTGATTTAACAACGACGAACGCTTCCTCCGTTAGATATCGCAGAACGCCTTGACAACTAATAACATGAGAATATCTATCTATGTTGTTTATTGATCTGTGGGTTGAACACCTTTACATAGAATATAAGCAAAGGCCGGGGTAAACAACTTTACGTTCTGTCTAACATCATTTTGTATTTAGTTCGTTAACAAATTCATATAAACGACCCAATCGATAGCAAATTCTGGAGCGAAAATTATTGTGTAGAATCTGTTGTATTACTACCAGCGAATATGAGATTAAAATAAAATGCCCTTTGAACAATTAACCAAGTCACGGAATAGGTAGAAGATTAGTGAAATATGCTTTTGGATAAACAATTTATGATTATTGTGCTTCACGTATGTGATCTTATCATTAAAGATTATCCAGTGTATGACTTTTGTATCACCAAAGGCAAGATTACAATTACATTAAACGCAGAAATACTAAAGCACAACTGTGACAAGTAATTTATGTAACTGTTCTCCATCCTTTCAAAACGCATTAATATGTCTTCACATACTAACAAACGCTCACTTATATGCTTTTTATGTGCTTATTCTGCACCTTTTAAAAGTACGCTGATACTTCATATGCGAACACATACTAATGAACGGTTATTCCCGTGCAATTTATGTAATTATTATGCATTTCGAAGAGATAAATTGAAAATTCATATGCAAACCCATACTAATGACCGCCCATTTGCATGCAATTTATGTAAGTATACTGCATCTTGTAAAAGTCGTTTGAATGCTCATATGTGGACCCATACTATTAAACGTCCATTTGCATGCAATTTGTGTAATTATGCTTCATCTTATAAACATGTTCTGAAAATTCATATGCGGTCCCATACTAGTGAGCGTCCATTTGTATGTAATTTATGTAATTATGCTGCATCTTTTAAACATAATTTGAAATTTCATATGCGGACCCATACTAATGATCGTCCATTTGCATGCAATTTGTGTAATTATGCTTCATCTTCTAAACATAATCTGAAATTTCATATGCGGAACCATACTAATGATCGTCCATTCGAATGCAATTTGTGTAATTATGCTTCATCTTCTAAACATAATCTGAAATTTCATATGCGGAGCCATACTAATGATCGTCCATTTGAATGCAATTTATGTGCTTATGCTGCATTTTCTAAACAAAAGTTGAAATTTCATATGCGGACCCATACTAATGATCGTCCATTTGCATGTAATTTATGTAATTATGCTGCATCTTTTAAACATAATTTAAAAATTCATATGCGGATCCATACTAATGATCGTCCATTTGCATGTAATTTGTGTAATTATGCTTCATCTTATAAACATGTTCTGAAAATTCATATGCGGTCCCATACTAGTGAGCGTCCATTTGTATGTAATTTATGTAATTATGCTGCATCTTTTAAACATAATTTAAAATTTCATATGCGGACCCATACTAATGATCGTCCATTTGCATGCAATTTGTGTAATTATGCTTCATCTTATAAACATGTTCTGAAATTTCATATGCGCTCCCATACTAGTGAGCGTCCATTTGTATGTAATTTATGTAATTATGCTGCATCTTTTAAACATAATTTGAAATTTCATATGCGGACCCATACTAATGATCGTCCATTTGCATGCATTTTGTGTAATTATGCTTCATCTTCTAAACATAATCTGAAATTTCATATGCGGGACCATACTAATGATCGTCCATTCGAATGCAATTTGTGTAATTATGCTTCATCTTCTAAACATAATCTGAAATTTCATATGCGGAGCCATACTAATGATCGTCCATTTGAATGCAATTTATGTGCTTATGCTGCATTTTCTAAACAAAAGTTGAAATTTCATATGCGGACCCATACTAATGATCGTCCATTTGCATGTAATTTATGTAATTATGCTGCATCTTTAAACATAATTTAAAATTTCATATGCGGATCCATACTAATGATCGTCCATTTGCATGTAATTTATGTAATTATACTGCAATTTGTAAAGGGTATTTGAAAATCCATATGCGGTCCCATACTAATGATCGTCCATTTGCATGCAATTTATGTAATTATGCTGCAACTCGTAGAGGAATTTTGAAAATTCATATGCGGACCCATACTAATGATCGTCCATTTCCATGCAGTTTATGCGACTATACTGCAACTTGTAAAGATAATTTGAAAATTCATATGCAGTTCCATAGTAATGACCGTCCATTTGCATGTAATTTATGTAATTATACTGCAATTTGTAAAGGGTATTTGAAAATTCATATGCGGTCCCATACTAATGATCGTCCATTTGCATGCAATTTATGTAATTATGCTGCAACTCGTAGAGGAATTTTGAAAATTCATATGCTGTCCCATACTAATGATCGTCCATTTCCATGCAGTTTTTGCGACTATACTACAACTCGTAAAGATAGTTTGAAAATTCATATGTGGTCCCATACCACTGATCGTCCGTTTGCATGTAATTTATGTATTTATGCTGCAACTCGTAAAGATAGATTAAAAATTCATATGTGGTCCCATACTAATAATCGTCCATTTCCATGCAGTTTCTGCGACTATGCTGCAACTCGTAAAGATAATTTGAAAATTCATATGCGCTCTCATACTCGTGATCGTCCGTTTGTATGCAATTAATGTGATTATACCGCATCCCTAATATATAACTTAAAATTCCACACTAATTTACATTCTAAACACTTGTACCTAGAAAGTCTATTCCAGAATCAATGACTTAGCCTATGTTTATACCTAAAAATATGTGTTCAACCTGTGCAAAAACGAAAAACTTATGTGTATAAATCAACATTATAAAATTTAATACACATCAACACAACTGTCGTCATTTAGAAGGTCGTTTTGCGAATTTTAGCTACGAGTGTATAAAATACTTTGAAATAACTTCCAAAAAGCTATAAAAGCTTCGCCTACCTATAGAAATTTCGAATTAAACAAAATGTAAGAACATTGTTATAGTTTAGATTGTGTAACAGAACAACAGTGAATGATGACTTTTTTATTAATGGTGAACATTAGAAGCAGTGGAAGTCAATTTATTCTCTACATTAGAAATGAAATTCCTAGAAAAAATATCTGGAATATATTTTTAAGTCACTAAAAAATTTTAATAGTTAAGTGAAGCATTTATTAATGTTTATATCATTGAGTACGCATACACGAACGACAACTACCGTAGTGATACGGTAGTAATAAATCACGGTTCCATGTATACACCTCATAACACCCGGATTTGGTATACCTGATTTATATATGTCTACTACTCTTCTTCAACAGCATTAGACACAACTACCGTGCTAAAATAACATGCATACTGTTCTTTGGCGCTAATACCCAGTTGACCAACCTAATATGTTTGAAATAAATGTCCCTAAATAATATACGCCTAACTTCATATTAATTATTAATGGAAGATAATAGTTTACTGCTTCAAAATAATAAAAAATTAGTTTATCTATTCGGTTATGTCTCAGAAACTATTTCATGGAATGTCGACAAAACTAAATATTTTTGACTGTTTTACTATTTTGCTACAAATTTCAGGGTATTTTTTTAATCTTGTGTTGGCGATATGAGTAGATACAACTTCAGACGGGATTTACTACTCTGGTTTATAAGTGGGGAACTTAGAAACATCGTATGTGTATACAGCCTGTGAATAATCGGTAGTTATTACTATCGTAGTTATAACTACGGTAGTTATTGTTCGTATATACGTGATCAGTGAATTTTGACATAATTTTATTTGTACTTAGTTTTTGAACAATATTGGATGTCTCTTGTTTAAACGAATTAAAAAATTAATACAGACTCAAGATTATGTTAAGTAGTAAGTGGTTGCTTTGATTGCTAGGACAACATAGAGTAATCAGGTTCTAAACAGTCTTGAAGTGTTTGTGATGGTTGCAAGAGTAGGATATGAAGCTGTAGAAGTACATTTAGTCACTACTAGTCGTATTTCCAATTTTAACACGCAAAACTAATTTAGACCGTCCTGAAATTTTTGGCTTTTGACATTATAACTTGATTTAAGTTGGATCAATTTTAACAATACAAAATAATTTGAACTGTTCAAAAGATTATGAATAAAAGTGCCTGTCTTGTACTTAGAAACTCCTCGGAGGTTAGGTAGGTAGTACCCTGATTGCAAAGTTACGATTCTATTACTTTGTGTCTACTGAATTACAATAGTGTTTGATGTGGTAACGCACTTGCTGGTCCATGTATATATATATATATATATATATATATATATATATATATATATATATATTGTTAAATCCCACTTCTTTTACTCCACTTACTCACTTACTGACTGTTCAGTCACTCTCAATTCTTTATTCTTAAAATTTTTATTTTATTTTATTTTACCCCTTTTTGTCGCGCTTTTTTTTGTAATGTGCACACTTAATGCACGCCCTTACTTGCAACGTTTGGTTGGTTCTTTAATTAAACTTTTATTTTAATGCCTCGACTATTTAAGCTCTTAAATCTCAGGGTGTTCAACTACTTATAGTGAGTTCTGTTATAAGTAGATGTGCAAAGTCCAACCAAAGTGCACCTCTTTTGTTTTAGTACAAAATTTTTACTCTACTTTTTAATATGCCAAAATTTTACTAAGATCAGCGTTGCTTTGTGCCAAATTAAATTACTACCAAAATTATATGACTGTTTTTGACGTTTTAAGATATCTCAGCACTCACCTGGTTTATACTCCGTTCTTGGCCGCTCTAACTGCTGGCTCAAAATCCTATTTGCCGTATGCGTCTTTACACTTTGTCCTATCTGATCGAAGTTTAGAACCGCGTCCAGGTGTTGTCCTCAAATTTAGCTGCTCCCCAATACCTGAAATAATTAACCCTAATTTAGAATTTTGAATACCCAGTGCTATAACTTCCCCTGTGCTAATTTCCGCGTCGAATCCTCCACTACCAATTGTTGTTCTTATAAATTTCGCTCCTCGTGTTCTCAATTACTCCGTCCGCTTCTTCGTATCTAATCCAATTCTACTCGTCGTCTTGCTTCAAATTGTTCTATGCTCCGCTACCTAATAATCGCTATCCAAATCTCACTTCGTTCCTTATATATTTTTCCTCTCGATGTCCTGCTACAAATCTATAAATCGCTCTCCAAATCCAACTTCTTTCCTTTATATATGTCCTCCCGATGTCCTGCTACAAATCTATAGATCTCTATCCAAATCCAACTTCTTTCCTTTATATTTTTCCTCTCGATGTCCTGCTCCCTTTAAATCGCTACCCAAATCCAACTACGTTCCTTTATATATTTCCTCTCGATGTCCTGCTACCTAATATCGCTATCCAAATCCAACTCCTTTTCTATGTATAACCACTCTCAATGTCCTGTTACCTTTAAATCGCTACCCAATATCGTTCCAAATCTATATAATTTCCCGTCGCTTCACCGTTGCACAATCACCACTCTTTATACTTATTACTTTCGTCGCTGTTACTTCTTTACACTTCTTTACACAATCAAAACTCTTTAAACTCAAATACTTTTATTAACTTCTTTTAAAATTGTTTACAAATTAGCACAGTTTGAAAAACACGTCTTTTTACAAAATGAATTTCGAAAATAATCTTCGTTGTTTGCTTTCCAAGGCGACCATTTTAACTTTTCTGCCCACTACACTTTTAAAGTACATAACTAAATTGTCCAATAACATCCTAACATTTCGTTTGTGTCGCACATACCATAGTTCATGTCCTTTTACACTTTCCTGATTCACATACAATTCTAGTATTTGTCCTAAATATTTACATTTCACCAATCACATTTGAAGTTGTTATAACTAATAATTTTGAGCTTACAAATTATTGTCCAAAAGTTGATTCTAATTAAAATGAAAAACCAAAATAAATCACACTTGAACCTGGATGCGTGGTTGATAGTAAACATTCATAGACGCATCCGGTTTTTGGACGGCAAATGTACTTTCAATGGCCTTTAAAATTCAAACTCGGTATAAACCCTTGAGCACTGTACATCTTACTACGTCATTTAGTCATTTTAATATTACCTTTTGGCACTTAATTTCAACTACCATTTTGAATGGTATTTTAGTATACGTAAAATACGGCAAACCTACATTTTTAAGTTTATGTGATCAAATCTGTGGATTATTTTGCTTGGCATATACTACCTTGTACTAAACAACCCTTAGAACTCTTGGTAGCTCCCTTATACATTATAATATATATATATGTTATTTTATTTATAGATATTTTTAAAGTAGCGCACCTTTGAAGTTTGTTTTCAATGCTGTGTAATTAAAAATTTATATAACGACAAGGGCGCCCATATAATACTTTGTAGGGGGTGGACAATTATTATTGATAAATTAAATAAGATTCCAGTGCCCTTGAATTGAATTTAGTTTGTCACCTGCAAACTCGTGCCACATCAGGATGAAAGAGCGTGCTCATTGTTCTTGCGCCGATTCAACCCCAGAGAGTCGGGTAACAACGCGTCAACATTTAGTTGTGTGTTAATATGTAAATTTACGTTGCTTGATTACTATTACAATAACTTGTATATCAGCTTTGCATTCCAGTGTGATCTTTTGTTTAATAAACGTGATTAAGCACAGCGATTAATTATTACAGTCCACTATATTGATTACGCCTAATTTGGCATTTAAACATTGGTCCATTCTAGCCGTGATACGTTGAAACCTGTGGAATGCAAGCTCCTTAGAAGTGGAAAGCAGTTTTGACTACTTATGGTTTGGCGACTGCCTACAATTTAACAGCCCACATCAGATTTAAAGTGAGTCCTTTCCAATTTTTTTTATAAGATTATCGATTATTACCTAACCTGGGTATCCATTATATTACTAAAGTTGCATCTTCCTTTACGATTTGATTGTATCATGATTGTATCCTTTTTAAACGCAATCTAAATATAAAGCGCATATCTTTTCAAGGTCTAATTACCAATGATTATTTTAACGACTTGGTAATTGGATGAATGTCATGTGATTCATCTAGCGCTAAAACTAACACGTTGATTATTGAGTTTATTAAGGGTAGTACATTAATATAATAAGTTATTTCATTGCATCCTTGCAAAATTGCAATTGTCTTGATTAATATAAATTTATTGACAAATTAAACGATTGAAAATGGCTAGTAGTCATAGCCATTTAAAACAATTAATTCGCAGACGCGATTCGATTGAACAAAGGGTTAACAGTTTTGTAAAACATCTAAACAAAATAAAAAATGCTTTTGATCAGTCGGAGCTGATTGATAATGCAACAATCGATGAATTACAATTAAAAAGATACAAATTTCTATTGTTGTTTCAGGAATTTGAAGAAGTTCAGTTAGAAATTGAAGTATTGTGCGCAAAAAAAGATTTAGAAACCGAATATGAAAAGCGTACAGAGCTTGATGATACGTTTTCAAAGTATTTAGCGATTTCAAAGGGGTTGCTTAAATCATTATCCAAACCTGAAAGTTCGAGCGACAACGATTCGTGTACAAGTGATACTAGCTCCAAAAAAAAGTAGCAAAGCTTCTAAAAGAAGGGTAGGGAGTAAAATTGCCAGCGATTACCTTGCCGATATTTAATTTGGATTATCTATTGTGGATTGAATTTAAAAATACGTTTGAAGCTTTAATTCACCAAAATGATTCTTTATCGGACATCCAAAAATATCACTATTTGCGCGCGAGTTTGGACCCAGAAAGCTTAAAGATTATTCAAAATGTAGAATTTAGCTCAAGTAACTATATTCACGCTTGGATGACCTTGTGTAATCGCTTTGATAATTCTAGAATGCTCGTGAATAATCATCTTAAGGGATTATTTAATATGGAAACGTTAAACAAAGAATCGGCTAATGGATTAAGAAATTTAGTAGATAATGTAAGTAAGCATTTGAGATCCTTGAAAACGTTAGATGTTCCTACTGAAGCATGGGATGTAATCATTATTTACATGGTTACTCTAAAATTAGACAAAGTTACGTCTAGAGAATGGGAACGCTTTAAAAAGGACAACCAATTGCCAAAATTATCGGAATTTTTTGAATTTCTGCAAAATTGGGCCAATTTCTTGGAAACACTAGAATTAAATAGTAGTGAAGCCAAGGAGCCCACTGAATATAAAAAACGGTCTAAGCAATTTTCATTGGTAGTTAATAACACTCCACAAAGATCATGTAACTTGTGCAAGGAATCGCATGTAATTTACGATTGTAAACAATTTTTAAAGCTTTCCGTTCCCGAAAGATGGGATAAGATTAAATCTCTAAAGTTATGTTGTAATTGTTTATGTACTGGGCATTTTACAAGGCAGTGTAACATAGAGGTTGCAAAATTTGCCATAAACGGCACAGTAGTTTATTGCACGGACAGCCTGCAAATCCTGTTGATTCCGCTAAACCAATTACAAACGCTGATGCAACTTCAACCAGTCCCGCCGCTTCAGCTTCAACAGTGTTGACAAATTCAGTTTCGAATTCCAATGAAAATCACAATTTTGATGCTGAAGTTGCTTCTTTTGTTACAAATTCAGATTTGGATTATGTTCTGTTGTCAACGGCAGAAATTTTGGTGTGTGACAAAATGGGAAGGCACATACAGCCTTAGCTATTTTGGATTCTGGAAGTCAATCGTGTTTTGTGACTGCCAAGTTGTGCAAACAACTAGATTTAGAACAACAAGACACAAACACAGTGGCGTAACTACACCCCTGCCAGCCCCCGCTATGCGGGGGCCCCAAGTGCAAGAAGGCCCAAACGATAATAAACTCAACTTATTCATCTTCAACGTATTTGGCAGGTAAGAAACGGTCAAGAAAATATTGCAGATAATTCAGAAACCGCAGGTTAACGAACGTTTTCTTGATGTTACTACTAGGAACTGCTGAAATACAAGAAATAATAATTAAGATAAATACTGAACACCACCTGCAGCCTGCATCCTTTCTTCTTTCTATCCGTTCTGTCCTATTTTGTAAGGGTTAATAAACAGATGAAAGAGACTGTAAACTTTAATAACAAAGATGTCTATATTATTCTTAAGTGATAAGTTGTATAAAGTGGTAAAGCATTATTAAACGACGTATAGTAGGGTTAGTTTGGTTTGTGGGATTTTAAATAGGAATAAAAGGGCTATTGTCTGTACAGTACAGATTCACAGGATGGCAGGTAGCTTAGTAACCTTCGCTTTCTAGAAATATAATACTAGAAAGAAATTCATTTTGTGGTTTCTAGTCAGCTGGTTGCAACGTATTTGCATTAGCTGCATTATATATAACGGAAAGGAAGTAAAAAGCATTCCAGTACGTTTTACTCAATAGTGTTGTGTTCGTATTACAGGAGGTCTTTCATATTTAAACGTAAGTATTTATATCTATTTTTATTAAACTACTATTGATTTGATCATAGTTGAAGTCGCGCTGAGAAATACATATAAATAAATCTTTAAGCATTCAATAAAAATCATTTATATTTTGTTAATTAAAGCATTTAAAGCAAAGTATGTATGTGTTATTTGTAATTTCAAAAGGCTTTTAAATAATTATTACTTATCTAATTACATTATAATTAATTTCATTCAAAATTGCAGGAAATAATATACAATGAGCACTACAAGCGGCGCTGCAAAAACGAAAAGGAAACTATTGGAAGAATCAAAGAGCAAGATTCCAAAATAAGTTCCTTTTTACTTCTAAAGAGTCCGAAAACAAGAACAATCTATGAAAGAAATTGGGCTTTCGACAGTAGCATCTACTAGTTCCGCTACAGACGAACAGCAGTCGTCAACAATTTTAAAAACTCTCACCCAGGGCGCAAGTACATCACATAATGACGGCCGCGATAGAAATTTGGAACTAGATACCACTACAATTACAGAGGTAAATGTGAGTAGTACTTTTCACTTAATGAACTATCTATGGATCTGACGAAAGAATATCCAACCGATTTTGCACATTTTTAAAAATCAATGTTTTACAACATGACAATTTAAGAAAAGAAATAATTAATTACGGATTGTGTAGACCAGATGGTGCGTTTCCTAAAGATAATAAAATAGAAGTTTTTCAGTTCACTATTATTACTTAATAACTGCAAGCGAAAATAAAAGCAATACGTTAAACTTACCACACAATTCAAATGGGTGGTTGTGTTATTCTAAATTAAAAATTGTGTTTATTGTCAACCATGTTGGCTGTTTGCTTCAGTAAGGTCAAGTTGGACGACCGGAATTAATGATTGGCAGGGTTTATCAAAAAATTAAAGAGCATTTGCTTGCTCAATCTCATTTAACTTGTTGTTTTATTTACGATATGTGGAAAAAATTATACCATAGATAAGAAAGATACTCTACTATTAAAACAAGAAACTGAATTTTGGAAAAATGTTTTACACAGACTTTTCAATGTTACTTTAACACTATCCCAGCGCATGCTGTCATTTCGAGGACATAGAGAAAGTTTTCTGATTCAAAAGACAGTTACAACGGTAATTTCTTAAGTTTAGTTCATTTAATTAGTAACTATGATCCTATATTACAAAAGTGCTTGAACGACCCAAAGGTTCAATTAAATATCTTTCCCAAAATTCAAAACGATATTATTAATACTTTAAGCGCACACTTAAAAATATTTTATTAAATAAAATTAGATCCGCTCCTTTTTCTCAATCATAATAGACACTACACAGGATATAACTAAGATTGATCAATTAAGTAAAATTGTAAGATATATTGATTTTAAAAAAGACAGCTTGGGAGAGGTAACCAAAATAGATATTTGTGAAACTTTTGTGGGTTTTACAAAAGTAGAGTCCCAATCTGCTGAAGGACTATGTAATACTATATTAAGCAATTTAACCAACATGCAATTAGATATAAATAAATGTAGAGGGCAGGGCTACGATGGAGCTAACGTTATGAGCGGTACGTATTCTGGCGTGCAAAGAGAATTTTAAACATAGAGCCTGCAGCCTTATATATGCACTGTAGTGCCCATAACTTAAATCTAGTCATAAATGATGCCGTTAAAGGTATAAAAGAAATAGAATCGTTTTTTCTACTTTTAGAAAACATATATACATTTTTGCTAATAGTATAGTAAGATGGAATTGGCTTTCTGTTTTTAAAGAAAATTTCACACAATTGAAACGCTTAAATCCGACACGTTGGGCGGATCGAGTAAAATCTTTAGCTGCCATAAGAATTCGGTATAAAGATATAGTAATGTCTCTTAATAAAATTATTATGATATCAAAAAAAACAGATGAACGAAATGACGCAAAGCAAATATTAACTAGCATGGATAATTTTAATTTAATTTTTAAGTGTTTTTAAGTCAAATTCTAGAAGAGCTTAACAAGCTCTCACAAACTGCTCAGAGTGAAAAGGCGAATATTAATCAGATAACTCTCTTATTTCAAAAACTTTAAAATTTTTCAAGGAAACAAGAAATAACTATTCCAACATCAAGGAGGAAGCAGCGAAAGTTGCAGGGCAATGGAATATTAAACCGGAATTTATAAAAAAGGCAACCAAAAATAAAAAGCATTACGATGAATTATCCAATGATTATCGATTTAATGATGAAGAATTTAAATTTAAAATAAATGTATTTTATCGCGTAATGGATATTATAATTTCACAGCTGTCGAATCGTTTTAAATCGCTTTTCATGTAAACGAAAAGTTTAATTTCTTAGAACCTAATGTATTTTTGAATTTAACTGCAGACGATATTTTATCTAAGGCAAAACAATTGCAAAATTTTACTACAAAGATTTAAATGATGCTATAGGTATAGAACTTACTACACTCAAAAATAATAGACTTATTTGTGATGAATTAAAAATGTTAACGGTATCTTACAATTTTAGAATATCTAGTACTTTCCAAATCTACAGGTTCTAGCAGTTTTCCAAACACCATAACAGCCTTAATGTTATACCTAACTTTACCCGTTAGCGTTGCAAGTGCGGAGAGATCTTTCTCAAAATTAAAATTATTAAAAATTATCTTAGGAACCGCACTTCACAAGATAGATTAGACGATTTATCCTCTTAGCAGTAGAACATGACACTGCCAAAAATATGAATATAGAGGATACAATAAACGCGTTTGCAGCAAAACATGCAAGAAAAACAAAATTTTGAATTTGATTTGGAATGTCTGCTAGCTCATAGGTTTTTACTGTATCAAATTTTTAGGTGTAAATAATTTTGTGCGGCGTATAAATATGTAGATTTAATATTAATTAACTTATAAGTTTGAATTTATGTAATTTGGTTTTATAATTAATAAAGCACTTGATTAATATAGTATATGTATTTAATTCTATACTGCTTCCTTCTCTACATGTACTATAATTTAAAAATATGGCTAAATATAAGCCAGTAAAAGTAATACATTTTAAAGAGAGCCCACTTTAAAATTTTTGCGGGGGGGCCCAAAAATCGTAGTTACGCCACTGCACAAACATTTGTGTAACTGGGATTAATAGTATTGCTTCCAATTTAAGCAAAAAATGTGAAATTACGATTCATTCATTGTATAATAGATTTAAATCTACGATTTCTTGTTGCGTTGTCCCACAAATTACTGGAAAACTCCCAGCTTATGATTTTAATGTTTTGAATTTGAAGATTCCTCCAAACATTCAATTAGCCAATCCAAATTTTCATGTAAGTAAACCCATTGATTTGTTGATTGGTGCAAATTTGTTTTGAACGCTGCTTAGTAATGGCAAGATTTCGTTAGGAAAAAATCTACCTATTCTTCAGAATACAGTTCTAGGTTATGTACTATCAGGGGTATTATCTCATCCGATAAAAACTATTCAGTGCTGTTTTGTGACACAATTCATTGAAAATGATTTGCAAAGGTTCTGGGTTATCAAAGAACCCAAGCAGAAGGTATATTTTTCAAAGGATGAAAGGGATTGTGAGGAATTTTACAAAAAAAACGTTTTTCGCAACAATAATGGGAAGTTTGTACTGAGAATTCATATGTGTCTTTTATGAACGAATATAGCGATTTAGGGCATATGACTATATCTAACGAGTTGGGTGGTAATGAAATGGGTTATTTTCTACCGCACCATGGAATAATGCGAGAGAACAGTTTAACAACAAAATTATGAGTTGTCTTCAACGGCTCGGCCCCTAGTAGTAATGGTATATCAGATAATGATATCCAGCATTCTGGTCCACTCATACAAAACAATATTTTTGAAATTTTAATTCGATTTCGGGAACACCCTTTTGTTGTCATTGCAGACATTGCCAAAATGCATAGGCAGATTCTTGTTTATCCAGAGGATAGATACCTCCAACAAATTGTTTGGAGAAACGAAGTTTCAAAGGATTTATCTGTTTATCATCTAAATACTGTAACGTATGGCACGACTAGTGCTCCGTACTTGGCGCTACGTTGCATCAAACAGTTAGCTTTGGAAAATCAAGCATACTTTCCCAAAGCCTCAAAAATTATTGAAAGGGATTTTTATGTCGATGATTACAGGATTTTCCGATGAAAATGAAGCAATTATAATTTGCAAAGAAATTAGCAATATAGTAAAAACAGCTACATTTCAATTGCGAAAATGGGCTTCAAAGAGTCCAATTATTTTAAAGACATTTTATGACAATTCTGATTCATTATCAGTCCTTAATTTTGGGGATAATGGAAGCATAAAAACTTTAGGAATTCAGTGGTTCTGCAGACAAGATATGTTATCTTATGCCGTCTATATTGAAAAATCAGATTCTGCAATACGAAGCGATCAATTTTATCGGTTATTGCAAGGATATATGATCCACTAGGTTTAGTCACTCCTTGCACCATTATTGCAAAATTAATGATGCAAAGGCTTTAGTCAATAAAAATTGATTGGGACACAGAAGTGCCTCCGGATTTATCAATACAATGGTACAAATTTCGGTCAAATTTAAATAAGCTCAATGAACTACACATTCCAAGATTCGTAATGTGCAAAGATCCCATTGTAAAGGAACTTCAGGGATTCAGCGATTCGACCAAAGACGCGTATAGCGCAGTAATTTATATACGAACTATTGATTCCAACAATGAAATATATGTAAAACTATTATGTGCTAAAATAAAGGTTGCTCCTCTACGAATCATTACAGTACCTAGACTCGAACTTTGTGGCACTCTTTTACTGGCTCAGTTAATGCATTCTGCTCAAGATTCGTTGACTAACAATATTGATTATTATCTGTGGTGTGATTCACAAATTGTTTTACATTGGATAAATACTTGCCCAAGTAAACTTCAAGTATTCGTCGGCCATCGAGTGTCTGAGATTAGACACCTGACTGATATTAGTAGATAAAATTATGTAAGTACAAACCAAAATCCTACACGAGGATTACAACCTGATGAGCTTGACCATTGCGACTTATGGTGGAAGGGACCCTCCTTTCTCCAACTCCACGATTATCAGCCAGATCCTTTCAAACTCAGTGATTCATGTGATCTTCCGGAAGTAAGGTCAATGCAGAAAACACGTACCACAACTATTAATGAGCCTTTCAATTTATTTTTACGATTTTCTAGTTATTCAAAATTAATTCGAGTAGTGGCATAATCTTAGAAGTCCAAACAAAGAAACTGGTTCCTTAAGTGTCTTGGAGTTAAGTGAGAGTAGAAATAAGGTAGTGAAATTAGCTCAAGGCGAGACATTTCCACAAGAAGTCAAAATGATCCTTTCTCAGAAAGATATTAAGGGTAAAAGTCGATTGTCTTCGTTAGCACCGTTTGTCGATTCAAATGGGTTGTTGCGTGTGGGTGGACGATTAAAAAACTCTTCGCTGAGTTATAATGAAAAACATCCACTCCTAGTAGGCATCATCATTTTGTTTTCGACCTTACTTAAGGTCGGTTTGACGCAGCTCTAACTTCTTTTCTATTCTGTGCTAATCTAAAAAGCTCTACCCTTCACAACCTAAATTTCTAATAATTTTACTAATATAGTTTGGTCTAGGTCTCCCTATATCCTTCTATCTTTTTCCTATCCACCTGGCTCTACATAGATATTAGCAACCTGATGTTTGTTAGAGAACTCTAACATGGTTACATAATTACCATTTATAAGGAAATGAAATATAACCTGGTTATCCGCTTCAAAAAGAAAAAGTGTTAAATTATATGTTATGGTAAGGCTTAAGCAACGAAACGCTACCAACATGCCAGACCGCTAACTAATTGTGAGTTATGTCATGGTGACATTTAGTTACCTGATTTTTATTTTGTTTTCGAACTTACTTAAAGTCGGTTTGACGCAGCTCTAAATTCTTTTCTATTCTGAGCTAGTCTAAAAAGGTCTGCATACCCTTCACAACCTAGATCTCTAATAATTTGACTAATATAGCTTTGTCTAGGCCTTCCTACTCTATTTTTATTTGGTAGTCTATAATCTAAGACTTTACTAAATAGTCCCTCATGTCTTAACTGGTGCCCTATCATTCTATCTCTCCTGACCTTCAATTGTTTCCACATACAGGGTTCCTCACCTATCCTTCTATAAACTTCCTCGTTTGTTACTCTATCTGTCCAACTAATCTTTAACATTCTCCTATAACACCAAGCTTCAAAACCTTCTATCTTTTTCTTATCTACTTCTTTAATTGTCCAAGTCTCACTACCATATAGTAGAACGCTCCATACGTACGACTTTAAGAAACTTTTTCTATTGTCTAAACTAATACTATTAGCTATTAGTAAGTTTTTCTTTCTTAAAACATTTTTCTAGCTTGAGCTATTCTAGCTACTATATCCCTTCTGCTACGTCCATCCTTTGTAATTATACTACCTAAATAGCAAAATTCATCTACCTCCTCTAACTCGGTATTACCTATTTTTAATTTTGGTTTAGAACTAGGCTGTAACTCACTTGTCATTATCTTTGTCTTTACTGAGTTAATTCTCATACTATAGTTACTCCGTAGTATCTCATCTAAAATATTTAAAACTCTCCTAACTCTTTTCTAGACTCGGCTATAATGGCTATATCATCTGCAAAACGTAACATGTCTACTTTCTGTCCCTGTACACTAATACCTATCTCTTTCTCTCTCTAGCTAAGTTTAAAGCTTCCTCAATATAAACATTAAAAATCAAGGAGACAGTATACAACCCTGTCTAACACCATTTCTAATCTTAGCTTCCTTTTCTATTTCATCCAATCTAATTACTACGCTTTGGTTTTATATAGACTGTAAATAATTTTTCTATCCCTATGAAAGATTCCTATTTTTGCAAAACCCTGAACATAACAATCCAATTAACCCTATCAAATGCTTTTCTAAATCTACAAACGCAAAATGAGTCTTTTATTTTTTGTAACCTTTTTTCGATAATTACCCTAATCATTAGTATCGGTTCTCTAGTCCCTCTGTCTTTACGAAAACCATATTGGTCTTCGCCTAAATAATTCTCAGTCAAAGCTTCTACTCTATTTTTAATTATTGTTGTTAGTATTTTGGAAGCATGAGAAGTTAAACTAACCGTTCTAAAATTCTCACACCTATCAGCTCCTAACTTTTTTGGGATTGGGATAATAATATTTTTTTCGAAATCTATTGGAACCTCACCTGTGTCATATATTACTTTTATTAGTTCATATAATCTATCTAAAGTTTTCTGACTAGCATATTTTATTAATTCTGCGGGAATATCGTCTATCCCTGGCGCTTTATTTAGTTTAAGATTCCGAACAGCTCTATCAAATTCCTCTCTTAATATTGAGAACCCTATTTCTACATCCTCTTCTTGGTCGTTCTCTAACTCATCTATATCGTCTCCCTTATATAAATCTTCTAAATATCTTTTCCATCTATCTGCTACCTCAACTTTATTTATTAGAAGCTCATTATTCTCGTCTCTAATACCATTATATTTTTTCCTATCATCCCCAAAAAACTTTTTAACTGCCCTGTAAGCCCTGTCTGTCTTACCTACTCTCAAATCATCTTGTATTCCTTACAATTCTCCTCCATCCATTTATTTCTAGCTTTTCTACACTCATGTACTATCTTATTTCTAACTGTATTATATTTTTGCTTATTTTCACTATCCACTTCTCTGAAAGGTTTAAGCTTTCTTCTATTCTCTATTAAATCTAATATCTTCTTTGTTACCCAGGGTTTTCTCGCTTCTATTTTTTTCTTACCTATAGTCTGTGTTGCTGTATCATGTACAGTCAGTTTTATTTCTTTCCATCTATTTTCTACATTCCCTCCTACAGCTATCTCTTTACTCTTATTATCTAATACTTGTTTATATTCCTCTATTACCCTACTATCATTAAGCTTACCTAGATCCCATCCCTCTCTTTTAACTTTTCTCAATTTTTTGAATTTTAGTTTACACTTCATTTTAACTAAGTTATGATCGCTATCTATGTCAGCCCCTGGATAACTACGACAGTTTTTAACTTGGTTTCTAAATCTTTGTTTAACTAAAATATAATCTATTTGGTATCTGGCCCTATCACCTGGCGCTTTCCAGGTATATCTTCTCCTAACATGTTGTTCGAATAGGGTGTTTACAGTTACTAATCTATGTTCCTGGCAAAACTCAACTAATCTTTCTCCTCTATCATTTCGTCTGCCATACCCAAATTTTCCTACCATTTTTCCCTCACTACCTTCTCCCACTGACGCATTAAAATCGCCCATAACTATTAAATTCTCATATCCTTTTACTTTTCTCACTATACTATTTATATCTTCGTATACCATTTCTACTTCCTCATCCTCGTACTGAGTTGTTGGCATGTAAACCTGTACTAAAACAGTGTCTGTGGGTTTTGTACTCAATCTAACCATAATTATTCTATCACTAAATTGTAAGTACTCTTTAACTTTATGCCCTAATCTTTTACCTAACACTATTCCTACCCCTGCCTGTCCATTAGTTGAAGAAGTTGTAATTATTCTATAATTATCTTTCCAAAAGTCATTACTATCTGGCCATCTCACCTCACTAATACCTAAAATGTCCAGCTTTTCCTTTCTCATTTCGACTAATAAATTCGTTAACTTATCTACTCTAAGTAATGACCTAACATTCCAAGTCCCTATCACTAAATCGAATTGTTGTTTTATATTCTTATGATAACGAGCCCCAAGTACTCCCTCCCGGAGATCCGAATGAGGGAGTATTTTACCTCCGGACAAGAATTTTACTTGTGAGCTCTCCATCATATGTATTTCGTGTTTTAGGCCACGCACACCTGGGAAATATTGTGGTAGGCTCCCATATCTTTCCACAACGCAGTTTTTAAAGATTTTAGCAGAAAGCCGTATCCGTCACGGCCAACCCCCAACAAGCTTGTAAATTATTGAGGATCGCCCGAGACCAATCGACCCTCCTCCAATATCTTTTAGCCAGCAAGGCTGCTGCCCCTTGCTGCGCCTTTTAATCGCCTTTTACGATAAGTAGGCTTACTATAGTAGTATTCTTTATCCCCTACTATAGGGATACTACCAACTCCGACAAATTCGAAGCAATTTGGATCCAATTACCATGTGGATGTATTATCGAAGGCTATCAAATTTACATCATTGCACACAAGTATCCTGTCTAACAACAGTTGAACCATATTTGACAACTTTATTACCAGAACAATGGTCTAAATTTCAAAGTATCTCCATTCCAAAATTTGGCAACCCACAAATGAAATTTGATACATTACAAGACTGTCTCGACAACAATTGGTTTGCCATCTATAACACGTTAACTGACAACAACTTACCTAGTAGGCAACAACCATCAATTTACTCGGTTAGTTTTTGAGCACGAACATGCAAAATTGCAGCATGCAGGTCCGCAACTTCTTTTATATACGGTTAGCCAAAATTATTGGCCTATATCTGGCATGTCTATTGCAAAGAGTATTGTAAAAAATTGTATAAGGTGCTTTCGATGTAAACCAACTCCAGTAGGTGCAATTATGGCCGATTTACCAGAAACTCGTGTAAATGTTTCAAGCCCCTTTACAATTACAGGTCTAGATTATGCTGGTCCAATTACCTTGAAGGATCGAAAAGGCCGTGGTTCCAAGCAATACAAATCTTATATGTGCTTGTTTATATGCTTTACTAGCAAAGCCGTTCACTTAGAATTAGTTACAAGCTTAACGAATGCAGCTTTTATAGCAGCGTTAAGACGATTTGCATCCCGCCGGGGAAAGCCAACTCACATTTATTCGGACAATGCATCAAATTTTGTCGGTGCATATAAAGAATTGAAACTTTTGTTTGACTTTATTAAAAATGATCTAGATATTATAGCTAGTTCCTGCGCACAAGAAGGAATCACATGGCATTTCATACCTCCGAGTACACCAAATTTTGGTGGGTTATGGGAAAGTAATGTCAAGGGTGTAAAGGCACATTTATACCGCGTGATCGGGGAGACAATCTTAACGTATGAAGAGTTTTATACATTACTCGTACAGATTGAGGCAACCTTGAATTCCAGGCCACTTTACGCAATGTCATCCGATCCAAATGATTATGCATCCCTGACGCCTTCTCACTTTTTAATCGGTAAAGCCATTAATACTGTGCCAGATCCGTTGTTTTCCGAAGATGTGAAACTTAATTCATTATCAAGATATCAATTAATTCAACAGTTACATCAGAACTTTTGGAAATTATGGTCTAAATTTTATTTGTGTGATCTACAACAACGTCGCAAATGGAAACGTGGGGTTTGTGAATTGCAACCAAGGGTACTTGTATTAGTAAAAAATGACAATTTACCTCCCTGCAAATGGCTGCTGGGCAAAACTTCAGAAACTCATCCTGGAACCGATAATGTTGTGCGTGTGGTTACGATTAAAACAGTCAGTGGATATTTAAAACGTGGTATTTCAAAAGTGTGTCCATTACCTATTATTGTGTGATGAGTGCTTGTTTACAAGTACTGTTTACTATGAGTTAATGAATTTGGTATAAGTATATATACTTTAATTGCATTAATTTTGTTTATTGTTATTACATTGAACGCGTTCGAGCACTCGTTCAAGGCGGGGAGTATGGACAATTATTATTGATAAATTAAATAAGAATGCAGTGGTCTTGAATTGAATTTAGTTTGTCACCTGCAAACTCGTGCCACATCAGGATGAAGGAGCGTGCTCACTTTAAAGAAGCCTAAGGGTATTGTTCATGCGCCGATTCAACTCCCAGAGAGTCGGGTAACAGCGGTCAACGCTTCAACATCTAGTTGTGTGTTAATATGTAAATTTACGTTGCTTGATTACTATTACAATAACTTGTATATCAGCTTTGCATTCCAGTGTGATCTTTTGTTTAATAAACGTGATTAAGCACAGCGATTAATTATTACAGTCCACTATATCGATTACGCCTAATTTGGCATTTAAACAGGGGGAGCAAAGCCAAAGTGCAAAGGATGACAGGAGATTGAAAGAATTTTTTTAGGAACGTTTCTATTATCATATGGGGTGATGCAAGATATTACATGACTATTAATTAGTCAGTGGGTACGTTTTTAGTTTTCTAATCTAATATGTTTATAAGTTGTATAAAGAAATTTAATATTATCATTACACATGTTGTATTATATTTGTTTTATACGAAACGGAAATATGAAATAAAATTTTTTATAAAACTGTGTAGAGTAAGCGAGGAAGTAAATATAAGGTAATCCAATAATGACCGATTGCACACATCACCCGCAAATTTAAGTGTCATTTAAAATTACTAAGTGACAGGTTCTGTATTGTACACACTTTTTAAGCCTGACGTTAATTTCTTAAGTAATCCTTATGTTTAAGTGAAGGAAATCCTAGGCTTAGGACGATTATTGCTGGAAAACGCGGCGCTTTAGCAACGGCCGTTACTCACTTAATATTTCATTTCATATTGATGACATTGTACATTGTATCCTGCAGCATTAATATAAAATTACACTTTGTGTATATATTTATTTGTATTTGAATATTTTGCTGTTTATAAATCATAATGGCTATATTTGGCAACTTTTTATATGAAGATGATTTAGAAGTAGTAGAATTGAAAACGCGTGATACCATGAGAATTACTAATCAGGGCGTTGTACCTCGTTCATTATCCCTTTGTACTCGCTTTTAACGACTTCTATATTTCCTGAGGGATCGCTTTCCCTCTCTACTGCACGCTATTACCATCCTAAGGCAACGCATCTTACTACTAACTATTGTTACGAACTATTAGGCAACCCGTCACACATGCAAGCCGCATTACCGAAGTGTATTCTACTGAAGTCTCGAACATTCGAGCAAACACCAGACTATGATTCTTCCGAGTTAAAATTTTGATAATTAGAAATTTTGCGTTAGACGGTTTGAGAATTAAGTACGTTGAAATTTAGAAAATTTGGAAATTGTAAGTTATGAGAATTGGTAACCTTAAAGATTGAAAATTCTGAGGATTGGAAATTTTAAGAATAAGAAATTGAGTTATGGATATTTTAAGAATTGGAAATTTTGATAATTCTATATTTTGTAAAATGGAAGTTTCTGAAATTGGAGATTTTGGAAAATGCAAATTGCAAATTGAAATTTCGTGATGTAATTTTGAGTATTGGATACATTGAGAATTAAAAATTTAAAGTAATGGAAATTTTGAGGTTTGGAAATTTTGGAAAATGGAAGTTTTGAGAATAAGGATTTTGAGAAATGAAATGTTTGACAAATAAGAATTTTTAAAAATTTAATTGTTAATTATCGAGAAATTTTGAGAAATAGTAATTGAAAATTTTGAGAAATGGAAATTTTGAGAAATGAAAACTTTGAGGAATGGAAACTTTGGGAGTTGACAAATTAAGAATAATTAATTTTGGCGCCTGCGCAATAACATCAGCACAACATGCATCATACTTGTCCAAGCTATCTAAGTGCGCTAAATAGTGCTTTAATGGCGCTTGTGCAACACGTGAGTACAACACGAATCATGCATGGCCTACCGGTCCGCGTGCATTAGTTGGTGCCATACTACGGCGCCTCTGTAATCACGTCAGCACAACGTGGATCATTCAAGTCCCAGTTGTGCGCTTGCGTTACATGATGCCTTATTACGGCACTCTGCCATCTCATCACCACAACATGTCCTTGTTATCCGCGTGCGCTAGATAGTGCCATAACGACGCCTGTGCAACACGTCAGCTCAACATGAATCATGCATGTCCTAGCGGTTTGCGCGTGCTAGGCGGTGCCTTACTGCACCTCCGCAACGCGCCACCACAACATGGATCGTGCATGTCTTAGCTGTCCGCGTGCGCTAAATGGTGGCTTGTGACGGCGCCTTCGCAAAATTTTGCGAACCAACAATTTTGAGAAATAAAAATTTTGAAAATGGAATTACAGATTAACAAATTTTGAAAAAATAATATCATAAGATTGGAAATTTTAAGCATGGGATATTTTAAGAATTATATATTATAAGAACTGGAAATTTTGGAAGTATTTAAGTTTTACTTGGTTCCACAAACAACAACGAAGCCTTCCGAAGAATTTCGAAGATTACCGAACTGCTTCAAACTGTACAAATTATTCATTTTAACAATTTAACGTTCATTTGTATATATTTAAGAACTTTATAATTATGTTGCTTATACATATTGTAACGGGCTACTACTACCGCGTTTCTTTAATTTAAAACAAGTAATAATAATGGTCTTTATTACTCACTGTTCACAAGTCTAATTAACAGTATATGCCTTATTTATAGATGTTTTCAGTCCACTTAACAATGAAGCACTATTACACTAATGAATTTACAAGCACTAATATCTTCTTAAACTAACTTCTTTACCCTAGGTCCAATAACCACACTAACACAACTATTTGTTTATACACTTCTATTTATTTATGTATACTGCAAGCTGCATGCACATTAGACACAGCATATCATTTATGTATATATTCTAAAAACTCAACTACGTTTACTTTACAACGATATAATTTATATTAGACATTCAAGAATAGACTAACTCTTACATTCATAAGCGGCCTTATATATACCCTGCATTAAGATATGACTCATTATCTAGAACTTTGTAGAAGGATTCTCGAATGCTGAAGAATACGCTGTGCCCCGGGCGTTTGTATGTTTGACGGGTTGCCTAATAGTGGATCGCAACAATATTAAACAAATAATCAAGCCATGCCTACATACTTTCAGATGCCGCACACGCGAACGATCACAAGTGGCAACCAACGTGGTGCCGTCTTCACAGAAGATTTTGCAAACAGCGCGCTTGCAAAAACCATCAACATGCCCGAGACGAGGAGTCAAACGACATCAAACGTCCAGTCGGACTCCAACCAGCCACCTCCAGCCCAGAAGGACACACAAGCACCAACAGTTCTGGGACTGCAGCAACTTAGTGGCGCTCAACAAACACAACAAACCAGCAAAATGGTCACAATCAAAACGCTAGCGGAAGACTTTTACCACGTCGCCATAACGACCACCTAAGTAGAAAAACCTACATTCTCTGGCACTCTTCTGGAGGATCCCGCAGAATTCCTTTAAGAGACAGAAACAATGGCCAAGGACGTACCAACAACGACTGCTCAACTCCGAGGCCAAGCAGCTACATGGTGCGAAGCCTTCAAAATGTACCAATCAAGCTACAACGAATTCAAAATGTTCTTTCTGGACAAACACGACAGTCCAGCCATCAGAGCTAAAATAATCTCCTAGTACTACGGACAGAAGCAGATGGCGTCTCAACCAGTAGCCGTCTTCCTCGGCACTAAAACGAAGCAAGCCCACCGCCTAAAACTAGACACCAACCGGGACATAGATCTGTTCACGGGCTTCCTCCTGCCGACACTGAGGAATCCAGTTCAGTGTCACATGCCGACAACAGTATGGGAAATGGTCTCCCGCCTTACAAAAATCGAAGAAAAAAGAGGCAGTAATTTGGACAACCGTTTCTACGCCAGCAACCAGATTTCCACGAACAACGGAGCAGCTACCAATATGCGCATTCTGTCCACAACGACATTCACACTGAAACTGCCCAACTGAGGCGTCAGGAAACGACCCACCGGCCGAGCAACACCAGACTACAGCCCAGTCGGGCAAAGCGAACTGGCGCGACTAAACACTACCTACGATGACCCAATACCAAGGATCCCCGTCACCATACAGAAGATATCCTTCAACGCACTACTTGATACAGGAGCATCGACGTGCATGGTTAGGGAAGATCGAATACCCACAGGTTCACGGGTAAAACCCTATCTTGCCTCCGCATATCTAGCCGAAGCAGGCACAGAAATGGCAATCAAAAGCAAGTTCCGCACGTCATTCACTCTCGGAAAAGTGACGAACCGCAAAACCTTCTTGGTGGTAGCAAACATCGCTGAGGATATCATTCTGGGTGAATCTTGGCTTCAACGCCAGAAAGTGGTGATGGATTACGAACAAGGCTCCATACATTTCGGAGCACATAACCGTAACACGCACCACTGGAACGAAACGATGACATCCATTACCTCCAACAGGCCACACACGCTAACTGCCACTCACCAGTTTCCAGCTGAATTCTTGCCCAGCAATATTCGGGAAGAATTTCAACCAGTAGTCAATAGGCCAACACAACCAACTACCACAGCCAGCACCAGCGTATTATTACTAGACACCGCAACATGCAGACCACGAGCTAACCACGCAGCCCTCGTCGATCTGTCCAATTATGTGCAAGGCGCACAACCAAAAAGGCATACCTGTGGACGGATGTCCCAAGAAGGGATATCCTTTCAATCACAAATATCCGACCAAGCAGCAGACGACCAGGAAGGTCCAAAGTCGACACACAGCGGTGACGCCCGTCACCGCCAACAGGCCACCCACGCCAACTGCAACTAACCAGTTCGCAGACGAATTCTTGCCCAGCATCCTTCGGGAAGAATTCCAACCAGTGATCGATAGGTCGGCACTAAAAACTACCACATCCAGCACCAGCCCATTATCACTGGACACCGAAACATGCAGACCGCGAGCTAACCACGCAGTTCGCGTCGTTCTGTCCAATTATGTGCAAGGCGCACAACCAGTAAGGCATAACAGTGGATGGATGTTCCAAGAACAGGTACCGTTTCGGCCACAATCATCCCACCCAGCAGCAGGCGATCATGGAGAAGTCTGACGCTGCCGCACAAAACGAAGATGCAAACGCCGCCACAGGCTCAGATATTTTGACAACAATGACCCGCAGCATTGTCGTAGCAACCTAGCTACGCTACACTCTTCAGCGGCGGGAGGGGGGAGGGGGTGACTATATCAAAATGCAGATGCTGAACAAAGAATAAACTAGAGAATCGCGAGAATTTCCAATTCATTTTTTGTGCTACCTAAAAATCAGCACGGTCATTGGCCAAACAAAATTTGGACATTCTTTTACATTCGAAAATTGATGCACCCAATTTCATTGGTTAAAGACATCATTAACGTTTTTCAACACAAGCAGCATAGCAAATGGAAGTTTATAAATTCCATTCGAAAGACATTCGTTAGTGCTCCCAACTGGCAGTGCTCACCATAGCCTGCTATCACTTCAGCGAGAAGTGCTCCCCATAGCCTGCTTATTCTCCGACAGTGACGCTGTCCGCCGCCGTACCTAGAGCACGCCACCAATAAATAGTTAATAAACTGCGTCAGAAGTCGTTCATTGTGATGACACTGATTGCGTTTGTCAACTCTACCTCCGGGACAACTAAGGGCACCACTACCACGACGTCTTCCGAAGATTACCGAAGACTTCCGCACTACTCCATGCTGTACATACGTCCATACTATAACTCTTTGAACTCTCCCGTTGTCTCAGAAGTAAAACACAATGCTTTCCGAAGAGCTCCGAAGACCACCGAAGACGTCTGGACCTCTTAAAACTGTAAATATTTTCTAGCTATCGCCATTCAAGTTCTTACTCGACCTCACACGCCAATTCCGAAGTCTTCCGAAAAGTTCCGAAGACTACCGGAGACTTTTACACCTCTTTAAACTGTATATATGTTCATTCAATAAGTATTTAAGTTTTACTTGGTTCCGCGAGCAACAACGAAGCCTTCTGAAGAGTTCCGAAGATTACCGAAGACTTCTGAACTGCTTCAAACTGTACAAATCATTTATTTTTGACTATTTAACTTTCATTTGTATATATTTATAAACTTTATAATTATTTTGCTTATACATATTAAACAAATAATAGTGACAAGCTTACACACTTTCAGACGCCGCCCACTCGAACGATAACACAACATTCGTTACAACATTTGGCAAACCAAAATTTCGAAGTTATGCTATTAGAAAAGGTAATTCTTAGACACACGTATAGTAGATGTGCTTGAATCCAATAATGCCAACATAAAAGTTTTAAACAATATAAAAAATGGAAATATATAAATAAAGTGAGAAATGTCCTATCTGTATTAAATAAATATTAAAATATCTGACTTGGACGATAGAGTTTCTGTTCCGACTCTGAAGGGGTGTGGCATATCCGCCACTGCAGAGTAGAAATGACATAAGTTACCTATTTTTGTAAGTCTCCGTAGGTAGTGTGGAATATATAACTATTGCAAAATCAATTTATAAAATCAATAGGACTACCATAGAAATTTGCAAAAATCGAAAAGGAAAATTTATTATCCCAGAAGTATTAAGAGTGCGAAAGGTTCTGCACAGAGGTGCCCTTGCATTTCGTCTGAAGCGAAACGTGGAATGAAACAAAGCGTGTCCCTGTACGGGTGACTATGATTTAGTGATGAACCTGAAATCGGTTTCAAAACAGGTGTCTGTTCTGGATTGCCAAGTGAAGTAGCGACAGCTAAATACGAGTACAATGTATCATGTACCAGGGAACAAGTGTCAGAATTTCATGCAAAGGGCGCGGTAATCAATTCGTATAAGGTCCGATGTTGTTGCAGCTTGATAATAGGAATCCGAACTTGAACGTAAAGATATCCTTCAGAAAATGTACAATTTGAAGTTTGTAGTACTGTGAAATTTTATCTAGAGGAATAGCAAATTCGTGATCGCTTTTTGAAAGTGCTTCTGATAAGTTCAACAGATCTTGTCTTAATATTTTGACAATACGACAGATGGTGGTAATTTATGGTCCCTACATGCGTTAATTAATTCTACGTTGATCATTTGTCGTTCAAGACTGAGTAGTCTGATGGGGGTAGTGTAAGTATGAAACATTGCTCGCTCTATTTTAAAGTTCGTGTCCGATACGGCCTTGCCAATTGTAATTTCGTAAATTGTTGTCAAATTGAACAAGTTGGTCAATTTGTTGCCTAGCTTCTAAGAAATTGTCGGAAACTTGTTTCTGATAGGATTCGAATGCTTGTGATGTACTACTGATTTCTCTAAGATTCTTCCGTAAACCTGAATCAATCCTTGTAAGGAGAGACTGTAGTTCTCGTTGATCATATTCTAAAGTATCAATTTACCTTTGCGTTGCGATAAAACAACAAAAAGAAAACATATTTCCTATAAAATCAATTCCTCTCTTTGTCCTACTTCGTCTTGCATCATTTATGTGTATTTCTTTTAACCTCGTCGACCTACATATGCGCTTTTTATAACGTAAATTGTGACGTCACGGAGTGCGTTCAGAAACCTACAAGTAGTTGCTCAGCTATTCTAACAAATACCTCCAAATATCGAAATGTACACTATAATATTTGCAATAATTATCAACCAATGAGAATTGACTTAGGGAAACACTACGGATCACTACAGCTAGCGCCCTATTTCTATTCCTAGATTCTATTTTGTTGCTCCAATTCTGTTAGCGTTACTATATTCTATTTGCTCTGCTTCTACCAATTCAGTGCGTTAGCATTGCAATTCCTTCCTTCATGTATATTTTAATGTAGTCAGTTAGCTGTAATATACTTTAATTGAGTTACCTTGGCTGATGATAGATGAAGACTATTTAATGATATCTTACGTATGACGCAAAATCTGTCGGGAAGAGTCATTGACTATATAGCAGGTATGACTTATATGTTCCGCCTGTATGCTTCTTTACCCGATTATATGCAATTGGATATTGTGATTGGTAACCTTGCTCCATTCTATGCAATCCATTTGCCTACCGTCCGCTCTTTACAAGAATTATAGAACAAATGTCTGAAGTTGCAGTCTGAAAAGATTCAGGCCAATAATTAGTACCCCTAGTTAAGACCAATACACTTTTACTGTTGAACTGGATTTTGCTTACAAATCCGCTACAATTGAGAAGAATATTTTTACTGACCGAACTGTTAAGATTCCTCCTACGCTTACAGGTAGATCAAATACTTACTCTGTAATTTCTACTGTTTCTATTCCTGCGTCTACTTCGACTCGTAAGATCATATGCTTTAATTGCAATCAACCTGGTCATGTTTCGACACGCTATAATCGTCCTCAAGTACTTCATTGCTATGGTTGCGGACATAAGGGAGTTAGTCGACGCATTTATCCAAACTGTCATCCTACTACTAATGGCAACCAAGTTTCTTATGCTTCTAGTTCTACGTCCTCTTCTGTACCTCCTCCCGGTCATCCTACTACTACCAAGACATGTCTTTCTTTGATAAATATGTCTTCGCACCATACTCCAAATTCTGTCATTCGCTGTAGTAACCGAATTTCTTCGGTCCTTAGCGATGCGAATAATAATCAAATAGATCCTGCGTATTCACTTTTATCTTAGACCGTGCTTATACTTAAATCAGTGACTTAAAGGTAGCAACTAAAGAGTTTGTTCCTGCTTTCTTAAATGATTCTACCAAAGAAATTTCTGCTGTGTCTGCAATAACATATGTAGCTGAAGTGACGATAACTTCTAATACGGATAGAGAAAGTCCTGTTGAAGTTATTGAACTCGTATCCTTGATGGCTGTTGCTGTTTTTGTCAACGTTTCACCTGATGCTGATCCTTTTGATGAAGTTCTTATTGATTCTGCTCTTTTACTTAACTTTGATGAAATTCTACTATATTCTGCTCCTTTATCTAACGTTGATATTCGATAGCTGATGCTGTTCCCTTTCCTGACGTTGATTTTCATACGACCAAAACTAAAAACAAACGGCTTTCTTCCATAACGTATACTGAGTTTGCTAAACTACTTCTACCATCGCCACCATCTTCTCAACCGCGTGCTGTGACTACTACACCCCCTGATAATCCTGTTTAGGCAAAAACCGCCTAACCAATACTACCCCTTGCTTTGGTATTTCAACCAACAAACCGGCTAACAAAAAAAATAGGAGGCAGAAAATATTTTATGCTGATTCAGAATCTGAAGATGTCGATCGGCGAAACGCTCCACCAAAGGTTATTCTTATGTCTGTGTAGTGGCTGACTATTTCACTAAGTCCCCTCTCTTCTTTCCTTTACACAAGGTCACTACACAATCGGTTGTTAAAATCTTGGAAGAACGAGTCTCCTTACTTTTTGACAATCTACAATATCTGATTACTGATAACGACGTCACAATTCCGTAGTCGTCAACTCACCTTCTTATGTGCTCGTTATTACACCAAAATCCTTTTTACGCTCGTTACCGTTCTCAAACTAATCGTGTAGAACGCTTTAACCGTGTCCTTAAAACTGTGATTGTTTCCTATGTCCTTGATGACCAACGCCATTGGGATGTTAATCCACCTAAAAAATTTTGTGCCATCCGTACCTCCAAACACGACATCATTGGTTGTATTCCTTTTTTTACTTTATTTGGTCGTGAACATATCCTCTCCGGCAATTATTTCGGGCAATTTTCCGAAATAAACGACATGTACACTCCTGATCCTGAACATCCTTCTCCTGATCCAGATCATTTCAAAATTATACGTTCCCATATTTTCAAAAGATTTTCCGCTGCATACCGAACGGCCTATAATAAGTATAATTTCCGTCGTCGTACTGTTTCCTATCAACAAGGTAATTCTGTTTGGCACCGTAATTTTGACTTGTCCACGCTTCACATCATTTTACTGCCAAGCTCGCTCCTACATTTTTTGGTTCTTTCTCTATTACTAAATTTGTTTCTTTTTGGACATACGAACTCACTGTTCCTTCCGGTGCCAAAGGCATTTGGTATGTCAAAGACATTCTGACAATCCTAATGTCCCCAATATTGCTTTGCTTTCTTTCTGGCGACGTAGACGTCGTAAACTAAGTTTTTGATCCCCTCCTTCCAATTTGCAAGTAAGATGATCGGTAGAGCAGCAATGGGCAGTACGCGTAAAAGGTACTTGGATGCAGTAGAGGAGGTACTGATAGAACGACAAGTGAGAAGTCTGATAGATAAAACATCGTGCCAAAAACAATGTTGTAAAGGCAAAGGAAATGTGTATGGATCGAAGGATGTGGATAATGATTGTCAGTGATGCTGGGGCTAAAAGTAGTGTAGTAGTCTAAAGCTACACCCTACATATTCCCCAGAAAGAGCTGCTAGGTTTGAATCCATAACCAGCTATTTATACAGGGTGTTTCAAAATTGAACGGCATTATTTTAAGGGAGTGTTTTTTAGCACAAAATAAACATAAAACTTCTAATAAACATATTGTTATATTTAGTATTGTTTATTGTCATAACTTATAATTCAGTACATGGGATTAGCTTACGTCTACACTTCATGACTAACCACTAAGAACTGCCAGCCGCCTGTATTGGACTCGCGCTCCCTACTCTTCTATGTACGAGTGCCTCTTATGGCAGCGGACCTTACTACTCACTATTACTACAACATCTTCCCTTTTTTAACGGAAGGCAATATTTTACAATTTTATAAATCTTAATCCTACCCTTATTTTAGTGTTGCCATCTTGAAGGAGTAACTATTACTCGACCGTAACGCGAAATAATCGTGGTGCGATCTCGCTTTGCGTTAGTCTCTGTTGCACTACACTTTTCACCTGCCGCCACTTCACTTGCGTCATTATGTGCTAATTTAGAGCATGATGGTGTGTCACTCATTACATTACTCTGCTGATTATTTACAATGACATCTTGTTCTAACTTATCACTATAATTAATTCACTTAGGAAAATCTATACTATTATAATAAGCTTTTGCATCTGCTCTACCTTCTTTCTCTTTTACAGTTTGATCTTTTGACCATGACGCCGTTTTCGGAATATTGAGGTGTTGGACGTCTTTTATTGCAGATGGTCTTAAAATTTCCTATTTCTTATATAAATTCCATTATTTACAGAAACCTTATATCTACGTTTACCAAGCTTCTTTAAAATTTTACCTGATTGTCAGATTGATTGAGGTTTTAATTGTACCCACACGTTTGTATTTGGTTTTAATATTGACAATTCTTTCGCCCCCCTTTTTTCATTATAATTTTCTATTTGCTTGTTTTGATTAATTTTAATGTGACTGTTATACTGAGCCGTGTTAACTAAGTGTGATTTTAATTTTTTGGTTGCTGTGGGAAGCAAAGGGTTACGAGTAGCTCTCGACATTAATATTTCATTTGGTGAGTTATTTTCAAAAATAGGCGTATTTCGGTATTGTAGGCAAGATTTAAATCTCTACCATCTTCAATAACCTTTTTCGTCATTTTTTTAATTGTTTGTATGTGCCTTTCACTCATTCCATTAGACTGACTATGGGTCGGTGAACTTACACTATGTTGAAATTGCCATTCATCTGCAAAATCTTGAAATTCTTTGGAGGTAAACTGAGTTCCTCCGTCACTAATCAAGTATTTGGGAACTCCAAATCTTGCAAAAATGGTTTTGAATGTGTTAATTATAATCTTACTAGTTATATTATTTAATTTTTCAATTTCGACAAATTTAGAATAATAATCTACCACTATCGCAACCAATTTTATACCACGGGATTGAGTGTATTTCGTGCGGTTGTAACGGTTCTGCTGGTTGTGAATTTGCATATTTTTGGCAAAGTGCACAATTTTCAATCATTGATTTAATTTCGTTGCGAATCGTTGGCCAAAATACTGATTCTAGTGCTAGCTTTACACATTTAGTATACCCTAAGTGACTGTAATGAATTTTCTCTAGTATTGTTTTCCTCAGACTTAGTGGAATTACACAACTGTTATTTTTATAAATGATCTCATTTTCAATTATTAATTCGCTTTTATATTTAAGATATGGCCTAACACAATTTTTTAATAATTTATTATTTTTTGGCCAGCCCTTATCGATTACCATTCGTAATTGCTGTAATTCTGGATCAGCATTAGTTGCCGATTTAATTTTATTTAAATATTCTTCACTAATATTAGCCTCAACAACTACACAAATTTGATCTTTTAAATCTAAATCATTACTCGCGGTGTCTTTAGAACAAGCTCGCGATAATGCATCCGCTATAACGAGATCTTTGCCTCTTTTGTATTTAAGATTAAAGTTGTACCTCTGTAAAAATAATATTATGCGCTGTAAACGAGCTGGTACTTTATTTAACGGTTTATTAATTAATGTTATCAAAGGCTTGTGATCAGTTTCAACGATCACTGACCTTGCAAATACGTAATCATGATATTTAGTTAACCCATAATAAATCGCTAATAGCTCTTTTGTGATTTGGGGTTGTTGTACCTGGGATTCCGTTAGAGCTTTTGATGCGTATGAAACAGGTATATTTTCCTGTAACATGCATGCCCCTAAACCATTCTGACTTGCATCTACAGATATAGTTATTTCTTTGGAACGGTCAAAATACCCGAGTACCGGACTATTTGTTAAAATTTGTTTAAGTTTTTCAAATGCAGCTTTATGTTGATCTGACCATACAAAATAAACATCCTTCCTCAAGAGTTCACGTAAAGCTTTCGTTTCTTCTGAGAAATTTTCAATATACTTACTCATATAGTTTATAATACCTAACAGCCTCTGAACGTCTTTCTTGTCCTTGGGTTCCTGGAATTCTTGTATGGCTTTTAACCTGTCAGGATCTAATCCTATACCGTCACTGCTTAAATAATGCCCCATAAATTTAACTTTCGAAACACCTAAGATACATTTTTTTGAATTGAATTTAATATTACGTTTTTTTGCCCTTTTTAATACTTCTATTAGTGCTTTATCGTGTTCTTCTTTTGTCTTTCCCCATATAATTACATCATCTATATACACTGCTACATTACTTATCTCAAATATTTCCCTGAACCTTTCATTGAACACTTCCGGGCCGCTTTTAATTCGAAGAAAACGATAGCGACCATAGGGTGTACCTACTGTACAAAGTTTACTACTTTCGTCGTCTAACGGTATCTGATGGAATGCTTGACTTGCATCTAACTTAGAAAATATGCGTGCCCCATGTAATTTCGCCGTTATTTCCTCTAACGTTAATAGTTTGCAATGTTCTCGTTTGAGTACTTTATTTAATTGCAAGGGGTCTAAACAAATTCTTAATGTACCATTTTCTTTTCTTATTAATACTAGTGGATGTACCCACTCGCTAGCGCCGTTTACTTTTTCGATAATATTTAATTTTTCTAATTCTACCAAATTGTCTTTTAATTTGTCCATCAGTGCAAATGGGACTTTTCTTATTGGCGTGATACAAGGAACTGCGCTAGGATCAATTTTCATTTTATAAGGTGGGTTGATACAACCTATACCTGAAAATACCTCACCAAACATTTGTATAATTTGTTCATAATTTAAATTGAAAGTATTATTAATGTGATCAATACTCTTAATAGAATGAGCTTCTGGTTCTATACGATTAATTAATTTCAGACTTATTGAGCTTGCTAACCTTAATATCGGTTCAGTGTCATCATTAACTACAAAAAACGCAATTTCAAGCTCTCTACTATTATACTTGCAATCAATTCTACATTCCCCTATAAGTGGCAAAATGTCACCTGTGTACGATTTCAAGAGGGTCTTTGACTCTACTAATTGTTCAAAAGGCATATTTAAACGAATAAAGTATTTTAGAGGTAAAATGTTTACCATTGCACCTGTGTCAATTTTAAACGACATCTTAACTGCACCTATTGTTAAGTCTACCCACCAAGCCTTATCGTTTACAAGAACCCTTTTACAATTTGTATTACCTGTCCCTTCATTCAGGGTGCCTATAAAAACTACATTTTCTTGATTATAATTTTCCTGAGTTAAACTACTAATTTGTTTCTCGCTTCTACATACTGTTGCAAAGTGATTGTATTTTTTACACTTACCGCAAACCTTTTTATATGCCGGACATCTATTAATTGCGTGATTGAGCCCACACCGCTTACTATTTTTAATTTGCGACCTCCTACTTTGCGATTGTGATCTGGCTCGTCCACGGAAAGGTGATGTCGCGCTTCCTTTGTTGCCCTCGCCAAATTGCCGTTGTTGGCTTGACTGCTGTCTACCTGGACCAGACTGCCAGCCCCCCATAGAGCTTTGTTTGGGTGAAATCCTGTCAATTTGAAAATTTACCTGATTATTTGCGACGAATTTTTCCATTCTTGCCGCCTGCGATTTAGACTGCTCAATTATAGAACACAATTGGATTGCTTTTTCCAAATCCGCTTCATCTTCTTGCAGTAATCGGTGCCTTATTTCTTGACTATTTGTTCCACAAATTAGCATAAGTTTTATAAGATCATCATTTAATTTGTCAAATATACAACTTGCCGCTTGTCGTCTAAGATCAATGATGAATTGTTCCATTGTCATTTCACTTGATTGCTTGGATGTAAAAAACTTGTATCGCAAAAATGTTAGATTCTTTCTAGGCGAGAAGTGGTTATCGAATTTTTCAATTACTGGTTCTAATTTGTCCTTTTCATCCTCTTCGAATTTAAACGTCGCGTAAATTTTCTGGATTTCAGGACCTGCGAAATGTAGCAACTGAGCGATTTGAATTTTTTCTTCTTTTTTATTGGCTTCCGTCGCTATTAAATATATGTTAAAGCTATTTTTCCATTGTGCCCATTGTTCTGCAGCTTGACCATTGTTCAATTCTAACCTGGGTAGTACGTTACTCGCCATTTTTCTTAGTAAATTGTTGAACGCGTGTTAATTACTGTACTTATGCTTGCTGTTGTCGGTTTTGTCGCAGCGCCATGTTATATTTAGTATTGTTTATTGTCATAACTTATAATTCAGTACATGGGATTAGCTTACGTCTACACTTCATGACTAACCACTAAGAACTGCCAGCCGCCTGTATAGGACTCGCGCTCCCTAATCTTCTATGTACGAGTGCCTCTTATGGCAGCGGACCTTACTACTCACTATTACTACAACACACATGTTCTAAAATGTACCCCTATGGAGTTATAACCCCTTTAAGGGGGCTAAGTGAAATTGAGTTTTTTTAATTATCTGAAGAACCACAAAAATATTTTATTCAGATTTTTGTTGCCTACCCATGTTTTTATGCCAAATAAGATAGGCTTATCCATTTTTCGATAATAAGATCAGGGGCGTCCCATTCGGGGGCGGGGGGGAGGACAATCACGTTTAACCTTCCAATTTTTTTGTGTGTAAGCTTTTATAAATTATAATGCCAGAATTAGAATCTTTTGACATTTCTGAGTAAAAAAGTCACTGTTGTTTGAAGTCGATATCTGTAGCCGTTTGCGAATTAATTGAGGTGAAGCATTCAGGATGCCCTATGATACATACCTTATTCGTTTAGTTTTAATATGAACTTCTCATATGTATAGGTATAAACCTAATAAACATATGCCTTCAATATCTCTGTAACAACTTGGCATATGTATAAACTATACATATGTCTCAAATTAATCAATGTATTACTTAGATGTTGAAGACTAACGTTAAATGTCAAAATGCGATGTTGATCAAATAGCCTTGGATATTAGAAGCTCTACATTATAACAGTTGCATATCGTTTATTTGTTTGACGGGTGATTATGTATCTACTATGTATTACCTTTGTTATGTTTAAACACTGTGTAAGTTACTAATATGTGTTACTACTTCTGTTAGTTTTTGTGTAAATTGGTACTTTGAAGACATTTTAATTTGTTGTATCATGGGAAACACCACAAACTACAAACAGATATGCTCTTAGTTTATGGTGAAATACAGAAAAATGGCGCTGCTGCAGTTCGCAGATACCTTGAACAATTTCCAACTAGAAGGATACCAAATTGTAAAACATTTCAATCCATAGAAACACGTCTTAGGGAAACTGGCACGCTAAAACCTACACGAGTAAATGCTGGTCGACAAAGATTTCGACGAGATGTAAATGTTGAAGAACAAATACTCAATGCTGTTCAGTTATCTCCTAGTACTAGCACCAAAAGATTGTCTCTTCGTTTTGGTGTTTTATCTGCAAGCGTTTGGCGAACATTGCACGAGCAGCAACTGTACCCATTTCACGTGACATCTGTGCAAGATTTGTTACCGCAAGATTACATCAAACGAACCAATTTTTCGCAGTGGTTAATTCGAAAATGCACACGACATCGTAACTTCTTGACTCGCTTGCTAGTGACTGATGAATCTACCTTTACAAGAAATGGAATTACCAATTTTTGCAATACCCATACTTGGGATGAAGAAAACCCCCATACCACTGTCACAAATCATTATCAGCTTACATTTTCCTTAAATGTCTGGTGTGGACTTCTTGGTGACAATCTCATCGACCCTTTCTTTTTACCACGAAGACTTTCAGGAGTGTTTTATTTGAATTTTCTGCAAAATAATCTTTATGAGCTGTTAAAGGATATTCCAATTCTCGATAGATATGGGATTTGGTTTATGCATGACGGTGCCCCAGCCCACTTCTCTCATATTGTCACTGACTATTTAAACGCAGAATATGGTAACCGATGGATTGGCCGAAATGGACCTGTTAAATGGCCACCTCGATCTCCCGATCTAACACCGTTAGATTATTTTGTTTGGGGTTGGATGAAGACTATAGTTTATTCTAAGCCTATCTGCACGCAAGAGGAGTTAAAGAATCGGATCGTGGAGGCTGCTGATACTATTAAGAATCGTCTTGATGTTATAAGACTTGCCAGATAGCAATGGATTCGCTGTGCTGGATGCTGCATACAACAAAATGGTGGGCATTTTGAACTGTGTAGCAGGTACGCCTCTGAATATGATTAGAGTAGCGAGTGCGCCCCTGTGATGCGGATACGTTACAATATTAGTGCAGGGAAAAGATAGTATTTGAAAGCAGTCGGTGAAGGGTTGGGATGAAAGACGGAGGTGCGTGAGCATCCGACTATTTGAGAGCGGAGCGATTTTGCGCTCGTTGGGTCACTAAGACCTCCTTTGTTAATAAATTAGGCATATATCTTAGTATCACTAATTATATAGTTAATATATCTTGTGAGTAGATTGCCACAGTTTTCAGTTCAATGCTCTATGTGTATAGCTGTTCCACATAAATAGTAAATTCGAAATAAATGTTAATCTGTATTAGTGTTGTGTTTCCTGCAGTGTTGATACCTTTACAAATAATAAGCATCTTGTTTTTTATTTGTGATGGATTGATGAAGGATCGTCTGAACTATCCGATAATTCAATTGGTAAACCGATCCACCCCTCTACAAGTTACTTTAAATGTTTAATTGTAATAAATATTTTCAACTCTCAACATCTATGTAGGTATGTAAAGGATCATAGGGCATCCTGAATGCTTCACCCCAATTAACTCGAAAACGGCTACAGATATCGACTTCAAACAAAAGTGACTTTTTTACTCAGAAATGTCAAAAGATTCTAATTCTGGCATTATAATTTATAAAAGCTTACACACAAAAAAATTACAGGGTTAAACGTGATTGCCCCCCCCCCCCGACGCTCCTGATCTTATTATCGAAAAATGGATAAGCCTATCTCATTTGGCATAAAAACATGGGTAGGCAACAAAAATCTGAATAAAATATCTTTTGTGGTTCTTCAGATAATTAAAAAAACTCAATTTCACCTAGCCCCTTTAAAGAGGTTATAACTCCTTAGGGGTACATTTTAGAGCATACGTTTATTAGAAGTTTTATGTTTATTTTGTGCTATAGAACACTCCCTTAAAATAGTGCCGTGCAATTATGAAGCACCCTGTATAAAGTAAAATAATAACACATACATACAAACTACCCTGACAACTTAAAACGAAAATTGTCAGATAAACCAAAATCTGAATTATCACTAATAATAACGCGACTGTTTCACATTTATTAATGAAACGTTTACAGTTGCGGTGATCCAAATAACACGACATAGTGTAGGATGAAAAACCATGACGAAGTCGTTTTATTCGATATTAAACCTTTTTTCCATTGATTATTGCCACAAAAAAAAACACTCAATTTTATTCTCTTACAATTCCATTTTACATAATTTGAGATAAAGGCATAAAAACAAGTCATCGTATGTGTGGGTGTGGTTTATGTATAAAGAACAGGTGACTTCCTATAATTATTCCAATAGAATAATTGCAAAGTAGTTTCAAGCGCATCACTAGCTCATTTGTAAAGTCCCTCTGATGTTCTCTAAAGCAAATCATTCGTTCTATGAAATCCCTTCAAGGACATTTATTAAAATGACTGCTACGTTCATAATGATTTAGATATTGTTCAGCTTTAAGTTCACTTTAAGAACAAGCTAAGGTAATTTAATATCTACATAAATACAGAAAAAAGTATTTAAAATTAGGTCAAATAAATCCTTTGTATTCAACTCTTTTAACAAGCTCCTGTATACGACACCATCGATAGCCAATATTAAAGTATAAAATGTCTAGTAGAATTTATCGTTCTGTTGATGTTTCGTATTGAGAGGAAATGCCTTAATAAACATTGGACCAACTCGCTTGCAAAAGTAGAGTATTATTGGAATACGCTATTTGTATAGTCAGGAATTTATGTGTTTATAGTACATTACCAATAATTGACCTATTAAGAAGAATGCGCCCTCGTCCTCAAACACTGTCTATTGAAATGGTATTTGCACGGCAGAAAAGTAATTTACCAATATATAGCACGGTCACATGTTGAGGAACGTTCTTTACCTATAATTTATGTAATTATTGTTCCCTCTGTAAAGGTTTCATCAAAGTTCCTTGTCCTCACATACTAACGAACGGTCATTCTTATGCTTTTTATGTGCTTACTCTGCATGTTGTAAAAGCAACTTGAAAACTCATATATGCTTTCATTTTGACGAATAGACATTTGTATGCAATTTTAGTGATTATACCGCATCATGAAAGTCTTTTACATTTACCTCTGCGGTCACATACTAACGAATCTGAATACTTATGCAATTTGTGTGATTATACGTAATCTCACAAAAGCATTTTAACATATACATTTGCATACTGCCTAGCGTCGATTTGTATGCAATTTATGTAATTATGTCCCATCCCTGAAAAATTACAGACATATAATGCCGCATACTAACGAATGTCGAGCTACATGCAATTTGCGTGATTATACCGCATCAGGGAAAAGTACTTTAAAAAGTCACATACTATTGCATACTAACGAACGTCCTTTCGCGTGCAATTTATGTAATTATACCGTATCAATAAAAAGTAATTTACTAAGACATATGAAATCGCACACTAACGAACGTCCATTCGTCTGCAATTTATGTAATTATACCGCATCAAGAAGCGATAGTTTACAAATACATATCAAATCGCACACTAACGAACGTCCATTTTCATGCAATTTATGTAATTATGCCGTATCAATGAAAAGTTATTTACTAAGACATATGAAATCGCACACTAACGAACGCCCATTCACGTGCAATTTATGTAATTATACCGCATCGAGAAAAGACACTTTACAAATGCATATAAAGTCGCACACTAGTGAACGTCCATTCGCGTGCAATTTATGTAATTATGCCGCATCACGTATAGGTAATTTACAAATACATATGATGTCGCACACCAACGAACGTCCATTCCCATGCAATTTATGTAATTATGCCGCATCACGTATAGGTAATTTACAAATACATAGGATGTCGCACACCAACGAACGTCCATTCCCATGCAATTTATGTAATTATGCCGCATCACAGAAATGTAATTTAAAAATACATATGAAGTCGCACACTAACGAACGTCCTTTCGCCTGCAATTTATGTAATTATACCGCATCAATGAAAGGTAATTTACGAATACATATGCAGGCGCACAATTACGAACGTCCATTCACATGCAATTTGTGTCACTATGCCGCATCAATGAAAGGTAATTTACGAACACATATGAAGTCGCACACTAAGGAGCGTCCATTCGCATGCAATAATTGTGATTATTTTGCAACACGCAAAAGTGTTTTACAGAAACATGTGTTGTCTCATATTGATGAACGTCCATTTGTTTGAAATATGTGGGTATTCCGCATCAGAGAAAAATAATCTAAAAATCCTACGTCTTGTCCCTCACTATCGATGACCATGTATAGGCAAATCACTTTAAGAAGAACCCAACGTCATATGCCAGATTGCGCAGAAATGTAATAACAGTGGCGTAGTTGAGTTATTACAGTTTAAACGGAAGATATGGCGTTAAATAGTAAAAAAATAAACAACCAATTAAATTATAATTTAAAAATTTTAATATAATATCGCCATATGAGTTGTGTGCATCAATATCCCTAAAAAATACTGCTATAGCAAGGTTATTTTGTAAAATCCGATAAAGCAAATGATTGAATACCATGGCCTACTTAAGTGGTTTCTATCTCATTCTAGTGTTCTGCAAACACATCTGTTGAGTAACTTATTGTTTTATTAATGTTAATTGTTATATACAAGATATTTTATATTAGTTAGATGGCGGTTTAAAACTGTCCGTCTGTGTATCAAGTAAAAATAAATAGAAATGAAATCTAAAACTTTTACAAGGTAATTTCCGATTGGTTGATCATAAAACTCTACGCCACTAAAACCTGAATACTGCCATCCCTAATTACATATAATGAACTGTTCCTAACCAATTTTTGCTTTGTGCGCATGATGACGTTGGGTTCTTCTTAAAGTGATTTGCCTATACATGCTTTTTACGTAATTAGGTTATGTCTAAAGAAAGTCAGGAAAACGCATACTAACGAATGTTCATTTACATACAGTGGATTTGCATACAATGGAATGCTAATTTGCAAAAACGCATTCCTATAATCACGTCAAATTGGGTTGAGCTTCAATAACTTATTTGAAAAGAAGATTAATACGGGAGTTCGTTTAACTGTTAGTTGTTTATTCATTAAATTTGGAATAAGATTTAAATTTATTGCGTGCACGTATGAACAACCCCTAAGTATTTATTTAAATTAAGTTTTACAGTCACTGGGAAGTTATAAATATTTTAAATAAAAGTTCGTAGATAGTTATGGAGCTAAATTAATATTGACAAGTTAGTTGTTTTAGTTTATCGTTTAAAGCCAGGTGTAATGTGTTTTACAAATAGTTAAATCTTACAACCAATTTCATAATTAATTTAAAGTCAACTTTAACTATAAAAGGTCCTTTAAAGCAAAATCTCTGTAATTAATTAACTATGAATAATAAGCTGGCGCGTCTTATTAATTTGAGTGGACCGTATTGCGAAAGTATAACAAAACGCCAGCTTTAAATATAAAAATTTATATACATGTAAAGACATTCAATAATACATAAAGTCACTCACCAATATTGTCCTTGGTGTGATCCTCTTCGATGTTGCTGCAATGCCCCCAGGGGAGTCGGTTAAATGCACTAATTACAAGGCACTATAGTTCATTGTTTGTATAAGTTGCCCGGTAAACTCGACACAACCGTTCCGATGCTGGGTTGAAGGAAGAGTTGCCGACAAACTTGACAAAAGTACCTATATGAGGCGCAAGCGCATTGCATAGTTTTGTTCCACAATATAATTTCGAGTTATAAATAATACGAAACAATCTCATTTTATAACAATATTTTAGAGGAGCTTTAAAGTTACTTTATACTTAAAGTGTCAAAATCTGACATTTAAGGTCTTAAAGCAACTTTAGGAAATCGTAAACCGTCAATTTTCATTTTCTTTCTTCGAGTGTGCAATATTCTCATCTCATATTTATTATTTTTGTTCATTGCCATGAACCTATATGATACATCATCAAGCTCAAGTTTCTCAGAGGAAGAGTTTATAGTCCTTTATCGACCAAAAATTTACAGAATACTGAAAAACCATTTTGAAATATATTACGATTTGGACTTTTTTGACGGGTTTCGTTTAAGAAAAGACACTGTACTGCAACAAATTGAACTTCAAATTTCTTTGTCACCAAATAGGTAAGCTTAAAATTGTGTTTTATATTGCTTAACAAAACTTAATTGTAACAATTGCAGGGGTGGTTATATAAAACCTATGTTACAACTGTTACCAACTTTAAGGTTTTACGCATCAGGAAATATCCAGATTAGCGTTGCAGATTTTATTGGCATTTCTAGGGTTTCCGCTTGTCGCATTACCTATAAATAGAGGGTCAATTGCAATTGCACCCTTTGACCAAGATATATAAAAATGAATTCGAGTGAAGAAGAAATGAAAAAGAGCAGCTGAAGAATATTATGCAATTGCATCATTTCCACGTACAGTAGGTGCTATCGACTGTACATTAATAAAATTTTATTCTCGCGGTGGTCACGATGCCGAAGTGTTTCGCTCTCGTAAAGAATTTTTGCATTGAATGTGCAAACAGTAAGTAATGCAAAGTTAAAAATATGCAATACAGTAGCCAGATGGCATGGATCTATGCATGATCAAACCATTTTCAACAATAACAATTTAAAAACATAATTTGAGCAAAGAAATTATGGTGCTACGTTCTAGTTGCAAAAATATTTAATGATCAAATTATCAGAGACTCGAACTGCAGCTGAGAATTTATACAATGTATCAATTATAGGAACTCGCAATACTGTAGAACGGCAGTAGGTGTCTGGAATCCTTTTAAGATTTGGAATGCGAGTAAAGCTTGAAACGATCATGAGCATCATTGTAACAACTGCAGTTTTGCATAATATTAAAATAGACATGAATGAAAGTATACCTTATGAATGGTTAGAACCTGAAAAGGATGATGAGGATGATTTACCAGAATTGCACAACAATGACGGTGTTAATTTAGGTCGAGAATTTAGACAATTACTAACTAATCAACCCTTTGTACGTCTAATGTGATGTATTATGCAAAGGTTTCATTTCATAAAAAGAAATCAATGATTATGTATTATTTATTGAGGTTACATTAGATCATATTACGCCTAATCTTATTATTCTTTTTGCTGTTTCTCTTCATTTCTACAATCTGTAAATTTAATAAAATAATTTTTTGTTTGTGTTCTTCTGAATCATTTTCTTGCTTTCTTTCAAATTCCGTTTGTTTCCTTTTGTCTTCTTTCTTTAGCAGTTCCATTTTCATTTGATATTATTCTTGCTTACCCAAGTATAAGGGATTCGTAACAGTAATACGAAGTTGTTTTGAAGTTTTTTCCTTTAGTTTTAAAGGTGTATAATTGCTCCAGCCGGTAGTATTATTGTCCTACAAAATGTAATATACAAGGATGTACATATATACATACTACAGTTTGTATTTGCTTTGCCTGTTGAGTGGCTGCCATTCTGACAGATTGATACCTACAGATAATCAATATTAATTCGTTTTATAAAAACGAAATACTTCCGATAACTTTAGAAAATATAAGTTAAGTTAGTAGAATGCGTTCTATTTAACTTAAGCAGTATACCTTTGTAACAGGTTAAATATTTCTGTTACAATTTTTGTTAGGTAAACAATGTATTCTACTTATTCTGGTAGATAGACAACCATACATACAGACCTTGTGGTAACGTGTTTGGTTGAAAACAACATTCTGTTAGTTTTTTTTTTGGGGAACCATCTGTGTTTAGGAAGGATATTATCTACTGCTTTTATAGATACGCGAATTTTGTCTTCCTTCTTGATTTAAGCACTGCACGAAAATGGGTCTTTTGTTTTTAATTTGACTTGACCTGAAAAGCATCAGATAATTTGGTGTTCAAAAGTTAGTTTGTTCACTTTGTTTTATTTTGCAAAGCCAAAAGCGGGTAAGTCTACTTCGCTTTTATTAATTTGAAATTGTTAAATCTGACGAGGGTTTTTCATTTCAGTATTTAGTTACGGGTTCAGGTGACATTAAATTATTGCGAGAAGCACGCAATACTTAATTATTCCCGAAAGCACGTGGATATAATTTCGATCCTGGCGTATTTACTGTTGTATCAAAAATACGTACTATTTTAATAAAATTTGCTCATGGTGAATTCTAACTATTAAGTTTGAGACATCTCAAACACCATTAATTTCCATTCTGAATGCACCCGGCAGTGCAGCAGTAATATCTGAGGAGTATTGTTACTAATTGTCAGTATAACCAATCTGAAGTTTAATAAGGAATTTCGCATGGAATCCACAAAATGCGTATTGTGAAGGAATCGTGAAATATGGAAAACCGTTGATCGTGCACGCTGTCCAATTATGTTTTTTTAATCTGTTATTTTCACAGGCGTCGTGCTTGTTGGAGCCGTCACTTGCCGGGATTCTGGTTGAGGCCCCTGGGTAACATCGCTATCAACTTATTTATCAGGTGATAACAACTATCTACTTACCAAACACTAAATACACCAATATAAATACGTCCTTTGAAAGCAGAAATCGAGTCCTCCCAACGCACTCGATGGTTAGCAGTCTCCTTTTTGTTTTGATGCTCTGCTCCTCTTTTCTGTGCTTCTTTTAATTGGGTACGCAAGGTTTTAATATTAGCCAATGATGCCAGTAACTGCTGTTTTTTACCAACAGACTTTACATGTTTATAGCATCATGTAATCTACACATTCCAACCCTGTATAATCCTAACCCTTCTTCAACTTGTTCAATGCTATGATGGTGTTTCACCAACCCAAGGAGGGCAGCAATATTGTGATACAAAGCATTATCCAGGACAATTACAGATGGTGTTTCTAAATTTTTTAGTAGTTGATTTTCAAACCAATGTTAAAAATTATCCTCATTCATTTCGCCATGATAATCTTGATTGTTTGCCGATGAACTAAAGACTAACACTACCATCAATAAAACTATCTGCATTGCCTGCATGCAACACTATATATCTAAAATGCAGAATTACTTCATGCATTCACATTATCAAATGTAAATCTCACTAATCTTTTTCCATCAACTCTTGTACTTTTTACACTTTTCAGATTGTTATCTTGCCAAAAACGGCTTATAGAACCATTTTAAAAAATCTATTGTAACGGGCTACTACTACCGCGTTTCTTTAATTTAAAACAAGTAATAATTAATAAAGGTCTTTATTACTCACTGTTCACAAGTCTAATTAACAGTATATGCCTTATTCATATATGTTTTCAGTCCACTTAACAATGAAGCACTATTACACTAATAAATTTACAAGCACTAATTTCTTCTTAAACTAACTTCTTTACCATAGGTCCATTAACAACACTAACACAACTATTTGTTTATACACTTCTATTTATTTATGTATACTACAAGCTGCACGTACATTAGACACAGCATATAACATTTATGTATACTTCTAATAGCTCAAACTACTATTACTTTACAACGTTATAATTTATATTAGACATTCTAGTTTAGACTGCCCCTGCATTTCTTAGCGGCCTTATATATACTCTGAGTTAAAGATATGATTCATCCTCTGGTACTTACTAGAAGCTTCCCGGTCCATGCGAGAATGAACAGTGCTGGCGGCGTTTTGTGTGTTTGATTGCTAGAAGCATTCTAGAATCCTGGAAACTATGCAGACCCTACAACGCTTGTGTGTTTGACGGGTTGCCTAATAGTAGCTCGCAACACTATGTTTTATCCAAAAAAACAAATTGATACAAATCTTGCTGTTTGACTTGTTTATAAGTTTTCAGAAACTGCACTTTTCTATTGACAACATCAAGTAACTCCATAAATCCCGGTCTTGGATTATATTGTTTCTACTTAAAACCTACATTATGTAGAACTGTATTCAACAATCTTTCGCTACCCTTAAAGAGCCCACCAAGTGTTACCTTTTGCCACAAAATTTTTACAAAAATATGCTCGCCTAAAATTATTTACTGTTATATAAACAATATCAAAATTAATAAAATTTATTCACGATTCTCATACATTCTGTAAATTACATTACGAATACCACATTTAGTAAATTAGTCAATTTCAGAAATAGGTTTTTTGTGAACTCGTTTCTTGGAAGTCAAGGGTTCATTTTTTTAACTGCTATTGTGACACAGCAGTTACTGTGGACAAATTGATATTTAAAACAGCTGCTACACGCTAAAATAGAATTAATGAACTACAAATTGAAGTAAATAATTAATTTACCTCACGAACTGCCGTCAAAGGAATAAATATACCACCGTTATCTCGTTCTTGTTCAAAAACGCTATCAAATTAGCTACAAGTAGCTTTCCTCTGCCTCCTAAACGTGAACCGGACATGATTTATTCACCCAAACAAAAATAACGCTAGTCTGTTCTGAAAAGAACAATTTTAAATGCAAGCAAGAATAACACAAAATGCGGGATAAAAACTACGCAAGAGGTTAATGACATGAAATAAGAACGACTACGAAAATGTAACATAACCAATACAAGTAATATTAGTTGTCGACAAATGTCTCAAATGAAGGCGGCAACATTGCAAACTTTGCAAACCGAGAAGAAAACTTTTTTCTGGAGTTAGAATAAGACAAGAATATCATTTGTAGTTGATATGGCGTGACGTCATTTGTGACGAAAGTCAGTTTAGAAATTGCAAGACTATATGTTCAAAAAATTGCCACATTCGGGCAAGATTGTGGTGATATTTTCCCTATGATTCCTGAAATGCAGGGAACACACAGCCATTGTTCGAACAACATCAACAATTCTCGTAAATACTTGTTTCCATGTTCTTCGCTCGTCACAAATTTTGTCAGCTATTGTTTGCTTTTTTTTATAGTAGCGTAGGTTAGAAAAGCTTGAAGAGGAGCAGTACTTGTTTCATGTCTTTTAATCTTTTTACTTAGACCCTATCAGTCACGAATACTACCGTCTCGCCAATTCTGAGCTTCGATAGATTCACTAAAAAGCCAATATGGTTCGCAATAAACGCCATTTAGTTTTTGTGAATAGCACAACCACAACCTATCAACGTGTTATCAAGTTAATGCTTTAATGAATAGTACGATGAATTAAAAGACCTTTTACTTTTTTCATCTTTCGGAATGGCCCCTTTGGTTGGAAAGGTTTAGATGCTAAAATTAATTCTTTGGCTTGTTTAGATAAAGGTCCTTGAAAATTTCCTATATCAGTACTTAGTTCTGTAACAATATTTGTAATGTCAACATCGTAGCTTGTTTCAGTTAACCTATTTTCTTAATTTTCATCTGGATCAGGAGTATGACAATTTTCATCACTTTTTTGAGGGTGAGATGCATTATTGAAAAGGGTATTATTGCTTGGTCCCGCTTGAATAATTTGGTCAATTTCAATTTGTGGTCCAGATTGATCGTCAGCTTTAATTGGTTGATTAAAAAAAGTGTCAATTTTCTTAAGTTTTTTGGTAGTTCAAACTATGAATGTTCTAATTTTCTTTTTTGAAAACTGCTTAAGTACCTCACGTTTCTTTTCTTTCATAATGTTAATCAATTGATCTAAATCCAAAATTACACACAAACACATCAAAGTAACTATATATTATAAACTAATTAAGTTTCTAGAACTATAAACAACAAAAGTTATTACTTAATGCGTTGCATACATATATTATATATTACAAACATCGCGTTTCTAACAATGCAACTGACTACTGACAACAATGTAATGTAATGTTTCTTATTGTACGTAAAGGCAACAGGCGATGACTGATCGTCTAGTCATTATCTTTCTCGTCTTTACCTCTTATCTCGCGGCTAGAAATCGAATCTGTCCTGGGGGGAAAAGGAAAACATTTCATTTAACATTCTTATTTACGAAAAAAAAACCTACATTAATAGAGTAAACGGATGTCGAACATAATGCATTTATGCATTCAATTTGAATTGTAGTGTTTTACAGACATTAGACTACTTTCAGTCTATAACTAAAACTGTTGTAAGCTTACAATTTTGATACAAAATGTCAGGGTTAGGATCAGGTATTCACAAATTTAATAATATTGTGTACAAAAATCTGTTTTACGTGTAAGAGTGAAACCTTACCGTGTGATAGAGTGTAGATTTAAGTTGGTCCTGCAATATTGGCTTTCGCATTCTCAACTCAACTGGTTTAAGTTTGAAGTATTATTACAGTAATTAGGAAATTTGACATCTAGCAAGTGTGTATGAGTTTCTCATAAAATTAATTTTTTATTTTAAAACATTCAGTTATCGATCCCATTCCAGGGCGGCTAGAGCCGGGGCCCGCCGGCCAGCGGATTCCGCGGGCGCCTTATCGTCGCCACTGTTTACCTGGCTATCGTCATTTATCCATGAGCGCCCATGTGTAAGTGAAACAGTATCACATTCAGTGCAGCGCAAGCATGCAATAACAGTGCAAGTTGTTACGTGCCGAAACCGGCCGTAAACATTCTTATAAGTTATAATTTGTAAGAATTTCGCGTGAATGAATTTAAAAGACTAGTGCGCGTATTTCCGTCACTTTAGATAGTGCGTTGCGCGAGATTTTTGCGCCGACGCGGTGGGCCAAGGAGAAAGTGGTGGAGTTCCGGGGACGTTTGGAACTAGCCTCCAAGATGTGAACAAGTGTTGTTGTCTTTTGTGTCTTATCGTATCTTTTTTTTGTTATGTAGGTCCCTTTTTGCCTTCTCTTGACTATCGTTTCTTATAAACCCGTTCCTATCGTTCCCTACATATAGAAAGAAGACAAATTTGGATTTGCATTCAACCGGGCTCAAGAATTCCCACGCCCGAAAGTTCAGCGAAGCAGTCGACGCCCGAAAGTTCAGCGAAGCAGTCGACGTCCGAGAAAGATTAGCGAAGCAGGCGACGCCCGAGAAAGATTAGCGAGGCCGCCGCCGACCATCATGGAGTAATTCTGCAAAAAGCCCTACATGTTCACGTGAGTACCCCGTGGGGGTTTTCTTTAAAATTTGCATAACCGTTAAATTGTGCTGAAATAATTTGCATATTGTGAGACGTCGTTTATAATTTGCGCGTCATTTTTACATTATTTAATATTGTTACCAACTGACGCAGTGTCTCGCGTACCGACGCGGCGGGGCTATAATAATTGCGCATCCAACGTAGTTAGGTTGATAATTATTTGTTTTCTTATCTTTTTATACCTTATAATGTATTAATTAACTATATTTGTAGCTTTTTCATTTAAAAAAAAATAATTATGAACATTTTTAATATCTATTAACTCATAAAATTTAGGGTGGTAGCTCTGGAAGTTACTATGTCAATCATCTGAAGTGAAATGACAGCTGCTATGCTAATTTAATATCAGTGGCCATATTGACATTGATTTTTCTGGTATATTTTTTACAATATATTATTAATCCAATTAATTCTCTTGTAACTATATAAATAGTGTGTTTGCTAACTTAAATTCTCTTAAATAAGTACCTAATTCGGTTTGGAATAAAATTAAAAGTACATTTCTTTTAGGAGTGTCTATTACATAATATAACCTCACTTACGCACATGTTTGGATCATATAATTTTGCTTGTAAGTATTTCTAGTTATAAGTGAATAGTTTTATTTTCTATCCACTACGAAAAAAAAGAAGAAAAAATCCTTTAAAATTGCCGTTAAATGTGGTTAGAATAATTACTTTACTTTTGAAATTTTTCTTAGCCTATCTTAAGCTGTTTTTGAGATAAATTTTTAAATCTACCGTTTAAATAACACATATAATGTATCTTTCTATAATTTTGAGTGTCTCTTTATAACCTAAATAATCAATTGCAAATTACAATTACTTTTATAAAAAAATCCCTTCCAAAATGTAGATTTTGTAATTAACTGAGCTTTTAGTATATGTTCTAAAACGTTATAGTAACGTAATCTTGTTATATTTGTCCCCTTAAACACTATCTTGCTCTGATACCGTTCTAAAAGTGTTTCCTTAGTAATTTAAATAGTTGTAACCTACAAATGCCTTTTTAAAAAAAATGTGCCCTTCAAATACAGTTAACGCAATTATCTAACTATATCTTTTACCTTTCAAAACGTTGTAAGAAACTGGATCTCTTTATATCTGCTCCTTTAAACACTGTAATAATAAATGGTCGTTAACGTTTTATATTTAAGCTCATTTACGATAGTTGTTGATAATTTCCGCGATATCAAAATATTATTTTAATAATTTGGAATACTGTTTTCTCTATATATGTATCGTAAAATATTTCTTTTGTATAGCGGGTATGATTTTGTTTTGATAAGCATATTTTTTAGATATATCGATATTCCAACGCAACATTTTAAGATCTATTAAGCGAGAGTTACTGTCGAATTTGGTCGCCTAGCTGTATGTAAGTCTAGACGAGACCCATCGAAGGGCCAGTCGCTCAGCATTACGTAACTCTAGACGAGAATTTGGTTGGTAAGTTTGTCGTTCTAGCAATTTGTGAATCATTTTTTAAGAATGATGTTGGAATTTTTCTTTATTAGTTTGGGTAGGACTCAAACGAGAGCTTCTCATCCTAGTAAATATATGTGTTACAAAATATCTTTCCGTTCTTCAACTATTTTATCAGTAAATTGAGTTTTGATTACTGTTATCTCTTTACATATCGATTTAAACCACTCTAGATGGCATAAAATTATCTTTAAAATTGTTCAGCCCTACGTACATCCAAAATTTTTTTTACGTTTCAGTTCCTTTATAATTTATCTAATGTTTTTAGTTCCCACTATCAAATAGTTAATTTTAATTACTTATTCCCCCTCTTATACAGCACCTACCGTCTACACGTTTAACTTATTTACGTTAAATTAGCTATCTTTCTGCTTTTTGTGACTTTTCCTTGAATTTATCGTTAGTCATATATCGCTCTATTCTCTAGATTCCCATGTATAACTCTGTCGCTTCATTTAATTAATCCCTCGCACCTTTCCTACAACATATTATTTTGTTTTTAGTTTTTATTTTACATCGTTTAATTTTGTGGTAATTGTCGTAACTTTGGTTGCAATAACTCATTGAATTTTTATAATTGGTTTGAGCTGATGTTAGTGTGAATGCTTTCTTCTTTGGGCTCACATAGGAGACGTGGCCTATGCCATTGTAAGAAATAGTTCATATTCGCAGTTGCAAAAAACTAGAACTTTCTATTCCATGTGTTTTTCCTCTGAATTATTACAGTCGCTCACATTATCCTATACTATTATTTGTTTCTTTTTCTACTAAATCATCATAACATATAAACATTTTTTTCGTTGTTTTTTATTGAATTTCGTAGTGAGGCGCTTATCGCTTTTTATTGATATCTTATAAAATTCTCGGTTGTTTTAGCATATTGGGATAGTGTGTCTGTATTTAACTGCTTATAATTAGGCATCTTTGTGTGTTTAGGATGTTACCGTTTTAAAAAATTATCTTGAAACAGTTTGTTTTCGTGTGATTGTATCTGTAGTGATACTTTTAAGTTGTTGTGTCAACTTTTGTCTGATTTTCTTATCGTAGTGGATGCACTCGTTAGGAAAATGATTGTACTAGTTCTCTTAAGAGTCTAGTGAATTTTTTAACTTATAATATACCTTAACTTGTCGGATTAATATCGCAGGTGGTTCTTCAGACCGAACCGTGTTTTATAGGGACAACTCTCTACCTTCTCTCGGACGCTTGTCCAAAAAACTCTACTTTTTCATATCCCGCTGTCTCCGTTACTGCCTTATGTTTCTTTCGGTAGACCTGTTATCGTCCCGAAATATCCGTCTACCACATAAGAGTGATTTTTCCCTTATTCTGGGCTACTGACCACATTGGTTGGTTGAGTAGTGCTTTGCTATCCACCTTTTCTGTCTCTTTAGCTCAATGCGAGCCCTTCCTCTATTTTTTTTCTACCTGGAAGTGCCTCTTATGTATTCCAAATACCTACCTCCCTCTTTCTACCGTTCCTATTTCTACTGCCTTTTTCATTTTCATTAGTCACCGTGTGGCTGCGCGGGGGGTTTTCACAGACACTCGGACCACGTCTCTGGGAATCATTTGTGAGGTCATGCGGTGATGCTGTCAGCGCACATGGTGGCTAACGGTGAATGTATGTATGAGTGTGTGAATGTGTGAGTGTATGTAGAAATATGTGTGGGTATCGTGGGGGTATCACCGATATCGATTAACGCCGGGTGCAGGGATGCATCCAAATGCCTTTGCCGGTCCTCGTACCGTTTACTACAAACGGGCCTGCTTCACAGGTTGCTCTTTTTAGGGGGTACAAGAAATTCCCATTTAACGGCTCCAAGGAGCCACTCTATCGTTATCTTATCTACTACCGTTAATAATAACTTTAGTTTAATATCGCGTTATCTTACCTATTGTCTTTAATAATAACTTTAGGTTAATATCGTTATCTTACCTACTACTTTTGATAATAACTTAAGCTCAATATCGTTATCTTATCTATTATGTTCGATAATAACTTGAGATCTTGTTTTATCTTTTTATCTTCCTAATGTTTGGTATTTATGACCAGACGTGGGAATTATCTTTTTTTTTGAATATTAAGTGAAAAAGCTAACCTGATGGTAGAAATGTAATTTGTTAGGTTAGCAATGTAAGGATTTAGTAAGGTGGTACTTTTGGTAAATTTGTTGATTCACAAGCATGTCATGGATAAGTTTTGATGTGTATTGTTTATTAAACCAGAGTACCAGTAACTAAAAATTTGCTAAAGTGTAGAGTAACTCACTCTTTTGAACATTTTTAAATTTGGGCATTTTTTTTCAACGAAGAAACAGTCTAGATGCAACGCTCATGTGCGTCCGCACTTAGGAAACTGTAATGTTAGCTTTAGTTTAGTATATAGGTTAGGCGACTTGTCGCATTTGTTTTAGTTTAAGTAGTGTTTCCTGCTCCCCGACAAATTTGAGCTGTTGATTATAACTGCGCCACACCAAAGATTCGTGTGTGTACTTTTCAGGTTTTTGGTAATCCGGAAGACGTGTTATCGGTCGAAAAAACCAGGTGGTTTTATGTAGGATTTAAGTTAGGATTTAGATTTTAAGATGTTACTGTGCTAACAGTCATTTTCTTTTTTTAAGTTTTTCTTTTATGGCTTTGTCGCGATTGTTACGTGCCGAAACCAGCCGTAAACATTCTTATAAGTTTTAATTTGTAAGGATTTCGCGCCAATGAATTTAGAAAGACTTGTGCGCGTATTTCCGTCACTTCAGATAGTGCGTTGCGCGAGATTTTTGCGCCGACGCGGTGGGCCAAGGAGGAAGTGGTGGATTTCCGGAGACGTGTGGAACTAGCCTCCGAAATGTGAACAAGTGTTGTTGTCTTTTGTGTCTTATCGTATCTTTTTTTTTTTGTTATGTAGGTCCCTTTTTTTGCCTTCTCTTGACTATCGTTCCTTATAAACCAGTTCCTGTCGTTCCCTACATATAGAAAGAAGACAAATTTGAATTTGTATTCAACCGGGCTCAAGAATTCCCACGCCCGAACGTTCAGCGAAGCAATCGACGCCCGAGAAAGATCAGCAAAGCAGCTGACGCCCGAGAAAGATTAGCGAAGCCGCCGCCGACCATCATGGAGTAATTCTGCAAGAAACCCTACATGTTCACGAGACTACCCCGCGGGGTTTTCTTTAAAATTTGCATAACCGTTAAATTGTGCTGCAATAATTTGTATTTTGTGTTACGTCATCTATAATTTGCGCGTCATTTTTACATTTTCTAATATTGTTACCAACTGACGCAGTGTCTCGCGTACCGGCGCGGCGGGGCTATAATAAAGTTCAGTTCGCTCAGTGATCTTGCCACATTGATGACATAAGTTTGATCAGCGGAGAAAGTCCATAGCCATTGCCATTCCCCGTCTATTGACTATAAAGTATCGTTCCATTCATTTCTTATAAGTTTCTTTTGAGTTAATAATAAAAATTTCACCTACAGCATTATAAATCTTTGAATTCTCATGGTACTCTAACTGTTGTTATTTCGCTATAATTGTCATTTAAGCGCAATCTGTCTCATGGTAGACAAAACTACACTGTATCGCATATAGAGCTAATTACAGTTTAGATTACTAATTCGTCTTAATTCCGTATTTGTTGCTAGTTAGTATCGAGGCAATAACTGCTAAAAATGTTCAATTAAGTGTGGCACGCATAGATTATCTATATCCTTTAGATATTTCACTTCCAGTTGTGAAAGGATTCTACTAAATTTCGGTTAAACTAGTTTGTTAATTGACTTTTCCGATCAGATGATTGATAGTAAATAGATGGACCTTAGTCATTACTTACCTCCCTATTTTGATCTATGTTATTTACGTTTTCACTATTGTTGAGAAGAGTTCAATTCCAAGTTCAGTCCCAATAAGTGTTTATAAAATGTTTCGAGAAAAATATTATTTTGCGAATGCAGTTACATAGCTTAATAAACCATTCTAAAAAGTAATAAAGCTGAAATGTCAACATTTTAACCATTGATGGGCTATGTACTTCAATTACACAATAAAATTTTCCTTTATTGCACATATTATTTGAATAATACACTTTAAAATACAATTTAAAATTCCCGCTTTGTAGTAGTTCATCCTTCCAGTCAACAGAGGCAGAGTCCTAACCAATAAAATTGTGGTGGGATTTCTAACGGTTAGATGATCTGTGTAGCACGTTTTCGTCCATTCACTTGAGTATCTTCTCAATACTTCAATCAACAGTCTTACGTATACATAAAGAATATACTAAGATAAATCACTACGGAAGAAAAGCATTTAAGATTAAGATAGTTTCAATAATTGTGCAATTAACCTTTTGTAATTAATCCGCTTAACAAGTTCATTTAAAGGGCCTGATCGATAGCTAATTTTCTAGTGAAAAGTGTCTTATAGAATCTGTTCAATTTCTAACAGAAGATGAGATTAAAATAAAATACGCATTTGAACGATCAACTAAGTGGACGCAAAAGTACATTATTGGAATATGCATTTTGAGTAGACAGCGATGATTATTATGCCTCGCGTATTGTGGTCCCATCCCCCTAAAATGGGTCCATTATATGATTTTTGTACTCACAAAATAAACTTACAATTACATTACAAGGCTACATATTAAAAGTCTTCTGGGGATTATTATTTATGTAGTTATTCTGCATCCTATAAAAGCGCATTGATATGGCCGCGCATACTAACGAACGTCCACCATTTGTATGCTTCATATGTGTTTATTCTACATCTTTTAAAAATAGATTGATAATCCATATGCGGTCCCATACTAACAAAAGTCCATTCACATGCATTTTATGCAGTTATTCTGCTTCGTACGAAGGTAGCTTGAAAACTCATATGCGGTCACATACTAACGAACATCCATTTGCATGCAATTTATGTAATTATTCTGCATCTCGTAAAAGTGACTTGAAAAAACATACTATGGAGTCCCATACCAACGAACGCCCATTTGCATGCAATTTATGTAATTATTCTGCATCTCGTAAAAGTCACTTAAAAATTCATATGCGGTCCCATACTAACGAACGGCCATTTGCATGTATTTTATGTAGTTATTCTACATCGTACAAAAGTAACTTGAAAACTCATATGCAATCTCATACTAACGAACGTCCATTTGCATGCAATTTATGTAATTTTTCTGCATTTTCTAAAAGTGACTTGAAAAAACATATGCAGTACCATACCAACGAACGTCCATTTGCATGCAATTTATGTAATTATTCTGCATCTCGTAAAAGTCGCTTGAAAATTCATATGCGGTCCCATACTAACGAACGTCCATTTGCATGTATTTTATGTAGTTATTCTACATCGTACAAAGGTAACTTGAAAACTCATATGCAATCTCATACTAACGAACGTCCATTTGCATGCAATTTATGTAATTATTCTGCATTTTGTAAAAGTCACCTGAACAAGCATATGCGGTCCCATACTAACGAACGTCCATTTGCATGCAGTTTATGTAGTTATTCTACATCGTACAAAGGTAACTTGAAAACTCATATGCAAACTCATATTAATGAACGTCCATTCGCATGCAATTTATGTCATTATTCTGCATCTCATAAAAGTAGCTTCAAGATTCATATGCGGTCCCATACCAACGAACGTCCATTCGCATGCAATTTATGTAATTATTCTACATCTCGTAAAAGTAACTTGAAAATTCATATGCGGTCGCATACTAACGAACGTCCATTTGCATGCAATTTATGTAATTATTCAGCATCTCGTAAAAGTCACTTGAAAATTCATATGCGGTCGCATACTAACGAACGTCCATTTGCATGCAATTTCTGTGATTATTCTGCATCACAAAAATGTCTTTTACAAAAGCATGTGATTACGCATACTAAGTAACATTCGATTAAATGCAATTTATGTGATCAAATTATATCCTATAAAACAAAATTCATAGATACCCACATACCTCACGAACGCCCGTTTGCATGTTTGTTATCTCCTTATTCTACACCTTACATGAGTCAGTTGAAAACTCATATAGTGAAAGTCCATTTATGTGCAATTTGTGTAATTATTCTGTACTCTGCAAAAATGCCTTAATCGTTAATATTTCCTCGCAGTGGGTGTGCATTTGACAACGAACTTTTTCAGCAAGGAATTCTTATGAATGTAACCGGTATCCAAAAAAGGTAATACATGCAAAAGTTAATTGATATCACTAGCATTCTTCTATTTTACTTAAGTTTCCAAGAGCAACGGAAGACTATTGATTGATATTTGCAGGATTTATTTATTATAGTATTTTTCACAATAAAATTTCTGCGAAGTTGCTTCACTACCACCGCCTTGCCGGTTTGGTAGTATTTAAAATTATTGAAAAAGTATTGTGTATTATTGAATAATATTAACTATTAATGCATTATCTACATAAATACAGTAATTTTAAAGAATGTACGGTAATAAGCTACGTAAAAGTAATCTTCAACGGAAGCTGAAATTTCTTGGACAGTGTGTTTTTCCGTTTTCATAATAATACATGTATAGGAGATCACTCATTGCCATTAACAATAATTGATTATTAGTGCACGCACAAACCAAAAATCGAAAAGGAACGCTACTATAACTTGTACAAAAACATTTTAAGGCGTCTACAAATATTAAGTATTATGGAACATGCAAGTTTAAAAACTTTACTAAAAGTGTTATAAACTTGAAATTGTATAATAATTTATATACATTATAAATATGAGAAATGTAACTGTAGTTTGCAATTGATTCATGTTCTGGTTCATTAAAATTAAAACATAACATTGGAGGACTTTTATTAATACTTTTTATTAACATTTATATCCAAGAAAGACATCAACTTTTTTTCTCGGATGACACTTACGAATTCCCTCGTGCTATCACGTATCGCAACTTAACTATTATTGATACAAGGCTGCCAACTGCATACTAATCTTAGACTACAAACATGCCCTTTTTTATTTTTAATTACTAAAACCTTTCCTAGGGATACAACAAAGTTAATATAATACAGTAACATTCTTAATACTAATTTACAAGTTCAGTCGCTTAGGCGGCCTAGTAATTCTACCACTTCTAGTTGAAATTGCATCTCTTACAAAACTATTATTCTGATTATTTCAAGTGTTGGTGGGAACAAAAGGTTCTACCTCATTATTATCATTGTCTAAGTCATAATCACCTGGTAAAGTTTTTTGATATAAATGCTATTACGTCTCAACACTTTATTATTGTGCTTCACCAAATAGCTCCTAGGGGGAAAATTAAGTTTTTTGATAACTTCCTTCCTACCAATAGTTATGCTTCAGATTTTTTAATAAAACTTTCTCATTCTCTTTAAAAACAAGATCATTAGCTAATGCAGACTTATTATAATATTTTGTCTATTTTACCTGTTTATTTTTCATTAATTCTATTGCGTTTGTTACAACGACAGGTTTTAGCAATTCTATTTTAATAGGAAATTTACTTTTTAAATTTCTGTTTTGCATTAATTGTGCAGGAGAATCCTGCAACAGGATTGTTTCTATATTCCAGTAAGCAAAGTTGAAAATCACATTTATTTTCTTGGCTTTTCTTTAATAAGTCTTTCGAGATCCCTACATATCTATCGACAAATCCGTTGGATTTTGGATAATACGGGTCAATAGTTATAACTTTAAAATTCCACTCATTTGAAAACTCTTTAAATAGGTAGCTATTAAACGGCACATTGTCCGCAATAATGATTTGTGGAATTTCATATTTGGAAAAGACCTCTTTAAGCACATTAATAGTCGTGACTGTATCTTTTTGTACAGTCTTGACTACTTCAAGCCATCTGGAGTAATAGTCAACAACCACTAAGTAGTTTACACCATTGAGTTCAGCAAAATCGACACCTACTTTAAAGAACGGTATGTCAGGAATTTCATGAATAATTAGTCTCTTTACAGTTGCTCTTTTTAAATTTTTGGCATACTCTACAACTTTGGGTATATTCTATTAGCTTTAATCTAATGCCTGGCCAATGAAATAGGTTACATATCTTGTCTTTTATTTTATTAAACCTTAAATGAATTTCATGAGCTAACTTCAACAAAGGATCTTAAAGATTTTGGTACTACTAACCTTCCTTTAAGATATACTAATTCATTTTCTACCGTTATTTCATTTCGCATTCCGTAAAAGTATCTTATTTCACCGTCATTATCTGTGATATTTCTAGGTGTTGGCCAACCTTCTCTATAATAGCCTATTATTTTATTTAATACTTTATCCAAGTTTGTTTCTTTTTTAAACTCTTTTAATTTGATTTCGGACAAGAAGATATCGTATTGCGATACGATGTGAACAGTTTCCAACATTGTTTCATCTTCACAAACCTCTCGCTTAACAAAATTTCTCGATATGTAGTCGGCTATATACATAAATCGTCCCGGGAGATATTTAAGATTAAAACTATACAGCAATACTTTTAAACGCAATCGTCGCAGACGATTATTATTTATGTCGCCAAAATCCTTTTTAATTATTGTTGTTAAAGGCGGGTGATCAGTATTAACAGTGACATCGTTATTACCGTACACGTAGAAATTGAATTTGTTTAGAGCCCACGAGCATGCAAGCATTTCTTTTTCTATCTGGGCATACTGTTTTTCAGTAGCCATTAAGCAACGAGAGATAAATGCGACCGGTTTTTGTTGCTGCAAAAGACAAGCACCAAGTGCATCGTTTGACGAATCGCACTGAATTTCTATTGGTTTTTTTTAAATCAAATGGTTCTAACGCCATCGTATTACTGACCATATCTTTAATTTTATTAAATATATTATTATGGGCGTCTGTCCAAGACCATACCACATTATTTTTTAGTAAATCCCTTATAGGTGATATGGTAGTACTAAGATTCGGTAAAAAATTTCTTATAAAATTTATCATCCCCAAGAATTTTTGTAAATCTTTTTTATTTTCAGGATGTTCTAATTCCTTAATACTTTGTACCCTTTCCGGATCACAAAGCATTCCTAACTTACTAAATATAAAGCCTAAATAATTAACTTTACTTTTAAAAAACTGTAATTTATCTGGGTTAAATTTAATATTATTGGCTCGTGGAATGTCAACAATCTGTTGAACTATGCTTTTCAATTCATTCACTGAATTGACGGCACACAGGATGCCGTCAAAATGTGGTACAACTCCATTAATACTGCCAAAGTATTTATTTACTAATTTACTAAAAATCTCTGGTATTACTGATAAGCCAAACGGTGCTCCCTTATAAGCATAATTAGCAAACGGAGTACTGAATGTACATAACTTACTAGACTCATCATCTAATATTAATTGATGAAACCCACCGTTTAAATCAAAAATACAAAAGTATTTTTTATTGGACAGTTTTGCCCGTATTTCATCAATGATAGGTATTTCATAGAAATCCCTGATTAAATATTTATTAAGTTCACTGGGGTCAATACAGAGTCTGCACACACAAAATTACTGACCCATTCACTAGGTTCACTAGAGGGAACTATAATACCTTTTTGTTCGTACTCGTTTAAAGTAGCCTGTAACTGACTTTTATTTTTAGTGGTACCCTACGACTTTTTTCGGAATAGCATTACTACCAAGTTTTAATGATATTATGTCTGTAAATGATCACAAACTAGTAAAAATATCTTCATTTGCTTTAATAAATGTAGCTTTTTCATATTCCGTCTTGTTTATACTGTTGCGAGCTACTATTAGGCAACCCGTTAAACACACAAGCGCTGTAGGCTCTGCTTAGTCTCCAGGATTCAAGAATTCTTCTAGCAATCAAACACACAAAAAGCCGCCAGCACTGTTTATTCTCAATGGACCGGGAAGCTTCTCGTAATTACTAGAGGATGAGTCATATCTTCTTACGATTTAAACCCAAATTCTTACAATTTAAAAATGCAAGTTCTTACATTTATAAAACGTGTTCTTACGTTTTTAAACGTCGATAATCTACAGTTAAAAAGTCGATAAATACATCGCGCAAGCGCGGAATAAGAAAGCGAGCGACGCCACTGGCGGTTGGTAACGCTAACCTTGGTACAGATTTGGCGCGCCCATCTGACAATGAAGTCACCAATGCACAAATTATATTACGCAATAATCGGAAATATAAATTTAAGACAATAGTTCAGATCAGCAAACAAATTAAACAATGGACTACTTACATCAGAAATCCGAACGTCCTGCGGGGTTGAGCTAAAGTTGGCCTCTATTAAAGTCCATCAGGACTACGGAGGGCCCTTTTTAGGTAGTTAAAAATGGTACGCCCAACGCTCTTCCAAAGCGTTCGGACCAGCTCCGGCAGTCATGGGCTCGTTCATCCAGGGTCGTGCAGTACGGTTTGCCAACGGCTGCAAATTGTCACCTACCTATGTAGGGAATGGACAGGAAACATGGTAAAGGGCGACAAACAAAGATAAGCAAGCAATGGAATCTACATAGATAAGATAAGGCACGATACGATACCTAAACGTCCACTCCACTCGAAGGTTCGGGCAAAAAAGCCACGTTAAAGCGTATAACAGAAACTTCTCCCCACTTTTGTTTTTCACGCGTCGGCGCGAAGTTATTCGTCCAACCCACTTTTGACGTAACGGAAATACGCGCACCGCGTCTTTTGAATTTATGGCGCGAAACTTCCGCACATCAAAATTAACCTAAAGACAATGTTTAAGTGCCCATTTGGCACGTAACAATCTTTAACTCAGAGTATATATAAGACCGCTAATAAATGCAAGGGTCAGTCTATACTAGAATGTCTAATATAAATTATATCGTTGTAAAGTAATAGTAGTTGAACTTTTGGAAGTTCAAGAGTATACATAAATGTTATATGCTGTGTCTAATGTACATGCAGCTTGTAGTATACATAAATAGACAAAGTGTATAATAAATAAATAGTTGTGTTAGTGTTGTTAATGGACCAATCCTAAAGAAGTTAGTTTAAGAAGATATTAATGCTTGTAAATTTATTAGTGTGATAGTGCTTCATTGTTAATTGGACTGAAAACATCTATAAATAAGGCATATACTGTTAATTAGACTTTGTGACGGATTGTGGGTGGTGTATTCCGTCGTTAAGGTTCTTTTTAATGAGATTAGAAGTAAAACATAGAGATTTATGCAATACAAATGAGTAAACATTTAATAATAAAACCAAAATAAGCACACAATATATTATATCGGTTTCGATACAGGTTTGCGAGCTCTACGATGTACACACAACGGCGCGCTATGGACAACTGACAGTGCCAGGAGTGCGTGATAACGAGACGATGCACACAACACTGAATGACGGCGTTACAACTTGTGAACAGTGAGTAATAAAGACTCTTGTTATTACTTGTTTTAAAGTAGAGAAACGCGGTAGTAGTAGCCTGCTTCACTGGTGTCAGGTAATTAATTAAAAGGAAAGCACACAAGTCTAAAAACATTTAAGTAGTCTATATATGCCAGTAACAAGAAGCCAAAGTTAGATGGACGTAGAAACTTTAATGAATTTTCTTAAGGATTTTAAATCCGGTATGGAGGAGAAGTTAAGTGAAAATGCTGCAAAAATAGATGAAAAGCTTAGTGAAAATGCTGAGAAAATGGAGGAGAGGTCGGCTAAATTGGAAGTGACACTAAATGAAAACGTAGTTGAACTGGAATCAAACCTTACCGAAAAATTAAGTGAAAATGCTAAGAAAATGGAAGAAAAGTTTAGTAAAAATGCTGAGAAAATAGAAGAAAAGCTAAGTGAAAATGCTGCGAAATTGGAAGAAAAGTTGAATGAAAAGACGGCCACGTTAGAACAAAGATTAATGGAAAGCTCCATTGCATTGAAAGAAGATGTCACTGAACAGGTAAAAACAGTTGAGCAAAAGTTGGACAGTAAATTGGTAAAAATGGAAGAAGATATGATGAGGCCACTTGAAATAGTAAACCAAGCTATAAATGAGAACATTCCAGAAATAAAAAGCACGGAAGGAAGCGAGTCAATGCCGTCAAAATTTAGAGTGAAACCACCCACATTCGATGGTAAAACACCTTGGCCCACATATTTGAAACAATTTGAAGTTGCTGCAATAGCCAACGGTTGGTGCAACACAGAGAAGGTTATCTCTCTAATAGTAGCCTTACGGAAGCTCTTAATATCTTACAAATGATTCCCGATCACCAGCAGAATGATTACGGCCTCTTAACGTCGAAGCTTGAGATGAGATATGGAGACGCTCATCTTCAACAGGTTTACCATGCACAAGTTAAGAACCGCTCGCAAAAGACAAGTGAAAGCCTGCAAGAATTCGAAGCTGGCATCGCCAGATTAGTTAGATTGGCATACCCAACGGCACCAGATAGCTTCCTCGAACAACATTTGTGGATGGCATTAAAGACAGCGAAATACAGCAAGCGCTAAGACTAGCACGGCCAAAAATGTTAGATAACGCACTGGCTCATGCGCTTGAATTTGGAGCAGCTAAGCAGACGTCACACAGGATAAGTCACAAAGTTCGGTCTGCATTACAAGAAACTGAGCAATCGCAGAACAGCATAGAAAAAATAATCAACCGTGTATTTGAAAAGCAAAAACGGAAAGGCTGGAAAGACAACGACCGCGGAGATGGGGTCTGCGATGCTGGAACTGCGGTGAAGTTGGTAATATACAGAGACGCTGTACTCAACCAAAAAAACAACCGGTTGAGCAGGAGGAAAACTAAAGCAAGTCGACGTAAGGGGGCGAACGTCGACAGCACAACGTAGTGCCCCGGAGATTATCATCCGTGCTGCATCGTCGATGGGAAGTCTGGACAGCATTTATATCGATGGTAGAATTAATGGCAGAGTTGTCCGATTACTCGTGGATACAGGAGCGACAAGAACTATTGTGAAACCAGATTTGGTTGGTCGTGGACAAGTGCTACCTGTATCGGTGTGTCTCCAAACGGCAAGTGGTGAGAAAATTTGTACTCACGGAGAGACTGCCGTTAGGTTGGCAATTGGGGGCAAACTAATTAATCATCGAGTGTTGGTAGCTGAAATTACAGAAGAAGTGATCTTGGGAATGAATCTCATGAGAGAATATGGGATTCATGTAAACATGAAAGAAAATGTGCTTCGGATAGATGATGATGAGATTCCATTTCAAGGTACGAGTAACCAGACGATGCAAGTACGAATGATTTCCGATATGAAAATACCCGAATGATTTGCGATATGAAATGATAGTAATGGGACGCCCGTATGGTACGCTCCGGGAAGGACAAGTATGTATGATGGAAGCAACTGAATTGGGAATGGTTCAGGAGGGATTACTGATTGGAAGAACGCTGGTAAAGTTTCGAAATATGATACCAGTAAGGGTGCTGAATATTAATCCGCAGACGGTGACCCTGAAGAAAGACATGATTGTGAGAAGTTGCATTCCAGTATGCCATATTAAACGTTGTGTGGACGACACGAAAGATAAACCAGCCAACGGTTGCTCAAAGAAATTACTGGATATGTTGATACCTTCGTGTCAAGGAATAAACTGCGACCAACTGGGCAAGGTAAAAGAACTGGCCGGACGATATCGAGGTGTGTTTTCACTGGATGATAGTGAGAAAGGAAGGACGAATGTTGTGCGACATAAGATCAATACTGGAGATGCGCAACCGATAAGACAACACCCCAGGCGGCTTCCTTTGGCAAAACGTAAGGAAGTCGATCAAATTATCACCGACATGGAAGAACAAGGAGTGATTGAAACCTCGAATAGTCCATTGGCGTCCCCGGTAGTGCTTCTCAAGAAAAAGGATGGGTCGACAAGGTTTTGTGTAAACTACCGGAGGTTAAACAATGTGACAAAGAAAGACAGCTATCCTTTGTCCAGAATTGATGACACCTTGGATACTCTATCCGGATCTAAATGGTTTTCGACCTTGGACTTAAAAAGCGGATACTGGCAGGTAGGCTTGGAGCCAAGCGATAAAGAAAAGACTGCGTTTACAATTGGAACTGGATTATGGCGGTTCAAGGTCATGCCATTTGGATTATGCAATGCTCCTGCTATTTTTGAACGATTGATGGAGTCGATACTGCGTGGACTGTCTTGGAAGACATGTCTGGTGTACCTAGACGACGTGATAGTGTTAAGGCCGGTCCTTTGAAGAGCACCTTAAGAACCTAGAGGAGATATTACAAAGATTACGGGGGGCAAACCTTACATTGAGCCCCAAGAAGTGCCACCTATTTGGATAAGAGGTGAAATACCTAGGAAATGTCGTTTCGGAGATCGGAATAAGAGCTGATCCTGACAAAATAAAAACGGTACAAGAGTGGCATACACCAGCAGATATACACCAACTACGTAGTTTTCTAGGATTGTGCACATATTACCGACGTTTTATATTTGGGTTTGCGAACATTGCTAAACCGTTAAGTAAGCTTCGTGAACGATCAAATAGCATTCACGAAAACGTCCGAAAGAATATCCAGGCAGCAAGCGATCGAATGAAATCACAATATGACACGAGAGCACAAGAAGGTGGTTATCAACCTGGAGATTTGGTGTGGTTGTATAATCCACAAAGAAAACGTGGGTTGTCGCCAAAATTACAAAGACAATGGAAAGGCCCGTACGAAGTGATGAAAAGGATTAATGATGTAGTGTACCGTATCAGAAGATCTCCCCGTGGTAAACCGAAGGTGATACACTTTGACCGTTTAACATTACATGTGATTTTAAAATGCTCCACCCGAAGGTACTACATTGGCCAGGAAGCGAGTTTTTTTTACCTGGAAAATTTTGAATTTTTGCCGAATCCTTGCTGTTCCAAGCAGGGTAGGGATCTTTAACGTGCGTGACAACACTCACACACGGGACCTCCATTTTACCTCTCATCCGAACGAGGGTGTATTTTTGTGAAAAATGCTCGCCTAACATTTTTCAAGCGGACCGTGTCGGGATTTGAACCCGGGGCCTAGGGCGTAGTAGTCACACACATACCACTACGCCACGGAGCCGCCTTGACCGTTTAACATCCTACACTGGCAACAACCAGGAAAGCTCAAATAATGAGAATGGTGTTCGACAAGTTATTGATCATGAGTCAAATGTAGATTTTGAGAGTTTTATGGCGGCGTATGGAGGTTCCTCTAAAGCGAAATTTGGCGTTGTTGTTGAAAAACAGCAAGATCTGTTTAGAGCACCAGAAGAGTACTTCCTTGCACATTGCGTAGTTCAAGATCTGGAAATGTCAAGGGGAATAGCTGTTGTTTTCAAGAAAAAGTTTGGATGTGTGGTTGAATTAGTACAACAACCAACTGTAGGAAAAGCTTTGGTTCTTCAGGATAAAAATCGTTATGTTTACTATCTGGTCACCAAAAATTCTTCATGGCAGAGACCTAGTTATGGACATCTATGGGAGGCTTTGCTAAATCTTAAAGCTCAGATGATGGAAAATGAAGTAACGAAACTAGCGGTGCCCAAGCTAGGCTGTGGACTGGATCGCTTAGATTGGAGGATAGTCAAAAATATGCTAGTAGTAGTTTTCCAGGAAACCAACGTCCAGGTCCTTGTTTGTTGTTATCAACCGGTTGCCTACCAAGACCAAGAAAAGAGCGTTGACTGTTATTTCCAACGACGCGGTGGATGCACCAGAGGAGATAGCTGCCGATACCGCCATCATTCATCGAATTGGCGTCAAAACGTATTTACAGTTACGAGACGTAGCGGTTTTAAAGGGGGGGTAGTGTTGCGAGCTACTATTAGGCAACCCGTCAAACACACAAGCGCTGTAGGCTTTGAATAGTCTCCAAGATTCGAGAATTCTTCTAGCAATCAAACACACAAAACGCCGCCAGCACTGTTTATTCTCAATGGACCGGGAAACTTCTCGTAATTACTAGAGGATGAGTCATATCTTTAACTCAGAGTATATATAAGACCGCTAATAAATGCAAGGGTCAGTATATACTAGAATGCCTAATATAAATTATATTGTTGTAAAGTAATAGTAGTTGAACTTTTGGAAGTTCAAGAGTATACATACATAAATGTTATATGCTGTGTCTAATGTACATGCAGCTTGTAGTATACATAAATAGACAAAGTGTATAATAAATAAATAGTTGTGTTAGTGTTGTTAATGGACCAATCCTAAAGAAGTTAGTTTAAGAAGATATTAGTGCTTGTAAATTTATTAGTGTAATAGTGTTTCATTGTTAATTGGACTGAAAACATCTATAAATAAGGCATATACTGTTAATTAGACTTGTGAACAGTGAGTAATAAAGACTCTTGTTATTACTTGTTTTAAAGTAGAGTAACGCGGTAGTAGTAGCCCGCTTCAATACTATCTATTCTATTAATAAGCTTTAAAGTCTAAACAAGTGACTAAACCCACTATAGGAATACATAAATCATTTTCTACTACAATAAATTTTGCAACAACTGAGTTGTTTTTATGAGTAATTAATGCTTTAAACTCTCCACAAGTTACAATTTCAAACCCTCCAAAAGCTTCTAACTTTACTTTAGTTTTGTTCAGTTTAAAAATTTTTCATTGTTTAAATATTTTTAATGGTATGATATTTATGACTGGTCCACTGTCTAGCTTAAAATTAATATCTAGATCAACAAGTGTTAATTGTGCAAACCATTCCCTATCATTTACATCAACATTATGAATAACATTAATTTGAAATCACCTTCAGTGTCCCACAGTTCGTAAGTCTTACTGCTCGTGATACTGTTAGCATGCATTTTACTTTCACAACAGACTTTAAAATGGTTATACTTTGAGCATTTTAAACATTGCTGTTCCATCGCAGGACATTCACCTTTTAAGTGACTTCGATTACATCTTTTGCATTTAAAATTACTGTTACCTACCTTGTTAAGCTTATTATGACTACCATGTTTACTCTTAGTCTTAATAGCTAAATTCTTTTTTTCAGTTTTATCAAACCTGTTGACATTGTAGATTTTGATTCAATCATCTTCAAGTATCCTTTTGTTTGCCTCTGCTAATTCTGCTGCTTGACAATAACTTACAACCTTTTGTAAAGACGTATCTTCACGCAGTAGCCTTGCTTGTACATCCATATTGCTAATACCTAAAACAATCTGTGTTCTACGAATTTTATCTTCGGCTTCACCAAACCCACAAGACTTGATTAAATTTCGTAGGTCTGTAATAAAACATCAAAAGGCTTGCATGCTATCTGTTTTCTAGAAAAGAATTTAAAATATTCCACAACTTCATTTCGTTTTGGCATACAATAGCTCTCTAATTCTTTAAGAATTAGTTCAACACTGGTTAGCGCTTCTACATTAAATGTATTCTAAATTTTCAATGCGCCTTTACTCATTATATTAAGTAACCGTGCAATTTGTACCTCAGCTGGTTTCTGCTTCGTTTCGGTAGCAATAAAATAAATTTGCACTTGCTGTTTAAATAGTTTAAAATTCTCAGCAATGTTCCCTTCTAAAACTAATTCTGTCGGTTTGTGAAACTCAGACATTCTTCACAAATTTATCAACTTTTCCGAGTTGTAAAAATGTGCTTAACCTAACTTTTTGGTACAACGTTGAAATCAACCCGCTTCAGTTCCATTTAAATACAAACTTTAAAATATTGACTGCGTCATGTTTCATGTTCTGGTTCATTAAAATTAAAACTCATAACATTGGATGACTTTTATTAATACAGCTTTTTATTAACATTCGTCTCAAAGCAGGGTACCTATTTCAAACTCATGCGGTATTTATCGCATGCAACATACCAATCATTCCAAACGTTTAAAAATTATCGCATACAACATCCAAGAGGTATTTTCAAACACCATGCGATACTCAATTTTTGTATGCTCTAAAATGTCGCACGATTGACAACGTTGCATTTTATTCACTATGAGGGGTGATATAATTTACAACTTTAACAGTTGGACTAGATATTTTCAATAGTATCTATTTAGATGCTAAATATTAAACATTCTTTGGCTTATCTGCATAATTTTAAGTAGCTTTAATGTTTAAGTTTACTTTTAAACTGGGCTAAGTGTTATGATTGGAAGTTACCAAGTTAAATGCACTACCCATAACTAATAAGGACTAGAATCACTGGCGTAAAATAAGTTGAACCATTTACAAGTTTTCTGTTAATGGATTTGTTTGTAACGTGCACAAATGCTTGTATAACATCCAAGTCAATCTTATTTACAATGTACTTCTTAACTAAATTAAACACTATAACAACTATAACTAACGAAATCAAAAAGGTTTAATATTAATAAAGAACAACGCTAACACAATACAACACAACAACCCTAAAATTAATAAAAAATATAAAAAGTAGAAACTGTAATATTGATATCCTATCAAAGTCAACATACCACACGTGCCTTGAATGAACACGCAAGTGCAAGTCAATTTATGTAGAAGACCCGGTATTTCGTGCACAACATACCCATCCGTTGTAATTTCGCATGAGAATGTCGCATGCGGCTGTGTCACATGAGTTCGAAAACACCTTACTTCTGGTTTCATGCGACAATGTCACATTTTCGTGCACGACAACATGTCGATTAAGTTCGAAAATAGAAGGCCAGGACATCAACTTTTTTTCTCGGATGACACGTACGAATTCCCTCGTGCCATCACGTATCACAACTTAACTATTATTGATACAGGGTTGCCAACTACATATTAATCTTAGACTGCAAACAGCAATAAGTGTTAAATACATGAGCATAACTTAAAATTAAGTTTAAATAAGAATGTCAGAATTTATTTTCAATAAAATTTTTTAAATAACTATTTTCAACATAAAAAATTAAACAAATTTGTTTTGCAGCTATTGGATTTTATTAGAACTGCCCATTATCAAACAATATTACCCTAAAAATGACAATTATAACATGATCAGTAGCACCTGTAATTGCAAAACGTTTAGGACTCATATGTGTTCTTGAACTTGTATAAGGATTGACCTTATATTATATTTATGATCGATTTTTAACAAACATAAATCATAGATTATCCACCCATTAAGAGTCTACAAAACCTTGTAGAATATTGTTAGTTTCCACTGGCTTAAAAATTAATTTTAAATTCAAACTACCTTTAACATATCCAAGACCTCTTTTAAGAGCTTTGAATAGACTATCATTAGCTTTATCTTGAAACCTACTTAACAAACTAATGCGTTCAGTAGGGCTACCTATCATTTGTCTACACAATTTTATGATTACTTACCCGTTTTTAAACAAATTTAAATCTATATTGCTTTCTAAAGGTGTACACACACTTTTAGAACCTTGAATGTTAAAACGTGTCAACAGATTTTCCAAATATTGTTACGTGCCAATTGGCACTTCAACATGTATTAGGTTAAGTTTGATGTACGGAGGTTTCGCGCCATAATTTCAAAAGACACGGTGCGCGGAATTTTAAAAAACTAGGCGCCTACTTCCGTTACGTCACAGTGCGTTTACGCAGATCGCGCGACGCGAGAGGGTTGGACGAATAACTTAGCGCCGACGTGTAAAAGACAAAAGAGTGGGGACAAGTTTCCGTGACGCTCTCAAACGTGGCTTTTTGCCTGAACTATCGAGTGGAGTGGACGCTTTGGGGTATCGTATCGTGCTTATCTTTACCTATGTAGATATCTTGCCTAATTGTCTTTGTTTGCTGCCTTATACCTGGGCTTTGAGTAGCCTGATGGACTTTAATAGAGGCCTACCTTAGCGCAACTCCGTCGAACGCCGGATATCTTATGTGAGTATTGTATCTGCTAAATTGTTCGCTTTTATCATTTATTGTTTTAAAAATGTAAATTTCCGAAGTATTGCGCAATATTAATTGTGCAGTGGTGACGTCATTGGCAGTTGGCTGCGCGGAATCTGTAATAAGGTTAGTGCTGCCATCCGCGAGTGGCGTCGCTTGCTTTTTCAGCGCGCTTTCGCGATGTTTTTATCGACTTTGTAACTGTATTTATCGACGTATTTTTTAACTGTATTTATCGATTTTTAAATCATAAGAATATTTGTTGGGGTTAACTTAGTAATACCTGTTTTAAATTTTGTCTAATCTCTATTCCTTGGTGCGGATTAATTGTTCCCAAATCTTTCATGCAGAAATTTTTGTTTAACCCCAATATCAAATTTTCTACTTCTATCTAATATGTACCTAATATTAATAAATCATCAACATACAATAAAGCATAGAGCTTATTTTTGTCAGCACATTTAGAATACAAACAAAAATCATTGAGTGATCGTGTAAAACCCTGATCAATCATCAAACTATCAAATTTAGTATTCCAACATTTTGGTGATCTTTTAGGCCGTAAATTGACTTATTGCAAACACTGTCAGTATTATCTTTATTCTTACCTGGCAAGGACATATATATCTCCTCTTGAATATCGCCATATAAAAAGCACTTCAAATTTGACGAATTTGTTTTCCCAATTTGATGCTGAGCACTAACAAAATACAAACGGTTGTCAATTTTGCCACTGGAGCATAGATGTCGTATAACTCACTATCACATTCTTGTTGAAAACCGCGTGCCACTAATCTAGCTTTAAAATCACATTCACTCTTTTGTTTAAAAATCCACTTGCTTTCGATAACCTTATTATTAACTGGCTATGGCACTTCAGTCCATGTATTATTTCCACGTAGCACATTTAATTCTGTTTCCATGGCTTCTCTCCACCTTCCTGCATTCTTACTTGTTATTGCGTCTTCAAGGATTGCCGGTTCCTCAGATTCATTATAAAAACTCATTTCATAATCTTGCACCCACGCATGTCGTCTAGTTTCTGTCTTTTTTAAATTGTCTGTTCCTGGTGCTGAGTTTTCAATTTCTTCTGTTTTTTCTTCTTCTATATCTGATTCTAATGTCTAATGTTACCGGGCTCCTCCATGTCTATCTTAATAATTTTTTCTGTGTCTTTCGGGATTTTAATTTCGCTATCATCATCACATTTCACAATAAACACCACGACTCTACGTATCTTAACAAATTTCATATTTGTTATGTAGATTCTGTATCCCTTTACTGTTTCACAATAACCAATAAAAATTCCCTCTTTACTCTTGCTATACAATTTTCTTCTTTTTTGCTTTAGGATGTGCACTGCCATTTTTAAGTCAAATTCTTTGAAAAATTTAACGTCACTATCTCTATTAATCCATAACTGATATGGTGCTTTGTCCTTCATCAAATTACATCCAACTCTGTTTATAACAAATACACTTTACATGTGATTTTCCAATGCTCCACCCGAAGGTACTACATTGGCCAGGAAGCGGGTTTTTTTTTCACCTGGAAAATTTGGAATTTTGCCGAACCCTTGCTGTTCCAAGCAAGGTAGGGATCTTTAACGTGCGTGGCAACACTCACACACGGGACCTCCATTTTACCTCTCATCCGAACGAAGGTGTATTTTTGTGAAAAATGCTCGCCTAACATTTTTCAAGCGGACCGTGTCGGGATTCGAACCCAGGACCTTGGGCGTAGTAGTCACACACATACCACTACGCCACGGAGCCGCCTTTATAACAAATACAGCTGTATTTAAGGCTTCTGCCCATAAGTTCTTTTCTAACTTCTTACTGTGTAACATTATCCTGACTGCTTCTACACTCTTCGCTGGACTACTTTGTTCTGGGGAGTACAAGCAAAATTTTTCATGAACTACACCTCTCCTTTCGGACAACTTTTTCAATTCATTATTGATAAATTCAAGTCCATTGTCTGTCCTTAACTTTTGTATTTTATTCCCGCGTTTGTGCCTCTGCTAATGTTAACAACTTATCGTTTTCTGTAGCTTCCGATTTGATTTTTCAAAAAATACGAAAATCTGTAGTTTGAATAATCATCCTTTAATATTAAGATATATTTCGCTCCGCCCAATGACGGTACCTCAAACGGTCCACACAAATCTCCATGAATTAGTTGACCAATCTCTGTTGCTCGAGGTTCACTCACTGGAAACGACAACCTATGCTGCTTTCTTCCTAGATAGTCTTTGCAAAATTATTTGTTTTCTTCAATGTATTTTAAACCACTTCTTTTCAAAGATTTCCTTACTTGACCAAAATTTTCATGAGCAAGCTTACGATGCCATAATGTTATCCTTTCGGTGACATGCCCTTTGATTGAATTTGTGACTTAGTCTTTAGTTTAAAGCACATTTTATATAAGTTAGCATCTCTCTGTGCAATGCCCCTTCGTTTTCCACTTTTGTCCAACAATTCACACTTGTCTTTATCTGAATGCATTAATAAGACCTCTGTTTAACACAGCACTTAATAAAAACAAATTCCCTTCTAATTTAGGAACTAACAGAACACTCTGTAGCTCTGTGCTAAGCCACTTTTGACCATTCCAAGCTAGAACGTCTACTTTTCCAATTCCTTTCACTTCTAAAAGTGTCCCATTTTCTACTTACACCTATTTGTCTTCGTCTAGCTTTTTTAATTCTTTAAACACTTCTACATTATGACACATGTGCTCTGCAGCACCACTATCTAATCACCAATTGTCATCAGTTGTTGACTTTCCAATTGTTGATATATCAGTACAATTCAATAAACTAGATATTCCCATCCATGCTTATGTAGGATTTTTGTTATCGTTGCTATCATTCTTTTTGTTTTTATTAAACCAGCAATCCTTAAATATGTGACCTGGTTTCTTACAGCCATAGCACACTTTCTTAACGATTCTGCAGTCCTTTTCATATGTCCTATTTAATTGTGTTCAAATAATTTAATAACCTTTTGCTGTTGGTGTCCCCGTATTGGTTTATTACTCTCTCGGCTAGCTAACGCCATACTTGATTCAGATCCTCGTTCAGACCTTTTATTTCTTTACTCTTCTATTAACAAGCGAGACGTTAATTCAGGTAAGGTGTAAATTCCCATGCAGTAACAAAATGCTTTAAATTTTCAGGCAATGACATTAAAGCTTTAGTTATTGCCATTTGCTCACTTATTTCTTCTCCTTGCTGCTTAAGATTTTCCTTAATTTCCTCAATCTGAGAAATAAATTGTGCCACACCACAATCACCATACTCCAGACTGAAAAATCTTTGTTGCAAATATGGACACTAACCTGAGATTTGTTCTCGTATATCGTTGCTAATGTATTCCACATCTCCTTTGCTACACTACATGATAAATAACCCTCGGAAACTTTACCAATGACCACTCTACAGCACTCGAGTAACAGTGTGGTGCGTTGTTGGGGATTTTGGTGTGTGGGGTCCCTACTTTTGCGAAGAAAATGGTGAAGTTGTAACAGTGACTTCTGCTCGGTATTGTCTCATGATTGAAATTTTTTCGAAACCAAAGGTGGATAAATTATTGCAAGACCATACAAATGAAAACATTTGGTTCTAACAAGATGGTGCTACGGCCCATACATCTCATCGTTCAATGGAACTTCTAAGGCAAATGTTTCCCGGTCGTCTTATGTCTTTGCGAGGTGACATTGGGTGGCCCCGCAGATCGTATGATTTAATCCCATGCGATTCATTTCTTTGGGGTTACCTCAAGGGAAAGGTGTACAAGCATCATCTACGAACTATCGACGAACTGAAGGCTGCCATCACTGAAGAAATTAATGCCATTCCTCTGAATATGATTCACAGAGTCATGGAAAACTTCCAGAAAAGGCTTCGTCAGTGTTGGGACAATGGAGGTAGACATTTAGAAGATATCATTTTCAAATCGTAATAAAATAAAACTGCATTTTATATTCTTTCAAATAATAAAATAATTTTCATTGCATTAGAAATTTTATTTGAATGGTCGTAAGTTAGAAATTAGCAAAATAATGATTTGTGAGTACAACTTTATAACAATTCGAGAGCTTGAGGGCATTACAATTGGGATTCCGTGGGTTACCCACTTTATCTTGTTGTCTAATGATAGTTTCTCGTCATTCATTTCGCTAGTAATATTGTATAAAACGGATGTACCTACTATAATTTTGAGGACAGTGTGTTCTTTGAGCCTCATTTCATAAGCAAGTACAGGAAAACGTTATATCCAAACACTTTTGCATCTATCAACACAATCTCTTGTACGAATGTGCAATTTATGATATAATAATTGTAGGCTCTGGGCAGCATTGATTGTGGGAATTAGAAGTTATGGCGTGACATAGACATATCTCCTAAACATTTTAAATACCATACTTTTTGTATACCAATTAAATTTGTTTAGCTAGCAGTAATTTTTTTTTCAATCTTGAATTATTGAAAATCGTCATATCGTGTGTTGATTATGGCCACCTTGCAACCGCTTCTAATAGTTTTAGATTGGCATCACACGATATTTGGGTAATAATTGAAAAATAACCTTTGCTATTTCTGAACACTTCAGCATCATCGTCCCACAACAGAAAAATAGCATATTATGCAGCATGTGGACGTTCTACGTGGGTATTGATAATGAGATCCTGAATCACAACACGCTGAAATATTTCGTAATAACTGTTCGAAATTTCCACAGTTTCTGCAAGTTCGTTGTTGGTATAATTCTCGAGGTTTGTATTTTCAAAAAACAACTCATTAATCTACTAACACGACAAAAAACTCCAATTACCTGGATCCAATTACAAGTAAATCCCAACACTGCATTTAAATGTATTACATATGCACGTAGGTATAACACGCAACCCTTACATACAATTAAAACATATAATCCAATTCTGGTTACGAGCTATGTAATGCAAAAATACATTCAACTTGAAGTAGGATATCGTATTCTATATAAACGTTGAATTGCAACAAATGCATTAAAAACGTCAGGAACCATACAGTCGACCACATCAACATTATGAATTTTTTTGTTGTGATTATTATCTAAACATGCAAATTTTAAAACAAAATTTTAACATTTTGGTAGCAGCTAAAGTACATTGAGTTATTTCGTTTGGCAGTAAAAATGCACTCTATTTCTCTAATTTAAGTTTGCTGAAGGTCACAACTTAGTTGGTCAACTTTAAGGCATGCTGTGATTATATATTTTATTTGTGACCTAGTCAACATTGCACTGCTTTTAAAACAATTTTAAGACTTTTCTTGTGTGTCCATGTGTAGCTAAACTGTTTGCTTTAGACGCCAGCTTTATTAACACTTTTTGTTTGTCTTATCGGTCTCTACACCCCTTTAAATTAATAACATAAAACTAAGGACACCCTGTAAGTTGTTCTATTAACTAATACATTTATTCAAAATGGTTTTATTGGCGTTATAAAGCAGATGGGTACTTAAATTGATTGGTTTAGGGTTTTTTAATTTACCCTTTACGATAAATTTACTTAAAATGGGTTCTAAAACCTAAGACGTCAGTAATTGACCTATCTCTACCATTACCTGGCTGTCATCATTTAGCCACGAACGCCCATGTGTAAGTGAAACAGTATCACATTCAGCGCCGCGGTACTTTTTTAACTCGAAAGCTTGAAATAATAGTGTAAGTTCAGTCCACTCAGTGATCTCGCCATATTGATGACATAAGTTTGATCAGCGGAGAAAGTACATAGCCTTTGCCATTGCTCGTCTATTTACTATAAAGTATCGTTCCATTCATTCCTTATAAGTTTCTCTTCAATTAATAATAAAAATTTTACCTACCGCATTATAAATTTTTGAATTCTCATGATTCTCTAACTGTTGTTATTTCGGTATAACTGTCATTTAAGCGCCATCTGTCTCGTGGTAGATAAAACTACACTGTATCGTATATAGAGCTAATTATAATTTAGGTTACTAATTTCTTATTCCGTATATTGTCGCTAGTTAGTATCGAGGCAATAACTGTTAAAAATGTTAAATATAGCGTGGTATGCATATATTATCTATATCCTTTAGATATTTCACATTAATACGCCGCATTAGTACAATCACGTGGCAATTTGATTCGCTCTTCCATTTGTGAGACGGCTCTACTAAATTAAGCTGGGTTAAATTAGGTTGTTAATTGATTTTTCCGGTGATTGATAGTAAATAGATGGACCTTAGTTATTACTTACCTCACTATTTTGATCTGTTACTTACGTTTTCACTATTGTTGAGAATAGTTCATTCGCAATAAATGTGTAACAAACGAGAAAAATATTATTTTGCGAATGTACTTATAGATCTTACTATATTATTCTAAAGAGTAGTAAAGTTGAAATGTAAACATTTTAACCATTACTGGCCATGTACTTTCATTTCACAATAAAATTTTCTCACAACCTTTATTGCACATATTATTTGAATAATACACTTTGAAATACAATTTAAAATTCCCGCTTTGTAGTAGTTCATCCTTCCACTCAATAGAGGTACAGTCCGAACGAATAAAATTGTGTGGGGTGTCTAAGTTAGTGATCTGTGGTGGTACTTCGTCTATTCTGCGAGTATCATCTTAATACTTCAATCAACGATCTTACGTATACATAAAGAATATACTAAAATAAATTACTACGGAAGATATGCATTTAAGATTAAGACACTTCAAATATTTGTGCAATTAACTTTTTGTTATTAATCCGCATAACAAGTTCATATAAAAGACCTGATCGATAGCTAGTTTTGGAGTGAAAAGTGTCTTATAGAATCTGTTCTATTTCTAACAGAGGATGAGATTAAAATAAAATACGCGTTTGAACTATCAACCAAGTAGACGCTAAAGTACATTATTGGAATATGTATTTTAAGTAGACAGCGATGATTATTATGCCTCGTGTATTGTGGTCCCTTCCCTAAAAGTGTCCATTATATGATTTTTGTACTCCCAAAATAAATTTACAATTACATTATACGGCCACGTATTTAAAGTCTTCTGAGGATTCTTAATTATGTAGTTATTCTGCTCCCTATAAAAGCGCATTGATATGGCCGCACATACTAACGAACGTACACCATTTGTATGCTTCTTATGTGCTTATTCTGCATCTTCTAAAAGTAGGCTGATAATACATATGCAGTCCCATACTAACGAACATCCATTCGCTTGCATTTTATGCAGTTATTCTGCATCGTATAAAGGTAACCTGAAAACTCATATGCAGTCTCATACTGACGAACGTCCATTCACGTGCAATTTATGTAATTATTCTGCATCTTATAAAAGTCAGCTGAAAATTCATATGTGATCACATACTAACGACCGTCCATTCGCGTGCCATGTATATAATTATTCTGCATCTCGTAAAATTCACTTGAAAATTCATATGCGGTCCCATACTAACGAACGTCCATTCGAATGCAGTTTATGTAATTATTCTGCAATTTGTAAAAGTCACCTGAAAATTCATATGCGGTCCCACACTAACGAACGTCCATTCTCTTGCAATTTATGTAATTATTCTGCATCTCGTAAAAGTGACTTGAAAAGACATATGCAGTCCCATTCCAACGAACGTCCATTTGCATGCAGTTTATGTAATTATTCTGCATTTTGTAAAAGTCACTTGAAAATACATATGCGGTCCCATACTAATGACCGTCCATTTGCATGCATTTTATGTAGTTATTCTACATCGCACAAAAGTAACTTGAAAACTCATATGCGGTCTCATACTAATGAACGTCCGTTCGCATGCAATTTATGTAATTATTCTGCATCTCGTAAAAGTAGTTTGGAGATTCATATGCAGTCCCATACTAACGAACGTCCATTCGCATGCAATTTATGTAATTATTCTGCATCTCGTATAAGTTACTTGAAAATCCATATGCGGTCTCACACTAATGAACGTCAATTCCCTTGCAACTTCTGTAATTATTCTGCTTCTCGTAAAAGTGACTTGAAAAGACATTTTCAGTCCCATACCAACAAACGCGCATTTGCATGTAATTTATGTAATTATTTTGTATCTCGTAAAAGTGAATTGATAAGACATATGCAGTCCAAAAGCAACAAACGGTCCATTTGCATGCAATGTATGTAATTATTCTGTATCTCGTAAAAGTGACGTGAAAGGGCATATGCGGTCCCATACTAACGTACGTACATTCGCCTGTTGTAATTTATGTGATTATTCTGCATCACAAAAATGTCTTTTACAAAGCGTGTGATTTCGTATACTAAGTAACATTCGGTTAAATGCAATTTATGTACCTAAACAAATTATATCCTATAAAAGCGATTGCAAAATTCATAGATTCTCACATACTAACGAACGCCCATTTGCACCTTACATGAGTCAGTTCAAAACTCATATAGTGAAACTCCATTTGTTTGCAGTTTGTGTAATTATTTTATACCTGCAAAAATGCCTTAATCATTAATATTTCCTCGCAATGGGTGTGAATTTGACAACGAACTTTTTCAGCAAGGAATTCCTGGTGCCCACAAAGGTACTACATGCATTCTTCTATTTTACTCAAGTTTCCAAGAACAATGGAAGACTATTGATTGATATTTACTACAGTAACAGTCACAATAAAATTTTTTGTGAGGTTGCTTCACCACCACCACTACCGGTTTGGTAGTATTTAAAATAATTGAAAAAGTAGTGTGTATTATTGAATAATATTAACTATTAATACATTATCTACATAAATACAGGAATTTTAATTTACAGTATTAAGCCACGTAACAAGTATAATTCAACGGAAGCTGAAATTTCTTGGACAGTGTTTTCCCGTATTTCACAATAATACAAAATATACAGATCTCTCATTACCATTAACAATAATTGATTATTAGGCCTTACTGCACGCACAAACCAAAAATCGAAAAGGAACGCTACTGTAACTCGTTCAAAAACATTTTAAGACATCTCTAAATATTATGGAAAATGCCAGTTTATAAAACTTTACCAAAGTGCTGTAACCTTGAAATTGTATTAGAATTTATATGCATTATAAATATAAGACATGGAACTGTACTTTGCAATAGGTGTTAAATACATAAGCATAACTTAAAATTAAGTTTAATGTCGGAATTTATTTTCAATAAAAATTTTTAAGTAATTATTTTCAAAATAAAAAATTAAACAAAATTTGTTTTGCAGCTATTGGATTTTATTAGAATTGCCCATTATCAAACAATATTACCCTAAAAATTACAATTATAAGGTGATCGGTAGCACCTGTAATTGCAAAACGTTTTTGATTCATGTGTCCTTGAACTTATATAGGATTGACTTTATTATATTTATGATCGATTTTTAACAAACGCAACACCATAGATTATCCACCCAATAAGAGTATACAAAACTCTGTAAAATATTGTTACTTTCCACTGGCTTAAAAATTAATTTTAAATTCAAACTACCTTTAACATATCCAAGAACTCTTTTAAGAGTTTTGAATAGATTATCATTAGCTTTATCTTGAAACCTACTTAACTAATTAATGCTTTCAGTAAGACTACCTATCATTTGTCTACACAATTTGTGCATTTTATGATTACTTTCCCCGTCACACTTTTAGAATCTTGCATGTTAAGACGTGTCAACAGATTTTGCAAATATTTTGTTCGACTTAACTCAGTAATACCTGTTTTAAATTTTGTCAAATCTCTATTCCTAGGTACTGATTAATTGTTCCAAAATTCTTCATGCAGAAATGTTTGTTTAACACCAATATCAAATTTTCTACTTCTGTCTGATCTGTAAAGCTTATTTTTATCACCACATTTAGAATACAAGCAAAAATCATTGAGTGATCGTGTAAAACCCTGATCGATCATCAAACTATCAAATTTAGTATTCTAATATTTTAGCGATCTTTTAAGGCCGTAAATTGACTTATTGCAAACACTGTCAGTATTATCCTTATTGTTACCTGGCAAGGACATATATACCTCTTCTTGAATATCGCCATATAAAAAGCACTTCAAATTTGACGAAATGGTTTTTCCAATTTGATGCTGAGCATTAACAAAATGCTAACGGTTGTCAATTTTGCCACTGGAGCATAGATGTCGTATTAACTCACTATCACACTCTTGTTGAAAACCGCGTGCCATTAATCTCGCTTTAAATTCACATTCACTTTTTTGTTTAAAAACCCACTTGCTTTCGATAACCTTTTTATTAACTGGTCATGCACTTCAGTCCATGTATTATTTCCACGTAGCACATTTAATTCTTTTACCATAACTTCTGCCACCTTCCTGCATTCTTACTTGTTATTGCGTCTCCAAGGGTTGCCGGTTCTTCAGATTCAGTATAAAAACTCATTTCATAATCTGGCACCCACGCTTGTCTTCTAGTTTCTCTCTTGTTAAATTCTCTGTTTTTGGTGCTGAGTTTTCAATTGCTTCTGCTTTCGCTTCTTTTATATCTGATTCTAATGTCTAATATCTAATGTCACTGGGCTACTCCATGTCTAACTTAAAAATTGTTTGTGTGTCTATCGGAGTTTTAATTGCGCTATTATCATTACATTCCACAATAAACACCATGACTATAAGTATCTTAACAGATTTTATATTTGTTATGTAGATTCTGTATCCCTTTACTGTTTCAGCATAACCAATAAGAATTCCCTCTTCATTCTTGCTTTTTAATTTCATTCTCTTTTGCTTTGAGATGTGCACTGCTACTTTTGAGCAAAATTCTTTGAAAAATTTAACGTCACTGTCTCTATTGATCCATAACTGATATGGTGCTTTGTCCTTTATCGAATTACATCCAACTCTGTTATAACAAATACAGCTGTATTAATGGTTCTGCCCATAAGTTCTTTTCTAACTTCTTACTGTGTAACATTGTCCTGGATGCTTCTACCAATTACCAACTACTTCGTTCTGGTGAGTATATGCAAAATTTTTCATTAACTGCATCTCTCTTTTCGGACAACTTTTTCAATTCATTATTAATAAATTCAGGTCCATTGTCTGACCTTAACTTTTGTACTTTATTTCCCGTTTGTGCCTCCGTGCCTAGGTTTTCTGTAGTCTCTGATTTATTTTTCAAAAAATATACAAATCTGTATCTTGAATAATCATCGCTCCGCCCAATGACGGTACTTCAAACAATCCATACAAATCTGCATAAACTTGTTGACCAATCTTTGTTGCTTGAGTTTCTGTTGCTACAAAGCATTAACAAGATGATCTCCGATAAATCAGAACACTACAGACTTATAGTTTAAAAGGGAATGCGATACATCACTCGCATCTATTCTGATTCCACCACCGTAAATAAGGTATTACACATATAAATAACATGATGTTAAGTAGTGATTCGTACTATTTTTTTTAGTCAATTCTCATTGGTTGATAATTATTTCAAATATTATAGTGTATATTTCGATATTCGAGAGTAATTTTGAACAGCACATTAACCACTTCTAGCTTTCAGAACGCACTCAGTGATGTCAGAATTTACCCGTTGTAGGGGCGATCGATATCGGTTTTTACAAGTCTTAACCTGCGTTTTAACTTTTGCTTCAGATTTTAAACATGGAAGGTCGAAAAAGCTTCACTACGGTTTTATTCAAGATAATGTTTTAATTATATACTATTTTTAAGTTATTTGATTGCATCGAAGCTTAAGTAATTATTTAACGTTATTTCTTTATGTTTTAAGATAGAAATCAAATTAATGATCCAGTTGTAATGTATATTTTTGGTTTGTAAATTTAATGCCACGATGTGTTTAATTTTTAAAAGCACGTTTTAGCCTGATGCAATCATAATGAATAATTCTTAACTTGTGCTTATTAGATCAAATGTATATTTTAACATGCATTTTATATAAAACTTTAGCGCCTGAATCTGGGCTTCTGCTTCTGTAGAATTTGCTATGTATTTGTTACAAGCATATTTTATAATTTGTTTTCAATGTTTTAATAATTCGTTATGATTATGTTAATGTTTATTTCAGTTTTAGCTGCACGTTTATAACTGCATAAATATTTATCTCGTTTGTAATACCTAACCACATGTTATTTTATGGCCGTGTGTGGTAGAACATTGGTAGCCTTCAACTTTAGGCAGATAGTAATGACTCAGCCGTCTCTGTTACACTCTAGAAAAGATTAGCTAGATTACACTAACCTTTCTTCAGTCTCATATGTAGAATCTCTGAGTAACAGTTGACATCCCGTAATATTAAAAGTGCACAGGGTGCTTGTTTGCCATCCCATCCTTGGAAAAGCGTATTTATGCAGTTGGAAGCGCAGGGTTGTTAAGGTTGTATCTGCCGATACTCTTTCCTCAGCGTTAACCCAGGGGGTCCGGCACTGATTGTTCTTGTAATTCATGTTTAATTGATGGCAACCTAATTTTGAGGTTATAATGTAATAATTAAAGTATGGTCGTTAACTATTGTAGTTTTATTTTAAACCTTCCCGCCTTAACGCCATCTCAGTGTATATTTGGGTTAAGTTACGGTCACAGAATGTAGGTGTCACTAGCCACAGCCACTAGACGACTAGATCATAAGGCTAGGTATTGTTAAGAGAGGGCATTCCATTCCTCCTCAGGTAAAATACATTACATAGTTTTGGTGCCGTGACCAGGATACATTACAGAGTTTGGTGCTGCGTGACCAGGATACACTGTTCCTGACGTTGTGGAAGGTTTGAAATTCTCTTTGTTTTATTTTTATATTATTTTACTTGTTAGAACATGTTACTGCAGTCTGTTTTATGCTGTAGGTTCTCCCATCTACTCTTGGTGTTGAGTTACTCCAACACAAACAGCTTTTACTACAACAAAATCTTGGTATGGAAAAATTCAGGGAACAACAGCAGAAGGTTAATTAGGTTTTACTGGAAACCATAATTGGAAGTTCCAAGGGGACAACGCATTTCCTGCAAGGAAGTTCATTATTGTAATTACTGCTGTGGATGCTGGGGTCGTTAACTACCGCCAATGAGGGTCCGATAGTCAGGGTCTGGTAATGTAAGTTTTGTTGCATTACACAACAGAACCTTCAAGTTCTGTGATTAATAATAATAATAATACAGTATTGCCCGAAATAAACAGTACTGAAACTAAGTTGGCGGTGTTTTTATGCGTGCGCTGTCACACTCAAGTTAGCTAGTATAGACCTGTCAAGTAAACCTCAAACAAGTAATTAGTAGGGCCTAATTGTTAAAAATGGTGTTAAGTACAGAGGAGAAAGTGTTTCTGGTAGAGCATTATTTTCGTTCATACGGAATCGGCCGACGTAATGGTGCAAGTTTGCTATACGTGTCTGATCAATTCACACAAAGGTTTAATAAACGTTCTCCAAGTAATGCTGTAATTTTGAAGGTTATTGAAAAGTTTAGAAATACAGGTAGTGTATTGTGCCAACGAAAAGGAAACTCAGGGCGTCCCAGGACAGTTAACAACAACAATAACCATGAACGTGTTTTTGAGCAAATCTTAGAAAATCCGAAAGTCAGCCAGGCAAGGACAGCGTTACAACTTGATTTAAAAAGAACTTCCTTTCAAAGAATCCTGAAGGAGCTGGGTACATTTTCGTATGTGATTCAGGTACATCAACAACTACATCCTCGGATTATCGCAGTAGAGTGGAATATTGCGCCAGAATTCTCGCGTTACAGTATGAAAATCCTGAATTTTTGAAAAATGTTTGGTTTTCAGACGAAGCACATTTTCACTTGGCAGGCTATGTGAATCGTCGCACAAATCGATTTCTGGGCTTTGCCAGACCCGATGAGGTTCAAGAGGTTCCTTTACATAGTGAAAAAGTGAGTGTCTGGTGTGCTGTTTCCGGACACGGAATCATTGGTCCGTACTTTATCGAAGAGAATGGTAGGCAAGTCACACTTAATCAACAGAGGTACAGACAAATTTTAACACGATTTATCCCTGATCTACGTCAATTCTGTCGTGCACGTAACTTGGCATTTCGAAACCAATTTTTCAGCAGGACGGGGCAACTTGCCATACTGCTGCCGCAATTCGTCAATTTCTTCAAGAACATTTTCCAAGCAAATTCATATCACGATTTACTGACTTCCCTTATCCTTCACATTCTCCAGACCTCACACCTCCAGACGCATACATTTGGGGCATGGCTAAAAATGCCGTTTTCAAACGGGCACCACAAACCATCGATGAATTAAAGGATGCCGTTAGAGTCTTCTTCGCAGCCCTGAGACAACCCTTATTCAATAACATGACCAGAAACTTAGAACATCGTTATGAAGTCTGTCTCGAACGAGGAGGTGCGCATTTAGAACATATAATAAAGTATCAATAATATGTATTTTTTAAATATACAAAACAATTACAATTTCAGTACTGTTTATTTCGGGCAATACTGTACTACAAATTCTTTAGCACGGAGCCGAAGTTCTCAACCAGTGTTTACTATAAAGAAATCATTTTTTCGTGGCGATCAACATCATCTGGTTCTGTTTCTTAATCATTTTTATAAAGTAGTAGGGTTTGGCATGGAAGATAAATCGGAAGTCGTTAAAAGCTGTCTAATTTCATGTAATTGTGCTTGGATTGACATTGAGGTTTTCTGTCTAACTTTTATGATTGTTAGACTGATTTTCTTGTTCACTTTCGTTCGCAGGATAATCAGTACTCTATGTCGGGTTGTTTTTCTTTAGACATTATATCGTATACCCCACTTACCTGCTTGAAATGTATCAGCGTTTATGGTGTATGTGTTCCATCTGATTGAGCAACTAGGTTACAGTAAAGGACAGGGATTGGGTACATTGGTAGTTGCCCGAAGGAAACTTTAGATTTTTGTAATGGTTCAAGCTTTGTTATCTTAGTTCACAAACCATTAATATCGCTGAGGATAGCACAAATCACCGTTTTCGATAATTTAACTGACACCCATCGTCTCAAAACTGGTTTTCGTTTATTACCACATTATTATAACGTGCAGGTTTATTGTATTTCTGACATTGGCCGTTTCTGGTTCTGATGCTTCTTGTATCAATGAAGGGGATTTCGGGAGGTTATCTGATACACATCATATGCCAATGCTACCAGTGGCTACATTGAAAGGGCGTCATGATGCAGCATAGTTTTCATCAAGTTTCAATGCTGGTTGGAATTTCAAATTTATAACGCATCGCTGAAATTTTATCATTCTTTTCTTGTTGTAAAAGGGTTAGTTTGACTAGTTCTTTTGGGTATCGATTGGATGTATACAGTTGAATGGTGTTGACAGTTATTTGTAAATTTTGCCATTTATTTTCGGGATCATTTTGCATAACTGAGAATCCTTACCCTAATGTCTACGTTCTGTGATTCCACTTTAAGGCAGCGGAAGGTCAATTATAATATAAGTAATCTCAAATATTATTCTAGGACCCCATTGTATCACCTTATTTTCATTACAGGTTTCAGAATGCACTCAGTGATGTCAGAATTTACCCGTTGTAGGGGCGATCGATATCTGTTTTTACAAGTCTTAACCTGCGTTTCCACTTTTGTTTCAGATTTCAAACATGGAAAGTCGAAAAAGCTAGATTGCGGTTTTATTCAAGGTAATGTTTTAATTATATACTATTTTTAAGTGATCTGATTGCATCAAATTATTTAACGTTATTTCTTGATGTTTTAAGATAGAAATCGAATTAATGATCCAGTTGTAATGTATATTTTTGGTTTGTAAATTTAATGCCACGATGAGTTTAATTTTTAAGAGCACGTTTTAGTTTGATGCAATCATAATGAATAATTCTTAACTTGTGCGTACTAAATCAAATGTATATTTTAAAATGCATTTTATATAAAACTTTAGCGCCTGAATCTGGGCTTCTGTTTCTGTAAAATTTGGTATGTATTTGTTATAAGCATATTTTATAATTTGTTTTCAATGTTTTAATGATTTGTTGTGATTATGTAAACGTTTATTCCAGTTTTAGCTGCACGTTTATAACTGCATAATTATTTATCTCGTTTGTAATACCTAGCCATATGTTAGTTTGAAGGGTCTAACGTATTATATAACCTGCATTTCTATTGGTAACTAATATTGAAATTTATTATTTTTGTTATGATGTGATTATAGCGAACCTATGCTATGACCCCGTATTAACGCGTTTGCTTTATGACTATGTATGAGATGGTCGATTCAATTTGTACCCTTTGTTTGGTGCTATCATAGCATATGTTCATGTTTAACTTTATGTTTGTTTATAAATATTTTTTTTATCATTGTATTTGTAGTAATGTTTATGCAACGATGGAATGTAGGTTAGTCATTGTGAACTATATTGCCAAACGGGCTGGAAACTGTTAATGTTATGTATGATAAATGTGTATATTTGAGCCTTTGTTGAATTTATTAACATTTTATGTCCGTGCGGGGTGGAACATTGGTAGTCAAGGTTCTTATCTTTCCGGTGTTCTTCTTCTTCAACTTTAGGCAGATACTAATGGCTTAGCCATCTCTGTTACACTCTAGAAAAGATTAGCTAGACTACACTAACCTTTCTTCAGTCTCATATGTAGAATGTCTGAGTAACAGTTGACATCCCGTAATATTAAAAGTGCACAGGGTGCTTGTTCGCCATCTCCTTGGAGAAGTGTATTTATGCAGTTTGAAGCGCAGGGTTGTTGAGGTTTTATCTGCCGATACGCTTTCCTCAGCGTTAACCCAAAGAGTCCGGCACTGTTTGCTCTTGTAATTCATGTTTAATTGATGGTAACCTAATTTTGAGGTTATCATGTAATAATTAAAGTAGCGTCGTTAACTATTGTAGTTTTATTTTAAACCTTCCCGCCTTAACGCTATCTCAGTGTATATTTGGGTTAAGTTACGGTCACAGAATGTAGGTGTCACTAGCCACAGCCACTAGACGAGAGGGTATTCCATTCGTCCTCAAGTAGGATACATTACAACGTCAATGAATATGGTGGATTAAACCTAGCAAAATAAATGAAAAATAGAAAAAATTTAATTTGATTAAATTTGTAAAATATTGCGGTGTAAATTTCGAATAGCTCTGTGGTAGAGAGAAGTGGACTGTATTTAAAATTATAAGTGATAATTTAACAAACAACATATAATTAATGGTTTTAATCAGATCAAGCGTTTACTAAAAGTACTTACCTGGTGTTTAGGACGCCGTGTCAACGAAAAAACCATATAAACAAAAAACTACTCTTCTCTTTGGCGGGTGTAGCGAAGCACTTTTATGTCGATAGCAGTGGTTCTGAAGACAAGCGGTTCATGTAATTAATTTGTTCTACGTAGAACATGTAAACAGCGATGCGGTCTGTTAGAACGACAAATCGATACTCTTTTGCCTCGTGGATTTTCCAGTCACTACACTGTTTGCACATGCGGAATAACAAAGTCTTATCAATCGCGGCACTTGTTGGCGTGTGCATGAAGTAAACAGGGAAATTTTACTCTAACAAATTTAAATATACCAAGGCGAACGTAAATAATCAACAAACTCAACGTAAAATAAAATTTAGCTTTAAATTATTTACAATATAAACGGAACAAAATTAATAAAATGAATATTTGAGCAAATGGTTGGATTAATAATAAAATAAACAAAATAAGTAGGATTAATAAAATAAATTAATCGAACACAACGACCAAACTAAATAATGTTTACAAAGTGAGTAAAAATAAAACAAATACAAAGAATAAACTAAAGCAGGTCAAATTAATATAAATTGAATAAACTAAATAGCAAGACCAAAACTAATGAAACGTATAAATTAAAAATCATAAATTAATAAAGTAAAATGAGTAAAATAAATAAATTTTACATAGTTGTGAAAATATACACACACTCGATTTCAATCTTCTTCCAAACTGATGAACAAGGAACCAAAAGTGATACGTTTTCGTATATTAACTTGCTTCCCTAATAACTTTTAAAAACTCACAAATTGGTATAAATATTGAAATGCATTTATTCAAACGGCAATTCCTTTGTATACAAGTATATACCTACATGTTAAATATTTGCTGGAAGTTATGGAATACCATATATAGATCACACAAAAATTACATGAAAGTGAATATTGTACAGTATGCAACCGCGAACGTGTCTGCATAGTACTCATTGCTGAGTATGCGTTTGTAAGTATGAGATTGCAGATTTCTTCTGATATAAAATAATTACAGTGCAAACAAATCTTTGTTCAATAAGTATGGGGTTAAATATGTGTATTGTTATGTGTCTTGAAATAATACAGACTTCGGTTTATGTGCGTTTATTATTAGCAGGTAACATTAAATTACAAGCCCCCAGCCTCGTGGCTGTTCTAGGTTATGATACCTTTTGGTAGTGCCTCATCTACCTCTGACTCAACATCACCCCTTTTTACAAACGCACTAATACTATTACATTTATAATCCCTCATCCAAGTGGGCTTGGTTCGGACACGACAAGGTTTACTTGAACGACATATTCTAGGAGTACATACATCATCGCTTATACTAGCACTAGAAATAGGATCTGGGGTGTAATCTCGAATAGATGTGATATTTATCGCATGCGATATTTTACGATTTTCGCATGAAAACGTCAAATGTGTATTCTTGAAAATCCGCCTGAGAAATTTATCGCATGGTGTTGTAGTAATAGTGAGTAGTAAGGTCCGCTGCCATAAGAGGCACTCGTACATAGAAGAGTAGGGAGCGCGGGTCTAATACAGGCGGTTGGCAGTTCTTAGTAGTTAATCATGAAGTGTAGACGTAAGCTAATCACATGTACTAAATTATAAGATATGACAATAAACGATACGAAATATAACACATGGCATGCAACGTGCGGTGTTTATTACCCGATAAAATTATATCGCATGAAACAAGTGTCAATGTCAAGTACTGTAAATATAAAAGCTTAACCTAAAAAAGTTCTTGGGTTAATTTCTCTGTATTTGTAGTTGTCAAACGTGGCAAATGTTGATGAGATTGGATTGTTGACCGTTTTAGTAAGACTATAATTAAATTTTCCGTATCTTAAATTTTTTTTGAGTACCAATAATTCTGCAAGTTTCTGTTTTTGTTCATTGAATACATATCCCGTTCTTACGTTTGGCTTGACCGACATTTCAAACACGTAACATTATGGTCTAATTCTTTATACTGTGGCCTATTATCTTAACATTTAAAAACTATCAATAATACCGAAACAAGCACGCTTTGATACTTTAGGCTTAGGGTATATTGTGTTAATTCTACTGTCAATGCTGTCACGTGATAGCTATGTCGGCCGGCTACTGGTTGTTTTTGGGATGTACGTACGAATCTACTTACGAAACAACGCATACCACGCGATATTAAAAATGTCATATCATTTTCCGTCGAAAATACCACTTTCGCTTCCAACAGTTTTGCATGCGATATTTTTCGGTGATAATTATCACCAGTGAAAAATAACGCATGAAGTCGAGAATAGACCCCCAGGGTCTTTACAATTTTCAGATTCGGCCATAAATTGTTCTGGACTTATCGATTTCACATTAGATTGCACTGGACTGTTTTTTATATCTACTACACTATCTTGATTTGCCGATCCTGAACTATCTCTATTTACATGTAAATTTGGTTTAACGAACCATGCTGGTTGAGGGCATCCTGCTATATTATAATATGGGGTGGACACGAGGTGCCACCTATATCGACGATAAACACCCCCTGTTGAAGTTTTAACTAAATAAGAGCAAGGCTGATCGCACTTTTCTAAAATTTTGCCATAAGCTCGTATATCAGTGACCCAAACAGAATCGTTCGTTTTGAACTCTGACAAATCCTTGACACGATGTCGCTTATTATAGTTTTTTCTCTGAATTTCCTTTCGCCCATTTTCTATTTTCTCTTATTGCGAAGAATCAACTATTTCTAACAATTTACTAGGGAGTACTGGTAATAGTAGTTCGTAATTTACGTGACAAAAGCAATTCTGACGGACTATAGTTAGACTCTGTCTTACAATATGCTAATAATGCTAGGTGTATATCGTCATTTTTCTTTATTAGATTTTTGCAGTTTTAACCGCTGCTTCAATGCACCCATTGGATGTTATTTTAATACAATGAAATTCAATTTTAGAATACACAAAACCTCCAAAACTAAAACTTTATTCACTAATTACCATGTGCTCTTAACATAACATAATTTCTTACACCACACGAAATATAGGTTATCTATCTATATGTATGTTACAGTGTCTACACTACCTATAAACTAGTAAATCTAATAATCTTAACCTTATATGAATAAGGAGTTTAGCGTTACACTTTACACCCCTCCTCGCTAAAATCCCGAAGCCCTAAATCAAACCTTAACCTTATAAATGTGGCGCACGGCAACCCTTTTGTAAGGATATCTGTCTGCTGTAAAGAAGTATCTAGGCGTCGCCGTGGATCAATGTAGTAAGCGTAAGACTACGGATCCCAAGGTCCCGGGTTCAAATCCCGACACGGCCGACTGCTTGAAAAATGGCAGGTGAGCATTTTTCACAAAAATTACGCCGTCGTTCGGATGAGAGGTTAAATGGAGGTCCCGTGTGTGAGTGTTGTCACGCACGTTAAAGATCCCTACCTTGCTTGGAACGGCAAGGGTTCGGCAAAATTCTAAATTTCCAGGCAACAAAAAACTCGCCTCCTGGCCAATGTAGTACCTACAGGTGGAGCATTGGTAATGTAAATGAACTGTAAAGAAGTATCTAAGTATTTTAAAACAATGTTATCCTTTTTTAAGTTGTCACAAATGAAATGAAATTTTAAATCTAGATGTTTAATTCTACGGTTGTTTGCTGGATTTTTTATAACAGCAATACATCCTTGGTTGTCTTCGAAATACGTTATAGGACCTACATCTACGTTTAAATCTAACAAAAGTTTCTTTAACCAAAAACCTTCACTGACTGCGTTGCATAGCGCCACTAATTCCGCTTCACTTGTTGATAGAGTCACACAATTCTGCTTTCTTGTCACCCAATGCACTATATTGCCACATGCCTTAAATAAAAAACCTGTAACTGACTTACGATCAATTACGTCATTTCCCAAATCTGCGTCAACATAACAAATTAAACTTGTATTTTTTTCTCTTACAAATTCTAATCCTACACGCGGAGTTTTACTTAAATATCTTAACATTCTTTTCAAATACATCCAAGTTTCCTCTATCGCTTTGTCTTGGTATCTGCTAAAGAAATTTAACGCAAAACAAATCTCTGGACGCGTTTCCTGTACTAAGTACATGAGACACCCAACTAATTGCCTAAAAGGCTTCTTTGTTAAATTTTCACTATTGGAAAAGTATATCTTTAACTTTGGATCGATGACATGAAGTAAAATTCTTTAAATTTCAAAAAAGCCTCACCTTTATGTTTTAGTAAATAAACAATTGTAAAATTGGAAAAATCATCGATGAATGTAATAAAATATTTAGAGCCATCGTAAGCTGTGGGCGTAATTGGTTCACAAATATCAGTGTGAACAATTTGTAACAACCTTTTACTTCTATATCTTGTACCGAACGGTTTTTTTTGATAACTTTCCTGCAATGCAGGGTTCACAGAACTCAACATTGGAAACTTTAACATTTTCCAGGCCGTCTACTACTTTATCTTTTATCAATCTTTTAAGTGCTGGAAAATTCAAATGAGCAAACCTTTTATGCCACTTCAAAAAATCATTCTTATCAACATTTACAATTTGACATTCCCTTTTAACAATCTCAAAACTTATTTGATATAAATTATTTCTGGTTCCAATACCTACAATGTTACCTCCAGTTATTAACTTAACTAAACCATCTGCGAAAACTAGTTTTATTCCTGACATTTCTAATTTTTTAACCGACAACAGATTTTTTCGTAAATTAGGTACGTATAAAGCATTTTTTATAGTACAATTAATTTTTTTTTGTCCCACAGAACTGACTACATTTACATTTCCCACGCCAGTAGCAAGTAAATAATTATTATTTTTAGCTGTGACTATTTTAATTGGATTATCTAAAAAAATAATTTCAGAAAACACATCCTTTTCATTTATTAGATGGTCAGTGCAACCCGAGTCTATAACAAACTCTATAAAATCTTTATCGTTATAATTACTTGACATACTCTCACCATTAACATCCGACATAAAGCTAACACTTGATAAATTTTCACTTAAATCACTCACCTCGCTGGTTGTTGCTCCTTGTTCAGTAAGGTTACTTAAATTTTCCATATCTCGCCGATCTCGACCTCTTGTTTCTCCATAACCACCTCTAAAACAATCTCTTTGTATTCCCCTGCCTCTATTTCTAGGAAATGTTCTATTTAGCGAACCTCCTCTATAATGTTCATATCTAAGTTTACCGGACTCCTTGTTATTTCCAGTTTGTGGTGCTTCGTATCTAGCATTCGTTAAACGAGTTCTACATTCTCTCTTGAAGTGGCCAGGTTTACCACATCTATAACATCCTGTTTGTGAACTAAATGCTGTTTGTTCCGCAGTTTCGCCATAACTACCTTTTTTTTTTAGTTGCCGTTTTTCTTCCTCGCTCAGCAATCTACTTTTTACATTTTCAAGGGTCAACATTTCAGCAGGTAAATTTTCAATAATAGTAACTACTGTTTCATAAGACTTTGGAAGTGACAATAATAGATTACATATTAAGTCTTTCTCGTCAATCATTACCCTGTAGATTTTAATTGTCTAAGAATTTCATCAAACTCAACAATGAAATTTTCCAGCGATTCACCTTCTTTTAATTTCATGGACAGCATCTTTTTCTTTAAAAATAACTGAACTGGTAGTCCTTTTTTTTCAAATTTCTCCTCTAATATTTTCCACATTTCATATGCAGTCTTCTTTTCTCTTAAACTTTCCAAATGTGCATCAGAAACACACTGAACAATCAAAGATTTTGCCTTGCTGTCACATTTCATAAAATCCTTTTTCTGATCTGCATTTAGTTGGGCCAAGTTTTTGTTTTCCTCTATGCATTCTTTAACCCCATTTTCACCTAATATCATCTCCATTCTAAATTTCCAATTTATGTAATTACCACCAGTTAATAATTCAATATTGTACGTCGTTTTTCCACCCTGAGCCATGATATTCAAATTTTACTTTATACCTTTTAATTGACACCAATCTGGGTCCATAACCTGTTATTTTAATACAATGAAATTCAATTTTAGAATACACAAAACCTCCAAAACTAAAACTTTATTCATTAATTACCATGTGCTCTTAACATAACATAGTTTCTTACACCACACGAAATATAGGTTATCTATCTATATGTATGTTACAGTGTCTACACTACCTATAAACTAGTAAATCTAATAATCTTAACCTTATATGAATAAGGAGTTTAGCGTTACACTTTACATTGGATTGAGGGTAGTAGGGACTACTTTGGACGTGTTTGAATCCGTAGACTTTTGCAAATTCCGAAAATTGAAATTTAAATTGTGTGTCATGACCTGATCTGACAACCACTGGAATTCCAAAGCGTGCAAACACTTCTTTTAGTTTAGAAATAACAGCGATTTCTGTCAAATATGTTAGAGAAAATATTTCAATAAATTTCGAATAATAATCAGTTATTATTAAGTACCATTGTTTGTGTTTAAACAAATTCACGGCAATACGTTGCCATGCACGGTCTGGAATTGTATCAGTAATAAAACTTTCCTTAAAATTAGTACGTTTTTCAAGGCATTGAAGACATGCTTTAATAAGATTTTCAATTTGTGTTGAAATTCCAAACCACCAAATTGACATTTTTGCACGAGCTTGGCATTTAACAATGCCTTGATGTCCAGGGTGAATAAAGCCAAGACATTTTAATTGTAATGCAGGAGGTATAATAATGTGACTACCTTTAAATAACAAATTTTCACAAAAAGAAATGTCAAATCTGAATTGATAATACGGATGTAACTCTGCTGGTAGGTTATTTTTATTTGGCCATTGAGAAAGACAATACTCTCTCAATTTGATGCATACTGGATCGTGAGGTTGCTCAATCTGTATTTGATCAAGAATATCATTATTAACCGGTAAAGATTTAAGGATGTGATGAACATGTGCGTTCACCTCTGCTTGCAATTCCTCTGAATCAGGACTTTGCTTTAACCGACTACGAGATAAAGCATCCGCAATAACTAAATGCTTTTCTGGAGTGTATATTACTTCGTAACTGTAACGCATTAAGCGAATTCTAAACCGTTGTAATCTAGGAGTTAAATGGTCAACCGGTATAGATTGAAGAATTTGAACAAGTGGCTTGTAGTCTGTTTCTAGCGCAATTTTCAACCCAATTATATATTCTTGAAAACGATCACAAGCCCAAGTTAATGCTAGTGCTTCTCGTTCGATTTGTGTATATTTGCATTCTGTTTTAGACATAAATCTGATGCATAGCTATAATTTCACGATTGTTTTCCTTAACTTGCATAAGGACAGCACCAATTCCGTAAGAGGATGCATCTGCGTTAATAATAATTTGCTTTAAAGGATCAAAAAATGCTATAATTGGAGCATTTTGCAATAATTGTTTTATTGTTTGAAAAGATTTTTTTTAAAAGGACCCCAAGTAAGCAAAACATCATTTTTCAACGATGAGTTTAATGGTTCCATTATTTGCGATTTATTTGGAACATATCGAGCAGTAAAATTAATTATACCCAAAATTCGCTGTAGCTCTACTTTATTAGTAGGTGCTTGTAGTTTACTAATTGCTTCTACACGATTGTTATCTGTAGATATCCCGTTTCTACTATGGTGTGACCTAAAAACGTAACAGTTTCGGCACCGAAGATACATTTGTTTTTATTTAATGTGATGCCTTCAACATGTAAACGTTTCAGAACCTCATATAGAATCTTATCATGCTCTACACGCGTGGATGCATATATCAAAAGGTCATCCACATGCATAACAACATCCTTAACTTCTGCTACAATTTTAGAAAACTTAGTTGCAAAGTATTCCGGAGCACACGAAATACCAAATAGTAATCGTTTGAATTTAAACCTCCCAAAACGTGTAATAAATGTGGTAAGATCTTGACAGGATGCTTTTAAAGGAATTTGGTAAAATCGCGAATTAGTGTCAAGCTTAGAAAATATTACAGCCCCTGTAAGTTTTGACAAAGTAGTTTCAATTCCCGATATTAGAAAATACGGTCTTAAAACACTTTTGTTTAACTCTGTGTAATCACAGCATAACCGAATTGCTTTGCCTTTTGGCACGACAACAATTGGTGCAACCCACTCTGTAGATTCATCTACCTGTGAGATTAATATCCAGTCTTTCCAAACGCTTAAGTTTAGATTTTAATTTGTCCAGAAGCGGCAATGGAACCACTCTTAATACACTTTGTACAAAGGGTTTAGGGTTATCTTTCAGGTTTATTTCGATGTCCTGTTTAAATTTACCTAGCTCATTAAAGATGCCGGGAAAATCTTTAGAAATCGCGAGATAATTATTACCCAGTGTATTAATATTTGGACTTTCAGTCCCGTCCTTTGTAAATTTTAATACTTTCAACTTAATAATACCTGGAAGGCCCAAAATAGGAGTCTTCAAATTTTTTATTACATAGACGGGCATGACAGTGACCTCATCTTTGTATTTCAGAGTAAAATCTATAATACCAAGTACATTAAGATTTTTTCCATCAGGGCCTGATATAGTCTTATCCGTTCCTACGATTTTATTCGATAATGATCGTACTAGGGTGTCAGGAATGCAAACTACATCAGCTCCTGTGTCAATTAAAAACGCTTCACTAGTACCTGTATTAATAATTTCAATAGGCACATGCCATTTTCCTTTATGTAAAAATAAAGTATTTACTGTAGGTAATCCAACAAAATAATTACCATCTGACACTGACATGTGTTCAAAATCACTACAAGAATCAGAATTCTGTACAGTAATATTTATAACAGATTTTCTAGAGCGCCAAACTTTGTACCAGTGACCTATTTTAGCACAATCACGATACTGACTTACGTGCTGGACACATATCTCGTTGATGAGGTGCTAATCCACAAAAACTACAGGATTTTACCTTCTTTCTGTGCTCTACAATCTTCTTATCTTGTGAATATTTTTATACTACCGCTACGCTTTCTGTTTCACCATGATTGCTTAAAATTTGATTTTGATAATTTTACACTTCGGCCTGACGATCTGTAAAAATTACATCTGATAGTGTTACCTTTGTCTGGCGGAGCAAATATTCACGTGTCTTGCTGCTAATCATTCCAACTATGATGCGATCTGCTATAAGAGCTTCTTTAATTTGACCATATTTACAATTTTCAGCAAGAGCATGCAGCGCTGTTATGAAACTATCAGCAGTCTCCCCCGGTTGCTGATATCTTCTATTAAATTGGTATCTTTCAAATGTTACGTTAGGTCTAGGAGCAAAATGATCGTCAAACGCCTTCACTGTTTCTGTGAATGTTGCTGGAGGTGAAGCAAATTGTAGCACAATGTTTTGGCTTTCTTCTCCCAACACATATAACAAAATGGCAATTTTTCCTTGGTCGGATTTCATTGCCTGACCTGAAACCGACATATAACGTTGAAAACGTTTTATCCATTGCGGCCAACTATTAGCCGTCGCAAAACTAAACTTTTCAGGCGATGATACATTCACGATGTTATTTACCGCTGTGCTTAAGTTCAGAGCAGGAGTTGCTGTTGACATTTTATATATGAACTTTCAACTTACGTTTTTTTTTACTAATCTTGTTTTACCGCTGCCACCATGTATTGTTATGTGTCTTGAAATAATAAAGACTTCGGTTTATATGCGTTTATTATTAGCAGGTAACATTAAATTACAAGCCGCCAGCCTCGTGGCTGTTCTAAGTTATGATACCCTTTTAGTAGTGCCTCATCTACCTCTGACTCAACAATATGGCTTTGTAAATAAGTTTTTTGTAAAGCACTATAAGTACGCAAATTAAATATCAATGGGAGTTCCTTAGTATGCAACAGCAAATGTCCTTCTAGATTCGCTTTGTGATACAGGATCATCACACAAACTACATGCCTTTCTTATTGATCTTTTCGGCTGAAGCATAATTACGCATAATTACATAAAAAGCATGCAATTGCATAACCGTTAATATGTGAGGAAATATGAACGATTAAGGCTCATTTGCATTTTTACAAAATTCAGAATAATTGTGCAAATTTTATGTAAATAGTAATTTGTTAGTGTGCAGTTACAATTGTTTTCGTAGGGTATTTTTTGAGATCAGGTATAATCACACAAATTATACTCGAATGAACTTTCACTAGTATGAGACGGGATATGGGTTCTCTACTTATTATTTTTATGAGGTGCAGAATAAGGACAAAAAACATGCAAATGAACACTGTTTAGTAAGTCAGATTATATAAACAATTAAGTTATATTTATACGATGCTGAATGTTTACATAATTGCTTTTGAATGAATGTCAATTGGTATGCGAATACATATGTCTTAGTAAACTACATTTTTGTGATGAGGTATAATCACACAAATTGCACAAAAATGGATGTTCCTTGGTATGCGACCGCATATGAATCTTCAAGCTACTTTTAGAAGATACAGAACGATTACATAGATTACATTTGAATGGACGTTCGTTAGTATGACATCGCATATGAATTTTCAAGTTACATTTAGAAGATGCAGCATAATTACACAAATTGCATGCGAACGGACGTTCATTAGTATGAGACCGCATATGAATTGTCAAGCTACCCTTAAAAGGAGCAGAATAATTACATAAATTGCATGGGAATGGACGTTTGTTAGTATGAGACCGCATATGAATTTTCAAACTATCTTTAGAAGATGCCGTATAATTGCACAAATGGCACACAAATGAATGTTCCTTGGTGTGGCATCGTAGATGAATTCTTAACTTACTTTTAAAAGATGCAGCATAATTACATAAATTGCATGCGTATGGACGTTCGTTAGTATGGGACCGCATATGAATTTTTAAGTTATTTTTGCAAGATGCAGCATAATTACATAAATTACATGGGAATGGACGTTCGTTAGTATGACACCGCATATGAATTTTCAAACTAGATTTGAAAGATGCAGCATAATTACATAAATTGCATGGGAATGGACGTTCGCTAGTATGCCTCAGCATATGAATTTTCAAGTTACTTTGAAAAGGCGCAGAATAATTACATAAATTGCATGGAAAACGTTCTCTGGAATGGAACCGCATATGAATTTTCAAACTACCTTCGGAAAATGCGGTATAGTTACACAAATTGCATGATAATGGATGTTCCGTGGTGTGGGATCGTAGATGAGTTTTTAAGTTACTTTTAGAAAATCCAGAATAATTACATAAGAAGCACGAATATTCGTTAATATGGGACAGTATATGAATTTTCAAGTTACCTCTAGAAGATGCGGTATAACTACACAAATTGCAAGGGAATGGACGTTCGTTGCTGTGGGACCGGATATGAATTTTTAAGCTACCTTTAGAAGATGCGGCGTGTTTACACAAATTACACGCAAATGGACGTTCCTTAGTATGAGACCGTATATGAATTTTTAACTTACTTTTAGAAGATGCAGCATAATTACACAAATTGCATGGGAACGGCCGTTCGTTGGTATGGAAGCGCATATGCATTTTCAAGTTTCCTTTAGAAGAAGCAGAATAATTACACAAATTGCAAGGAAATGGACGTTCATTAGTATGGGACCGGATATGAATTTTTAAGTTATCTTTGGAAGATGCAGTATAATTACACAAATTGCATGCATATGGACGTTCGTTAGTATGGGATCGGATATGAATTTTTAACTTACTTTTAAGAGATGCAGTATAATTACATAAATTGCATGCAAATAAACGTTCGTTAGTATGGGACCGCATATGAGTTTTTAAGGTACTTTTACAAGATGCGGAATAATTACATACATTGCATCCAAATGGACGTTCATTGGTATGAGACTGCATATGAATTTTCAAGTTACCTTTATAAGATGCAGCATAATTACATAAATTACACGAGAATGGACGTTCAGTAGTATGGGTACGCATATGAATTTTCAAGCTATTTTTACAAGATGCTGTATAATTACATAAATTGCATGCGAATGGACGTTCGTTAGTATGGGATCGCATATGAATTTTTAAGTTACCATTAGAAGAAGCCGAGTAAGTACATAAAATGCACGAGAAAGGACGTTCGTTAGTATGGGACCGTATATGAAGTTTTAACTTACTTTTAGAAGGTGCAGAATAGTTACACAAATTGCACGCAAATGGGCGTTCGTTAGTATGGGACCGCATATGAATGTTCAAGCTACTTTTACAAGATGCAGAATAATTACACACACTGCATACGAATGGGCGTTTGTTAGTATGGGACCGCATATGAATTTTCAAATTACCTTTAGAAGATGCGCTATAATTACACAAATAGCAAGGAAATGGACGTTCGTTGGTATGGGATCGGATATGAATCTGCAAGCTACTTTTACGAGATGCAGAATATTTACATAAATTACAAGGGAATCGACGCTCGTTAGTATGAGACCGAATGTGTATTTTTAACTTACTTTTAGAAAATGCAGAATAATTACATAAATTGCATTCTACTGGAAATTTTTTGGTATGGGACCGAACATGGATTACCAACTTACACTTCAAAGATGTAGAATAAGCACACACAAAGCATACAAATGCGCGTTCGTTAGTATGTGTGGGCATATCAATGAGTTTTTATGGAATACAGAATTAATTACTTAAATTACACGCCCGAGACGTTCTTTAGTATGTGGCCAGGTAATATAACTTTAACTTTCTTGTTAGTGGTAGCAAAATTACACACTGGACCGTATTTCGGGATGGAATCACACGCGTGCAGCATATAATCGCGTTAAATTGCTTGTCTATCCAAAAAGTTTATTCCTATAACCTTCTACTTTTGTGCCGACTTGGTTGAATGGTCTTGAGCACATTTTATTTTAATCTCATATCCTATGCAAGTTATATAACAGATTCTACAAAACACTTTTCTTTTCAAAATCAGCTATCGATCAGGTCGTTTACATGAACTTATAAACGAACTAAGTGTAAAAGGCTGTTTGAACAATTCTTAAAACTGTCTTAATTTTAAATATATATTTTTGTAATTAGCTGGATACTAAATTATCGTATATTCTTCATGTATGCTTAAAATTTAACAACAATTAAACCAACATCGGTATAACAGCCATTTTATTAAATTTTCATATACTACATTACAGTTAAAAAGGTAGTAGATGGCGCTTGTGCTTAGTTAAGAATTTCACTGGGGTGCGAGATAGGTTTTGGGCCATCGGGAGCTTATTTTAAAAAGTCTATATTTCTAAAAACACTCCTATCAAGTGTATTTTATTTATACAGTAATTACAATAATGGTTTGACAACTTGGACGTTATGTTCATTAACGTTTTAATTAACAAATATTCAAAATTACTATTTACTAATGAGTAGCTGAACAACCAACAATGTTAAAGTTATCTAATTTATTTTTGACAGTATTATAAGTAATTTTAAATTTTTCTTTAGGGTCTTCGGCGTACTGTTGATATACTTCTTTATTATAGTGTATATCGTAAGGGTTGCGGAAATCTGAGTGTCCCAATGTTAATTCGAGAGATGTAAATTGTGTAAATTGTGTTCTTATAAGCAATTAGGGCATATGACATTAAATTGGTTATATGTTCTTTCTTATAGGTCAATCAGTCTAATTTGTTCTAATAGTGTCAAATGTAATCTTTCGATTAATCAATTTGATTCCGGGTGATTTTCTGTTATAAAATAAATATTTATTTTATGGAGTTCTAGGGTATTTTGTATGGTTTCGTTCCTAAATTCGCTTCCATTGTCTAAAGTTATTGATTCGGGTATACCATAACATGTAAATTATTGTAAAAATTCTTGGGTTACATCGATACTATTTTTTGAAGTGATGAGTATCGCTTGGCTTATTTTGGTGAATGCGTCTACGAACGATAAAAAGTTTTAAACTTCTACTACCAAAGTGTCTGTATGTAATTTTGAAAGGTTTGTCGGGTATTTTAGTTAACATTAAAAGTATTTTTGGTGGTAATCTGTCGTATTTTGCTTTGTCACATAATTCACATTGATTAATAAAATCCGTGGTTAATTCCTTCATGTCTTTAAAATAGTATCACTTTATGAGTTGTTTCAAAGTTTCATCTATTCTACGATGATTTATTTTACCTTCATGTTGGATTCGAATTACATCGTTTATTTCGTATGGGCCATCTAAAGTTATTAATTTTCGTGTGCATCTGATAATCTCGGGTTCTGAATTATTAAATAATCTAATTATAATTCGGAAAATCTTTTGTACAAATGTTCTGTTGTGAAATAAAAGTAAAAACGTTTTTTCTCTGTTGTGTACTCTTTTGGAATTTTAATTATTTGCGTCTCGTTGTCATCCTTCCTTATTTGAATTTGGAATATTTTTCTATTATCGGTTTCTTTATATTTTACCGGGTCAGGGTTGGTTAAAACTTTGGTAACTATAAATTGGTTTAGTTTTGCATCTATTGCTTTGTTTAAAATTTTAATTGCGATTTTTGGTTCTTCGTTTTGTGTTGAATGGATGGTGTCTATTTCTTCTGGGTCTTCTCGTATCTTTACCTACAACTGACTCTGTCTCTCTCGCGTTGAGTTGTATTCTGCTCAATGCGTCCGCATTTTTGTGTTTTGTCTGCTGTTACCAGGTGAAGTGTCCATAGGGTTTGGTTTGTAATAATTATTGGGGTTGTTGTTGTTTCTCGTCATCGGTGTGTTTCTGTTTGGATTTGCGCTAAAAGGTTGCTATGTTCGATTCGCGTTCTAATTGAATTTTGGTGTAAATGCGGGTTTTGTAAAAGTTAAATTAAATGTTGGTCTTGGAAATTGTCGAGGTTGATTGTTGAAATTTGTGTTGTTAAAGTTTGGATTGTTAATTCGATGGTGGTTAAATGGTGCGTTAAATGACGTAAATTTCGGTTAGGTTGGTATTTGTGTCGTCACTTGTATCATTTTAATCGGTGAGTAGTTTTTATTTGCGTTAAGATTATACATTCTATTTCTGTAGACATCACGTTTTCTTCCTCTACAATCATGTTCTTGCTTCCTCTAAATTCTGGGGATGTTGAAATTTTATTTTGTCCGATATCGTTCGGGTAACGCGTTTATGTAGGTGTCTAACGCCATTTCGTCGTAGATATTTGTCTTTATTAAACGTATGTTTGGTCGGGCTCCTCGAGTTTTAGTTTGGTAAATATTAAACTTCATACGTCCTGACATCTCATACCAAATTGATATGGTGATTGGTTAGTTTTCAATCGTAAATTTATTAAGTCCCTGATAAGACATTTGATATTTCTTTGGTCGCCGAAATATGCTATTAATATCCGTTTGTAATCGTCCCATTCTGTAAGGTCATCGCGGCTTGCAATCGATGTTAATGCTCTACCCGTCAGCTTACTCAGTATTAGGCGTAAAAGCCAGACATTGCGTTTAACGTCACCTTGTTTGTAAAATAACCTTAAAAATGTTTCACAGGCTGTAATGAAAATATCTTATAAGGCTTGGTTACCGCCGTATAATAAAATTGAATCTAAGTATAGTTTCATGTTTTCAGAATTCATCTTTGTAGATTAATTTTTCAGTTACTTTCAGTCGAGTTTGTCTTAAGTTATTTAAAGAATCACTTATCGTTACGTATATTGTATGTAATAATAATAACCTTTGTTATCATTACATCGGTTTCAGACTTCTGGTGAATAATTATTCCATTAAATTGTTGCAATAACAAAGTACATAAAATGTGTTTAATTATAAACCTTTATAAGAGATTATAAATGTGATGAGAATCAAATTTTTCAAATTTTTCTGAATAAATTATTTCAGTAATAATTGCTGTAATAAAATGGTACAAAGAACTGTTGTATAATTATACACCTTTGTTTTTAGACTTTTGTTGAGTATATTCTTACAGAAATAATAATAATAAATTGTGATAATAAAATTTTACATATAAATGGGTATATAAAATTCTCTTGTTACTAGCTAATATTAATATGCAATTGAAATGGTTAGGAAAATGAACTTATGGTACTTACAATAATTTGATTGCCAGTTCCATTAGCCTTCCTTCTTTTATTGGATTTGGTCAATTTTTGTGCTTCGTCCAATTGATTGGTTTTTGTTCCAGTTAATGAATTAAAATTCACAACCACCAGTTCCTCGATTTTTGATTTGCCAGTGCCCTTTAGGAATTCTACAATCGACTGCACCAGATAGGTTGTGGCTCTTTGGAAGTTTCTTTTAAAAAAGTATTTATTTTCAAAAAACACTTCTATCAAGTATATTTTATTTATACAGAAATTACAAAAAGGTTTGACAAGTTGGACGTTATGTTCATTAACGTTTTAATTAACAAATAGTCAAAATTACTAATTACTAAGGAGTTGCTCAACCACCAACAATGTTAAAGTTATGAAGTTTGAGACTGACTGACTATCAATAACTAATAATTACAAATGAGTAACTTAAATAACCAACAATGTTAAAGTTATAAAGTTATAAGACTGACTGGACATCATGGGCTCCTCAGGGTATTTATGCTATCTTTGCCTTTGCATCATCTTGTGGGAGATGCAGATCTCATGTGTGCGACTTCTTGATAAAATCCTTTCTCACGTTTAATTATGAACTTTTATTAACCTTTTATAATGTGTCCTTTAATTATACAATGTAACAATCTATTTCTTAAGATTTAATATTTGCATTTGAATATACATATATATTAATTTGGGGGATATGTAAATGGCTTTCGTAAAGAAGGTTCTAGTTCCAAATTCACCCAGAATGCGGTTCGAGAACACCCATTTTACTCGTTAGAGAATTTGTTAGAATGTCGCTCCAGAGTCACTCAAACTACCAGGGTCGATAGTAGGTTAACAAACGCACAACATGCGCACTGAAAGTAATCGTAGCTGTTTTGAAACGTTGTCAAAGAAACCAAACGTTTGTGAAGTATTAGTAAATTAGGATTAATTTTATTGTACAAGGATTAATTATTGTTGTACAAGTTATAGAACGTTCAAAAATATTGGAGATATATGACCCTATAAAGTAGGGGTGGGCAAAAGCCGGCCCGTGGGCCAGATCCGGCCCTTTTGCTTACTTTATCCAGCCCGTTGAAAAATTCCGCACGCATTTTTTTTATTTCTCTTTTATGCATTTTGTTGAAATCAATAGTATTAGTGTGCGTAGTGTTCATACAAATAATGAAATATATCAATAATAAATTGCTAATATTTATGTAGAGCCAGGTGGATAGGAAAAAGATAGAAGGATATAGGAAGACCTAGACCAAACTATATTAGTCAAATTATTAGAAATTAGGTTGTGAAGGGTACGTAGAGCTTTTTAGATTAGCACAGAATAGAAAAGAAGTTAGAGCTGCGTCAAACCGACCTTAAGTAAGGTCGAAAACAAAATGATGATGATGATAAATAATAGAGAGTATTATAATTTCGAACAGCCGTAATCATATCTCCACTTTAAAGTATGCAACATACTTTCATAAAGCGGGGGTCGGCTGACTACATAGAAATGAACGTGCACAGTGCACTTTCCTCACTCTTCGAGGGGCGACTGGTTGTAGCATGCGTACTGTTTATTTTGATTTAGCACTGGTCGCATACTTGTCATTTCTTTTGATACAATGTTTGTTATTTTGCAAATATAATAATAAATTGAAAAAGTGGACTTTTGTAAGTAATATTTTAAAACATTGGTTTTATTTTATTGTATTAATTAAATTATTTATCTATAGGCCTTTGTAAAATGAGTCAATCTAAAAAAAGAAAACTTGATTTGGAATGCAGAAATTTCAATGAAGCATGGCCGGTAAAATATCTTTTTACAAACATTGATAAGAAAGCAATTTGATTAGTTTGTCAGGAAACAATTGCTGTTTTCAAGGAATATAATTTAAACAGGCATTTTAAATCAAAACATCCAAAATATGCATCACTTTCTTTAAAAGAACTTAAAAATGCAGAAGAAAACTTGGCGAAAAACTTGAATAAACAACAAAATATTTTTACCAAACAAAGTAATATCGAGAAATCTACCACAAAACTAAGTTATGTTGTTGCACACAAAATTGCTAAGTTCTGTAAACCGTTTACTGAAGCAGAATTTGTTAAACGATGCATGGTAGAAGTGTCGGAGATATGTTGTCCTGAAAAGAAACATATTTTTGAAAATGTAAGCTTTCGAGAAGAACAATAGTACGACGGATCGAAAAGATTTCAGGAAATTTACTTGACCAGCTAAGAACAAAAATTGCTGATTTTACATATTGTTCTCTGGCTTTAGAGGAATCTTGCGATATTACTGACACAAGTCAATTATTAATATTTATTCGGGGCATTAACACAAAATGTGAAATTAGCAAGGAACTTTTTAGTGTGCATCCAATGAAAGATACAACTACCGATGAAGACTTCTTTATCGCTGTTGAAGAGTGTTTAGTTAAAGTAAATTTAACTTGGAACAAAATAGTAAGCATCACTAGGGATGGTTGTCCTAGTTTTTAACAAGGAAAAATATAGGCTTACTAAAACAAATCAGCGACAAAGTAAAAGAGTTGCGGCCAGAACAAGATATATTATTTTTACACTGCATTATTCATCAAGAAGTGCCATGTAGAAAAGTCTTGAAATTGAATCATGTCGTTACTGTTGTGACAAAAGTTGTGAATTTTATCCAGGGACGTGTCTTAAATCATCGACAGTTTGTTGAATTTTTGAAAAAAATTGAAAGTGACTTTTACGAAATTCCTTATTACACTGAAGTGAGATGATTTAGCGTCGGTAACGTTTTGGACAGGTTTCAATATTTGCTTGATGAAATAGTATCCTTCTTGTCGATAAAAGAAAAACTACACGATTTTCCTGAATTGCAAAATGAGGCATGACTAAACGATTTCTCGTTTTCTGTAGATATCGTAAAATATTTGAATGAACTAAATATAAATCTACAAGGGAAAAACCAATTCGCTTTCAATATGCACTCAAACGTCAAAGCATTTATAATCAAACTCAATTTATTTGCTGAAAACTTTAATAAGAAATAACAAAAATCATTTCCCCTCATTACAAACACAACGAAAATCATTGAAAAATACTGATTTTTTTAAATATAGTGCAATAACACAAGACCTGCATTCTGAATTCCAAAGAAGATTTCAAGATTTCAAAGCTGTTGAAAAACCTCTATCATTAATTAGTTAACCTTTCAATTTCGATATGCAAAAAGCTGCTGTTGAAATTCAACTAGAACTAATTGACTTATAGACAAATAATTTACTAAAAAAAAATTTTCGCTCAAACGAATTGAGTGCTTTCTATGGTGCTTTGAATACAGAACATATCAAACATTTTTTGAACTATATTCAAAAATACCTAGTTTTATTTGGTTCAACATATATTCGTGAAAGAACTTTTTCGTTAATGGTTTCCACGAAAAATAAATATCGATCACAAATTACTGGCAAAAATCTACACTCGGTATTAAGGATTGCTACAAGTGATTTGGATCCAAATTTTGAAGGAATAATATTAAATGAACATTCGAGATTTCACGTTTCGTATTAACTATTATAGTTAATGCGAAACGTAAAATCTCGAATGTTAAACATCAAACGAACAAATGAACAAACATCAAACGTTAAAATAGAATACTTATAATAAGTATTCTATTTTAACGTTTGATGTTTGTCTTTTCTTTTTATAATTCTATTTACTATTATATTTACAAAATATGTATCAATATAAATTAATTTGTATCGTTAAGATATAAATAAAACAAAATAAAATCTTTCATTAACTGATCTATTTAATGACCATCGATTTAATATAATGGATCATATTTCTTTAAAAACTACGTGACATATTTTACTGGGCACAAATCGCATACACACCCAAGTAAGACAATTTATTATTACTATTATCTATTATTAACTGTTAAATTTCTTTGTCCAAATGCTTTAAAATGATATAGTATTTTTGTCAAAAAAATTTCTTGGGCACGGAAAACTCCACCAAAAACATTCGCGTGTGCACAGCGTATGTATGCGGTATAGATCTCCGGCCCGGGAGACATTTAGAAAATTTCATTTTGGCCCGCGCTTAAAAATATTTGCCCACCCCTACTATAAAGGATAAATCTTATACATTACAACTATCTGCTGTAACAATTTTATTTTTGGTTAATAAATCCCTTCATCAAAAGTGCGAGAATAATAAGACACTTTTAATAACTTTATTGTTTGGTTAATAAATCCCTCCATCAAAGAGCGAGAATAATAAAACACTTTTATTAAATAATGTTAAAATACATTTAACAAGTAAAGCAATACGTTAAAACAGCATCTTGATTTGTTAGTCTATTTGTGGTTGGATAGCGGTGTCTTCTACAGCCATTCGCAGGCGCGTTTAGGTTTGACAACCTCTCCCTTGGATCCTCCGGTCGTCCGAGCGAGTTTGATAATCACTCGGCCATACGTGGAAGAAGAGACAAGATGTATGAAAGAACGATGACCGGTAATCTGCGTATCAATTTTGATGAGTGTGGACACATTTTTGAATAGCGGTTGGTAAAGTATAAAAGTTATTATCTTATTTAATTTGGGATAATTTGTTTAGCGCGACGAGAGACATTACTACAATCAACTATGCACTTTGGAAATATTTAATCGATTTTAAGAAAACCACTTTGTTTCACGACGTGTAAAATGAAAATTAGAAGATAGGAAATGCAATCCCTTTTGTTTATACCACTTTGTTTTACGACGTGAATAATGCAACTTAGAGGATAGGAAATTCAATCCCTTTTGTTTATACCACTTTGTTTTACGACGTGTAAAATGCAACTTAGAAGATAGGAAATGTAACCAATTTAAAGAAGATCACTTTGTGATACAGCGTAAAGATGCTACTTTGTATTTAATTCTACACCCGGAATAACTCCACGTGGCAGAAGCTGTCTAGGATGAGCTGAGTTCATACTACTTGCAGTAAACATCGCATGATGTAACAAATACCTCATCTAGGCGAGAAAAGCAGTTTTTGGTTCGTAGTTAGCTTTAAATAATTTTTCGTGTTTCAAATTAGAAACACGCTAATTTGTTCTTATGTGTAAAAGCACGAATTTGATATTTGTTTCAACTATTGCTGAGCTGGAATTTCCAGTGTCAAAAGTAAAGTTCGCTAATTTGATGTTTTAAGAAACAACACGTTGCTTCAATATAAATTGTTAGTTACAACAGGTGTTACTGACGTCACTTATTTTTGTATAGTATATTGCTGACAGATGCGTTCTTGAAAGCAAATGCTTAGAACAGCGTTAGCACAACTTTTGTAAACAAGAATATTTTTGTGATCATTTTTATTGGAAACTAAAACTAGTACTTTTAACTTAAAGAGGAAAACTTGAGTAGTAACTTTTTTATTGTAATCGGCCTGAACAGGTCTGAGCGGGTTAGAGTATCTTTGTGTAATAAGTTTACACCTTGCTGTAAAATATTTGATTATGAATAAGGTTGATAAACCTTAACTTAAAATTCACGAAGTAATTCAATTATTTATTAAATTTTGTTGCATTGCATTTTAGTTTAAAAGAGATTCTTTTTAGTAAATTATTGGTTCAGGATTAAAGTTTTTTATTTTGATCAAATATGATCAAACCTAACCACAGAAAGCTAACATCTTTAAGAGTAAATTTTTGATGCCAACTTTATATAGAAAATATCTTTTTAATACTTCTTTAAGTATATTTGCGGGACACAAATAGTGTTCCACCTTTTTTTTATTAACCTAACTATTATAATTTCTTACAGGAACAGCGTCTTATTTTATTAAGAGAGGTTTTTGTCATCGAAGGCGATCTTTCTTTCTTTGGGTCTCCACGTCCGCCCTTAGAAATATGCTATGCCATTAACGTGAATCAGTCCGGACTTGGTGGCGCCTATTTGTTTTAGTTTGAGTGTGACCTACCAACAGATTTCGACTTACCCCCCCATTTCTCATAGCTCTACTCAAGGAATAGACCCCTAGTTATGTCGGAAGACTGCGTTTCACTGGCACCCATGCGTGAGGCCAGCTGTGCCCATTCGAAAAACCTGTTTCACTGGCGCCCAACGTCTAGAGTCAGATATAGATTAGAAAAAACGTTTCACTGCTAAAGATCACGATTGTACCCTAAACGATAAGTGTTTGTTAGATAACACGAAAATGTACATAATAATTAAGATTGAGTATTAATTTTTGAGAGTATTGATTACAATAATTGATGTTTGTATTTTTTACAGATATCGCTTTGCTCAAACACTATTAAAGCATGCACAGACAGAAACAGAACATTTTTTATAGTGGTAAAAGATTTTACATCCGCTGTGTGGGACTCTTCCTTGCCGAAGCAAGGACATACCCACTAAAAATCCACTTTGGTGTCGGACGCGAGATCTTTTGTCATAGACTTTATAGGGATCCCGTGACTAGGGTACCTGGACTAGGTCCTTTACCATCGTTGCGAATTGGAAAAAGCATGGCGTTACGCGCAGTTTATTGCTTTCGGACGTCTGATGGAATCGCAGCAAAGATCATTGCTTGATCATCGCGGATTTGATGTAAACAAAAGGGATGTCGAGGTGTCCTTACGAGGATCATAACTACAAAGTGCTAAGTAGAATAGATTAACTAAAATAACCAGAATAGGGCGCTGAAATTGTCTAGCTAATGTAACAATGACAAAGTAATGAGTAAAGTAGATTAGCTAAAAGAAACTGTTCAAAGAATTTAATTATTCAATTTACAAAATGTATTCAATATTCAAAGTCTAGTTGTAATAGTATATTCATTTTATTATATTTAACTTTTATCCAACTTTTTATTTATATTGTTAGGTTTAATTCATTTTATTCATTTATGTTTACATGATCTTATCTTTATGTATAGTACAATTTCTGTAACCTTAGAAAAAAGAGTGGATCTGTTCGATTATTTAAAGACTTAACCGCATATTAAAGCACCGTCATTGACCTTCGGTAATTGGATACACTCAAGTTAACAAATTGACTTTCTAGCTCTCAATTTGGACATTATAAAGAACGACGCGAGATAGGTTTTGGGCCTCTTGGAGCGGCTTTTTAAAAAACTTCTTCAAAAAAACTTTTCTATCAATTTATATGAAACAGAAATTACAATATTAATTTTTAATTACAAGTACGTTATGTTCAGTAACGTGTGGAAATCGAAATAATTCTAAGTTGACTTTCACTATTTTAATTAAACTAAAATTACGGTGAGTAGCTGAACTACCAACAATGTTAAAGTTGTGAAGCTCTAGACTGACTGGCCATCTTGGGCTCCTGAGGGTATTTATGCTATCCCTGCCCTTTATGGGAACTGCAGAGCTCATGTCTGCTTATTTCTTTATACAATACAATGTATTACTTCTTAGTAATCTTAATTCCAATAATTGCTGTCTTATAACCTACTGTAACCTGCACCTGCAGTATCATGTTGCGTTTGGAATAAAATGTCTGTTTCCGTTCTCATGTCTGGTTTGTGAACTTTCATTAACCTTTTGTAATATGTCCTTCAATTTATACATTATAACAATCTAACTTAAGATTTAATAATTCTATTTGATTACATATATTTTGTAGCGGGCTACTACTACCGCGTTTCACTAATTTACAACAAGTAATAACAAGAATCTTTATTACTCACTGTTCACAAGTCTAATTAACAGTATATGCCTTATTTGTAGATGTTTTCAGTCCAATGAACAATGAAGCACTATTACACTAATGAATTTACAAGCACTAATATCTTCTTAAACTAACTTCTTAACCATAGGTCCATTAACAACACTAACACAATTCTTATTTATTACACTTTTGTCTATTTATGTATTCTACAAGCTGCATGTACATTAGACACATCATATAACATTTATGTATACTCTTGGACTTCCAAAAGCTCAACTACTTTTACTTTACACGATATAATTTATATTCGACATTCTGATATAGACTAACTCTGTACTTCATCATCGGTCTTATTTATACCGTGAATTAAAAAGGATGACTCATCCTCCAATAATTCCCAGAAGCTTCTTGGTCCATGGAGAATATACAGTGCTTGCGGCGTTTTGTGTGTTTGATGGGTTGCCTAATAGTAGCTCGCAACAATATCCTAATTTGGGGGATATGTAACTCGCGCAACAACAAAAACTTTATAAAACACTTCCTTTAGAGAATAGCAAAACACAACTGTAAGAACGAAGCCGGTTATGTATACCATTGAACTAAAAAGTCATTAGCGCTTACAGGAATTTTATGTAATTATTATGTCATTACAATTGAGTCCACTACAAATAATTAGCTAGTAAAAGTTTGGCCTACAGAAATACAAATAATAATTATGCCGCAATTAAACCTGGAGAATTTTACTACGTAAGAGCTACTAATAAGAAGATACTCTTGTCTCTGAGTATACAACGCATCCCTTCCTTTAGCGGTGGAGATGCGCGTGTTGTACATTACGTGTGCTATTATATAACCTTATTTGCTATAGATATGTTAAAATTGATGTTTCTTCAATAATCGGTGGTTCTGAAAAATGTAAAATGGCTTTATATCCGAAAAAATTAAGATCTTTCGTGAAAAAGTAGTTGATGTAGTATTAGAATGTATTCTTACAGGTCTGCAACCCACAGTACACGGTGTTAGTTGAATTATTGAAATAACAGGTGTTTCTATTCTGAATACCGCTATCAAATCGTATTAATTTTTTAACGATATGTAGACATGTGTGTAGTTGAAAAATTCTAATAGACACCTTCAAACCAGCTCTTTACGATAAATTCAAATTAATGGTTTGAATCGAGAGGAAACCGTTGCCGAAATCATGTAGAGTAGAATTTATTTAAGAAAAACCTGTACGTCATTTGACATATGCGCAAACCTTGAAAGTCAGTGGCTTATCGGACTTAATGATTTTTAGGGTTTTGAAAACACTCCCCTAAAGTAAATATTCTAAAATCAAGTTTTATTTTGTTGGTGGTTTAAATCACATGGCGAATACGCGAATAAGCAAGACTTAAAACACAAAAAAAGCAGAAAGGAAACTATGAAAGCGTAATAAATAAATATAGAATGTCAAAGTCACAAATACCAATTGACATTTAACAGGAAATTATTTACGCTGCTGAAATGCTGAACAAACATACCTATTTATAAACAATGGACTACTCTGACACCGTATTAGCCGTGTGCGCATGTTGACGTACAGGCTCTTCTTAAATAAATTCTTCTATACAAACTGATTAATTTGCTTCACTTTGCTCTGATTTGCTGTGACTTGCTTTGATTTACTTTTGCTGTATTTACATACTCTACTCTGTGTTTTAAAAAGGAGTGAATTGAACACCCCAATTTACAATAAAAAAAGACTACAAATTCAAATTACTAGCTGTAAATTTTAATAATCTTTAAAGGTCTCAAATACCTACAGTAAATTTTTAGAACTTAGTGTTAGCATCAATATTTACAGAAGGGGAAACCGCTTACAAGTCTTGTACAAGATTTGTGTTTCTATACAATGATCACGTATACACGAACGATAACTACCGTAGTTTATAACTACAGTAGTAATAACTACCGATTGTTCACGGGCCGTATGCACATACGGTGTTTCTAAGTTCCCCACTTATAAACCAGAGTGATACTCCCGTCTGAAGTTGTATCTACTCATATCGCCAACACAAGATTAAAAAAGTACCTTGAATTTATAGCAAAATACTTATGGTTTACTTTTTTAAATATTTGAAGGTTATGCCGAATTTCTTATGAGATGATTCCACCCCGAGTAATTGTTTGCGTATTAGCCTTTTTGCATACTGCAATAAATTTAATAAATGCTAGCACAAGACATTTCTGGAGAATAATTTTTTCGAGTCGGAAGCGTTTAAGCCAAAATATACTCGAATATTTGATAGCAACAACACCAAAGAATCAACTTTTAGACATAGGTACAGTTTTACGATTCACGAAATTCAAGAGCATTTGAATGAAAGAATGAAGTGGAGATTGGTGGAATCCAATAGTTCAAAACCATTTTAATGATGCAAATTAGATCGAAAATTTCCGTATGAAAAAATCAACATTCTTATAGTTGTGTGATCAACTACGAACGGCTTTGGAACCCCATTCAAATCATCCAAAAACTCGGATACCATTATCTTGTTACACTTTTTTTTAAATATTAATTTAACTACTCTACCTTATAGGCGGCAGAGTCTCTATAAATTGAGAGGGGTTCCTGTCTAAAATTCAAGCCCAGGGAAAATGTATTGAAAACAGCTTTGAGTACAATAGGACCCTCTTAAGAGAATTTCCAGCCAGCTAAGTTTCTTCAACTTAGGGCAGAGCTATGAGCCAGGGTCGTAGGATGTCATCATCATTAGGTCTTCAGTCTTGGAACTTGTTAGACGCGTACCATCATTGTTTCCCATCCTGAACCAACCCACACATTTCCCTGAAATTCGCATAGTCTACATCTAAAACTATCTGATCTAGGTCTACATCTACCTTTTTTTTCTATCTCTGCTTGTAATATATTCCATACTATTCCCCAAAAATGCCTTATAACGTATTCTGCCTTTCTATTTCTCTTATCTTTTTCCTCAGATATCCTTGTTTCCCTGCTATTTCTGTTACCTATTTGTTATTATCCTTGTCTGTCCATGCTATCATCCTCATACATCTGAAGCACAGCATTTCAAAAGGCGGCTACCGTTTTTCTGTCTGTGTTTCAGACTGCCCGTATTTCATAGGCATACTGTGCTGTGCTCCACACATATGCTTTCAACAATTTTCTTCTTGTTCTATGTTTGTTGTCTTTCCTCATAAGCGCTGTTCTTTCTTGTTAGATGCAGTTCGGTCACCTTCTATTGTTTTACAATTATATACCCTATTTCTCCGACCTTCAGTGGTTGTGAAGGGAGGTGGCGTCGCCGTGGATCAATGTAGTAAGCGTAAGACTACGGATCCCAAGGTTCTGGGTTCAAATCCCGACACGGCTGACTGCTTGAAAAATGACAGGTGAGCATTTTTCATAAAAATTACGCCCTCGTTTGGATGAGAGGTTAAATGGAGGTCCCGTGTGTGTGTGTGTGTGTTGTCACGCACGTTAAAGATTCCTACCTTGCTTGGAACGGCAAGGGTTCGGCAAAATTCTAAATTTCCAGGCAACAAAAACTCGCCTCCTGGCCAATGTAGTACCTACGGGTGGAGCATTGGAAATGTAAATGAACAGTTGTGAAGGGAAGAGGCGTCATCGTGGATCAATGTAGTAAGCGTAAGACTACGGATCTCAAAGTCCCGGATTCAATTCCCGACACGGCCGATTGCTTGAAAAATGGCAGGTGAGCATTTTTCATAAAAATTACGCCCTCGTTCGGATGAGAGGTTAAAAGGAGGTCCCGTGTGTGTGTGTGTTGTCACGCACGTTAAAGATTCCTACCTTGCGTGGAACGGCAAGGGTTCGGCAAAATTCTAAATTTCCAGGTAACAAAAAACTCGCCTCCTGGCCAATGTAGCACCTACGGGTGAAGCATTGGAAATGTAAATGAACGGTTGTGAAGGGAGGTAAGCAGCCTGTGGCTGCCAAGTTCCCCCAACACTTATCCATTTACCGATTTAATATATTTTCCAATATATCTTTTCGCACAGTCATCATTAGTTGCAGATATTTCGCAACCAACAACTGGTTGTTTATACTAATCATCAGATTTATCTGCGCTTATTTTTTCGTCATTAGGTTTTCCGTCTTAAAACTGGTTGGTCACGTACCTGCACTTATTTATATTCTGAGCTAGCCTACATAGTTCCCTGAAATTCTCACACAGCATGTGTATACAGCTCGTTCTCCTTCTATTGTTTTCTAATTTTATGCCCTATTTCACTGGGTCGTAGGATGGTATACGATTAAAAAAGAATTTTTAATGGACGCCACCATATCTTAATAATAACTGTAATGCCTAACAATCTGAAGATAAGATACGGAAATCTTCGAGAAAAAAAATTGTGAACAACCAACTCGTATAACAATATTACTTACTTACCGCTAACACTGCGAGCTCAGCTTGGAACGATGACCTCGTACTATCTGAAAATTTAATCACCTCAAAAAGATTTGTAGAACTAGGGCTACATTAGAGCCTAGTCACTTTATCACAAAAATAAATTCCAAAAAGATTAGCAAGTTAAAATTATCCCGCGAAAAAATTTTTTACCAATACAATATCAATGATCTTTCTTTCTACGCTACAAAAATTTTACGAATTTGGTTGCTTGCTTTTATAGAAAAATTATGGTTAACTTCGATGAAAGAAAGTTTTGAAACAACTTAGTCCACTTTCTATTGGTTTAAAGAAATATACAAATATACATTGTTTATACAAATTTACAAATATCGATGTTTTGTATCCATCAAAATATATTAATATTCAAGAATTATCTCTTATTAGTTTTAAGTATTTCAACAATTTTATTTATTAAACTTCTTTAAGAAGGATATTAAGTTAGTAGTAATCTGATACAACCTTTACTAGTTACCGAAATAGGATCTTGTTTTGGCTTACAAAATTTAATAAATGAAATGACTTATTTCATATACGATTGGACTTGAATTTAATAAACATTTTTTTTTCTTGACTGAATTAGTAAATTTCCTTATGGTATAACATAATCTGGATAATAATTATACTTAAAAAAAACTAGTTCGTACAATGTGACAAACAAAAGTAGAATTCCACCTGCTTAGTTACAACACATTTAACTTTAACCTTTTATTCTTTAAAGTTTGCGTTCTTACGAACAATTATATTACATCAAACTATTAATTTTGGAACAAAAAGGCGTAATATAATTTAAACCACTATATAAAATTTGCAAAAAAATTACATCTCTTGTAATGCTTTGATGAAACGAGAATTGAATCAGAAAACACTCACCACAAAAAAATATGTTTGCCAGATATATGAAATTTCAGTAAAAAATCAGATTTATCAATTCAAGAATGGACGTTGTACCATAGCAACTATTTGTGTGCATCACTCTAACGACAGCTGTGTGGCCTTCACCTGCGCTTAGGAAGATAAACTTGTTTTCCAGTTCACAAGTACGTTCAGGTGTGGTTTACGACAGGATGCTTTCAAAACATTTCAACGGAATCTGTATAATACTTAAACTGCAATATTCCATAACTATAATGAACTTGCAATACTCTCGCCAATAATAATTAAAATGTAGCCATACGACGTAATAAAATAAAAAGCTTGCACTACAGAAACCAAGGAATTAATTTAAATACTAAATAAAATAATTACATACCGTGATGATGTATTTCATAATTATATGTTGATCATTTTACAGGTCGTCTCTTAGTGATTGTTACTATTATAATAGGCCAAGCAATCCTTCGGGACCAGACTGTTCGCCGGTCGGACAACATGATCACGGACAACCTTTCAACATCGCAGCAAAAACTTGTCTCCTTTTTATATCCTGTTATTTAAAATGGATTCGAGTATTAAAACACTTTACTCCGCGAGCAAGCGCAAAGAAATTAATTCATGCATCAACGTGGATATCACGGTAACTGGAAGGTTATTTTAATTCCATGAACATAGATGGAGTTGTATGTAACGAATAAGCATTATTTGTAAGAAATAGAAATTTTACGCTTTTAATACCATAAAGGATCTTTATAAATAAATAATAATTACAAAGGCGTATATTAATGAAGGACGAATTCGTAATCGTTACAATCTGTGGAAACAAAAGTGGCTGTAACATTATTATATTTGGCAAGTTGTTGCGAATATAGAATGGTTGGTAATTGTTTTGGCATCCATAAAACCATAGTTGGAATGTGTGTTCACGAAGTTGTTACATGCATTACTAAAGAATTTAAGGAAACGTGTTTAAATATGCCGAATGAAGTCGAATGTGTACATGTTGCATTTAATTTTGAAAAAGAACGAACATTCCTCAACTGATAGGAGCAATAGATGGTAAACACATACCTATTTGCCAGCAGTAATTTTTTTCTTAACCATCCTCCCAAGTCTTTACGCTTGAACAAGTCCTTATGTAAGTTACTGTTAGAAATAGATATTATTATTAAAAAACACAAAACACAAATCACTTAACACGCATACAGAACAGTCTGCAATAGTTTTAGCAACAAAAAAAACAAGACTGTTCTGATATGCGTGGTAAGTAATTGTGTTTTTTAATAATAATATCTACCTCTAACAGTAACCTAACCTCAAAAAGCCAATCGCGGGACTCGTTCGAGCGTAAGGACTCAAGAGGATGGTTAAGAAAAAATTTTTTGCTGATGAACTACATTTTGCAGTTTTAAACTAAATGCCCCCGGTTGATTGTTATAGGGATTTTGTCAATAGAACGGGGTGGCCATCATCGGTATTGCAAGCGGTAGTGGATTACTCATATAGGTAAAAAGAAAATTCACATTGTAGAAGTATTTATTATTAAAGCTTGTAACATATTATGTTCTTTAAAAGGAAAATAATATGTCTGCTCTACCATACAGGCGGCAGAGCTTCAATAGATTACGAGGGGTTCCTGTTTGACGGCCAAGCCCAGGGTAAAAAGGATGTTGAATGGCTTTGAGAAAAAAGGGTTCCTCTAAAGAAATCTTCCAGCCAGCTAAGCTTTTTCAACTTAGGGCAGAGCTATGAGCTAGGGTCGTAGGATGGTATACGATAAAACAAAAGAAATTTTATTGGACGCCACCGTATCTTAATGAGAGTTTGATAAGAAACTATTCGAAGATCAGATACGGAAATCTTCGAAAGAAAAAAAATTTAGGACGAGCAACATAAACAAAAATACTTACTTTGATCTCTGCAATCTGGAATGGGAACGACGATCTCGTACTATCTGAAAATTTAACCACACCTAAACATGTTCAAACTAGGGCTTCGTTAGAGCCTAGTCGCTTTATCACAAAAAAAATTATAAACTAAATCCACTAGTCAGAATTATACTTTCAAAAAAACTTTTAACTTCAACACCAATAATATCTTTCTTCAATACTACAATTTCATATTTATAAACTGTTTGCTTCTGTAGGACAATTACTTCTGACTTCAAAGAAAGAAAATTTTATGACAACTTAATATTTTTTCTATTGATTTCTTAAAAAAATATGTATATATACATCGTTTATAGAAAACTTATCTATATGGAGACTTTCGAAACAGTTCCGTTATTACGGTTTAATATAAATCTCTAAGCATTCGTGGAATATTTTTTTAAAATTGCTTAAATTACTTCAATTCTCCACAAGAAATATATGACTTTTATTTTATGTTACAGTGACTTCATGCTACTAGAATAGGATCCTGTTCAGTGTACAAGAAACAAATTAAATATTCTAAAAAAATTTCGCAGGTTATGGCTCTATAGTTTTAATAGCTATCTTTAATAAAATCAAAGGTCAAAGAAAAATACTTATTGTCGATATTGAGCTATACTTCAGGTGTACTATCACATGTGTTATACACAATAAATTGGCAAACAATTCTTATCATATCACATGTTTAGTAAAGCAAACCTTTTAATACAACTTTGTAACTTCAAACATAATCTTACAAAAATACCTTGAAAATATTAAGGTCAATTATACCTTATCCAAATACTAAATTTGCAAACTAAATTTTACGTGAAACAAATTAATTGATCTATGAACCTTTGCAAAATTTCGAGAATTAATTTTAAACAAACTTATGTATAGCTTCTTCAAAAATTATTCGTGCATTTTAAATAAAAGTTCCTTGAAAAGAATATAGGCATAAAAATATTTAGATGACTCACCGCTGGCTATCTGTTTGGCGGCCGGTTTTCCTTCTTTTAAAAATTTTTTTTAAACATCTGCGTCCCTATTCTTATAGTTGAACGTGGTTGACGCAGAGGTCCGAATTTGACCTTCTTACAAACTAATCCCATGTGAGGGTTTCCACTTTCCTGCCTAGCAACAATTAAAGCTACCTTCCAGTCTCGTGCTTGCCTTATGGTTAACGATTTTTTTTTTTATAATACTTAATTTCTATTGCTCTATTGCGTGTAACTTGAATTTAATATTTTAAAACTCCGAATTAAAATTGTCTTCATATTCAATAATTGGTAGTTTAATCTTTAAAACTCTAAACTAAAAAAACTTGCGCTGAAATCAAACGAGAGAATAGAATTTTGAGGTGAGCTTGCGAAATATTTTCTTACCGTACAAACATATTTACAACCTATTCTAGGTCGATGCTGCCACCAAAACTAAACTCATGGTATACGTTGACTCAACTTGACTATTCGTTGGGGCGGCATGTTTAATTAAAAACCTGCGGACCCTGAATAATACTGGTATTCGGATTACATCTGATATCATAATAACTTTTTCCACGAGGCGATGTTAACTATCCAAGCATGCGCCGGGAAGGGGGATATTGAATCAAGGTACAAGCAAATAGAAGTTCACTTAAAGTTTACTTTGGCTATTCTAACGTAGATGGCGTACTATGTATGAATTCATAATAAAAAATTTCAATAGAAATTTAATATTTATTGACTAGGTGTATTGAACTAAATTGTATATTTGAATAACAGTAAATCGTAATTGTTACAAGCTATTATAATAATTACAGATTTAGAAACATAAACTGCCAAGCACCAGGTTCATTTCACGATGCTACTGTATTGAAAAGTTCTGGTTTATTTAAAAACTGGGAATGTATAATACCGAAGGTAATTTTATGATAGTTAAAACAAAATTTTATTATTTGCGTTGATTTTTTAGAATATAAGCGTAGTAAATGGTACGAATATACCATGTATGATTATAGGAGATCCAGCATAACCACTGTTACCATGGCTTATTAAAAGTTTCACCAAAACAACACAATTATCTGCTGCAGAGGAATACTTTAATGCTTATTTAAACTGTGACCGGGTATGTGTGGAAATAGCTTTTGGTAGACTAAAAGCCCGCTGGATATGTCTATTAAAACGCATTGATATACATTATACATTTGTACCTCATGTAATATCAGCATGCAGCATTTTACACAATCTGGTGGAGACTAAAAAAAAGATATTTATAAATGCACTGTTAGAAGCTGTAAATGAAGCAGATATAGAATATGAACAACCATGTTCAGTTGGAACGAGTACGAGATAGTTGTTCGCGCGAGAAATATTAAAATTCATATTTAATTTTACGTTTAAGTCGTGATCGTGTATTTAAAACTTAATCGTTGTTTCCCAGTTGATACCGATAAACAATTATCTGTGCGCATATGTAAAACGACAGTTTCCGTGGAGTAAAAACGTGCTTGTGTTCGACATTATAACGTGCAGTTATCACAAATCTATGTTTGCGTTTCGCTACTAAAATTATGTGTTAGTGTAAATACTCCTGTCCTTTTTTCCAATTTCCTACAACATTCTAGAAGATCGATACAATTGCACCTGTGCTGCTTCAACTTGGTAAGGGACGTTTTTTTACCTTGACTTTATTAAATTTACGTACATTAATACAGCTCCGTTTCGGTGGTACGCTACATCGAAGGAAAAAACCATTACATTTCGTACGATAACGGGGTTGTATTAACAATAGTTACAGTGCAACAAATATTAGAAACTGTTTGAAACATTATCTTTATGATCATTTTCCCTTAAAAAAAACATTTCATTGCGTGTTTTATGTATTTAAAGTGTAAACATCGTTTAAACATAACATAAATTTCGTTTTTAATGAGTGTAACTAAGCGTCATGGGCATCGGTTTGGCTTAAATGACATTAACATTTGACATTGACATATTCTTTATTGAGTTACAATTACAAATCTCTACTCTTAATCTAATTGGTATTTGAAATTTAAATTTGGAAAAAAATTTACATTTTTAGTCTGACTAGTGCGTAAGAGTTTAGTGTTATCTTGCTGTCCTAAAGACAGTCGACTTAAGATACTTCATTTATAAATTAACTATGCTAATCTATAACCACTGTCCTCGGTCTTCTGTACTTCATCGGTGCGGTCTCGTCGTAGTCCACGGCTGTCTTGATGAGGGGGTTGTCGCGAAGAGCCATTCCGTCGAAGGTTTTCCTTGCAGCTGCCTTGATGAATTCCACCATCGTTAAGATGTTGACGTCGGAGTGGAGCTGGTCGTTCCTCACGTACCATGGGGCGTCGAGTGCCATGCGCAAGTTCTTCGATTGGACGGTTTGCAGCCTCTTGATGTGGGATTAGGCTGCGTAGCCCCGCTGCCGATGCGTAGGTCAGGGTCGGTCTGATGATAGTCTTGTAGAGCCTGTTCTTGTTGGCGATGTCGAGCTGACTAATTCTGTTGAATAGTGGGCCCAGGCTGACTGTTGCTGCGTTGGGTCTGGAGGCGGTGTTGGCGATGTGGGTTCTCAGGTGAGTCTTCGGTCGATGGTTACTCCCAAGTACTTGGCCTACGTCTTCCACGGGATGGCCTCGTTGAAGATCACAATGTCCATGTCTGGTTGGGGCTTAAATGCTCGACTTAATAAAGTGCCACTTAAGTTGTCAAATTTGCACTGTTTAAATGCCATTAACCTCTCCTATAACATAATGTAAATTTGACAACCTAAGTGACACTTTACCAAGTCAAACATTTAAGCCGAAGCGGTGCAAACAGCCCTAAAAGTACTGCAACTGAATACTTATTAAATTGAATATTATTTCTACGAAAATAGTACCACTTTTAATCTCATTACACACTATACTACTACAAATTAGAAGGTCCTGCTCCATACGAAAAGAATAAATGCGGTGCATACGCAGGTTCCGGCAATATACGTTTTAATCCTGTTAACAACTGATTAGTCGTTTCTTGTAATAATTGTTTTTGCCCTTCTAAGATCTGCTGTAGCATCGAACTTTCAAATTGCTTGCTCAACGAGTTTGATAATAAACTGTTCCTGACGTTCTTGCAACTGTGTTGTATTTTCCTTAATGCAATTTGCCTGTTCTTGTAAAAGCTGTTGTGTTTTTTTCATACTCCAAAAACGTTTTCTAGGTGTAGTCTTCTTGAACATGGCAATTCATGTTGGGCAGTATCATCGGTTAAAATGATTTCGTCTGAATTTTTATTCCCACAACCTGTTCCAACGCAGAATTTACACATTCCTATGTCGTCATTCGTTTCATCAACATCTGGTGTGTTTTCATTTGATACAAGCAAATAAATTGAGTAATTCTTCTTGTATGTATTTGAAACTTACCTGTGGCAAAATATGAAGGAGTAGAATCTTTTCCGTCTTGGGTATGGATGAGCCGATTTCCTATCAAGGTACTCATTTCTTCATAATACATAAAATCCTTTCGTCGATTATCCCCACCACTTGTATTAAAATTTTTTTAATATCATAGAATTGACCTGAAACGTGCATTGTACACACACTTTACAAATCATAAGTAACTACTCACGTCTTAAAGTTTTGAAACGAATTTGCATTTGTTTAATGGTTTTAAAATATCCCCTTTCCTACATTGGATCAATTAAATCCGAAAATATCTCTTCGGATCTAAATTCCATCAAGAGATTTTAATATCTGACGTTCCTTAATAGGTGTAAAAAATATCTGGTTTCGTCGACATCGCATGAAATGCGTTATTGAGACATAACTGTAAAGATAAACTCATTTTTTATTAATTTGAAGCAGTAAACTATTATCTTCAATTAATAATTAATATGAAGTTAGGCGTATATTATTTAGAAACATTTATTTCAAACCTATTAGGTTGGTCAACTGGGTATTAGCGCCAACGAACCGTATACATGGTATTTTAGCACGGTAGTTATAAATATAATGATGTTGAAGAAGAGTAGTAGACTTATAAATCCGGGTGTCATGAGGTGTATACACGGAGCTTAACACCGTAATTTATTACTGCCGTAGTTATAACTACGGTAGTTATCGTTCGTGTATACGTACTCAATGATTTACCTAGATTGGCTATGATTTGATTTAATTTGCTGTAATTTACTTTTATTTCCTAAATTTTGCTGTGATATTCTTTGATTCGTTCTAACTTCATGTGATTCGCTTTGATTTGCTGATTTGTTACGATTTGATGTGATTTGCTGTGACTGTATTTTCATGCAATAGTCTGTTACTAAATATGAGGAGTAATTGAACACATTCAATTTACAATAAAAAAAGAACACAATAAGTGAATAGCTGTAAATTTATGTGACGCTTTCAAAGTTGTATATACTTACAGTATACTTTTATCACTTGGTGTTAACATCCTTATTTACCGATAGAGAAAGTGCTGACAAAATCTTGTACAAGATTTGTTTTTTGATAGAATGATTTGTTTCGATTTGCTGTAATTTACTTTGATTAGTTCTAATATTGTGTGTTACCTTGATTTGCTGTATATGGTTGCATTTGCCCTGATTTGTTGAGATTTGCTGCTGATTTGCTAGCTCGTGTACAAAATTTGCTTCTGCGATTTACCCCTCGGTTACAGTCTTGTAAATTATCTTTCTCTAATGTTAGTCTCTTAAGTTGCATTAAAACGAGCCTTGGTTTGTAAGCGAACGCTTACAATATCTCAAATATTATCGTGGTTGTGTTACTCTTTTAAATGATTGGCGGTTACCAACTAGCCTAACAAAAGGTGCGATACGTGCACAGAATTTAAAAATGTTTTCCAAATATAATTTACATTTGAAATTAAACAATATAAGTCAATCAAATAATATACTACTTACCACATAATTTATTTGCATATTAGCGACTGTGTATTAGATAATTATTCTTTTATCTCAGCTGTTCTCCATGGGTTATAAATATGGCCGTTTTAGTTTAGAGTCAAGAGCGAACTTGGTTTCTTTTCCTAAAACATGAATGGAAACTCAAAACGAGGTACGCGATAGGGAATTAGTAGAGAAAGTCCTTCATCACGCTGTTTGCAATTACTACCGCATCTGTAGTTACAGCTAGGGGGTGTATGTCATGGATGAATCATAGCGGTTGCCTGCTCAACGACCTCTCTTACACCGTTCTGATTGATCCGGAAAACAACATGTATCTATTACGATCCGTGAGAATTAAATTTAACATTCTTTTTTCACGACAAAAAACTATGAAAACACAAATGTAATTCACACAACCCAGTTTTACTAAAACTCTATATTGTACAAATATGTAAACTAAACTAGATTAATAAAACATTGAGAATGTTTAGCGCGTACCAGTTGTAGGGTACAAGCTTAGTTTCATTTGAGTAGTTATTTTGAAATTTCGTTGAACTATGTTATGAATTCTAATGGTCTAATAGTCTAACCTCGGCTGCCGATTGCCAGGACACGTGCTGGAATGCGGACTTTTCAGTTTCTGATTTCCGGCTGTCAACGGTTAGAAACTGGAGGAAGAAGCAGTCCCATGACACCACTACATACAGACAAACACACACATACAGTTTCGCACTCGCACACAAACATCACCTCAACAACAATAAATTTGCATTTTAACTTTCAACAACGGGTCAGGTCTGTTTTAATGTCTTGGGTAACAAACTAATAAGAAATAGTTTATTTAAAAAATCTAACCTATGCTCCTGCTTCTGCATCAAAAATCTAATAATGTTTTGTAACTGCTTATACCTTTACGAATACGGTCCGCACGTCCTCTTGTTCTTATTGAATACGAGATGGTACTGCTGGCGCAGCTGGTTTGTTTATAACCCGATGGGAAGGAGGTAGTTTACGCACGAGCGTCTCACGGCAGTAATGCCGTGGCTGCAATGAGAGGTTAGGTTACTGTTAGAAATAGATATTATTATTAAAAAACAAAGAATAACTTAAAACGCATATCAGAACAGTCTGCAATAGTTTTAGCAACAACTGTTTCGATATGCGTGTTAAATGATTTGTGTTTTTTAATAATATCTATTGCTAACAGTAACCTAACCTATCATTGTAGCCACGGCATTACTGCCGCGAGACGCTCGTGCTTACGCAAACGTCTACGTTAGTTCCAGATGGAATGTCTAGAAATTGTGTTCAATACATGTCTCTCGTTCTCGCCGAAAACGTGTACACTATCGACGTCTTCCCCTAGATATTCCAATTTTTATATTTAATTTCGTCAGAAAATTCTTTCTAGTATATGAACGTATGAACACGTCACTAAGAGAAGGGTTTTGAATCATAGGTTAGACAAGTTACTATAGATAAGCCACTTCCATACTAAGGTTTGTTTTTTTATTGATGCGCCATCTGTTGGATTGTGTTACCCACTACCATGTATCTTGACTAAGGTTTGCATCCATGCTAACAAAAATGGTTAAAAACCTTACTAGGAAATATGACATGGATTCATGTAATATTGACTTTTGTAGAAGCTCAAACTAAAGAAAGAAAATCGTTATAATTGCTTGTATTTCTATATAGTGGTATCTATGCTTAAAAAGTTTAGAGCAATTTTTTAACATGGATACAACAATATAAAAATACAAGCAATTACAAGGATTTCCTTTCTTCATTTTAAGCTACTTCAAAATTCAATACATATGGCTTAGTACAGTTTACCTCTGTAATTTATACATACTTAACATTAGTGATAAAACAAGACTACCTGTAGTTGTTTATTGTAAGATGGTAGTATAGCTACAAAGGTGTTTTCAAAAAGTTTATTTATTCACAAACAGAACAAACAATTTTAAAATACACATATAAATCTAACTTTTTAAATATCGTGATAGGTATTTGAGATGCCATACCCTAGGATTAACTACAGAATTCTAAATTGTTATTTAAATTATTTGGCTAAATGGAAATAATAGAAATCACTGATTTCATATTAAATCATGTAAAATAACTACCATTGGAACACTGCTGTAGTAAACATTGAACCGTTGCATATCCTTAGTAGGATTTGGAAAATGGTGTCTGATGACAGTTCTATTAACACAAGTAGGCACGCAACAAAAAACATATTCACCACCCATGACGAAACTACAAAAACATCAAAATCAATACTATTAAAGATATAATTAAGAAAAAGTTTAAATTATCTAAGGTATAAGTTTAAACCAACAAGCCTACTAAAAATTTGAAAATCGTTTTCACTGCAATTATAGGAATGGAAAAATATATTTAATTAATTTTAACAAAAAATACATACCTTTTTACACACAAATACGGTTGAAATAATTACAAAAGCGTAAAAGCAACAGACCAAATAGAGAAATTTTTAACAAATAAATATAAAACATGTAGCATAGTTTTAGATACCTGTAGCCTGGCGTGGCGTCTAAATTTAGATCTAGGGTTTTTAAAATTACTTAGGGACCCTAGATTTAAAACAGCGCCATCTGAACGGATTGTGTTACCATTAAAATTGTATTATCAATGCTGTGCTTAAAGTGACTACACCCTGGTTTTGAATCTAGCTACAGGTTATAAACATTCACACGCACATTAGACACTGTTTATTAAACTCTGCAGCATATTCGTAAGCATTCGTTTGGACACAGTACACGTGGCTCTTCTGCAAGCTCGAGGAAGGTTTGAAATGCTTTACAAGCACGCACCAAGGAATGATCCTATGTGTGCGATTTATATTGCCATTCTACACCTCGGGAGCGCGATCTGAAACACATACATTTTAAGAAACGACGACCATTGAACTGTAACTTCAGCTATAATTCTACTTGGCATAGTAGTTTACACATACATAAAAAAATCATTCAAGTACATTCTGCTTCACCAAACATTATTTTTAAAACAATATGCGTACTCATAATAACCAACGATTATTTGTATGTAATTTCTGTAATTATTCTACAAATTTGAAGAATGTTTTCAAATTTCATATGCGTTCGCATACTAACGAACAACCATTTCAATGCGGTATTTGTGATTATACCTCATCACAAAGGTCTTGCTTACAAAGCCATATGCAAACCCATATTCACGAAGGACCTTTTGCGTGTAATTTATGTAACTATTCCACAAACCGGAGAAATGCTTTAAAGATTCATATGCGTTTGCATACTAACGAACGACCGTATCAATGCAACGTTTGTGGTTATTCTGCAACTGTCATTAGTCGTTTGAGAACTCATATACGGATCCATAGTCGTGATCGACTATTTGAATGCAATCTATGCAATTACTCAACACCGGATAAATGTAATTTGAGAAACCATATGCCTATACATTCTAACGAACGACCATATAGATGCAACTTTTGTAACTATACTACAGCATGGAAAAAGTGTTTAGATTACCATGTGTATACACATAAGCAACCAGCGTTTGCATGCAAACTATGTATTTATTCTGCATCAGACAATAGTAAGTTACAAATTCATATGCGAACACATACCCTTGAAGGATTGATATCGGAAGAATGTAGTTTGCAACGTGTGCGTACACATACAAATGTACTACCTTTAGCACGCAATCTATGTGTGTATTCTACGTCAGAAAAACATAGCTTAGAAAATCATATGCAAACCAATAATAATCAACGACCTTTTCCGTGCACTTTGTGTAACTACTGCGCAAAATGGAAAAAGGATTTAAAAATCCACATGCGTTCCCATACTAAGGAACGACCCTATCAGTGTAATATATGTGGACAATCTACAACTATTAGCAGTAATTTGAAAGCACATATGCAGACTCATAGTCGTGAACGATTATTTAAATGCCACCTCTGTATATACTTAACGTCACAAAAAAGTAGCTTAAGAAGACATATGCGTACACATAAACGGCCATTTGAATGCAACCTGTGTAGTTATTCTGCATCAAAAAAATGCATCTTGCAAAACCATATACAAACTCATATTAACAAACAACCATTTGCGTGCTATTTATGTAACTATTCCACAAATCGGAAAGATGTGTTAAAGATTCATCTGCAATCGCATACTAACGAGCGACCATATCAATGTAACATTTGTGGTTATTCTGCAACTGTGATTAATCGTTTGAAAGTGCATTTACGAACTCATAGGCGTGAACGGCCATTGGAATACAATCTATGTATTTACTCAGCATCACTTAAACAGTAATTTGGGAAGTCATACCCGTATATATAGTAACGCAGAGTTACTTGTATGCAACTTTGTGACTGTGTCGAGAAATGTTTTGAAGTACCATATGCGGTCGCATAAGTATAGTCCATTTGCATTAACTTTAAGATGGCGTCTCAACTGATAAGATTATACATTGTCAAGTTTAAATTCTAATATATATTTACTGAACGGTATACCAATATACCATAGGCAAATATCAAACGACAAATGCTTCGATTTGCAAGAGAAATTGGTAACAATTCCGTACAGAACTGCCAAGTGTTATTGTATGAAATGACAGTATCCTTTAATCGCAATTCTAGATATTTATTTGTATACAGTTGTGGACTCTTAGTAACACACATTTGACGTCATCCCAAAATAAAAGCAATGGACTACAACAAGCATTTTCATGCAAAGTATGCTTTTATTCTACATAAAAAAATAGTTAGTTGCAAGCGCATATCCGAACATATAGTTCCGAATGACCATTGAATGTAGTCTATAATAATTTTGCATCAGAAAAACTTGCAAGAATAAAACATAGACATACACATATCAGAGAACGACCATTTGTATACAATTTATGTCATTCTTCTCTAGCTAGGAAAGTTAGTCGGAAGTTTCAGATTGTGTGATGCTAGAGAACAACCATTTTCACGTAATCTAATGCGGTAATTATGTTTCATAAAGGTGTAATTTGTTTCGTACTATCAAATGATCATTTCCGTGTCATTTATGTGATGTCGTAATTTTCCCATATTAAACTATGACCATTTGTATAGGCTTACTCTGCCTTACACAGCAGATGAGTAAAAATGGATGCGATTAAATTGTCATTTGTCGTTATTCTGCATCCTAAAGAAGTAATTTGAATAAATATATGTGATTACATCCTATAAAATGACTGTTTCTGTACTTATTGTGATTATTTCGTATCACTCAGAAGTAATTAACAAAACCCATTTCAACACTTGTAATAAATTATACACATGAAATGTTCTTCATGACTTTATCAACTACGTATATTTACAAATCTGGTTTGGATATGTTTCTCCGATCATAAAAACAAAATCTTACAATTATTTACACCAAATCAAAGTACAAAATTGTGATTAAACTTTTAAAATCTTCCTTTTTATTATACATTTATAACAGGTATTTTTTGGAAATATGCTTGTACAAGAAATGACCTATTTATGTCTTTGGTACCATTATAAAGAATTAATTTTAAGCACCGTTTTGAACGTTTTACAAGAATAATCTTCTGAACATAATTCTATAATTTTCTTACTACGTATTAGAAAGAAAAATAGGGTGGTGATAATTTTCGAAAATAAATTTATGAATCAATATACGTTTAAAAACAAAGGCATTTATCTACGGGGAAAATTACAAGAAAATGAAAATTATTTTGATAAAGAAGAACGAGGAAAAATATTCTTTTCATTAACAAGAAGTAAAAATGTAGGCATTCGTGAGAGATCGCACACGTAATAACAAAGTAAAAGGTCTCCAATCGAACCAAACATATTAATTGATAAAGAAATCAACAATTAAAGGAACACAATAAAAAACAGCTAATAATTTATGATAAAAATAAAGACAAATTAATGGAAGCAAACATGCTACACAGAAGCCACCACTTTTGTTTAGTAGAGAAATTACACAACAAAGATTATGAAAATTCAAAAAAATTAAATTAAAATCATTCAAATTAACTATCGCATATGAAGAAGAAACTGATAAATTTTAACATTGTTATGAAGGAAAGACACTATTATTTAGAATTAATAAAAAGCATAAATATAAACAAGCATGTTCATGAAATAAATGAACAAAGATATGTAATAAAAAGCTACCAAGGCACTTGAAATAAAAAAGCAATTAATGTAATGTATAAATGACAATAAACATCAGAAAAAAGTAAAGTAAATGCGCTTTATAAAAAAAGATGTAAAAATAGAACAGCAAGATATTAATTTATAGGAGACTGCTGAGAATTAGTGTGGCTTTTATAACGAAAACCAAACAAGAATTAAATATATTACCAGCAAACTTATATGAAATTATTTTAACAAGTGATACACGCGCGCACATACGTACACACTCTTCTCTTCCTTTCACTCTCTCTTTCTCTCTCTCTCTCACACACACACACACACACACACAATTTCGTATTCATATTTCTTCGTCCCTTAATAAGTCATTCATTAACTTCAGGTTCAATACAAACTTCAGACTTGCGTACAAATTACTTGACGCTTATTTTTGACACTTAAAGCGGCTTTATATCGTCACCCAATATAGTACCTTTGGGTAGAGCATTGAGAATGTGGCCGCAAGTGTAGCGGTCATTACTCAAATTATACAGCTTTATATCATTTCCGATCTTTTCGTGCACCACGTAGCTAGCTTTCGAACACTATCTGTTTATTCTTAGCCTTGAGCGATGTAATCTTTATCTCTTATGTCGCTTAAATCAGAGTCTGCGTGTTTATTTTTTAAATATTGAAGCATCTTCAAACAGAATGGCGGTGAGCTTGATGGTTTACTTGTTATTAGTTTGATTAAGTAGGCGATGCTCAGGTGATGCTGGTTCGTAGTGCGGATAAATGGTCTTTCACGGTGTATGATGACGCTGGCGAAATCGTTTCTAAAAATAATTTTTAAGGTTTTGGATTTTGCGTAAAGAAACCTTCAAACGATTTCCGATTGTGGATTTTTCTGCTTATAAAGGTTTCTGGACTCTACTGTAACAGAAAGATTAACTTTCCAACTGTTGGAAATTAAAGACGAAATTATATTTATACTCCGTTGCTTTTGAAAATGCGCTAGTGAAATAGGCGCGCATTTGCATTTCTTAATATTATACATTTCTGTTTGTTTTGCACTTAATGACGCTTATATTGTGGTATCCAACGTAAAAGTGTAATATAGTCAATGTAAAAAAAATAAACAAATAAACAAGAAACATATGTATTTGTTATAGATAAAATATTCCTAGAAAATATTTAAGAAATTATTAAAACAATATAAATATATATACACCTTCGTAAAAAAATTAATAGAAATCCATTTATAATAATCTATGTTATTAAATCCAAGTTAACAACAATAAATTTGGAAAATAAAAAGAGTATAATAAGGAAACTACAAATTCAAGAAAGAAATTAAATTGAAGATAAATTATTTAAAAAGGTAAAATTCCAAAAAATACATAATAAAGCTAGTAATTTGTACAAAACCATCAAAAACTAAAAAAATTATCAAGTAGAACTTCTCAAATTACGTTTACCAGAATTTATCCAATGCTAATACCTCGACACCACCATGTCACGAAGCTACTTGTCTATTATTATTACGAAAAATTTCTACATGCTAACCACGAAACAGTTGTAAATGAATTGTGTCAACTGTGTATAATTCCACAACTGCGGGTTGTTTTAAATCAAATTAGATGACTCGACTTCTTGCATAAAAATTATCTTTACAACTTTCTTTGAAACCTATATATGTTTCTGTGTTTTTACATTCCTTAAATGTTGTTTTAAATAGTATTTACGACTGTCTTTTAAATAATTCAAAAGTTATCTTGGAATATAATCATCACCATGGGAATAAGGGGATTAAAAACTAAGATTGAAAGGGACAAATGTCAATTCAACACTTGAAATATTATTTATTGAATTGCTTTGAATGTACTGTAGCGGGCTACTGTTAGCGCGTTTACCAATTTAGAACAAGTAATAACAAAAGTTTTTATTACTCACTATTAACAAGTCTAATTAACAGTATATGTCTTATTTATAGACATTTTCAGTCCAATTAACAATGAAGCACTATCACACTATTTAAACTAAATCCTTAACCATAAATCTTCTTAACACCACTAAACACTATAATAGTTTATTTATTATCCTTTTGTCTAATTATGTACAAGCTGGCGGTACAATATGCACGTTCACATGACACTAATTTATATTTACTATAGAACCTTCAAAACGTAATGACCAACTAACGTATATATATATATATACCCTAAAATTAACTATATGATTTATAGTCTGGTTTTTGCTCGAATGTCTAGACTTCTGTAGACTACACTTCGGTTATGCAACTTGCGTGTTTGACGAGTTGCCTAATAGTTTGTAACACTGCCACCTCTCTAAAACCGTTACGCCCCGTAACTGTAAAAACATTTTGACGCCAATTTGATGTATGATGACAGTATCGGCAGCTATCTCCTCCGGTGCATCCACTACGTCGTTGGAAATAGCAGTCAACATACCAACATAATTCCTTGTGTTAACCAAACTGATAGTTTACTAATTGGAACTGTAAAACATATTGAAAACACATCGATGCGTTAACCAGTAGTTAACTCGAAGATGAGGGTTGACTAACCAAAAAGTTAACTACTGATTGAAAAACCGGCCTTAAGTCTAATTAACAGTATATTCCTTATTTATAGATATTTTTCCGTTTAATGAACAATAAAACACTATCACACTCATGCTATTTACAAACACTAATATCTTCTTAAACTAAATCTTTACCCATAAGTCTTCTTAACAACACTAACACTACTATAATTTGCATATGCATGTTCACATAACACAAATTTATATTTACTACAGGACCTTCAAAACTAACTATACACGATATGATTTATATACGAAATTTGGATATAGACTAACCGATGTACACTCATCACTGATCTTATATATACCCTAAAATTAAGTAGATGATTCACAGTCTGGTGTTTGCTCGAATTTTCTAGACTTTTGTAGAATACACTTCGGTTATGCAACTTGCGTGTTTGACGGGTTACCTAATAGTTTGTAACCATACAGTTGGAGGAGATTTACAGTTAAACACATAATAGTAAGTCAATTTGAATATTACATTTCTTGTACTTAAGAAAACTATTTTAAATTTGTAATAAACTATCTACACTTGCAACTACTGCACCGGAGATTTGTTTATTCACTAATTAGATAAAGCGAGAAATCTCGTCTTTATAAGGGCATACTTATTTGTGCACTTTTCAACAAATCCACTTTCCTTTTTTGCGTTCATGATCTTATCTTTATATATATATATATATATATATATATATATATATTGCAATGATAATAGGGTAGTTTGGGGGTAGGTTAAGCCATGGGGGTCTTAGAATAAATAGAAACGATTTCCACTTTAAGAAAGGCACACAATTCCAGAAATTATAAGAGTAAATCGATCACCCTACATATTGTTAATTGAGAGCACACTGTAAATAAAATACACGGGATTAAATGCATGAGAACATAAAGATGTCTAAGAGTAGTTTACAAGTGAAGATAGAATTTTAAAACGCAACAAATTGCATCAAAATTAAATCATCGAGAAACCTAGATGAATTGGCTTTGCAAAGATGCTACAATTGCGTTAAAAATATCATCGTACACGCATTCTAATAATTCATTATTAGAAAATCGTACGTGACAGGAAGAAATCACATTTGTTCAAAAATCCAATATTCTGTAGAAATAAACAAGCACCAGGCTATTCAGTTTAGATAATAATAAATAACAAACATTCGAATACGTGAGTTAATAAAAGGCAAAAGTTGGAAATTACCACGATATGTGGGGGGAGTACGTGACAGGTAAGGCATGCATTAAAAGATTTGAACTAAATAATTGGTGAAAATTCCAAGGTATGCGAGATAAAGCGAAGTATCGTCCCAGAACGTAAATAAACCAATGAAAAGCAGGTGGAAGTACGGCTTATATATACGATAATGACGAAACGACAAGTTAGTCTATATTCAAACTGGGCTACGACTATGTTCAAAAGTGTTAAGAATTTACGTAACCAGTAAAGCAAAAATTAAAGTAAAATTAGATTTAAAAAGTGTGAGAATTTATGCAACGAAAATAAGCCGATCTATAAATAGACGTAAGTAAAACGACTTAATTAAAAAATCAATTTCTAATATAATTGTGTACAAATACGAACATCCTAGAGAATTTTTGAAAATTGAGGAAGAAGTTGAGCCAGAAATAAAAGAAAATTTTTGTTTGCCAGTAGTAGATGTTAAAATGTTTGAGCAAAATTTAGGAACGTTGTTGGATTCAGGGGCGGAGGCGAGTTTAGTATCCGAGGAATTCGTCAATAAATTTAAAGAAAAGGTGTGTGACAGGATTATGCCGATAAAAAGAAGTCATCTGGTAGCGCCGAATAAAAAACGATTTGCTGTAGTAAATAGCGTAGTAATTTTAAAAGTAGAGTTAGGTTCAGTAAGCTGTGAGCAGGAATTTATAATTGTACCTGGATTGAAATTTAAAGAAATATTGGGGGTCGATTGTATGGTGAAGTTAGAAGTAATTATAGATATGGAGAGGAAGGTAGTTAGCATTAGGGATAGGATATTGCTCTGGAAGGCAAGTTATGAGATCACAGAGGATGACATGGGGTTATGTGTTAATGTTATGGAGGTAGATGAGGAAGAAGTGAAAGAGATCGACACCATTAAGTGCCCGGAAGAAAAGTTAGGGGAGGTACAAGAATTATTACAAAAGCATTCAGAGTTAGTATGGGTAGAGGCAAGCACAGCGTTAAATTATGAGCATGTTTTAGAGGTATACAATTCTGAACCATTCAATGCAAAAGTATATCCAATACCGGCAGCATGTAGGGAGCAAGTGAATCAGGAGCTGACTAGAATGTTGAATGATGGCATAATCGGGTTTTCGAATACGCATTGTATAAATCCGTTAGTTGTGGTTAAGAAAAAGGATAACAGTATTCGTTTATGTTTGGATGCGAGGAAGATTAATCAGAGGACGAAACCACAATTCCATTGTCTACCGTCCATCGACACACTTTTGGCTAGATTAAGTGACAAATTTATATTTAGCAAATTAGATTTAAGGAATTCTTTCTGGCTAATTCCATTACACAAAGAATCTAGAAGGCATAGGGGGTTTTCCGTAGAAGGGAAAGTGTACAACTTTAAGATAGTACCGTATGGTTTGTCGACGTCAAGTGCAGCATTAACTAAAGCCATGCAGGCAATTTTAGGAGCGTATGAGCAGTTTTGCATACATTATGTGGATGATATTTTGATTTTTAGCGAAACTGAAAAGGAACATTATGCTCATTTAGAGAGGGTTTTACTAGAGCTGAAGTTAGCAGAATTAAGATTAAACATTAACAAATGTGAGTTCTTTTTAAAGACAGCGAAATTTTTAGGATATGTGGTAAATCATGTGGGTATGTGTATAGACAAGGAAAGATTGTCAGAAATTTTAAAATATCCGAGACCAAATAATATAAGAAAACTACGAGCATTTTTGGGAGTTCTCAATTTTTATAAGAAGTTTGTATCAGCATTTTCAGAGAAGGCAGGGCCGCTGTTCAAACTCTTAAAGAAAGGAGTCAAATGGTAATGGTCAGAGAGCCAAGAGGCAGCATATTTAACCCTGTTAGAGCAGTTTCACGAACAACTAATTTTGAGGCATCCCAGATTTGAGGTAGGATTTATATTACGGACGGATGCATCGGATAGTGCTTTAGCGGCCGAACTGTATCAAATTCAAGACGGCGAGGAGGTTCCCATATCGTTTGTTTCACGGACACTGAAGCCGCATGAATTAAATTACACGATTAGTGAGAAGGAGATGGCAGCAGTGGTTTTTGGTGTGAGCAAACTGAAATTTTATCTCATAAGTCGGCATTTTGTCATTGAGACGGACCATTCAGCGTTGTGTGCCCTGATGAATACTCGATTTTCGAACAATAGAGTGTATCGATGGGGTTTGTTGTTACAAGAGTTTGACTTTTAGATAAAATACATAAAAGGAGAAAATAATTTCAAAGCGGATGCGTTCAGTCGGAGCAAGGATAATGAAAACAAAAAGCCGTGTGACATCATGATTGCAATGAATATTTTGCTACGAGATGGATCCATATATGGACAGGAGGAGAAACTGAGGAATCAGGAGCAAAGTGAAGAGTTACTACTCATCAAAAGACGATTGGAAACCGAACCGGAATTTAAAAATTACAGGATGATAGATGGATTTTTGTGCAAGGGATACAAACTCTTGAGTTATATGTAGGGTGCAAGCTGAGCTCATTGTGAAGGATCTTCATGTTAGATATGGACACATAGGTATCATTAAACTTTGGCTAATATTTAGGGAAACATTTTTTTCAGTTAATGATATTGGTATTGTTAAGTCAGTAATAGCTTGTTGGGGGTTGGCCGTGACGGATACGGCTTTTTGCTAAAATCTTTAAAAACTGCGTTGTGGAAAGATATGGGAGCCTACCACAATATTTCCCAGGTGTGCGTGGCCTAAAACACGAAATATATATGATGGAGAGCTCACAAGTAAAATTCTTGTCCGGAGGTAAAATACTCCCTCATTCGGATCTCCGGGAGGGGTACTTGGGGCTCGTCATCGTAAGAATATAAAACAACAGTTCGATTTAGTGATAGGGACTTGGAATGTAAGGTCATTACTTAGAGTAGATAAGTTAACGAATTTATTAGTCGAAATGAGAAAGGAAAAGCTGGACATTTTAGGTATTAGTGAGGTGAGATGGCCAGATAGCAATGACTTTTGGAAAGATAATTATAGAATAATTACAACTTCTTCAACTAATGGACAGGCAGGGGTAGGAATAGTGTTAGGTAAAAGATTAGGGCATAAAGTTAAAGAGTACTTACAATTTAGTGATAGAATAATTATGGTTAGATTGAGTACAAAACCCACAGACACTGTTTTAGTACAGGTTTACATGCCAACAACTCAGTACGAGGATGAGGAAGTAGAAAAGGTATACGAGGATATAAATAGTATAGTGAGAAAAGTAAAAGGAGATGAGAATTTAATAGTTATGGGCGATTTTAATGCGTCAGTGGGAGAAGGTAGTGAGGGAAAAATGGTAGGAAAATTTGGGTATGGCAGACGAAATGATAGAGGAGAAAGATTAGTTGAGTTTTGCCAGGAACATAGATTAGTAACTGTAAACACCCTATTCGAACAACATGTTAGGAGAAGATATACCTGGAAAGCCCCAGGTGATAGGGCTAGATACCAAATAGATTATATTTTAGTTAAACAAAGATTTAGAACCAAGTTAAAACTGTCGTAGTTATCCAGGGGCTGACATAGATAGCGATCATAACTTAGTTAAAATGAAGTGTAAACTAAAATTCAAAAAATTGAGAAAGGGTAAAAGAGAAGGATGGGATCTAGGTAAGCTTAATGATAGTAGGGTAAAGAGGAATATAAACAAGTATTAGATAATAAGAGCAAAGAGATAGCTGTAGGAAGGAACGTAGAAAATAGATGGAAAGAAATAAAACTGACTGTACATGATACAGCAACACAGACTATAGGTAAGAAAAAATAGAAGCGAGAAAACCGTGGGTAACAAAGGAGATATTAGATTTAATAGAGAATAGAAGAAAGCTTAAACCTTTCAGAGAAGTGGATAGTGAAAGTAAGCAAAAATACAATACAGTTAGAAATAAGATAGTACATGAGTGTAAAAAGCTAGAAATAAATGGATGGAAGAGAACTGTAAGGAATACAAGATGATTTGATAGTAGGTAAGACAGACAGGGCATACAGGGCAGTTAAAAGTTTTTGGGAAGATAGGAAAAATATAATGGTATTAGAGACGAGAATAATGAGCTTCTAATAAATAAAGTTGAGGTAGCAGATAGATGGAAAAGATATTTAGAAGATTTATATAAGGGAGACGATATGGATGAGTTAGAGAACGACCAAGAAGAGGATGTAGAAATAGGGTTCTCAATATTAAGAGAGGAATTTGATAGAGCTGTTCGGAATCTTAAACTAAATAAAGCGCCAGGGATAGACGATATTCCCGCAGAATTAATAAAATATGCAAGTCAGAAAACTTTAGATAGATTATATGAACTAGTGAAATTAATATATGATACAGGTGAGGTTCCAATAGATTTCGAAAAAAATATTATTATCGCAATCCCAAAAAAGTCAGGAGCTGATAGGTGTGAGAATTTTAGAACGGTTAGTTTAACTTCTCATGCTTCCAAAATACTAACAATAATAATTAAAAATAGAGTAGAAGCTTTGACTGAGAATTATTTAGGCGAAGACCAATATGGTTTTCGTAAAGACAGAGGACTAGAGAACCGATACTAATGATTAGGGTAATTATCGAAAAAAGGTTACAAAAAAATAAAAAGGCTCATTTCGCATTTGTAGATTTAGAAAAGCATTTGATAGGGTTAATTGGATTGTTATGTTCAGGGTTTTGCAAAAAATAGGAATCTCTCATATGGATAGAAAAATTATTTACAGTCTATATAAAACCAAAGTGTAGTAATTAGATTTGATGAAATAGAAAAGGAAGCTAAGATTAGAAATGGTGTTAGACAGGGTTGTATACTGTCTCCCTTGATTTTAATGTTTATATTGAGGAAGCTTTAAACTTAGCTAGAGAGAAAAGAGATAGGTATTAGTGTACAGGGACAGAAAATAGACATGTTACGTTTTGCAGATGATATAGCCATTATAGCAGAGTCTAGAAAAGAGTTAGGAGAGTTTTTAAATATTTTAGATAAGATACTACGGAGTAACTATAGTATGAGAATTAACTCGGTAAAGACAAAGATAATGACAAGTGAGTTACAGCCTAGTTATAAACCAAAATTAAAAATAGGTAATACCGAGTTAGAGGAGGTAGATGAATTTTGCTATTTAGGTAGTATAATTACAAAGGATGGACTTAGCAGAAGGGATATAGTAGCTAGAATAGCTCAAGCTAGAAAAATGTTTTTAAAAAAGAAAAACTTACTAATAGCTAATAGTATTAGTTTAGATAATAGAAAAGTTTTTAAAGTCGTACGTATGGAGCGTTCTACTATACGGTAGTGAGACTTGGACAATTAAAGAAGTAGATAAGAAAAGGATAGAAGCGTTTGAAACTTGGTGCTATAGGAGAATGTTAAAGATTAGCTGGACAGATAGAGTAACAAACGAGGAAGTTTATAGAAGGATAGGTGAGGAACCCTGTATGTGGAAACAATTGAAGGTCAGGAGATAGAATGATAGGGCACCAGTTAAGACATGAGGGACTATTTAGTAAAGTCTTAGATTATAGACTACCAAATAAAAATAGAGTAGGAAGGCCTAGACAAAGCTATATTAGTCAAATAATTAGAGATTTAGGTTGTGAAGGGTATGTGGACCTTTTTAGATTAGCTCAGAATAGAAAAGAATTTAAAGCTGCGTCAAACCGACTTTAAGTAAGTTCGAAAACAAAACAAAAAAAAATAAAAATCAGTTAACTAAATGTCACCAGGACATAACTCACAATTAGGTAGAGGTCTGGCATGTTGGTAGCGTTTCGTTGCTTAAGCCTTACCATAACATATAATTTAATAAACGTCACCTTGACATAACTCACAATTAGGTAGCGGTCTGGCATGTTGGTAGCGTTTCGTTGCTTAAGCCTTACCATAACAGATAATTTAATAAACGTCATCATGACATAACTCACAATTAGGTAGCGGTCTGGCATGTTGGTAGCGTTTCGTTGCTTAAGCCTTACCATAAGAGATAATTTAATAAACGTCATCATGACATAACTCACAATTAGGTAGCGGTCTGGCATGTTGGTAGCGTTTCGTTGCTTAAGCCTTACCATAACAGATAATTTAATAAACGTCATCATGACATAACTCACAATTAGGTATCGGTCTGGCATGTTGGTAGCGTTTCGTTGCTTAAGCCTTACCATAACAGATAATTTAATAAACGTCATCATGACATAACTCACAATTAGGTAGCGGTCTGGCATGTTGGTAGCGTTTCGTTGCTTAAGCCTTACCATAAGAGATAATTTAATAAACGTCACCATGACATAACTCACAATTAGGTAGCGGTCTGGCATGTTGGTAGCGTTTCGTTGCTTAAGCCTTACCATAACATATAATTTAATAAACGTCACCATGACATAACTCACAATTAGGTAGCGGTCTGGCATGTTGGTAGCGTTTCGTTGCTTAAGCCTTACCATAACATATAATTTAATAAACGTCACCATAACATAACTCACAATTAGGTAGCGGTCTGGCATGTTGACAGCGATTCGTTGCTAAGCCTTACCATAACATATAATTTAACACTTTTCCTTTTTGAAGCGGATAACCAGGTTATATTTCATTTCCTATAAATGGTAATCATGTAAACATGTTAGAGTTCTTTAACAACCATCAGGTTGCTAATATCTATGTAGAGCAAGCTGGATAGGAAAAGATAGAAGGATATAGGAAGACCTAGACCAAACTATATTAGTCAAATTATTAGAAATTTAGGTTGTGAAGGGTATGTAGAGCTTTTTAGATTAGCACAGAATAGAAAAGAAGTTAGAGCTGCGTCAAACCGACCTTAAGTAAGGTCGAAAACAAAATGATGATGAAGTCAGTAATCAAGTCATGTCATCTATGTACATTGGGCAAGTATAAAAATCACACGAGTCAGGATGTTATACAGAGCATACAGGTACAAAACCCACTGGACTTAATTGCGATTGATTACTTGAGTAATTTAGTGAGGAGTAAGAAGGGTCATCAACATGTACTAATAGTTATAGATATTTTTCGAAATTTACCAAATTATACCCGACTAAAGGGTGTAGCACGGTGGAAACTAATAAGAAATTAGAGTTGTATTGTAGAGAGATTGGAAAATTTAAACGTGTGCTGGCAGATAATGCAACTTATTTTAATAATCAAAGATTTATTAACTATTGGGATCAATAAAATATTAAGGTAGTTTTCTGCAGCATAAAACATCCTCAGGCGAACCCAGCTGAGAGATATATCCAAGAGACCGTGAAGTTCTTACGTCTGGCATCATACAGAGATCATCGACTATGGGAGGACAATTCATAAATGAAACCCAAGCACGGTAACAGAAACCAGGCCCATAATTCTGATTAGACAGCAATACCCTGACAGACATTGGCAGATTGTGCCTCGAGAAAACGAATTTCAGCAATTATTGACTGATGTCAGGGAGAAGTTAAGAAGAAGAGCTTTAAAATGTATACAAAAAATGAATGCCCGAATTTGGAAAAGAGTGAAGTTCAAAATTGGTGCCTGGTGATAGTGAGGAGTTTAAGGGTAGGCAGGCGAGACATGATGACGTGTGCTAAGTTACATTTGCTCTACGAAGGACCATTTCAGATTGGGGAGGTCGTAGGGGAGTGTACTTATATACTGAGAGATGTGGAAACACAGGCAGAAAGAGAAAATTCCATGTGAGCCTGTTGTTTCCATATACACCAGTGGAGCGACCAAATGAGAAAAATGACACTTAATAGATGAAAATATAGAAATAGGTGAATAGATAGAGGTAGATTTAAATAGATAGGGATAGAGATAGAGGTAGATAGAGAAGTTGAATTAGGAATAAGATAAATACGGGGAGTTAGTTAGAGGTAGATATAGAATTAGGTGTGAATAGTTAGTGTAATAAATAGATAGTGATAGAAATAGCTAATTGTAAATATAAATAGCTATACATAAGTAGAAAGAACTGATATAAAGAAAAATAAGGAAAGATATGTATAGAGGAATAGAAGTGAGTTGCATAAAGAGATAATGCTCGACAAAAATAAATGTAAATAAATAAAAATAGGAGGTGAAGGGTTAGTGATAGATAGAAATAGTTAGTTAACAAGTAATGATAGGTGAGAATAGATAGTTATAAATAAGGATAGGTGAAGATAAATAGAATAATTAGAGATAGATAGAAATAGGTAGGAATAGGTTAGATAAAAAGTGATAGGTTGGATAGATAGGTATAGGTAAATAGATAGGTGTGTATAAATATCATATAAGGTAGATAGTAGGTATTAGTCTTCTTATTTAATTTCAAGAAAATTCGAGAAGTTGTTCTTTGAATTGAAATAGGGGGATTATGTTGTGAAAATTATAGGTTAAGAAGAATAGATAGGTCTAGGTAATAAATTTTTAGCAACCGTGTACATAGGAAATAGGAACAATTTATTTACGCGTCAAATGAATTAGTTTGACATTGCAAACGGACGGATAATAACATCTTTTTGTATTTCTAAATTGGAATGTAAAATTTGCATAACGTGTAGAAACTTTAGAGTACATGAAACTCAAGGATACGCATAATTAGTTTTAATATTTTAAATCAAGCGCATCGGATAAGAAACGAAGCTTTTGGGTATAGAAAATCAATAACTTAAACGCATATTTCCATTTAACTAAACTAAACGTTCGTTACACAAAAATCCTAAGAAATGCTAAAACTCGGAATTATAATTTCAAACGGAGAGATTGTTTCATAGAAACACCTGATAGTTAAAATAACAAGTACAAAGAACGTAAATGAACGTTGGCACAGAATTCTGTAGAATTGTTTGTAACGGTCGATGCGACAAGCTAATAAAATAACAGATGCTTTGAAGGCAGGGTAAGATGGAATATTCATAATGTAAAACAGACAGAGAGCACGTATAATAAAACGCTGGTTAAAATACTTGTCTAAAGTACGCGGTAGATTTGGAGGTCAATCATAATATCGATTTTCTGTTGCTTGAGTGGGATTCTAAAAGAGACAGTAAATATGGCTTAAACGAGGAAAGGTAGTTAGGGGTTAGACGTTTAAACGGGGGAAAGCAATCTAATTGGTTGAAGGCTAGAAGTTTCAAGAAGCTCGCAACGGTTAGATGTTGTTGAGCGAGTTTCATTGTAAAAGCACGATGGAATGGGAATTTTCAAACGTAGAAGTTCGTTACGTATAAAGTTTGTAGAATCTGTTTTGAAAAATAAGCTTTTCAATGGAAATAGAGTCCGTGAGGGGCGAACAAAATCATATAAATGCACTAGGAGAGATATTAAATCTCTCTTGATTTACTCTTACCTCCTCTTACTTTATATTGATTGACGTACGTCGCTTATTCGTTGACTTATACAACATCCTAATTTAAAAGTGTGTAAAACGCAGTTAGTAACGTACATCGATAATTTATTAAAAGCATGATTGCACAAGTGGGTGCTGGCTTATAGACGGTGCTGTTACTACACGCCATGAACTATTGAAAGGATGTTTGAAACTAGAATGCGTGAAGTTTAGTGATTACGGAAGGTTAAGCTTGGTCGAGAATATTATCGGGGTAGAAATACTGAAGGCGGTTGCAGAGATTTGGATAGCGAGTGAAAAATGAGTTGGATCTATGGATAACAACGAAGTGTATGGACACAACGACGAGGGTTTTGGAACACATCTTTAGAGGTAACGATGGAAGAAGCTTACTCCAGGTAAAGAAATTAATTTCTTGCTTTTGCCTGAACATTTGTGCTGGTATTTTGTGGTTGAGTGATTTGACTTATTGGCGGTGTATTCTATTACCATAAAAACTCATTTGAAGGGGTATATGTAAAGGACAATTGATCTTTATTATTTTAAAATGTTAATAAATGATATAAAAATTTTGTTGTAAGGAGTAAACGGGTCTTTAGGTTTGTTTTAAACAAAAATGCGATGTTTAAAAGCATTTAGAGTAACTGGGTTATACTGAGCTCACTATGGACCAGAATAAAAATCAATCTAGGGTTGCACGACGGGCCCATCTACCTCGTCTAAAATAAAATTGTTGAAATAAATAGAAATCATGAAATTTTAAAAGGTTTAAGGATTGAGATGGTAACATTTTATGAAAAGTATATACAAATGTGTAAACATTTTCTTGCTAATGGAGACTTTTTAATATATGTAAATAAAATTGTTGTATTTCTTGTTGCATTATTTGAGTGGTAATTTCATTTGACTGTATATGTGAGAAGAAATGAACTTAGGATGGTAGGTATCCAAGAAGAAGCAGATTTTAGAGCTAGCCAGGATGTGCAGAAATAAGGAGGCGTTCCTGAGGTATTTGTTTTTTTTATTAAATTTTCAGAAAATTTTTATGCGGCCCAACGACACTGGGACTCGAAGGCGATCCCGATCTTTTTAGATTTCCATCTTCAAATGGAAAGTCACAAGTAAGCTCTACTCCGGATTAGCGCGTTGATTTTGTACGGATAGTTTTAAGAAGATTATGTACCGCGATTTCAGTTCTTTCTAAATAGTTATGGCGTCCTGATTTACGTCGTTTTATTTAAATGGTTTATGGATGACGAGAATAAATTCTGTTAACAAGTCATCTACCATGTCAATAAGAAAGCTGCATAAAGATTCAATTCTTTGACGGATTGCAATCCCGGAAAGTTCATATACAAGGTCAACTTCTTTCAATTTGAAACATATGGCTGTTTTGTATTGTTTGGTAAACTTTCAATTCAAGGTAAGCGATTAGATGAATAATTATTGTGTTGCCACCTGCTTGTTTTGAAGTACAAAAAGGCGCGATCATAATTTCCACAGAAAGTATCAATGTTATATTTCAACATTATTAGTAACCTAAAACTGGTTGCCGGTACACAAGCTAAGCGAATTATTATCATGAAATTTAAGTAAATAGTTTTAGGCTAAAATTTGAAACGATAGTTGGATTAATAGTAGTTAGAAATATAGATCGATGTGTGTATGTTGGATGCTTAGGAATTAACATGATTTGTATAAGTATCTGTCCAATGAATCTTATATGTGGTTTTTGAATAAGGAGTTAAAACTTGGTTTAAACTAAATCCAGACACTGCTACCAGCACTTTTCTGACAATAATCGTTTCATTCTAAATGATACAAATCTGCATATTAAAGGACCTTGTAATTTATGTGGTATAAAAAGTAATTTTCTTTATATTCTGTTAAACTTTATTGTCTAAGCTCTAAGTATAGGTTTATGAATTTACATTTAGGGACTTTTTAGAATTCGGAGTGGAAAATTCCCGCTTAATACAGCAATTTTTGTTCAAATCGTGAAAATAATGTTTTATTAGTGCTCACAAAGGCATTGGCGTCATTTGTTTATCTTTGCGGTCGTAAGCCGCTAACATAAAGCTTTGTATGTGAGAAGCAGTTCATTTTACCATCAACGCAAGCGGAAGTGCATCAATCTTGGTTGGAGGGAGAGGGTTTAATGTAAGAAACGCTGAATAGCTCGAGGATTATTGCACTGACTTCCACAGTATACTGCTGTCATGAGTACTTCGTTTTCGTCCCAACCCTTCTACTCTACCTTTGTCGCATCGTCCAGTGAGGCACCACCAGCAGAAGTAGTTACCAACAACAAAACAGCAAAGAACCACCCTTAAGAAAGACGTCGGCGCCCACCCAAATGTCAGAATAAGCGTTTTATAACTTTAGTTACTTGTCCGGAATAATAACTGTGTTTACTGATATGCGATATTTTTCACTGAGGATTTTAAAGTGGTCCTTTGGAGCATATTTGGTTTTTTTATGAGCCCAAGACTTGGTGACCTTCTATTTAGTATTGCTCAAATTTTAATTCCTCTGACGTGTCGTATGAAGTATAGCTTTTGAAGATTCACGACTAGCTCTCATTGTCCTACCCAGGAATACATTTTTCGCTACGTGGGAAGATTGCCTTTTTTAACAACTTGTTTTAGGAAAGGGTTTTTATAGTTAGCCACCCATTTACTTCAAGGTAAAATTTGAATTTATATTAGGAAATTACGTTCAATACAAAAGCTTTTTATGAGATTTTTAATTACATCTTAGAATGCGTGAGCATCAATTTGCGACACGCAGTCTGCAATAAACAGCAAACAAAGTGTCTGTCCTTCACTGCAGCATCGAAAAGTAAAGATAATTGGAAAAAACTGTACATTAAGCTGTCTGCCTCTACGGTACCATCTTCAAGAATTCGGAAATGAGGGCTTCACTCGTCTATGAGTTGAGTGCTGGATCAAACAACATAACTATACTAGAACACTACGTACAACAAAGCATTCTAAAATGGCGATTTACAAAATTACTTTTCGCTACAAAGGACGTTTTATAGAATTAAAGTCGAATAAAGAAGAGAAGAAAGTCTTATATTTATACAGCTTGAGAGTAACGGGGAAAAATAACGAAAAACCATTCTTACCGATATTGAGCAAAATATTCTGTGAACGCAAGTAAAAATATATTCCAGACAACTAATGCAAAATATTCCTAAAATACAAGCAATAAAGAAAGCAAAAGGCCTCAATAATACGATAATCAGTTCCACTGAATTTTCTGTTCGTATGGGAACGCAACGTATATTTTTAAAAGTACAAGCAAGTATGGAACCTTGCATACAGCCAAAGGAAGTGCACCGTATAACTGGTTGTCTAAAGGTATATGGCAACGAATACGATTTGTTATATTGTCGACTAGGGATACCAAGAATGAATTAATGAGGGAACGATTATTGACCATAAAACTTGAGTGAGCTCAACAATAACGGACTAGGATTTCTCAGTACCATTAGAAGCGTTTATTTTACAATGTGCATTTCAACGAATAACTATTGGAAATAATAAGCAGCTGCTAGAATGTGTTTCAACGAATTTATAAGGCGAGCTTCTAGCCTTTTAGAAGTGGTTTAACGATAAACAATTTTTCAGTGAATTTATAAACGCGGTTTAAAGTATATTTCACGTATTTTTACACCTAAAATTTTTTTATATAGGACTATTTTTAAATATTTATTTTAATTGGAATAGCGTCAAAAGTGGGCCGTCGTTTCAATTAGAAGCGCTTAATTAAGGTACTTAGAAATTAAAATTCACATGAAGGATGCAAAATGGATGGCATGCAGTTATTTAACGTAACACATTTTTACAGGAAAATATCGGTTCAAGTTTTAATAAATATTAGGTATATATAAGATGGACAAAATTATTTGCAGTAAAATTGTCGGTCACAATCTTATTAAAAACAAATCAATAACTAAGTAAATTAAATTAAGTGTTCAAGTTGTGCTCTATCTGTAATTTGACAATGACCCAATCGACTTACAAAACTATGAGGATAATTTTCTAAAAATACACCTGGAATTTCTTGTATCGTCCTGGTAATTACGACTTCTAAATGCTCGATGCCATGGGAGCTTGCTTTTGTAAACTTTACTTTTACGTATCCCCTAAGAAAAAAGTCTAAGAAGTTTAAATCAGGCGAATGGGCTGGCCACTCAATGTTTCCTCAATCCATCTGTTGGGAAAAATATTATTCAGATATTGGCAACTATTTAAACCATAAAATGGTAGGGCATCATCTTGCTGGACCCAGATACTGTTATTGGGAAGGTGTTCGTTGTTTTCATGTGGATAGAGGATATAGGAATAAATGTTTCAGTAGCTAATTTGAGTGTCAAGTTTGAAGATTTTCCCAGGTAGGTGGAAGTGAAAGTAAAATTTGTATTCCTCTAAAAGAATTTGTATTTGCTTTTACACAACCCACCCCTCACCACTGCAAGTTAGCTGGTGCATTATTTACTGTTAGGTCTCTTTGTAGAGTAAAGTTATTTCAGGAACCTAACGTGAATTTAGCACGTGACAAGTTTTAGGTCATATGACCGAAAAAAACTAGAATGCTTGCTAGAAGACTACATTTGCCTAAAAATCTGAACAGATACTAAAATAACCCCTATTCTCCCACAACAATGATTTTTATTTCGGTAGTAAACAGCAATAACCTGGAAAATTAAATGGCCATTCAGAACACTGGTAACGATTCAAAAAAATAGAAACAGGTAATTTTCACTAAAATAGCTGTGGGATTATGGGAGTGATTCAATCTTTTGCCTCGTCCTCCAACTTCTTCAAGCGGAGTTTTGAATTTTTAAATACTTCGTCTCCTTCTAAACTTAATCCGATTTGTCGTTATGTAATTGTTACCCTCAATAGGCGGCTCCGTAGCGTAGTGGTATGTGTGTGACTACTACGCCCAAGGTCCCGGGTTCGTATCCCGACACGGTCCGCTTGAAAAATGTTAGGCGAGCATTTTTCACAAAAATACACCCTCGTTCGGATGAGAGGTAAAATGGAGGTCCCGTGTGTGAGTGTTGTCACGCACGTTAAAGATCCCTACCTTGCTTGGAACAGCAAGGGTTCGGCAAAATTCCAAATTTTCCAGGTAAAAAAAAAAAACTCGCTTCCTGGCCAATGTAGTACCTTCGGGTGGAGCATTGGAAAATCACATGTTACCCTCAATAAAAGTTAAAAATATTTTATTTTAATAGATAAGTTTCTTTCGAAGAGTTCTGAATTTGAATTGGTAACAAGGCGTAAAGTCCATTTGTTTTTGTCAATTACTCGTGCTGGTTCTAAAAACAAATAAAGAATTTTTTGCACTGTTATCTTTTGTGCCCTCAATAGACAATAAGTTGTTTTAAGTGCGTATATCATTTATTTCTCAAGCGTCGAGAAAGAAGCAAGATAAACTCAGAATATTATAGAGAGTTTATCAACTTCGTGTCCAAACAGTGACCCCAATTGTAGTTTGAAATAAAATAGTGCAGTAGAGATAACAGCCAACTTCAATCACACCACATTAAATTGAGCATTATTTTTCCAACAAACAAGTGTTCAAATCCCAACAGCAAACTGCTAGAACTAATTTTCACAATGGCATCCTTTTTCGTAATCTTAGTGGTTGCAGTCTTAATCCTTTTTGTTCTCCACGCCTGTTTACTTTTTAAAAACCGGCCAACAAATTTTCCACCAGGTAATTTATTAAAATATTATCAGAGCTTTTATTCGGCAATACCTCTAGGCCCTCCAAGATTACCTCTTTGGGGAAGTTACTGGTTTTTGTTGATGGAAAATTACACCTTTATGGAACGAGCACTTTATAAACTAGGAAAGCGATATAAAACAGACATTCTAGGATTTTTTATGGGCGATGTTCCTTCTGTGGTAGTATTAAGTAATGAGCTCTGCAAGGAAGTTTTGGTTCGTGAGGAGTTTTTTGGCCGAAACGATACTATTGTAACAAGAGGACGGAGTTATGGAGAACTACTAGGTAAGAGAGTGCCTGTATTTTTCACTCAGAATGTTTTGATATGAAATTGATTGCTACGGACTACATAGTTCAACAGCGCTTGCTATTAAACCAGATGACTTTTTGAACATAGTTCTTGACCTTTCCTGAAATAGCGCCTTTGTTGAATTTATTTGAGTTATTCAAGAGCTTATTCTTTACATCCATTTTTTCGCAGCAATATGCAGTTTGGAAATCTATAAAAAATTGGTTTTCCTACACAGCTTTCGATTTTATTACCGTTTGATAAAAAATTATTCGATTTTGAATTTTGTGTTTTGTATTTCCCAATCTTGTTGCGACTTTTGATTGCACTAAATGTTATTTTAATATTCAAATTAATTTTGAATTCATCATGGAAAAACTTTTTTCCCATCCTTAAATTAAATATTTATGTCTGAAGTTGATGAATATAGTCTCTCATGAATCTGAGGACAATCAATTATGATTTATGGCATGTAAAACGCATAAAACCATATTTTCTAAGAATGTGATTGTGGTTAAATGGGAATTTTTATAATACGAAGGGAAACTATTTTCCTATCATTATTATTGTTACTATGCACAAGAGATTGTGGTTATAACGTCTCACGAACTAGAGATAAAGAACCCCTGATATATGACCTGTATACCTGACAGGCACGCATTTTCCACGTTTTGAACAAAGTGCGCTTATTATATTCGGCCAATGAGAAGCGTTGTATGGAGGAGACACCAACAAGTTCGGTGGTAATCACGCGTTTTCAAACGAGGGCCTTGATTACCGTCTATCGAACAATATCGAGGTATAAAACGCGGGTGCGCGTTAATTTAGTGCCAAGTGTTCCTTTTGCATTCTTTACCTATCTAATTATCTTAATAAATATCTCGCTTTATTTAAAAGTGTAGGTTAATTACACTTTGCCGTCAGAATCTGGGTTATACAGAAGAAACTGAATTCTACGCCACCCAAATTCACATGAGGACGAGCAAATGGGTGCCTTTGGCTTCGGTTATTAAGCAACTAAGCCTTTGGCTTATTTTTAATTGTTAGTTATATCCACTCGACGGCAATAAGTACAAGCAAATTTGGGACGTATTCAATCACGCCTGACGTTATTGTAATAATTGGTGCCAAGCGGGGTAATCAGTAATGAGTAACAATCTCAGCGATTCAAAAACTTTAGAATTGAAATCTTTGCAACCGCCTTTTGAGTAAAATACAGAGTTTGAAATTCTGTATAGAATTTACTGCTCTACACTGCACTTTGGATTTTATTACAGTTTTCAAACAAAAGGCTCGTTTTTGGATTTTGGATTTTAAAGTGCTCAATCTACATTTTAAACAAAAGACTTAAAGCATCCCTAACATAATTAATCATGTGAATATTAACATTTAGCAAAAAATCATTTTTGAGCTAAAAAGTTGTGTTAAGACAGTCCAGTGTCAATTGATAAAAGGTTAAAGTAGAATGTTTATAACAAAAATTTTTAAAATCTAAACTGCTTTAAGATACATTGTCGTGTGCTGTTTCCAAACCATGTTCATTACGGTATACCGTGCGGACAAAGAAAAAAGCAACGAAAGCAACGTAGCTAGTCCGCACCGATTGCCACAACAGAAAAAAGAAAAGACGAATGTCGTGCTAACTAACTAGTTTGATGGAAAAGTCTCAGTTGTTTTTATGTTTTTAACAGCAAACGAACACTTGTTATGGAAAGATCACTAAAACTGTTGGCCCCGCATAAGATAAACACAACAATGAAGAAAAATATAACTTTTGTTTTCAAACGTGAACGGCAACTTTTACTAAAACGCACGCATTCTATATCGTTCAACAAAACTTCTAACAACACCCAAGCTAGTGCATTTTGAACTACATACAAAACAGTTTTTAAAATCCAACACTGTATGAATTCCACGAAAAATTCATTTCACACTCGAAGCACGCGTACTCAAGTTTTCGTTTAAAATAAGGAACCAGAGTATAAACACATGGGTTTGTATAGGTAAGCGATAAGAATATAGACAACCAAACTTGTGGATTTAATAAACGACGCGTATAGCTGGTTGCCCATCTACACGGCTTAAAATTATAGCAAACATAAATTTAAATAAGTAGGAACTAAAGGGGTTTTATAGTAATGAAGCCGTAAACTTGTTAAATACGGAACAGAACTTAACCTGTTGATGTTTATGTTTATAGGTTCTTATGTTATCGATATTCTATCAAACCAAAGGGCCGTATTTATATTCAGTTGCTTTGTGCTAAGGCGAAAGCTGCTTTTCTCAAAGCAATTGCAGTGCCAAAACAGAGGATCTGCAGAACATTACAGTTCGATTGACTCAATAACCACTGTAAGTTGGTCCAAGACGTCCCAATTTACAAGGCATTTTTGCCAATTGAGTTGCAGGTATTCAAGCTTCGGCCCTAAACGCAATCTCTTCACACGTTTCTACTGAGTCAAACTATTCAATAATTTGCAGGTTTTTGATCTCTCTAAAGCTCCGAACCGATCTTTTAGTGCAGAAAAATGGTTGCAGGTATTCAAATACTCCAACTTAGCGTTAAATTTAAGTTTTCAAGACAGACGTTTTTGCCTGTAATGGCAATTGTAATGCCGCATTATCACTAGCGTTTGGGAACTTGTTTACTAACATTCCTGGAATTTAATACAGTCACTAAATTACACAATATTCCGCCTCATCCCACACGACGATGGTTGGGTGTCAATCGAGTTTAAAGCTCTACAACTGAAGATGAAAGATTAATAGATTCCCTCTTAATAATATCCGTCAATTTTATAGGTTCCTCGTCCCAGGGTCATGGCATGCTGATTTTTATTTTCACAGGGTAGTGCGTCTAACAGCTCGATTTTTGAGGTTAATGCCGGTATAAATATGTGAACGGTCATCTTGTTTTCACACTTTTACTTTAGATACCTGATGCGGCGTCATTTGTTTACGTTCGTAACACATTTTTTATGGCTGTAATTAATGAATTTATGGATATTGGAAGTAATTTATCGGGGTCTACTATTATTGAGGTTGCAGGGTGTGGCGATCCAATTCCATAATTCAATGGTTTATTTTCGAATTCGTGTGAATATGTACAAAAAAGCTTTCCTATGCCGATTATTTACCGAGGCCTACCTGTATTTTTTTAAATTTATTACGAAGAGTGTAAAGTTCCGATCGTTATTGCTGTTTGTATAAAAATATGCTAGGAGCTTTACTATTTTAATTAGATATCCTAATTTAATGTCATATTGGAATAGCTGCGTTATTAAATGTGCACCGTCAAAGCTTCTAAATTTTATAGGTAGCTTCTATACTAAAAGTTTATCTAACTAACTAAATTTCCTAAAATCTTTTCTATTACCTAATGGTTGCTTAAATAACTTACTAGCGTTGCACCTTATTTAAAATTTGCGTGTACTAACCGTCTTACCTGCAACTAGTTTGTATGACAGTGATTAGATTATCATTATTTAGATCAGTGTGTTGGTGAGTGGTTTCTTAGATTACAAGACCGTACATCCTTGAATTCCCTTTTTTCCAGGGTCGTTTAAAGTCTCTGACGAACAAAACTAAGTCAAACATTTTGGTGTGTATCAAATTCCTCAGTATTTAACTTTTATTTGTATCTTCATTATTAGTTTAAGTTTAAATTAATAGCCTTTTTCTGAACATGTACCTGACATGCTGTTAGAAATTCTGCGATTGGTTGTTAACGATCGCCTGATGTTCGTCCGCCAATGTGGGAGAACTGTTATAGATTAGAGTGGAATATCGTCTCTGCTAGTGAAATGAACACTTTCTTCCGATATCTTGAAGTGCGAAGTGTACAGAAGGAGCCTATTTTTCTTTTACAAGCCCTCTAGGAATGTCTATTTACAATAACTCTGATATCTTTACGGTAATCTCGGGGGGTGTGGTAATTAGATAGTCTAAAAAACGTGTCTAATTATCTTGTACCACAGACCACTACACCTGATACTACCGTAAAGACGTCTAACCTATTGTAAGTAGACCGTCCTTTGTTCTTGAATAACTTTTTGTTAATATAATTTATGACGTCTAACAACAAATAATTTTGTCTGACATTAGAAAAGTAGTTTAAGTATAGTGTACGAAAATTAGATTGTTAGTAATTTTATGAAGAGACCAACCAGTTGCGAGCAATATGAGCGTTATGTGAAATAATTTCGATTTGCCCTGAAGAGGCGGGGACTCCGTAACAATATAAGGGTGCGTCGGTTAACTGCAGTGGTGCAGTTCCTATGGAAGAATTATTAAAGAAAATAAAGATTCGAAATAAAAATAATAAAAGAATAAAAATAATAAACATAAGGTTGAAATACAAACAGCTGCATATCAATATCCCGTACCTTGAAAGGTTTTTATACTTTTGTCAAAATTAAAGGGCGCTTTACCGTCTGTGACAGCAATTCCTTTTGATATTATTCCCTATAGAGAAGACGATTATTCCGCATAAACTTTCCTTGTTTGGTATTCTAAATTTTATCCCTTCATGTCCTACCTTTTTCGAAACTACCTTAAAAACGCTTATTAATTCTTCGGCTATAATTCAATAAAATAGTAAAATAAAATGTTTCTCCAAAGAAGACCCCACCACTAAGGTAGCTGAATATCCTGTACAATATGTCAATGCATCTCGTTTTTAAATAAATTTAAACAGAGATAAACCCAATTTAAACGCTTTTAACATAGAATAGTTTGAATAAAAAAACAAATATACTTTCCTAAAAAAATTCTTAATCTTTAATCTGGCCAAGTATTGCCAAAAAAATCTTAAAAAGATCCAACTCTAAGCAATCATCAAAACTATTTATCCTCCACATTCTTCCTGTTTTCAATATTTAATTATATGACATTTATAAATCCCAATTATTGGAAATCTGGTTAATAACCAACAAAAAAAGTTAAAAGCAACTTCGCACTGATAACACTATACTTAAATTTTTTCAGCACTCGTTCTGTCGGTAAATCTTTAATAAATAAAAAATAATACCTTTATGTTCAATTAAAGCTATATGTCATAACATACCAATCATGTTTATATTCAAAATTTAACTCACATAAGCAAAAAATATATAACCATAAATCGAATTACTCACGATTTAACTTACTGTTCTAAGGTTAAGAATGTTCAGTCCACTCCAGTCTTCCAATTTAAATTCCATTTTTTTATTTTCCAAATAACAGCTACCATTGACACAATACAACCCACAATTCTAAATTAATGGCGAAATGAACTATACAAACCCCCAACCCTTCACTTTAAACGGCCACAACGACAATGATTCCATCCACAGGTGCATGAAAAATACCATGACCGCGCAAACGTATGTTCACTATTTATCACATGTGCATTTTTTTCCCTGCAGGGGTGTGCATCTTTTTTTTCTCACCCGGGTCATCTCCACATTACGTTTTTGTATGAGTACATTTTGATAATGTCTCATTACATGTACGCAACTAACTTACTAACTTTCTTATCCGTCGTGCCAACAAATCTAACTCCTCCCACTGTAAATCATATTAATTAAGGTCGGCATGTGGTTAATACAATGTATCAAGTTTAATCTATGCTTAATACACAGGTTGTCATCACGCAAAACTAAATCCCAATGTATTTAGCTATAGGAACTATATGGGCAATATTTTGTCATATTGAGATCTGTTTCCATTTACGGTTTTATAATGTCATGGTCCTAAATTATTACGATACAATGTATTTAAAAGGATAATGTTGTGCGTTGTTATCTGAATTATTTTTATAGAAAGAAAATTTAAAATACCAGGTTTAATTAAGAATAAATATTTATAAAATTTATTATACCAGCCACGTCCATATTTTAGTTTGTCTATTCAAATTAAAAAAATTCCGTTTTTTCCTCTTATTTATTTCTAGCGTAACGCAACGCGTTACACACCAAAGATCGGCTTCAATGTTATTGTCGGAAGCTATCACGGCCGGAGTCATTATAAATATTTATGGTTCCAGGTTGGGACCGTGTCATTTTATAAATTAAGGTCGTTGACCTTAATTTATAAAATGACACGGTCCCAACCCGAAACCATAAATATTTATAATGGCTTCAATGTTGTTGCAGCTCATCAGATTGGTGGATTTTTCTCTACAAAATAACCAACAAAGTTCTTAAATTGTAAGGAAATCATGGTTTGTTGATAAATACAAAACAATTTCCATTCACCCTCTATACTTGAATGTAAACAACTTTCGGTGATTTCTTCAAGCCATCGGCATGACAGTAAAAATGGCATTACCAGACAAAATTCAATAACTAGTCAAATAATAATTAAGATGGAAATAAACGTATGGCCGATTATCCATTTTAACATTAACTGATTTTCTAATAATTGAGTAAACAAAATGAAGGGCGTGTCACGCTCGTGCGTTATTTAAGTAAACATTAGTAAATAAAAAAGCGTTTAATAATTTAAATTAGTGAAATACTTTAAAAATTTGATATAGAAGCTTGGATGGATTACATTTAATAACAAGGCTATGTCATTATAGTGTTAAAATAGGACAAATAGTAAAGTATCTAGTACATTTATAATTATGAATCTAAGAAGTTTCAGAATGCATTTTTTCGTTGGTTTTCCTACTTAATCACAATTACTCTGCTGAAATGAACAAGCTAGAGTTATTTGATAAAGACGAGTTATGGTTCTACCTATACCGAATCTAGATAATAAAAATAACCTCGTAAATTTACAGTCATAAAACTTTCGTGTCAAACAAACCGCCAAGCCACTTTCAGAAATCTGAGAACCAGATGACCGTAGACTTAACCAGAATGACATTGAACTTAAAATAGGACGGCTTTAGACGTACTATTCGTGTGTCCTTTGTAAACTCATACATCAACACGTATTATATCACTTTAACAATTGAAACACGACCAACAAACGGGAAAACCAGTTGCAGCGTTCTCAACTACACGAACGTATATCAAGTGTCTACAACGAGATAATAAATATATACAACTAACCTTGTGGAATTATAAAGACGCGAAGGATGAGTTGCCCAACCTCCCGCATTAAATTTATTGTAATTTATATAAAGTAAGGTGAAGAGATAAGCGAACCAAACAATTCGTGTTTGAAAACAACCTTGATGTAAATACGTACATAAACTCAATGGAAATATTTAAATCAGCGAACACTGTTTGATAACCAAAACCCCACATTTTTAATGCCATAGCAAAATAGAATAGATTGAAGTGTTTCAAGATATAATTTGAAATAGTTAAATAGCAACAACCGTTTAAATTGAAAGAGCAATCAAAATCCTTAATAAACAATCAAATACAGGAACTGCACGTAATAAATTGATGGCAATGTCATATTTCGTTAGTATGTCTAATTGAACGGCATTCGCTGTCGGGTTTCTGAACAAGTAACATGGCTTTAGGTAGGAGCAGAGCGACGCTTTGCGAATCTCCTTTTTGGATTTCCATGTTTAACTGGAAAGTCACAAGTAAGCTCTACTCTCGGTTAGCGCGTTAATTTTTGTGCGGATAGTTTTAAGAAGATTATAGTACCGCGAGTCCAGTTCTTCTAAATAGTTGTGGCGTCCTGATTTACGACGTTTTATTTAATTGGTTTGTGGATGACGAGAATAAATTCTGTTAACAAGTCATCTACCATGTCTAAAGGAAAGCTGCATAAGAATTCAATTCTTTGACGGTTTGCAATCCCGGAAAGTGCCTATAAAAGGCCAGTTTCTTTCAATTTGAAACCTCACTGCTTTGTGTTGTTTGGTAAACTTTCAATTCAAAGTAAATGATTAAATGAATAATTATTGTGTTGCCACTTGCTCGTGTTGAAGTATAAGAAAGCGCAGTTCGAGTTTCCACAGAAGGTATCAATGTTATATTTCAACTGATATTAGTTACCCAAAACTGGTTTCCGGCACACAAGCTAAGCGAATTATTATTATGAAATTTAAGTAAATATTTTTAGGCTAAAATTTGAAACGATAGTTGGATTAATAATTTGTTGATTCTGAATTATACAGATCTGCATACTAAAGGACCTTGTGTCATGTGGTATAAAAAGTAATTTTCTTTATGAATCTATTTCACTTTAACTAAATTTGTTCCGCTTTCTGAAACGCTTTGCTTTTCTATGAATATTTATTGTATATTTTGTAAATAAAACTTATTAATCGTAAAAAAGAGAATGCAGTCTATGAAATAAATAATTTAAACAAAATTTTGTTTTATTTTAGACAAAAGCGTCCAAATCTAGGTAAACATAATTGTTATTGCTAAATAGAATAGATATAAATGGTGGCCTGGTGATAAGCACTTCCTCAGTGGTTTCTATCAGGTTCAATAATAGACATATTTTATTACAGAAATTGATTTTATAAGCTATGCCTTTTGCAATAACAAGGTAGTAAGAACACGCCTCATATTATTTCTTTGTTCTAACTATATTGCTTTATTGCAAGTGCTACAAACTTCTTTTCATTAGCTGTGTTTACGCAGCCAAGGCGATATTTTTCACTCTCCTATAGAGTACATCTGGTTTTTTTATGAGCCTAGGATTTGGCGGCGCCCTATTTAGCGTTGCTCAAATTTTAATTTCTATAGGGTGCAGTATCAAGTATAGCTTTTGAAGATATACGACCACCTTTCATTGTTCTACCCGGGTATACATCCCCTACCACGTTAGAAAGCTGTCTTTTTTTTAACAACTTGCTTTAGGAAAGGGTTTTTGTAGTTAGTCCCCCAACCACTTCAATTTATTTACGGAAATTATGTTCAATACAAAAGTTTTTTATGAGATTTTTTATCTATATTTAAGAATGCTTGTAAAACTTTTCTTCAACAGTTTTGAGCTATGCCTATCCCCGTAATTTTTTTAAATGGGAACTGGTTAATTTTACTCTACCATTTTAAAGAGCATTTTTTTTCTTTACAATAGTATTTGTGTTTTTTTAAAAAATCTATTTAATAACATTTTACAAGAAAACGTCAGTTCAAGTATTTAATAAACAGCAAACGAAGTGTCTGTCTGTGATAGCAGCATCAAAAAGTAAAGAAAACAGGGAAAAACTGTACCTTAGGCTGTCTACCTCTATAAACCATCTTCAAGAATTCGGAAGCGAGGACTGCACTCGTCTACAAACTGAGTGCTAGATCAAACAACATAGCTATACTAGAACACTACGTACAACAACGCATTTTAAAATAGCGATTTACAACATTACTTTTTGCTGCAACGGACGTTGCATAGAATTAGAGTCGAATAAAGAAGAGAAGAGAGTCTTTTAAAAGTTTAGTTTGTATTTATACAGCTTGAGAATGAAGGAGAAAAATAAACCGTTCCCACCGATATTGGATAAAATATTTTGTGAACGCAAGTAAAAATATATTCCAAACAACTAGTGCAAAATATTCCTAGAATGCAAGCAATAAAGAAAGCAAAAGGCCTCAATAATACGATAATCAGTTCCACTGAATTTTTGTGTTCGCATGAGAAAGCAACGTATATTTTTAAAAGTTCGAGCAAGTATGCCACCTTGCATATAGCCAAAAAAAGAGCAACGTACAACCGGTTGCTTAAAAGTTTATAGCAACGAATACGATCTGTTATACTATCGACAGCGGATACCAAGAATGAATTAATGAGGGAACGATTATTCACCATAAAACGTGATAAGCTCAACACGTGCAATGTAACGAAATAGGATTTCTCATTACCATTAAAAGCGTTTATTTTACAATGTGTATTTTAACGAATAACTATTGGAAATAATAAGCAGCTGTTAGAATGTGTTTCAACGAATTTATATAGCGAGTTTCTAGGCTTTCAGAAGTGGTTTAACGAAAAGAAACCTTTCAGAGAATTTATAAACGCGGTTTAAAATATATTTCACGTCTTTCTACGCTTAAAGAAATTTTTATACAGGACGGTTTTTAAATATTCATTTTAATTGGAATAGCATAAAAAGCGGGCTGTCGCTTGAATTAGAAGCGCTTCATTAAGGTAGTTGGAGATTAAAATTTACATGGAGGATGCAGAAATAGATGGCATGCAGTTATTTAACGTAACACATTTTTACAAAAAAACATCGATTCAAGTATTAGGTACACCTAAGATATATAAAATTATTTGCAGTAAAATTGTCGGTCACAATCTTATTAAAACAAATTAATAACTAAGTAAATTAAATTAAGTGTTCAACTTGTCCTCCATCTGTAATTTGACAATGACCAAATCGTCTTACAAAACTCCGCAGAGATTTCTCTAAAAAATTCACCTGGAATTTCTTGTATCGTCCTGGTAGTTCGGAGTTTTAAATACCCGATGCCATAGAGCTTGTTTTTGTAAAATTTATTTTTTACGTATTCCCAAAGAAAAAGGTCTAACGGGTTTAAATTAGGCGAATGCGTTGGCCACTCAATGTTCCCTCGTCTGTCAATCCATCTGTTTGGAAAAACATTATCCAGATATTGACCAATATTTAAACCATTAAATACTGGGGCGTTATCCTGCTGGACCCAGATACCGTTATTGGGAAGGTGTTCGTTGTTTTCATGTGGATAGAAGATATTGGAATAAATGTTTCACTGACTAATTTGAGTGTCAAGTTTGATGATTTTCCCAAATAGGTGCAAGTGAAAGCGAAATTTGTATTTCCTAAAACGATTTCTATTTGCTTGTATATAACACACTCTTTACCACTGAATGTTAGCTGATGCATTATATATCTTTTGTAGAGTAAAATTAATTCAGGAAACTAACGTGAATTTAACACGTGACAGGTGTAAAGCTATATGACCGAAAAAAAATTAGAATGCTTGCTAGAAAACTACATTGGCTTAAAAAATCTGAGCATGTAACAAAATAACTTTGTTTCCCCACAACGATTTTTATTTCAGTAGGAAAAAGCAGTAACCTGGAAAATTTAAATAGCCATTCAGAACACTGGTGACGATTAAAAAAAAAAGAAACGGGTAATTTTTACTAGGATGACAGTGGGATTGCGGGAGTGATTCAATCTTTCTCCTCGTCCTCCAACTTTTTCAAACGGAGTTTTCAATTTTTAAATATCCCGTCTCCTTCTAAACTTAATCCGAATGGTCGTTATGCAATTGTCACCCTCGATAAAAGTTAAAAATATTTTATTTAATAGATAAGCTTCTGTCGAAGAGTTCTGTATTGGAAACAAGGCGCAAAGTCCAGTTGTTTTTGTCAATTACTTGGATTGGTTCTAAACAAAAAAATAATTTGTTATGATACTCTCAAAATATTATACAAGAGTTTATCAATTCCGGGTACAAAGAGTGACCCCAATTGTAGTTTGAAATAAAGTAGTGCAGTAGAGATAACAGTCAACTTCAATCACCCCACATTGAATTGAGCATTATTTTCCAACAAACAAGTGTTCAAATCACAACGGCAAACTCTAAGAACTAGTTTTCACAATGGCATCCTTTTTCGTAATCTTAGTGGTTGCAGCCTTAATCCTTTTTATTCTCCACGCATGTTTACTTTTTAAAAACCGACCAACAAATTTTCCACCAGGTAATTTATTAAAGTATTATCAGAGCCTTTATTCGGCAATATTTCTAGGGCCTCCAAGATTACCCTTTTGGGGAAGTTACTGGTTTTTGTTGATGGAAAATTATACCTTTATGGAACGAGCACTTTATAAATTGGGAAAGCGATATAAATCAGATATTTTAGGATTTTTTATGGGCGATGTTCCTTCTGTGGTAGTATTTAGTAACGAGCTCTGCAAGGAAGTTTTGGTTCGTGAAGAGTTTTTTGGCCGAAACGATACTATTGTAACAAGAGGACGGAGTTATGGAGAACTTCTAGGTAAGAGAGTGCGTATATTTTTCACTCAAGAAGGTTTGATATGAAATTGATTGCTACGGACTACATAGTTCAACAACGCTTGCTATTAAACCAGATGGCCTTTTGCACATAGTTCTTGACCTTTCCTGAAATAGAGCATTTGTTGAGTTTATTTTAGTTATTCAAGAGCTTATCCTTGCAGTCATTTTTTCGCAGCAATATGAAGTTTGGAAATCTAGAAAAAATTTGCTTCCTTACACAGCTGTTGATTTTATTACAGTTCGATAAAAATTACCTGATTTTGAATTTTGTGTTTTATATATACCAATTTTGTTGCGATTTTTGGCTGCTCCAAATTTTATTTTAATATTCTAATTAGGGGATTTTTGAATCCAGCATGGGAAAGTTCTTTTTTTCGACTTTAAATTAAATATTTACGTGCGATGTTGATGAATATAGTCTCTCACGAATCCGACGACAATCATCCTAAGATTTAAACCGCATAAAATCGAATTTTCCATAGGAATGTGATTGTGGTTAAACGTCCCGCCATAAGAAGCGTGGAATGAAAGGTTCGTGTGAGCGAGTCATTTTAAAGTAAGAGACCTAATTATCGGCGATCGAAGCGATCGCACGTTTGCGCGCGGTAGTGCAGGAAATGATCCCTTTTTACATCCGTACATTTCTTATTACCTAAAAAATATTCCGTGTTTCGCCACGATGGAGGCACATTCAATTCGCGCCAGAATTTGTCCACACATAGAAGTGACTCTGAGATAAAAATAAGGAGGTGCGGTTTTTGGTTCCAGTAAAAATTAGGTAAGCCTCTGACTTGTCCTAGCGTTGTGGCTTTACCCGTGAAGGCAATACAAGCAACCGAATTTGAGGACGTACAAATTACGTTCAGGGTTGGGCATGATTGGCGATGCGAGTAAAGTGTCACTTTTTTACTTTATATTATTGTATGATACTATTTCACTAGTGTAAAACGTAATAGTTAGCGCCCTAACAAAAGACGGTTTTTATAAAAAGTATGTGTTTAAAAGTTAAGCTTTTTCTTACAATTAACCTGATTTCTACCGATACGTCACCCATATTTTACGTTCGTCTTTCATGTAATCTTTAAATTAAAAACATAACATTTTATGGTCGAAGCTAAAACATATTTTAAATTCGCATTTAGATACGTATGAATACACTAAGGTTTTGACACTTTACAGTATATTACTAACGCCATACACTGAGTAATTTGTATACTTTATATAACTTATTGCATAATACCTTAAAAAAGGTCGATTTCATTATGTTGAGATCAAGTGGTTTATAATTAATTATTAATATACTAAACTTTCATGTAGTTAATTTAAATTGGGGTTTTGTAAATGCCCAAAACTTCTACTTGTTTTCGACTATTTTATATAAATTATTTGACTAATTTACGTTACTGAAGAATGGTTGTTTTTATGGAAAATTTGTTAATAAGTGGTAATTAGCATATATATTTGTAAATAACTTTAAAACATTTTTCATCTTATTAAACATCTGTATATTTCACTGTCAAATATTCTGTTTACGTATTCATAAATGAACCTTGTTACACTCGGGCAATCGTTATACTGTGCAATTGTTATACTCACGATATAATTTCCGCCAATTGTAACACACCAGCCACGTTTTTAGTGTGATGCAACCGCTGTTTAAGTCGATTTGCAAGCACAATTTAAATCAAAACAAATTATTTACATGGCGGCAGCTCGTGAATTCGTCTTAGGGTCCCACGATGATTTTGCAGGATGGGTTCAGTTCACGCTTTGTTGAATCAAATTACATCCGTCCTTCTGTAGCTTCTGTAGTCGTAGGGGATGAAGGAACACCAGGTAAAGGGACGACACAAGGCAAGATAAAAAGGAACCTACATACCTATACCTAAAAGAAATGACACACCACACCAAGATACTTGTTGTTTCGTCGAGGGCTCGTAATTTAATGGCGTCTTATAACACCACGCGCGCACTCCGCATCTTTTTGCGCAGACGCGGCTGTCAGGGACGACGGAAATTAACGTATTCATTTAAAAATACGCGGGAATTTATTTACAAATTAAATCTAACCTGATACATGCCGGTTGGCATGTAACAGCCTAACCTTTGGTAATTCATATTTGTCGACTCTTAAATATATATCCTAAATTGATTTTTTTGCGATTTTTTATGTAAATTAAACTTAACCTGTAATTTGCCGTGTGACAAAAATACTTTTTTCTACATTAAGATTGTCGTACTAGATTTTATTAAATTTCAACTTCCTTTCATTAATAATAAACTTATCTATGTGCCTTATGTAATTTTTCCTTTATCTAAAATCGTTTTTACGATAAACACTCCAATCTTTCTATTCAAAATATCTATCTAAGTTAGTTATATAAATTAATATTAAAAATCGTGTCTTAGAAATAAACCAATATGAACTACCTATATTTAAAAACGAAGGAGGTCTGCTTTGAACTTATTTTATGTAGTATTTTACCTGTACACGTTTGTAGCACATTTTTCTATGGCTGTAATTTATGAGTTTATGAATATTGGGAGTAATCTAACGGGTTTTATTAATATTGAGGTTGTAGGGTGTTCAATCCAATTCCATGACTCAGTGATTTATATTTGGATTGGCGTGAAAATGTACAAATAAGTTTTCCTATGTCGGTTATTTACCGAAATCTATTTGTATCTTTTTAAATTTATTACGAAGAGAGTGAAGTCCTGATCGTTATTGCTGTTTGTACGAAAATGTGCTAGGTGCTTTACTATTTTAATTCTTTCTCCTAATTTAATCTCAGATTGAAGTAGACCTGTTATTAAACGTACACTGCCAAAGTTTCTAAATTTTAGAATTTGTTTTTATACTAAAAGTTTATTTAACTAACTAAATTTCCTAAATTCTTTTCTATTACCTAATGTTTGCTTGAACAACGCACTAGCGTTGCACATTAATTTAAAATTCACGTATACTAGCCGTCTTGCATGAAACTTGTTTGTATGGCAGTGATTGGATTATCATTATTCAGATCAGTGTGTTGGTGAGTAGTTCCCTAAACTACAAGGCCTTACATTCTTGCATTTCCTTTTGCAGGATCTTTTGAAGTCCATGACGCATATAACAAAGTCAAACATCTTCGTGCGTATGGAATTCATTTATTATTTAACTTTTGTGTGTATTTTCATTATTAGTTTAAGTTTAAATCAAGAGTCCTTTTCTGAACATATACGTGATTTGCTGTTGGAGATTGTGCGGTTGGTTGTAACGATCGCCTGGTGTTCGCCAGCCTATGTGGGAGTACTGTTTTAGTATCGGAATTATTGCAAAATCGTCCCGTTACTGTATATCAAAATTTCTTTACTGGGGGTGTTAAATAATTAAGGGTTACTTTATATATCCCCAAATATGACCAGTAACTTTTAAGGAAGGATTCTCTTAATATGATGGAACGCAATTATCTTCCGACTATACTAGGGGTCTATTCCTTGGGCAGAGCTTATGAGGATTGGTCGTGGTTCTTTTTACAAAGCATTATTTTATTACTAGGGCTAGATTCTCGACAAAACAGGGGTTTAAACAGGGCGCCACCAAGTCTGTAATTTTAAACACAGGGTTTCCTTAAGGGGGACTTGGGCGTCCTTAAGGAGGAATACCGTATTAACTGCTGACGCAGGAGCTGTAAAGAAAATTTAATTAAATATACTAAAATGAGGACACAAGAAGATTTCTCTTGCTACCTGATTTAAAAAAACAACAAAGACCAATCAGGCAACAATAATATGAACACAGTTTTGTTCTTTAAATACTGAAAAGTCTATTAAAGCTCCTTATTAAATTGGATTTACCATTTTACTCTATTTGGTCTTATTCTTTGTCACCTTACTTCTGAACATACTTGTTCAGAATAAAACAATTAATTAAGAAAATTAAATGTTGTTTCTTTAATTAAAAATGGCACTTTCATAAAATTGTAGATATAAAATTTATGTTTAAGAAAAGATAATACAAGCTTCATCTACTTATAAGGTAGAATTATATATATACAAAGAAATATATCAAGAGTTCAAATGTTAATTTAGTTACAAAAATCTAACTTGAATTTATACCAGAAATGTCAGATCTGCTTTTTCTGTTAACACTTTATAAAACTTTAACTACTTCTCTATTAATTCATTATTTAAAAATTGTAAGTGAAATCATGTGTAAATGAAACATCAATAAGAACTCTTTAAGTTCACATTATTTTATAAAATTTAATAACTGTAATTGTATTGAACTAATATTGTCAACAAAAATTTACTAAGGTCCTTTTTAATATGCGAAATGGATTTGTCAAAATAGATAGTTACAAAAATATTTTCTGAAGCAGCCTGGTATTAAAGGTCGCCAAATGTAGACATGATGCAAGAATAATTTAATCTCTTACCTTGGCTCTGCAAGTGTTGTTTACATGTTGTCTTCACACAGGGCAGGTGTTTATACATACATTTTCAGAAAACAAGTGACGTCAAATCCATATGTTTCACCGAACACGAGCAGCTGCGTGACCCTTGGACTGGACCATGCTAACTTTCATGCGTTTTTGTTATACGCACGAAGTAGACCCACAAAATTCCAATACTTTCAAAAATGTCTTCGGACTTAATTTATAAACCATAAAAATTTCTACCTACTTTGTAGAACGTTTCTTTTGCATTCCAACTTGTTGCTATTCCATAACATAACACAAAATCCAACTATCCATCTTACGGTTGAAGGACGTTCATATTTTACATTCACAGATGTAAAAGTGGAATTTTATCTTCTATTAAACACAGCCTACTCGCTGCTTTAGTTTTGGTAAAACCAGATAATACAAAACGACTTCTTGAAGTTGTTAATTATAATTTAAAAATCTAGTTGACGAATTCTACGAAGCATTGAAAAACATATCTTATCGTACGTTTACGAAATCATTAAAGAATTGTTTTCTGTGTTATTTACACAAATGTCCAAAGAATTATTAAACGAGTTTATCTCTGTAATTATCGAAACGAAGTTATTTATTAGAAGTCATTTAAAATCGACTTTTAAACGGAACTTTATAACAAAATTTTAAAGATTATCAAAAATAAAATTACGAAGAGTGTAATTATGAGAAGGGAAATTTGTCAAACGAACATCTTCCATAAGTTAACTTATCAAAAGAGCAATTACCAAAAGAACAATTACCAATAAGAACGATTACCGAAAGAGCAACTACCAAAAGAACAATTTCCAAAAGAGCGCTACAACAAATTATTTAGTTGATCTAATTAATTATTATTTTAACTCTTACCATTGTTAAAATCACAAAGCCTAGTGTTTTAGCGCACTAGGGCTGTACTCCGCACAAAAGCTAGGCGTAAGTTACACGCCAGAACCTTTAGTGGTTCCATTATTTTCTCTACGAGAGCTCTGGCGAAAGTGCCGCAAATGTGCTATGCATTAAACAGGAAAGGTGTTTGGCCTTGATAATAGTTGGATTAACTTTCTGCGCCTGATGTTAGCAACCAAACTAACATTCCTGTATGGCGGTTAGCGCATACAATATCAATACTTGTTTGTTTAAAAATGGTTCGCATGATTTAATAGCTATACTTGAGTTATTAGAACTAAAATTCGTTGATATAGTGTAGCGGTCAAAAAAACTGTTACAACTGAACCAGACACCTTCTACCGGTAGCTTGAAATGCGTTGTGTATAGAAGCAAGGTCCATTTTTTTTTAAAGATTCCACTGGAAATATCCACTTACAGTCACTCCGATATGTTCATGGTAATCTAATGTAGTGTTGTGATCAGTGGCCAGTAAATTCTACCGCTGAAGATAATTAGACAGGACATGAAGCCTGTTTAATTACCTTAAACCTATCCACAGTTATCCACGGACTACCACACCCCCTAAAGCCGCCTTAAAGACATCAAAGCTACTGTAAGTAGGCGTTCCTTTGTCTTTGAATATCTTTTGTTAATATTATAATTTATGTTGTCCAGCAATAAATATTTTGTCTGTCATTAGAAAACTAGTTTAAGCACACAGAACGAAAATAGTTCAAGCACAGAGAACGAAAATTAAATTGTTAGCTATTTTACAAAGAAAACAACCAATGATCGGTTGTGCTGTAGTTGCAGCTCATCAGATTGGTGGATTTCTCCTTGCATAAATACAAACCAAGTTCTCTAAGGGAATTATGGTGTATTAATAAATACAAAACATTTCCCATCCCCTCTGGGTTACGTCATTGTTGACATCAAATTTCCATCCGTCCTAAAACTCTTTTCTACTCGTAGGGGATGAAGAAACACCAGGTAAAGGAACGACACAAGGCAAGATAAAAAGGAACCTACATACCTGAGATACACAAAAAACACCCCACTAGATAGTTGTTGCTTCTTCCATCTTTCTAGCTTAATGGCGTCTTTTTACACTTCGCGCGCCCTTCGCATCACTTTTGCGCAGACGCGACTGTCAGGGACGACGAAAGTTGGCGTATCCATTTAAAAATAGGCGACAATTTACTTATAAATTACAACTAAATCTAAAAATGTACATTGCCAATTTTGGCTTGCAACAAATGCTCGTAAGAAGACTACATTTGCCTAAACATCTAAGCGCGTATTAAATTAACCGTTAACCTATTTTCGCAAAATAAAAATTTTTATTTCAGTAATAAACAGTCATAACCTAAACTTAAAAAATTCAATAGGCCATAACTTCAGAACGCTGGAGTAGATTTCAAAAAATGAAATAATAAAATATAAGTAATTTAATTGTTTTTTTTCGATTCAGTACACTGGTCCTACTTTCCTATTTACAATTTTTACAAGTATGGCTGTGGGATTACGGGAGGTGATTCTATGGTCTGGTCCTCCAACTTGTTCAAACGGATTTTTGAATTTTTAAATAACTTGTTTCGTTCTAAATTTAATTGATTGGTTGTTCTGTAACTGCTACTCTTAATAAAAGTTATAAATATTTTAATAATACATAAGTTTCCGTATGGGAAACCAGACGTAAAGTCCAGTTGTTTTTGTCAATTACTCGTGTTGGTTCTAAAAACCAATAAATAATTTGTTGTTATTGCCAAAAATACATTATGTAATAGTTAATCTCAATAATTTTTTTGTTAAGACTTTGTTCCACCAATAGATAATTAGTTGTTGACGCATAAATATCGTTTATTTGTCAAGAATGGGGAAAATAGCAAGATAAACGCAGAATACTATATAAGAGTTTATCAACTCTGTGTTTAAAGAGTGATCCGCCCAACTGTAGTTTCAAACACTAATAAAGTAGTACAGTAGATAAAACAGCCAACTGCAGTCACACCACATTAAATTGATCATTATTATTTCAACAACCAGGTGTTTAAATCTCTCAGCAAACTGCAAAAACTGGTTTTCACAATGGCATTCTTTTTTGTAATCTTAGTAGTCGCAGTCTTAATCCTTTTTATTCTCCACGTATGTTTACTTTTTAGGAAACGACCAACAAATTTTCCACCAGGTAATTTATTAAAATATTATCAGGGTCTTTATTCGGAGAAATTTCTAGGCCCTCCAAGATTACCTCTTTGGGGAAGTTACTGGTTTTGGTTGATGGAAAACTACACCTTTATGGAACGAGCACTTTATAAACTAGGAAAGCGATATAAAACAGACATTTTAGGTTTTTTTTGGGCGACTTGCCTTCTGTGGTATTATTTAGTAATGAGCTCTGCAAGGAAGTTTTGGTTCGTGAGGAGTTTTTTGGGCGAAACGACACTATTGTAACAAGAGGACGGAGTTATGGAGAACTACTAGGTGCGTATATTTTTCACTCAAGAATGTTTTGATATGAGATTGATTGCTACAGACAACGTAGTTGAACAGTGCTTACTATTAATCAAGATGAGCTTTTGCACATAGTTCTTGACTTTTTTTAAAATAGCGCATTTGTTGAGTTTATCTTAGTTATTCAAGAACTTATTCTTTGCAACTACTTTTTCGCAGCAATATGAAGTTTGGAAATCTATAAAAAATTTGCTTCTCTACACAGCTTTGGATTTTATTACGGTTCGATAAAAAATTACCCGATTTTGAATTTTGTGTTTTGTATATACCAATCCTGTTGCGTCTTTCGGCTACACCAAATTTTATTATAATATTCGAATTAGGAGATTTTTGAATCCTGCACGGGAAAGTTTCTTTTCTCATCCTTGAATTAAATATTTATGTGCGAATCCGAGGACAATAATCCTAAGATTTATGGCACATAAACCGCATAAAACCGTATTTTCCAAGTAAGAGGAATGTGATTGTGGTTAAACGATCTGCCATAAGGAGCGTGGAATGAAAAGATATACAGGTTCGGTGAGCTAGGCATTTTAAAGCAAGGGTTCTTAACTATCAACTATCAAAGCGATCGCACGTGTGCGCGCGTTAGTCCCTTTCCTACATCTGCACCTTTCTTATTACCTAAAGAGAAATATTCCATATTCCGCCACGGTGCAGGCACATTTATTTCTTGCCAGAATTTCTCCACACATAGAAGAAACTACCCGTCAGGGAGCCTGATTTAAAAATAAACAGAGACGGCCTTTGGTTCCAGTAAAAGCTAGGTAAGCCCCTGACTTATCGCTAGCGTGTTGGCTTTACCCGTGATGGCAACCCAGGCAACCGATTTTGAGGACGTACAAATTATGTCCAGGTTTGTGCATGATTGGCGATGCGAGTAAAGTGTAACTGTTTTTATTTTATAGTATTGTATGATACTATTTCATTAGTGTAAAGCGTAATAGTTAGCGCCCTAATAAAGAGACAGTTACTATAAAACAGTATGTGTTTCAAAGCTAAGCTTTTTCTTACCATTAATTTCATTTTTACCGATACGTCACCCATATTTTACGTTCGTTTTTTATCTATTTTTAAAATCAAAAACCTAAAATTTTATCGCCTAAGCTAAAAACGGATTTCACATTCGCATTTAGGTATCTCTGAATACCACCTCTATGATTTTGACACTTTACAGTATACTACTAACGCCATATACTGATTAATTTGTATACCTTACATAACTTATTGCACAATACCTTAAAAAAACGATTTCTGCGTGTTGTGACCATGTGGTTTATAATTAATTATTCATATACTAAACTTCAATATAGTTATTTAAATTGTGGTTTTGTGTATACTCAAAACTTTTACGTGTTTTCAAAGGACAATTTTATATATCATTCGTCTAATTTGTGTTACTGAAGAATAGTTGTTTTTATTGAAATTTTGTTGGTAGATAATAATTAGCATATATATTTGTAAATAACTTTAAAACATTTTTATCTTGTCAAATATTCCACTTACTTATTCATAGATTAATTTAATCTTTGGTGATCTTTATTTGACGACTCTTAAGTAAAAAAAAACCTGGTAAATTGATTTTTTAGAGATTTTGTTATGTAAATTGAACTTAATCTGAAATTTTCCATTTAACAACAATATTTTTTTCTACATTAAACTTGTACTGGATCTTATTAAATCTAAGCTTCTTTTATTAATAATAAACCTATCTATCTGCTTTATGTAATTATCCCTTTATCTAAAAATTTTATATGTAAACAGACCAATCGTTCTAGTTAAAATATCGATCTATATTAATTATATAAGTTTGTTACGGTATTCCGTGCAGACAAGGAAAGTAGTTAAGCAAGAAAATCGCTAACACTAAATACCGCAACAAAACAGAAGGGTAGAATAGAAATCCAAAAGAATTGGATCCCGGGCTAGCTTAAAATGTCGTAACGTGGGGTGTGTCCTACAAAAAAAGAATTAAAAACCTCACTTAGCAGTTTTAATTACAAACCGTTAGTTAACAAACACAGTATAAAAAAGATTATTTACAGAAACCAACTCAAACATTTACGTAATCGTCCTGTTATAACGTGATGTAAAAAAAGCGTCACTTTGCACAGAACGCAATAAAAAATATATACATTTAATCAAATATCAATTACCAAATCTTAAAATTTATATAAAATGTACATATCTACTTGTTTAATATTTTCAACCTCAAATATATACAAGAAAGTTAAACATAGTATATACAGTAATTTTATCTACTCTGTGAAGTGCACTTCGTAAAAGTAAGAACATAACATTGAATTTATATAACGTACCCCTAACTTAAATGAACCAGGTGTTCATTTACTCTAATTTAGAATTTGGTAAACAAGCTATTAACATTAATTTACAACAAAAAGAAACAGTAAAAGTACTCTAACCGAGTTTCGGTTTATACAAATTGTGACTTGCAGAATAATTTAATAATTACTCGTGCACTGTGAAAGTAACTTGTAACGTGTAGGCTGTAATGTATTGTGCAACCACAAGTAAGAAAGCTACAACCTTTAACAACTAGCAAAGGAAGTGTCTATCTTCCAAAGCAGAATCAAAAGAAAAGAAAACAGAATAACTGCACCTAAAAACACGCTGTCTGCCTCTCTGGTACCATCATAGGAAATTTGGAAGCGCAGGCTGCACTTATTGATGAACGGGATGCTAGATGAACCAATCTAACTAAACTCTAACACTAAGTACACCAAAGCATCTTAGAATCGCGACTTACAACGTTCCTTTCGATAAAAGGATGTTGAATAAAATAGAATTCTTTCAAAAGCGCAGGGACACTAAAATCGTTTCAACCTTTTTCCAATATAACAAGGACATACAGAACTATTTACAACCACTTAACGACACGTTCCTAGTCATAGAGCATACAACTACACATCCTAAACATCCCTACCCATATTCCAACCTGTGCATCCACTCTACACCATTTCAATGTTAATGCCACCGCTTTAGACTAACTTATAGAATTCTGGAATGTCTTTCGACTAAGCTCATTTAGTGATCACAACCTTATTACCTATAAAATCCTATCAAATACCACCAAGACAAATCCATTAAACCCCTACCTATACTACAAGAGTAAATGGTTACTTTTCCTTAAATCTCTGCAAAAACATGTATCCAAACTTCAACCACCCCAAACAAACTTTAGCAAATTTCATTACTCTATCCGTTCACAGAGCCGCGTCCAATACAATCCCTACAAGACAATACATTACATGGACTATACCTTGGTGTAATTCGTCGCTAACAGAATGCATAAGGCGTTTAAATACCCTCTGACACAGAATCAGCGTACCAGAAGACATTCCAGAGATACCGAACAACACCTAAACACCATGGTATTGGAAACATCAAAGCTGCAGTACAAAATGGAAGTATACGAAGCGAAGAAGAACGATTTTAAAGTCATCATCCACCACCCCAATGCAAACCGTGGACAACTTACCGCAAGTTAGTGGGATCTCCTCCAAATCACACCCTAACAGCCTCTACCTCGCTAGAAAACCCTGCCATTCAAAATACCATATCCGTACTCCTAAACATAGTTATCCCTCCATCCCACTAGAGGTTCCGACCTATTCCCCGCAACAAATAATCGACAATAGAGTAACCCCTCCCAAAACATTCTACAACTCCCTTGATATAACCACATAGATACAATAATTTTCAAATTAAATCTCTACACATCTCCTGATCCAGATCACATCAACACAATCATACAAAAAAGCAGTCTCGTAATCCGACAACCTATTCACGCCCTATTCAGCACATATCTACCTAAAAGCTGCTTTTCTAATATTCTAAAACGAGCGAATATAACCTTAATCTTGAAACTCTCTACACAGTCTAAAAACACCACTTCTAACACCAATCGCCCTACTAGTGACCATTAGTAAACTCCTAAAAAAATTAATCTTACAGAAAATACAATCTCACATTTAAACAAACTCCTTGATATCCATTAACCAACATGGCATCCGACCCAAAAAACAGTGCAGAACAAGCAAGCCACTTGCTCATCACAAAGTCCAAGCACCTCGTCACAAATATGTGCTAGCAACTTTCCTCGATTTTCACTCTGCTTTGATCTCATGGTGACCCAGTATTCTAAATCAACTGAAAATCCTAAACTTCTTCATCATAAACTCATATTTATCTGACCGAGCAGCTACTCTAAGTTCCAATTATTACTCTCATATAACACCATTCTCCCAAGGTTATCATCAAGGTACTGGTCTGTCACCTACCTTATGGAATCTAACCATAAATCCCCTCCTTGAGATAAACATCACAAACACAGATACTCTTGCTTACGCCGATGACCTCATATTCCTGATACATGGCAACTCTCGTCTCGAACTAGAATCCACCGCCAATACCCTAACTAAACAGATCAAATCCTAATCGTTCCTTTATAATCACATTTCCTTCCAAAATAAAAATGTTACTCCTAAAAGGTTTCCTACATCCTGCCGCAGTCCAAAAATCCACATTCTAGGAACACCCCTTACTTTTTCTAACTCTGCCTCCTACCTGAGAATTCATCGACAAACAAGATTAAAAATGCACATCCACTCACAGAAAATCCGTTCCAAAACCAAAATAATCCTTTTTAACATTCAACACTCTTTACCTAAATCAATTTAACTAATCCAACTGACAAGAAGGCTCATCCTCAATAACATCGTCGTCCCTATTATCCGCTATGCAGTAGACTTCCTAGCACCCGCTTACAATCCCCCATTCAAAAAGAATCCTTAACGCCATAATTCGTCTATACCTTCTTCTTTTTTGATAGTTATCCAAACCCGGTAGAGTGGAAAGCTTTTATAGCCAAAGGGTGGGACTCTCCTTGCGGCATATTCACTAAAACCACTCTCCCTGGTGGGTAAGTCTTTCAGACGGCGCCGCTGCACTGCAACCTAAAAGACTTATTGTGCTGACCCTGGTTAAGTTGATTAGTAAACAAGTCCTGAGTCTATCAGTGGATCTACTATATACAAGTGCCCCACCGTTTGAACTCAGTTCTAGCACCTTTCACTTGCAAATCCAAGGGCTGTATCTCAGTCCCCCATAAGCTTACATAGTGGACGGGTGTGACTCCGTCCAAGTCCCAGATTCGACTTTCTTGGTTTTTGTCAGCTTTCTACGCTGAACTCTCGAAAGCCTCTTTGCTTGCAGTCCGGTGCCTGCAAGTTTCTTTATAGTATTCTTCATGTTTGGTGTTTCAAACACCGGTCTTGCAAGCGGACTTGCTCCTCGGGTCTGCTCCACCTCCATGGATACATTTTGGTTACCCCAGGAATCCCCCATTGCTAGTTTCATCTCTTCAGGTTCAGTTTTACTAGTGGTACCAATATTTTTCATGATTGTTCCCACGAGTATAGTGGGGGGGGGGGTAAATCGTTGCCATGCCAGGCGCTTCCTGTTGGCATGGAAGGCGTGAATAAAACGGGGTGCCGCCCTGTTTCCCGAGTTTTGGAGCGATTGAGACTGTGCAACTATCCAGCCATGCATCCCTTGGGCTCGGTCCTACGATTTAGAAATGTTTAACGAGGTTGTCCCCTCTTGGTTCGGACGGCTAAGCTAAGACCCCCAAACCCTCTTGCCCGTGGGACACGACCACGATGGCAGGGAAGGCACGTTATGACGGTGTTGCAGAATTGCCCCACCGACATCGTTTATTTCAGTGCAGTTCCATTAGCCACAAAACTACAGCTTGCGTTAAGGAGTTTGGTCCGCGGGATCGTTTTCACTTGCCTTTTGCTCTCCACCATGTTGTAGGTTTTATGCCACTCAGGTTACTGGGTCACTGAAAGTGATAAGCTTATCGCGATCCCTCCCAAAATAGATAGCCAATTCCTTGGCTATATATCCTGGGATTTCTCCTATCCGCCACCTGGAGACGCGCCCAATGGGTAACTACCACATGGGTTCATACCTGCTATATATCTTCCAAGTATTTCATAGCACCTCCACTGCGGCTGTCCACAATATTAAACATGCTACCACTAGAACTGCAATTAAACTCCATCTTGCAAATCGGAAACCTAATATTGCATCAACCTATCCAACTACATAATAAAACCCTCTTTCCTGATACAGATTGCACTATCTCCACCACCGATATAAAAGCATCGTGATCCCACTCCGACAACAGTAGATGTGCCTAACACGTCCTCCCCAATATCACCAGAACAATTATCCATTCCCTTACTGGCCTCGGCAAATTTCGATATAAACTACATTCCTTCAATCTGATCGCCTCTCCACTCTATCATTATAACCGCCAAAACACACTTGAAACTCCTGACCACCTTCTTCATAATTGCCCTAACCTAACCCCTTTTCGAAGCAATTTCAAGCCCACAACAAACTTCCTACTCACAACCTCCTGATTCAACTTATTTCGTTATTAGCTTTTCCCTAATTGAACCAATCCATTCAAGTAATTCTAGAAAATAAACTACGTATTCCACTTCCTGTCCCTTAACCTACAAAAAGCAAGGTGTTGCACCGGAGCAATGAACAAACTATCCACCCACAACTTTAGCAATATTATGTTTATTTGAATAATTGGTTTAGTTACAATGTAACACAAACATCTACATGCGTACGTTATATATTATTTGATGATGTAGTGCAGCTATCTACCATAGACATTTACAAATTAGCGTAGATCGTTTAACAAAATCCCGCTAGGATGAATTATCCGCGTCTACTCGGCAACGGGTCCCCTTATCAAATAGAGACAGTCTTTTAAGAAAATAAGATGAGTTATCTGTTGACCTGCGACTTTAGAATAACATTTGCAGTAGTGTTAGCAGGGTCGTGAAGCTATTTCACTGACCACTTTTAATTAATTAACAATGGTTCGTATTACTAAAATATATTCACGTCGTTAATTTTTGTTTCTTTCCACGGCGCATTAAAGTAGTATTAACGTTTGGTATCCGCTCTTAGAATCGTCTAGAATGCAGACATATGTTTTACTAATTTGACTTTAAAGAATTGTTAAAATACTTATAAGAAATGTCTAAGAAATGTCGTTAATTTTCAGTGCTGTATAATTGGTCCTGCTTATCATCTTATTTGTATTAAGTAAATTGAACAATTTTCTGTAAAGTTCGACGATGCTGATTATTGTGATTGATAATACAGATGGTATTATTTTAAACTGTACTTCCAAAGTTTGTACACTTTTACATCTAATTTGACCATTTTTGGAGTTTGCTTCTTTAATTTTTTATCATGATGGTGTCCCTTAGTATAATGCTCGCATTAATTTCGATTTTTTTAAACGGGCACCTTGAGAATCGATGGATTGGTACACATGGACCAATTTGTTGGTGTCTAAAGTATCCTGATATAAATCCTGTGGACTACGTAAAGAATGAAGTTTATTTAACTGCACCAAATACTTAGGAAGACTTAATAAACAAAATACGTCAGGCAATTCGGAATATTTCAGATGTAATTAAATTAAAAGTAATCGGACGCGTTGCTAAAAGATGCGCATTGTGAATTGATAAAAATAAACAACATATTGAACCTTACTTATAAAGCAAAAACATTCTCATTAATTGTAAGTTTTAGTACGTAGGGAAATATTTCTTCATTCGTTGTTCATTCCTCATTTATTAATATAAATGTTTTATATTTTTGTCTATTTAGTTCGTTACAGCGTATTAATCTATTTGTTTGATTATTTGGTAGATTTAGAGTACCGTTTTCTTTCTTATTTTAGTTTCACTTATAAGACAAGACTTGTTAGAATAAAAAACTCCTTTTTTATAAGCCTACTAGATAATTATCAATTACATTAAGTTAGATACTGCTAGATGCAAATTGATTTTGACGATTTTCTCAAAAAAATTGTAATGTAAAAGTATGAAAATTTATTGCATCTGAAAAGAAAATGTAATTCTCTATCCACTTCAAGAAAAAGATACCTATCATGTTATTTAAAAAAATTTTTATGACGTCATCATTCTCACATCGACGTTGTAAAAACATTATCTTTACACCAAAAAATAGATAATTTCACGAGATTTAATAATATATATATATATATATATATAGTTTATTACACTTCCGACTACAAATAAACCCGCTATACCGCGGGAACTTTTTAATCAAACGGCCTGTATAAGAGTGTAGTTGACCCTAGTTGACCCCCGCCGTTTATGTCTGTTTCTCTATTTATTTTCTCGAATATGTCTTCCTCAAAGGACGTCAGGTACGTGAGTTATCACACACTTTTTCTCCAAGCCATCAGAGCTGTCTCCATTTTCCAACTTAAGCGCGACAATATTTTGTTAAGATATTTTTAGTTTATAGTTTCTTTGGTTTAAGATATTTAGTAAGTAATATTTTAATGCACAAGGTGCTCTTGGAAAAAGTTTTTCGGTTTATATCAAGAGTTTTCGTGTTTCTCAATTTTTTTTTTTGAAGAGAGGCAGTGGAACATTTTTAAATGTTACGTTCATATTACCATTTTATTAGGTATTGTTGTACGTAACAATATATAGCATTAAATTTAGGCAACTTTGATCGCAAAGCAAATTACGTGTTGAATATCCATATCTACGTTTATTAAGTCCAAATTGAATAAATACTGCATATCTCAAATAATAACTTAGTTCTCATTTAGAACACCCTTAATATTTCTATTATGTTTATTTGAAAATTGGTTTGGTTACAATGTAAACAAACATCTACATTCGTATGTTATATATTATTTGATGATGTAGGGCAGCCATCTACCACAGATATTTACAAACTAGTATAAATCGTTTATTTTTCACTCTCCGTCTGCGCATTCTCTTGCGCAAACGCAACCATCCAAAGTGACGGATATGCACGCACAAGTCTTTCAAATTATTGGCGCGAATTCACTTGCAAATTAGAAACTTACAGAAATGTTTAAATGCCGATTTTCGGCATGTAACAATTTACCACAGCAATCCTGAACCTTAGCATCTACTTCTCCTGTATAATTGTTATAAGACTTTAAAACGACCAAACATTGAATTATTACAGCACTTGTTATTTATAATCTTTTTCAGGAATTTTCTTCGTGGAAGGACCATATTGGAAAGCTCAACGAAGATTTTCTTTAAGACATCTACGCGACTACGGATTTGGTCGAAGATTTTCTTCTACAGAACTCATGTTTGAAAGGGAAATGCGAGACTTAATTACCTTACTACAGAATGATCCAAAACCTGAAGACTTTGTATGGCAAAAACCAACTGTTAAAACTAAATGTAAATAATTATATATTTTAGGACATATGCCGCAAGAAAGGACAGGTGTACATGCCCGAGGTCCTTTACGCTCCTATATTAAACTCTATACTTTTCATGCTAATTGGAAGAAGATTTGATGACCACAAGCTGTTGCGTGAGATTGGCAGACATATTTATCTGTTCCTTAAAAGCAGTGATAGTACCGGAAACGCTATAACTATAACACCTTGGTTGAAACATATTGCGCCTGGTTTATTTGGATATTCAGACCTAATGAAGAGCAGCAATTACCTATCAACATTTTTTAAGGTAATTCTTTAAATTTGTTGTTCGACTTCTTAGAAGCTCGTATATTTATTTATTTGTCACAGAGTCAAAAATACAAACTTATAAGCATCTCTGTATTGGTAAATTCGTGCTGTTAAACCTAATTTGATTTTGTTTTAAACCAGTTAAAAATATACTGGACTTAAACAACTATTATTGAAATATATATATTATATATATATATATATATATATATATATATATATATTGCTGTAATACTCCCTATTAGTGGGTCGACCTATTAATTCTGTAATATCACGTGTCCTTACGTTGAGCGACCTATTTATTTTAATTGCTATAATACTAAATTAAATTATTGAACCACCATTTTAATCTTTCCTACAGCTTGTGATTATTTCCTCCTCCAGCTGTTTCTTAATGTTGCTATCAACTGGAATTTATCATAAACAACTTTATCGACCAATGACAAAATTCAACAAGTTACCGCCTTTGCGGGTTATCTCTGCCCTACTTAATTTGTGGCTCCTCCTCAATCTTATGACCTCGGCTAGCATATATTTGTAATTATAAATTCAGTGAGTTTGGATCACATTTAATGAAACTAATGCTTTATGTACAGCTTTGACGTTATTTACAATACATTTTCAAATTAATTCACCTTTATAAATTTCATTTATCAACAACCATTTAATTTGTACTAAAACCCAAAGTCACCAAAGAAAACTCATTATCTTTACCAACAAATGTAGAATATTCTAAATCCGTTTTCTTATTATTATTTCAATACGTATTCAACCCTTTGTTGACTTGTTTACAAGCATATAATATTTAGCCAATTGGATATTAAAAATAAAATAAAATTCTTGTAGAAAAACAGATGCCTTATAACTAACAATCTGACCTGGTTTTATCTTTTACGACGACGCTTCCATTGAAATTAATCTTCCCAATTTTCGATTCCATTCAACTTATCACCATTATGGACCAACACCATTAAATTATAATTTTATACTTTAATCATTCTTGCCATAGACTTCAAATTGTAATTCGTTCACCCCTATACTTCAAGATTATGTTCTTCCTTTCGCCTCGACATTTAAATTGTTTTATTGTAATCTTTCTTAACATCAAGCATTCTGGCCTATTTTCCTCAGACCTCGAAGCCCTATTATTTTTATGTCTTAGTTTACGATTAATTCATAAAATAATCCTACTTACGTTTTAAACGGTAATTTTCATATACACACTCATTTATTTCACTTTGTACCACTTGTTACGTATTATTCAGTATTACTGGCAATGCACTTGGGCCTTCATTGAGTTCAAAACTGACTTTCTTATCGCGGTGCTTGCTAATATAATTTCGAATCCCCACTGCATCCGTGGTGTGGTCTAGAACCTGTCGTTTGCTTCGGACCAATCAAATAATTCCATTTCGAATATTTTCTGATGTAATGCTCTGCGTTCGTTCATAATGCCCACCTGCCTGCAGGTGTCTTCACTTATCAACATGCTGTATTTTGATAGAATAGTCGCCTTTCCATAAACAACTGATGCAATTTTACTTTAAACTTTCATTGTTTACATGCGATTCACGCAATTTTAATCATTTCTCTTATCAAAATGGTTAGATCTTTATACGCATTATATTAGCTACATGAAACTCTATTTTCACATCCGTATTACTTAATCGTCTGAGACTCTTTTCTTAATGCGTGTCTAATTATTCTTTATCATTTATACGCGTGCTCCCACTGAAAAATATTCTTATTCGCTTTACTTATGTCAACTGAACACTATCTACAGGGTATTTAATCTTTACCATCCGTTTAATACTCGTATTTCTCATTCCTACGCCAACTATGCGTCTTCCTATGTCTTTCCTGCGTCGCCCAAAACTATTTCTACTTTGTACACAGGGTGTTGCCTACTTACTATCTACTTCTATTTCTTACTTATTTCCTAAAATAACTACAATTTTCTGCTGCCTATTTTAATTACTCATTCTCTAGTGACCTCCACTATGTCGTGCACCCTTAAACAAACCCTTATCACAGCATAATTCCCCCAAATTAAAATATAAAATTTTATATCAATGTCCATTTTTGTTGCCCAACGTGAACTTAAACTCACATTGGTATGAAATTATTATATTTTTATTTCCATATTGAAATTCAACCTTTCATTATTAAACTCATATTTACATTTTATTCATCCCATACCTATGTCCTATTATACTATACTATTCCTATCTATGCCTATTCTTATGTTCAAATCCTATTCTATTTCTATGTATACCTATTCATAATTTATTTTACATTTCCTTTTATCTATTCATCTGTCCTTGCATGGGCCAATTCAATTTATCTATTTTCAACTTCCCCTTTTTCACTCTTAAATCTGGGTCCTTTTAATCTATATTTTTCAATCCTATATTTATTATCTATCCTATATCCTAAAAATCTAACCCTACTTTGAAAAAATTCACACTTCCTTAAATTCAAAATCAAACTAGCTATATCTAATTCTAATATTATTCTCTCTAAATGTACGTAGTGTTCCTCTACACTATTACTAACTATTAATATTTCATCCTTATAGTGGATACTAAATTCCTCATACGGTCCCAAAATATTCTTGATCACATTCTCTAATGCATCCGTACTCGAGGACAAACCAACCGGGACCACCCTAAATTGGTATACTTTTCCTTCTACCGAAAAACCCGTATATTTCCTTGATTCACGCGCTAATGGAATCAAACACAATGAATTCTTTAAGTCTAATTTGCTATATATTTTCTTATTACCTATTCTTGCTAATATGCTTTCCATCGTTGGTGGACAATTGTATTGCGGCTTCGTTCGCTTATTTATCTTTCTTGCATCCAAACATAACCTAATGCTATTATCATTTTTCTTCACGACGACTAATGGATTCACAAACTGTGTACTGGAGTTTTCTATAATGTCTTCACGTAACATTTCCTCAATTTCTTCCTTCACTCTATTCCTATATGCTACTGGAATAGGATATATCTTATTGTTAAACGGTTCCTCATTCATTACTTCTAACTTGTGCACATAACCCTTGGCAATTCTCGACTTTGACCCAATTAATTCTGAATGCTTATTCAATAATACATTCACCCTATTTTTAAATCATCTGGACACTTAATCTCTTCACTTTCATTAGCCCCATTATTTATCTCTTCACTAAACTGATTAATATTTACGCAGTCATCTTCTATTACTATATTCCCCTCTTCATACCATTTAATATATTTCCCATTACACTCAATCTCTTTGCATTCCGCATTTATCTTCAACCCCAACTTATCTATCATATTCATCCCAAATATAACATCTATCTTCAGTCCAGGTACCACCATGAACTCATTTTCCCATATTCTATCCCCATTTCACATCTCAGAATTACCATCTCATTTATTACACTAAATCTCTTATTATTTGGTGCCACTAAATTACACCTTGCTATCTTTATCGCTTTATCCCCAATTTCTCTCGTTTAACAAATTCTTCCGCTACAAGTGATGCCTCTGCTCCAGTATCAATTAATACTTTAACCATTTTATTTTCCACCTTTAAATTAATTATTGGTAATAAGTTTCTCTCAAGTCTTCCTAATTCATTATCCATTTCATATTTAATAAACTCGCGCTGGTGCTCATATCCGTTAATCCGTAGAATTTTCCTTGGTTCGTCCGTACTCAAAATCCTGATCTCGCGTCGAAGGTCCTGCCTGACTCATTCTTCCTGTATCTGTGCAACTCGTGTTCCTTAATTCCACACTATTAATATTTCTTGCTGGTGTCCGTCGATCATCCTTTTCCTGTCTATTCATTACTCCATTGTTTCCCTCATGATTCGTTCTCTCTATTCGTTGCCTTGGTGTCTGACCATTATCCCTGTTCCGCCTAAAATCATTATTAAAGTTTCCATAGTTCCCCATTAAAATTTCTTCCGCGATCATAATTATACCTGTTCCTTCGATAATTATTCCTAGTCTCATCATTCCTTATGAAATTCGTGCGTCGATCCTAAAATTATTTTCCTTTCATCATCATTTTCCAAATCATCATATCTCTGCAAATAATCAATAAACGTGTCTCTATCCACTATGTTTTGCGTCGTTATGTATCGCTTTACTTCCGCATTAAAATGACTTGCTAAATACTTTATAATAATTTTATCTTCTAAAGGAGGATCCAATTGCTTCGCTACAGTAAATTTCTCAATCGCATATGATTCTCGCGTTATCCCTTTCGCCAAATCGTATCTTCCCATAATTAAATCATTTCGAATTCGATTTTGCTGGTTGTCATTCCAGAATTGACGTAGAAATTTGCTTTCAAACTGTTCAAACGTTTCTATTTCATCCTCAACTAGATTGTACCATTGTTTAGCATTCCCTTTTAATATTGCCCTGATTAAATTTAATTTGAATAATTCATCTGTGTATCCCTGTATCAACATTTTAAGATTTTTCAGAAATATCTTAGGGTTTACTTTTCCGTCCCCGTAAAATTTCGTAAATTGTTCCATTGAAAGATTCGTTTGCATTAGCTTAATTGGTTCCCTATTAAAGTTTATTGGATTGCTTTTAAATTATTTATCTCTTGATTTATTGATCTGAATTCCGTTTCGCAATTTTCTTCAATTTTATTTAACTTAATATTTAAATTCTTAATTTTATTGTTGGACTCACTTTCGAACTCTTCTCGTTTCGTTTTGATTAAAGAAATATGATCCCATAAACCGTCTATCTCCTCAGAAACTCTACCAACTCTCTCATTCAATTGTGCTTTCATCTCCGCGATATTATGGTTTGCTTCTTTCAATCCATCACTAAGATTCTTAATTTTACCCTCCAATTTCTCATTGTTTTCATCCATTTTTATTTTAACTGCATTTATGGCTTGCTCACTCCTATCCATCTTTTCATTCAATGCCATTAAGATATCCAACATCTTATTTTTGAAGCTTTTCAAATCCCCGGTTTAGTTTAATTAATTTATATAAAATCTTACAATCGTACTTTAAAATTTATTTTAATTTAATTCGCCCCTCTTAATTTCAGTTTATTGTGGTTTTATTTACGAGCCCCTCTTAATTTCAGTTTATTGTGGTTTAATTTACGAGCCCCTTCGTTGGGTCGACATATTAATTGCTGTACATACCCCTTTAAGTGGGTCAACCTATTATTTCTGTAATATCACGTGTCCTTACGTTGAGCGACCTATTTATTTTAATTGCTATAATACTAAATTAAATTATTGAACCACCATTTTAATCTTTCCTACAGCTTGTGATTATTTCCTCCTCCAGCTGTTTCTTAATGTTGCTATCAACTGGAATTTATCATAAACAACTTTATCGACCAATGACAAAATTCAACAAGTTACCGCCTTTGCGGGTTATCTCTGCCCTACTTAATTTGTGGCTCCTCCTCAATCTTATGACCTCGGCTAGCATATATTTGTAATTATAAATTCAGTGAGTTTGGATCACATTTAATGAAACTAATGCTTTATGTACAGCTTTGACGTTATTTACAATACATTTTCAAATTAATTCACCTTTATAAATTTCATTTATCAACAACCATTTAATTTGTACTAAAACCCAAAGTCACCAAAGAAAACTCATTATCTTTACCAACAAATGTAGAATATTCTAAATCCGTTTTCTTATTATTATTTCAATACGTATTCAACCCTTTGTTGACTTGTTTACAAGCATATAATATTTAGCCAATTGGATATTAAAAATAAAATAAAATTCTTGTAGAAAAACAGATGCCTTATAACTAACAATCTGACCTGGTTTTATCTTTTTACGACGACGCTTCCATTGAAATTAATCTTCCCAATTTTCGATTCCATTCAACTTATCACCATTATGGACCAACACCATTAAATTATAATTTTATACTTTAATCATTCTTGCCATAGACTTCAAATTGTAATTCGTTCACCCCTATACTTCAAGATTATGTTCTTCCTTTCGCCTCGACATTTAAATTGTTTTATTGTAATCTTTCTTAACATCAAGCATTCTGGCCTATTTTCCTCAGACCTCGAAGCCCTATTATTTTATGTCTTAGTTTACGATTAATTCATAAAATAATCCTACTTACGTTTTAAACGGTAATTTTCATATACACACTCATTTATTTCACTTTGTACCACTTGTTACGTATTATTCAGTATTACTGGCAATGCACTTGGGCCTTCATTGAGTTCAAAACTGACTTTCTTATCGCGGTGCTTGCTAATATAATTTCGAATCCCCACTGCATCCGTGGTGTGGTCTAGAACCTGTCGTTTGCTTCGGACCAATCAAATAATTCCATTTCGAATATTTTCTGATGTAATGCTCTGCGTTCGTTCATAATGCCCACCTGCCTGCAGGTGTCTTCACTTATCAACATGCTGTATTTTGATAGAATAGTCGCCTTTCCATAAACAACTGATGCAATTTTACTTTAAACTTTCATTGTTTACATGCGATTCACGCAATTTTTAATCATTTCTCTTATCAAAATGGTTAGATCTTTATACGCATTATATTAGCTACATGAAACTCTATTTTCACATCCGTATTACTTAATCGTCTGAGACTCTTTTCTTAATGCGTGTCTAATTATTCTTTATCATTTATACGCGTGCTCCCACTGAAAAATATTCTTATTCGCTTTACTTATGTCAACTGAACACTATCTACAGGGTATTTAATCTTTACCATCCGTTTAATACTCGTATTTCTCATTCCTACGCCAACTATGCGTCTTCCTATGTCTTTCCTGCGTCGCCCAAAACTATTTCTACTTTGTACACAGGGTGTTGCCTACTTACTATCTACTTCTATTTCTTACTTATTTCCTAAAATAACTACAATTTTCTGCTGCCTATTTTAATTACTCATTCTCTAGTGACCTCCACTATGTCGTGCACCCTTAAACAAACCCTTATCACAGCAATATATATATATATATATATATATATATATATATATCAAATCAATAAAACTACAGCTAACACACACGCACACACAGATACGCACACAGACCCCCCCCCACACACAAACACACTTACGTCCACTTAAAATCGTCTATCTTCCATAATATTTAAATAACTTTTACTACTAAATACTGTATATTTCAGGTAACGTATTATCTAATCTCATTGATAGTATTTTAATGTCACAGTTTTAATTAAGATTGAACTATTAATTTAACATTCATTGGCTTTATAAAGGCAAACCTCTCTTAGCCATAGGCTTCAAAAACTTTGCGATAAATTTAGTGTATCGTATTCACATTGTATTTGTTCGCTAAGGTTGGTGTGTTATTCCCGTTTATTCTAAAAGGTGTTGCGTATTCACATCGGCTGTCAACGTCCAAGAATTTGTCATTTACTACTGCTTCGTACTATATAATAATTGATGTCATATACATATCTTATTAATATTCAAGCTTTAATTGTTTTCTAGAACATGGGTTAATTAACTAACTTTCTTGCGTTACGGCAAATTGCTTTAATTTGAAATACTAATGCACTTTGATTATGAAATCTAATATTTTAAACTTAAACAATGCGCTTTTCATATAATGTAAATTCTTTTGCTACTACATCAAAATTAAAATATTTATCCTCGCGGTATTACATAAAACTGACATTAAATGTAACTCTAAATTTTATCCCGAGAATTGGTTTAGAATATTTAAACGTTGAACAGGATTACTTACAAATAGTACTCTTGATTATTTAATGTACTCGTCTTTTAAACATCATCGTGCACCGCGATGGAATTTTCAGATGTTGCTTGCTGGTGTTTAATAATCTGATCCGGACTGATCCTTTCTTTCTAATATCCAAAGGATTTATAAGTTTTTCGTCTCAGGGTCGTTACGTTCTACTTTTTGTTCTTACAGGATAATGCGTCTAATTTCCGTCCTAAGATTAGGTCGATGTCATTCTCTTCGTTTGATCGGTCATTTGTTCTCACACTTTTGAAAGCGTTGTAATTTGTTTACGTTTACAACACATTTTTTATTACTGTAAACTTATGAGTATATGAATATTGGGGGTAATCTATCAAGATGGCGAGTTTTTCAATTCGTGTGAGCTCTTAATTTCTCCTACGGTTTTTATGTAATGTATTAATTTTGATGGCTAGTTTTACAATCTGTATGGTGTGTTGGTCTAATTCCACAATTTGATGGTTTGTTTTGAACTCGTGTGAATGTGTACAAATAAACTTTCCTATACCTGGTAATATACCAATGTCTGTCTGTATTTTTCTAAATATAATACGAAGAGAGTAAAGAACCGATTATTATTAACGTTAGTATTTAATATATTGAGTACTTTTCTGTTTATTTCTTGATCCTAACTTGATATTACATTGAAATAGCCATGTTATTAATGTAAACTGCCGAAGCTTCTATAAATATTTCAAGTTTCTTTCGTGATAAAACTCATTTAACTAACTGAAATTCTTAAATTCTTTCTATTGCCCAGTGTTTGCTTTTTTAATCTATTTTTTTTAGTCTCAAATAGAAGAACACGAAAACAGCTTATCTGGTGATTATCCTACAGACTATTCCGATGTATTTTTGACTAAAATGAAGGAACTCAACGCAAACAATGCAAACGATGGAAGTTTTACTGGTTTCTCTAATTTGATTGCTATTTAAAGTCTCGTTAATTTTAGAATGTTTTAGATAAACAACTTCTGTGGACCATAATCGATTACATGTTTCCAGCTCCAGTCGCCGTAGGTCACACACTCAACTTTATGTTTGTTCATCTCGTGAATGATTTTGAAATGCAAGCTAAAATTCACGAAGAACTTGATAGAGTTGTTGGACGATCAAGATTGCCATCGTTAGACGATAGGAAAGAGTTAGTATGATAACGTATATAAAAGGATAATGAATTGTTAGACTACAACACACACTCTATTCCTTCTAACATTGCTTTACGTTGTATAACATCGCCAATATTCACGTCAATACAGTCTAGCTGCCATAATTTAATTACCAGTAATTGACGATTCCAGTTTGCACCATTTTGCGATTATACTGAAGTGCTCCGTGGTGGTAGTAGTAAATTAGTATTAAAAGGAAGTTAGTCCAGCAAATAGGCTCTTGACTTTTTTTATTACCCCATATAGCCCCACCCCCACCCAATTTTCACTATCAGGTTACTCTATTGCATCATATCCAACCCTCCCGTTGCAAACCTGCCAGTTTCTCTTATGAAAATCAGCATGTTTGACTAGGGGAGAAAGATTTTTGGGCCAAGCTGCATAAACCCAGGATCCATATCTTAACCTCATACGCCCCTCGCTCTCCGCTATGTAGTGGGCAACAATTTCTCCTGCCTTTCAAAGATCGGACACCTAGACTCTACTTCTATACCTAACAGAGGCAGGTGTCTCCGTAACCTGCAATGGCCAGTGCGGACTCCCAACGGCACATTTAGTGTTTTTCTATCTTTATTTAATAGTCATGCCGTTGTTGATTCGTCCAGCTTGGCTATTATTATCTTTGACTGTCTGAAGTCCCTTCCTTTCTTTCACTTCTCTTTTGCCTTTTCCGCATCCAAAACGGACGCAACTGATTTCCTCGTTAAACCTATGCACGGTTCAGGCCAAATAACAGATTCCTGCCCACCGCATAGCTAACTTGTCAGTTTTCTCATTTTCTTGCACATCGTGGAAGAGCTTTCTTTCTGACTGGCTAGTCCTTTAAAGCGCCCCCGCACTCCTGAACCAGTGGGAATCCGGTCCTGAAAGAGCAGATTACTTGGAGTGTTGCTTGACTATCTGAGCGGTAATAACCCTACGCTCTTCTATCTCTCTTATCCCCTGGTTTTCAGTCACTTTTGATATTGCGTATACCTCTATCCTTTGCTTCCTTCACTTTGATAGGAAAAATGGGAAGTTTCCTTCCCACTACAACAGTCATTTTAGCATGCCATACTATCTCCTTCCTGCTGTGCCACTCGTTCTGAAGTTTGAGGTACGTTGGCAATGCTTCCCTCTGGGTCCAGATAGGGAGAGCTGGGAGCTCTAGTAAAACTTCTAGAGCTCCAGATATTCCCAGTCGAGCTGTTGGATTCTGGATAGCATGAGGGAGACACTGAAAAGTTATGTTTAAGACTACCATACGATTGACCCATATCGGATCCTAGACCTTACGACTGCCGTGTACAGTCAATATAGAACTTGGGGATTTATGCCCCAACTTTTGACAATCACACGGCGAAACTGCCAGAGAGTGGCTACTGCTTTTTCTATTGCTTTTTCCGCGTTTCCTAAGCACTTAACCTCTGTTTTAAGAACAAGTGATTCGCCATACAGGCGTGGAGTTTTGCATTCTCTGCTATTTTTCCTTCTAGCGAAGAGCAATATCTCTGCTTTTGTAGATTTACTAAGAAACCTGTGTTCTCGCATCGCCCTTTCATTAAGGAGCATGCGACCTGCAGACTATACTCACAAACCTACCAGATATCCCAACATTATCATATATTTTGTAACACCTTTTGCTAAGTTTTTGGTGTATTTCTCCCCATCAACCTTATTACAATGAAACAAAGGTATGGTATAAATTCTAGTTATTTGCACTTGCCACAAACGCAGAGTACTATATTGCCGTGAATTATAGAAAAACTATGTTCATTTACGTGTTATATTTATTATGCATTATAACTCGCTTACCTCTAATTACTGCATATCAGCAAGCTGGAATACTATTGATTAAGTGCACCAGGTCGCGTTCAACGACATTCGTTCGCAGAGTTCGTTGTTTACCTATAGTAATTAAACAAGGAACACAGATTAGTATAAGGTACGGGAAATGTAAGAAATTACAGGCAGGTAAACTTTGCCACACATACTTTATAAAGCACTACTGCCACAGTTCTTCAAGATAAGGTAGCCACGTTCAGAATGACACTACGGCTTCTCGTTCTTACACTTTATTCACATCATTTCTACTACATTGCGCATTCTGATTGGTCAGGAGAGCAACGTATATTTATTTTAAACCGTGTGAAACGACTTAACCGCAGAAATGGATATTAATAACGGGTTATTTTTAAATACCCGAAGATAATTTCCGCGATCTATTTTCTAACTAAAATATAATATCTAATATTCCTAGATTAATTATGTATATAAAAAGTCCCTTACAACGAATTATTGCTGAAATAATTTGTATAACAATTGGAAGCTTATCAAGCTCTTCTACTGACTTACAAAAACTGAAGATTGCATAAGTTTAGAAACCGAAACATGCTTAAGAAAGTGGTACAAAAAGTCAAGCAACTAAGTTGTTAATACTTGTTACCAATCCACGTGCCCTCTATAATTCTATCCACCATAATATTGTTCTACTTTTACCACATTCTGCTTCTCCGTTGCGAGCTTGTCCATCTCCACGGTAAAAGCTATTACGTGTGACCAGGGAGAAGAGATCAAATCCATTTACCTAGGGCCTTAAGACTTTCATCATATGCGTTGACCTCGTATACCATTTGCATGCTCTCAGTGAGCAGCGGTTCCGTCTTACCTGAGATCTGCCTCGGCCCCCAAGACCGCGTTTCAAAAACCTGCAAAAGTATGATCAGCAACGCATTAAGTCATTTACTGTCTTTATTAGTAGTCATGTTGTTTTTGGTCCGTCCGACCCGGCTATTATTATTATCCTTGATTGTCTACAGTCCTTAGCTGTCTCTACTCAATTCCTCTTCCACCACTTTCGCACCGATAGCTTCAATTAAGACGTCACTGATTCCTTTGTTAATTTTGTATATGGTCGAGATCCTAAAAACGGAACCCTTGCGCTCTAATTAACTAACACTATACGACTGTGGTATCCTAGAACAAGGCAGCTTCGTGGCGTAGTTGGTATGCGTGTAACTACTACGCCCAAGGTCCCGGGTTCGAATCTTGACACGGAAAAATATTAGGCGAGTATTTTTCACAAAAATACGCTCTCGTTCGGATGAAAGGTAAAATGGAGGTCCCGTGTGTGGGTGTTGTCACGCACGTTAAAGATCCCTACCTTGCTTGAAACAGCAAAGGATCGGCAAAATTCAAAATTTTTTAGGTAAAAAAAACTTGCTTCCTGGCCAATGTAGTACCATCGGGTGGGGTATTGGAAAAATCACATGTAGGTATTCTGGAACATATAGGAGTTGTGCCCCTTTTTTCCAATAAATATTCGTATTTGTACCAATGGACATATGGTCTTGGAAGAAATTGCTCGAACTGTTCCTTAAATATTTTAGTAGATGAGTAACTGTTCTTCGTCTCCTCTTACTTGCTGGCTTTAGCTACTTTCAATTTTACATATACGTCTGCCTTGAAATCAAAATCAAGAGTCGCTCCAGTGCACAACCTTACACTTTTTTTCTTTCTAGGTATACTCTGTCCCTGCATCCCTATCTGCAATCTATCGATATAACCCATTATTGAGTCTTGTATTTTTCTCTCGGAGAGATTGAGAAAAGTGTTACGTGCTGAATTGACATTACGTGTCTGAATTAATTCTACTTTTGGGGAAGAGGAGGAGGAGGGGGAAACGTAACAGTAAATTAGTCGGTGCGCCGGCTAGTTTACAATGGTGCGAGGTAAATTTAATGAAAGCACATATACTATTTTTGGGATATACAAATTCCGACACTTCTACTAGATACTTATACTCTTACTTGGACAGGTCTTTAAACTCTTTTGTCGTTGTAAAGTTTTTGAGCATCAACGAACTTGAAAATACAATTAAAACCTACCTGGACGGTGGGTGTTCCGGGTGACGGTTTTGAGCGGTTTCTTTTTCTGTTAGAAGTTTATGGCGCTTCGATTGCACCTTTCTCATCTTCTACTAATTTAAAATAAAAAAAAAACTTCCCTTTGTGCATATATAACCTATATTTTAAAACATGATTTTCAAAACAATAAATAACAAAAATGGTCTACTTTTAAAATTAACAAATACGCGTTTAGCTAAAATAACTTAACATTAACAACGATACAACTTCGTGGAAAATAACTAATGTAAATTTTACTTGCTACTTTCTTTCTATAATAATAACCTTTTATGTATGAGAATTCGATATAATACGCTTTAAATTTAGATAAGCGTACACCAACGTGAATCGCCTTTCTTACAACTCGGCTCCACACATTTACTTATATTAACAATCAATTCTAGTTAATTAATATAGCAAATAGCATGTGATTGTTACAATCTGAATAACAAAAATTAATTTACATTTTTTGTTTTATATTCTAAGAGACTCCATCGACATTCTGGACAGGACCCAGGGCCATCCAATCCGTTGTGGTTGATAAAAGCTCCCAACAATAACAACTTCCACTGATACTAGTAATCACATTCACGTTCTTCGTGGCCGAAAGCTTGTTTCTTCATTATCAGTCTTGGGGTTTGGATACCATCACGTTAACTTTACGTATCTGTTTTTTCAATGTTGTTCCGCACCGCGATGAAGTTTGAGAGTTTACCATCTGCTGTTTAATAATGATTTGGTTCCTCTCTTTTATTATCCCGGTTTTATAAGTTTCACGCCCCAGGGCCATTGCATATTATCTTTCGTTCTTACAGATTATACGTCTAAACTATTCTAAGGTAAAGGTCAATGTCGTTCTGTTCGTGTAAACCGTCATTTTGTTCCCACGTTTTTACATTGAATGCCGAAAACTGCATCATTCATCGTTAGTAATGCGTTAATATTATGACTGTTTTTATGAGTAGATGGTTGACACCAATTGCTGACGGTTCCGTAACTCAGTTTGTATGCGTGTGACTACTGAGCCCAAGATCTCAGGTTCGAATGCCTACAGGGTTCACTTGAAAAATGTTAAGCGAGCATTTTTCACAAAAGTCGGCCTTTGTTCGGATGAGAGCTAGAATGCAGGTCTCGTGTGTGAGTGTTGGCGCGCACGTTGAAGTTCACTTCCTTGCTTGAAATAGCTATGGTTCGAAAAAATTCGAAATTTCCAGGCAAAAAACTCGTTTTTTGGCTAATGCAGTACCTTTGAGTGGAGCATTGGGAAAATTAAATGCAATTACACCAATTGCTATAAAATTTAAGCAAATAATATATACTTTCTTATTAAGAGTTGAATTAATTATGACAAAATTATATTTGACAGTTAACATGAAGTTACTTGTCAGTCTTGACGCATGGGGTTAATTTGTGTGACAGTATTCCATAATATATAGTCAAACTGCAGTAATATATCAACAGTTCTAACTACCATTGTTTTGTGATTAAATTAAAACTAAATTTTATCATCCCGTTCCGCAAATATTTCACCAACATTGTATAATGATTTAGATTTAATCAAATTGGCGGACAGTTTTTGAACCCCTATAAAGAAGTAAATTTTTTTAATCGACCAAGAAAAAGTCAATTATTTGCAGGTTTTAGCGTCATTGCTATTTTACAAAGTAACCTTTACGTTGTTGTGCCATTTTGGCTTTAGATGTTATTTTAATATTTAATTTTAGGGAATTTTTAAACCTAGCATGGGGAAGGTTTATTTCACATCTCTAATTTAAGTTTCTACGTGTAAGTTCCACGACTATAGTTCCCACGAATATCAGGACATTAACTCATGAGCTACCGTATGTAACTGCACACTTTTGCGTTCCTAGGCTAAAAGAATGCAGATATGGTTAGCGCGGTTGATCGTGGGAACGTGAAATGGTGCAGTTAGTAAAGTTGGTAACGAAGCATCTTAAAAGAAGGACGAAGTCATCTTTTCGATTCCTGTACTTTCTCCATTTACCAAACAAACTATTGTGTAATTCATTGAATATAGAAATTATTATCAGATTTAAGGTTTTGCGTTTAAGCAATAAAGCTTCTTATCTCTCGAAAAGATGCCGATAAACAATCCACGGTTTCTTAGTTTCGTTCGACCAGTTAATTGTTGTTTTATTAATTATTTCCTCTGGTTAGTTTGAATTCTAATAAGATATGAGACCGGTGCTTTTAAACTACACGTTATTCTCCATCAATGAAGCGTGTAAGTGTTGTTGTACAGATTGATCTCGTCTGGTTGTTTGATATTGACAAAGTTAACTTTATCTTGAAACGCAATATATAAACGCTTATGATTTTCGAAGTTGCTATTATTTAAGTTAAGGTATTCTAGTCGAGCTCATTCGATTGTTTAAACTCAGGCTCGGTCTTGAAAGTTAAAAGTTCTCTTTGTCTGCGACAGAACATAAGATTCGAAAGTACAAAATGAAATACAGCTATTCTTAAAGTGATCGCGAACATTTCTATTCGGATTTTCGGTGAATACAACTTTGTTTCTTTCTCTCTCTCTCTCTCTCTCTCTCTCTCTCTCTCTCTCTCTCTCTCTCTCTCTCTCTCTCTCTCTCTCTCTCTCTCTCTCTCTCTCTCTCTCTCTCTATCTCTATCCATCTATCTTTGTCTCACCTTCCATCTCTCTCTTCCTCTCTCTCCTAAAATTTCTTCTAGGTTATTACTACATGAACTTTTCTGAGAATATAAAGGGTGAATGTCGTTGATGAAGGTATTGTAATTTTTCTATCTTTATCATTGAAACTGCAAAGTATTCTGACGGGTTTAACGTAGTTTTTATTGCTCTCTGATACATGCTATTGTAGTAATTCTGACCATTCAAGTAAAAGGCAACAGTGCAAATTGTTATTTACACAACTAATTCACAGTACAATCCGGTCTACCAAAGATTTACGGTACAGTTTCATTTTTCAACAGTTATCGTTTTCTGCTCTAAAAGTGGCGTACGTTGAAGCATTCACTGGTCTTTTTTTCCTTTGGATTTCCTCAAGTGGGTTTAAAGCGTTTGATTCGAATCTACACATATACCTTCAGAACGATCTAGTATTTAAATGTTTACTAGTACTTGTAGCCGGTTATGTGTAAGTCGTAGAGAGAGTAGTTGAACTAATTTAGTGTAAAATTGGTTGCCTAACCGCTTACGTGTAACGTTGATGTATTAAAAGGTATTCTAGTTATTTTAATTGTATGAATACTTCCAAGTCTTTAAGAATGTACTAAAAGCCTTAGCTCCTTAACAACTCTTAATTAATTTAAAGTTCTTTTCGTTTGTTTCAGCATGTCGTATACCGAAGCATTTATTAGAGAAATATTAAGAAGCGAAACTCTCACACCATTAAGCGTGCCTCGAAAGTGCTTGCAAGATACAACGCTAGGTGGCTACTTCATTCCCAAGGTTTAACCATTCACTTAGTTTTACTAACTAAGACGCAATTTTGTAGGGAACTAATATCATACCACACTTATGGGGCGCTCATCATGATCCAACAATCTACAAAGAACCAAAGCTTTTTAATCCAGAACGATTTTTAGACAGAAAAGGCAACCTCTTAAAAAAGGATACCACTATACCCTTTGGAGCAGGTATTACAAAACTTCTAGCTAGACTTCTAGATCACGTATTTATTTCAGGTAAAAGACTTTGTGCAGGGGAAACGTTTGCAAGGCAAACCTTGTTTTTGGTCTTGACAGCATTGATGCAAAACTTTACTTTTAAAGCTGCCGATAAAGTACCAAATCCAAAGAAAAAAGTATGGGGATTGGTAATTAGCAATCCAGACTTGTGGTTGGAAGCAATTCCTCGCTAAAAAGATACCAAATCGACATTGTGCTTTGCTTTAGTTATAAAACTAGGATGCCCTTTAATATATATTTATATATATATATATATATATATATATATATATATATATATATATATTTATATTATAAAAGAAAAGTAGGTTAATGAGTCTTAAATTAATTAAAAGTAAAAGGAATTATATGCGAGTGACTCAAATTCAGCCACGTGGAAGAATTCCTTTTTACTTTGTATATATATATATATATATATATATATATATATATTTATATATATTGCTATGATATTGTCGTACTCCATTGTATTTAACGTTCAGTTGTTGCTGCTCGCCACCGCACTGTCTCTAAATAATCTAGGATAAATTTTAGATTTTACAGAATTCGTTTTATATGCCTCGACTTGCTCAGTTCAAACCCACACAGAGTGCACGACGATACGATAACAGGAAGTTTTTGCTCCCCTCCCCTTTTCTCTAACACATCCCCTTGAATGAGGTAAACAAAATTAACCAAATTTTATATAATAACCAAAAATATACAATTTGTAGCTCCACAATCTTTATAATATTATTCACTATTTAAGAAAACCCCCCAAATCAAAGTAACAATATAGATCAATTTGTTCCCAAATTGATTCCTGTAGGGCGGATAGTAAAGCTATCGGAATAAATAGCGATTACTTAACCTTGTCCTTCGATATGCGCTGGTCGGTTGCTTGCTGTGGAATTATCTACTTGTTTGTGTAGCATGCCGTGAGGATACTGGGGACTGTAAAACCAATAAACTCAGCCTTTTAATGAAAGGAATTACAACTGACACACTACATTTATTTATTGATATGAAAAAACTATTTACACAAAGAAACAAGACATTTTGTAATGTAGCAGGAACGTCCTACCACACTGAAAATTGAACAAGAACTGTTACTGAACTTTGACGGAGCCGTCCGAAGACAAGACTACCGATCATGAACGGAGGAAACATTTGCACTCATAGGCGTACCATAGAATGCGTAGAAAGTTATACAAATTAAACTAATATAAATTAATAAACTAATAAACGCTTTAACATACCGCCCGCCTTGAAAGGGGGACCTTTCAACACAATAGTTGATAGTAAACAATAGGCATCCAAGCTATGAATTATATGAACAAATGCAAAAATATACAATCTAAACAAAATAATCATGCACAAAGCAAAATGAACAAAAGAATAAGTCACCTTTTTTACAAAGACTAAATATAAATGTAATTATAACAACTTATAACTAATACCTATTTTGTAGGATAGACCTAACGCACAGTAGCACACAAATTGCAATTTGAACATGCTTGCACTCACTCGCGCACAATAGGAAGTGGGCACAGTTTTGAAAAAGAACGCTTCACTGTTCCATTTGCAGTTTTTACTGAAGCGACTCGACTGATGCCATCAGCGCCAGGGTGAACATCGATCACTCTGCCAAGTTTCCAATTTAATGGCGGAGAATTGTCCTCCTTAATAAGGACTAGAGAATCGGCTTCGAGTCGAGACGACGTCGCACGCCATTTGGAGCGCTGCTGTAACTCGGATATGTATTCTTTATTCCATCTCTTCCATATGCTTTGATGGAATCTTTGAATTTTCTGAAAGACTGCAAGTCTAGATTCTTGTATTTGAAACAAATCTGGATCTGGCAAAGAAACTGAAGTTCTACCAATTAAAAAATGTGCATGCGTCAGTGGCAACAGGTCACTAGGGTCTGCTGATAAAGGAGATATTGGACGGGAGTTTAATGCGGACTCCACCTGTGTTAGTAAAGTGCTCATTTCCTCATAGGTAAATAATGTATTTCAATAACCCGCTTTATATGAAATTTGGAAGATTTTATGCCGGCCTCCCAAAGACCACCAAAGTGTGGACTATGGGCGGGTATAAAGTGCCAGGTTATACCTTCAATAATAGTTGAATCAGAAATTGTATGACATTGCTCCTTTAAAAACATGCCTAACTCTTTAAGCTCAGAGTTAGCACCTGTAAAGTTTGTCCCATTGTCAGAGTAAACATGCAATGGTTTACCGCGACGTGCTGTGAATCGCCGAAAAGCCATTAGAAAAATTTCTGTAGATAAGTCAGTGACCAACTCCAGGTGCACTGCCTTGGTAACAAAGCAAACGAAAAGACATAAATATGATTTTGTGGTCTTGAAGCCACGACCCTTGCGATCCTTAACAAAAAAGGGACCGCCATAATCGACTCCTACTACATTAAATGGAAAGGATGGCTTAATACGTGAAGATGGTAGGTTGCCCATAAGGGGTTCTGTTACCTGAGGTGAATAACGAAAGCATCGTACACATTGATGTACGACTTGTTTAATTAGATTCCTACCGCAAGTGATCCAATACCTTTCTCTGAGGTTAGCAAGTAACATTTGAGGGCCTGCATGAATCAGCCTGATATGCTCTTGTGTAACAAGAAGTCTTGCAAGACGGTGCTTGCCGAATATTAGCAATGGAAATTTTTTATCAAACATAAATTGTGAGTTGTGCAGTCTGCCACCAACTCTAATCATGCCCTTGAATCCAAAAAGGGATTAAGCGATAACAATGATGAAGTCTTTAGGGGAGCACCCGTGATAACAATTTTAAATCATCAGGAAAAGATTCCTGTTGAGAGCGCTTAATAAGAACTAGAAGGATTCTTGAATTTCATTAGTTGAAAGAGATCCTGAAAAGCGTGCTGCCTTGAATTCAAACAATTATTGCGAAAGCGCAAACAATAAGAAGTAACTCTCACAAGTTGAGTTAAACTTGAATAAATGTTAAACGGAAAAGGGTCAGGTGAACTGACTGTAATACAGCGAGCTTCCCTTTTCATTTCAGGAAGTTCTGTACATGTTAACTTGAAAGTAGGCCATGAAGATTCTTCTTCGATGAGCCATGATGGACCATGCCACCATAAAATAGACTCTTTCAGAGCTTGAGGAGTTATTCCTCTTGAGAGAATATCTGCAGGGTTATCTTGAGTAGGTACATGCCGCCAAATGCCCATCGACGTCAATTGTTGTACATCTGCAACCCTGTTACAAACGAATGTATTCAAGAGATTAGGGTTGGCCTTCAGCCATCCTAATACAATTGTTGAATCTGACCAAAATATATAATGAGAAATGGGTAATTGTAATGCCTTTGAAACTTGGTCAGTCAGCTTAGCTAGCAGAACTGCTCCGCAAAGCTCTAGCCTTGGTATTGTAAGAGGTTTCAGAGGAGAAACCTTTGATTTTGAACACAGAAGATTAACATGGAATCTCCCATCTTGATCCATCGATCGTACAAAAATACATGCACCATATCCATGTAGGGATGCATCGCAAAAACCATGAAGCTGAACATCAGTAAATTCCTTGCATAAAATATGACGAGAAATTTTCAAATCGTTTAAATTGACGAGATCAGTACGATAAGAACTCCATTTTGCTTGAATGGTTTCAGGAATGAAATCATCCCAACCCAATTTTTCAATCCAAAGTTTTTGAATCAGAATTTTAGCTCCTAAAGTACAGGGACCAAGGAGTCCTAAAGGATCGAAAATTTGTGATATTTCGGAAAGCATGCTACGTTTGGTAGCCTTGAATGAAGATGCATTTGAAATCGTAAACATGAAATTATCGGATTCAAAACACCAAGTCAAACCTAATGTACGAGTGTGCTCATGAGAGCCGAAAGCAAGAACACCTGGATGAATATCCGAATCTGGAATTATGTCTAGAACTTGGGGATTGTTAGAAATCCATTTTGTAGTTTGAAGCAGCCTGAATCAAGAACTTGTTTTACCTTCCTGCAAAGATCACGTGCACCTTGAAGCGTACTACTTCCTGTTAAAAGGTCATCCACATAAAAGTCTTCCTTAATGGTCTTAGAGACTTCAGGAAATGATGTTTCACAGTCGTGACCCAGCTGAGCGAGACAACGAATGGCAAGAAAAGAAGCGGATGCTGTACCGTACGTAACTGTATTTAAACTGTATGTACGAATGGGATCTAAAGAACAAAAGCGCCACAGGATCCTCTGCAAATTTCTCTGGTCAGGATTAACGAGTACCTGTCTGTACATTTTCTGAACGTCAGCTGAAATTGCAAAGGCATGTTTGCGAAAACGAATCAGAATCGAAAACAAATCTTGTTGAATGGTTGGACCAACCATTTGAATACTATTCAGGAATGCCCTGAAGTGGTTTCCTGAGAACCGTTAAAAACAACTCGCAGCTTTGTTGTTAGACTGTCTTCCTTTATCACGCCGTGATGAGGGAGATAATAGGATATTACAGAAGAGCTAGGATCAACTATAGACATATGACCCAAGTCGATGTACTCTTGCATGAATTGTGAATATCGAGCAAATAAATCTGGATTAGATTGTAATCGTTTTTCTAAAGAAAGAAATCTCTTTGTGCTGTTTGAAGAGAATCTCCCAGAACCTCAATGGACTGTTTGAGTGGGAGAGAATTGAAACGACCGTCAGCATCACGACGTGTGTGCTGTTGGAAATGTGCCTCGCAGGCCTTTTCTTCGGTGTGTGAACCCTTTCAATAGGATAGTGTTCAACTTCCCAGAACTTACTGAGAATAGCTGAAGTGTCATCAACAGAAATGTAATTGCACTGAACAGTGTGCGATGCAACAGTAGCCATAGGGCCAGAAATAACCCAACCTAAACGAGTCTTCTGTAAAACTGGAAGATCAAGACCCAGATGAATCTGTCCTACACAAAGAAGCTTCCAAAATGTAGACGAACCCAACAATACATCAATGGTGCTAGGCTTGTCATAACTGTTGTCAGATAATCTGATGTTATCTGAATTTTGATGCTATTACGTTTGACAGAGAATGTAGGCGTGATACCCGTAATCTCATCAAGAACTAAACAGGAAATATCTATAGTGAAGTTAGTGTGAATCGCCTGGAGTTTGACGTCACACCTTGAATGTATGCGAGAAGCGGCTTGTCCTAAGCCTGAAACTGTGATATCAACATCACGTGTTTGAAGGTTCAATTTCCTGCAAAGATCTGACCGTATGAAGTTCGATTGTGAACCGGAATCTAAGAGGACTCTGACTGTGTGAGTGTTACCATCACTGGAAGTTATCTTAGCCGTAGCAGTTGGCAACAAAACTTGAAAATCGTTTGAACAGAAAGCGGAAATTGCTTGGTTTGTTTCTACAGGCGTGGCTGTAGGCGTTGTTTGTTCTGAATTATTTTCAGATTTGAGTTGAGGCTTGTCCTCATGCAAAAGCGTATTATGTTTACCTTTGCATTTCTTGCATGTAAACTTAGAAGTGCAATTATTGATAAAGTGTCCCTTTGAAAGGCAATTTAAACAAACTTGGAGCGACTTTGCTTTTGAAAGTCTACCCTTTTGAGATAACTTTATAAATTCATTGCATCTATACAATGCATGGTCGCCTTTGCAGACAACACACGATGCTGTAGTTGAAATGAAGGATTTAGAATGTGCCTTTGATGGCCTTTCAAGTACTACTTTGTTTTGCTTTGCTTCTAATGTTTCTAGAAGATTAGCATTATTTTTTAGAAACTCTTTGAATTCTGAAATTGTAGGTAGCTCCGACTTGGAAGCATTCCTGGAAACTTCCCATTCACGAAAGGTACGGAATCCAACTTTTGGATACAATAAAATTATCATGAACTCTAGAAGATTTTGTTCTGAAGACAATGACTTAAGAGCTGTATAATGTTTGAAAAGAGTATCGTTGAATTGTCGCAACTTTGATGCAGACTCTTTAGAGAGTGGCTCAAGATCAAAGATGGCTTTGAAATGATTGTGCACTAACATGCGAGGATCGTTGAACCGATCGCAAATTGCCTTCCAGCCTAACGAATAGCTTTCAGAGCGAAATTCAAGCGATTTGACAATCTGGCTTGCAGGTCCGGTCAAACTGGCTTTGAGATAATGTAACCGTTGAACGTCGGTCAAAGAAGAGTTCTCGTGAACAAGACTTTTGAAAATTTCATAATATTCCAACCATTCGGAACTTTCGCCGCTAAAACTTGGAAGAGAAATAATAGGCAAGCGAATTGAAGGCCCTGAATTGTTAGAACTTGATTTACTACTACTTGATGGGGAAACAGAACGATGTTTTGTACCACTTTCATAGTTTTGTAATATATTTTCAGCACGTGAAATTGCTGCATAGTATGTTGATTCAAAAGTCTCATCGCAATCCGCATTGGGATCAGCTTCTAAGATCTTGAAGTCAACATCATAAAATTCAGAAAGAATTGGCATTACATCATTTAACCTTTGACGTAATTCCACAATTTGAGTTGAATCGAGAGCTTCATTTGCTCTTTGTTTTGTTTCAAGCAAGTCAATATGCTTTGAAAACCTTGTGAGCCTACCCTTGATATAGCCTCTGGTTCTAATAAACGACTCCATCTGAAAGTGATGGTTATTCGAATACTGTGAAAATGAATACAAAATATTGACACCACGCCACTGGTAGTACCCTTGAAGTATTCTACGTCCCTTGTGAACGTAAGTTAGAATGTGAGGCTAAACCTGCATTTATTGATACTGAATTTTAAATGTGCATGTATATATAAACTGGCAATTTTAAACCCTTAAAGCTAAATAAAACACATTTCTTTATTTGCTGCAAATAAAAGATGAGCACAATATGTTCACAGGCGGTTGGAAAAGGAAATCAGTAAACAAAGGACTTACCCTGACCTACCTGCGTATGCGTGAAGAAACTTGTTTCTTTGTACTTGACTTGATATTTATTAGTTACTATCTCTCTTGCGCACGGCAACTTGAAAAATGCAACTTGAATATTGGTATGGAATGCAAAGCTTCGGTTTAGTACATCCGTTGCTAATACTTTCTTCTCTTATCATACACGTTCCTCTGAAATGTAGAAAGAGAAACGTACCTTGTATAATATAAGTATTGTATTTGTAGATAAATTCCTTGGATTTTATGAGCTTCTTTGTAATTAATGCTCGATAATTACAGCTGTGAAAATATGATTAAAACGTCGTTGACAAAATACCATTATTAATATAATATGCGGTGAGAAGGCACCATGTAGGGCGGATAGTAAAGCTATCGGAATAAATAGCGATTACTTAACCTTGTCCTTCGATATGCGCTGGTCGGTTGCTTGCTGTGGAATTATCTACTTGTTTGTGTAGCATGCCGTGAGGATACTGGGGACTGTAAAACCAATAAACTCAGCCCTTTAATGAAAGGAATTACAACTGACACACTACATTTATTTATTGATATGAAAAAACTATTTACACAAAGAAACAAGACATTTTGTAATGTAGCAGGAACGTCCTACCACACTGAAAATTGAACAAGAACTGTTACTGAACTTTGACGGAGCCGTCCGAAGACAAGACTACCGATCATGAACGGAGGAAACATTTGCACTCATAGGCGTACCATAGAATGCGTAGAAAGTTATACAAATTAAACTAATATAAATTAATAAACTAATAAACGCTTTAACAATTCCCTTAAATCAGTTTAAAGCCAGCAAAAATAACTCTGTATACTACTGGAAGTCCGTTGAACGTTTAATGACCTTCTCTCCCTTATACCTAATTTCTACGTATCAACCAAAAATTTAATGACCCTTTACATAAATATCTCAGTACATGCAAAATTTAAATGTTCAAAAGAAATTAATGCCTTATTCTATTAATGAATTTTGTCTCTGACCTGTTGTTTTTCCCCGTTGAACTCCTGGTTGTGTATACGCGTCTCTGCATGCATCCCAATCCTTAGAACTGCCGCTGTGTGCTGTTAACCAGTACCCTTGGATTGTTCTTAGTTAGATTTTCTTGTTGATTTTGTTTGGTAGTTTTTTATTGAATCGCGTAATACAGCTTGGTTATACGCCCAGTTTAACACTTAATCGTTTACTTAGTTGAATTGTATAAGCGTCACATTTAGGTTAACGTACATCCATTAGATTTTACATGATATATACTTATTCTATAACTTGTTAAAATGCATCCTGAAATCACGTAGACATCAAATTTTGTATTGTGGATTTTGTTGACCATGATACTTTGTACTTTTTCAAATCACGTCCTCTTATTTGTATAGGAATTTATCACTTGCAATCGCACGTAGTCACACGTATGGTTCCTTATTTTTGTTTGTGTAATCTGTTGGGTTTATGTGTTGATTTTATATTGAAGATCACGTAGGCAAATTTTATGACGTAAATTAAATGCGTTTATTTACTTCCTGCGTTTATAAAACATGTTTGTTTTAAAGAATCTGTTTATTGTGAGCATTCATGGTTATTAATGCGTCGAGTTTAAAAAAACATTCGTGTCATGTTTGTTTGACTTTCGATGTTCATGATGCGTATTTATTTAGAGTTTATTAATGCATTGCTATTCTTAAAAATAAATTGGATTGCTTACAAAATTATTTATCTTACTAAATGTGATGGGATTCTTGAAGAATGAACTTTCTTTCATTGATTAAAGTTTGTTGTGAATTTTATACAGTGTGTTTGATATTTACTTGTTGTATAATTGGCGAATTGCAAACTCTTTATGATAGAAATGTTTAATTTTCTAAACTTCAGTGTCGTTTACAAGGAATGTACAACCCCTGTGATCCTATATCCAATATATATATATATATATATATATATATATATATATATAATATAGACATAAGTATATATATATATATATATATATATATATATATATATAATATATTATAAAAATAATGGACTGGTCAGTTTTATAGTAAAATAAATATGAAGATTATTAGTATTTTGGGATATAGTCCAATAATAAAACCAATAAACGAATGCATTTAATCAAGCAACCATTTTTGCCTCTATATAAAGTGGTAAATAACTTATTATGATATAAATAAATAACTAAATTTAATTAAATACTTATACAGTTTATTTAAATCATAGTACGTTATTTACATCTTTATATATATATATATATATATATATATTATACATTTAATATATACATATATACATATAATATATATATATATATATATATATATATATATATACATTGTAAAATAAAATGTATCTGTAAATCCCCCCTTTATAAACATCATAAAAGTGAATTTACCTATACAAATCGAACTAATATTTGCAGTGCCATTACATAATAGTTACTTGATCGTTTCGTAAAAAAACAAAATTGATTGATCTCGTCCTATTGTCCTATTGGACCTCGTCAGAATGGAATGGTTTTTAATTCTAAAGAAACCATTAACGAATCATCAATATAAGCTTGAAAGAACTTCTGTATATTGGCAAAAGTATAATTAAATCGCATTGGGTGGATAAAACCAGCACCAAGGCTGAAAAGGTACAAATGTTGATTCGATTCCGTACCGTAATTTCATAGATGGCCATATAAATAAGTTCTCTGTTTGGGATTTAAATATTGATACGAGCATAATTTAATGTAAAAAAGCAAAATATATTGCTGTGATATAGCCTTACGATTAGGTGTTATTTTTATTGATGTGAATAAGCCCCATTTCTATCCTTAATTCCTTGAATTTGTTTCCTCGGCTAGCTCAAAAAAAAACAGAATGCCCTACTTCACAACAATAAAGATTGTTTAACCCCTTTTCTTTCTATCACTTCTGGTAAAATAATTTAAATGCAGCAATACAAAAATTACACAATATAATGATCGATAATATGTACAGTTTTTATATCTATGACTTATTGATTTGTTCAACATTTAAAAATTAGCCCCTGAAATAAATATTAACATTTATTTTTCCACCAAATTTATATTTCCTGAAAGCCAGCAAAAATATCTCTGTAATTACTCTCAAGTACCTTCTGAACGTCCAAACGATGCTTTATCTATTTTTCAAAATTTCAAATGACCTTTTTGATATATGGAAAACACTAAAATTAAAAACAGTCTTTTACTAATAATAAATAAAATCTCTAACCTGTGTTTTCCTTGCTTGGAACTGCCTCTAAATTTCGGTGGTTAGCACCCCTTGATTATTACAGCTTGACCTGCTTTACTTGTTAGCCAGAATGATTTATTAATGGTTGCTTGAATTTTTCCCTCGGATTTTTGGATTAATTCTGAGTATCTTGTAGCCTTATTTGAACACCTTCACGCTTTATAATATTTTTCGAAGTGTATTTAGATATTTAATTAAGACGTTTACTTAGGCGTTTAATTAGATGGTTAATTTTAAGCGTAAAACAGCTATTATTCGTTGCATAAATTGGCACTTTTACTTTTCACAATTTTTAATAATTTATTGACTTTTACTAAGTTCCACTTGTGCGTAATCTTTCACTTTAAATTGACGTGGTTCGTGCCTTGTTAAAGAGATACTAAATGTTTACAAGTTCCTTATGGTATTTACAGATTCCACCTACCCACGTTCTAATTGCTGTGTTTGTTAATCAAGACTTGTACTTTGCGCCTGTCTCTGTAGAACTCGGTATTTCTGAAAAATTCCTTGGTTTTAATTGTTTTTCCGTCATTCAATCTCGCACCTAGACGTTCAATATTTCAACGCATATTCTCAGAATCTCTAAGTATCCATTGCATTTTGTCACGTATTTTCTGTTTGTGTCGAATATAGTCCAAACCGTATCGTATCACAAACCGCCTGTAAAATTGTTTGTTACTCCAAATATATTGGATCTTTAAACAAATATGATATTCCTAGTCACGTACTCATCTTACTAATAATGACGTATTTGAATGCGTTTGCTTATTTATGCGTTGACATTTTTAATGAAATTATTAAATAGCTTGAATGCCAGGTTGTTTATCTTTCCCGATTATGTGTTTATTTTGTTGCAATCCGTTGCGTTTAAAATTGTATCTTTACTCGTTTTTTTCCAATTCTGGACTTGTATATTTAACTTAAACGTATTATACGACGTACATATTATTATTTTAGCTAAATAGTATTTGATTATTGCAAAATGAGCTTCTTTCTTATGAATTAAATTGGTTATAATTTATATACAGTGTGCTCGCTATTAACCTTTTGTAAAATAGTCGATTTACTCCTATTTAATGGTGGAATTGTTGGGTTTTGTTAATGTTAATTATATTTACATTTATCTTACTACCCCTATGACTTAATCTACCCTCAAACTATCCTCTTATCATAGCATTATACATGTATGTATATATATATATATATATATATATATATATATAAATTATTATAGTTTTCGACTACTTTGATATTATTTAGGAATTGGTTTCGGGGTTGTAGTCAATTAGGGCAAATTAAGAACTCCTTTTTGATCGATTCGAGCTTTCGAAAATTTTATTTTCTTCTTCAGGAAACTGCAAATATGTATAATTACAAGATGTAATTAAAATGTTTACTTACGATCTAGAGTCTAATCTTAAATGTGAGAAGCATGAAACTATTTTAACTAAAACGACTATTTTAGGGTTGACATTTAAAACTATTGACACATACTTGATGAATAATTAAAACGTAATAGTTATTGCATTACAATGAAGGTTGCATTAATAAATAAATCTAAAAATACATTGATGGATATAAGGGGTGTTGTTATGAAAATAAAATAATTAATATGAATTAAATTATGATTGTTGACATGTAATAAACTAAGATAATAGCTGCAAGGAGATTTGTTTAATAAATTAATCAATTGTAGGGTGTTGGTATTCTTTATTATTGATAGTAAATATGAATAAATGTTATTTAAATTTTGCGTGTCTGTCCTTTTGTTTAGTGGAAGATCTTGTAGTGTAATGCAGTTCAAATTTTATTTTAAAACTTATTATATTATTATTTATTATTACCCCAACTCATTAATAAATAAATTACTTTTCAATATTCCTAATATCAACCATAGTTTAACTACGACGATATCTAATAACCCAAAAATTTTATTCCTCTTCCTTATATAAATAAACTTACAAACAAATTGAAACACATTTTAAAGACATTGAAGGAATACAACTGACAAGTAAACCTGTTTTAACTTTAGATAAAGTGCTTTTAGTAAATTAAAAATCGAACTCCTAAAGATAAACAATCTGAGTCGTATACCAAATACCATGTCAGAACTGTCATGGCAAATATGTGGGACACACATCTAGATGGCTCTCCGCCAGAATTACTTCTCACAAAAGTGATTGCAATCGAAAATCATGACCTGTGCATTAGTGTCACACGCTATAGAAACCGGTCACACTTTTAATTACAACAACACTAAAATTATTTTCAAAGAAGATAATTACAAAAACGTTTGTTTCTCGAAATGGTTGCTATTTCACTACAAGATCTTCCACTAAACAAAAGGACAGACACGCAAAATTTAAATAACATTTATTCATATTTACTATCAATAATAAAGAATACCAACACCTCTACAATTGATTAATTTATTAAACAAATCTCCTTGCAGCTATTATCTTAGTTTATTACATGTCAACAATCATAATTTAATTCATATTAATTATTTTATTTTCATAACAACACCCCTTATATCCATCAATGTATTTTTAGATTTATTTATTAGTGCAATCTTCATTGTAATGCAATAACTATTCCGTTTTAATTATTCATCAAGTATGTGTCAATAGTTTTAAATGTCAACCCTAAAATAGTCGTTTTAGTTAAAATAGTTTCATGCTTCTCACATTTAAGATTAGACTCTAGATCGTAAGTAAACATTTTAATTACATCTTGTAATTATACATATTTGCAGTTTCCTGAAGAAGAAAATAAAATTTTCGAAAGCTCGAATCGATCAAAAAGGAGTTCTTAATTTGCCCTAATTGACTACAACCCCGAAACCAATTCCTAAAAATATATATATATATATATATATATATATATATATATATATATTAATATATTAATTAGTTGTTAGTTTAAAAGTTTTCTACCTAGCACTTTATAAACAAAATTATAAATATTACGTATATTACGTATACATTTATAAAATTATTTATAAAAATATGCACCTTTAAATTAACATAAATAGTAGTAATTACTATCATTTTATTTACTGCAGTCATTTGTAATGCAGTTCAAATTTTATTTTAAAACTTATTATAAATTGTGCTGCAGTTGTAGTAAATTAAAATGACAATAGAAACACTATATTTAAAAAAAAGTAAATTGACCATACACATAAATGTTAAATCTAAGTAAAGCCATATCAGAGAACATATTTTCTATAACATGGCCATAAACAAGTCAAAATATTCGTTATTACAATCCTATTTTGAGTGAAACTGCTATCAAGTTGTTTAAAAAAAAATTAAAATCGTAGATTTGTAATTTTATAAATTTTAATTTATGATTCTTTGCAAACCATGTTTTGGTAATTGTTAAAAAATTGAGGCGAATTACTTAGATTTTAGTTTTTGCTTTTTACATATTTATGTTTATTAATTTAAAATTTCTCTGATCGGGTGTTGTTAATAAACAGTAACGCTTTCGCGTTACCTTTAACATAAATCAGGTAAGAGGAAATAAATAGTAAATTTGGATGCACAGACTAAATATAAACGCACTCTGCGTATTAAGATTTTACCAAAAATAAGCGTTAATTAAGCATGATATTTCAAATTTTTTACGATATTAATTTAAATAGCAAAGTGGAAAATTATTTCTTTTAAATAGATTATAGACGTAATGATTCAGGATGATGATTTATTTTAAAACCACAAATAAAAATAGATCTTAATATTACAAGACACTACGTATGCATTGTTCATGAAAAGATAATTTACAATGGACAGTTATCGTCCTTCCCGACAAGGAAATTGCAACAATATAAAATCCGTGACTTTTACATAATTAGCATGATAATGCTCTTTTATTCAGCATATTAAAAATATATTGTATTACATAAACGAAATTTTGACAGCGGTTAGCATTCATTGTAAGAAAGAAGAAACGATATATTATGACTAAACCTGCAAAAAAAATTAAGTTGAAAGTTGAAAGTAACACAGCTTTAAGATGTGAATGTAGACTGACTGCTGCCCAAGAAATACACGAGGCGTACGACTTATTGTTTTGAACTACGCTTGCAAGTGTAGGATAGGTTTCAAGCACGTGTTCATAGAATTATTGTCTTAACGACTTAACTTGAGAATTCGCCCCTCAAGTACTTTGTGTTGTGTTAAATAAGCTGTCTGAAAGAAAAAGACTGGTGCTTCTAATCATCTTTGAGTTAAAGGATATATTGAATTTAGTGAGTTATGAAGTTTTATACTTATAATTTATACTATGTGGATTGTCAATGTAAATGAATTTTGTATTTATGTAGTAGAAAATTAACGTAATGTAGAAGTAATTATTTTGGTAGACAATAAATTAGCAACAGAATTAGTTTTGGTTAAATTTAAGCATGATATTATTGTAAACGGTAATTTGGAACATTTGAGAATATTAAAAAATATGTGCGTATTGATTTTATACGTAAATTTATTGGTGGAATTTATTGTTAGTTGAAGGGTGAAAATTTAGTATTTTCATTTAATGGACAATGTAATGATAAACGAAAGGGTCGGTATTACACTGTTTTCTATATATTGTTATTAAGGGAATTTCCAGAAATGGGATTTAGGATGTAATGTATATCAATATTGGAAAAGGTAACAAGGTGTGATAGTATTATTGATTGATATAATTAGTATTTTTTCTTTAGGATTTCTTTAAGTAATACCTGACCAGTTTGAGGTTCGAAAATTAGGATTTTTTAAGAAAGTATATTTGTTTTCATATTCTAATTACGTAATCGTAATAAATGCTAAATGTAGTTTAAATTTTATTTGAATTTATTTATGTATTAGGTAAACATAGACAAATTGCAAAAGGATAACCAACTACCCAAGTAATACAGTCGTATTTGAGAGAGACACTTTATTTTAAAAAAATTTCTTTGACATGACAAAATTGAATGAGTGTTTCTAAGGCGTTGTAGAAAAAGGTAAAGTATAGTGTGATAAATTTATGCAACCAAAAGCAAAGTAGACCTATTTGGTATAACAGTCTTCCGAATAGGGGCAACATCGAAAAGATTTCTAAGACAAGACGGTTTCGCACTCCTTTAATTATGATAATGGAAAAAGTCTTTTCAATGTAATTTTTGTATTTCAGCCATTTAAAATAATTAATTTTAGTAATTTTATTATTTCTTTCATAGAAACATACCCCGCACCACTGTAGCTAGCTGGCGCACCCTTAAAATGGATACGGGTTCTCGCTTTTTGGAGCAAATTTAAATTTATAACGTAGCGCTTGTTTTATTCGTAACAAACCATGAAATTTTTTTAACAGATCAGTTTGAGGCTGAGTAGCGGCAAGTACTGCGAGCTAGTGGTTTATGTATGCCAATGTTAAATTATAATTTTGGTGCTTTAAAAATCTTTAAAACTTCTTTTGTTAAATAAATTTGGAACCTTGCATACAAGTTTCTAAATGTATTTAATTGGGCAATTTGATCTTATTAAAAAATGCTTCTTCTGCGTTTAGGAGTGCCACAAACTTTTTTATACATTGATAATTTTCTGCTTTTAATTGAAAGTCAACAAAATTTTCTTGTTAGTCTATTATCTAAGAGTTGTTACGCCTTTGGCTGCACAAAGTTTTCGTTTAAATATTAGGAATAGGGGATTTTATAATCCGAAAGGAAAAGCTTTTTCCCCTTTTTAATTAGATTAATTCGTGGTTATAACTTTTCGCGAACCACAGGCGAAGAAGCCCTAATTCATTGATATGTTTTGCTCAGCACGCATTTTTCAGGTCAAAAAGAATGTGTGGTCATAGCGCTTATTCAGTAAGAGATATTTTATGATGAATCATCAACGAGTTTGCTAGAAAGACATGTTTTAAACGAGGATTTAACCTCCAACTACTATACGATATCCAGGTATTAAACGCGAATGCGCGTTGAGTGCGAAGTGTACCTTTCGCATTCTCTCATACCTGTCCAATTACATTAATAATGCCTTGTGGTTCCTGAGACTGTAGGGTAAACACACTTCGCGGCATGGATCCGAACCAAGCTTAAGTAACCAACTCCACAGAACCCGGATCTACTTAAAAACGAGCGGTGAATGCCTTGGCTACCGCTATTAAGCCAGTCGACAGCTAAGCATGACGTCATGGTCCTAATTCAACGAATCAGGTATATTCAAAAATATAAGAAAAGTCAACAAGTCAAAATTGCCCACATGAAACTTTAAATAACGTTCTGTTATTTCTCGACGCGTGGGGGGAGGGAGAACTTCAACAATTTTTAACTGTATATTAGCTATTTAGTTCTGAAAAACAGGAAACAATACAAAATCGTTAAAAAAGCATAAACTGGTTAGCTAATTTTTAGATACCATTTTGGGGCGATTAATATTTTTAAATTGTTACGTTCCATTTTGTATTTGTAAATTTTACTGCATTTTTGCAGTATACGGGTTTGCTACTTTTTTATTATTTCACAACCAACTTTGCTTGTCATTCTATTTAACTTACGGGTGTGCATTTAATATATTACACTTTCTGTTTTCTTATCTATGCATGTGTTGGATAGTCAAGAATTCCCTGAATGTTGCTAATTTAAATATAATTGAAAATCGCTTTTTGGTTGTTGTGATTATATTTTCAATATTGATTTTACAATGAAGTTTGTGACGTTTCTTAGAAATACGGATAATCACATTTTAATAGTTTCTGTATTAGTAAAGTTCACCAATAGGATTAAGTCATACTCTTTAAAAATATAATTCTTATGTTACTATAATTTTGATCTATGATAAAATTATTTTGTATCACATATTATCCATATTCAAAGGTTGTAAAATTCATGTCAGTTTTTAAAAATTAGAGAAGATGTTATCATTGTACAGTTGTGATTCAGTTGTTTTGATTAATAAGGCATTATGTTGGCGTCAAGACGGGTCATATAGTTTTGTGCCGGTTCAAATAAATAAAAAGTCCCTTTTTCTGATTCTAAGTTTACGATACGTAAATTTAGGAAGATATACAGGTCAGATAGAAAAACGACACGAGGTATGTTGATTTTATACGCTTAATTCATCCGTCCGAAGTTTGTCAAGGATGCCTCGAATGATTTAGAAAAGGTAGATCCACTTTTCATAGAGTACTTCGTACATAACATCTAAACCATATACATGTCACTTTGGTAGGTCAATTACCTTGACTAGAATCGAGCAAGGCTGAGTAGTGTAAATATGTTTGGATAATTCCCTGCCAAGTGGGTGAGCTTCAATTTTAGGGGCACATTAGTTCTCAAATCGACGACCCTTATGTTGGAAGTAACTATATTGTGGTGGTCGAATTCAACAGCAGCATATTATGAAACGATATCAATCACTCGTCGGGTACTAAAATAGAAAAACCTTTTAACACTATTCCAGAGTGAAGATTTGTAACTAAATAAACAATTTAGTTTAATGCATGAACTGACGGAACGTATCTACATTACGTCTGTATTTAGATTAAGATTTTAGTTAATTAGACTTACCATATATTTAATTTTTAATACTTGCTTAAGACTGTATTATGTATTTGTTATAAAAACGTAAGTGTGCTATATAGTTAGAAAAAGTCGTATATAATTGTGTAAAGACATGTATATATATTTGGTTTTTCCATTATTGTAACGGTATAGTTACAGGTTTGCTGTAATAAATTGTTTTGTGATTACCTATAAGCATAATTGAGTATTCAGGTCATTCAACATTTGCTTTTAGGAATCTTCTTTGCAGTTAGCAGTCTTCAATAGGTCTACACGTTTTTAAGGTTCATGTAAATAATTGTAAAATTACGCAACATTATGAAATATCCATAATTACTACAGAAGAAGTCACCTTTCGGCACGACAAAAATTCGGAAATAATGAAGCTATAAATTGATTAATAAAACTGGTCATCGCGCTTTATTCAAGATGCTACCATTTAGATATGCAGTTTATTAAACCTGTTTGACACGCGCAAGGACAAATGTTCAACTTGGTTGTTGCAATCAAATATGCTGTTAAGAAACACTTTTTTTGTATTGCAATCTGAACATTGACTTTCACGTTATTGAAAAGTTTATTATACGTCACAAGAAATACGCAGAGGGGTGAGTCGTTCCATAAACATTTTTTTTACTATTAAGCTAAACGACTATCGTTAAAATTCTTGTTTTATGCACGAACTTCCTTTAATTAAGACTAATAAATTAAAAATTCATTTACAAGATATATTATCCCACATGCGTTAAATACATTTTTAGAAATATAGTTACTTGAAGTATGATTAACTGATCAATACACAATTTGGACTCTTATAAAATTACATAAACAATATGATCTCTCTTGTGAATCGAAGGTAACAGATCTGATCCCTCCGACACCCCCTACATTTTTCAGAAATGTTAAGATTAATTAAATTTGAAAACTAAATTTTATTTGACTTTGTAAAAACAAATTTTGTTAGTAATAGACATACTTAGTTGGGTTATCTTTATTATTCTTGTAGCATTAATTATAATATAAAGATGTTTAGCAGTAGAATACCGGTCGCGAAAGTTTACCCTAAATACTCTATTATTCCTAGAATCAGTTATATTTCTACCACCTTTATAGTTAAAAGAGATACCATATAGTCGGATTTAAATTAATTAAAGATAGATAGCGTTACATAATCATAATAAGGTGCTTTGAAAACTAACAGAATCTCCCTTTATTATGTGTATTGGTACTCTCCTATAAGAGCGAAGAGAAGAATATAGGAACTAAATATTTTCCTTAAGAAACGTTAACACATTAAGATATTTCTACTTTTGCCCTTTAGTGTTTTCTTGTTAAAGATAAAATTTAATAAAGTAGTGGCGCTGTATAATATCCGTAGTAGTGATGTAAGGCCGGTCTGACTTCAAAACCGTGCACGCGTATGTTTTTCCATTGAAAGTTTCAACATACGCGTGCACCGTTTTGAAGCCAGACCGGTCTTATATTACTTTCAATGTAACATACGTGTGGACACATTTTGAAGTCAGCCCGGCCTTATATTACTTTCAATGTAACATACGTGTGACTTCAAAACACATGTATGCTACGTTGAAAAATGTAAGTGCGTGCAGATAAAATGTGGAGCTATTTTGAATTCGGTTCTCTAGCGAGAAGTTATACACTAGGTCAGATGCAAAATATCGCATCTAAGTCAATTGTATTTAATTAAAGTGTATTCTGATTTATGTTTTTACCATTGTTTAGAGGCTGCAAACATGCATAGGCTGGTTTAACTTCAAAACGTGCCCACAGGTATGCTACGTTGAAAAAATGTAAGTGCATGAAAAAAATGTGGAGCTGTTTTGAATTCGCATTAGATGTTCTCTTGCGAGAAGTTATAAAGTAAGTCAGATTCCAAATATCACATCTAAGTCAATTGTATAAACAATGCCGTATTTAGGTAAAGTGGATTCTGATTTATGTTTTTACCATTGTTTAGAGGCTGCAAATACACATAGACCGGTTTGACTTCAAAACGTGTCCACACGTATGCTACGTTGAAAAAATGTAGGTGCATGTAAAAAATGTGGAGCTGTTTTGAATTCTAGCGATAAGTTATAAAGTAAGTCAGATGCAAAATATGCTAAGGCCGGTTTGAATTCAAAGTGCGACCACTCTGCAAATACACATAGGCCGGTTTCAATTCAAAATGTGTTCACTTTTGTGATAGGTTGAAAAGTATGTTAGCAAAGATTACTCCTAATATTAATTTAATTAGTCGAAGTTTACTGCGTATTTACATACCTACATATACAAACATGTATATAATTGATATTCGGGGATTTAAATACAAGAACAACGAGTTTGTGTGCAAAGAAATTGCGGTTTTGGACTTGGAAGATGTTGTTTGACATCAAATTTTTAAACTGCCAATACAGTCTAGTTGTTTGAGACAAGATCATATAAAACATAACGACTGGGTGACAAGGAATATTCATGGTATTTCTTGGGATGAATATTCGATGGCTGAAATGGTGTCATCATATATAGCGCTTTATTTGAAGCAAATTATCAGACCCGGTGAAGAAGTATGTGTGAAGGGTCTAGAAAAGAAGAAATGGATGGAAACCTACCTAATGCAAAACGTTGTAACTGATATGCTTGCACTAGGTTGTCCTAAGCTATCGAAGTTAAAAATCAACAATCGTTTACTATGTAACATCCATTGTTATGGACACAGCATTAAGTCTTCAATGTGCAAAACAAAAATACCTTGTTTGTGAAATAAATGGTTTAATAATAATAAAAAACATTAGAAAGATTAGGTCTGTATTATTGTAGTCAGTAAGAAATTTGATACTGATGTCTGCAGAAAAACGATTGAACTCAGTCAGCACGAATGGGACTCTCAACCCTGAAAGCAATTATAATTGATCAACGCAATAGCTCTTTACTGGTTTTACAACTTTTAACAAATTGTACAGATATCTCGAAATTTGCCAAAGACAGACAGACTGATTGCATCAATTTCTCATTCTCGCTTTTAAAAAATAACAAGTCGTAGTTATTAAATCGTCAACACAGTTATCTGCAAGAAATTTTTCATTCTCGCTTTTAAAGAATAACAAGTCGTAGTTATTAAATCGGGAGTAATGTGAAATGAAAAACACTATGTATTTTTCTTTATTGTAAATTATAAAATAAATATATAGAATAAACATACTATAATTCACCTAAGTTGTTTATATCTTTGTTTTTTTCCAAATGAGCAAGCATCCCAAATATAAAGAACAGTTCTAACTCACTCAAACTCTGAACGGTAAAATATTACCTTATCGGTTCTATGAGGGCTGTCTTCTTCATCTTTGACGCGCGGTCGTTTCTGGTTGTTCTTCGTCTTGTTCACTAAAAAATTCAGATGAAGATTAGATCAAGTAAATACATTAAGAAAATTAAATCTATATTAAGCCAACGAATACATACTGTATATTGGTGTCATTAGGTCGTACGTTGCAATTGGTGGATCTGCTCACGGATCCAACGATTTTTCCAGCACTGCTCATGAATTTTATCTCAACCACTATCATTATTCTTTCCTGACGAGGGCAATTTTAAAAAGTTTTCATTTTTGATATGTTTTACAGAACACAACTACAACTTGACAATAAAGATTGAGCGATTATCACACACATATCTTGAGTATATAAAGATATTAAACAACAAGAACAGCAGAAAATTCAACCCATGTCAGCAAGAATTTAATGCTGAGGTATTGTCTAGATAGCAATTGTAGAAATATGAAATCTGTAGAAAATTTAATAAACCCAGTCATGTATAAATTTAATGCTGACGTCCGTAGAAAAATAAAATAAATGTATTCAGCAAGAAATGCTGACATCGGCAGAATAATAAATAAACTCACTCAGTCAGCATGAATGAATGGGACTCCCAACCTAGAAAGCAATTATAATTGACAACGCAATCTAACATTAGCTGGTTACTAGTTTCACATAGATTTTAAACACATTAATACACCATATTTAAAATTAAAGTTGTCAATTGCAAAACCACAAAATTAAACTTACCGAGAAATCATTTGAAATATTTAGTTTTTCAGTAAAACTAAAAGAAATTGACTTTTATACATTTTAATTAAATATATTAAAGAATATCCGATATCACAGAATATTTTTTTCTATTGCCTAATTTGTAGTACTTGATTACAAAAAAATTACATAAGACAAGCGTTTTTTCTTCTTTGTCAACGAAGATCTAGTCTATCGACTTCAGCATTCGCATTTCCATAGTTACGTACTAAAGCCAACTCTATGCAATTTTAGATCAGATGCATTTCTAATTTCAATCGCAAAAAATGAGAGCATCTATTCGAAATATGCACTCAGATTAAAAGTTAAAGTAAACTGTAAATTTTGTGGGTTTAATATTTGACTCATTTTATGTGAGATGAAACGTTAACAGAAGTGACCTTGTACCTATCATAATATGATTTTAATATCTTGCTTTTAAAACAAAAATGGAATGCCGTTTTCTGGTTGTGATTAGGTAAACAAAATTTTTAAAACCAGTATTTAAACATTTGCACTTATCCTAGAATTAACGTTGCGTGTGTAATTTGAAATAAAAATCGCACACCACAAGCGTTTGTTTTTTTGTTGCAAGGAAGTTGTAGTCTATTACACTTTCCGATGTTATGTCTGCATTCTTTGATAGTTTTAAAGTTGGAGCATTTAATAAATTTTTTTCAGTTAAATGTTGCTGGTGTTTTAAACTTCGTTCAGTTAACTGGAGATAAATCTAGTATCTTAAAAATCAATCACGCCTTAGTCGTAGGGTAAAATAAAACCTAATTTTTAAAACCAGTATTAAAAATATTCATGCAGTTATCCTAGAATAAACGTCGTGTAATTTAGTTTACCTGTAAGCTATATTGCAGCACCTTGAGAATGAAAAAATTCCTGACGATGTAATGAACTCTGTTATCAAAAATAAAATACAAACATCTTTCGATGTGAACGCAATTACCCCTATATATATATATATATATATATATATATATATATATATATATATATGTATATATATGTAGATATATATTGTAGTGGTTTTAAAGGATTACATTTAGGTATGAACAAGGCAATTTGAAACACCCTGTATAGAGGAAACAAACATAATTTACGTGCGAAATTTATTTCATTCATTTAATTTAAAGTAACAAATAATACCATAATTTTACAAGTAGGGATTAAAATTTAATAGGTTCGTAATGAAAATAAATTGTATAAGCTAATAGAAATTATTATTTAATTTAATTGAGTTTAATTCAAAGGAATATAACGTCTAAAACGCATAAGAGGGTGAAAAATCGATAATTCTAAGGTGAAACTCTGTAGTAACAAACAAACACGTCAAATATATGAAATACCTTGAAAAGCAAACTCCTAGAAATGTTATTTTAAAACGTTCGTTAATTAGGCACAGTTGCATGTTTTGAAAGGTCAACTTCTCGTTATTTGTGTAAATAAAAGACAAGATTCGAGGTATATTGTGCAAACGGTCGGAAGGTTTGCATGAACGCTAACCAAAAGTTTCCTTAAAGCGCAGAAGAAATGGACAATCAATGATATGCTTCGGAATGAAACAGGCATAATAACAGTTCACTTCAAAACGCACGTGGGTTAGATAGCACGCAGACAGTAATATCGATTTTCTACCACTCAAACAGGGTTAGAAAGAAACATGTAATATGCATAAGAGAGGAATAGAGTTAATACAGGAGGGGTTTCAAGACGCCACTGAAATATATCATTGGTCTAAATATTTAGTTGTACAACAGACGAACACGGGAAAATTAAATGCGAGCTGAATCCTCGATCCACGGCAATATATATATATATATATATATATATATATATATATATAGCTGTGGAACCCTGGATCTCCGTTGAGATTCGAAAATTAATTAATTTACCAAAAAGATAATTTTTCAAAAAAAAGTTTCTTACCCTGATTCTGCTGCCATCAACTTAATTACTTCAACAGCTCCCTGGCTAGCTCAGTTGGACCTCCTCTTGGATACCTAGATTTACTATCATACTTTTTATCGTTCACGCACACTCGCACTAAAACTCAATCACTAAAACTCATAATTTCGTACTTACGCTTTCGGGTTTTCACAACGCAATGATGCGGGATGTAATAAGAAAAGTCCGAATGAAACCCAATAACAACAGATTGCATATGTTGAGAATCAAGATATTCACGCATGAACGAAACGTATTGTTCGTAAACGCGAGGTTGCTTGAGTAGACGATTTTCTAAAGCAACAAATCGTTGTAAGGCAAGATCACGACTACCTGGAAAAAATGGTTTCTGATCTCTAAACGGCAATGAGACGACATAGCGACCTTGTTCATTGCGGCGAAATGTATTGACAAAATGTTTTTCAACAAGAATTTCTTCAGGCGTGAAAGGTTGAGCGGCGGGGACAGCTTTGACTTTCCAGAATTTAGCGACAATATCTTACAATGGGGAAGTAGAATCTGTCATACAAAACAAGCTAGTTATTTCAGAAGCGGGTGAGGAAGATATGTTTCCCATTAAAACATATCCGAAGATGGTATTAGTAGCAACAAGTTGATCGCTATCACCCTGGATGCGACCGTCTAATAACCCTTTGGGGAAAATATTCGCGCCAAGTAAGAAATCAATGGGTCCAGATTGAGCAAAGAGCGGATCAGCTAGCTTGAGGTTAGCCAGATGATTGAAATGTTGTAAGGAAATATTAGAAGAAGGTAAATTTTCACAAATTTTGGGAAGTACTACAGCTTGAAAATTAATAATCAGTGAAGAAACACCTATTGGTTTGAGCGAAACGGCGACAGTGCCATGCTGAGCAACAGAGCGCATGGAACCTAAACCACTAAGGGTAAGAGAATGTAGAGTAGAAAACCTAAACGTTTCACACTACTTTGCGAAATAAAAGAAGTCATGCTGCCCGAATCGAGTAAACTGCAAAATTGCTCTAAAGAACCAGAGAAATCAGCAATTTCCACTTGAACGGTGGAAAGTAAAACAACTAAAGGTTCTTACAAACTATCACTGGTGAAAGTTTATAATGGTCGGTAAAACAGTTAACAAAGTATTACACTTAGACGGTGGTACATCTATATGGCGATAGATGGCTTTTAAAAGCCTGTAATACAGATACCAAAGTTCATAAGATACATCGCGCAAGCGCAATGGATAAAAAGCGATGCTACGCCCTGGCGGCCGGAAACGCAAACCCCTTTTACAGGTTTCGCGCGCCAATCACCATGACGTCATCGACAATTTATATTACGCCATAATCGGGAAAATTTACATAAAATTAGAACAATGAAAATTAGAGAATTTACTCACGTGATGAATCCGGTATCTGGCAGGAAGTCACGCTACGGTAGGCCTCGGCTCCGGTGCTGATGGTAGAGCTCGGACATCGGGCTCGTGGGCTGCTCCAATTGCCTCGAGGTTGCTGCAAATTTACCTACCTATGTAGGGAATAGACAGGAACAGGTTAATTAGGAACGACAAACTAAGATAATCAAAGGAAATCTACATAGAAGATAAGATATCACACCCGGCACGACCGTTTCACTTCAAAGTTCGGCAAAAAAAGCCACGATTCAGAGCGTCACCAAAAAACTAGTCCCCACTCTTTGTCTACTATTGCCCTAACCCTCTAGGGATACGCACATTTGCGCAAACTCACTACTATTATATACGGAAGCACCGCCTAGTCTATTTAAAAAGTTCCCGCGTCTCGCGTATTTGAAAATTATGGCGGGAAAACTTCCGTACATTAAAAACTAAAGTAAAACAGTGTTTAAGTGACCCTTGGCACGTAACAAGGTTTAGCTAAAGAATTAAATAAAACGACATTCGAAGTTGACGGACCACTACAGCTAAACGAATTCGATGATTACTCAGAGGGACGAGGAGCGGGAGGCTTGTAGCGGTATTGAATAGCGGGAGTAGTGCATGGTGATACCTTATAGGCGGCGGTGTCCGGTCTAAGCGAGCCTGGTTACTAGCAGCGAAAGCCGGTTTAGACGAAACGCGATCGAAGTGCAAAAACAAATGATGACGTTGATTGCATTGGCGGCATAAAAAAGTAGACCGGCATTTATTTAAAATGTGGGAATTGCTAAGGCAATTAATACAAAGATGTTGTTTTTTTGCAAAGTTGTAGCGATTTTGCGACGAAAGTTTAACGAAATCATTACAGCGATAAAGATTGTGATCTTGTTTGCAAAGCGGACATTTATTAACATTAGGTTTTGTCTGTACTAACATGGAAACGGCGGATCGAGACTTAGACGGGTTGCAGGAATGAATAACTTTGTTTAAATCAGTTTTATGATTTACCGACAAATTCGATAATGATTTGCACGCATTTTCCAGATAAGCAATTAACTTTTTATAAGATGGGATAGCGGTAGGATCTTGATGCAATTCAAAGCTACGACCAGTATGTACATCCAAGCGATTTAAGATTATTTGTACAAGAGTAAAATCCCATTGCTCTATGGGTAAATCAAATATTTTAAGCGCTTGTAAATTATCGACAAAAGTATCAACTAATTTTTGCAAACCGACGGGGTTATCGGAGTTTAATTTGGGAAATTTATCTATATTGTTCCATAGAACAGATGTAATGTGACGGATATTACGATATTTTTCACGAAGTTTTGTGTATGCAAGAGCGTAATTGGCTTCTATAAGGTCAAAGTTTTTAATGGTTAAAAGTGCGGAATTTTTTAGTGCTGATTGAAGATTTATCCACGTCCGACAAATCGTTATTAAGGTGAACTAAACTATCAAAACGATCAATAAAACTTTCAAAGAAACAACTTTCCCCATCAAACGTAGGCAGCGTCAGCGGCGGAAGTGATAGTTTCGACTTTAAAGCACCTAGCGGCGGGGACACAGCCCGAGGCAAAATTGGCTAGTAAACAGCTTGAAATAGAGCGCTTTTATTTGAAAGTAGTTATTATCAAAGCGTTTACGTAAAACGTTTTCCATTTCAAATTGTTTATCAGCGTTACCGGCGGAAGAAATTGCACCTACTGTCCAATTATGGTGTGTAAAGAAATTTTCTCTGACGGTTTCCAGAGATTCATGTGCCTTATGTAATATTTCCTTTATCTAAAATCGTTTTTACGATAAACACTCCAATCTTTCTACTTAAAATATCTACCTACGTTAATTATATAAATTAATATTAAAAATCGTGTCTTAAAAATAAACCAATATGTACTACCTATATTTAAAAACGAAGGAGGTCTCCTTTGAGACTATTTTATGTAGTATTTATTTGTACCGTAACGGTAATTGTAATTCCGCGTTATCACTATCGTTGGGAACTCGTTTACTAAACAACCCTGGGATTTAATGCATTCTCTGAATTACCCAATACTCAACCTTATCCCTTACGACGATGGTTGGACATCAATCGAGTTTTAGGCTCTACAACAAAAGATGAAAGACTTAATAATATCCGTGGGTTTTGTAGGTTTTTCGTTACAGTGTCATCGCGTGTTGGTTTTGTTTTCACGGTGTAGTGCGTCTAACTGCTCGATTTACTAGGTCAATGGCGTAATATATATGTGAACGGTCATCTTGTTTTTAGACTTTCATTTTAGATACGGATGCGGCGTCATTTGTTGATGTTCGTAGCACATTTTTTTATGGCTGTAATTTATAAGTTTATGGACGTTGGGAGTAATTTAGCAGGCTTTATTAGTATTGAGGTTATAGAGTGTAGCGATTGAATTCGGTGATTCAATGAATTATATTTGGATTCGTGTGAATATGTACAAATAAGCTTTCAAATGCCGATTAATTACCGAGATTTATCTGTATTTTTTTAATTTAATACGAAGAGTGTAAAGTCCCAATCGTTATTGCTGTTTGTATAAAAATGTGCTAGGTCCTTTACTATTTTAATTCTTTTCCTAATTTAATATCAGATTGGAGTAGACGTGTTATTAAATGTACACTGCCAAAGCTTCTAAATTTTAAAGTTTGTTTTTATACTAAAAGTTTATTTAATTAACTAAATTTCCTAAATTCTTTTCTATTACCTAATGTTTACTTGAATAACGCACTAGCGTTGCACATTAATTTAAAATTTGCGTATACTTGCCTAAAACTTGTTTGTATGGCAGTGATTGGATTATCATTATTTAGATCAGTGTGTTGGCGAGTAGTTCCCTAAATTACAAGAACTTACATTCTTGCATTTCCTTTTGCAGGATCGTTTGAAGTCCATGACGCATATAACAAAGTCAAACATTTTTGTGCGTATGAAATTTATTTATTATTTAACTTTTGTGTGTATCTTCATTATTAGTTTGTTTCAATTAAGAGTCTTTTTCTGAATATATACGTGATTTGCTGTTGAAAATTGTGTGGTTGGTTGTTAACGATCGCCTGATGTTTGTCAGCCTATGTGGGAGTACTGTTTTAGTATAGGAATGATTGAAAATCGTCCCTTTACTGAACTAGGCACCTTCTACTGGTATCTTGAAATGCGTTGTGTATAGAAACAGGTTCATTTAAAGAACCCACTAGGAATGTCCACTTACAATCACTTCGACATCTTCATGGTAATCTAATGTAATGTTGTAGTCAGTGGCCAGTCAATTCTACCGCTGAAGATAATTAAACAGGACAAGAAGCCTGTTTAATTATCTTAAACCTAGGTTTCAACTACGCCAAAATTGGTTATCCACGGACTACCACATCCCCTGAAGCCGCCCTAAAGACGTCGAAGCTACTGTAGTAGGCGTTCCTTTGTTTTGAATATCTTTTGTTAATATTATAATTTATGTTATCCAGCAACAAATATTTTTGTCTGACATTAGAAAAATAGTTCAAGCATAGTGAACGAAAATAGTTCAAGAATAGAGAACAAAAATTAAATTGTTGGTTATTTTACAAAGAGAACAACCAATCATCGGTTTTGCTGTAGTTGCAGCTCATCAGATTGGTGGATTTCTCTTTGCATAAATACCAACCAAGTTCTCTATGGGAATTATGGTGTATTAGTAAATACAAAACATTTTCCATCCGCTCTCTATACTTAAATGTAAACAACTAACTATCGGTTACTTTTTAAGTCTTCGACATTGTAGTAAAGATGGCATTGCCAGACAAAATTCAATAACCAATCAAATAACAACTAAGGTGAAATAAACAAATAGTCGTTTACGCACTTTAACATCAAAGAATTTTCTATCGAAGGTTGTAAGGTCATATAACAGAACAAAATTTAGAATGCTCGTTAGAACACTATATTTGACTAAAAAATCTAAGCGTGTATTAAATTAACCGTATTTTCCCAAAATAATGATTTTTATTTCAGTAATAAACAGCCATAACCTAAACTTAGAAAATTCAATAGGCCATAACTTCAGAATGCTAGAGTAGATTTCAAAAAAAGAAATAGTAAGATGTAAGTGATTTAACTGTTTTTTCGGTTTGGTACACGCGTCCTACTTTCCTATTAACAATTTTTACTGGTATGGCTGTGGGATTACGGGAGGTGATTCTTTGGGCTCGTCCTCCAACTTGTTCAAACGGACTTTTGAATTTTTAAATAACTTGTTTCGTTCTAAACTGAATGGATTAGTTGTTCTGTAATTGCTACCCTCAATAAAAGTTAAAAATATTTTATTTAATACATAAGTTTCTGTATGGGAAACAAGGCGTAAAGTCCAGTTGTTTTTGTCAATTACTTGTGTTGGTTCTAAAAACCAATAAATAATTTGTTGTTATTGCCAAAAATACATTATGTAATAGTTAATCTCATTAATTTTTTTGTTAGGACTTTGTTCCACCAATAGATAATTAGTTGTTAACGCACAAATATCGTTTATTTGTCAAGAATGGAGAAAATAGCAAGATAAACGCCGAATATTATATAAAAGTTTATCAACTCTGTGTTTAAAGACTGACCCCCAAAGTGTAGTTTCAAACACCAATAAAGTAGTACAGTAGATAAAACAGCCAACTTCAGTCACACCACATTGAATTGATCATTATTATTTCAACAACCAGGTGTTTGAATCTCTCAGCAAACTGCAAAAACTGGTTTTCACAATGGCATCCTTTTTTGTAATCTTAGTAGTTGCAGTCTTAATCCTTTTCATTCTCCACGCATGTTTACTTTTTAGGAAACGACCAACAAATTTTCCACCAGGTAATTTATTAAAATATTATCAAAGCCTTTATTCGGCGAAATTTCTAGGTCCTCCAAGATTACCTCTTTGGGGAAGTTACTGGTTTTTGTTGATGGAAAATTACACCTATATGGAACGAGCACTTTATAAACTAGGAAAGCGGTATAAAACAGACATTTTAGGGTTTTTTTTGGGCGATTCGCCTACTGTGGTAGTATTTAGTAATGAGCTCTGCAAGGAAGTTTTGGTTCGTGAGGAGTTTTTTGGCCGAAACGACAATATTATAACAAGAGGACGGAGTTATGGAGAACTGCTAGGTAAGAGAGCGTGTATATTTTTCACTCAAGAATGTTTTGATATGAAATTTGATATGAAATTGATTACATAGTTGAACAGCGCTTGCTATTAATCCGAATGGCCTTTTGTACATAGTTCTTGACCTTTCCTGAAATTGCGCATTTGTTGAGTTTATCTTAGTTATTCAAGGGCTTATTCTTTGCAGCCATTTTTTCGCAGCAATATGGAGTTTGAAAATCTATAAAAAATTTACTTGCCTGCATAGCTTTCGATTTTATTACAGTTTGGTAAAAAATTACCCGATTTTGAATTTTGTGTTTTGTATATACCAATCTTGTTGCGCCTTTTGGCTGCACCAAATTTTATTTAATTATTCAAATTAGGGGATTTTTGAATCCTGCACAGGAAAGTTTTTTTTCTCATCTTTGAATTAAATATTTATGTGTGAAGTTGATGAATATAGTCTCTCGCGAATCCGAAAACAATCATCCTAAGATTTATGGTACATAAACCGCATAAAACCGTATTTTCCATGTTACATGAATGTCATTGTTGTTAAACGGTTTGCCATAAAATGCGTGGAATGAAAGGGATATACAGGTTCGGTAAGCAAGGCATTTTAAAGCAAGGGACTTCACTATCGGCGATCAAAACGATCGCACGTGTGCGCGCGAGCTACATATCCCCAAAATTCATATATGTAATAGAAATTATTAGAAAATTGTTAAGAAACTAAAGTTAGATGCAACATTGTAATTCAAGGATAAATAAAGGAAAGGTTAATGAAAGTTCACAAGCAAGTTGTGAGAACCGATGTGAATACATTGTATTCCAGACGTAAGTGATACTGTAGGTGCAGGTCACAGACGGTTAAGAAACCGCAATTACTAGAATTAAGATTGCTACATTGTATAATATAATTGAATAAATAAACAAGCGGACATGAGCTCTGCAATTCCCACAGAAATGTGAGGGACAAGGACAACATAAATACCCCGGGAGCCCCAAGATCATCATCAGTCAGTCTCAAACGTCTCAGCTTTTACATTGTTGGTAGTTCAGGCTACTCGCCCTAATTTAACTTCAATTATTATTAATTTCGACTTAGTATAAATTTATATAGTTTGTCAAAATTTCAAATGTAATTTCTGTTAAATAAGTATTTGTTACAAGAGTTTTTGAATGAGACTTCTTAAAAAAGCAGCTCCCAAGGCCAAAACGTAACTGGCACAGCCGTACGTATCCAGAAAGGCTCTAAGAATCTTAAAATCGGAGAACTGATGGCCAAGAATTTCAATTCCCAATCTGGAAGAACCAAACAAATTTGGACAAGGTACAAAAATCGACCGAGCCCAAGGAAACAAACTTGGACAAAGTACAAAAATTGACCGAGCTCAAAGAAAGTAAACAAATGAAAACGACGATAAAAATTATGTAAGTTCCTTTATCCTAACCCAATTATTCTTTTACAAATTTATTAATGCTAGCTAGTAAGAAAATTTTTTTATATATATACAAATTATTATTATCGCAATATATACCATTTATGAAACAAATCTATTAAGAGAAATTATTTTTAACAAGAGAATTTATTTTCAACAAAAGAACTGAAAAGACTCATTTATATGCGCAAATTATTACGAATTATTAATACAAAACGAAACTTTTTAATTTAGCAAAACTGAAATTAAATTATAAATATAGAACGCAATTAATTTTACCATTTTATGTACAGCAAATAAAGCGACTCTTATTATAGCAATTAATTACGGAAGCGATTTATTTAAAACTTAACCTTCATCAAATTCTATAAATTAAACACTTCAGTGCACAATCAACAGAAGTGTGTAATTGTAGAAGCAGTTTATAATTTAATATTGAAAAGATATACTCAGCAAGGCGTGCAAATTTATAACGCGATTCTCATACAATTATTACCGGAAACCATCATAGAATAAAAAAACCATTCAGAAAATCCTATTCTATAAAGTTATAATTGAATATTTTCAGTACGAAGATATTTAATTATAAAGAAACATTTATGCAATTATGCAAATCCTGTGGATTACGTGAAGAATAAAGTTTATTTAACTGCACCAAATGCTCAAGAAGACTTAATAAACAGAATACGTCAGGTGATTTGGAATATTTCAGATGAAATTAAATTTTAAGTTGTCGGAAGCGTTGCTAAAAGATGCGCATTGTGTATCGATAAAAATGAACAACATATTGAACCTTAATTACAAAGCAAAAACATTCTCATTAATTGTAAGTTTTAGTACGTAGGGGAATATTTTTTCATTCGTTGTTCATTTCTCACTTATTAATGTAAATGTTTTATATTTTTGTCTACTTAGTTCACTACAGCGTATTAATCTTTTATTTAATTATTTGGTAGATTTATAGTACTGTTTTCTGTCTTATTTCACTTTGACTTTAAACACATTAAACTAGATACTGCTAGATGCAAATTGCTTTTGGAGATTTTCTCAAAAAAATTGTAATGTAAAATTATGAAAATTTATTGCATATGAAAAGAGAATGTAATTCTCTACCCATTTCAGGAAAGGGATACCTATCATGTTATTAAAAAAAATTTGTATGACGTCATCATTTTAACATCGACATAGTAAAAAAATTTTTTACACCACAATATAGATAATACTACGGGATTTATTAATATATATATATATATATATATATATATATATGTATATATTATATATCTGCGTTTATATTTTAGCCTTTTTTTGTATTAATATATTTATTTAATAAATGGATAAATGTAACTTGGTTGTGAACCAATAATATATATGCCACGGTTTTTTGAAACTCTTATCTCAGGATTAAATGAATTTAAAAGTTATATAAGCAAACAGTGTGGGTACAAAACTGTATGCCTATATATTAACCACTGCCAGATAAAGCACCCTCTAGTTAATTTTAAATATACTTGCTATAGATCTGGGTTTGACCCTTACTACCAATTTTATTCAGAATGTAAACAAAGTTTAGAATGCTTAACTTTTGATAAAAATTTTGAGATTTCAATGAATACTACAGTTTTTTAGGTGTTACAAATATAAGAACTAAGTTGTTTTATACTTGTAATTCCACTGAAGTCCGCCTGTGTTTACAAGAATGGACCCTTGACTGCTTACAGTGACCCAAACTTTGGATGTGCACAATACCTGTTAAAATAAGTTTTAATATTTGGTATTTAAAATTTCACGCTTTAATTTCAGGCTTTAGGAATACTAAAAGGATGTTATAAAGAAAAATGATACTCATAATCGGCGATCTAACTAGAACTCGTTCAAACTACCACTGCGGGAACACTGCTCATAATAATGGAATCCTCTAGAACTATTTGTAGCTATCGGTACTTCAATTCATCTCAGCTTGGAAGCTGTACACATTTCACTTGACGAGCAAATAATCTTCTGTGCCTCAAATGGTTGTATAAACCTTTCAAACTTACTACACGTTGCACAAGACCTCTTTTAACTTCAGAATTACTACTCTTTCAACTAGCTTCAGCTCTTAATACTTTAATAAAACACGAGAGCAGGTAAAACACCTCTATTCTTTTTAATAAAAATTTTACAAGTCCTCTTTTATTGTTACTTTATCACCTCGGAGACCTCTAAAAATTCCTATTTGCCTACTATATACAAAATTATTAAAACTACACTCATTGATCAATTATTTTAAACATATCTAATAACTCTTTCAAAACATTTCATTTTGATCACTTGGGTCCTATTTTCCATTAGTTACATTTTGTTTACAATTTTCATTAAACTTACAATTATTTATTTTTAATACCACATACTAAATGAATTATATTTCAGGTATTTTGGTACCTATTACTTATAAAACAATAGTGTCCAATTAAATAGTGAACATAAATGTGCAATACAGTAAACAAACATTATTTTTACATCCTATAACTACTTATTTCTACGAAAACATGCTAAATGAATTATTTTTCAGATATTATGGTCCATCTTACTTTTAAAAACAGTAGTGTCCATTAAATAGTAAACATAAACGTTAAATACAATCAACATAAGCTTATTCAATGGAATTACTTTTCATTTCTATAAATAAAATTACTTAAACACCTATTTGAAATCTCAAAAAGCTCTATCACACTGAAATAGCATTCGATATAAGTTCAACAAATAATTATTCTACGATTTTGTTTATCATTAGTTTTAAATTAGACATTTCATCAATATGAGTGGTAAATAAGTGCGTCTATCTTTGGATATTATATAGAACATTACAATATATATATATATATATATATATATATTATTGTTACGTGCAATTTGCACTTAAACAGTGTTTTTAGGTTAAGTTTTGATGTATGGAAGTTTCGGGCCATAATTTCAAAAGACGCGGCGCGCGGGAATTTTGAATAGACTAGGCGTGTGCTTCCGATACGTCATAATAGTGAATTTGCGCAGATCGCACGACACTAGAGGGGTAGGCGAATAACTTCGGCGGATGTGAAAAAGACAAAAGAGTGGGGACGAGTTTTGGTGACGCTCTGAAACGTGGCTGTTTTCCTTTGATCTTCAAGTGAAGTAGTCGTGCCGGTATCGTATCTTATCTTATTATGTAGATTCCCTTGCCTTGCTTATCTTTGTGTGTCTTTCCTAATAAATCTTTCCTGTCGTTCCACTACATTTAGGACTCTGATACGACCCTGGAGCAGTTCACGACTCTGATGTCCATGCTCAGCTAACACCACCGGAGCCCGGAGCAATACCATCTTTATCGACCCGGAAGGATGATAGGCGTACCTGGGGAAAAACTGGACCTATCATGTGAGTAAATTATCTTTTATCTTATATGTATGTAAATTTCTGATTATTGCGCAATATACCTTTTGTATCGGTGACGTCATGGTAGTTGGCCACGCGGAACCTGTCATAAGGTTCGCGCTTCCGGCCGCCAGGGCGTTGCATTACTTTTTATCTATTGCGCTTGCGCGATGTATCTTATGAACCTTGGTAACTGTATTACCGACTTTTAGGAACTATCACCATATAAATGTATCACCCTCTAAAGTGCAATACTTTGTAACCTGTTTTTTCGACCATACTATCACCAATAGAATTGTAATAATAATATATATATATATATATATATATATATAGTTTACTACACTTCCGACTACAAATAAGCCCGCTTTACAGCGCGGCCTTTTAAATCAAACAGCCTGTATAAGAGTGTAGTTGACCCCCACCGTTTATGTCCGTTTCCCTATTTAGTCTTCTCGATTATGTCTCTCTCAAAAGACGTCCTGTACGCGAAGTTACCACACATTCTTTCTACAGGCTACCAAAGCGGTCTCCATTTTCCAACTTAAAGGCGATTATATTTTATTAAGATGGCTTTAGTTTATAGTTTGTTAGGTTTAAGATATTTAGTAAATAATATTTAAATGTCCAAGGTGCTCTTGAAAAAAAAAATCTTCGGTTAAATCAAGAGGTTTCGTGTTTCTCGAAATTTTTTTCTTTTTGAAAAGGGGCAGTGGAACATATTTAAATGTTTTATTAGGTATTGTTGTACGTAACAAAATATACCATTAAATTTAGACAACACTGATAGCAAATCAAATTACGCGTTGAATATCCACATCTACGTTTATTAAGGCCAAGTTCAATCAATATATATTGCATACCTCAAATAATAACTTTGTTCTCATTTAGAACACCCTAAATATTTTTATTATGTTTATTTGAATAATTGGTTTGGTTACACTGTAAACAAACATCTACATTCGTATTTTATATATTATTTGATGATGAAGGGCAGCCATCTACCATAGATATTTACAAACTGTGTAGATCGTTTAACAAAACGCCGCTAGGATGAATTTTCCGCGTTGATTCGGCAACGGGTACCATTATCAAATAGAGAGTCATAAGTTGTCTTTTAAGAAAAAAAGATGGGTTATCTGGCAACCTGCAACTTTGAACAACATTTGCAGTAGTATTAGCAGGTTCGTGAAGATAATCCACTGATCGCTTTTAATTAATTAATAATGGTTTGTATTACTAAAATATATTCAGTTATTTTAGTATTGGTATCAATTTCTTTTGGGTTCTACATTTCGCTTTCTTTCTAATGTAGTGGCGGTCTTTTCAACATATTTGAAAACAATCCCCACCCCCGTTCCATTGCTATCTACCGCTTAGAGTAAAGTGTAGAGTTTAGCTGTGAGGCATACAATTTTCCCTTAAAGGAGAACATTTGTTACAATATGAAGATATTGTTCCTTACATATAAAAGTTCCCTCTGGCTTTCGAAAAAGTAACTAAAGCGCAACGCAACTTTTTAGTTTTGGTCGGCAAATTGATTTTCCTGACACATCCAATAAAATCACTCATTTTGTACGACTTTCTTTAATTAATTTTGCTTAAAAGGTTAGACAATTGCTTCTTAAGACTCGGGTTCTTTCTTTGATAATTTACTGACGTCTGCAAGTGTTGTATCAAAGATTGATTCCGCTTTTTTATTTTATGAATAAATAAAAGTCAATAAAATTAGCTGTTACTTTGAAATATTTTGCTTATTTCTATATTTATTTTTTTCTTTCTCAAATTATTCTAATAAGCTCTAGTAAAACGGCAAACGTTCGCGTTCTATTAAATAATGTAATTTCGGTATTTTATTCCAATAATCCTAATTCTCGTTTCAATAATAAATAAATTTTTCAAGCAGCATAAAGATTGAATTAGGCGCAAAAGGCTATTGTAATTTTTTGTACTTTTGTCACTGTAAACACAAAATAATTTATACACTTTTTACGTCGTTCTCAGCCCTCTGGCACTTACTGCGTAATCATCTATAATTAATTGAATTAATTGGGACTACTTTAATAATAGACAGCATCGCATCTTTATTTGTGCAACTAGTATACAGTACTTTTTCGGATCCTTTGAAGATTTCCTGTCTCTTCTTCTGCGACTCCATTTTTTTTAACCAGCTGCCTGCTACTAAGGTAGTGTGCGCTGAAGCTGTTGTGTCTTTGCCTTCTCCGGCGCTTCCTCTCCATTGAGCTTGTCCATGGACGTTTAGAATGCTCGATTCGAATACGTCCTCTCCACTGAATTTTTCCGCAAACCACTGTCCATTATTTAATATTTACCACAGCAATCCTGAACCATAGCATCTACCTCTCCTGTTTAATTGTTATGAGACTTTGAAACGATCAAACACTAAATTATTTCAGCACTTGTTATTTATAATCCTTTTCAGGAATCTTCTTCGTGGAAGGACCATATTGGAAAGCTCAACGAAGATTTTCTTTAAGACATCTACGCGACTACGGATTTGGTCGAAGATTTTCTTCTACAGAAATCGTGTTTGAAAGGGAAATGAGAGACTTAATCACCTTACTACAGAATGATCCAAAACCTGAAGACTTTGTATGACAAAAACCAACTGATAAAACTAACTGTAAAATAATTATATATTTTAGGATATATGCCGCAAGAAAGGACAGGTCTACATGCCCGAGGTCCTTTACGCTCCTATATTAAACTCTATACTTTTCATGTTAATTGGAAGAAGATTTGATGATCACAAGCTGTTGCGTGAGATGGACAGATATATTTATCTGTTCATTAAAAGTAGTGATAGTACCGGAAACGCTATAACCATAACACCTTGGTTGAGACATATTGCGCCTGGTTTATTTGGATATTCAGCTATAATGAAGAGCAGCAATTACCTGAGAAAATTTTTTAAGGTAATTCTTTAAATTTGTTGTCCGACTTCTTAGGAGTTCGTTTATTCATTTATTTGTCGCTGAGTCATAAAAATAAACTAATGAGCATCTCTGTATTGCTAAATTCATGTTGTTAAACCTAATTTGATTTTATGTTTTGAACCAGTTCAAAATATACTGGACATAAACAACTCTTATAGAAATATATATCGAAGCAATAAAACTGTAGCTACACACACACACACACACACACACACACACACACACACACACACACACACACACACACACACACACTTCCGAGTATCAATAAACACTTTAACGTCGACCGTCATGTAACACTCCTCTTAAAACCATTTTTAAAATCGTCTATCTTCCATAGTATTTAAATAACTTTTACTACTAAATACTGTACATTTCAGGTAGCGTATTATCTAATTTCATCGGTAGTATTTTATTGTCACAGTTTTAATCAAGACTGAACTATTAATTCAATATTCATTGGCTTTATAAAAGCGAGCATTTCTTGACGTAGCCTTCGAAAACTTTGCAATAAATCTAGTGTGTCGTATTCACATTGTACTTGTTTGTTAAGGTGGATGTGTTCTTCCTGTTTATTCTAAAAGGTGTTTCGTATTCACATTGGCTGTCAACTTCCAAGAATTTGTCATTTACTACTGCTTCGTACTATATAATAATTGATGTCATATACATATCTTGTCAATATTCAAGCTTTAATTGTTTTTTAGAACATGTGTTAATTAATTAACTTTCTTGCCTTACAGAAAATTGGTTTAATTGGAAATGCTAACGCACTTTGATTATGAAATCTAATATTTTAAACTTAATCAATGCGCTTTTCAAATAATGTAAATTCTTTTGTACTACACAAAAATTTAAATATTTATCCACGTCGTAGTACATAAAATTGACATTAAATTTAACTCTAAATTTGATCATGAAAATTCTTTTAGAACAATTAAACGTTTCAACAGGACTTACAAATAAAACTCTTAATTTTCTTCACACATGCGAAGTTTTGATAAATAAAATCTTTTATTCAAATAAATATCTACATAATTTAAATAAATTTTCTCAAGTCTTTTTGAATCTACGACGTTGAATGTTAATGAGATGTTGCATTATGGCCTCTCTATAACTTTCAACCACATCACATATATATATATATATATATATATATATATATATATAATGATGTGATAAAGAGTCACGAGAAGTAATAGAAACCCAAATTCTATAAATAAAACACACCTAAACAAAAGGAAACTGGAAAGATTAAAATTTCCAAATATTTAATGGTTCCACCCTATGTAAAATAAACGTACTTCTTTGCCATTAAAAAAAAACAAAGCTCTAATTAATCATGTGGTTAAATTTCCGAATATTTACTTTTTCTTCGCCCTGTATAATATAAGTGTATTTTATATTGTTGAAATACAGTCATTCGTGTTATTAAAAAACAAAAAAAAAACCTTATTTAATTAAATTCCGTGCATACTGTGAAAGATCATAAAACAAATATAAAACGTTAAACCTCGTGCAAATTAGTCGTTGAGAGATACCGTAGAAAAACGAGTTTTCATTACCAAAAGATGAAATACAAAACCGTTGAATTTTAGTGTGTACTCAATTAATCGTTACCTTAAAAACGAGCTTCATTTCATTACCATAAGAATATATCCGCACCATTCGCCGTAAAAGGCATAGAATGGTGTTAGTTTAACACAATTTCATTTAAAACAAAATTACATTCATTTTTGTTAAAAATAATACTTAAATCTTTAAAATATGCGTTTGTACAAATGTTAAGAGTACAAATTGATGCAAATCTTTTTACATTTGCAGAAACGTTAAAAAAGCAATTAAAGCTTTAATTAATTGTGTAATTATACTAAAATCTGTACTTTATTAGTATACAACTCAGCCATAAAAAACAAAGGCATATTTAGTTATTTTTCCGTGTCTCTGGATATATCATTTAACTTAATTTTAAAGGTTTTTAAATAAAAACATATTCTAGAATTTTCGGGTAAATTATTAATAAAAACTAATTCGTCATCAAATACTAAGAAATATCTATATGCCAATTATGAATAAGACGCCAGTTCGAAGAACTCGCGAGAACGTAAAAATGTAATAAAGATCGATAAGAATTATTTATAGGTTTTCGTGTAACAAGAATCAACAACGCCTTGCTATGCTCGTAAATTATAAACCTAATTAGATCATAAAAATCGTGGAATACGCGAAAATATTGCATACCAGAGTGTATTTCCAATGCTGTACTTAAGTCTCAGTATAATTTAGGTATATATATATATATATATATATATATATATAAAATTAATAAGATGAAATAATAACCTAGACTTTTTAAGTAAAGCCCAAATGATCATTTCAAATCGAGTAGCGTAATTGGTTAACGCACAGTTCCGGCAAAACTGAGATGCAGGTTCAAATCCTGTCCAAGGCCTTATATTTTCCTTCTTTCAATTACTAGCTCGATTTGAAATGATCATTTGGGCTTTACTTAAAAAGTCTAGGTTATTATTTCATCTTATTAATTTCAATACGTTAGTATTTATCAACTTACCTTGTGTAAAAAACTACTCATAATATTTATATATTAATACTTGGCTTAAAGCCGTGATTTTGAGCGTTGCTTCCTGTCTATATCTGACATAAGTCAAAAACTTGACAATTTCAGATATGATTGACAAAAATGCTAAACGTAATTGAAAGTTAGGTTTATGTATGGTACTGAACACGATTTGGATTTGTAAATTTCCCAATTATAGCTATCGGCCTCGGTAGCGTAATTGGTTAACGCACAGTTCCGGCAAAACTGAGATGCAGGTTCAAATCCTGTCCAAGGCCTTATATTTTCCTTCTTTCAATTACTAGCTCGATTTGAAATGATCATTTGGGCTTTACTTAAAAAGTCTAGGTTATTATTTCATCTTATTAATTTCAATACGTTAGTATTTATCAACTTACCTTGTGTAAAAAACTACTCATAATATTTATATATATATATATATATATATATATATTGTTATAATATCACCGTACTTCGATGTAATTAACGCACAGTTGACTACTGTCCGCCACCGCTCTATGTTACTAAATAATCTAGAATAAATTTTAAATTTCACACAAATTAGTTTTATGCTTCGACTAGCTTAGTTCAACCCCACACAGAGTGCACGACGACACGGTAACAGAGAAATTTCTACACCCCCTCTCCACCGTTTTCTCTAACATTTCATACCTATATAATATAAGCTAAATAACAAAAAATTTGTATAATAATCAAGAAATATGTACAATTTGCACTTCTACAACCTTTGTACAATTATTTGCTATTTAAAACGCTTGAACTAAAGTAAAAATATGTATGTTCTCCACTAAATTATAACCCTATTAAAAATATATAGAGCCAGCAAAAATAACTCTGTATTATATTGGGAGTCTCGTTGAACGTTCAATAGCCCTTCTTTTTCTTAACGTAATTTCTACGCATCAATCAAAATTTTTGATGACCCTTTACACAAATATCTAAGTACATACAAGTTTTAAACGTTCAAGAAAATTAAGTTTTATGCTATTAATTATTTATCGCTAACCTGGTATTTTTCTATGTTGATTCCCTGGTTTGAATGTGTAGTTTTGCGTACACCCAATCCTGCCACTATGTGCTGCTAACCAGTGTCCTTGGATTGCTTTCAGCTTAACGCCCTGATTCAGAATTTTCCCTTACGTTATATCTGTTACTCGTAGTATTGGATTTTTATGTTGGATTTCTTATTGAATTTGTTTCGTGAGTTGTTTATTGATTCGCTTTGTAAATCTCTCAGTATATTTTTAGTAAATTTTCTCAGTTTCTTTAGATTTCCTAAGAGAATTTTTCTGTGCCCCAAGTTAATAAGTGTTAAAGATCATGTTTACCTTAATTAAAATTTGGACTTACGTCTTATATCGACGGCGAATTTTTATTTGACTTCTATATTTGAACGCGCACTCGTACTTGAAATTTTTAATTATAAACTTTCACTTAAAAGTTGTGGTTTTAGTTCTACACTTGAACTTTGAGTAGTATTTTTATTCAAACTAGTACAGCTTGTGCTTCTGTTAGGTAGAGACTCCAACCGCTTCATGTAATATATAAAGGCAAGCCCTTCCTCAGGCTGTCATTGGCTTGAGTGCGCATTATCTGGGTTGAGGCGTTGCACTTGTCTTATTATGAAAGCCTTCGGATTTTACATGGAGTTATCTGTCCTACATTTCGTTGCAATGCTTCCCAAATCACGTAGACATCAACTTTACACTATAGAGTTTGTTGACTATGGTAGTTTGTAACGTTCAATATCATGTTTTCGTATTTTGTATAGGAAATTATTCACATTTTCCTTTTAAATCCGCACGTATACAAACTTGTTGTTCCATATTTTGTTTATCCAATATGCTAGTTTTATTCGAAAGTGTACGGATTTCTACATTTAAACATCACGTAGGCTAAATTTTATAATGGGAATCATTAACAGATGACATAAATTAGATTCGTTTTTAATGACTTTTTACGTTCTGAAATATGATTGTTTTGATAGACTTGTTTGTTGTGCGCACGCATGATTATTAGTGTGGCCAGTTTAAAAAAATCGTTTAATGTTTTTTTGGCTTTAGATACTTCTAATTTGTATTTATATAAAGTTTCTGAATGTATTCTTGTTTCTAAAATGAATCGGATTGCGTATAGAGTTATTTATTCTACCAAATGTAGTTAAATTATTAATGAATGAGCTTCCTTTCATTGACTAAAGTTAGTTGTGAATTTTCTGCAGTGTGTTTGATATTTGCTTTTTGCATAATTAACGAATTATGTACTTTTAAATGAATGAAATGTTTAGTTTTCTTGACTTTGGTGTTGTTTACATGTAGTATACTACCCTTGTGACCCTATATACCCCTAAATTACCCCATTATCATAGCAATATATATATATATATATATATATATATTGCCGTGGAACTTGGATAAAATCTTCACCAACAAAAATATTTTCAAAAATTTTATAAAATTTTCAAAACTCGAAAATTCAAAATTAAATAATACACAAAAAAAATATATCTTACCCGTTTCCTCTCTTCCTCGGTTGAATGGCCTTCTTCAACTGCTTCAGGCTAGCTCATTTGGACTTCCTTGTGGATATCTATAGTCACTCTCATATTCTATCATTCACGCACACTCCCAATAAAACCACCAAAATACAACAAACATACAATCTTTTATTTATTACTATTTACAAATGAAATTCAATATTGTCCATATTTCATTGTTCACGTTTCACTTCAGTAAATCTTATTCTGTAATGTCCTGTATTTTATTTTAAAATCATCAAACACATAAAATGTACCCGGAGTAAATGGGCCTTGAATAATACCTTCTCTAAATTTCCTTTTTTCTAATTTATTTATTTATTTTTTTAATCTAAGTAAACTCTGGGGTATGGTGAGCTCATGATAACCCAGCTAATTATGCATAATGTATGCCCTTCTACTTTGCATTAAAAAAAACAAAGCCATGTACTCTTCACAAAAATTTCACGTTCTGATGGAACGTTAAAAAGCTTTATAGACACCTTCAACTTTCTAGTTAAAAACCATAATAAAGTTATTTACACGTATTATGTTCAAAACGTAAATAATCCACACTACCTTGAAAAACACTCTCATACGTCACCCAATATTCACAGTTTATAAGAATCACAATTTCAAATCGTTACCTGGAAATTTCTAGACGATCTTCGCTCTGTAGATGATGCCATGTATTTCTTCTATCTGGTCTGCAGGCCGTTTCTCGCTGTTACTAAACGAACTCCATCTAAGTTGAACTGCTAACGCTGCCTTCACGGTGTAACCAAATTCCACATTCCATTTCAATTATACGTCTTTCACAAATATTTACTGTAATCTACGTTGCTCAACGTCCTGACACGAGTTGGTTAAAATTATAGGTGATACCTCAATTAAAAAATGTAATCTCGGCACACTAACCGCGTACTAATTAAGAGGCTACCACCATGCAATATAATTTAAATGATATTATAATACTTACAACTCGTGTTTCACACGTCGTTTGGGACGATCGAAATAATATGGGTTTTACCGCGTTGTCCAAAAACATTTATACACTTAGGCTGCCACCTCCTGGCCGCCTTTTCATTCGAAATCCCCATCTACAATAACACATTCTTAAAATTTTGCTCAACCGATTTTTAAGTACGCGAATTTCAGTGCGTCGTTATGTTATTTTCTGAAAATTAATATACCCTATGCTTGTATTTGTCTCGCGTTCAACTAACTATCTCGACCAATTGTATATTTCCTGCCGTCCTACAAGTCCCTCCTATACTATCGTTGTCTCTTGCTTATGCGTTTTCTACGTCTCTTTCTAACCTGGTTTGAGTGGTAGAAAATCAATATTCCGAACCCTCTGCTATTTAAACCCACGTGGACTTCTTAGGTGATTTAAATAACCCCTCATTAGTATTTCCAAAGAACGCATGCGACGGTTTACTCAATATTCTCTGTAACCGTTTGCTATCTATAAAAATTAAGTAGAACTTGACATTTAGAAAATACGCAGGTGTTTAATTAACTGACGTTTTACCATAACACTTCCACGATTTGGAGTTCGGCGTATTTTTACCCCACCGATATATTTGTTTGTTAGCAACGCTTTTTACCTAGGTATTATTGGGTTTTTACACGATTTATGCATATTAAACATCAATAATCGTTCAATTAAATTCAGTTTAATTAATAAATTAATGGCATTGGCTTCTACCATTTAATTTCTTTGCAAACCTACTAAATATTTATCATTATTTGTACAATTTGATTAATACCCGTTACTTAAAAATGAATTAACTAATATAACTTTCGCACGTAATTTCTGGTTGTTCCTTTATACAGGTTGTTTTGAAATTGTTTTTTTTATATTTATTTTTAATCTTTTAAAACCACTATAATATATACACACACACACACTATATATGTTGACGTGATAAGGAGGTCACAAGTGGTCATTGAAACCAAATCCTACAAATAAAACCCACCCAAATATAATATAAACAGGAAAGAATAGCAATTTCCGAAGATTAATTGTTCCACTTTGTATAATATAAGCGTATTGCAAATACATTCATGTACAAAGCGAAAACACAATTCTGAGCATAAAATAAACAATTTTTTGTATAAAAACAAGTTTTAGTTACCATAAAAGCAAATGAGATTAATTTCTCCGTGTATTCCCTTCAAGATACAAATCCATCCATTTTATTTATCGTAAAAACAATGTAAATTGTATTGCATTTTTATTAAATATGTGTGTAAAGTATGCATTTGAACACGTTTTATTTACAATTATGAAAATGCAAATCGTTTGCATTTGAAAGCAATTAAAAGCGTTGGTTATTTATGTAATAAATAATTACCCCGTATGAAAAATATTCGTGTAAACGCAATACAAATCTCATTGCATTCTCAAAAGATAAATAAAGCAATTATAGCTGTAATTAGCTAGATTGGCTCCCGTTTGTGCATAACATATTCTAGAATGCTTTGGTGGATTATTAATAAAGACAAATTCGTCATACTTCCTAAAAAAAGATCGTATAAATTAATTAAATAAACAAACATTTATTCTAAGAAGCCGCGCGAACATTAAAAAGAAATAAAAAGATAGATAAGAACGTGGTGGTTTAATAGCCTTATGTATTAGTGAAGCAGGCTACGAACCATTAAGCGCGTGAGTTGGATAAAGATAAAACAATGATTGCTGAGCTCGTAAATCAATCGGCCGAGACGTTTTGACACTAATTAGACGATTAAAACTGTGGAATTCTCAAAAATGTGACATTATTACGGTGTATTATGTTCCAAACGGAACAGGAAAACTCTAGATTGCAGATAATTTTATATGCAAGCAGAAGCAATCGACATTCGTTCGATTCAATTCAATTCACGCGATCGACGATGTATTCCTCATTGATTAATTTGCATCAACCAAGTAATATGTAACGATTTTATTCCAAGTAATAACATACAGAGTATACGATATGGAATTTAAACGTTTTAATAATTTGAAATATTGAAATTGTTAAATGCAGTTATTTGATTTTGTAATATACAATGAATATGGTACATTCTTAGATACAAACAGCTAATTTGAAGTTAAATTAATTAGTTAAATCGGAGATGAACTCTTGCAAACTGATGTTCCAAATGAAAATTTTAAATAATATGAGCGGTCTTGTAAGCTGAGCTTTTAACGTAAATTTAAAAATAGAAGCAGAAGGTGTTTACAACCGCTATTTACGAGAATTAGATTTTTGCAAGTATTTATTTTAGAATTTTTTGTTTGTAACTGATATTCGTGTATTGGTTATTTAAATTTAAGTAGGAATAAGTTCTTTTGTTTATTATTTGAGAACCGGATTATTTGCTTCATGTTCTATGGTCGAGTTCGACGACTTTTGACCTTCAAAAAAATTTATGTGGGCAGTTTGTGGCCAAACACACAAGCATTCTAGTAAGAAATAGGCAAATTAACCAGCTATTAATTAAAGAAGATTTTTTCTTCTTAACGCAGCTTAAGTAAGGATCATATTAGTAAAAATTTAGAAATAATTTTGTGCACATTTAAGCGGTAAACTGTTCTATATTCTTTTGTATAAAAGAAAATTGTTTTTGAATGTATAGATGCTCTTTGATTTGCTGTGTTTAATATCATTTTGTTAATTCCATTACTTCCGTTGAGATAATCAAACAAACAAAAAATGAAAAGGAAGGTAAGTTTGTAATTTCTAATTTTTCATTTTTGTATCTGTGTCGCAGCACTTTTAACAACGTTCTTACTCCCAGACGTTATCACAGCAAATTCAGCAGCGCTCCAACGCGGGACTTACCACAGCAATATATTGAGGTAATACGGGGTCACAAGAGATCATTGAAACCTAAATTCTACAAATAAATCCCACCAAGATATAAAAGAATCCGGAAAGAATATAAATTTCCTAAAATTCATGGTTACGCTCTATATGATACGAGCGCAATTTTATTTAGTAAAGTACCAAGCAAAAATCCAATTCCGCAGGTATAAATAATTACCCTGTATGATATAAGCGTATTGTAAATAAATAGCAAATAATGTAAGCTATATATCTAAAAATAATTACTTTAAGATACCTTAAAACGCATTAAATGCGAATATAAATTAATCACTCTAAAATAAATACAAAGCCATTAATTATCATAAAAAATACATTTTCCCTTACATACAAAACATTTGTTCTATTTAGCGTACGAACTAAATTAGTAACATTTTAATCTTAATGTGTATTAAACACATTTTACCGTTATAGCAAATATTTTTTATAAAAATGCAACTCATTTGTATTATAAAGCTTAAAATTAATTAACATAAATTAATTTTAAATAAAGAATTTTCTAGAATGTTAGGAATAGAAAAAAAAGTCAAATAGTATGACCTAATTAATGAAGAAGTGTTTATTCCAAGAAGCGATCGGAACATTAAAAATCCATTAATAAATAAGAAATTTGATTATCTTTTGCATTAGTATGCGACGCGAACAATTAACTATAGGTGATAGAGTAAGACGGGGTAGCGCGGGTCACTAATAAGTTAATCGCGCTATTGAGGAATTCCCAGAAAATTGCATCAGATAGGCGTGTAGTATTTGGAATGGACTTTTATACGAATCTAGACCATACTAATATATATATATATATATTACTCATATTTAGACCAGGGTAGAAAATTAAATAATCACATCAAATAATTTTAATCACCGTGTAGAAGCTTTGGGAAGAGGTACGCTTTATTAAAACCGTGAAGCATAAAAGGTTATTAGTTTCATTAAACATAAGAGATTTAAATCATGTACAAGACGCTTTATATCAAAAGAAGCAGTATTAAAAAGCTCAGCGTGTAATGTAATTATTCCTAAACAAATGGAAATTACGTGCAAAATTTATATTAATTAACCCTATTTTAAGTAACCGGTAGTAAAACAAAGTGTACACATAATAATTAATATTTAACTTGTATTCGCTAAAAATGAAAGGATAGAAGTCAATTTTAATTGGAGTTATTTAAACCATTATTAATAATAAGCATAAAAGTCTGTGAAAATCCAAGATTATAATACCAGAAAATAAAGCTCTGAGAATTAATATTATTTTGAACACCTGCGTAGTTTAAATATCACGTACGGCGAAAATTGTGTAGATAACAAATGGTTTCAAAGAATCTTGGAGAAACCGGGGCTTAATATTCACGAGAATGTGCGATACGGGGTTATTTAACCCAGATAGTCCACATGGACTAAAATATAATCGATAATAAAGAATATCAATTTGCACCAATACGAACAGGTTAGAAAAGGAAAGAGAAAATGCGTCAAGCAAAGACACATATAGTAAAAGGCGTGATTTAAGCAACGTCACGAGGGTCACAATTGGTTGAAAATAGGATGCAAATATCAGAGGTAGAAACAACGATTTCTGTACAAAATTAATTAGCTTTTCTCGGACATGTTTGCGTGCCGTGTGAGAATTTCTGAGATTTTAACTGGGGCGAGTGAAAATTCGTAAAACCGACGCGCGAGCGACGGAATGGGAACATAGCATGAGAAATTCTTAGAATTACCCGTTTTGGGGAACAAAGCGACGTGCCGGCTATTCGCTATATATACCGGTGGTAATATGAATTTCGGTCTCTTAGACTTTGACTATTCGATGCGTTAAAAGCTCTTACATCCGCGACTTGATTGAAGATGTTAAACAGTGCATTTTAGTTTGATAAAATAATATAAAGTTTGCTCGTATATTTTAGTGATTCAAAATAGTTTGTTATTTACGTGCTAACATGAATGTACTTCAGTGCACTTAGATACAAGGTAATAAAATTTAGTATCACTGTACCAATTAGCAAAATTTACAACGACAAATGTATACACAAAAGTAGGCAGTTTTGGCGTATATTGGTGAAAGACGCATGAATTTCTTTGCTATTTTTCGGGGGTGTTAATAATTAAATGGTTCAAATACGTGTCTGGATCCATGAAACAAGGGTCAGATATACACAAATGAGTTCCGGAAAAGCACAGAAACAACTTTAAATAAATGGTGATGGAGAAAATTTTAAAAGCGTTGAGAATTAGAAGCCGTAAATATAATCCTGTTGGAATGGTGTGATTAACTAAAGGGACGATGTACATTAAAGCTACGAGGACAGTAACCTTCAAGTAAATTATACTATTTTGTTTGACGTTTTGGTGTGTGTTGAATAACTTTATTATACTATTTTGTTTGACATTTTTGTGTGTGTTGAATAACTTTATAATTGATTTACTTTAAATGGACATTAGTGAAATTGTACTAACCATAAAATTTTAATGTTAAGATGAAATTTGCTTGTTTAAGTAGAAAGGGTATTTAGTATTGATGTTCTGGATTATGATGAAATTTTAGGTATGTCTTTGAGCTCAATTAGACGAACCTGGTTAATTAACGTAAAGGGTGGTAGATGCTCCTTTTACTCTGCTTATATTGTTATATTAATTAGTAGGCATCCAACAAGGACTTTAATTCTGGATGCACGTTAAAGTGATAATAAAATTAATCTTGAAATTCTTTTTAAAACTGAATTTTATGCTGAAATTTAATTTGAAAATTTAATGTATTCTGAATATTGATGTAAATAGAGTTAATGTTGATGTTTGTGGTAGGAATGTGTTGTTTAATTTTATGAATGAGGAGGTTTATAAAATTAGGTGAGCAGCCGAGGCGAAAACAGGATCACAGCAGTTTATGACGCCCAATCGGTGGGACTAGAATTTTTTTTGTTGAAAGGACCCAGTTCCCGCATACACAGGAGAATATCACAGCAGTTCATGGCGACCACAACGTGAGGGCTCGAGTTCCAAATAAAATTTTTGTGATTTTATTCCAGGAAACTGGCGATCTGAGAGAGAGAGTTTCTGTGTGTGTATAAATTTAAGAGTATTTTGAGTGTGTGTGAGTGAGTAGAACGTATGCAGAGAAAAGAGTGGTTAAGGAGTTAAGAAGTGGAAATTGGAAGTGACGATAGTGCATTGTGTGGGAAAAATTCGAAAATGGAAGAAGCTGGAGGCAGTAGAGATCAGTCGAGGACGGAATCAGGGGATCAAGGAAACGAGATGATAATGAGAATGCTAGAGAGGATGAACGAAGAAGCCAATAGAGCTAGGGAAGAATCGAATAGAGCTAGGGAGGAGTCCAATCAAAAATTAGAGCAGATAAGCGGGAAAATTGAACAAAATACTAAAGAATTTACAGAATTTAAAGATAGTCTTACCGTGAAACTGGGGGAAGTAGAAAATAGGGTTGAAAAAAATGAGCGTGATATTACAGGTCTTCGACAGGAAATGGGACATTTAAGGTCCGAAGTACGCATTTTTTGTGAAGAAGAGATTAATGTAAAAATGACTGAAGTGACGGACTCATGTAGGGATCAGTTAGGCAGGGTAGAGCGCGAAGTTAGTAGTATCAAATATAACATGTCAAATTTAACGGGGGATGGTCCCAGATTTTCTACAGGTGGAGTATCATTAGACCAACACATGAAGTTTTATGGCGATAACAGGGTAAATCCACAAATTTTTATTAATAGCGTAAGAAATCTAGTGGGAAATTTATTTGACGAACAGACTAAACTGAATACGATAAAGGCTTTATTGAAAGACAACGCGGAAGCATGGTACAATTTAGTAGGACAGGACATAGACACGTATCAGGACTTTGAAAACAAATTTTTAAAGCACCACTGGAGTGACCACAGACAAGATCAGGTACGAGACGACTTAATCACAGGGAAATTTAAGGAGAATTTTCAGGAAGTAGGAGCAATATGCTATACGCAAGTATAGCATAGCAAAGCAACTGAACCCACCACTGACGGACCGACAAATTATTAAGTATTTATCACGACACTTCGAGGTAGACATAAGACAGCACGTAGCACTACAGAACATAGTGGACAGAGAAATGTTTTGGAATACCTGCAGAGGTACGACGACGTAAGTAGTGGACGACCTCGGGAAAACAGGGAAAGACAGATCAACACAGTTAGGTTTGACAATAGACGGGACAACTATGCTAGACGGGGGAATAGTTACGGATACCAGCGACAGAATTGGGAACAGAGACGACCATACGTTAGGAGTAATAGTTTAGGAAGGGACCTGCACAGAGACCGGGACCTACCAGAATGAATAGTTCACCAGACATGAGCGGGACTGCTAATACAGACACGGAACGAGTGGAAACGCCTAGGACGTACGCTGAGGTGACGGCTAGACCAGGACCGAGTAGGGAAAACAGACCTGAACAGGATTTTTAGAACGCGACAGACCACTAGATTTCAGTGTAAATGTATATGAACATCCACGTGAATTTTTCAAAATTGAGGAGGAAGTAGAGCCAGAAACTGAGGAAAAATTATGTTTGCCAATTATTAATTTAGAAATTTTTGAGAATAATGTAGAAGTATTACTTGATACAGGGGCAGAGGCGAGTTTAATATCGGAGGAGTTCGTCAGCAAAATTAGGGATAAGGTTTGTGATAGAATTATGCCTATAAAGCGTAGCCATTTAGTAGCTCCAAATAAAAAGAAGTTTGCTGTAGTAAATAGTGTTGTGGTGCTTAGGATAGATATAGGAGGTTTAAGCTGTGAACAGGAGTTTGTAATTGTACCTGGACTGAAGTTTCAGAGCATTTTAGGTGTTGACTGTATGATGAAGTTAGGGGTTTTGATAGATATGGAAAGGAAGGTAGTAAGGATTAAAGATAGGGTAGTGCCATGGAAGGGCAGTTATGAAGTCACAGAGGATGACACGGGGTTTAGTATTAATGTAGTAGAGGTAGAGGATGATGAAGGTAAACAGATCAACACAATAAGATGTCCAGAGGAAAGGAAAGTAGAGGATCAAGCTTTAATACAAAAACATGCAGAATTAGTGGGGGTAGAAGCAACAGCAGCATATAGGGAGCAGGTGAAGGCGAAATTAAGGTTAAATGGCAAGCTTGTTTTTAATAAAGTTAATTTAAGGAATTCATTCTGGCGGATTCCATTGCATAAGAATTCTAGAAGGTACATAGGATTTTCCATAGAGGGAAAAATCGATAATTTTAAAGTAGTATCGTTTGGTTTGTCGGCAGAAAAGGAAATGATAATGAATAAGAAACAGACAAGTGTAGGGACTAAAGAAGAAGCAATATTTAAGAGTCAGGATAATAGGGATGATAAGTTTATTGTATGTGAGATAATAGGGATGATAAGTATAGATATAGAAGGGGGAGAAATAGGGATGAAGAGTATTAGGATGGTGAGAAGAAAGACTTAGAGGGTCAAGAAGAGAGTTAGATTTAAATATATAGGGATAGAATAGGTGTATATAGAAGAGTAGAAGTAGGTGTTTATAGAAAATAAAGCTAGGTATAGGATAAATATGGGAGATAATTAAGAATAGGTTTAGGATGGGAATAAAGAGTAAATGTAGGAAGAAAATAAGATCGGTTAAGTATAGATATTTCATATAAGATTAGTGGGGAGTTAGGAATAGAGTAAGAGTAGGATAGGTATATAGGATTAGGTAGGGGGAAGTAAAGTATAGTGAAGATTAGTTAAAAGTTAGAAATAGGATAGGTATATAGGATGTATATAGGATTAGATGGATAAGTAGGATGAAGTTAGGGATAATTTCAGTTTATAAAATTAAGTGAGAGTTAGGAATAGGATAGGGATATAGGGTAGGTGTAAATATTTTTTTTGGATTGGAGACAAAGTAGGTAAGTTAGATAGATAAGGGTAGAGAGAGATAGGCAATTTTTTTTGTAATTTTTTTTTGTCTAAATGCTTTATATTTGCATTCAAATAAGTGGGATTATTTGTATTCAAATAGGGGGAAAATACTCATATTTAAACCAGGGTAGAAAATTAAATAATCACATCAAATAATTTTAATCACCGTGTAGAAGCTTTGGGAAGAGGTACGCTTTATTAAAACCGTGAAGCATTAAAGGTTATTAGTTTCATTAAACATAAGAGATTTAAATCATGTACAAGACGCTTTATATCAAAAGAAGCAGTATTAAAAGCTCAGAGTGTAATGTAATTATTCCTAAACAAATGGAAATTACGTGCAAAATTATATTAATTAACCCTATTTTAAGTAACCGGTAGTAAAACAAAGTGTACACTAATAATTAATATTTAACTTGTATTCGCTAAAATGAAAGGATAGAAGTCAATTTTAATTGGAGTTAATTAAACCATTATTAATAATAAGCATAAAAGTCTGTGAAAATCCAAGATTATAATACCAGAAAATAAAGCTCTGAGAATTAATATTATTTTGAACACCTGCGTAGTTTAAATATCACGTACGGCGAAAATTGTGTAGATAACAAATGGTTTCAAAGAATCTTGGAGAAACCGGGGCTTAATATTCACGAGAATGTGCGATACGGGGTTATTTAACCCAGATAGTCCACATGGACTAAAATATAATCGATAATAAAGAATATCAATTTGCACCAATACGAACAGGTTAGAAAAGGAAAGAGAAAATGCGTCAAGCAAAGACACATATAGTAAAAGGCGTGATTTAAGCAACGTCACGAGGGTCACAATTGGTTGAAAATAGGATGCAAATATCAGAGGTAGAAACAACGATTTCTGTACAAAATTAATTAGCTTTTCTCGGACATGTTTGCGTGCCGTGTGAGAATTTCTGAGATTTTAACTGGGGCGAGTGAAAAATTCGTAAAAACCGACGCGCGAGCGACGGAATGGAAACATAGCATGAGAAATTCTTAGAATTACCCGTTTTGGGGAACAAAGCGACGTGCCGGCTATTCGCTATATATACCGGTGGTAATATGAATTTCGGTCTCTTAGACTTTGACTATTCGATGCGTTAAAAGCTCTTACATCCGCGACTTGATTGAAGATGTTAAACAGTGCATTTTAGTTTGATAAAATAATTTAAAGTTTGCTCGTATATTTTAGTGATTCAAAATAGTTTGTTATTTACGTGCTAACATGAATGTACTTCAGTGCACTTAGATACAAGGTAATAAAATTTAGTATCACTGTACCAATTAGCAAAATTTACAACGACAAATGTATACACAAAAGTAGGCAGTTTTGGCGTATATTGGTGAAAGACGCATGAATTTCTTTGCTATTTTCGGGGTGTTAATAATTAAATGGTTCAAATACGTGTCTGGATCCACGAAACAAGGGTCAGATATACACAAATGAGTTCCGGAAAAGCACAGAAACAACTTTAAATAAATGGTGATGGAGAAAATTTTAAAAGCGTTGAGAATTAGAAGCCGTAAATATAATCCTGTTGGAATGGTGTGATTAACTAAAGGGACGATGTACATTAAAGCTACGAGGACAGTAACCTTCAGGTAAATTATACTATTTTGTTTGACATTTTGGTGTGTGTTGAATAACTTTATTATACTATTTTGTTTGACATTTTTGTGTGTGTTGAATAACTTTATAATTGATTTACTTTAAATGGACATTAGTGAAATTGTACTAACCATAAAATTTTAATGTTAAGATGAAATTTGCTTGTTTAAGTAGAAAGGGGTATTTAGTATTGATGTTCTGGATTATGATGAAATTTTAGGTATGTCTTTGAGCTCAATTAGACGAATCTGGTTAATTAACGTAAAGGGGTGGTAGATGCTCCCTTTTTACTCTGCTTATATTGTTATATTAATTAGTAGGCATCCAACAAGGACTTTAATTCTGGATGCACGTTAAAGTGATAATAAAGTTAATCTTGAAATTCTTTTTAAAACTGAATTTTATGCTGAAATTTAATTTGAAAATTTAATGTATTCTGAATATTGATGTAAATAGAGTTAATGTTCATGTTTGTGGTAGGAATGTGTTGTTTAATTTTATGAATGAGGAGGTTTATAAAATTAGGTGAGCAGCCGAGGCGAAAACAGGATCACAGCAGTTTATGACGCCCAATCGGTGGGACTAGAATTTTTTTTGTTGAAAGGACCCAGTTCCCGCATACACAGGAGAATATCACAGCAATATATATATATATATATATATATATATATATATATATACAGAGTGGTAGAAAAGTCCCGGAACGGTCAAATATTTTGGGAAATACTCATCGCATCAAAAAAAGAAAAAATACGTGTTCAATATTTTTTTAAAAGCTATCCAATGACACCAAAATTAAATCCCCACCCCCACCCCACCCTCTGGGGGTAGGGGTGGGGCAACTTTAAAAGTTTAAGTGGAAACCCCCATTTGTTATTGCAGATTCGGATTCCGCAGGATGAATTTCCCCAAATTGACCTACGATATAAGCCATTTTGGATGATAGAAAGCGTTGTAATTGACAAAACCAAAATAGGGTACAAAAACATTTGAAATCGAAAAATGTCAGAATTACATTCATTTTTAGTATTCATTTCGTTACTAGCTTTTGATATTATTTCGTGATGTCTCTGTCTGAAAGAGAAAAAATAATTGTCCTGATGATGGGGGGGTATGGAGATAAAGAAAGATCATTGCAGCAAGTCGCAGATTTATTCAATGAAGTCAATGCTGAACGTCAACCGATTTCTAAATCTACTGTGAGTCGAACAGTGAATCGTTTTGAGCGAACTGGTTTGGTGAAGGACGAACCAAGATATGAAAGACCTAAAAGCGCGACAAATGGTCAATTTGAACACCTTCGGCGGTAATTTCGTTATGTATGAAATAAATAATTTATTATTTTACTTCTTTTATTTTCTGATCCGTCAATTCTTCTAGAAATAGTTCATTTTTGTCAATTGCAGCGCCATCTGCAAAAAAACCTAAAAAAATTATGACTAACATTTTGTGGCGAATCCGAATCTGCAATAACAAATGGGGGTTTCCACTTAAACTTTTAAAGTTCAATTTTGGTGTCATTGAATAGCTTTTAAAAAAATATTAAACACGTATTTTTTCTTTTTTTGATGCAATGAGTATTTCCCAAAATATTTGACCGTTCCGGGACTTTTCTACCACTCTGTATATAAATATTGCTATAACAATGGCTTTACGTTGGGCGCCACTAAAAGAGTGATGTGATAACGCCTCGCGTTGAAGCGCCGCTTAAAGAATGTTATGATAACGGCCGGCGTTGGTGCGCCGCTAAATTAGTGATACCGATCCAGCAAATTGTAAAATTTAAAGTTACTGCTTATATTTCTTTTTAGCTTTTCTTTGCCTGGTTAGTTCAACGGAATTAACGGAATTTTCAAAATGAAACCAAACCCAGCAATATCACAAAGCATTTATACAGTATGAAATATTTTCTCTTATACAAAAGCATATAGAACATTTGCAACATCGCTTCTTTTAAACACAAAATAATTTCTAAAAAGTATTTATTATAAAAAAAAGTTCCTTACTTTATTTTAAATTTACAGAACTAAATTTTCGTTTTTATAGGATATTTTATCTGACTTTGTTTATTGCCACGCTTGGAAGGTTTGTTTGGCCAAAAAAATCCTTGACAAATAATCTACTAAAAGGCTAGAGTGTTTCGAACACTGAACACAAACTTTCCTGGTAGAAATATCCTTTACAAATAAAAATATTAGGACTATCTTAAACTAAATGACAAAATTCAAATTATCAGTTACAAAAAAATTATACTTGCAAAAAATCCACGAAGCGTTTCTTTATCCAACCCGTAATTAAATATCTTCTGATTTTAAATTAATGTCCAAATCAGCTTACAAGATTTTCCATATTTAAAATCCTCATTTCAAACAGCAGTTACCAAAGTACATTTTTTTAGTTAAATCTTCCTTTCAATTATTTAGTGAAATTTTTTAAATAGCGCTATCTTGAAAAATTCTCCCGCTTGTAATTAATAGTTCCATTTTTTTTTAAATTGCGTTTAAAACTTAACTTCTATATTCATTATAACAATGTAATTATTAAATTAGAGTGTGCTTACTGCATACTTCAAATATCATCTTCGCTAAGCAACAGCTCGGACTTAAATCAAAATAACATTTCGCGCTCGAATTTATAAATCGAATCCATCTATTTAATAAACGCTTCCTTATATATACAAATTATTTATTTCCAGAAGGTAATAGAATAGTATGGAATATTATGTTGCAAGGTTTCTCAGAAAACTCATTATCGTCTAAAATTGCAGCGTTTATTACCTCGTAATCTCGTTCCACTTATTTGTGACGTACGCTGCTTTGTTTTTAACGCCCAAGGTTAACGTGTCGCATCGCTTTTCTCCAACAGTGAATGCGAAAAGTAATAAATAATTTTTATCTCTTTTTACGGGTTTTTCAATGATAGGGCCGTTTCATTTATTAATTAGATATTTAAGTAGTACTAAATACGTATGACTAATATTCTAGAAAATTCTTTATTTAAAATTAATTTCTGTGATCCACTGAGTAATTAATTCAAACTTCAATTGCTTTTTATTGCAAAAGAGTTTGCATTTTATAGAAATATTTGCTTTTATGGCAAATGGTATTTCAGCCACAAAATTAATATTAAAATTGAGGTTTCTAAATACATTTTGATTGTAGTTTTTATGCTACTATTCTATGCTATTTACAGCAAATGAAAAACATGTTTATCAAAAATGTAGCGATAATTAATAAGTGAAAATAAATTACTTTGTATTTATCTTAAAATGATCGATTTGCGTTCGCATTGCATGCGTTTTACGGTATCTTACAATTAATTATTTTTACCTATACAACTTACGTTACTTGTTATTTATTTACAATAAGCTTATATCATACCGGGTAATTATTTATACACGGGCAATTGCATTTTTCACTTGTGCATCAAAGAATAAAAGTACTATTGTATTATACAAGGCATAACCATGAATTTACGGAAATTTCTATTTTTCCGCATTCTATTATATCTTAGTGTGATTTATTTTTAGAATTTGGGTTTCAATGATCTCACATGACCCCTTTTTACGTCAATACATATATAGCTATGTTACCTATAATATAAAGGGAGATAACAAACGATAGATTTTGGAAGAGCTTATAGTTTAAATGCACAAGCGCTAGCTCTCTGCCGGTAGATTTGAAATGCCTCTGGAGAATTTGTGAAACCTCAAGATTGTTTGTTCTGTAATTGAAAGCTAAATACGTAGTCATAGACTATTTAATAAGCGTCAAATATGTACTATTGAATGAAATATAATGTTCGTTAAACAAGCTATAAACAATCAGATTTTTAATAGACGCCAAATCAGTATAAAGGAATGATATGTAATTTACGTCATGAAAGTTATTCCACAGTTTAAGTAACCGTGTTTATAAATTTGTAGTGATATAACTGGTTCCGTTTACACCATGAATTATAATTTGTCTTGCTGAAAAACTTTAGTCAACGTACTGAAATTGTTTGTGCTCAAAAAATCTCTTAATGATGTTAATAGTTCAAGCTCAATTCAGGATAAAATTCACCCTACATAAGACAATTAATATTTAAAATTCATTAATAAGTATTTGAGTTACATAATACAGAATAACACGAATGTTTTTTAAATATAGCAATAGAGTAAATCTCTGACCTTGTTTGTTGTGTGTTGCAATCAGCTGTTGTCCTTAATACTTTGATCAGCAAAAATGAACTTTTCCCTTAAATTTTGTTCCGTACAACACCTGTTTTTTGTAATTAATGCCTTCCTCCTAGACGTAGTATTAAAAATGTAAAATTAAACCTATTTCGTAAAACAGTAAGTTTCTTGAATGATATTAATAAAAAGTTTTTAAATATGCCTTAGGATTTACCATAAAATTACTAAATTATTACTCAAAAATTCTTAAATATGTCCAAAAAATGTGGTAGAGTTTAAGGTAAATCCATAAAAGCTCTACAAAATTGTAAATAAATTTGAGTTAAAATAAATTCTTACCCTTACGTTTAATTAAATAACTTTATGTATCACGTTGAAAAATTTCCAAGTTCGTTTTAATTAAATTTCCTTAATTTTAATTATTTATGTAAATAAGCGTGCTGATGGCTTCTTTCACTTGAGTATCACTAAACAAAACCCTCCATATGATATTTTGTTCCTTTATACAATTTTTAATAGTAGGATTGATGGATAGCCCTTTGTATCGAAATTTATTTAAAATTACCAGATCAATCTGAAAATTGAATAAGCTTTTAAAAACTAGAATTGCACATGATTCCTTATCATTTTCACCTTTATTAATACAGAATAATAAGATAATAACAGACTTGCGATACACCTGTCTTGAAAAATAGCAGATTGTTTAGACTTTTGGCTTCGAAATTTTGTTTAAATTAAATATGTGCTACACTACATGTACAATAGCAAGCTATTTTGAACAATTATCTATACAAATTAAAATTTCATCTATGTTGTTTTTATATATGCTAAAAATTATTAGAATTTAATTATGAGCGTTTCCCCTGAAATATATTGTTCTAAATATAACAAATTTTTTAAATTCTGTTAATATTATTTGGGTTGTGTAATATTTACAAACTAATGATTATGAAGGACGACTAAGCTCCAACATTTCAACATAAATTTCCCTCACCTCTTGTATTTGTCGCTAACACTAGAAATTCAAATAAGAAATGCACTTCATAAGATATTTACAGACTAACACTAATAAAATTTTTTATGCTTTAAACGTTATCACACAACCAGCAGCATGTGATGTTTATAATTCAATGCATTTACAGATTTTTTTTGTTGCATTCCCACAAAACTCCATCCACATCGGGCAGGACTTTCCGCGGGTCAAATTCCAACCCGTTATGATTGGTTGAAAGCTCTCAAAACACTCGCCACTTTCCAAAGAGATCTGCATATAATATTCGGGTTTAATCGCTTTCAAGGGCCTGTCTAATCCCGAATAGCCTCGATTTATAACTATCGTTCTGTCATTCAACGTGCCCGTCTTTCAAACAACGTCTTACACCGCAATCGAATTGTAGCTCGCTGGTATCCGGACTGATCCTGTTTTCTAATATCCGAAGGTTTTATAAGTTTTTCCTCTCAGGGTCATTGCATTCTACTGTTTGTTCTCACGGGATAGTGCGTCTAATTTCTGTCCTAAGGTCAGGTCAATGTCATTCTCTTCGTTTGATCGGTCATTTGTTCTCACACTTTTGAAAGCGTTGTAATTTGTCTACGTTTGCAACATATTTTTAAAGACTGTAAATTTATAGTATATGAATATTGAGGATAATCTACCATGATGGCGATTTCTTTCAATTCGTGTGAGTTCTTAATTTCGCCTACTGTTTTCATGTAATGTATTCTTTTTGATGGCTGGTTTTATAGTTTGTATGGTGTGTTGGTCCAATTCCAAAATATGGTTTGTTTTTGAACTCATATGAATGTGTACAAATAAACTTTCCTATACCTGGTGATATAAAAAGATTGGTCTGTATTTCTCCAAATATAATAGGGTAAAATACCGATTGTTATTAATGTTAGTATTTAACATATTGGGTACTTTTCTGTTTATTTCTGAATCCTAACTTGATATTACATTGACATAGTCATGTTATTAATGTAAACTGCTAAAGCTATAAATATTTCAAGCTGCTTTCACACTAAAAACTCATTTAACTAACTAAAATTCCTAAATTCTTTCTATTGCTTTGTGCTTGCTTTTTTAATCCCTTTTTATCTCTTCAGACTCAAATAGAAGAGCACAAGAACAGCTTATCTGGCGATTATCCTACAGACTATTCCGATGTATTTTGACTAAAATAAAGGAACTCAACGCAAACAATGCGAACGATGGAACTTTTACTGGTTTCTCTAATTTGACTGCTATAAGTCTCGTTAATTTTAGAATGTTTTAGATAAACAACTTCTGAGGACCTTGATCGATTACATGTTTCCAGCTCCAGTCGCCATTGGCCACACACTCAACTTTATGTTTGTTCATCTCGTCAATGATTTTGAAATGCAAGCTAAAATTCACGAAGAACTTGATAGAGTTGTTGGACGATCAAGATTGCCATAGTTGGACGATAGGAAAGAGTCAGTATTATAACGTATATAAAGGGATAATGAATTGTTAGACTACAACACACACTCTGTTGCCATAATTTAATTACCGGTAATTGAGGATTTCAGTTTGCACCATCTTGCGATTATACTGAGGTGCTCCGTGATGGTAGTAGTACATTAGTATTAAAAGAAAATTAGTCCAGCAAATAGGCCCTTGACTCCTTTTGCTACCCCATATATCCCCCCCCTCCCTAATTCTCACTATCAGATTACTCTATTGCAGCCTTATTTTACCCTCTCGTTGCAAACCTACCAGTTTCGCTTATAAAAACCAGCATGTTTGACTAGGGGAGGTAGATTAACACTTTCTGCGTCAAGCTGCATAAACCCAGGACCCATGTCTTAACCCCATATTGTTATACTCCCGTTGTAACTGTTATACTCCCGGCACAACTGTTTTAACCCCGTCGTCGCGAGTTCAGAGCCACTTCCACAGTTGGCAACACGGATACTATCCACGTTCACATTATTGCACAACAAAGATATTACGTCATAATTTCGTATCAAATTGTATCACATGCCAAATATGTTTTCAATGATACAAGATGCACCCAAAAAAAGATAAAAAGCACACCCAACAATGTGGAACCCTTCACGATTTCGCGGTTATCCTTGCGCAGGGCCCATGGTGATTTCCATGTATCTCGTTTGGCGTTGTTGGGGTGGGTTACGTTATGCCCTCGTGAAACCAGATTTAACGTCTACCCTCTTCTTCTGTTTGTAGGCAGGACGAAGGAATAAGGTGAAGGCAACAATAGAAGGTAGAGGTAAAGGGAAACCTACATCCTGAAAGAGAAAAGATAAAAAAGACACAGGCAAACGTCACTGTTCGACGTCTCGTTCGCTAATAATCCCGTCGTGTCCAAATCGCGCACTTTTGTCACTCCGCGTCTGCGCATTCTTTTGCGCAAACGCAACTGTCCGAAATGACGAAAATTTAACAAGTTTATTTGAAATAATGGCGGGAATTTAGTCACATATTTAAAACTGTACATCTCCAAATTTGGAATGTAACAATATATCCCTCGCACTCACCTATGTAGTGGGCAACAATTTCCTCCTGCCTTTCAAAGATCGGACACCTAGACTCTACTTCGATACCTAGCAGGAGCAGGTGTCTGCTTAACCTGCAATGTCCAGTGAGGACTCCCAACTGCACATTTAGTGTTTTTCTTTCTTTATCTAATAGTCATGCCGTTCTTGATTCGTCCAGCTTGGCTATTATTATCTCTGACTGTCTGAAGTCTCTTCCTTTCTTCCACTTCTGTTCTCACCTTTTCCGCATCCAAAACGGACGCTACTGATTTCCTCGTTCCTATGCACGGTTCAGCCCAAATTAAACATTTCTGCCTCCTGCATAGCCACCCTAACAGTTTCTCATTTCCTTACACATTATGGTATCCTAGAACTCGGAAAAACGTTCTTTTTGGCTGACTAGTCCTCCAATACGTCTTCGGACTCCTGAACCAGTGGGCACCCGGTCCTGGAAGAGTAGATTGCTTGGAGTGTTGCTTGACTATCTGAGCGGTAATAACCCTACGTTCATCTATGTCTCTTACCCCTTGGCTTTAAGTCACTTTTGATATTGCGTATACCTCTGCCTGAAATTTAGTTGCATGTCTGCCTAAACGAAAGTTTCAATGAGCCTCACTACTCTCCATAAATAACCTTGCTCCGACAAGTCGTGTATCCTCTGTTCCTGACCAGTCAATATAACACACTGCTAGGTCCTTGGGGAATATAGGCTCATTTTGTTCCCATTTTTCCTCGAAGGGATTGTGAGAGTGAGCTGCCTCTGTAATTTCAATCTATCTTCTGCTTCCTTCACTTTGATAGGAAAAATGGAAAGTTCCTTTTCCACTACAGCAGTCGTTTTAGCATGCCATACTCATACTCCCTGCTGTGCCATTCGCCCGTTTCTCGAAGTGTGAGTTACGTCGCCAGAGCTTCCCTCTGGGTCCAGATGGGGAGAGCTGCTCTAGTAAAACTTCTAGACCTCCTGAGATTCCCAGACAGTCGACCTGTTGGATTCCGGACGGCATGAGGTAGACACTAAAAAGTTATGTCCAAGACTACCATACGATTGACCTATATCGGATCCTAGGCCTTACGACTGCCGTCTACAGTCAATATAGAACTTGGGAAGTCCTTCTTGGTAATCACACGGCGTAACTGTCAGAGAGTGGCTACTGTCTTCTCTATTGGTTTCTCTGCGTTTCCTCCATTTTAATCTAGTATCAAGGATCTCAATTAGGCACTTAACCTCTGTTTTAAGAACAAGTGATTCGCCATACAGGCGAGGAGTTTTGCATTCTCTGCCGTTCTCTCTTCTAGTGAAGAGCATTAGCTCTGTCTTTTGTAGATTTGCTAAGAAACCTGTCTCCTCGCACCATCTTTTCATTAAGGAGCATACGACCTGCATTTGTTCGCAGACTATACTCACACACCTGCCAGATATCTGAACATTATCATGTATTTTGTAAATTGCTTAATAACTCGCTTACCTATAATTACTGTATATCAGCAAGCCGGAATACTACTGTTATGTTTGACTATGTGTACCAGGTCGTCTTCAATGATCGCAGAGTTCGTTGTTTACCTACACTATTAAACAAGAAGCACATATTAGTATAAGGTGCGGACTAGGTAAAGGAATTACAGGTAGGTTAACTTTGCCGCACATCCTTTATAAAGCACTGCTGTTACAATTCTTCAAGATAAGGTAGCCACGTTTAGAATAACATTATGGTTTCTTGTTCTTACACTTCGTTCACATCATCCCTACTAGATTGCGCATTGTGATTGGTCGGGAGAGCAACGTATATTTATTTCAAATCGTCTGAAACGTCTTAACAGCAATAATGGATATTAATGACGGGTTATTTTTAAAATTCCCGAGATAATTCCCACGATCTATTTTCTAACTAGAATATACTATGTAATATTCCTAGATTAATTATGTATATAAGAAATCTCTTATAACGAATTATTACTGAAATAATTTGTAAAACAATTTGAAGCCAATCAACCCCTTCTACTGACTTAAAAAAACTGAATATGCTTAAGTTCAGAATTCGAGTGCTATTGTTATAGAAACCGAAACGTGCTTAAAAAAGTGGGACAAAAAGTCAAGCAACTAAGTTGTTGATAGTTGTTATCAATTTACATGTCCCCTATTATTTTCTCAGCCATATTGTTTTACTTCTACCACATTCTGCTTCTCCGTTGCAAGCTTGTCTATCTCTACGGTAAAAGCTATTACGTGTGACCAGAGAGAAAAGGTTAACTCCACTTAACCTAAGCACTTGAGACTATCATCATATGCATTGGTGTCGTACATCATTCGCATGCTCTCAGTGAGCAACGGTTCCCTCTTGCCTTTCGAAAATCGAGCACTTGAGATCTGCCTCAGCCCCCAACAGAGCGTTTCAAAAACCTGCAGAAGTATGGTCACCAACGCATTAAGTAATTTACTGTCATTATTTAATAGCCACGTCGTTTTTGGTCCGTCCGACCTGGCTATTGTTATCCTAAATTGTCTACAGTACTTAGCTGTCTCCACCCAATTCCTCTTCCACCACTTTCGCACCGATAGTTTCAAATAAGACGTCACTGATTCCTTTGTTAATTTTGTGTATGGTTGAGATCCTAAAAGCGGAACTCTTGCGCCCTAATTAACTAACACTGTACGACTGTGATATCCTGGAACATAGAGGAGCTGTGTTCCTTTTTTCCAATAAATCTCCGCACTTGTGGCAATAGACATATGGTCTTGGAAGAAATAGCTCGAACTGTTCTTTAAATATTTTGGCAGATGATAGGTATCTGTTCTTCCTCTCCTCTTACTTTCTGGCTTGTGATACTTTCAATTTTACATATACTTCTGCTTTGAAATCAAAATCAAAAGTCGTTCCAGTGCACTACCTTACACTTTTGCACTTTCTAGGTATAGTTTGTCCCTGCATCCCTATCTGCAACCTATCGATATAGCACATTATAGAGTACTGTATTTTTCTCTCGGAGAAATTGAAAGGTGTTACGTGCTGAATTGACATTAAGTTTCTGAATTAATTTTACTTTTGGGGTGGGGGGGAGAAGTAACAGTAAATTAGCGCACCGGCTATTTTACAGTGGTGCGAGGTGAATTTAATGAAAGCACATATACTATTTTTGGGATATACAAATTCCGACACTTTTACTAGATACTTATACTCTTACCTTGAAAGGTCTTTAAACTCTTTTGTCGTTGTAAAGCTTTTGAGCATCAACGAACTTGAAAACACAATTAAAACCTACCTGGACGGTGGGTGTTCTGGGTTATGGTTTTGATCGGTTTCTTCTTCTGTTAAAGGTTGATGGCGCTTCGATTACGCCTTTCTCATCTTTTACTAATTTAAAATAAAAAGAAAAAATAACTTCCCTTCGTGCATACCTAACCTATATTATAAAACATGATTTTCAAAACAATAAATAACAAAAAACTCTTAAAATGATCAAATATACGTTTAGCTAAAATAACTTAACATTAACAACGATACAACTTCGTGAAAAATAACCAATGTAAATTTTACTTGCCACCTTCCTTCTATAATAATAAGCTTTTATGTATGAAAATTCGATACAATACGTTTTAAATTTACAAAAGCGTGCACCAACGTGAATCGCCCTTCTTACAACTCGGCTCCACACATTTATTTATTTTAACAATCAATTTTAGTTAATTAATACAACAAACAGCATGTGATTGTTACAATCTGAATAACAAGGATTAATTTACATTTTTTGTTTTATATTCTAAGAGACTCCACCGACATCGACATCCAATCTGTTGTAATTGCTAAAAGCTCCCAACAGTGACCACTGTCACTGATACCAGTAATCGCATTCGCGTTCTCCGTGTCCGGAAACTTGTTGCTTCCTTATCAGTCTCGGGGTTTGGATACCATCACGTTAACTTCACGTATCTGCTTTTTCAATGTCGTTCCGCACCGCGATAAAGTTCGAGAGTATGCCATCTGCTGTCTAATAATGATTTGGTTCCTCTCTTTTATTATCCCGGTGTTTATAAGTTATATGCCCCAGAGTTATTGCATATTATTTTTCGTTACCATAGATTGTGCGTCTAAACTATCCTTAAGTTGAAGGTCAATGTCGTTCTGTTCGTGTAAACCGTCATTTTGTTCCCACGTTTTTACATTAAATGCCAAAAACTGCGTCATTCGCCGTTCACAAAGCGTTAAAATGATGACTGGTTGTATGAGTAGATGGTTGACACTAATTGCTGGCGGTTCCATGACTCAGTTGATATGCGTGTGACTACTGAGCCCAATGTCCCAGGTTTGAATACCGACAGGGTCCGCTTGAAAAATGTTAGGCGAGCGTTTTTAACAAAAGTGCGCCCTTGTTTGGATGAGAGGTAAAATACAGGTCTCGTGTGTGAGTGTTGTCACGCACGTTACAGATCACTACCTTGCTTGAAATAGCAAAGGTTCGAAAAAATTTTTAATTTCCAAGCAAAAAAACTCGTTTTCTGGCCAATGTAGTACCTTCAAGTGGAGCATTGGAAAAATCAAATGCAATGACATCAATTGTTATAAAAATTAAGATCATAAGATCTACTTTCTTATTAAGAGTTGAATTAATTATGACAAAAATATATTTGACAGTTAACATGAAGTGTCTTGTCAGTCTTGACGCACAGGGTTAATTTATATAATTTTTGTGACAGTATTCACTAATATATAGTGAAACTGCAGTAATATATCAACAGTTCTAACTACCATTGTTTTGTGGTTAAATTAAAACTAAATTTTATCATCCCGTTCCGTAAATATTTAATCAACCAACTACTTCAGTAGTGCTTGGATGCATTTTAGTATAATAAATTGAATAAGGATTTAAATTTAATTAAAATTGGCGGACAGCTTTTGAACCCCTATAAAGAAGAAAATTTTTTAATCGGCCAAAAAGATGTCAATCATTTGCAGATTTGAGCGTTATTGCTATTTTACAAAGTAACCTTTACGTTGTTGTGCCTTTTTGGCTTTACATTTTATTTTAATATTTAATTTTAGGGGATTTTTATACCTAGCAAGGAGAAGCTTTATTTCACATCCCTAATTTAAGTTTCTATGTGTAAGTTCCACGACTATAGTTCCCACAAATATCAGGACATTAACTCAGGAGTTACGGTATGTAACCGCAAACGTTTGCGTTCCTAGGCTAAAAGAATGCGAATATGGTTAACGCGGTTGATCGTGGGAACGTGAAATGGTGCGGTTAGTAAAGTTGGTGAAAACGAAGTATCTTAAAAGAAGGAAGTGATCCTTTCGATTCCTGTACTTTTTCCACCTACCAAACAAACTATCGTTTTCCACTACCACGTAGGTACCTGACTTCGTCGCTTATAAAATTATGAAACACCAAGAAATCACTACTAGTCGATGACCCGGACCTGAGAAATAGGAAGAGGCTTGGACGTTTAGTAAAAATTAGGTAATTTCCTGGCTTGTTTTGTTTACTAGTGCGCTTCTCACGTGACGGCAATTTATGCAGCCGAATTTGTAGACGTTGCAGGGTCATTAACAGTTGGTGACGCGAGAAAGTTTAAATGTTACCGAATTTGTATGTTTGTAGCAACATCTACGTTTGCGAGCGTTCTAACACGATCGTGTAGTTCATTGAATATAGAAGTTATTATCAGATTTAAAGTTTTGTGTTTAAGCGATAAACCTTCTTATCTCTCCAAAAGATGCCGATAAACAATCCGTAGTTTCTTAGTTTCGTTCCACCAGTTAATTGTTGTTGTTTTTTTAATTATTCACTCTGGTTAGTTTGAATTCTAATAAGATATGAGACCGGTGAATTTTAAAGTACACGTTATTCTCCTTCAACAAAGCGTGCAAGTGTTTGTTACGTACCTAGACGTAGCCGGAAGAAAAGTAAACACCAGGCTAACACTCAACCGCGGGGAGTGGGAGGATTCATCTACATACCAAACAGAAACAAAAAAAAACATCGCCCACGACTATCTATTAACAATGAAAATAAAGTAAAATTTCTTGAATCACAGGTACAAAGAAAAATATTGAATTTCAGTTATATTTTACAAAACAAATTTAATAAGGATCCACGATGTGCGCATTTCGTAGCTAACAGGTAATATAAATCATTTAAAAAAAGTAATGCTTAGATTTTCTCAATAGCAAGTGGGTTAAATTAAAGTATTAAATGTAGACCAAGGTGTAGTAAGAATTAAAGAAAGATAACCAGAAGCACTAGCAAAGCTAGGTTCTAAACATGGGTGGTGAACTGGCTTCACAACATCAACCGCTGATAAATAAGAATTCTCGATGTACGTAAAAGAAAACGATTCACATACCTCTATGCGTCAGGATGCGTATTTAGCAAACCGCCTTGGGTGAGTCAGCATAGCAACGCCATGGTCGTCATGGTTCATTCACCTGGCGATAGTAATTATAGCAACGATCCAAAGACAAAAGGTAGCCGGTCCACAGCAATGAACAGGTAGGCCTACACAAAGAAAGAACCCATTTGGCCTCCAGCTAAAAACGCGAATACACACAAGACACCTTCTAGATGTTGAACAGAAAAACGTGCATCGCTTTTTGAAATACGGAGACAAATAAAATGTAGAAAACGCTTAGACGTACAAGCTGTAGAATCAAATTCAACAATGGTTTAAACAACACGAATTCGAATTGCAAATCCTAGCTTATCGAGGCGCAGTAAAACTGGAAAAAAAACCGGCTTATATCGGATAGTGCGCGACCTTATTTCAACAAGTCGTTACATTGGAACAATAGAGAAAACCATTATACGGCGGTCGTAAGATATACCAAGATAGCGGGCACCTAAAAACAGGATATAACGATTTATTTGTAGCCTAAACTTATCGTTTCGAAATAAATGAGTTCAAAATGAAAATTTGTAGAAAGCGTATTTATTATTGTAAACAGGATGTTATTAAAGAATTTAAGAGATTACGGGATACCTAAAACAAGGCATAGACTATTTAATTTATAGAATAAATTTTCGTTGTAAAAGAAAAAGGGATTTGAGTTAAGGAATTTATTCGAGAGCGTGTCTATTATTAATTATGTTGAAAAAGAAACACAAACCCCAAAAAAACAAGAAACAAGAAAGTCTTTGACCTCAAAAGATGAAAAGGCACAAGGAAGAAAACCGACAGTACAAGTCCAAACAGGACCCAAGGTCAAGCCTCAAGTAAACAAAGGGACAACAAGGGAGAACGAGAGGAAGAGAGGAACGCTGGTAAAAAGAAACGATGTGCTACTAACTGTGGTAATCAGAAATCGTAACAAACGAAGCACCAAGAAAAGAAATGGTAACTAGTCCTAATGTCGACTAAGTCGTGGCTTCCAAAGAACGAAAGACGGACTAGAAAGCACGTACCAGCGGAGCGGACGGATGAAACATAATCGGAATAGAGAACGACAGCAAAGAAGACCAGTAAAAGGATAGGGAAAGGAAAGTGGAACGAAAGGAACGAGAAAAAAAAAAGAAAAAAACTAAAAAGAATAACACCAGCACCAAGTACAAAACCCAAAAAAAAACTAAGAATCGTACAAAAGAAAATAAAACAGAATCCCAGTGTAGTTATGTATGAGCAGGTGTGGGCGTGGGCGTGCGTGTGTGTATGTGAGGGGGTGTAAGAAGGGTGTGTGTGTATGTGTTATGCGTGTATAAAGTGTGCATGTGTGTATGTGTTTGACCGCTGTAGTCGCCTCTTGCGACAGGCAGGTCGTACCATGGGACTATTCTATTCTCGGGCCCACACGGGGTGAAAGAAAAAGCAAGAAAACGAAAAAAACCTAGCAAAACAGGGAAATAAAACGAAATCGTAACGACCAAAAATCAAGTCCGAAGGCGAGCAAAGTCGGCATAAGAATCTGGGGCGCGAGGATTAGATATTGAGCTTAAGGCGTTTACGCCGCCAGAAGGAAAACAAAACGAGATCAAGGACATTAGGACTTCGTCGACCAACATCTTCAGGTTCTGAATTAGTATAGACAAATTTCTGTCTTTTATGGGCAGTTTTCCGCAAAACAGGGACAGCAGGGGCTGCTGTAGTTGTAGCACGAGGTTTAAGAGGTGGCGAGGGTGGTTTAGGAAACTCGAACCGAGTTAGGGAAGAAAGCTGTTTGTTGTTAGGGTTGGAGGTAAACAAGTCAACTGTAGAAAAAGAAACATCATGAGCTGTCGGAATATCCACGGTAGAAAGAGAAAAAGTATTCGCTGTACGAGAATCAACCTTACGAAGAGAAACACAAGCGGAGCACACTTCAGTTACGTTAACTAGAGGGACAGAAGTAGATAAAATTTCAACGACGTTAGATAGAGGACTAGAAGTATCACAGTTAGGCCAGAAAACAGCATTGGCTCTAGGAATATCAATCCTAGGAAAAGGAACAGAATCAGGTAGAAGTTCATCAACGTTACAAGAACAAACAGTATGAAGTAGAACTTCGCCAATGTTAGATAGAAGACTCGAATGAAGTATATCAACATGAAAAAAATAAGCAGCACCAGACAGAATTTCATCTTCCTTAACAAAAACAAACAGTATCAAGAAGAACTTCATCCCCAATAGAAGAGAAGTAGAATCAGGTTGACCTTCGCCACCATTAGATAACAGGGCATCAGCTAGGATTTCACCGAGCTTAGCTAAACGAACAGAAGTAAGTAGCATTTTGTCAGCATGAGAAAAATAAGAACGAGTAGGTAACGAAACAGGATCAGGTAAAACTTTGACGACTACAGCAACAGTCATTATAGCTACGGGTTCCCTAATGTCAACAGGACCTTCTCTATCCATATTAGAAATTATCTTCGCTTCAGCTACGGTTGTGATTGCTGGCACGACAAAATTTCTTGAGTAGAAACATTTAAGAATGCAGGAACATGTAAAATTTTGACAGCAACAGCAACAGACATTAAAAATACAGCTTCATGGACTTTAACAAAACCTTCGCTGACTAAATTAGAAATTATCGTCACTTCAGCTACAGCTGTTATTGTAGACACGACAGGAATTTCTTGAGTAGAACAATTTAAGAAAGCAGGAACATGCAAAATTTTGACAGCAACAGCAACAGACATTAAAGATTCAGGTTTATGGACTTCAACAGGACCTTCGCTGACTAAATTTTGAAATTATCGTCACTTCAGCGACATGTGTGATTGCAGACACGACAGAAAGATCTTGGGTAGAATCGTTTAAGAAAGCGGGAACAAACTCTTGAGAAGCTATCTGCAAGTCACTAATTCGAAGCATGGGTTGTAATGGTGGTGGAACACAGTCTAAGGTGTTAGTGAATAAGTAGGGCGAGCAGAAGAAGGAGTAGAATAGAAAGTAGAACTAGAAACGGAAGAAATTTTGTTCGAAGTTATATTTGCCGAAGAAGAGTATGTTTTGATAGTAGGAGCAGGATGACCTGGATGAGGTACAGAATAGAACGTAGAAATAAAAGCAGAAGAAGTTTGGCTCCTATAGCTGAGAACAGAATTTGAGGTGTTATTTCAAGACCTATTGGTAGTAGAATGAAAGTTTGGACAGTTACGGCGGGAAATTCCCTTATATCCGCAACCACAGCAATGAAGTACTTGAGGACGAGTACAACGTGTCGAAACATGACCAGGTTTGTGGCAATTAAAGCATACGACCTGACGAGTAGAAGCAGAATTAGAAAGAAGAACAGTAGAACGTACGGAAGAGGCATCGGATCTACTCATAGGCGTCGGAGAAATCTTAACAACTCGGTCATGTGGAGCAAAAGTACTTTCCTCAGTAGTAGCAAACTTATAAGTAAAATCCTGGGTTCAAAATGTTGAATCAGTAAATTAGATAACGACTTCCGGTCAAAAAACCTATGCCGGTAACCACGATACCAAAGTAACGCTTTCGATTCGACCAACGCACTGCAGACTGAAATAACTACAACTCTGACACATGGTGAGTTCGTCGGAGTTTTTCGACCCGTCCCAAAAAATCATGTACAGTAAGAGTGTTCGGGAAACCAGAAAATTTCAAGTTCCACTCCCACATAGGAAGACCTTTGTAGGAAGCCGAAAAAGAAGTCATTTTAAATACGCAAAAGAAAGAAATTGGCAGAAAGTAACTAAATAAAGGCTAACCGTAACTCGATAAAAGCTCAAAAAAAATTATTGCGAATACATGACAATCTGAAACATATCCGACGGATAAACTTCAGGAACACTAATAGGAGCGAAACAACAAAATAAAAGTTAGAATAGGGTTGTAGAATAAAAGAAAAATCGGAGAAAGAAAAAACTATCTCTAGATGTGACGGGGAGAACAAAATAAACAAAGAGGGAAGGAAGAAAAAAATTTTGGGCGCCAGCGTTTTCAATGGACTAGGATTAACCGCATGTAGGGGACACCAAAGAGCCGAAAGAAAAAAGGAAATAACAGTTCGAACGTAAAAGAAGGAAAAACAAGTAGCATCAGGCCGAGAAATGCGGGTAATGTCGGAAATTAGGCATTATCAACAAACAAAAATTGGGCCAGAAATTAAGCGAAACCAAATCGGAGCCAAAGTTATACGAAACAAAATTGGAGCCCAAATTAAAGAAAACCAAAATCAAAGCAAACATTACCCAAGACAAAATGGAGCCAAAAAAATTCACTAAAATTAACTCGCAGTTCCACGCCAGGGCGTCAGCCGGAAGAAAAGTAAACACCAGGCTAACTATCAACCGCGGAGAGTAGGGGGGGAGATTCACCTACATACCAAACGAAACAAAAAACATCGCCGACGACTATCCATTAACAATGAAAATAAAGTAAAATTTCTTGATACAAAGAAAAGTATTCAATTTCAGTTATATTTTACAGAACAAATTTAATAAAGGATCCACAAACTCCGCATTTCGTAGCTAGCAGGTAATAAAAATCATTGTAAAAAGTAATGTTTAGATTTTCGCAATAGCAAGTGTGTTAAATTAAAGTATTCAATGTTGGTTTTCTCAATAGCAAGTGGGTTAAATTAAAGTATTAAATGTAGACCAAGGTGTAGTAAGAATTAAAGAAAGATAACCAGAGACACTAGCGAGCTAGCTTCTAAACATGGGTGGTGAACTGGTTTCACAACATCAACCGCTGATAAATAAGGATCCTCGATGTACGTAAAAGAAAACGAGTCACATACCTCAATGCGTCGGGATGCGTATCTAGCAAACCGCCTGGGGTGAGTCAGCATAGCAACGCCATGGTCGTCAGGGTTCATTCACCTTGTTTTCGTAATTATAGCAGCGATCCAAAGACAAAAGGCAGCTGGGACACAGCAACGAACAGGTAGGCATACACAAAGAAAGAACCCATTTAGCCTTCAGCTAAAAAAAGCGAATACACGCAAGACACCTCCTAGTTGTTAACGTGCATCGCTTTTTGAAATACGGAGACGAATAAAATGTAGAAAACACTTAGACGTACAAGCTGTAGAATCAAATTCAACAATGGTTCAAACCACACGAATTCGAACTGCCAATTCTAGCTTATCGAAGCGCGGTAAAACTAGAAAAATAAAACCCGGCTTATATCGGATAGTGCGCGACCTTATTTCCAACAAGTCGTTACATTGGAACAATAGAGAAAACCATTATACGGCGGTCGTAAGGTATACCAAGATAGCGGGTACCTAAAAATAGGATATAACTATTTACTTGTAGCCTAAACTTGTCGTTTCGAAATAAATGAGTTCAAAATGAAAATTTGTGGAAAGCGTATTTATTATTGTAAACAGGATGTTATTGAAGAATTTAAGAGGTTACAGAATACCTAAAACAAGGCATAGACTATTTAATTTATAGAATAACTTTCGTTGTAAAGGAAAAAGGAATTTGAGTTAAGGAATTTATTCGAGAGCGTGTTTATTATTAATTATGTTGAAAATCAACGTAACATGTTGTGGTAAAGATTGATCTTGTCTGGTTGTTTGGTATTGACATGATATACTTTGTCTTGAAACGCAATATATAACACTTTTGATTTTCTAAGTTGCTATTATTCAATTTAAGGTATTCTATTCGAGTTATTCGATTGTTTAAACTCAGACTCGGTCTTGAAACTTAAAAGTTCTCTTTGGCTGCGACAGAACTTAAGATTCAAAAGCACTAAACAAAATACAGCTATTCTTAAAGTGATCATAAACATTTCTATTCGGGTTTTCGGTGAATACAACTTTGTTTTTCCTTTCTCTATCTCTCTCTCGCCTTTCATCTCTCTCCTTTGGCCTCTCTCCTTCACGCTCTCACTCACACCCTCCATTAAAAGACGCAATGAGGTAAAATTATTTCTAGGTTATTACTACATGAACTTTTCTAAGAATACAAAAAGTGAATCTCGTGGATAAAGGTATTGTAATTTTTCTATCTGTATCAGTAAAACTGCAAAACATTCTGACGGCTTTAACGCAGTTTTCATTACTCTCTGACACATGCTGTTGTTGAAATTCTGACCACTCAAGTAAAAGGCAACAGCTCAAATTGTTATTTACACAACTAATTCAAAGTACATATCCAGTCTTTCAAAAATTTACAGTACAGTTCCATTTTTCAACAGTTATAATTGGTTGCTCCAAAAGTGGCATTCACCGGTCTTTTTTTCCTTTGGATTTCCTCAAGTGGGTTTAAAGCATTTGATTCGAATCTACACAACTGTCTTCAGAACGATCTAGTATTTAAATGTTTACTTGCACTTGTAACCGATTACGTGTAAGTTGTAGAGAAAGTAGTTGAACAACTAAATTTAGTGTAAGATTGGTTGCCTAACCGCTTACGTGTAACGTTCATGTATTAAAAGGTATTCTAGTTATTTTAAGTGTATGAATACTTCCAAATCTCTAAGCAAGTACTAAAATCCCTTGCTCCTTTACCACTCTTAATTACTTTAAAGTTGTTTTCGTTTGTTTCAGCATGTCGTATACCGAAGCATTCATTAGAGAAATATTAAGAAGCGAAACTCTCACACTATTAAGCGTGCCTCGAAAGTGCTTGCAAGATACAACGCTAGGTGGCTACTTCATTCCCAAGGTTTAACCATTCACTTAGTTTTCCTAACTAAGGATGCAACTTTGTAGGGAACTGCGATTTTACCTCACTTATGGGGTGCTCATCATGATCCAACAATCTACAAAGAACCAACGCTTTTTAATCCAGAACGATTTTTAGACCAAAAAGGCAACCTTTTAAAAAAGGATACCACTATTCCCTTTGGAGCAGGTATTACAAAACTTCTAGCCATACTTCTAGATCACGTATTTATTTCAGGTAAAAGACTTTGTGCAGGGGAAACGTTTGCAAGGCAAATCTTGTTTTTGGTTTTGACAGCTTTGATGCAAAACTTTACTTTTAAAGCTGCCGATAGAGTACCCAATCCAAAGAAAAAAGTATGGGGCTTGGTAATTAGCAATCCAGACTTCTGGTTGGAAGCAATTCCTCGCTAAAAAGATACCAAATCGATATTGTGCTTTAGTTATAAAACTAGGATGTCAGAATATATATATATATATATATATATATATATATATATATATTGTTGTGGAACTGGGATCAATCTCTGGAACTCCCTAAAAATCATTCAAGCCCCAACGTTGGGCCGTCATAAATTGTTGTGTTACCTCTAAATAATCGTCCCCCTAAAATTATCAATTTTAAAACAAATCGAAAATTGCACACCATAGAAATTTTTCAAAAAAAAATTAATTACCCAGATTCTGCTTCCATCTTTTAATTACTTTAACAGCTCCCTGGCTAGCTCAGCTGGGCCTCCTCTTGGATACCTAGATTCACTATCATACTCGTTATCGTTCACGCACACTTTCAATAAAACCACAAAATAATACAACAATCATACAATATTTATTTGCCACTATTTACAGATAAAACTTCAAGATTATTTACATTTCAGTGGTCAAGTTACACTTCTATAAATTTTATTTTTGTAAAGACCAGAATTTTAACTTGAAATATCAAACACATTGAATGTAATAGGAGTAAATGGGCACTGACTAATACCTTATTTTTCTTTCTTTATTTATAATTATTTTAATTAGGACACTCTGGAGTATGGTGAGCTCATGATAACCCAGATTTTTTTTATGATTAATGTATGCTTTTTACTTAGCATACGCTTACTGCAAACAAAAAAAACCATGTACTCTTAACAATAAAAATTTAAATGCCTGAAGGAACGTTAATAAGCTTTATATACACCTTTGGATTTATATTTAAATACCATAATAAAAGTTAGTTATACGTATTATTTTCAATACGCAAAATAATGCAAAATACCTTCATGGTTCACTCTCACACATCACAATAATTTTCATAGTTTATACAAACGACAAATTCTAAAGCGTTACCTGGAATTTCTTGAAGATCCCTACTCCGTTGACGAAGCCGTTAAGTTCCTGCACCCTCGGTTTTGTGGTTCTGCTCTGTTCGCCGCTGCCAGCTATTTGTAGATGAACACCCTCTAAGTTGTGCTGCATGCTCTGCATTCACGATGCATCCAAATCCAAATCCAAGTATATTACACTTCTTTTATAATTGCGTACTTTAGTTTACGTTACATTACGTCACTTTACGAGCTTGTTAAATTATATGTTGCACCTCAATAAAATTTAGACTCGACACTATCCGCGTTTCAAAATTATGAGGCCAATACTGTGCTACTTAATTTAAAATTTGTATATACTTACAAGCTAGTGGTAAATTTCTGTGCGTAGTCTGAAGCGATGAAAATACTAAGAGAGCCCTATTAATTATCTTAAAGTATTTATACAATTCGAAATGCCACTTCCCGGCCACTCTTCCCGCGAACTACTTCATTTAAAATAATACTTCCTCAAATTTTGGTTCAACCGTTTTTGAAATCTTCAAAATTTAGCTCGTCGTTATTATATTTTCCGAAAAACTCGCATTCAATTTTCCCGTGTTTGTCTGTTTTACAACTAACTAAATCGACAAATGAGATATTTAGTGTTGTCTTAAAACCCCGCCTGTATTAACGCTATTGCTCTCTTATGCATATTCTATGTTTCCTTCTAACCTTGTTTGAGTGGTAGAAAATCGATATTACTGTCCGCGTTCTATCTAACCCATGTGGACTAAATACGTGCGTTTCTAAATGAACTGCTATTATGCCTGCCTCATTCCGAAGCATATCTTTGATTGTCCATCCCTTCTGCGCTTTAAGAAAACTTTTAGTTAGCAATCATACGAACCGTCCGACTGTTTGCCCGATATACCTCGAATTTCGTCTTTTATCTACACAAATAAGGGGAACATGACATTTCCAAACCTGCAGATGTTCAATTTAACGATCGTTTTTAAACCAACATTTCTAGGAGTTTACGTTTCAAGGTATTTTATATTCAACGGCCGTTCGTTTGTTAGCAAAGCGTTTCACCTTGATATTATCGATTTTTCCAGCTCTTATGAGTATTAGACGTAATTACCCGTTCAATTAAATTAATTAATAATTTGCATTGGCTTCTACAATTTATTTTCTTTCCGAACCTAACTAAATTTTAATCACTACTTGTAAAATTTTGTTAATACTTGTTACTTTAAATTAACTAAATGAAATAAATTTCGCACGTAAATTCTGGTTGTTTCCTCTATACAGGGTGTTTGAAATTGCCTTGTTTATACCTAACTTTAATCCTTTAAAACCACTACAATATATATATATATATATATATATTTTAGGTAGTTAATTACACAAGGTAAGTTGATAAATACTATCGTATTATAGTGAATAAGATGAAATAATAACTTAGACTTTTATGCAAAGCCCAAATGATCATTTCAAATCGAGCTAGTAATTGAAAGATGGAAAATATAAGGTCTTGGACAGGACTTGAACCTGTATCCTGGTTTTGACGGAACCATGCGTTTACCAATTACGCCACCATTGGTTTTGTGCCCAGTTGAAACAATTACCCTTCAAATTTAGTAACCAAGATTTTGAATTGTAATACTACCATTAACAATAATATTAACTCTAATATAAAATATTTTAAACTTCCAAATTTAGCAATTACACATTCACTTAAACGAATATTACAAAACGAAAACATCAAAATTATAACATACAATACAAAAACTACTCAACAATTATTTTCAAAAACTAAAGATATTATTCCTAAACAATACAGATCAAACATAGTATACTAAATTGAATGTATAGATTGTGTTTCCATTTACATTGGTTAGACAAAAAATTGGCTACAAACTAGAATAACAAATCACAACTCAAATTGTAGAACTATTTCAAAAAAGACTCGACAGCTTTAACCTCACATCATTATAAATACAACCACAATTTTAATTTTAACGTCAATAATATCAAAATTTTAGCAACAGAAACAAACCATAGTAAAAGACTCATATTAGAAATGATTAAAATAAAAACAACACCCAACACCATTAACAACAAAATAAACATTCAAGAAGAAAAAAATTGATCATCGTAACGTTGTACACTCTGTGTAGAATAATAAAAGCTAGCCGTGGCAGAATAATAATAAAAATTAGTGAAATTAAATTTGATTAGATTGGGAAACACAGAGAAGTGGAGTTAAGTAGAAAACGCCATTGACACCGAGTACGGCGTTATCATATCAATATATATATATATATATATATATATTGCTATGAAACCGCCGCACACCGATGTGATTAACGTTCAGTTTTTTGCTAAACGCCACCGCTCTGTGTCTCTAAATAACCTCAATTTTAAATTTTAAATATACCACTTTTTATATGCCTCGACTAGCTTAGTTTAATCCACACAGAGTGCACGACGATACGACAACAAAGAAAGTTTAACACCCCCCCCCCCTTTTAACTTAGCTCCTTTCTACTTGAATGATATAAACGAAACAAATCAAAATTTGTATAATGACCAAGAATATATACACTTTACAGTTTAATAATTTTGATAATTTGATATGCTATTTATAAATTAACCCCTTAATTAAAATAATAATATTAATCTGATTATGCCCAAATTATAACTCCCTTAAAGCCAAAAAAATAACACCGTATACTACTGGAAGTACCTTTTGAACGTGCAAACGACCTTCTTTCTCACTATATAAAATTTTTAAAAGATTTTTGATGAGCCTTCACAGATTAAATACTTCAATATACGCAAAAGTGTAAATATTAAAATTGAAATAAAGCCTTATGCTAATAAGGGATATTCTTATTTCTGACCTTCGTTTTCCTTGCTTGTTTCCAATTCTTAGAACTACCTCTGCATGTGATTGACCAGCACCCCTGGATTGTTTCCACTTAACTCTCTTATTTACTGCGTAGTACAGTTCGCCCAGTCTAACCCTTAGTTTGATTAATTTCTCCCTTCAATGCTCATAGGCTTATGTAGACCACTGCTTAATTATATATCTTCGCTAGAGCAATTATTTAAATTCGTTTCTTAGAGTAGTTATTTAATTTAGTTCAATAAAGTAGTTAATTAGAGTCGTTCATTAGATTCGTTCACCAGAGTAGCCACTTAGAATTCATTAGAGTATGTTACTTAAAGCCTTTTTTTAAAGTTAACGGCAACTTTTATCGTAGATCGGCACTAGAATTATTCTTTTAAAATTTTTCTATCTCGACTTTCACTAAATAATTATTTAATTTTTACTATTTTCACTCCGTGTGATATTATACTTTGAACTGTTATAGATTGTGCCTTGGTTTAAGAAAGACTAATTGTTTACTAAGTCCGTGTTCTATATAAAGGTTCCTTCCTTCACCTGTACCATTGGTTTCCAAGCGTACTTTGTTAATTGAGGCGTTGTACTTTGCCTTATCTTGCAACCTTCGGATTTTCTATAACGTTTCCATCAAAACTCTTGTCGAAGTGATGCATTTCTTCACGTAGGCATCTAATTTGTATAGTGTATTTCTCTAAATATCCAAGTTTGAACTTTCTTCAAGTCACGTCCGCTTGTTTATATCTGCGTTTATTTAAATTTTCCTGTTTAATTTATCACTTAACCAAACGTCTGTTTTGTTGTTTAGTACTCCAAAAATCTGTTGGATTTTATATGAATTTACTATATACAGATCACGTAGTCAAATTTCTATGGTGACGTACTTGAATGCGTTTATTTATTTTATGTCTTTAGAGTAGCGCTAAAAGTAACGAGCACTTTAGTTTTCAAAGTTATGGAACGAGTTCCTATGTTACATCCCGACGTAGGCGATAGTTGTAAGTAGCGAAAACAATGCGATACCTAGAAATAGGATATACATAAGCTTTGGTACCTAGCGGCTGGTACGCGAACGCTGGCGTACAGGTGACAAACCTTGGTTGGTAGAAACTAAAGCGGTTTGATAACTAAATATTCCCAATCCTGGCGCGTTTGTTGACGTTACGTGCTTTAGCAGGTGGTTGGAAGTGAATTGGTCCAAGCTGTGTTATGGCAAAATCCATGTGCGTGATGTGGTTATAAGAGATTTTAACCTACTAGATTAGATGGTCACAACGCGACTGTTCGAAGAAAAACCTTTCGTGCACGAAGAGTTTAATGACTTCCGTCTAGCAATATTCTGTTTCCCCCAAGAAGCTTGATGGCATTCTTAAAGAGACAACAATAAAAAGTAATTTGCTTTATCCAGTTGTTTGATCCTGGACCTCTCAGCTTCATCTTTCTTTTACGGCGTTAATCTTGGCGATTCTGGTTGTCTCGTTAGTATCTGTTATTTCAGCTTTTGTATTTTCATTCCACTAAGATATTTGGGTGAGTAGCTTCTTGGATCTTCCTCTTGGTTGTTCTCCAGCTCTACAGTATTCAAATCCTAGATCCGCAGGCTTGTCGTTTTCGACCGACCAGATAACTATACGCTATAAGCCGTTTCATCGGTGGGGTGTTCGTCGAACAGAATTGAGTGATATTGGGAGATATGTAACTCGCGAGGTGCCAAGGAATGGTTATGCACGAGAAATCGATGATGGTGCACATCACTCAATTCTGTTCGACGAGCACCCCACCGATGAATGTTATGAATGTTATGAATGTTTGGGGGATATTGCGGTGATGGGTAGACTTAGAAAGGTCAATAAGACAAGCAGTTATTTATTTATAGACACCCTGTAAATAAAAATCAATCATTTAGTTATTTAAAAGCTCCAATAATTGGATTGGAATTAAATTACAATTTATAGTGTAGGTTTAATTGGTAGACGTTAATATAAGACAAGGACAACAATTAAAATCGACGACAAAGTCGAAAATCGTATACATTAATTGATAATATCAAAACTTTGCAGTAGAAGATCAATAATTTATGCAAAGTACGTTTATTTAATATGGCATATGTTAAAAGCTTTGGAAAAATGCAACAAGCTTGAATATCGAAAACAAGTTGAAAACAGTCAGGGATTTCATAGAACAGACGATTGGGGTAGATAAACATTTATGGAAAAGCCAGTTTACGTTGAGAATAATTCGTGGTAGTTTGTACTAGCGAACGACTTAAGGCTAACAACAGCGCTTGAGTAGTTTAAAATAAATCGATATAATCTTGAGACAGACTATATCTAACACACAACAAAGAATGATGAAAGATAGCAGGTGGCGATATGACAAACAGTTTCAAGAGCATGACAGAAGAGTGTACTTTAAAAATAAATAGGCTGGACGGAGATGCAACATGTTTGTGAACGTTATTGCGTTTTCAAGGCGCACGTGTAAAAAGGGAACATTAACCGTAGACGACAGAGCAATAGAGAACTATAAGAAGGACGGAAGATATGCGGTGGATAAAGATAGCAGTAGAGTGAAAATAACGTCGACTTTGTAAGTAGGAAGACAAGACAGAAACAAGACAAGGTGATTATTAGAGCATGAGTACAATAACAATATAGACGCGGACATAAGAGGTGTGTTTAGGATTCGTTAAAAGGAATAGCAGAGGGACGGTTTTACATGGAAAATACGGACGGTTGACAAGTTTAATTAGGTTTTCAAAGTAATGTATGGTTGGAGTGATAAAATTCGTAGTTTTGAAAGTTCGTTATGTTGTTTGTACGGAAGAATTTTGAGGAACGGTGTGGCGGTTGCTACAATTCAAGGAAAGCTGAGTAAAAATACGTTACAAAAGAGGGATTTTAAGCTTATATAAACCTTGCCGGAGGTGGCAAAGCTCTCTTACTTCTCTCTTATTTTTCGCTTATTTTCTGATTTACTTCGCTTACATTGAGTACTGTTGAGAAGACATCCTAGCTTAAAAACCGGGTGATAGTGCAGTCCGCCGAATGTATTTTTCAGTGTTATAAAAGCACAAGTAGATGCAATTGAAGTAAATGGGCTGGACATATTTGTATAAATAATTATAACGAGTAATGCTGGATGTTACTGAGATAAGCGATTGAATTACATCTTGAACGAGAGTGTTGGTTGAACGTTAAGTGGAGTTTGGACTCTGGATGAGTAGCTGTATAGAAGGCATCCACAAATCGTTAGGGAAATTGGATGAACGAGTCGAGATGGAATGGTTGTCCAAGTTAGAAAGCAGAACTTGGATGTAGTCCAGGATCGTGAGCTTGGTGGACGTCATCTACAGAGGTGGTGATTCCGAAGAACACTCCAGCTAACGAATATTTTTTTATTAAACTGTTGTGCTGGTATTGAATTCTAAAAACTATGAGTGATTTGAGTTACTTGGTGAAAAATTTATGAACTGAAAATTAATTTGATTAACGTATGGAAGGACACTTTTCTATTTTAAATCTAAGGGTGTAAATACATAAATAATATTTTTATTTGATGTAAGGGATAAATGGGTCTCTAGTGTAATTTGATAATGTAGTGTTTTATGCATACAGAATAAAAAGGATTTATACTGAGCTCATCATAGACCTGGGAAAAAATAAATTTAGGGTTTCAGGATAGGCCCATCTACTTCTAAATGAAATGTTGAAGTATAGAGGAAAATAAAAGTCACGAGACTTTTAAATTGAACTAAAGTGTGAAGTGTTTTACTGTAAATAAATTGTAAATATTGAGATTGTGTAAAGCATAATTTATGTCATATGAATAAAAGAGTGTATGTAATTGTCGAAAGATTTTATTTTTTTAATATAAAGGTGTTGCGAGAATGACTAGCCGTGGAAGATTAGCTTGGGGAAGCTTAAATTGTTTTATTTAGGTAAAGATTCGAGGAGTTTGTTTTGAGTTCAGCTAGGGTAAGTAGAAATTCAAAAGAGGGGCACTTCCGAAGGTAAGTGGCACCTTAGACAGAGAGGAAATACAGCAATTAAAATATAGCCCAAAAGTGAGGCACGATTGTCAAAGGAAATACAGCAATACAGCAATATATATATATATATATATATATATATATATATATATATATATATCACAGAGATGTGAGGACAACATAAATACCCCGGGAGCCCGAGAGCAGTCAGTTAATCTTGAGTATTTCAGCTTCTACATGGTTGTTTGCTTAGGCTCTCGCCCTCATTTAAATTCAATTAATAATAATTTTCGACTTAATTTTATCAAGTTTGTCAAAATTCTGTATTAATCTCTGTTTAATAAATAAATTGTTACAAAAAGTTTTGGAAGAAGACTTTTTAAAAAGGCAGCTCCCAAGAACCGAAACGTAACTTGCGCAGCTGAAAAATTCCTTCGAATTGTCACCGTTCCGCTACTCACCCTGGTTTGACGAAGGTAGGAGATGTTGATCCTGTGAGATCTGCTACTAGAATGCGCCCGATTTGGTTTAGCGTTTGGTACTACTTTTATATTAAGGCTCGTTTGTATTCACATTCGGGCGATTTTATTTGTATTCGAGTGGCCTTGGAGAAGTCCATTATTGATTGCGGGGCATTTTCTGCCTATATGTTATTTATTTGCAAGCTGCATGTTTATTGATCAGTTATTTTGGAGATGGTTAGTCGCATACTTCGGTTGCCTATATGGTTGTTGAAATATATTTTGCAAAAGATATAAAATGATAAAATGATAGTGGCCTCACAAGAGCAAATTTTAAAACTAAATATATGTGTTATATTTGTAATAAATGTCCCGACTGATTAATAATACTTGTTTTGGGGTTGGCCCACATCATAGTAAATCATAATAAAACCAAAGTTTCGTTGAGGCATCAGCACAATTAGATATGGCTCTCTGACCATAACGAATACTGTTTCTCCTACAAGTATTTTGGGGAACTGCGGGATAATACATCAAAGTTTGTTCGTACAACCAAGTTGAATAGAACCCTACTACGATAAAGATTGTTTATCCTGAACATTAAATTGCATTTTTCAAACTTCTAGATTAATTTTATCGGTTATTTTTAAGTGTCTAACATTATTATTAATTCTTAAAGTGAAACCATTACGCTTGCTGTTTAAGCTAATCTTAATATTATGGAAACCAGTACAATTTTGTTCTATTGTGATTGGATAAAAACGTATCACCAGGGAAATTTATGTTGCAACTGTATTACGAGATACATTCCTTCAAATCATAGGTTAGTTTACCTCAATTAAATAATGACTAGACCTATAACATTTAATTATAATTTCAATCAGTTACTGCATAATTATTTATAGTAAGTGGATTTTCCTTTCAGTTATTTTGTTGTGTTTGATGTGATTACTTGTGGTTAGGCACCTGGAACTTCAAGATGAGTAATCCTGCTTTGTTAATAGAAGAAGCAGTGGAAGCTGCTAACAGAGCAGTCGAATTTGACAGGAAAGGACAGCATGAACCTGCGATATACTTTTACTCAATTTCTGCAAAATATTTGGAACAAGCATTCTCTTTATCAGAACCAGATAAGGCTGTTTCCTTAGGAACAAGAGCTCGTGAATATAGTGAACGGGCTGCAACACTACATCGCTCAAAAACTACAAAAGAGAATTTAGTAGATAATGATTTACAAAAACAAAAGAGACGTAGATGTCATTTTTTACTACAACAGGCACTCGATGCCGATGCTGCTGATTTAAAAGAAGAAGCTGTTGAGCTATATGCAAATGCTGTTGAGTATGTTACAAAATACCCTGAATTATTACAAGGCGATTTAAAGGGAATTATAGTTAAGGCGTTAGATCGAGCAGAAGAACTAAAAGGTATTAAAAAACAAAGACAAGATATCCAACCCAGTGCTCCTCCAGCTTCTCCAATTTTTGTACGCCGTCTACCTACTTTACATCGTGGTACCAGTGCGCACTTAAAAGTTACTGGCGGAACAGATGCGTACACTGACGAAGAAAAAGCAGTCCTATTCCATACATCTAAAATTAATAAGAATGAATTTGTACCATTTATGTCTATCGATCTTTCAGAAAAATTTCAATACTCCATTCCTTTCACAGACAAGGATGGTCCTTTAGCATTATCTCCCAAACAAAAACGTGAGTTTGCACAATGGGTTAGGCCAGAAGAAATTTCTCAAGAACCCTGTATTATACTAGCAAATGTGCCTGATTATTATAGTATAAGACAAACAATCGTATCGGATTGTTCATTTGTAGCAAGTCTTGCTGTTAGTGCCTCGTTTGAGAGACGCTTTGGGCGAAGGTTGGTAACTGCAATTATATATCCTAGGAATAAGGAAAAGAATCCGTTATACAATCCGTTTGGGAAGTATATGATTAAATTACATTTAAATGGTGTTGTTAGGAAGGTTATAATTGACGATACATTGCCTATGAATAAATATGGTCAGCTTTTATGTTCGTATTCTAGTAACAGATCGGAGTTTTGGGTTTCGTTGCTCGAAAAGGCATATATGAAAGTTATGGGTGGATATGATTTTCCTGGAAGTAACAGTGTAAGTATTATCGCAGGTTTTATTTAGTTTACCATGATGTGCATAGTTATCATATAATTTGTCAATACAATTTTATAGTGTGTTCGTTTTCAAATTTGAACATAGGAAATTAACATGCAATTGGAGGTTTTTGATGATTGTTGCTCGCCAATTTATTGTACAGGAAAGATAATAGTATCAATAGAAGGAGAAAATGATTATGATTCAAATGATACCACCCACAACACTAAAAATATAATTACTATTTTAAACAAGTTGAAAATGCAAGGCATTGTCGCAACGAACTTCCAAATGTAGACTTACTTTAAAACAATTTAAAGAAATTAAAATTATTATGTTGTAATAATTATAAGTATTCAGATAAAATAAAAATTATTCCCCTGTGGGGTCGGGTATCCGTGGTCAGATTTTGTGGGGGGTACCATATTTTGACTCAGCTATGTTAGGGGAGTCCAAATATGTATCGCACATTAATTTTGGACCTATTTGAAATTTTAATTTTCCGACGGAATATCGCGGGGGCACGGCGTCCCGTGGCCCGATTTCAACTGACATCAAAACTTAAGCTCAGGACACCGAGCTGAATCGATTGATGTATCACACATTGATGTCCGACCATTAGAAAGGCCTCGGACGGACAGACGGACGACAAATCGATTTCATAAACGAACGAAGTTCGTTGAAAACGAATGTAAAATTTGACAGTTTGTAAATACGATTAGCTCTGATTTTAATATTCTTCCGTATTTTCGATTTGCATAGAGTTTTAATTAGTAGGCTTAGATAAAGAAATTGCTGTGCTACTGTTTGTTTGTTTGTTAATAAGTAGTCAAATTTTTGTCACGTGCTAAGGTTAATTTTTCTGAAAAATGAATAATTATACTAACAAAGAAATAGTGTTTATGCTGAAAACCTATTATAGCGGCGTTAGTCTGCGAAGAGTTAGAAATTTGTTTGCCATTAACTTTAATGCAATACCTATACCATCTGTAGTACAAAGATTTGAAACTTGTGCAAATATTTCAGAAGAATTGGAAGATAGGAGTGGTGAGCAGCTACAGTTTTTATTGAATGATGTTTTAAAGTACTGATCATGATACAGGAAATCGATATATAGTTGATAGCACAAGCGAGCATGTTTGGGCATTGGTAAATGCAGACCCAACATTCAGTTTGAATCAAATTTCAATTGAAGTTGGATTAAGTAAATCACAGGTACGGAAGATATTGGGCTCAAAAAAATCCTATATGAACATTTCAACTAGAACGCAGTAGTATCCTCAAAAAGTTAGTATTTGGATTAGAATTTTTAATAATAATATTATCCGCCTCTTTGAAATTCAAGGAAATTTAAATTCAGAAACCTAAGCTTGACATGCATTTATGAGTATCTTATACACGTGGTTTCACGTAAAATTGGATATTTCTCTAAATACATTGCTTTTATAAAAAAATACAGATGAAATTCTTTTTTAAAACGCTTGTCTTCATTGAACCGATCTTTCGTTATTAAAATTTGAGCCTTGATCTGGATGTAAATATGAAGGAGTGCCGAACAAGGAAAAGAATTCATTTACTTTTGATATGACACTGTTGGCTGACATCTTTTGACACGGAAAAGCAAAAGGAAAACTTGAAAACTCGTCAACCAGAATTAAAAGATATCGACTTCTAGGTGAGGAAAGGAGCGGTCCCTTAAAATCTATATTGAGTCGCTCAAAAGGCTGAGTAACTTTGATCATGTAACCAGCACTTTTGTGAAATCGCGGCTTTACCATAGCACAAACTTGACAAGTGGACATTATTTTCCGTATCTTTCTATTGTGAAAGGAAGGTTTTTACTATGTACCCAATGGCACATTCTTGTGTCTCCTGGGTGGCATATATGTTTGTGTAGCGAACATAACTGAGATGTGCTATTCACAACTGACGAGCATTTTCACGATACGTCGTCTGCTGTAACATTTTCTTGTCCTGGCCGATAACTTATTTCGTAATTATAACTAGAGAGTTCCAATCTCCATCACATAATTTTTTCGTTCTTAATCTTCCTTGAACAATTTTCATCAAACACTTTTACCAATTAGATAATGTCTCCATTTTTCAAGGCCAGATAGTAATATCGTCCAATACGCGGGTCCGTGAAGTTGGCACCCCCAAATGGGAAATTTTTGAAAATGTACATAGAATTCGTTTGCCCATGATTTGCCCACGTTTGCCCAACACAAATTTTTGTTTGCCCGCCTCCCAATAAAAAGTTACGAGCAAAACAAAAAATGGAGCAAAATTTTAATCCAGCACCCCATGCAAAAAAATTTTCAATTTGTTAGTTGAATTGGATTGCCCATGATTTGCCCACGTTTGCCCAACACGAATTTTTATTTGTCCACCTTTAAAAGAAAATTATAGTCGAATAAAAAATTAGGAAATCTTTCCTGTCTCATACATATAGCTTACAAGTTGGAAGAGATGTTCTGTTACTGATTGTCCGGCAGCTTTTAGAGTTTCTGCTTGTACCTTATCTGTACCCGGCATCTTACCATTTTTCAGATCCTTTAATGCTAATTCAAGCTCATCTCTAAGTATAGGATATCTCCATCATCCTTTTCAATGTCTGATTCTTGTTTTAATGCTGTTAGATCTCCTCCTGCATATAAATTCCCAATATATTCCTGCCATCTAACCACTTTCTCTACAATTTCTATAATGACGTTTCTTCCCGTGTCCCTTATATTTTTGTTATACGGTTTTATATCCCTAAAATTAATTCTAATTAGTCTATGCTTTGTCTGTCTTTCCTATTTCCATCTTAGTTTGCACCTCTTTGCACTTTTCATCAATCTATTGTTCTTTAGCTTTCATGTTTCAAATTCAAATTCAAATTAACTTTATTGGTAATACCAAATGGTAGGAATTCAGCACGCTGATTTTCAATTCCACCAAAATGAACATAAAACAAAATAAAGAAAGTTGTACATGGTAAAAGCATAATAACTAGAATTACAATAGTTAAAAAATTTGTTGTTGAGCTGAGAGGAGGCATAACAGTTCACTATAAAACCTGTTTTTGTTTTTACTACTAAATAATACTTTATATCTATTATATATACAAGGAGTCATATATGTAAAACCACATTTAAATTTAGAAGTTGAGTGTGCAGGTATGCTGAGGTAATCAATACTCCTAAGGTTTAAGTTGTGAGCGGTAGATCTTGGAGTTAGCAGACTAAATAAGTATACTGGTTTATTAGAAGCAATTAAAGTATAAATGAAGACTGCCAGTGACAATTCGGCTCGTTTGTCATACTTCAGTAGGTGGTTAGCATTATAGAACGGAGTTATGTGCTGCAAATAAGGAGTATTGTAGGTGAATCTGAAGCGTATATTTTGCATGACCTGTATTCTATGTTTTAGCTAAAGTGAGAGAAAGTTGTAGTAGACTACATTACAGTAGTCTAGATGGCATAGAACTAGACTATTGCACAGCTTCCATTTGATGCTTGACGTCAGGTAGTGCTTATATCTGTGTAGTGATCGTATTTTAAAGTAGCAAGTTCTAATTTTGTTGTGCAAGTGTTTGTCGAATTTCAGGTAAGAGTCTATAAATACACCCAGATATTTGACACAATTTTTCACTTCAATAGTAGTACTATTGACTTTTATATCTAATACACGAAGTGATTGAGATTTAGCACAGGATTTGTAAGAACCAACGCACAGTGCAATAGTTTTGGTTGCATTTAAGATCAACGCATTTTTAGTAAGCCAACTGTTGACAGAGTCAAGATTGTTATTTAGATGTTCAATGGTGTCATTGGTCTGAGAGGCATCATTTGAGATATATAGCAGGATATCATCTGCATACATGTGATAATTACATTCCATGAGCAGTATTGAAGGAAAATCAGCAGTGAAAATTGCAAAGAGTAGTGGTCCAAGTATACTTCTGTGGTACACCTTGTGAAACGCCCAGAAATTCAGAGCACTTGCCACGTAGTTTCACAGATTGATATCTACTGTTAAGGTAGTTAGTAAACCAGTCAAGTGAGGAACCTCTTAGACCATAATAGTAAAGTTTGGCAATTAAAAGTGCATGATTAATGACATCAAATGCCTTTCTCAGATCTAGAAGTATCAGGTATGTAACTTTGGATTGATCGATCATATGTACTAAATCAGAAATAACTTTAGTAACTGCAGTAGTAGTGCTATGACCAGCACGGAACCCAGATTGATGTTGAGGAAATACCATATTAGTAGAGATGTGGGTTACCAATTGACCGTACACAATCTGTTCGATGACTTTTGATAAAACAGGCAGAATACTAATAGGACGAAGATCACCACACGCGGACGCTAAATTTTTCTTTGCAACAGGCACAACTATAGATTTTTTCCAAATTAATGGAAAGCAGCTGTTGTGTAAGGAATCGTTGATAATGTGGGTGATGATATCAATGCAATAAGGCAGGACTAGTATTAGCATTTTGCGAGTAATTCCATCTGCACCATGAGCATTGGATTTTATTCGCCTAATCGATGCTTCAACATCACTGCAACTTACTGTGTTGAAAGTAAACAGTATTTCAGTAGCAGCAGAGGGTAGTGTATAGTAGTTCTCTAGAAGTTCCTGTGATACAGATAGGTGGGGGATCGATGAGATGAAGGATGCATTGACATCATCGGGGTTTTGGATTGTAGCTGATATCTCTGGTTTGTTTCGTGGGTGGATTTGACATTTATCAAAGACTTTCCATAGTTGCTTAGGGTTGCGAGTATTGATTTTACACTGATTTTCTAAGTAGGATTTTTTCTCGTATCGAATCGCAGAGTTGATAAAGTTTCGCAGTTCTTTGTAGTGGAGGTACTTAGCAGTGGTATTAGCTCTCAAGAATTGTCTATATGTCGCATTTCGGGTTTTTATCATCAGCTTAATGGTGGGTGTTATGTAAGGTGGTGTATTTTTCCTGATTTGTATACTGCGGAGTGGAGCATGTAAATCGAAGAGAGATGTGATTGCATCATTAATGAAGTGTACTTTGTCATCAATGTTGGACAATTTTTTGACGTGGTCCCACTGAACTTGGTTGGCATCGAGGGCAAATTCGTTTAGATCAAAGTACTTAAAGTTTCGGTAGGTGAAGGTAACTGGAGATGAATTTTTAACATTGATATTAAAATCACAAAGAACCGCTCTATAATCACTCAAGAAGTTTACGTCCAAGGTTTTGCAGGAGGTTAATCCAATTTGAGGCAAAGAGCAGACGATATCAATCAATGTATCGGAAGTACCAGTCACTCGAGTGGGCTCTCCCACATGTTGCACAAGACCAAAAATTTCGAATAACGTGATTAATTTTACACTATTGGAGTCATGGCGTGTTAAATCAATATTAGTATCGCCCAAGAGGATTAAATTTTCAGCTGCACTAGTTAGGTTAGCTAAAACAAGTTCAAGATCACTTAAACATGCTAAGCTTATGTTAGGAGGTCTGTAGATAATGCCAACAAAAATATTTAACTTGTTTAACCTAATGCTAATCCAGAGTTGCTCCAGAATTGGATATTCGATTTAATCCAGATTAATCACATTGAATTGTAAGTCACTTCTAATGTAGAAACATAGGCCACCACCGCGAGTAGGCCGATCTGCTCTAATTAGGTTATACCCACTAATTTGTATAAGGTCTGACCGGAAGTCTGGTGAAAGCCAAGTTTCTGTTATGCCGATTATCTCCAAGTCTTGCAATGAAAGGAATGCAACAAACTCATCAAAGCAAGGGATAATGGACCTTATATTTATAAGACACAAACGAAGAGTCCGACAAGATTGCGCTTTATTGTGGATTGATTGCTATATCTGAGAATTGTGTTCTATCTTTGCAGTTTCCTTCTTCATAGCTTGTAGGTAACATGGGCAATCTCTGTCTACAGCGGAATGCTTATCGTCAATGTCCATGTTTAGTTTAGATTTAGCATAGGCACAGTTTGAGCATTTGCGAAGGCTAGATGTGCAATTTTTGTAATTATGATTTTCAGAGCACAATGAGCATGAAATTTCAGATTTGCAATCTTGAGTGACATGATTGAATTTCAAGCATTTAAAGCATTGTACAACATGTATATGATTGTAAACACTTCCATCGACCAGCCGATTGCAGCTTTACCCATCTTCAGCAAGAGATCGTGTGTATCTGGATCTGTCTCAACAATTACTATAGAATTTCTTGCCTTTTTATTTTCAAAAACCTTTATAACTTTTAGGTGAAAACTGCCATCTTTAAATTGTAGCTTGTTTTGTTTGATTATAGTTTCTGTAATAGCGTCACTGTCCATGGTTACATCATCACTGTCAATATTAACAATCCTAACTTTAGGTTTCTTAAGATTGGGAGCCTCAATATTATACTTGTTTCCCAATTTTTCAACAATCTTATTTTGCAGCAATTTACGATCAGATTGGTTTTTGCATCCTATGACAACACTTCCTTTAGATGCCTCACGAATTTTGGAGATATTGATTCAAATTTCAATCGGATTTATTACTTCTTTAATTTCAGATTTAGTGTTCTTGCTTTGTTGTGTATTAACCGGCTTTATGACTAAAACTGGTTCCAATTTTGTTTTGCTGGCATATGTAATGGTAGGTTCATTGTTAGACATCAGAGCATGAGCTGAAGATAATTTAATTGTAGCTGCTTGCATAAATTCACTTTTGAAGGTTTCGAATAGTGCATTCAGGTCTGTTAAAGCCTCTTGCATCTTAGATTGAAACAAGTTTAGAAAAGAATCATTCGAATTTTTATTAGCCTCAGTTAAGCAGGATTTGCAATGGAAAATTAAAGTTCTCTTTTTTAGCTCAAGACAGCGTACCTCAGAGGAGTTCACCCCACTGCACTCATCACATATAAGCTTTAGACATTTGTCACATCCAAATATTTTGTTTTTACTTTTGCATATTGAACAAGCTGACATCTTTGTCACCCTGTATATACATTAGCTTATTACAATGTTTATTTATAGTTAAATTGTTCTTGAGATTGTGTTTAGTGTAAACAAGGAATAGCAGATAACCACATTTTTGTATTTTCGTCTTTCTTCTATTAGATTCAGGATATCCTTTGTTATCCATGGTTTCTTATTTTCTTTTTGTGTATACCCAAGAATATCTCTGATTGCCCTGTCTAAGCTGGATTTAATGTTATTCCATTCTGTTTCTACTTCCTTAGTATCAGAAATTTTCCCGATATTTTTCAGCAATTCATTTGACTTTTTTTCAAATCTTTCGTGGATATCTTTATCTTTTAGTTTCACAAAGTCAAAGTGTCTTTTTCCATTCCTTTTTTTTTCTTCAAATTTTTAAATTTAAGAGCGACCTTTATATTTACGATGTTGTGATCAGTGTGTATATCTGCTTCTACAGCCCTTTACTTGATTCCTAAACTGTTGTCTAGTAAGAGTGTAATCTATTTGATATCTTCTTATATCCCCTAGCATCTTCCACGTGTATCATCTTCTAGCATGATGTTGAAATAATGTGTTTGTGATGGTGTAATTGTTTTTGTCGCAAAATTCCACCAACCTATTTGCCCTGTTGTTTCTTGTGCCTAAACCAAATAAACCTAGTACCGCTCATTCCCTACCCTCACCTACCACTGCATTAAAATCCCCTGTAATTATTAAATTTTCATGTCCTTTTACATATCTTAGTACGTCTTCGATATCTTTGTAGATCGCTTTTACATCTTCCTCACTGGGGCTAGAGGTGGGCATATATACTTATATTATTAATGTATTTACCATGAGTATTCTTTCGTTCTGTTGTACGTAGTTTTCTACACAGCGCCATATCTTTTTTCACATAGCTATTCCCACGCCAGAATTTCCTTCCTCTGATCCAGTAATTATTACCCTAAAGTCTCCACTCCAAAAATCCCCCGCCTCTGACTACCGAACTTTGCTGATCCCTACTATGTCTAGTACTAATCTATCCACTTCAATTTTTAAGTTCTCTAGCGTACCTACTTGCTTCATACTTCTGACATTCCGCGCTCCGACTTGCAGAATGTTCTTTCCGAAGTAATCTCCTCCCAGAGATTCGAATGGAGGACTATTTTATCTCTGGAATCTTTTACCCCAGAGGACGTCCTGATCTTTAATAACAATTTAAGTACTATGTGTACTTGGGAGATAATGTGGTGGTTTTCTGTTGCCTTCCACATCGTGGTAGTGTGTCTTAAAATATCATGCCACTTTATGGTCTCTGCCAATCTAAGTACCGAAATGATGAATATACCGTCACTTTCTGATATGCAATTATTACATTGGTATTTATTTACTGGATACTGTGTACCTTATATACTACAAGTGTTAAACAACGATCACCGTAAATATTTATAAATCAATAAATACATATGTTACATTAGCCTATGCATTTTAGTTGGAATAATAATGTAGCACTCGTGAAGTCAAGCTTGAGTTTGTATGTGTCTGCTTACACGCGTGTCTGTATGTGTATGTAAATGTCCTCAATGTTTAATGCCTTTAAGCTTGCCGAAAAAGAAATAATTAACAATTGTCAAGGCACGGAGAGTAAGGTAACTTGTGTTTTAACTTCAAAAAATTATGCTAGAACTACAGTGAAATGGGTTAACTGGAATATGAGGACAGACATTATCTGACTTCGACTATTTCAACACTTGCCTGTTCTGGCCACAAGATGATTCTATAGAACTAATTATTTTTTCTGTTTAGTGCAGCTGCGTATAAAGCTATAATGGAACTTTTTTTAAGTTGTGATGAAATAATATTTGTTAATTTCATTGTTTGATGATAGTAGACCGTGCTACACTCTTGATTTTTATTTTTAATAAAACTAACTTTTATTATCAATACTGTGGTAGTTTTTATACAAGGGATACTTTAAGATTATGCTAAGAAATTGTTGTTTATTCTGTAATAGTAATATCTGATTTGAAATGGTTTATTGTTTTTATTTTTATAAATCTTGCAGAGTATAGATTTGCACGCGTTAACTGGTTGGATACCCGAACGAATTGGTATTCGTACTAAAGAAGCTGACTTTAACAAGGATGGACTTTTTACTACACTTGAGACTCGATTGTCCAAAGGTGATGTTTTGATTACTGTTGCTACGGGTGAATTGTCAGATTTAGAAGCAGACAGAACAGGATTAGTCCGGACACATGCATATGCAGTAATGGATGTTCGGAATATTAATGGAGTACTTGATAAGCATTTGTAATAAAAATTTATTTAAACAACTTTGTAGTTACGTCTTCTGCAACTTAAAAATCCATGGTCGCACTTACGTTGGCGAGGTAATTATTCAGAGCTTGATACAAGGCATTGGACACCTGAGCTTCAGAAAATTTTGAACTATGACCCAAGTAGTGCTGCACAATTTGATAATGGTGTATTTTGGATTGATTATGATAGCATATGTGCATTTTTTGACGTTTTTTATATGAATTGGAATCCTGAACTTTTTAATTATACATATTGTATACATCAGTAAGTATAATCTGTACCTATTATAAACAATTTTTAATTTGCTTATGTTGGAGTGGTGTAAGGTGTGAGGACATCTAGTTGCTTGTATCTGGTAACATAAAAGTTTGTGCGGTTTCTGTTAGTAAAATATAAAAAGTTTATTACAAACCAGTAATACAATATTATTCAGTGAAGTAATCACCATCTGTCTCAGTGACTTTCTGCCAACATGACGGCAATTTTTGTATGCCAGTATTGTAGAAATCTATGGATTTGGAATACAAAAATTAGCTGAATGCATCTGTAACATCAACTCGAGTTTTGAACTGTCTATGCCTCAAACAATTGTCAAGAGATAGGAACAGGAGAATAAGAAAGGTATGGTAACGCTTCCCAACCTATATAAGAAATTTTTTTCCTGGGACACTATTGCGGTATGAGGTTTATCATTGTCCTGTAAGAATAGCACTTTCTTTCGGTTCATCAAAGAAAGCTGTTTTTGGATGTGCTGCTTGCACTTGTTGAAACTGATTACAATAGACACAGCAGTGATGGTTTTTTCCATTTCCAAGAACTTGTAATGAACAATTCCATCTGCTGTTCAGCAATCACAATAAAATCTTTTTTGTATGTAAGGAATTGTTTGCAATGTGTGGTATTGGATCAGTTGCTGACAGGCAATGATGAGATCGCTTAGAATTGGAGTACAATATCCACTTTTTATTGCAAGTTAACAACTTATCAAAAACCGGTTCAATAGCGTGCGAAGTTTGCAGAGCAAATGGTAATGGGGTTTCTGTGGATCCATTTGCATAACTTCCATGTCTTCCCTAGCTGGTGAAGGTGCAACTAACTGAATTCTGAAAGCTCTAAGCACGTTGTGCTGAAATTTGCTTCTACAACTTCTTTAAGATTCTCGTTGTTAATGATTTTCGGTCTTCCAGAGTGTGCTTAATCGATCAAGCTGATATCTCCTGAAGAAAATTTCTCAAACCACTTCTTTGCTGACCGATCACTTATAGCATCATCTCCAAATGTGATAGGGTAAAATTATTATCAGATGGCAGGTGACGTCATGTGTGCAATAGTTTAAAATAAACTTGTAACATCAAGATTCACGTGCAGGTTTCATCAAGATCACTCGCCTTCCCGTAATATACTACTATACATACTTTTCATTCCTCCGCGGTTGCTTTGGTGCCAAGTTTTTAGTCATAGAGTAAACAACTTCACAACTTCGAATTAACGTTTTGTTTATGGTCATTTTAAATTATTTCACAATAAGAATTCAACAACCACTGCAAAATTTGTATGTATCAAATGAAAAGGGAATTCATATGAAAATAAATGACAGCATGTAAACAAGTGCTATCAATAAATAACTACAAAATTATCCATGGCACTCTGTATAAGAAAAACCGCACTTGCTTAGTGTAGCTTACTCAAGTAAGTTACAAAATAGTGCAAATGGCCAACGCTTTGTCTGCCTTTTACCTGTATAATGCATTACATTTTGGTCAATTGTATATACACCACCCTTAAGTTTTATTATAGTCAAGAATTATATATGGCTTCTTTTCTTGACTCGTTTCATCAACCCAAAGAATCAAAATACATGCTACTCAATTTTCTTTGTGATGTCACCATCGTCATATTTTTCTGAATGCAAACATTGAAGAATGCACTTGCTTTTCTTTATTTGCCCGTAGTTCTTGGGAAATGTCTGCTTTCTTTTTCCGTAATGTTCTTACAATGGTAATATCTTTTTCAAACAGTTATACTGCAAGTGGAAGACTAGTGAAAAAGTTCTCCACTGTCATGTTTCTTGAACTATATTCAGTAGTGCTCACCAGTCTTTTCACAATGTTTGCATCTAAATCTTTGTGTACGGTCTGATCTGGCTGTTTTCCAACATAAATTTCTTTATCTATCGCATAACTTGTAGCCAAATCACACATCTAGAATATTTTTATACCATATTTGGCAAGTATAAATGGCATATATGGGATATAACTACAACAACCTCTATATGGCAGAAGTTGATTGTTTATTGTTGCATTTTCTTTAGGAATTAAGATTTTCCTACATTGTTTGGGAAATATTTCCCATATGTATCTAAACGCAGCAAGTTTATTTGTAGCTCTCCTAACTCCTCTCGTTTGCTTATTATCGAATCTGATAAATCGCTTAATGTCTTTAAATTTATTTACGCTCATAGTTGCTCGATAAATTGAGTCTGCATGTTTGTCTAAAAACAGATTTCTAACTGGAACATCTCATGACCTATCTATGTCGCTATAAATGCAGCCCTATAAATGCTTTGAGTACAACGACATCGATATTTATCCATTCTTTATTTTTCATCTCTAACATTTGCCTACCCTCTAAGTTTGTACAATGACATATTTCTTCTAACATACCTTGAGTTATAAAATTACTCCAAGCATCAACAGGTTTTTTTATTATCAATCTTATGTGACAGAACATCGGCAATCCTGATAATGTTTTGTGCCCTCGTTTTACCATGTCATAATGATGACTTTTGCCTAAGAGCCCAATACATACAAGAAACACATCATTTGCGTGTTCTACTAGTAGTTGTTCATCATTGATATTATTATTAGATTCACTAGTATATTCATTGTCACTACTTTTTGAATCACTAACATTGAAAGGTATTTCGTCAACTATATTACAATAATTGTTACTACCTTGGTATTCAGTGATCTTGCTCCTTTTCTGAAGCCTTGTTTTCAGCCTAATTTGCATCATCTATTTTGTCAGCTCACAGGCTCTAGCACCTTCACAAAACCATTTGTTTTGCAGATTAGCCAAACTATATCCTCGTACGCGAATTACACACCAGTAATGGATCTGTACCTGTGGAACGCTTTTTATTGTCCGAACTGCAGCTGCGGACTAGTACAGACAACAATATGCATGCATAGAACGCTGGCATACTAGAAGCAGGTAGTTCTACATAGAACGATTCATATATTTACTGTAGCGCATCATACCTAAACGCAAGCAAACCAAACTTTTAGCTGGAGTTTGTGGGACACCACATATGAACTAGCCCTGTATTACTTGGTTTTTGTTTTTTTTCCAAGCAGAATGTTTGCACAACTGTTATATCTATATCAATTGGAAGAAAATACGTAAATAGAGAATTAGTAGAAACTTACAGTTACAAAAAAATCTTAAACACACATACTATTTTACAAAGAGCGTGGGGTCCAGATGACCCTGCTTATGTATCTGAGGGTTAAGAGTTCCATTAAAAGCAAAATAACAACTCATATATGGAGATGAACAATACAACCCAATTACAAGATAATTCTATATTAATTTTATTACAAATACAAATTGTCAAGTACAAGCAAGTAATAGAACCTAATCACAACAAATTTCGTTTATAAAAATCAATTGATAAATTGTGTCTATCAACTTGACACTATCTAAAAACACTACAACAAACAGTTTGCAAGCTTTAATGCATTTACATTAAAGTGCATGTTGCAATAGTCCATGCACTAACATAAGTGTTGAGAACACCTCGTGAAGCAATGTACTAATGGTAGCTAACATCTGGCAACTTTCCATGAGAAGACTAGGAGTGCAAAAGTTGACTATATGGGAACTGTTTATTCATTTGGATCATTGTCTTGAAGGTGGTGAATGCAGTCTAAGTGCACACGTCAAGAATCACTGGAATGCCTCGATGGAAGCCAATGTTCTATACACATTGCAGCGAGTACTGTCAGCCTATTTAATCCTGTTAGAAAACTCAGTACGGCAAGTACTCTGGACTCCATTAATGTTGAGTCTCCATTACTGTTTAATCCTGTTGGAAAACTCATTATGGTAAGTACTTTGGACTCCATGAACGTTGAGTCTCCATTACTCTAGTTGATCGGTGGTTGGTACCAGTCAGTATTCTGTCTTTACTAAAAGCACCACCATAGTGTTTCTTTAATTAAAAACCAAAGCTCTAGAGGTGTAAGTATGTGTCAAGTTTGGTGACGTGATGAGAAATAAACATTACCGCATTCGTATCTTGAAATTAATAATCTAAGTAGATATATCTATATTGCGGGATGCAATTGACAAGCACTGGTGATTATCGATTATGTACTTCATACATCTGTTAAAAACTTGCACAATAAAATCCATCATTAAAGATAACGAGAAAATAGTGTTTGAGTTGCTTAATACATAGCATTCAAAACTAACCCAATGTTGCACTTAGAGTGGTGCAGTTTTCTAAATAGTCTACATGAATATATATTTAATTATTAAAAAAAAATTACTAAAAAAATTGTGAAGGGTAAAAGGAACGTTATGTTGTAAATTTAGATCTCTCCTGAAGGGACGGGAACCCTGTAACGATTTTAAGGGTACACCAGCTAACTACAGTGGTGTAGAAAGAGATTCCTATGAAAAAAATGATAAAAAATAAAAAATCAAAAAGAAATGGCTGAAATATAAACAAACTACCTTACAATATTCACTTACTCTGAATGGCATTATTATTGTCATAATTAAGGGGTGTCAAACCGTCTTGTCTCAGGAATCCTTTCTATATTTACGCAGAAGGCGGTTATTCCGAATAGGTCTCCTTTGCTTCTGGTTTCCTATATTTATCACATTATACTTTACCTTTCTCTAAAATACCTTAAGACACTTATCAGGGCCTTTCTCAATTATAACTTTATCACTGGATTAGCTGGATATCCTTTTACAAATTTGCGTATTTTTCCTGTATTATAAATAACTTCAAATAAAATTCTACACGAACTTAAACTCTATTAACAATAAATTCCTGAATTATAAATACACGTACGTTAACCTTAAAGAAAAATAAATCTGATATAGCATCCAACTGCCCAGGTGTTATTAACAGAAATTCTAAATTTATCTGTAGCTAAAACCCACCATGTCATTGTTCTAATTTTTAAGATTGTTTAAGAGGATGTATTAAATCCTATTTCTAAGAATGCTCGTTATAACTATATTGAAAATCATCACAATACCAACTTTTTTCTTAATGATTGCAATATCCATTAAAAATACTTAATTTTTACTCTTTTATCAACAATAATTTCACTAATAAAGCTTACTTTTAAAATCAATATACACTAATTTCGTCTCTAATTTAGTTTGTGTTGTTTGTGTTTTGTTTTCGAACTTACTTAAAGTCGGTTTGACGCAGCTCTAAATTCTTTTCTATTCTGAGCTAGTCTAAAAAGGTCTACATACCCTTCACAACCTAAATCTCTAATAATTTGACTAATATAGCTTTGTCTAGGCCTTCCTACTCTATTTTTATTTGGTAGTCTATAATCTAAGACTTTACTAAATAGTCCCTCATGTCTTAACTGGTGCCCTATCATTCTATCTCTCCTGACCTTCAATTGTTTCCACATACAGGGATCCTCACCTATCCTTCTATAAACTTCCTCGTTTGTTACTCTATCTGTCCAACTAATCTTTAACATTTTCCTATAACACCAAGTTTCAAAAGCTTCTATCTTTTTCTTATCTACTTCTTCAGTACAATAAAATAATTACTTTCACAATTTGTTAATTTCATACTACATAAATAGAACCATTTATATTTACAAGTTAGATTTAAAATTGACATGTACATAATTTTAAATCATTAACATAAAAGCTCATTCTACTCAAGGTTTGTAGAAATTTTAAGGGCGTTCAACAACATTAATCTTTCTTTCATTAATTACTTGAATTATCCAATAAACAACAGCTCCCTTAACCCAACCAAATCCCACTTATTTAAGCTATATTCACAGATAGCCCTTTTAATATGGCACACACTGGTTTTTATAAACCCATGCATGGATTAGCATTTTTTGCCAAATGTGCAAGCGAAATTATACAAAAGCACATGCACCATTCACACTACATCTTGAAGCTGCATTTTGTTCACTAACTTTGAAGCGGTCCTCATACCAACTCTCAACAGCGTGGCACTCCCACCTCATTACCTGCTCATAGGACTACATTTTTATGGTTCTAATTAACTTTCTGACAAACTTTCAATTGTCATGCATGGTTGTTATATCATATTACTTCTTCTATAAATACCTATTAATTGCAGTTAGCATTTGTTAATGCAATGTAACAAGTTTAATCTATGCTGGCATGCGAGGTTATGGTGTGACAATTGTTTATTGTTAATTATCTTCATCTGGGAATGCAATCGTGTAACATTTAAAGTTGTTTGCATGTGCTGTTTTAAAATGTGATCGGCGTTGATTATTATATTTATACCTTATTAGCTGGATTATAGAAACAAAATTTGAAATATCATACTTAATTGAATTAATTTTTTCGTAAAATCAAAATACAAGGCATATTTGTATTTAGTGTGTCCATTTAAATTTACTAAGTTTTCTTTTCCCATCTACTTTATAGCTAACGTAACGCAATGCGTTACAAAAAAAAGAAGCATTATTAATGATGAAAAATTACTATACAATATCCAACCTGCTTTAAACTAAGTGAACATCATCGTCCTTACTAATTTTAATTTTGTGTTAATCAGAAAACGACGATTTCTTATATTTTGACGTTTTGAGTTACATTATAGTTCTTCTTTTTTATAGGTCTTGGAATGCTGGACAAGGCCCTGCAAAAGACATGTATACTATAGCTGCAAATCCACAATTTACATTAGAGGTTGCTTCAGAAGTATCAGGTGCTGTTTGGATACTACTTACAAGACATATCACAGAGATCGACGATTTTCGTCAAAATAAGGAGTTCATTACTGTACTTGTTTATAAAGGAAATGGGAAGAGAGTGTATTATCCAAGTATATAAAGTTCAGTGAATGTTTAAGGCACAAATGTAATAGTTGCGTTACAGATGATCCACCACCATTTATTGATGGAATTCGGATAAATAGTCCACACTATTTATGTAAAATAATTTTAACTCCTAATTCAAGTCGACATTATACATTGGTTGTTTCTCAGTATGAAAAAACAGCAACTATTTATTATACTTTAAGAGCATATGCTACGTGTCCATTTACGTTAAGCAAAATTGAGGAACCGTATGTGAATAGTAAAGAGGTAAGTATTTGAACCACAAGGAAAATTCAGGTAATGCACCGACAGTCCATACTCAAAAGTAGGTTAATATTATTATTTTCAAATTTTAACTGTTAATGGCTATAAAGCAAGAACAATCGGCACATTTTTCTCTTTGCAAAAAGCCTAAAAGTCGTGATATCGTAAACATGATGGCAAATTTAAAGTTAGTTTGTTGTATCGACATAAGATCTAAAGTGCATTCCTTTTAATTACAAGATACCCAAAGTTTAAAAAATCTTTATTGTTCAGTTTCTAACCGTTTTGAAATATTTTTACCAGCTTTGGTATTGGCCTCGGTTTGTTAGTTATAAAACGTACAGTTGTGTGTTTTGTTAATTTATCAGTGACATAGTTGTATGTATAATCATGTTTAAATCGCAAAAATGTTATAGTCTCTATATAAGACTTAAAATAAAATATTCACTGGCATGTGCCATTCTATTCTCTATATTTTTATCTCTTAACCGTTAAACAGTAATTGTTTTTTTTTTAAATAAGCTCACATCCAAATTAATAAGAAATAGGTACTGTTATGTCAGTGTGTAACAGGTAAAATGAGCTTAAGTAATAAATTTATTTATTTATTTACTTATTGAATAATATACGGGATAACCTCATTACATAAAAGTATTACAATGTTATTGAACTTAAAAATACTAACAACCTACAAATAATTTACGAAGTTACTTGTAAGTGCAAGGACTTCTTGAAACTTGTAGTAAAAGAACTAAAAAATTATAGCTGTTCATTGAACATATTTCCGTGAATTAAAATTCTCAACAGAGCAACACATTTCCCATAATTTGTACGATGAAAGTCCACTGCAAATGGAGGTTTATGACGTGTATTAAAATTTTTACAATGAAGTTTTACCTCTGAAGTAAGTGCGCTGGAATTAATTTGCCCTGATATAGGCTGATGTAAATATATCAAGTCTATGTGTAAACACCTAGTTTCAAGAGTTTCGAGGTTTAAAAGTGATAAAATATCGAAGTAACTATAATCCTTTCTGTTTATATGCATTTTATGAGTACAGCATCTCACAAATTTCCTTTGAATTCTTTCAATGTTCTTAATATGTATCAAATAAAATGAGCACCAAATTATAGCACCATATTCAACCACTTACCTAATTAATGAACAATAAAGAAGCTTAAAGGTGTAAATAGAAAAATCCTTAGCGTATCTCTTAATAATTCCAAGCATTTGCATTGATTTATTTACAGTTCTATGTATGTGGTGATGAAATGTCAACTTGCTGTCCATCCATACTCCTAAGTCATTTATAACCTCAACTCTATTTATAGGATTATTATTTAAAATGTAATTATACAAGATAGGTGAAGACGACTTTGAGAATGTTATAACAAAGCATTTTTTAATATTCAGTGTCATCATATTTGCCTCGCACCAAGTACTAACTCTCAGAATATCGGACTGAAACAACTCTAAATCTAAAAGGGATCTTAAAATTTTTTACATCATCAGCATATAACAAAATTTTAGAAGCAAATACTGTTCCTGATATGTCATTAATAAATAAATTGAACATAATCGGACCACAATGTGATCCCTGCGGAACACCTGAAGGAACAATGATCGGGGATGAAATGTAGTTATTTATCTTGACATATTATAGACGATTACCAAGCCAACTTTCAATCCATGTAATAGATTCTTCATTAAAGCCTATTGAACGAAGCTTACAGATTAGCCGAGGATGCACTACTCTATCAAATGCTTTACTTAAATCCATATAAGCGGCATCAACTTGCAAACCTGATTCAAGAGCTGTTACTAACTCCTTTAGATTTACCTTGAAGGAGTCGGGGCCCTGTAACAATTTTAAGGGTGCACCGGGTAACTACAATGGTGCAGGAGTGGGTTCTAATGGAACAAATTACACCTTTGAAATGACTGAAATGATAAAAAACTGTTACTATAGTCACTTACCCTGAAAGAATTTTTCTACAGTAATAATTCAATAGTCGTTAAACTGTCTTGTTTCATCAATCTCTTCAATATTATTCTACAACGGAGACGGTTATTTCAAATAGGCCTCCTTTGCTTTTGGTTCTAATTGTAGCACCTGTAATTATCTTTCTAAACGTTTTTTGAATATTGGCACCTGACACTTGCTACATCAATGCAAATCTAGGGATATATTTGGTGGATAAATAGTTTTCTTTTTTTATTATTATCTGTTTGGCTCGGGCAGCAATCAGGATTCTACACGGATGGATCTAGGGTGGTTTACCAGTAATTTTAACATTGTATTCTTTATCATAGTCTGTACTAGCTTTATCACTCGCTTAATCAACATGAATCAAGTACAAATAGCTACCCTAAATAAAAGATACATGCAGTCACTGCTCACTTATCATAGAAACATTACAATGAATCTAAATATTAATATTTACACAATAAAATTGCATTTAAGACTTTCTGTTAATAACAATAAATGATGAAGCAATTTTCTACCATAAATAAAGATAAATACAGATTCCTAAAAATATACCTAGTAGCCGTTTGGCCAAAACAGTGTAAATGATACACATATTTATTACTTACCTCTACTACAGCATACAGTAAATACTTACAGTAGCGGTGAAATTAATTAGGGACAATTTTTTCTTCTTTCCTTTTAATTACTACCTTGAAATGATGGATATAACATAATTAATTTAGCATATTTTTCAATTTTGCCATCTGCTTTTTTGAGTACTACTTTGTGATGATGGATATAACATTCTAGGGTATTTCCAAATTAGTTGAACATCTGATACATTGCTGCTTCTTCTCTTATGAACATTTTATCCAATTATCAAGAGTAACACTTCAATACTGAGAATACCACTATGTATGAAGTTACTTTCGTGTACTCGTATTTGACAATTAATGGCAATTCTATTCAACGCTCACGTTGGCTCAACTAATAGCCAGGTCTTGCAGTTATTATAACTCGAATCTTGTAATGAATTTAATTTTACGTGTAATTATAATATTTTATTGATATCCAACCATCCTGTTTATTTCTTTTTGTCACATTAACAACTTCCCTCAACGTAATTTTAAGGTCGCCCACTAGCTTGAATTACTACAAACCAACTACAGAAAAATACGATATACTAGAAATACAAACACTTCTTATATTAATGGGGACAAGTTCATAATCTTAACCTCTCTGGCTTATAGTTATAATTTCTTCTCGCCACTGGACTCATCCAAGATTTAAACAATCGGCTAGTCACGTGTTTCTTTAAAACCTGGGAAATTGTCCATACCAGTTTCAATAAGCCCTTGCAATTTACATGATTTAACTGCTATGGAAAATTCTACTAACCTTATTAATTTAAAAATCGCACTACAAGGCAGGACTTGAAAGTATTCGGATTAAAATAGAAAAGAATTTTTGTTTTATTACAAATACGAATTATTTCTATTTACTGGGTTAGCGGCCATTACACACCTTGTTCTATAGCACCTTAAAAATGCTCATTAAACTTTGTCATGTCAAAAAGAAGTTTTTAAAATAAAGGAGCCTTTCTCAAATATGACTCCATCACTGGGTGACAGATATCTTTTCACACTTTATCTTACCTAGTTCATAAATACGTGCAATAGAAATACGAAAATACTTTCCGTAATGTAATGTAATTTCTTAATGTCAGACTGGCCAGGTGTTACTTGAAAGAGAAAACCTTAAAGAATTTAATACTACTATCATCTAATAGATTTTCCTGTCTTACAAATATTGGTGGTTACATTCTGAATCCCATTTCCGGAAATGTCAGTTTAACAGCACACAAAAAAGGTCAATACCGCTTTTCATGTTCGCATTCCATAGTCCCTTAAAAGTTGCCAACTTGTTCACGTCATAACTTGCAATCTACCACATATAAAACGTACCTAAAAATTAACATGAATTGTTGTAATTTCAACTAAATACACTAGCATACTTAAAATTAAACAAGCTCTAGTTCTGGGCATTTCATTAGCCCATCACTATTCAAATAGTCCAGCAAAACAATTGTGTTAGCATTATGCTAACTTCTTATGAATCAGCGGATATCATTTCTGAATGGGTAAACTCTGAAGTTTCAACTCTTACGTTTACTCAGTCATAATTATGTTATGGATTTTTATTTCACCAGTGAGACAGTAAAATCCATGAAACACAAAAGCGATTTATTGCCTTTCTGCAATTCAATCACACCGCGACTGAAATAACACACCTCCCTCGCATAACCTACATTTGTTGTTACTTTTGACTTCTCTGCAACTTTTCTACTTGTCAAGCCTAGTTGTTACGTCACATCTCTCCTTTCTATAATAATTTGTTCCCACAATGTAACATTTCATCTTTGCTGATTAAGAGGATATTGTCACGTTACTTTGTATGAAATTTGTATTATTGTTGTAGTATGGTATTATTTTAATGTCCTAGGTGGCCGAGATAAATGACATTTGTCTACTGTAAATTATCTTTTCATAGGAAATGCATACATCATACATAGTGTTTTGTGAGACTGAAATGTATTCACTTTTAGTTTTAAAATAATTCATTGGCCTAATTTATTATGTTTACAATGTATTTAAAAAAAATAATGCTATATTTTATTATCTGTATTACCTTTATAGAAACAAAATTTGAAATATTGTGCTTAATTAATATTTACTATTCGTCAAATCTACTATACGGGGTACGTCCATATCTAGTGTTCGTCCTTATTTACTAATTTTTCTTTTCCCATCTAATTTATCTCTAATGTAATGTGATGCGTTACAAGTGGTTCGTGAACAAAACAATGAAAATTAATAGGGAGCATTTTATTTATTTATTGTGTGTCAATTCGACACATTAATATAAAATATAAATTCCAAAACTTATTAAATTTTATAATGACCCTTACACAAATAATAAACCAAAAAGGTCAATTGAGCCTTGTAAAACACCCGATGATATAGACATTCGTATAGAAAAGATTTATGAGTATTAATTTTTTGAAATGTATTGTTTAGATGTGAGTTAATTAATTAAACTGACGACTTAGAAAATCTAAAATAGCGTAGGTTACAAGAGCTTATGAATAATTGTATCAAAAGCGTTACAAATCTCCAGCAACACCAACACTGTAACTAGCCATATGCTGCATGAACTTAAGAAATCATCAGTACATTAGTCAGCGATGTAGCAGTGTTAAAATGTTTCAGAAATCAAATTGGCAATAGATCATTCTGATCATGGTCGATAAACTCTAAGATTTGGTTTAATAACTCATTCTTCAGAATTTTGGATATGACAGGTAGAATTCTATAAGCTCAGTTTGCGATTTATGATTGCAACTTTAGGTGTCAGACAACCAACCGCTTCTTTCGAACCATCTGGAAATAATTCAAGCTCAATGTAGCGAATACTTCCTGTATGTTTGTTGTAGTTGGTTACATGTTGTTCTTTCTCTTCTTTATTGACTTCTCGATCCATGACTTAGAATCGTTGTCAAAATAAGAATGTTTTTATATTTGACATTCGTTACATAATTCGAAGACAACTTTGATTTATTAAGAATCAATATTAAATTAAATTATCCATATCAAATTTAAAAATATTATTTTGACAACGATACAATTAAAAACTCTGCGGTTTCATTCCCAAAAAAGAGAAAGAAGAATACATAACCAACTACAACAAAAAAAAAACAGGAAGTATTCACTACAGTGACCCATTTTGGGTTAAGTGGAAGAGCAGCGCAAATCTTCTCATTTGCTTAACTTTGCCCTTTTATCATTCTGTAGTCCAATTATTTTCTATTTTCTGGTAAATAAAGGCATTTATTATTATTATTATTAAAAAGAGAAAGAACTCGCTGTAGCAGTTGATAGTATGTAGAATATTGTTCTTGATAAAGGGTGTAATGCGAGCGTTACCTTAGTTGTAAGATAGGAAAAGTACACTTATTAGTTTAGAATGGATAAAATGAATATGGACAAATAGGAAAATTGCTTTTATAATCAATTGTGGAAAGCAGTAAAAATATTTTTTAGAAATAAATTCATTTAAAGATAATCGTTTTAATATATATTATTTAAAGGTGGGAAATCATCCCATGAAGAATTATTAATAAGTGTAAATGGAAATAGATCTAGACACCGAGATGCCTAAACGTATAAACATCGGTTTATGTAAGCACAATGTTAACATTAGAACCACAAATTGCTTCATAAAGTAATGATATGATTAACAACAGTAAGAACGCCAAGAAATAATTAAAATGCGGAATAAACCTATGAAATATTTCATATTAATTAGGACAATGCGTTGCTACAAAATTTATGCCATAATGTGTGAATCTTGCAAGCATCATTTAAAATAGGCATCCGAGCACGTCAAGGACAAATGACGTCACAAAGAGAGGACATGTGCCATTAGAAAGGGGAGAAGAATAATAAAGGCAGCGTAGAATGAACTACAAGCAATCAACTACATACTTAAACAAAAAGTATGTTACGTGAGGTCAAGGCAACACAAATAAGTGAGCGTCTGCGTGCAGTAAACAAGGGTTGTTTCACATACAAACAGTATTATGGAATTACACTAGTGTCGACCTGTTAAAATGACAGTTTCAAACTAAAAACAAAGGGTGCTAGAATAAGATGAGCCCCCAATGAAATGTGTTATTTGGATTTTATTTTTATTTTTGTTACAACTACTTTACAGGTAAAATCCAATTACAAAAAGGAAATGGTCTTAATAATAAAGAGAGAGAAAACATGCAAGAAAGAATAGTAATTATAACACACAAAAACAGAACGACAGTTTTAAACTGCACTTTATTTGCTTAATATTATCCAATGAAGTTGTTCAAGAGGTAAGATAAAGTAACCTAAAAAACTAAAATGATACATTAAAAGTGCTGGTGTTGGTTATGGTAATCTGTGCGGACAAGAGAAAAGTAAAGTACAGTAAACAAAGGAACAGTAAGCCCTCACCGAATACTGCAACAGAACAAGGGCGAAATTTGAAGGAGTGCCGTTCTAGCTAAAAAGTTTGTAGAGTGGGATGAGTCACACAAAGAAAAATAGGAAACCTCAAGAAATTTATTTATTTACAAAAGTCTAATTAAAAACAAGTTACAAAAGAAGAGAAAACCAGCCCGCGATGAAAATAATATTTTTACAAAAATCGAGGATTTATAGTACAAAAATTTTCGCAAAATAATAAATTCAGTCCGATAATTTTACAAATTATCCTAAAGAATTTTCACAGTACCAAAAAATTGAAACAACAATAATTAATATATTCCTGAGATTTTACTAATTATCTTGATGGATTTTCACAGTACCAAAAAAAAATTAAGCAAAATAATTATTACTTTCCTAAATTCCCTGTAAAATAATTTAAATGGTAATGTCTCGCATGCATATTCAACAGGAAAAAACAATTTAAACAACATCTAGCATAGGCTACTTTCAGTCCTGCGATATGTACAATTATTCATTCAAAATAGTTTAACTGTTAATAGAAAAAGAAAACGGTCTGCTTACATATTTAACACAATTACAGGAAATCTTCTGCCGTCAGAGTGCATTCGTCCAGCAGACCTAGGTGATAACATTATATATGATGCATATGATATCTCTAAAAAAATCATACAAGAAAAGAAAGGTTTATAGGAAGTAAGATTTAAACTTAATTGTATAGGGAGATAACAATGAATTTAGCTTGACCTTGCAAATATTTCTCGGTGTCTTGCTTAGCAGACAGAAAGAATTAACTTCACACAGGATTATTTACCGTAACAGGTTACAAATAAGACTAAACTACCAATTATACCTTATTTTAATGGAACAGAGACTTTTATAAAATATATCAAGGTGCAGGCTTAAAAGTTAACATTTATGGCGTTGCACGTCTGGTTGAACAGTCATCCACACTAACTCCCCCTTGCGACAGCATGATCGCTCGTTGAAAAGATACAAGAGATATAAATGACTTCAGCATTCCGCTTCACTCAACAAAGAAATTTGAATCATGTTATGCATATGTAGCACCTGTTTTAATAAATAAATATAGAACACTATTTGACGAGACTAATAATAAAAATATATTTAGGCTTTTATGATGTATTAATAAGGGAGCTGTTCTAGATGTTTATTGTATTATGTATATAATCATATATTTTGTATTTTATATTTATTATTTTTATGTATTGCTAAAGGTGGAATCTAAAATCAGCAGTGCCGAATCCTATCCCTTTTGGTATAAAACCGATAAAGTGATTTGAATTTGAATTTGCATAGCAGCTGCAATAAACTGACTTCCGTTGTCTGAAATAACCTTGCGTGGTATTCCATAACATAAAAACACTTTACTATAAGCACTTGAGCACAGGTTCACTTGAAGCTTCTTTCAGTGGGAATAACTTAATCCACTAGTGCAGGTGTCAACTATAATCAATATCCAGTGGTCATTGTTATCAGCTTCTGAAAGTGGGCTGAATAAATTGACAGAAGTAACTTCAAAGCGTTGATTAGGTGCTGGTGTTTGTAGAAGTCCTACGGGTTTTAGATTTAACGATATATAACGTTGGCATTCAACACATCCTGTTATATAATGTCACATAGCGACGCATACCAGACCAATAGTAATGGGAGGATATTCGTGAGGCGGTACAGTCTACTCCGTAGTGTCCGGTGGTAGGCGCATCGTGATACTCTTCTAACACGCGTTTTCGTCCTCATTCTGGCACAACCATCTGCGCTTCGTCAGAATCTTCCTCTGGGACATATCGGTATAGAATGCCACTAGATGCCAGTAGATATCCACGGTCTAAATATTTGATGAAATTATCGGTTCTAGTAGCATCTTCAAATGAATTTATAATTTTCTGCACATCTGGGTCATATAGTTGTTCACTATGTATATCAGCAGCACTGTGGAGAGGTAGTTCTACAGATACAACACCTAGTCCACATAAATTTACTGTTTTGTCGGTACACGACGGTCGCAATAGTGCATGGCAACGACGTTTGTTTTTCATGGTGTATAGGCGATCTCCAGGTCGTAAAATTGAAGTTTTAAAGCTCATCGGGATAGCCTGCCCGTCGGCGATTTCAATGTCATCAACCAGCATAATGGTTGGTGGTCCGAAGCTACGTTTATTCTAGCTCCTTGGAGGTAACCTCAGTATTTTTCTAAAGCCCATACGACATTATTACATGTGATTTTCCAATGCTCCACCCGAAGGTACTACACTGGCCAGGAAGCGAGTTTTTGTTACCTGGAAAATTTTGAATTTTGCCGAACCCTTGCTGTTCCAAGCAAGGTAGGGATCTTTTAACGTGCGTGACAACACTCACACACGGGACCTCCATTTTACCTCTCATCTGAACGAGGGTGTATTTTTGTTTTTTCAAGCGGACCGTGTCGGGATTCGAACCCGGGACCTTGGGCGTAGTAGTCACACACAAGCCCATACGACAGCAATAGTTTCACGTTCTGTCGTCGAATAATTTTCTTCGGCAGAAGTAAGTAGTCTACTAGCATATTCTACAGGCCTTTCGTTGTGTCCCTCCCTCTGGAGTAATACTGCTCCGAACACGTAACTTCTGGAGTTGGTTCTGAGAGTTTACGGAAGCGTTTCGTCTACTTGTAATATAGGCACAGTCATTAAAAATAGTTTAAGCTGCTGGAAAGATTTTTCTTGTGCTTCACCCCAATTCCACGAAACTGATTGTTTTTGTCTAGTGAGTTCGGTTAGTGGTTTGGCAACTTCTGCGAACTTGGGTACATATTGGCGATACCACGAACACATCTGTATAAACGATTTTACTTGCTTCACTTTTTTTCGGTGATGACATATTTATAATGCTAGCAATTTTATCTGCATTCATCCAGCAAGCCTAAGTGATAACATTATACCTGACCCATATGATATCTCTAAAAAAATCATATAAGAAAAGAAAGGTTTATAGGAAGTAAGGTTAAACTTAATTGTATAGGGGATAACAATCAATTTAGATTGACCTTGTAAATATTTCTCGGTGTCTTGCTTAGCAGACAGAAGAATTAACTTCACACAGGATTATTTATTGTGCAAGGTTACAAATAAAACTAAACTACCAATTATACCTTATTTTAATGGAACAGGGACTCTTATTAAATATATCAAGGTGTGGGCTTAAAAAGTTAACGTTTATGGCGTGCGCATCTGGTTGATGAACGTTCATCTACACTGAATCCCCCTTGCGGCGGCGTGATAGCTCGTTGAAGAGATGTTTCTCGGGCTTGTTCGGATATGTCGAATCCTTAGCAATAGAATATGGTGGTTGCATAGCAACGGTGCGTGCGTTACAATTGCTGTAATCATTACTAATAACAGCTGTCACCATATTGTATTCTCATGGTCTGGAGCAAGATGGAATGCATTTCATATACCAAAACAAAAATCTTATAAAGGAAAAAAATAGACCCAAACTCCTTGCTGGTGAAGTCATCGCCCACTGTAGTGAATTTAATAACTGGAATGACGTTTTGTATCTCGTTATACATAAGGCTATAGTTAGCAACACTTCAAATTCCTACACAGTACAGACAAGATAGGAACGATAATTTTAACGCTTTAGTATTTCTTAGCTGTTCCATTTTCAAAGTCCAATATTATGGATGTGATGCACTACAAAATAAAAACCTTGCACTAGTCTTCAAATGCATTATTTGTATAGCCTGAGGCCATCTTTTGACCACAATAATCTCATTCACGGAAAATTATCACAGTAATCATTTTTATTCGCCGTAAAACTTTCCTTATAAATAAAAGGGTAGAGGTAATCACCCATCCGAAAGGATCGTATTTTCCAGTCGAAACATCATCGGCAGATAATAGAAAACTAACAAAACGAATGGCCTCGATAAACATGAAAAAGTCGATGAATAGTGTTTGCTTGTATACCGGCCGTGCCTTTTTCAAAACAACGCCTGTTCGACCAGCTATGCGCATCTGCAATAAACCTTATATAATTATATAGTAGTGTATAGTTGGTGGTTTACATTCCATATGAAACCATAGAAATTTACTATTTCGAAATATGTTCGTCAACAACCTTGTAGAAAACCCGTCACAACATTGTAGCTTCTTGAGGAAAACAAATGCTTTGATAATCAAACATCATTCAATATACCTTTTGAAGAAATGCCTATATTTAACCTTTCAGAGACACCTCACAATCTTTGAGGGCAAATGTTTTGACACATAAAACACTTTTTAAACTTATTTAAGCAAACACATATTGCAAGAATTTTTAACCTTTGATAACCAAAATAAATTTCCATACTTGCAAATAATAAAACCCTAGGTTTGGCACGTTATCAAAATAGAATAGACCCAAAATATTTAACTTTTTAATAAAATTCTACAGGATGTTAGACAAATGTTCATTTAAAGAAAGGTAGACAAAGTTGCTAGTAAATATACAAAATAATCGTGGAAAGAATACAAGATATGAAATTCAAATTAAGTACGGGTAAAATGATTTAAATACAAGGACTGAACCTGACATGTTTATGGGTTCTCTTTTGTAGTACAGTCCATGTACAATCAAGATAGTGTGAAATGAATATTATTGCTGGAAAATGGATGTTGTTACTGAATGATGACATAAATCGTGTAGTATTAGTTGTTTACTATAAAGTTCCATATTATTTAACCAAATTATGCCATTAGCTGTATATTATTGATTGCATATTATTTTATTATATTATGACGTTAATACACAGTAAACTAGAACATTGCATCGTCATTTAATAGTGTTTGAAGAAAAAGTTATTTGATATAATCCTATGATGTTTAAATTTAGGAACTTTCTAGTAGTGATGTAACTGGCCAGTTTGCTTGTAGGCTTTTGTAGAACAGTAGGTTCTTTTTTTGGAAAATTGTGATAATTAATTGATCGTTTGTTGATATTGGAAATATTCTATGTACAATATAGGTTTAGTATCATTGCTGTGTGGATTTTTTTTTGCAAGACACAACCCAATAACCTCAGTGGTAGCAGCTGGGAATGAATCCACGTAGAGTTTTTAACTGATCTTTATTGAGGTTTCGATCCATGACTTAGAATCATTATCAAACTAACAATGTTTTTATATTTGACATTTGTTACATAGTTCGAAGACAATTTTGATTTATCAAGGATCAAAATTAAATTAAATGATCCATATCAAATATTTGAACTGTTGATAATCAAAGTTGCCTTCAATTTATGTAACAAATATCAAATTTAAGAATATTATTTTGACAAGGATACAATTAAAAACTTTGTGGTTTCATTCCCAAAAAAGAGGAAGAATACATAACCAACTACAACAAAAAAAGGAGTATTGACTACAGTGACCCATTTTGGGTTAAGTGGAAAAGCAGTGTGGGTCTTCTCGCTTGCTGAACTTTGCCCTTTTATCATTCTGTAGTCTATATTATTTTCTATTTTCTGGTAAATAAATGCATTTATTATTATTATTTTTAAAAAGAAAAAGAACTCGCTGTAGCGGTTGATAATATGTAGAATATTGTTCTTGAGAAGGGGTGTAATGCGAGCGTTACCTTAGTCCTAAGATAGCAAAAGTACATTTATTACTTTAGAATCGATAGAATGAATATGGACCAATAGGAAAATTGATTTTATACCCAATTGTGGAAAGCAGTTAAAATATTTTTTAGAAATAAATTCATTTAAAGAAAAATCGTTTTAATATATATTATTTAAAGGTGGGAAATCATTCCACGAAGAATTATTAATAAGTGTAAATGGAAGTAGATCTAGACACGGGTCGTCATTTGAAACCGCCGATATGCTTAAACATATAAACATCAGTTTACATAAGCACGATGTTAACATTAGAACCACAAATTGCTTCATAAAGTGATGATATGATTAACAACAGTAAGAACGCCAAGAAATAATTAAAATGCAGAATAAACCTATGAAATATTTCATATTAATTAGGACAATGCGTTGTTACAAAATTTCTGCAAGAAATGTGCGAATCTGCAAGCATCATTTAAAATCCAAGAACGTCAACGACAAATGATGTCACAAACAGAGGGCATGTGCCATTAGAAAGGGGAGAAGAATAATAAAGGCAGCTTAGAATGAACTACAAGCAGTCAACTACATACTTAGACAAAAAGTACGATACTTAAGGTCAAGGCAACGCAAATAAGTGAGCGTCTGCGTGCAGTAAACAAGGGTTGTTTCACATACAAACAGTATTATGGAATTACACTAGTGCCGACCTGTCAAAATGACAGTTTCAAACTAAAAACAAAGGGTGATAGAATAACATGAGCCCCCAACGAAATGTTATTTGGATTTTATTTTTATTTTATTTTATTTTTGTTACAACTACTTTACAGGTAAAATCCAATTACAAAAAGGAAATGGTCTTAATAATAACAGAGAGAGAAAACATGCAAGAAAGAATAGTAATCATAACACACAAAAACAGAACGACAGTTTTAAACAGCATTTCATTTGTTTAATATTATCCAATGAAGTTGTTCAAGAAGTAAGATAAAGTAACCTAAAAAACTAGAATGATACATTAAAAATGCTGGTGTTGGTTACGGTAATCTGTGCGAACAAGAGAAAAGTAAAGTACAGTAAACAAAGGAACAGTAAGCCCTCACCGGTACTGCAACAGAAAAGGGGCAAATTTAAAGAAAAAATATCGTTCTAGCTAAAAAATTTGTAGAGCGGGATGAATTACACAAAGAAAAATAGGAAACCTCAAGAAGTGAATTTATTTACAAAACTATAATTTAAAAACAAGTTTCAAAAATAAAAGGAAACCAGGCTACTATGAAAATAATATTTTTGCAAAAATCAAGGATTTATAATACAAAAATTTTCACAAAATACAGAACTTCGGCTATAGCGCTCTTGGATGTAGCGAACCCTTGCTTATAACAAACAAAATATAAAGTCCCGGCAAATTATTCATAAGAAACATGCTAAAAATTATCGCTTATAGCGATCTTGTATATAACGAACCTTCGGATATAACAGACTAAACAGAAATCGATTTTTGTGATAGTAATAAATTGTCTATAGCGAACGTTTACTAGTTATTCATTTTTCTGGGAAACTAACTGTTGAATTTATAATGTTTGGAGTACTTGATTTCGTTTGTATAGGTATTGTTAAATCTCAGGTGGCACCAGACTGACCACTGCTGTGCATCAGCAGTGGTTGTATGGGGAAGTACCACGCATTAGTGAATTAGTCTCTGCTGTTTTTTCATCACTTCTAAATTACTACAACATACAACATGGGTGATTTTAAACCTAAAAGGCAATCATTTAGCTTACAGTCTAAGTGTGATATAATTCGCCAATTGCACAACTGAAAAAAGCAATCGGACATTTGCCGTGAGCGAAATCTTAGCAAATCAATGGTAGGTACGATCTGGAAGAATCGTGATGGACTTCTTAAAGCATTTGAATGTGTTAACTCAATGGTTAAAAAAAATAGAAAATCTAAGCATGATGATGTGGACAAAGCTTTACTAAAGTGGTTTTCACAACAGCACTTAAATAACATCACAATTAATGGAGCCATCCTCAAAACCAAGGCCGAGGAATTTGGCAAAAAATTTCAAGACGAATTTATTTGTACTGAAGGATGGATTGAAAAATGGAAAGGTCGTGATAACATTTGCAGTGGTAAAATTGTAGGTGAATCAGCAGCTGTCGATAACAGTGTAGTAGATAACTGCTTATTAACGGTATGGCCAACAATCAAACAGCAGTATATTACATTTTTAATGCGGACGAAACTTGGGATGCAGAGCTACACAAGATAAAACGTAAAATTGTGTTATTAATTGATAACTGCCCCGCACACCCGAAAATTCAAACTGGTCTTCATGCCACCAAACATCAGTTACATGCCACAGCCTATAGATCAGAGTATAATAAAAACCGTCAAAAGTTATTACCATCAATCACTTTTAATAAAAGTGGTGCAATGTGTAGATTCCGCAACATCTTGTTCCATAACTTTATTGGATGCAATAAATTTAATTTATCGGTCTTGGAAGAAAGTAACCATTCAAACAATAAAGAACTGTTACAAACACGCAGGGTTTTATAGAACTGGGATTGATGATGATGTAGAGTATGATACGGATGATGACCTCCTTTTAACCGATTGGCTACAAAGACAAACAACTTACGATGAAGCTGTCAAGAATTAGGTATTACGGAAGATTATGTAACTGTAGATGACAATCTTTTGGTTTCTGATTTCCTAACTGATGATGAAATTGTTTCAATTGTGTTAAATGCGGGCAATATAAGTGAACCTGATAGTGACGATAATCAAAACGCACGAGATGTGATGGCTATAGCTATAACCACGTTCACTGCACTTGAAAAACTAATGGAAGTCCGATCGTTTGTGCAATCTCGAGGAGCGTCGCAAAAGGTTTTAGATAGCTTAGCATAATTGGAAACATTCGTGGAAAAAACATGCGCTATAAGTACTTTTGTCCAAAAGAAAATGACTGACTACCTTTTTAAAACAATACGTGAAGAATATGAAATTGTACAAAACATATAGTCATATAATAGTATGTAGGTACGTATGTATGTATGTACATATATGTATTTCGTTTTTAAATATAGTGTGCCTTCCCTGTTTATTCATTTTTGGCAGTGTTTGACTTTTAGATCGGTTGTATGCTTATAACGAATTTCGCTTATTACAAACCATTTTTCGCGGTCCCTTCAAGTTTGTTATAACCGAATTTCACTGTAATAAATTCAGTCCTGATAATTTTACAAATTATCCTGAAAAATTTTCACAGTACAAAAAAATTGAACCAACAATAATTATATTCCTGATATTTTACAAATTATCCAGACAGATTTTCACAGTGTCAAAAAAATTAAAGCAAAATAATTATTACTTTCCTAAATTCCCTGTAAGGTAATTTAAATGGTAGCGTCTCACATGCACATTAAACAGGAAAAGACAATTTAAACAACATCTAGCATAGGCTACTTTCAGTCCTGTGATATATACAATTATTAATTCAAAATAGTTTAACTGTTAATAGGAAAAGAAAACGGTCTAGTTACATATTTATTGCAATTACAGAAATCTTCTGCCATCAGAATGCATTCATCCAACAAGCCTAGGTGATAACATTATACCTGACCCATATGATATCTCTAAAAAATCTATATAAGAAAAATTTTTATAGGTAGCAAGGGTTAAACTTAATTGCTATAATCCTTACTAAAAACAGCTGTCCCCGTATTGTATTCTGACGATCTGAGCGAGATGGAATTCATTTCCAATACCAAAACAAAATCTTACAAAGGAAAAAAATCAACCCAAACTCATTGCTGGTGAAGTCATCGACTGCTGTAGTGAATTTAACAACGGGAATGACATTTTGTATCTCCTTATACATAAGGTTACAGCTAGCAACATGTCAAATTCCGACACAGTACAGACAAGATTGTAAGGATAATTTTAATGCTTTAGTATTTCTTAGCTGTTCCATTTTCAAAGTCCAATATTAAGGATGTGATTTGCTTCCAGGATAAACAAGACTAGTTATCCTAACTATAACTAAAATGAATGCCTTGCGAATGTCATTTTAATTGTAGATTGAGGATTTACTAGCCATATAGGATTTACACAGCATAGTTATTAAAACAAAGTACGTTTCTTGAAAGCAAAAAACGGCCACAAAATAAAAACCTTGCACTAGTCTTCAAATGCATTATTTGTATAGCCTGAGGCCATCTTTTGAACGCAATAATCTCATTCGCAAAAAATTAACACAGTAATCATTTCATTCGCCGTAAAACGTTCCTTCTAACTAAAAGGGTAGAGGTAATCACCCATCTGAAAGGATCGTATTTTCCCGTCAAAACATCATCGGAAGATAATAGAAAACTAACAAAGCGAATGGCCTTGATAAACATGGAAAATTCGACAAATAGTATCTGCTTGTAAACCGACTGTGACATTTTCAAAACGTCTGTTTGACCAGCTGTGCACATCTGCAAATAACCTTGTATAATTATATAGTAGTGTATAATTGATGGCCTACATCCCATGTGAGAAATTTTGCTATTTCGAAATATGTTCGTAAACAACTTTGTAGAAAACACATCACAACATTGTAACTTCTTCGGGAAAACAATTGCTTTGATAATCAAACATCGTTCAATATACCTTTTGAAGAAATGCATATATTTAATCTTTCAGAAACACCTCATAATCTTTGTGAACAAATGTTTTGACTAATAAAACACTTTAAATTTATTTAAGCAAACACATATTGCAAGAATTTTTAACCTTTGATAACCAAAATAAATTTCCATACTTGGTAATAATAAAACCCTAGGTTTGGCACGTTATCAAAATAGAATAGACTCAAAATATTTAACTTTTTAGCTGAATATTTAATAAAATTCTACAGGATGTTAGACAAATGTTCATTTAAAGAAAGGTAGACAAAGCTGCTACTAAACATGCAAAATAATCGTGGAAAGAATACAAGATATGAAATTCAAATTAAGTACGGGTAAAATGATTTAGATACAAGGACTGAATGTAACATGTTTATGGGTTTCTTTTTGTAGTACAGTCCATGTACAAACAGGACAGTGTGAAATGAATATTATTGCTTGAAAATGATGACATGAATTGTGTAGTATTGGCTGTTTACTATAAAATTTCATATTATTTTACCGAGTTACGCTATTAGTTGTACATTATTGATTGCATATTAATTTATTATATTATGACGTTAATACACAGTAAACGAGAACATTGCATCGTCATTTAATAGTGGTTGAAGAAAAACTTATTTGATATAATCCTACGATGTTTAAATTTTTGGAACTTTCCAGTAGTGGTGTAAATGGCCAGTTTGCTTGTAGACGTTTGTAGAAAAGTAGGTTCCTTTTTTTTTTTTGGAAAATTGTGATAATTAATTAATTGATCGTTTGTTGATATTGGAAATATTCTATGTACAATATAGGTTTAGTATCATTGCTGTGTGGAGTTTTTCTTGCAAGACACAACCCAATAACCTCAGTGGTAGCAGCTGGGAAAAGTTTTCTTTTAATTATAATGCATAATTTATTAATAAACACAAGAGGTAAGAAAAAGTAATGCAAAGGGAACCTATCAGGAAAAACCAGTTTTGAGTATGGGAGTGGGGGTCGCAAGGAAGATTTGTTTAGACAATTAGTGATTTCGTACTCTCTCGATTTTGACTACAAACAGGAAATGATAGCCTTTCAAATGAGTAGTTTATTGCAGTTTTTTGTTATTTGTCCCATAGTTGTATTTTTTTTCTTAGAACCCTTTCACACCACTGTGCTCTTCCTCTCCCGTCATTTGTCTTTTTATGTATATTTTGGGGCACCTGGAATTTATAGAAGGTATACATGTGAATATGTTCCTGTCTTATATATGAAAGCAAAAACTAAGAGACCAATACCAGCATAAGGAGCACTCAACCTGTTTAATATTGCTATTAATTTTAGTAGAGTTTGCACGGAACTTTATATTTTATAATTGCTGCCGTTGCAAAAATAAATACTTTAACCTATGTCGCTGTATACTAGAAGAACGTCTAAATGATGCATTTTTGTCTGTATTATTCAAAATTTGTTTATTTTAATATTTTGTTTGAATGTAAACCAATCAAAATTTATTAAAGAATCTCTCGTTGCAACATTGAATTCAAATTTTTCACTAGAAAGCATTTCATCGAAATAGTTTTTATATTGAAATAGTGTGCAATTGCTGCATTTGAATATTTCTATTTCGATATAACATTCAATGTCAATTGCTATTTTACTTATCACAAACATGTGTATGTGACTGAAATTAAAAATTAATCATTGCATTATTAATAATTTAGGTTATTCATATCGTCATCAGCATTTTAATGCATTATTTTTTGAAGATTACAGGCGAATGGAGAGGCACATTAGCTGGTGGATGTGTAAACCATCCAGTTACGTATAAAAACAACCCCAGATATCGACTAGATGTTGGAGGCACAAACGAAAGCAATAAAATATTTATAGAATTAAAAGGACCTAAGCAGTATCAAATCGGTTTTGATGTTACTATTAGTAGTACTAATAATCCAGATATAACGGCACCATTTAGAACTGTCTCTTCGGGACCTTACAGGTTTGTATTTTTATGGTTACTTAATTCAAAATAGTTTTTGGTTTTTATACTTCAAATCCAATATATTTGAACAATTTTTGCAATTATTAAGTTTAAATTTAAGTTTAAGTAACTATCTCTATGTTATATACGTAATGCATCAAAAGGCACTAGGTAATAAAAATGATACTGACAGTACTGGTTTCGACTGTACTTAGATTAATCACAGTAAATTGCACTGCAATTGTATTTTGTAAGCTTGCGTGTTACTTAAGTACACATTCGGGTATAGAAATAAAAATATATAATTTCAGTTAGTTCAATGAGCTTTAATCAAAGAAAGCACCTTGAAAGATTATAGAAGCTCGGGTGGTTTACATTTAGTAACATGACTATTTCAAAATTAGGAACAAATAAATTCATCAAAAAGCACCTAGTGCTTTTTTACACAATCACTAATAAAAAGTGGGGAGATTGCCGCTCACAATAATATTTGTAAAAATCCAAATGAGGTTTAAGATACCACAGAATCATAAAACATAAAATTAACGTGTTCACATGTACTGATGACATTAAGAGACAAGAGGCTATTTACCGCGAGTAACCTGCTTACTAATAGTAAGCCAATAGTAAAATATTACTATTTCCGCTACGAATAGTAAGTGTAGCGATTTGAGGGGAAGAGTAATGACTTTTAACATACTCAAACATACTGAACTCGCCAACATCAGTTACTATTGTGTTAGTAAATGACTTGCGACATTCCATTTAAGGTTAGAGGTTTGTTTACACAGATAACCTATCTCGTGTCTGTGTTTGTTTAACAGCCAATCAATTTTTCGTGATTTACCAATGGTGAGATATTAAAACGAATAGTTGTTTGAGTGGGGGTCGAAAAGGAATAAATTGTAGTTACTATTATCCTCCACTCCAGGAGAAACCCAATCTACAATTAGTAACTCGCAGCAAATAGCCTAAAGTATCAAATGAATGGATCAGAGCAGCGTGTGGAGTGCAAGTGACCCTTGAGGAATTGAGTGAGCAAGTCATACTTAGGTGGTTTGGAAATGTGCAAAGAATGAGTGAGGATAGACTTACCAAGTGCACATATGCAAGTAGGATGAATGGTAGAGTTGCAAGGAGTAGACTGCGTAAAAGATGGTTGCATGTAGTAGAAGAAAGAACGGCAGGTGAAAAGTCCGAGGAATAAAAGAGCATGCCAAAAGCAATGTACGAATGTTGCAGAGGCAAAGGAAATGTGTAAGACCCGGGGAGCGTGGAGAAAGATTGTGAATGGTGGTGAGAATAAAAGTAGTGTAGTAGTCTAGAGCTTATTACGCTCAACCCTCTCCCCCAGGCAAGGAAATAAAGTTTTAAAACACTTACCCTGACGTTTAACTGAGTATTGATGTCTTCAGGGACGGGTCTCTCTGCTACCTGGCCTGTTGTAGATCTCTGGTTCTGCTGGTAGGGCTTCGCTGACAATGCAGTAGTGATAGAGGTAAAAGGGTGTGGATGGAAACGCACTCATGCCAGCACTACCCGGTAAACGGTACGATAATCATTGGAAGTCGGTACGGTAATTCGTCAAACTACGTTTTGACCCACTTCTGCTTGTGTTCATGGGATGAACTTCTTCTCACAACAAAACCTTACATCAGTGCTAACGATTGCAAAGATAAGCAAATGACGTCAAGACCCGTGTGAATGCTAATAATTCTGGGGTTTCACTTCGTCGACAAAAATTGCAGTATTTTTGTGAGGATTTTTCCTAATTCTAAAAAAAGTTCCTAACTTTAAATTAATAAACCTAATTTTTAACTTTACAATAAAGCATATCAAGCTATACCCAGCATATTCCATCAAAAAGAGGTGCTAGGTTTGATTACACCGAAAGGGAATACCGTGTTTGGTGATTGATTGATTGAATGAATGAATATTCATGGTTTACTTTATCTGTTAAAGGGTTAAGAATATTCAGAAAACACCAGTTTTCCAATTTATCACCCTTCAAACATCTCCTTTAACTCAACACAACACACAATTCCAAATTAATGGAGGGATGTGTTCTCCAGTGTGTAACCGCTTTAATCGGTCGTAATAACGTTAATTCCACAAACATGTGAATTGAAAGTACTCTGCCCGTGTAAGTGTGAGCTAAAAATAAGTTGCATACTGTGGGGTAAACCCAATCACATAATCTTGAACTAAAAGTTATGTTTCTCTTCAACTTTCTGCCTCCGTACTACTCGCTTGCAGATAATTAATTTAATTCTTTTTCCATTGAGGTCTAACTACATGTCATTTCTCTCGCTGTAAAATCCTATTAATTGTGGTCAACATCCGGTAATACAATGTATCAAGTTTAATTTATGCTTACTAAAAATATTATTGTTCTGTTAAGTCACGTACTTGTGCAATTGGCTTTGAACATTTATACATGTTTCAGGTATGATTCTGCATTTGTCATGTATTCATTTATTTCATTAATGTATACTTTGTGGTTTTGCTTATTGCATGCGTATTGTATGATTTATAAAATCTTTTATTTCAGTGGTTTTTAAGGTCACGACATTTATTCTACTTAATGACTAACACGCTGTCTTAGTATTGGTTTAATTATATGGCACTAGTTGAAATTATATTTTCGGAAAACAATAGAATTAGAATATCATGTTTAATTAAAATTTATTATTTGCGAAATCTGCTATACAAGGTACGTCCATTTTAAAAAACTTCTTTCGGTATCTATCCTATAGCTAGTGTAACGCAACAAACTACAAATAATGGCAGTTATATTTTGTATGGATTTGTTTCCAATAATTTAATTTATTTACAGATCTGGTTATGTTATTTTGGAGCTGGAAAATATTCCAACAGGTGTTTTACATATTGTTCCATCGACATTTTCACCCAATCAAGATGGTCCCTTTATTTTAACTGTTAAATCAACATCACCTATACAGCTATGCAGGGAACGCTAATTGTGATAATAATTTTAAGCTTAAATTACGTTATTTAATTTGTATATTTAAATAATTTTATTAAAAGGTATATTGTATTTATTTAAGAGAATTGTTTTATATTTACAGTAATTAGAAATATGAAGTTATATGTTATTTTTTATTTACATTACTAATTGCCAAAGCAGACTATTAACCCTGGGTTTCGAAGAAGCAATTGCAAAGGAACGTGGGTTTTTAGTTCATTGTATACCTTACATGTGATTTTCCAATGCTCCACCTGCAGGTACTACATTGGCCAGGAAGCGAGTTTTTTTTTTACCTGGAAAATTTGGAATTTTGTTGAACCCTTGCTGTTCCAAGCAAGGTAGGGATCTTTAACGTGCATGATAACACTCACACACGGGACCTCCATTTTACCTTTCATCCGAACGAGGATGTATTTTTGTGAAAAATGCTCGCCGTGTCGGGATTCGAACCCGGGACCTTGGGCGTAATAATCACACACATACCACTACACCACGGAGCCACCAATGTTCATTGTATACCAATGGGTAAGGAATATTTGTGAAATGTATATAGAGGATTTGTTTGACAGAATGTAAGGTATTTGCATCAACAACATAATGCGTATGAGCTCCCTGGCTCAATAAAACATCACTGGATATCTTTTAAGACTGGGGAAATTCTCTCCTCATTCTTCTGGCACAATCTTATATAGGCCAACTCTTTTTTAAAAAAATTCTGGAAGTAGTGTTGGTTTTAAAAAAAATCAAAGAAGATAATGACATAAAAATCAAAATTGTGAATTTAATTTTTAACATTTTGGAATTTGTTTATAGCTGAATTAAATAAAATATTGTTGTAATTTTTTTACCATCATCTTCAGAATGCTTTCTTGGTATGGAATGCACCAAAAAATTAATTGTTTTGTTGACTTTTCCTATCTATGATTGTGCCAGAAGTATTTTCCATAAGCGCAGTGTGGATTTAAACCAGTCGGTATGCGGGAACATTCCCAACAGTTCACCAAGTTTTACGAAGATGTCGCTAGGCTATTTTTATGAAAGTGGGTGTATGTATAGCAATTAGACGTGACTGCAACAAGCATTTTCTGCATCCGTAAATGTAAAAAGGGAAACGATGATCGTCGGTAAGTGCATTAAACCAATGCAATAGTGTTTAAAGCTCATTGGATAGGCAATCTAACAGATTGCTGATATACTGTTCAACTCCACGTGGACCGAGTATAATAAGACAACTGGTATTTAGTGTACGTACCGCTATTGTTTGTTTTTAGATATGCACAACAGCAATCTCAATATGAATTGAATTTTATAGTTTTAATAATTAGTTAATAACTTCACAAAGCGTTATTTAGGCTTTATTGTTATTATAAATTAAAAACCTTGAAGGTACTTAGGTATAAATTAAAATTATAGGCTTGCTTGTCGATGCTTGTTTTATGGTTTATAAAAGCCTTTCGTAGCAACTCACCGCATTCAGGAACCTTCCAGAAGAGCTTATTTAATCAATATCTTACACCAATATAAATTGATAGTTACGCTTTCAATTTTCGTTGAATAATATATATTCGTGGTAATGAATTTATTCGTTTCTGATATTTTGAACACATTTATACCAGGTGTAACAAAATATGTGTAAAACATTTCAGGGGGTGATTCTTCATCGTAAAAGAGATAGGGGTCTTTCATATAAAGAAACTTCATTCGAGCATCCCTTGTTAAGATACAGCCCCTTAAAGGGGGTACATAAAATTTGTTTTTCTTTTTTTTTTACAAACACTAAAAAAGTTACAAAATTGAAATTAAGGTGATATTTTTACTATCAAAAATACACTTACTCAGTAATTTATTTGGTTTACCCCATGGTTGTAAGGGGCGGTAAACGCAACCCCTAAAATTTATTTCCAATGTAACTTTTTGTCTTATTATTTGTTTGCCATTTAAAAATTTATTTCCAATAGCTTATTTCATTCTAAACAAAAAATGTCTCCTGAATTTTTTGCCCAAAATTAACCAGTTCACAGAAAAAAATTATTTTACAAACAACTACAGAGATACATTGTCATAAGACGAAAATGCGAAACTCATTTATCTAGTAGGCCGCTATTAGTGATAGTGACAATTAAATTGTTATCATGCTGAGTAACTAAATAAAGCGCCAGGGATAGATGATATACCCGCAGAATTAGTAAAATATGCAAGTCAGAAAACTCTAGACAGATTATATAAACTGGTAAAAGTAATATATGACACAGATGAGGTCCCAATAGATTTTGAAAAAAATATTATCCTAATCCCAAAAAAGTCAGGAGTTGATAGGTGTGAGAATTTTAGAACGGTTAGTTTAACTTCCCACGCTTCCAAAATATTAACAATAATAATTAAAAATAGAGTAGAAGTTTTGACTGAGAATTATTTAGACGAAGACCAATATGGTTTTCGTAAAGACAGAGGCACTAGAGAACTGATACTAATGATTAAGGTAATTATCGAAAAAAGGTTACAAAAAACAAAAAGACTCATTTGTAGATTCAGTAAAAGCATTTGATAGGGTTAATTAGATTGTTATGTTCAGGGTGTTGCGAAAAATAGGAATCTCTCATAGGGACAGAAATATTATTTACAGTATATATAAAAATCAAAGTGTAGTAATTAGATTTGATGAAATAGAAAAGAAAGCTAAGATTAGAAATGATGTTAGACAGGGCTGTATACTATCTCCCTTGATTTTTAATGTTTATATTGAGGAAGCTTTAAACTTAGCTAGAGAGAGAAAACAGATAGGTATTAGTGTACCGCGACAGAAAATAGACATGTTATGTTTTGCAGATGATATAGCCATTATAGCAGAGTCTAGAAAAGAGTTAGGAGAGTTTTTAAATATTTTAGATGAGATAGTACAAAGTAACTATAGTATGAGAATTAACTCAGGAAAGACAAAGATAATGACAAGTGAGTTACGGCCTAGTTCTAAACCAAAATTAAAAATAAATAATACCGAGTTAGAGGAGGTAGACGAAGTTTGCTATTTAGGTAGTATAATTACAAAGGACGGACGTAGCAGAAGGGATATAGTAGCTAAAATAGCTCAAGCTAGAAAAATGTTTTTAAAAAAGAAAGACTTATTAATAGCTAGTAGTATTAGTTTAGATAATAGAAAAAGTTTCTTAAAGTCGTACGTATGGAGCGTTCTATTATACGGTAGTGAGACTTGGACAATTAAAGAGGTAGATAAGAAAAAGATAGAAGCTTTTAAAACTTAGTGTTATAAAAGAATCTTAAAGATTAGTTGGACAGATAGAGTAACAAATGAGGAAATTTATAGAAGGATAGGTGAGGAACCCTTTATGTGGAAACAATTAAAGGTCAGGAAAGATAGAATGATAGGGCACCAATTAAGGCACGAGGGACTAGGGTCTTAGATTATAGACTATCAAATAAAAATAGAGTAGGAAGACCTAGACAAAGCTATATCAGTCAAATTATTAGAGATTTAGGTTGTGAAGGGTATGTAGACCTTTATAGACTAGCTCAGAATAGAAAAGAATTTAGAGTTGCATCAAACCGGCCCTAAGTAAGTTCGAAAATAAAACAAAACGAAAATAAATAAAGAAATAAAAATCAGTTAAGTAAATGTCACCATGACAGAATTTACAATTAGTTAGCGGTCTGGCATGTTGGTGCGATTCATTGCTTAAGCCTTACCATAACATATAATTTAACACTTTTCCTTTTTGAAGAGGATAACCAAGTAATATTTTATTTCCTTATAAATGGGAATCATGTAAACATGTTAGAGTTCTTTAACAACCATCAGGTTGCTAATATCTATGTAGAGCCAAGTAGATAAAAAAAAGATAGAACTGTATAGGAAGACCTAGACCAAGCTATATTAGTCAAATTATTAGAAATTTAGGTTGTGAAGGGTATGTAGAACTTTTTAGAACAGAATAGAAAAGGAGTTTGAGCTGCGTCAAATCGACCTTAAGTATGGTCGAAAACAAAATGATAATGATGCTGTAGCAATGGACCATTCTATTTATAATTGGAAATTGAAAACTGATAAGATTTTAGCTAATCAGAGCTCGTCTATTTTCAACCAATCCAACAATCCAAAGACCTCATTATAAATAATTCCATTATTAGGTATATATAAGTATAGTTGAACCTATATTCTCAAAAATCAACAGAAACATTAGCAAGTTTCAAATACATAAATTAAATACAAATTATCACATCCAAAGGCATACACAGAATAACAAAGTACACTGATATTATCAACAATTTCAATATAATACACTCGTGTATGATTTCTATTTTGCACATAATCATTCTATATAACCATACCTGTTTCCACACCACCTTTCGCTAAAATACATGGTTTGAATGTGTTTATACTAACATCCACTATAATAGCCTAAATTAATTGAATCGGCGATCTCCAATCTTCTAAATAATTGCGTGAATGATCGTCTCACACCCATATCTTCTAGATACCGTGTTTGGTGACAAATAAGTATTTCCAATTTCGGATATCTCAGGAAATGGTTGGTTAAAGCATATGTCTTGGGTAGCGAAAATAAAAAAGTTTTAAAGATGGAGTTAAATATAGATGGGCAAAAATTAGAAATTTGGGTCTTTAAAAGATGTAACTTTGTAGGGAGTGGTCCTATTTAAAATCCCTAGAAAATCTAATATTAGTTGATACCAAACAAGATATAGTTATCTTTAAAAAGTGACTACCCCGCGGATAATAAATACAATATACCGCTTATCAGCAAAAAAGTTGTAGGGAAATTCAGAATGATGGTTTAAGTCATTATCTACTACACGAAGATGACAATTTAACATGCGCTCGACACAATGTTGTTTTTTATTCAAAATGAATTTTATTGTTAGATTAAATGTCTGTATTAAAATATATGTATTGCTTTAATAAAGTTGTATATAAATTATGCCCAAGGTCCCGAGTTCGAATCCCGACACGGTCCGCTTGAAAAATGTTAGGCGAGCATTTTTCGCAAAAATACACCCTCGTTCGGATGAGAGGTAAAATGGAGGTCCCGTGTGTGAGTGTTGTCACGCACGTTAAAGATCCCTACCTTGCTTGGAACAGCAAGGGTTCGGCAAAATTCCAAATTTTCCAGGTAAAAAAAACTCGCTTCCTGGCCAATGTAGTACCTTCGGGTGGAGCATTGGAAAATCAAATGTAATGTATATAAATTATGTTGCATCATCGGTGCTAACCTAACCTATCAATTTTTCCTGCTATCTAACATAAGTCCACACAATTCCAACTAACCTAACCTAACTCCAGGGATTTTCACATACTCATTAAGTTCAGCGTCTGTTCCCCATGGGTTTGAAGGATCATAAGATCTATTTGGAATACTTATTTTGCTCTCATTCCAAACCGATTCCAAGTCAATCAAATCAACACCAGCCGGTAACTGACGGGAAGCTAACATCCTTAGTCCTACAACTTTCTTGAAATACATTGCATGAATAACCTAACAGGATGTCCGGAAATAAAGCGTCAATATTAGGAAGAGCGATTCTACACAAAAAAAAAGAACACCATAAAGTCCTTTACACTTTCAAATTTTTGCATACTTATTCGTGTTCTTTTGTCTTCGCGTTCTAAATTTTGCGCAGACCTCCAATGCAAAAAGCGAAAACTAACCTTGCCTCCTAAACATGATTCAAAACTTTTTTTAACATTTTTATACATTAGGATAGAAACAGCATCCAAAAGTGTTTAAAAATATCCCAGTATCAATTGAAATATTTAGAATTTACGTTTGATTGTATTACTACTCTTAAAAATAAATTGATAGTACCTACAAATAGCGTAAATCTGTAGTTTTGTTGCTGCAGTTAATTTTCTATTTCGTTCAAGTAAAAATCAAATTTGTTTGGAAAAATTAGTCAATATTGTAAGGTCTTTTTGCTTGCCTTGCTAAAGTTACACACCATACACGTAAACAAAGTATGCTCAATGTTTATTGCAATGAAATGAGTGAATTAGTCATCAAGCAGGAAAACAATAAATTCTCCTTGTTCGGTCAACAAGAAATATGTTGCATTTACATCCACACAACTGTTATGTTAGCAGAATCAATTTTTTTGTCAAGAAAAACCCAGTCACGCCGATTTAGTTTAGGCTTAAATATGCAGTTAGTGATATTTCATACAATTTGGTTGATGCTTATTTTTATAAATCAGAGAAACGACTCACATATAGTGCTGCGTTTTAGCGACAATATATATCTTTGTTCAATTAGTAGTAATAAAAACTAAACCTACTTTTTACTTTTTCATATTGGAATAATCCCAAACGATTGATATTTCAATTGACACTAGGTGTATTTTAAAATAATATACATACCAATTTATAATGAAACAACGATCACTAAAATAAAAAAGCATCTTCTTGTAAATAAAATGTACAATCAAACCAAATAATAAAGCGGAATGCTAGTGACCCTGTTTTATATAGGTAAACACAGCGCCCTTGAAGGAAGTTCTAAGTGGGCATATCTGCGAATTCTATCATGTCTTAAAAGATAACGTAAGCTCGTTGATGACAAGGTAATTAAATACTGGTTTATAATAATAATAATAATAATAATAATAATTTTTTATTTAAATGTATGATAATACATGTTACAATTACTTTATAGTATTAAATATATTACATAGAGAATACAACCACATAAATAGTTGATACGATAGTTTCACATCCTTGTCGTCATTGATGTCCTCAATTGACGTTTAAATAATCGCAAAGATGATGATTGTTTAATATTGCGCAGCGCATTATATTCTCGGATGCCGTCAATAAATAAGGATCTTTTAGTACATGTTTTCTTAAAAGGATAAATATAAAAATTAGACGAATTGCGAGTGGTGTAGTTATGGATTCCGTGCACCATAACTAACTTACATTGTAGGTAAGTAGGCAACAAGTTTCTGGTAATCTTATATATAAAGCACATAACTAAGAAATACAAATGTTGTTGCACTGACAAAATTTTAAACAATCCAACATAAAATGTACCTTTGTATAAATATTGCATTTTAATATTATACGGAGAGCACGATTTTGAAGGACCTGTAGTTTATTTATCACTGTTTGACTCTGAAAGTATAAAATAGACGAGCAGTATATAAAATGTGGCGCAATTAGCGCTTGTAAACTTTAATCGAGTTAGCATATTAAGGTTATGACTGATACGATAAAATAATTAATTTTACCAGTAAGTTGTATTATCAATTTATCCGAATGTGCTTTAAATGAAAGTGATGAATCTATAGTTACACCCAAGTACTTAATTTCATCAACATAATGCAGCCTGTCACAATTTAAAACTATGGGAGGTAACATATGCATTTTCCATTATAACGCAACCCTAAAATCATTGCTTTGCTTTTCTTAGTATTAATAACTAATTTATTACTGATCAACCACTTTGAAACAGCATTGAGCAAACTGTTCATCCTATGTATTGCGTTATCTATATTTGTATCTGAGATTGCTATAAGGGTATCATCTGCAAATAAGTTCAGTAAAACTGCAGAGTCATCAACTGCATCTGCTATATCATTGATATACAGTATGAAAAGCAATGGGCCTAGAATAGTTCCTGTGGTACACCGTGGTTATTTAATATAGCACTAGAGGTATGATTATTAATTTTAGTCATTTGCTTTCGCTGATATAGGTAGTCCGAGAACCATTTCAAGGATTGGTCCGTAAAACCGTAACATTTTAATTTATTTATTAGAATCAGTCTATCAACCGTTTCAAATGCTCGTTTAAAGTCTAGAAATACCGCAACTATAACATTAGAACTATTATCCAGTACTCTTTTCCATTCTGACAGCACAAGTTGTAGTGAAGACTCACAGGAATGTTTGCCACGAAATCCTGATTGTTCTTTGATGAGAATGTTATTCACTTCAATATGTTTAATAATTTGGTCGTGTGCAACTAAACTCCACTGACTGACTGTAAATTCGTGTTTAATAGTTTTTATGGAAGAGCTGCCCTCTAGCGTAAAATGCGTGGCTACTCAATGATATTCCCCAGTCTTAAGGACTTGAATAATATAATAATGGCAAATATTGACATCACAATGCAGACGATGCTTGCATTAAGACGCCGCACTGGATACTACTTGGTATGTAAGCATGCAACTGTATACACTTGTAAATACTCTCTTTGTGTTTGTTGTTGTTTGTTTTGTATTTTCTTAATCTTCTTTGGGAATTAAACCACTCGTAGTTCTTAAAATCATCTTTATTTACGTTTCGATCCATGACCTAGGCTCATTGTCAAAATAATAAAAATTTCAGTTTGACATTTATGACATAAATTGAAGGTGACTTTGATTTATTAATGTTTGATATATTTGGCTTGAATGCATTAGGTGAACGTTTTGAAGAATGAGTGCCTTCAATTTGTGTTGCGCCCTGGGAGCGGCTGTGAGGTAGCCAATACTCTTTACATGAAATCAGCTGATTAATTTTTAAATAAATAAATTTCATATAAATTCAAAAACTTTAAGATTGGAAAACATTTTTTAACATGTTTCTATTTATACGATTGCGAGGATGGTTATTATCGAAGTATGCGATAAGTTACCAAGGCTTAAGCAGCCATTTTTTTATATTTATCTTGAGGAGCAAACCTCATTGTTTCAGACTACCTCTTTGGCAGTGCCGGACTTTCACCAACTAAAAAAACTTCCTTTGTTGTTACATGGTTCTGAGGCGACCCTAAGACGGGTTTACACTTGTCAGATACTGATGCTGTTCTACGAATATTTTATATGGTTCTGAGGCGACCCTATGCCGGGGTTTACACTTGTCAGATAGCAATGCTGTTCAACTAAGATTGTATATAGTCGTGAGGCAACCAACTCTATGGTGGGTTTACACTTGTTAGATACCAATATTATTCTAAGGGGGCTGCTAATATGCCTATTATTATGTAATTAGTTATATGTATAAATAAAAATTATGTATATAGCCTGAATCATAATGGGTTTTCCTTCTAAAGATAAATATAAAAAACGGCTGCTTAACCCTTGGTAACTTCTCGCATACTTCTTTAATAACCATCGTCTCAAACATATAAATAGAAATATGTTTAGAAGTGTTTTCCAATCCTCAAGTTATTGAATTTATATGAAATTTAACTATACAAAAATTAATCAGCTGATTTCACGTTAGGCGTATTGGCTACCTCAAAGTCGCTCCATGGTGCAACACAAATTGAAGGTACTCATTCTTCAAAACTTTAAAATTTTTACCTAATGTAATCAATCCAAATATATCAAAAATTAATAAATCAAAGTCACCTTCAATTTATGTCATTGTCAAACTTGAAATTTTTATTCTTTTTACAACGATCCTAGGTCATTAATCGAATTGTAAATAAAGGCGATTTTAAGAACTATGAGTGGTTTAATTCCCAAAGAAGATTATGAAAAATTCTAGATACTTCGTTTACAATTGATGACTTGATCGATAGTTATCAATCTTTTTCCAAAATCTCTATTAATTCTTCATCATCATCATCATTAGGTCTTCAGTCCTGGAACTGGTTAGACGCGTACCATCATTGTTTCCTATTCTGAACTAACCTACAGATTTCCCTGAAATTTGCACAGTCTGCATCTATAACTATCTGATCTAGGTCTACATCTACCTCTTTTTTCCTATCTCTGCTTGTAATATATCCCATACTATTCCCCAAAAATGCCTTAGAACGTATTCTGCCCTTCTATTTCTCTTATCTTTTTCCCCAGATATCCTTGTTTTCTTACTATTTCTATAACCTATTTGTTATTATCTTTGTCTGTCCATGCTATCGTCCTCATACATCTGAAGCACAGCATTTCAAAAGGCTGCTACCGTTTTTTGTCTGCGTTTCAGATTGCCCGTATTTCATAGGCATACTGTGCTGTGCTCCACACATATGCTTTCAACAATTTTCTTCTTGTTTTAGGTTTGTTGTCTTTTCTCATAAGCGCTGTTCTTTCTTGTTAGATGCAGTTCAGTCACATTCTATTGTTTTACAATTATATACCCTATTTCTCCTACCTTCAGTGGTTGTGAAGGGAGGTAAGCAGCCTATGGCTGCCAAGTTCCCCCAACACTTAACCATTTACCGATTTAATATATTTTCCAATATATCTTTGCGCACAGTCCTCATTAGTTGCAGATATTTCGCAACCAACAACTAGTTGTTTATACTAATCATCAGATTTATCTGTGCTTATTTTTTCGTCATTAAGTTTTCCGTCTCAAAACTGGTTGGACACGTACCTGCACTTATTTATATTCTGAGCTAGCCTACATAGTTCCCTGAAATTCTCACACAGCATGTGTATACAGCTCGTTCCCCTTCTATTGTTTTCTAATTTTATGCCCTATTTCAGCAAGATTCAGTGAAGGGGGTTAAGCAACCTGTGGCTACCAAGATCCCCCAACACTTAGACATTTGCCGAAGTAATGGTTTTCTAGTAAATCCTTTCACACACTTAACATTATTCGAGAATATTGCTCAGCCAATTCTTGTAATTACTTATAATACTCATCACAGTTATTTTTTCGTCATTAGTTTATCTATCTTGGGATTGGTTGGATGCGTACCTCCACTGATTTTTTTTCTGGGCTAGCCTACACATCTCCCTGAAACCCCTACAGCCTACATCTTTTACTATCTGTGTGCAGTAGTCTAACCTAGGTCTGCCTCTTTTCTCTTTTTCCTATCTCTGCTTCTAATATATTCCGACTATTCCCTCATGCCGTAGTATGTGGCCTATCATCTTATCTCTCCTCTTTTTATCGTTTTCCACATATTTCTTTCTTCCCCTACCATTTTTAGTACCTCTTCGTTCTTAACTTTTTCTGTCCATGATATCTTCATCATACGTCTGTAGCACCACATTTCAAAGGCTTCTACCTTTTTCTTGTCCGCTTCTCCTACTGTCCAAGCTTCACAGCCGTACAGTGCTGTGCTCCACACATGTTTTAAGCAATCTTTTCCTTGTTTCTATGTTTGTGGTCTTTGAGCACAGTAGTTGCTTTTTCTTGTTAAATGTAGCACGACCTTGTGCTAATCTTGTTTTATATCTTTTGTGCTTTTCTCATCTTGCGTTATTTGGCTTCCTAGGTAGCAAAAATCCTTAACCTCTTATAAAGTTCGTGTTACATACTTGTATTCTTGTTTTTGATTTATTTTCACCACCTTTGCATACTAGAACTTTAGTTTTGGTTTTGTTAATTTTCATACTGTATCTCTCTGTTAGAACCGTTTCCATTTCATTAAGAGCAGCTTCTAACTCTTCCTTGCTAGACGCTAATACCGCTATATCATCTGCAAATCTAAGCATATCAATTTTTTGTCCCTGCATAGTAATTCCAAATGTCTTCCTGCATTTGACAGTATTCATTGCGTCTTCTATGTACAAGTTAAAAATCACTGGGGATAGGGCACATCCCTGTCTCACCCCTTTCCTAATGCTTACTTCTCTACGTACCTGCGTTCCTTATTCTTATGCCTAAAAAATTATGATGGGTTGTTATTTTTCTCATTTTCAATTGATCACTTAATGTTAACTTTAAATATTCTATAAAATCACTCAAATTGTTCTGCTCAAAACCTTTTGCTACTAATCTTACCTTATACACAGGAACAACCTATTATTTGTTTATTATTTGGCTTCTCTACTAACTCACATGTATCGTTATCTTTTAATGTTTTTAGCTCGTCTTCTTTGATTCCAATCGTTAACTGTTCTTTGCTTCTAGATATGTTTGAGGTTCATCTGAACAAGCATCCAACAGTGACAAATAACATCTAATTCATAATCGTTAAACTTTTATAGCAATTTTGTTTCTCTTGTTGGCCTGGCTCTGTGTACAGCTGCAGCTTCATCTTCATCTCTCATTTTATCTTGATTGACCTGCTCATTTTTATCATTTTCTTGTTTATACTCATTTTCAGTAAAAACTGGTACTACATGTTCTTGCTTTATTTCTTTTCATATTCTTAAAATTATTTTCATCAAAGACCACATTTCTACTATGAACTATTTTTTGCTTTTCTTCATTTCACAATCTATAGCCGTTTCTGTATAACATAAATGTGCTGTTTAATCCTTTATTATCTAGCTTTGTACGTGATGCATCAGGCATTCTTGCATAACATAAAACCAACTAACTAATTCGGAATTCTACGTTATTATCCGGACAATGACGTTAATATCCAAGTGTATTGATCAACGTTGATAAGCCATATCATTGTATCAAAAGAGTGGAAGGAGGAATTCCTTGCGTTATGCGCTTTGCTTAGATCGCACAGTACGTGCCTTGTGTAAATATCAGTTGGCTAGTCGCGCTTTGTTTTTGGTTATAAGTAGTTTTTATAATCGAAGCTGCTAGTCTACACATTTTTGTGTGTTCGACTGTGATAGTATTTGTCTGTTTGAATAAACGTTAAATTGAAATTACAATGGAAGTAGGTAAAATGCATGAAAGATTTTGTTCTCTTCAATGAGACAATTAGTAAAAAACGTGAAGATAACAAAGCGTTTTAAGTGCAGTGAAATTAAATGTGCAAATCAATGAGGTGTACGAAAAACTGCAAACTGTAAAAAATCAGTTAAAGATTATAGGATTGTACAAAAGTATGATGTTTTAACAATTAACAGAAAGGAACATCTTATAAAACCCTTAGGTGACAACTCTACCAGTTATTTATTGTGTCACAAATGAAGAAGTATTTGATATTTTACATTCAACGCATTCTAAAATTGGTCATGGTGGGAGAAATCGCATGGTTGCCAATTTAAACACCCAATATTATAATATTTTGCAGAAACTTTTATGATCTATTTGCAATTTTGCATACAATGCTAGAAAAAATGTCATCCTAAAAAAGGCATGATTTCAAAAACCATTTTACAGTTTGCTTTCAATTCACACGCACAAATGATCTGATTGATATGCAATGGCAGAATTTCATTTTAGTTTATCTGGACCATTTGACAAAATTTTTGCTTCAAAAACCTGTAAAAAGTAAGAGAACAGAAGAAACTGGTTTTAATTTACTAGACATTTGCACATTTGGGGCAAGTGATTCTTCATTCTGACAATGGACGTGAGTGCGTCAACTCAGTGCTAATAGAACTTCATACAATTGTTACGTTCAATTGTACCCTGCTGAATGTTTTCATTCGTTATAGGATTCTTTTTAAATATCTTGAGAGGATGCGTCGTAAATTACAGAACGTCTCTTAGTATAAAAGCTCTATTTTTATTATACAGAAACGTATATCTCATAATAATCATAAAAGTGACAACTATATATCTACAACCTATTATTTCACCTTGGCAACCACTCTCGCCATGGCTTACTTCTCAGCACCTCCAATTGAGCAGTAGAGTATGTTAAATTCCCTTGAACAAAATTTCTGTTTTCTACTGGTATCGGTTTCATCAGGCTATCAGCTATCATGTCATTCATGCTAATAAAGACAAACTTTACTAACTTTTCGTTTACCTTTTCTCATAGAAAGTGGTGGCGTATGTCTATATGCTTCGTACGTGATTGTCGAACCCTGTTTTGCTTCTTGAGTTGCTGCTGACATTGACATGTATTCAGACTCTTGTCGTTGACAGTGCAACAGTTGCATGTTTCTTCGAAGTCCACGAAATGGCCCCACCTTGGAGTTTAAATACGTATCTTGTAACTGTGCCCTTCAGATAGTGCAAAATTCGTTTTCGCAGCATTTCAATGCATCTTTCCCAGGTTGTTCAATTGACTTACAATTCCAACTGAATATCTGGCCGTGACACCTGTGCAGCAAACAACGAACTGCCAACAACCTCTTGATATGGCATATTCTTTATTGCTTCGTGATCCTCTTCACTTTGTGGGGACATTTCTTTTGTCAGTTTTTATTCGGATCTGTCAGCATATGCTTTTGCAATCAGTCATTTGAAACTTTTCCAGTATTTTCTTAATATACTGACTTTGGTTAACTGAAATCATGCCCAATTTTCTAACTCATGATCTGCATACCCACGACAAACTTTGCCTCACCAATGTTTTTCATTTTAAACTGGCTTTGCAGACTCGACTTCAACTTGTCTTTCAATGTCTTGTCACTGGAAAAGATTAAAATATCATCAACGTAGACTGCTACGATTAATATTTGATTACCTTTAACGTAGTAGTATATGCATGGATCGACTGCTGAATAATCAAGACCAAACTTTCTTAATGCAGTGTTCAAATGTTGATTCCATACGCGACTCGCATGCTTGAGACCATATAACGATTTTTTAGCCAGCATACACGCAGACTATTATCATTAAACAATTCAGGCTGAACCATATAGAGCTCTTCATCTAAACCACCTTGCAAAAAGGCCGAAATCGCATCCATCTGATCAATTTGTAAATCATATTTTGCAACAATTGCAATCAGAAAACATGATGATGAATATCGTACGACGAGTGAGAAAGTCTCTTTGTAATCAATGCTCCTACGTTGAGCACAAACCTTTATTACCAGGCGAGCTTTATATCGACTGACCTGACCCATTCTCGTCGCATATTTAAATACCCACTTGCTATCAATTGTCTTGTGATTTGCTGGCAAATTTTCCAAAGACCAAGTTCTGTTTTCGATTAGGGACTTGTACTCATCCCCCATGGCCCTTTTCGAGTGCAACGCTTTTGGACTTTTTATCGCATCCTTCACTGTCAGCGGATTGTCTGCATTATGCACTGTCGAAACATAACCAAAGTCGTCTTTCTTTGTAGACTTAGCTTCTCTCGTTGATCGCCATAACTCTTGACCTACATCATTGGTCGTAATGCTCTTTGAATCATTATCCGTTATGAATTGTTCACTACTGTCTTTGTCATCTGAATTACTGTTCTCAGCTACCACTTTGTTTTGACCATGCATGTCATTGTTATTAATTGTAACAACCGTGTCCACTTCATTGATATTGTCTTTGAATAGATAAAAATGATAAAATTTGTTACAAGAAAGTACTTCATTCTCAATGTGTTGCTGCTCTAAAAAAATCACGTTGCAACTTACATCACCTTTCATCTTCTTCGGATCAAAGACTATAACCTTTGCAGTGTCCATTGTAACCAACCATTATACAATCCTTTGGATTCGGATCAAACTTATTCCTTTTTTGTTTTGGAATAGTACCTTGGCGTTGCATCCAAACACTTTCAAATTTGATAAATTTGGTTTTTTGCCAGACCAAATTTCTTTCGGTGTTTTGTCAATTACCCCGTGACACGGCGAACGATCGATGAGATATCCTGCTGTATTAACCGCTTCGGCCCAAAATTTGATACATACTAAGTTTTGCATTAAAAAGCATACATCTTGCTCGTTCAACTAAAATTCTATTCATTTGCTACACTATAACATTCTGTTCAGGCGTGTACAGTGCTGTTGTTTGATGTTCGACTCCTGAAGCACTCGGAAACTTTAAAAATTCAGTTACAGTATTCAGTGTCGTTGTCTGTGCGAATTTTTTTAATTTTTTGGCTCGTCTGATTCTCAACATACTTCTTAAAATATTTAAAAACATTAAACTTGTTCTTGATAAAATACACAAAAACTTTTCGGCTAAAATCAACGAAAGTCATAAAATACCGAGAACCTTCGAATGTATCAATAGGCATTGGGCCGCACAGATCTGAGTGTATCAATTCCAGGATATTACATGTTCGGGAGTTGCTTTTCTTAAATGGAAAATGCATCTGTTTTCTCATCATACAAATCTCGCAAATTTCTCGCTGACCGTTGATTAAACTAATTCCCTTAACAAAATCGCTTTATCAAGTTGTCGTGTCCTACATGACCAAGTCGCTGATGCCACAAATGTTGAGTGTCTGTCGACTTCACCATCATACTTGATGTGCCTGACTGTTCCACCTTGAATAGACCGTCCATCAGATTTCCTTGAATTAATAACTTATTATGCTTGTCCAAAATTTTGCAACCGTCGGTGCCAAATGTTACAATCAGACTCTTATTGACTAATTGACTGACTGATAATAAGTTCGTACATAAATTTGGTACATATAACACGTTAGCACATTATTATTAATTCGCAGTTGAAGCCGTACATCATCTGTCAACTCTGCTTTCAACTTTGACTCATTTGCAATTGTCACTTCGCCACTGTATTCAGATTTGACATCTTCAAACCAGCCTTGTTGGCATGTCATGGGACTTGATGCACCAGAATCAATATACCACTCTGTCAACTTCAGATTACTTGCAGTCAAACAGGAAAGAATTGACGTGTAACCGGCATTCTTACTCTGTTTCCTTTTTGGACATTTATTTTTGTTGTGCCCTATTTCACCACATCCGAAATATTTTGTATTCTTCTGGTGGCCTTTTCTTTTTGAAAACTTAGGCTTTTGAGTGTACATCGCCGACGATGATAAACTACCTGCTCCATCATTTGATCTACTTCTTGCAAAGGTTTTATTTTGATAAAATTCGCAGAAATCATTTGTCTCGAATTTTTAATTGCCATAATCATTGGTTTGTATTCATCACTCAATCCGGCTAGTAATAAGGTTCCGATCCACTCGTCATCTATTTTCATTCCAGTACCACTCAATTTCTGTGCCGTGCTAATGATTGTATATACAAAGATCACCATTGACAAACAATCCGCCAGCCTTGTTGTGACGAGTTTGCCTAGTAGTCCAACGCGACGTAACAACTCCAAATCTTCAAATGCTTTCTGAAGATTTTGCCAGGCTTCCTTAGCTGATTTTGCAACTTGTATGTGTGGAAAATTCACTGATTCAACCATCAGTACAGTTGATGCTTTTGCTTTTATGTCTCCAGTCGCTTTTTTTTGTTACTTTGGTTTCTGTGCAAGTGCCTGTGACATGACACCATAAACTGGTCACCTCCAAATAAGCATGGACAGCGAACTTCTAAGTTTTGTAATTTTCCCGTCCTTCCAATTTTTCAATTGATTCCATTGCCGTCGCCATTGTCCAAATTATTTTGAAAACATTTTTTTTTTAAATTTTTCTTTTAGACAATAATATTATAAGTGCCTGTGCCCATAACCTGATGGGAGGATGTGCGGTAAATTACGGAACGTCTCTTAGTATAAAAGCTCTATTTTTATTGTACAGAAACGTATTTCAGATAATCATAAAAGTGAGAACTATCTATCTACAACCTATTATATCACCATGACAACCACTCTAGCCACGGCTTACTTCTCAACATATTCCCACGCTTTCGCTTTGATATTTTGTGTAACTACCTGTCATGAGACACCCCTGATTACGCTTTATAATTAAATAAATCGATTTGTTCCTATAAAACTCATTCTAATACCATTGAAACAAGTACTTTCCAACATTCGATAGAATGTTATTAGCGTATTTAGTTTAAGTCAAAATATCTCAAATTGTCTCTATTGTAGATAAATGCAGCAAATGTACTCAGTTATGTACGATTTTTGTTTTCTAAAGAGCGTGTTAACTTTATTTATAAGCAATAATGCAAGTTTGAATAGCGTAAATTTTCTACAATTGTATTTGAATTTGCGGGTTTTCGTTATCTATTCATGCATTTCAACGAATTTGACGTGTTACTCAAATATTTGAATCGCTTATCATTTTGTTTCCTAATTTTATTTTCACTTTGATCCTGCCTTTTGCCGTCATAGCCTGTGCTCTCTACGAGATTAATACTATCACTCCAAGGGCGATGTTTCTTTTTCATGAGAAGTGGATATCCTGGGTGCATCGGTAAGTTCATCCGTGCTAATTAATACTAGTAAAATTCTCTTTTTGGCTGTTTGACATAGACCCTATGGTTCTCCTACATTAATCCAAATTGCTCTTTATGTAGGCTCAACTGTCCTTGTCTGTAGAGCGCTGTTACAGTGATGGTCGCAGCACTAAGGATCTGGCTACTGCTGTGACACTGCATCTGGGCACAAGAATCCACACGTTTAGCTGATACACGTCCATGGATGCAAGGACACACGATAAGTATCTCGGCACATGGAGGTATGTTGCGATAGTGTTTTTAATATATTATTTATCCACAATTGATGTTGGTGCGGAACCAGATTACTAAACCCGTTTAAAAACTAGCTTTGCTAGTACTTATTGTTACTTTTTTTTTAAACACTATGATTTGTTCGGCATTTAATACTTTTTTACTTAACACACTTGCTTATACGAAAGCATAAGCAGTGCCTTTTTTTACCGATTAGTTTTACACGTTAAGCTACGAAATGCGCACTTTGTACATCAAATATTGAAATTGTCCGTATAATATATATAACTACGGTTAAAGCATCCAATCACTATTCGTTAGAATAATAAAACCATATTAATTGTATCTTCCAGTTTTAGCACAATATATCTACAAGATGATAGCGGTTTACAACAATTGCCAATGTTTTAGCAGGTTAATGACATTATTGCCCGGAGAATAATATTAATCACCCTTGTTAACGTCATAACCAGTTGTGATGGGTTCGTTGATTAAAACAAAAACCAAACAAGCTGGAATTCTGGTTTATTGATCGTGCTGTGTAGATTGCAAGATAATTTACAGGTTGATACACACACACAATATTACACTACTGAACTACACAAAAGAAAAGGCACCCGCTAGCATACATAAAACAATGAACAATCATATCATGTACTACAATAAATTAAAAATGGTTGTAGCGCGTTGATTCATACCGCATTGAAGCTCGCGCAGAAGTCCTTCACCATCCACCGTACGCTAACTCGCCTATTCTCCTCTAGGGGCATACCTGCTACATTACTCCCAACATAAACATGCTAACTGATCACATAATTTGAATGTTTTTGTTTATCCTAACACTAAAATAAGCACGACCACTAAATACAAGTCAAAATCAACAGATATACAATCTGTATTCAACATTAATTAATAATATTAATAACACATTAATAACCTAACCTTCATTTAATCTAATGAAGTTCAAATTAGAAACATAAAGAACATCAGTAAAAATACTAATAATTATCGTCTAGTAAGCTTTAAAAATTTGGAAGCTGGCTACAGCCAGTTATTAACAGTTAGAATTAAACTTCTACCAGAAACTTACAGGGTTTGATATTACAAACATTTTGTGTTCCGATGGATGCCACAGAGGAATCTTCAACCACTACATAAGCGTTATTATTTATTTTTTTCTAAATAGTACAGGGGCCCTTGTAAATAAAAAAGAATTTGCGAATTTGTTTATTTTTTGCTGAAGACATCTCACGCAACCTTTTCAAGACTTTATCACCTACCTTGAATTGAGTAATTTTATTAACTGCATTGTGCTTCGTTTTTCGTTTCTCGACTCGAGGCATTAATCTGGATCGAGCCACGGCAATAACATCTATGGAACCTGAATTTTTGCTGGACAGGGCATATTACCCACTCTGTTAATATTCAAAATTGTATATGAACGTCGAGGGGCGCAAACCCCGTACTCGAATGAATAATATTATTCAAATTATTTTCAACAGTCCGAAGCGAATGTGCCCACTTCTGATGTTGAGTATGGCAATACGTACGCAGCAACTTACCTATTTTTCAATTAACCCGTTCCACCATATTCCCTTGAGGAAAATACGCCGAAGTAGGAGTAACCGCAATGCCTTCTATTTGCATCGTATTTAAATAGAAACGGCCACCAAACTGGGAACCGTTGTCTGACAATATCACTTTAGGCTTTCCTACTTCTAAGAAATAACTCCTCATGGCCCGAACAGTGGCCCTTCTCAAACAAAATAAAGCCACACTCTTACTAAAAACGTCTGTAGTTACGAACACATAAGTTGCCCCTCCCCTAGACACAGGAAGAGGACTCACAAAGTCTATGCTTAACATATAATTCGGCCCATCCACCACAACAGGAAGTATCTCTCCATTACACCTCTGTGAAATTTTGGCTTTTTGGTACAGATCGCATGTACCCACAATTTTCCGAATACTATACTGCATTTTCGACCAGTAAAAATCACGACACAATGCAAAATAGCACTTTTCCACCCCAAAATGGCCCCCCATCAACATGTGTTTGAACCGCTAGTGGTCTGACTTCAGATGTCGGCACACACAGCCGAAATCCCGAGAATAATTCACTACCCTTTCTAAACACCAGATCCTCAAGGAGCACATACCATTTCCTGATGCGTTCATTCCCATCACTTTTGCGCAACTGTCGTATAATTTTCCTAAAAAACTCATCATTGAGCTGAGTTTTCCTTAAATATAAAAAATTGTTAAGAATTTGAAGTAATCTTCTTACTATATTCAGCGTATTTATTTTGAAAGTATTAAGCATCAGTTTCTACACTAACGAAACCTGTCCCTTAGGATATCTTGACAAGGTATCAGAGCAACGACATTTGTTGACCTTGGGGTGTATTCAAATTTTAGTGAAAATTGTAGATATAAACTCCATCTCAAAAGCCTGGCATTAAGCAATCGACAGGTATTCAAAAATACCAACGTTTTATGGTCAGTTATAATCGTAATTTGAAGACCTAAATCCAAAACATACCAATTTTTCAATGCCGCAGTGATGCTCAAAGCTTCTTTTTCAGTAATCGAATAATTATGTTTGACTCTCGCAACATATGTGAATAAAAAGCAAATTCCCTTCATTCTCCTCAATCTGATATAAGCACGAATCAATCGCATAAGCCGATGCGTCAGGCCTAATATAAAATTCCAATGCTGGATCCGGATGAGTCAGTATGACTATTTTACAAAAAGCATCCTTAGTCCGTACAAATGTTTCTTGTTCGCAATCAGTCCATAACCACGGTGATGATTTTTTTAATAAATGGGTTAAAGCAAACTTTAAATTTGAGAAATTCTCAACAAATCACGAATCGTAGTTCAGTAATCCCAAGAATCCTCAGAGCTCTGACATTACATGGTCGTTCGAAGTCTACAATAGCTTGCACTTGCTCTGATATCATGCAAATTCCTTTTTCCGTGAGAAGATGGCCTAAAAAATTAATTTCTTTTTTAGAAAAGTAACATTTCTTTAGCGTTAGTGTGACTCCTGCACTTGTCAATATCTCAAATACAATTCTAATATGGCGAATATAAGCCTCTTGGCTCTCTGATACAATTAACAAATCATCAATATACGAAATAACAAATTTTAACGCCCGAATAAAGCTAGCCACCGATGTATCCAATCTAAAAGGCAATACCCGAAATACATGTCACCCCCGAAAATAAGAAACCTGTATGTTTTTGATGTGGTTCATATAATTTAACCTGCCTAATATGACATTGCCACGTCGACTGTCGTAAGAAAAGCACCTGGAGGAATTTTGTATAACAATTTAGAAGCATTTGGAGGAATTACATGGGCCTTTTTTAGTCACCGATTGAGATATTGCACATTGACGCATACTCTTGGACTTTCATCTTACTTTTTAAAGACTACGAGGGGACTAACAAACTCTGTTGCTTAGCAAATATCCCCACCCAATCCATCATTTGATCGATCTGCCGGCTAACTTCCGTTTGATACACCTGTGGTATTGGATAAGGTTTAATGAAGAATGGGGTTTTGTTTTTCATTTTAATTTTATGACAATAACCCTGTATTTACCCATTTTATTTGAAAAACATGGGAAAATTCACACATCAAATAAGATGATAGCGGTTTACAACAATTGCCAATGTTTTAGTAGGTTAATAATATTATTGTTGGAGAATAATACTAATCACCCTTGTTTTTATCTATTGACGACATTTACCAGCCAATAACATCATTAACAGGTTCGTTGATTAAAACAAAAACCAAACAAGCTAGAATTTTGGTTTACTAATCTTGCTGCGTAGACTACAGGATAATTTATAAATTGATACACACAATATTACACTACTAAACTACACAAAAGAAAGGCACCGGCTAGCATACATAAAACAGTTAACAATTATATCATGCACTACAATAAATCAAAAACGGCCGTAGCATGTCGATCCACACCACATGGAAGCTCACACGAAAGTCCTTTACCACCTGCTGTACGCTAACTTACCTATTCTCCTCCAGGGGCGTACCTGCTACACAGTTTAAATCACGGGTTTCTTACGCAACTCATAAGGAGTTTTATGCTAAACCAAATAGGACTGTTCTATTTGAAATATATGCAGACATCACTACAGCATCCTCCCAGAAACTTTTATCTATTTTGGCTTGCATTATCATGCATCTCGCTTTATCCATGAGAGTTTGGTTTATTCGTTCAGCAACCCCGTTGAGCTAGGTGTGTATGGTGGAGTATGAGAAATTAAAATGTCTTTTTGTGAACAATATCTAATAATTACACCACTTCATAAAAATGAAATTCATTTTCATGTTCTACAGGGAGAATTCATATTTTTATCATGACCCTTCAACACGCTGATTGAGCACCTAATCCTCACTACACACACAGTGTTGTCTCTTCCTGGGTGTAGTTTGATGATCCCAATTTCCATTTGAAGGAGGTAAGTTATTTTTTTTAATGATAACTAAGGAACCAATTTTAATAGGATTGATGTCGCGTTGCCATTTATGGTGTTGCTGAAGTTGAGAACAACGTTTACCATACATGCTGATTAATTTGTTCCAGGTGCTGATATCTATTCAACCGATTTAATTTCAGATCTGTAGTATCTGGATCTACGATTGTCGTTGATGTCTACCCGATTAAAAATGAACCTGAGTTAACAGTTGAAATATTAGGATTTGTGAAAAGAGGCGTCAAAGGACACGAATTTAATATGGATTCAATTAGTGTCAAAACTGTATATAAAACTTGTTTGAGCAATTACTCTAGTAAGATAATATTTCATGCATTTTACTGCAGATTCCCAAAGACTGTCAAAGTGGGGGCCATTAAGAGGAATGAAATTCCAATACATGCCATGATCAATCGTGCTCCCAGCAATATGTTCATCATTTTCTTTAAGAAATACATACATTTTCTGTAATTGAGTAATAGCGCCTTGAAAAGTTAGACTATGGTCACTGAATACATGCAATGGTTTCCTCGTCTAGTTGTAAATCTTTTAAATACTGTGAGAAACGTTGATGTAGACAAAGAAGGGGGTGGGTGCAGTGTGTATCGCTTTTGTTGAAAAACAAACAAAAATACTGATACAATATTTGGTTGTTTTGCTACCTCTACCATGCTCGTGTTTAATTAATAAGAATCCGTGTAGTCCACACTGATAGTATGAAATTTGTGCAACTCACCCATGAATGGGTTTTCAGTTATAGAATTATACTTACAATATGTTACGCATTTCTTTTAACGTATGCTTTGCAATATTTTCCCCTGAAATAGGCCAGTAAGTATCCATTGTGAAAATAATAAATTTGGACCCCATGTAGTGACAGGTTATGTTGATTTTCAAAAATTAATCTTGTTAAAATGTGATCCTTTGAAAATAAAATAGCTTGTTAAATTTTAAAATTTAGTTTTTTAATCTGCCACCTACTCTTATAAAAGCTTGTTCATCCATAAATGAATATAAACTTAATAATTTACTTTTACGATGTATGGGTTTACCTTGACTTGAATCTTCATAATCCTTAGGGTATGCTTCAATTTGGGAATTTTTAATTAAAAAATAGTGCTTTGTTTTATTCTTTTATTGTGAATAAACCAGTTCTTTTACTGTTAGGATTTTGACAAATAAATTTGAATCGTGGCATAATGCGTTTTAGTTTATTCAATGACGAATATCTTGTAAAAAGTAAATTCACGTCTTGATTTGTACAAATAAAAGTTTTCATAGTACTTTTTGCGCAGGTATATTTTTGTGATAAATATCATAATCTGCAGAAGAATAATTCTGAGAAAATTTTAGAAATTGTGGACCCTTCAACTAAAGTTGACAATTAATTAATTTGCCAGGCATAGCACGGCAGGATTTTCCGAAAAACTGACATAATTGCTAACATTTGTTATTTCTTGAATTGAGACACTTTATTCACGTCAAATGTTGTCCACTTACTGGGACTTGAATTAAACCAATTAAAAACAATTTTAGAATCGCACCAGTAGTGTTCTTGAGTAAAATTTAGCTGTAGGATACTCTTTAATTTATTTAACAATTGTGCTGATAAAACTGCAGCTAGTAGATCTAACCTAGGTAATGATACTGTTTTTAAAGGAGCTGCCATAGATTTAGAAACTACCAAGTTTATTTCACATGTATTGTTAGCATTAATTGACTTTACATCAACACACGCACCATGTGCTTTTTCAGAAGGGTCTGAATATTTGCGGATTTCATAACTTATAGCTTGCAGAATCAAAATGTTGCTTGGAATTGCGAGTTGGTTAATTAAAGGTAATTCGTTTAGAAATCCATGCCATTGAGTATGGCTGTTATTAGGAACTCTCCCAATTTAAATTTAACTGCCATAACTATTGTATAATTAATTTCACTATTACGGTAATGGGTGCTAAGACACCTATTGAATCGAACATTTGGGCAGTAATTGAGAGAATGCTACACTTTGAAACATTATTTATAGACATTTATTTCGTGTATCAGAGTATAAAAAACAATCGATTGTTAGGTTCCACAAAAAACCTAGTGTTATACTGACTGCAGTAACATTTAAATTTTCATATTTTTCTGCAAGTTGAGGTACGTTGCTTCTAAATTTTCGCAGTGTGAAGCCATAGGCACCTAAAATAGTAACTAAAATATCCTTCAGTTTCTGTAATTCGCTGATTGAATCTGCTCTGAACAATCCATCAGCGCCGTAATAGTTTGATTTAATTATTTCCGCGTCTTTGGGAAAAAAATCTTTACTGTGTTTTGCCACTTCAAGTAAACACTTGACTGCAAGATTCAGAACGTGACTGTGTTTAATACATATACTTGTAACGAATCGTTGGGATTTTCACGCCAAAGAATCTTTTGAAATCTTCAATCATCTGGGTAGAGCCAAATCTGTATATACTTATGTGCTGTGTCGCCCGTAAATCGACGCATGTGTTCTAAAACGTGTGACAATAGAAAATAAATGGACCTGTAGAGTAGAGCCAGCATATTGTGTTGTATTTATAGGTAGCCCTGATTCTAACTTACATGAACCATCAAACACAACTCGTAACGTGGTTGTACTGCTTGAATCTTTCATGACTGCATGAAGTGGTAAATAAAACGATTGGTCTGAATATGAGCTAGTTACATGTATGTGACCCTGATTTAAATAATCTTAAATGCATTTTGTACACAGCTCTTTTAGTGGTCTCCTTGAAATCGCCTTTCCAGTGACAAAAATCTTCTGACTCATACTTCGAAAGAATCATCTAGCTCATTTAGGTTTTCCTTAAGTGAGAGTTTAACAATAAATTTGCCATCGACAGCTTGTGCTATGGTTTGGTCAGATGTATTGATGTATTGATCAATCGTATTCACTTCATCAATTTTCCAGAATGTTTGTAAACTTTCGTGCAATTGTGTCAATGTCAGGAATGACGAAACTTTGTGGTGATTTCTACTTCGTATAGTGCCTGCTACTAACCAACCTAGCTTGGTATTCTGAAAAATGCTGTTTCATTCTTAATTTGACTAATGCATATCAGTTCCCAGAATAATGAGATGCCTATTAACATGTCTATTCTCCAGTAACATTAACTGTAGTGTCTACCAGCTTAATGTTTAGGAATGTTTTGAATTCATTGATATTAATGGTTGTGAGAGGTAATGCACTAGAAATTAATGGTAGCAAGTAACACATTACTTTCAGCTGAAAATTGTTTATTTTTCAATAAATAATTAATTCAGTTTCATAATTAATTTCCATATTCCCTTGTTTATTCCAGTTACTGATAAATTTGTGGGAACAACCTTAATTTTAATGCATGCTCACAGTGTTCCTATAGATTATTTTAATGCATGCGTTTCTGAAATAAAATTAGAGTGAGATGCAGAATCTAATGTTTATAAATACATTTTTAGAATTTTTAACCTTTAATTGTGCCATAGATAATAGACTAGTACCTGAAGGCTCGGTCACTGTAGAAGTGTTATGCAAACACATCTGTTGAGTAACTTATTGTTTTATTAATGTTAATTGTTATATAAAAGATATTTTATATTAGTTAAATGGCGCTTTAAAACTGTCCGTCTGTGTATCAAGTAAAAATAAATAGTAATGAAATCTAAAACTTTTACAAGGTAATTTCCGATTGGTTTATCATAAAACTCTACGCCACTAAAACCTGAATACTGCCATCCCTAATTACATATAATGAACTGTTCCTAACCAACTTTTGCTATGTGCGCATGAAACGTTGGGTTCTTCTTAAAGTGATTTGCCTCTAACATTCAGCAGCTAGCGGACTAGAAACTGGAACTGATATCCTTTGGACTACGTACTAGGTTCCGACTGATCCATAGAAATGTTTAGACCTACCATCTCTAAATTCTACCCGCCCTACTTAATTTGTTAATTATCGTCCTTTTATACATACTTAAAGGAGACGATTAAAAAATTTAAAATGCATCAATATGCATCCGTATCAACCAAAACAAACCATTGCTGTCAATATTTGTTATCCAATCATTAAATTAATTTCATTGGGGTATATTTCTAAGAAAATGGAATCTTTAATTATATATTTTATTTACAAATTACATGTATAGATGTCACCAAAACAAAATGTACTATATGCTCCTCTCTACTTAGCCATCATTAAAATGTTTTAGAAGGTGGAACTTATTGTTACTGGTATAACTAAACGAATATTTCTCAAAGTTTATTAATTAAATATTTATCAATGTTAGCCAGTTCATATTTAAACATTCATCATTGACTTAGCTGCCAACAAATTTCATCCCTTAACGAAAAGCCATTTTATCAAAGTTTCTTCTTACATGTTTATCATCTTCTTCAGGTGGAAACGCAAATGCTAGTGGGTCAGATTGTTGCCATTCTTCATTTGGAAGCGGAGGCTTAAGGTGCTAATAATCATCTGTACTGGCAAAATTACAAAGAACAAAGCACGAATAGATTACTTTCAACATTCTAGTGTACTTCTTCAGTTTTAAGTGGTACAAAGAACGAAATTTTACTTTGCCAATGTCGCGTTCACTTTCGCTCTACATTGACTGTGAATATAGGTATAATTTCTTTGTGCCCGTGTTAAGTTTCCCACATCAAAGTAGGGAGTCAGTAAGATATTTAAACAGTGATCTGTAGTTGGTATGTGTGTGACTAGTATGTCCAACATCCCGGGTTTGAATCTTAACGGTCTGCTTGAAAAATGTTAGGCGAGCATTTTTTACAAAAATTCACCCTCGTTTGGATGAGAGATAAAATGGAGGTCCTGTGTGTGAGTGTTGTCACGCATGTTAAAGATCCCTACCTTGCTTGCAAGGGTTTAGCAAAATTCAAAATTTCCAGGTAAAAAAAACCCGCCTCTCTGGCCTATATAGTACTTTCGGCTAGAGCATTGGAAAATCATATGTAGGGCTAAATCTAGAATGTGATCCTTGAACTTTGTGTAGCAATATATACTCTGTATACAGATTTGGTTTTCTAACCAGTATATCAAGAAAATGGTTATCTACGAGAAGATAGGAGAATTCAATGGGTTTTTTCCATCACCAGGTACGGGCACATTTAGTTTCCGTTTCCCAACAAACAGAATATCTTTTAGTTGTGGTCGATTCTCCACCAACTGTAACTTACCACTTTGCTCGACAGTTGATTCAACAATTGGTTCGATAACAGAATTTTCATCATTACTTTGAGAATTGTGGTTTTCATCAGTGACTTTTACAAATTCTTATCGCACTGCTTCATTCACTATCAGAGTTCTGGAAAGGTTTATCGCCCGAATCACAATACAAAGCTAATGCTTCCAGTTTATCCTCAGTTAGTTTGAGATTAATGAAAGTTGCAGTACTGAACTAAGCTAGTGCAAACAATATGCAGTAGTATTATAAACCATGCTCGCTTTTGTATAAACTGTACCTTTTACAACATCCTTTTAGCACAGTAAAAGCTCAACTGCGGTGAACGTACATATTGATAAGCAGGTTAAAACATGTATGACCTTAAACTGACACATGCAATGTGCACAGTCCTGTAGCAATGCTCACGTCGATGCTCTGTCGGCATGACCACTAAACAGGTTAATAAGCCAGTATAGTTATGTATTAAAGAAGAGAAGTTACAAATTTGGACCCGCCCCCTTCCAATTCTAAACCTAAACTGCAACATGCGCACTATTTATTCTTCATGGCCTAGAACATGTCCTATTATCGTATCTCTCTTATTTTATACAGTTTTCCAAATATTTCTTTCCTTTCCATACAATTTCCAGTATCTCTTTGCTCTAACTTTGTTCATGATTTCTTCACATTTCTTTGCCTGTCTGCTTCTACTACTGTACACTTTTGATTCATGAATTTGTCACTATTAAACAATAGGTACGTTTTTCGGCAAGACTCAGTAAGGAGTGGTGTAAAATTGGTGCATTATGTTGTAGGTTGGGTGTATGATGATAATACAGAAATGAAAGAAATACTTATGGTGTAGTACACAAGACACCATTCAAGACCTATTTATTTTAAAGATGGACTATCATCGTTAGGTCTTAAGTCCTGGTACCCTTTTTGTTTCCTATTCTGAGCTAAGCTACACATTTCCCTGAAATTTTCACAGTCTGAATCTTTCACTATCTGCGTGCAATAGTCCGATCTAGGTCTATCTCTGCTGGTAGTATATCGTGCACTATTCCTCAAAAATGTCTGAACATATCCTGCCCTTCTATTTTTCTTAGTTTTTTTTCTTTTCCACAGATATCTTTAATCCCTTACTATTTCTATAACCTCTTTGTTATTAACTATCATCATCATACATCTGAAGTGTAACATTCCAAGAGACTTCTAGTTTTTCCGTTTGCCCTCCTACTGTTCCTATTTCAGAGATGTACTATACTGTGCTCCACATATGCTTTCAAAACTATAAAGATGGATATGGAAGATATTTTATTTTCCAGTTCTTCTAGTGATGATGAAGAAATTGAAAATCTTGTAGTCGGTGGTAAGTACAAAAGTAAATGCAGCCGAGGATCAATGTTCAGGCCAGATTTTACAGCTTTAATATTGTGAATGCCATCGAACTAATTATGGTAGTCATTTCTATCTAAATCGAACTACGATTATTGCAAATAAGTTTAAACAATTAAATTGGTTTAATAGCAGTCATATATCCTTTCGACGTCTGTATTAGCTAATATTAAAAATAAGTTATGGATTAAGCTTTTATGTATACACATTTTCTGTTTATTGTAAATGGGGTTTCCTGTAAATGTATGAAAGTATAAAAATAAATAAATAAATGATTTAATTAATGTTTGTTTGAATGTTTTTGTCCAATTGGAGCAACTTACAAACAATTTAAAAAGTTGTCACGATCGTCTATTCAAGATTATGTGGAGAAGGTGATCCCTAATTATTCACGTGTGGAATTTGTTAAATGTTTCGTTTGGAAAGAGGTTTGGTTGAGCATTTGTTGCACTTATAATAGAACACTCCTGAATATGTTACTTTGAAAGGTATTAGAAAAAGGTTGTATACAATGAGTAACCTACTTTTTTATTTGCAGATAATGGTGGTCTATCCACAATTATTGCATGGAAACAATTTGTTAGTTATTTATGGTTTGTAGGCTACAAGGCAGAATCATACATACAAGTAGTCGACAGGTTTAATGTTAATAGAAGTACCATTTTTCTGTAATTACAAGAATGAGTTTCTTTGTGATCATTTGGTACCTCGGACTAAAAAATTTCCCACAGAAGATAAAAAATAGGAACAAAAGGAGATTAGTATCAATGTAGGTGTTTTCCTGGTATCATTGGTAGTAATAACATGTACATAGCTTCCATCTTATCTTATTCTATTGTTTTGAACTTTAAAGTTTACTGGGTAGAACCCATAGTAAGGAATTAATTACCAGCATTTTGAGATTATGAAATTTAATATTTTAGATAGTGAATACATATCCATTAAAATATCTTACTGACTCCCTACTGTGATATGGGAACTTAAAAAGGCCCCAAACAATATATAACTATATTCACAGTCAATGTAAAGTGAAAAGTGAACACGACATTGGTAAAGTAAAAGAAAGATTTCGTTCTTTGTATCACTTAAAACTGAAGAAGTACACCAGAATGTTAAAAGTAATCTATTCGTACTTTGTTCTTTGTAATCTTGCCAGAACAGACTATTACCAGCTTCTTGAACCGCCACCTCCCAATGAAGAATGGCAACAGCCTGACCAATTAGCAGTTACGTTTCCACCTGAAGAAGACGATAAACATGTAAGAAGAAATTTTGATGAAAATGGCTTTGCGTTAAGGGATGAAGTAGCTAATTAAGTCGTACAATGATAAATATGAAATTAGTAAACTATAGTGAATGACGAAAATTGGGTTTAGAGAATTTATTATACAGCACAAATGAATTGTGTATCATTACGTCAAATATATGCATACAATGGAATTGTTTTCCTGTGTACTGGATAATAGAACAACATTCGATCTTGTGGATCTGTACCAGACATTTATTTGTTATACTGTGCGGTACAAGTTTCATCTTGCCCTGATCGGACCTAGACAATACTGTGTGAAATTATTTTCGTATTCGATTGTAAGATAGAGTAACTCGTGTTTATCCTTTGATTTGCCAACATACACACTACCTCCATAACGATGGATAGATTCGCCAGTCTTTAATTTTGCTTTACTAACTACCTCAGGGGTTTCCCTTCTTTCAACAAACAAAGTTCCTGTGCAATAAATGCCTGTTTCCAATAATTGCCTTGCAAGTGTTACCGAGTTGTGGTAATTATCCATATATAAACCATGACGTTTATGACAATAATTTCAAAAAAGATGGAGGACAACATTTGTAGCATACCCTTTACCACCTAAGTCATCACAAGCTCCAGTATAAATTTGTATATTCAAAACTGTTCTGTTATTTTCCATTATAAAATAAAATTTTACACAGTGTTAGTGCTTTTTGTTCTTTATATACTGACGGACCAACAACCGACCTCACCACAAAAGCATTGATTCATCAATATATAGGTTCTTTCCTGGAGAATAAATCGTGAACGTTTTGTTTTTGAAAAATTCCTTCAAAAGCTTATCTTTGTATAACCTATCAGGACTGCCTTTGCTATCTTGAGGATTTGGTGCAAAATGCAAATGCAATCCTCAATAGTATTAAGTATCTATCCCGCCTAATGTAGTTTCTTACTGGTATATTATATATACAATCTGTACGCCCGTAATCTCGTAATCTAAGTAACTGTAAGTATATGCCCATAAAATACAAAATACCTAAGAATATTAACATTTCTTCTCTATTAACTGGTTTTCAACGACTAATTCTAGAATGCGGTCTCTGAACTTCGTGTAATAATATATACGTTGCATACAGATTTGTTTCTCTAACCAGTATATCAATATGGTTTTCGTAAAGACAGAGGGACTAGAGAACCGATACTAATGATTAGGGTAATTATCGAAAAAAGGTTACAAAAAAATAAAAAGACTCATTTCGCGTTTGTAGATTTAGAAAAAGCATTTGATAGGGTTAATTGGATTGTTATGTTCAGGGTTTTGCAAAAAATAGGAATCTCTCATAGGGATAGAAAAATTATTTACAGTCTATATAAAAACCAAACGTTTTAATTAGATTTGATGAAATAGAAAAGGAAGCTAAGATTAGAAATGGTGTTAGACAGGGCTGTATACTGTCTCCCTTGATTTTTAATGTTTATATTGAAGAAGCTTTAAACTTAGCTAGAGAGAGAAAAGAGATAGGTATTAGTGTACAGGGACAGAAAATAGACATGTTACGTTTTGCAGATGATATAACCATTATAGCAGAGTCTAGAAAAGAGTTAGGAGAGTTTTTAAATATTTTAGATGAAATACTACAGAGTAACTATAGTATGAGAACTAAATCAGGAAAGACAAAGATAATGACTAGTGAGTTACAGTCTAGTTCTAAACCAAAATTAAAAATAGGTAATACCGAGTTAGAAGAAGTAGATGAATTTTGCTATTTAGGTAGTATAATTACAAAGGATGGACGTAGCAGAAGGGATATAGTAGGTAGAATAGCTCAAGCTAGAAAAATGTTTTTAAAAAAGAAAAACTTACTAATAGCTAATAGTATTAGTTTAGATAATAGAAAAAGTTTCTTAAAGTCGTACGTATGGAGCGTTCTACTATACGGTAGTGAGACTTGGACAATTAAAGAAGTAGATAAGAAAAAGATAGAAGCTTTTGAAACTTGGTGTTATAGGAGAATGTTAAAGATTAGTTGGACAGATAGAGTAACAAACGAGGAAGTTTATAGAAGGATAGGTGAGGAACCCTGTATGTGGAAACAATTGAAGGTCAGGAGAGATAGAATGATAGGGCACCAGTTAAGACATAAGGGACTATTTTGGCATGACTATTTGGCACATGGCATGTGCATATCGAGCTTAGTTAAAATTAACGCATTCCAATATGCAATTGGTTACTTAATGATTTCAGACATTGCATGTGATCTGTAGCTTATCAATTGACGCAGCATACCTGTGTGGCTATCTTTTGCGAGTGGTTTAAGATTTAATATTTTGTGTATGTAGGTATCAATAATTTTGCATTTTTTTGTTGTATCTCTGCGTGAGACGATCCCACACAATCTTATAGCTAGCATTACTTACATCTAGCGCTAAATATCATATTACTTAATTTGCTCTGAAGGGAGGCCCTCAAATGGAATGGTTTCTGCCAGTCAGAAAGTTAAGAATTGCTGTCGGCCATAGCTAGAACGGCATCAGAAAATTGTTTCCAATTAGCAAATAAGGCAGATCTAATTTCGGTCATTTTACATTATCTTGTGACTTGGTGCACACCCTGACGAAGTTTCGGAACTGTTACTGGAATGACTTTTAGAATTTGAATTAATATGAGCTTTTAATTCAACAGTATTAAATTTACTTATAGTGGTTTGAGCTTGACTGATTAGATCAAAATAGAGATCTTGAAAACTTTCACGTTCGTCAAGATTTTTTTTCAAATCATCATCAAGTAATTCAATATCTAATTGTACTTCATTAACTAACTCATAAATAGGCTGTATTTTATCAAGCCGTTGTTGTAAATTTTGTAGGTTAGCATAGAAAATTTCATCTATTTCAAGAGATTGTAAACATTTTTCAAAAAAGGTAAGTTTTGCTTTAAAACGCCTCCTTGATGTTTTAAACGATTTAAATTTTCAGAATCCGATATAAATAAATATTGAGGTTATAAAAATAGATAATGTGAAGTAAAGTCAGTTTCAAACTTTCAATAATGATGCAAAGGATAGACTTACAATACTTAGCGATATGTACAGCTTGTTTTTTATCTGTTTCCAACAATAAACACCTGCTGTTTGTGATGAGACCAATGGCCCAGTGTAGTATTTCTTGCTTAGACAATTTCGTATTTGGTATACACTGATGCATGATTTTACTGGATGACTGTAATTTCCATACAACGACACTTTGATTTTCATTTCATTTAATATGCCAGTAACATTCATGAGAAGGACCATTTATGTCAATATTGTTTGCTCTTTGGTGCTGTAGATGCCAGAATTAAGACATGAATAACATCAAGAAATATGTTATTATAATTTTAACACAATTGATGATACATTCTTACACGTGATCGGTTCGTCCCATCTCGGCAACTACCCTATACCATGAAAACAAGCTAGCAGAAACCTGGTAAAATATAAATGTGGAACGGAGCCATGGCTGATTATTGTCTTAACAATCATAATATTAATAGCTGAACAGAACAAACTGACAGGTTTGACAAAGACTAACAATATAATTCAAGTTATCCACAGTTTGTACCTCTGCACTTTTCATCAATTCATTGTTCTTTAGCTTTCTTGCATTTGCGAATAATTTCCTATTTTATGGTGCCTGTATCTTTGTTTTCCAGCTTGGTCTGGTCTGTTTTCATATTTTCTTTTTTCTTCTATTGAATTTGGAATATCCTTTGTTACCCATGGTTTCTTGTTCTTTTTTGTTTATAACCCCTGAATATCTCTGACCCCCATGTTTAAGCTGGATTTAATGTTATTCCATTCGGATTCTACTTCTCTAATATCAGAAACTTTCCCGATGTCTTTCAACAATTCGTTTGACTTTTTCTCAAATCTTTTGTGGATATCTTTATCTTTTAGTTTCCCAAAGACAAAGTACCTTTTTTGTTTTTTTTTCAAATTTTTAAATTTCACTGTGTTACGTGCCATTGCACTTAAACATGTTTTTAGGTTAAGTTTTTATGTATGGAAGTTTCGCGGTATAAATTCAAGTACGCGGTGCGCGGGAATTTTAAATGGACTAGGCGGTACTTCCGTACGTCAGAGTAGTGCATTTGCGCAGTGTGCTTATCCTTAGAGGGGTAGAGCAATACTAGACAAAGAGTGGGGAGAAGTGTTTCCGTGACGCTCTAAATCGTGGCTGTTTTCTTTTGATCTTCAAGTGAAGTAGTCGTGCCGGGTATCATATCTTATCTTACTATGTAGATTCCCTTGTCTTGCTTATCTTTGTTTGTCTTTCCCTAATTAACCTATTCCTGTCGTTCCACTACATTTAGGACTGATACGACCCTCGGAGCAGCCCACGACCATGATGTCCATGCTCAGCTAACACCACCGGAGCCCGGAGCAATACCATCATTATCGACCCGGAAGGATGATAGGCGTACCTGGAGAATGTCGGATTTCCGGGGTGAGTAATACCGTGTTTAAATTGTTCACGAATATGAACTTTTGTTAATTGTTTATTTAACTTTTTATATTTCCGGTTATGGCGCAATGTAATTTGTGTTGGTGACGTCATGGTGGATGGCCGCGCCCCAAATCTGTAAAAGGTTTGCGCTTTCCTCCGCTAGAGGCGTCACTTGCCTTATTCATTGCGCTTGCGCGATGTATCTTATGAACTTTGGTAACTGTATTACCGGCTTTTAGGAACTATCTATCACCATATAAATGTTTCACCATCTAAAGTGTAATACTTTGTTAACTGTTTTACCGACCATATAAACTATCACCATGGTAGTGTAATAACTGCAGCTTTCATAATTATTTTGTTGTGGTTAGTGTCTATATTCGCTTTTGAATACCTTCTACGGTCTTTTACTCGATGGTTTATATCTATTAGGAAATTTATATTGAGTACAAATCCAAAATTGTTTTTATGTCTCCGGGAATTAAATAAGGACCCACCTGAAAATTTCTTTGGGATAATAAGGGCTTATGGAATCCGAAACACAAACCCCTCTGTGTTGCATTTCAAAAAGATATTTAAGTCGTTAGTTGTAATTAATTTCTTCTCAGCTATTCTCAAAATGCTAATTGTGAAGAGTCTCGTACAGAAGGAGCACTTTGTAGGTTACACGGTTTTTTAACTGGGGACATTGCAACATGAGTAGGATATTTAAATTGAGAAATTGATGAATGTGACATTCCTAAAGTGCCTATTAGGAAAACCAGAATAGGAAAGTGTACTATTAATTATATGTTCAACCGATTTAATTTCAGATCTGTAATACCTGGATCCACGATTGCCCTTAAGTATGCCAGATTAAAAAATGAACCGGAATTAACACTTGTAAGTCATTAGGATCTGAGGAAAGAGGCGTCTAAGGACGAAAATTTAATATGGACTCAATTTGTTCCAAAACTGTATATAAAACTTGTTTGAGAAATTACTCTAATAAGATGATGTTACATGCATTTTACTGCAGATTCCCAAATACCACCAAAGGGGGGGGGGGAATTAAGAGGAATAAAATGCCAATGCATGCTTTGATCGATCCTGCTCTCCAATATATTCATAATTTTCTTTAAGAAATATCTACATTTTCTTTAATTCCGTATTAGTGTCTTGAAAAGTTAGACCATTGTCACTGAATACATGCAATGGTTTTCCTCGTCTAGTTATAAATCTTTGAAATGCTGTGAAAATGCTGATGTAGACAAAGAAGTGATGGTGCAGTGCATATCGCCTTTGTTGAAAAACAAACAAAAATATTGATATAACATTTGGTTGTTTTGCTACCTTTACCATGCTTGTCTTTAATTAATAAGAACCTGTGTAGTCCACACTGATAGTATGAAATGGGGGCATTGCCGTTACCTGTAGTTTGTGCAACTCACCCATGAATGGGTTCTCAGTTACCTACAATATGTTACGCATCTTTTTAACGTATGCTTCGTAATATTTTTCTCTGAAATAAACCAGTAGGTTTCCCTTATTGTGCTTAATAATAAATTTGAACCCGCATGTAGAGACAGGTTATGTCGATGTTCGAAAATTAGTCTTGTTACAATGTAATCCTTTGTTAATTAAATAGCTTGTTAAACTTTAAAATTTAGTTTTTTAATCTGCCACCTACTCTTATTAAAGCTTGTTCGTCCATAAATGGATATAAACTTCATAATTTACTTTTACAAGTATGGGTTTAGCTTGACTTAAATCTTCATAATCCTTAGGGAATTTGGGAATTTTTAATTAAAAAATAGTGCTTTGTTTTATTCTTTTATTGTGAATAAACCAGTTCTTTTACTGTTAGGATTTTGACAATTAAATTTGAATCATGGCATAATGCGGTTTAGTTTAGTCAATGGGGAATATCTTGTAAAAAGTAAATTCACGTCTTGATTTGTACAAACAAAGGTTTTCAGAGTACTTTTTGCTCAGGTATATTTTTGTGATGAATATCATAATCTTCAGAAGAATAATTCTGAGAAAATTTTAGAAATTGTGGCCCCTCCACTAAAGTTGACAATTAATTAATTTGCCAGGCATATCACAGCGTGATACTATATCGGCAGAATTTTCCGAAAAACTTACATAACATCAATTGCTAACATTTGTTATTTCTTGAATTGAGACACTTTATTCACGTCAAATGTTGTCCACTTACTGGGACTTGAATTAAACCAATTAAAAACAATTTTAGAATCGCACCAGTAGTGTTCTTGAGTAAAATTTAGCTGTAGGATGCTCTTTAATTTATTTAACAATTGTGCTAATAAAACTGCAGCTAGTAGATCTAACCTAGGTAATGATACTGTTTTTAAAGGAGCTGCCCTAGATTTAGAAACTACCAAATTTATTTCACGTGTATTGTTAGCATTAATTGACTTTACATCAACACACGCACCATGTGCTTTTTCAGAAGGGTCTGAATATTCGTGGATTTCATAACTTATAGCTTGCAGAATCAAAATGTTGCTTGGAATTGCGAGTTGGTTAATTAAAGGTAATTCGTTTAGAAATCCACGCCATTGAGTATGGATGTCATTAGGAACTCTCCCATTTTAAATTTAACTGCTATAACTCTTGTATAATTAATTTCACTATTACGGTAATGGGTGCTAAGACACCTATTAAATCGAACATTTGGGCAGTAATTGAGAGAATGCTACGCTTTGAAACATTATTTATAGACATTTATTTCGTGTATCAGAGTATAAAAAACAATCGATTGTTAGGTTCCACAAAAAACCTAGTGTTATACTGACTGCAGTAACATTTAAATTTTCATATTTTTCTGCAAGTTGAGGTACGTTGCTTCTAAATTTTCGCAGTGTGAAGCCATAGGCACCTAAAATAGTAACTAAAATATCCTTCAGTTTCTGTAATTCGCTGATTGAATCTGCTCTGAACAATCCATCAGCGCCGTAATAGTTTGATTTAATTATTTCCGCGTCTTTGGGGAAAAAATCTTTACTGTGTTTTGCCACTTCAAGTAAACACTTGACTGCATGATAAGAAGCAAATGTCATTCAGAACGTGACTGTGTTTAATACATATACTTGTAACTGATCGTTGGGATTTTCACGCCAAAGAATCTTTTGAAATCTTCAATCATCTGGGTAGAGCCAAATCTGTATATACTTCTGTGCTGTGTCGCCCGTAAATACGATGCATGTGTTCTAAAACGTGTGACAATAGAAAATAAATGGACCTGTAGAGTAGAGCCAGCGTATTGTGTTGTATTTATAGGTAGCCCTGATTCTAACTTACATGAACCATCAAACACAACTCGTAACGTGGTTGTACTGCTTGAATCTTTCATGACTGCATGAAGTGGTAAATAAAACGATTGGTCTGAATATGAGCTAGTTACATGTATGTGACCCTGATTTAAATAATCTTAAATGCATTTTGTACACAGCTCTTTTAGTGGTCTCCTTGAAATCGCCTTTCCAGTGACAAAAATCTTCTGACTCATACTTCGAAAGAATCACCTAGCTCATTTAGGTTTTTCTTAAGTGAGAGTTTAACAATAAATTTGCCATCGACAGCTTGTGCTATGGTTTGGTCAGAAATTGATTCGATGTATTGATCAATCGTATTCACTTCATCAATTTTCCAGAATGTTTGTAAACTTTTGTGCAATTGTGTCAATGTCAGGAATGACAAAACTTTGTGGTGATTTCTACTTCGTATAGTGCCTGCTACTAACCAACCTAGCTTGGTATTCTGAAAAATGCTATGTTTCATTCTTAATTTGACTAATGCATATCAGTTCCCAGAATAATGAGATGCCTATTAACATGTCTATTCTTCAGTAACATTAACTGTAGTGTCTACCAGCTTAATGTTTAGGAATGTTTTGAATTCATTGATATTAATGGTTGTGAGAGGTAATGCACTAGAAATTAATGGTAGCAAGTAACACATTACTTTCAGCTGAAAATTGTTTATTTTTCAATAAATAATTAATTCAGTTTCATAATTAATTTCCATATTCCCTTGTTTATTCCAGTTACTGATAAATTTGTGGGAACAACCTTAATTTTAATGCATGCTCACAGTGTTCCTATAGATTATTTTAATGCATGCGTTTTCTGAAATAAAATTAGAGTGAGATGCAGAATCTAATGTTTATAAATACATTTTAGAATTTTAACCTTTAATTGTGCCATAGATAATAGACTAGTACCTGAAGGCTCGGTCACTGTAGAAGTGTTATGCAAACACATCTGTTGAGTAACTTATTGTTTTATTAATGTTAATTGTTATATAAAAGATATTTTATATTAGTTAAATGGCGCTTTAAAACTGCCGTCTGTGTATCAAGTAAAAATAAATAGTAATGAAATCTAAAACTTTTACAAGGTAATTTCCGATTGGTTTATCATAAAACTCTACGCCACTAAAACCTGAATACTGCCATCCCTAATTACATATAATGAACTGTTCCTAACCAACTTTTGCTTTGTGCGCATGAAACGTTGGGTTCTTCTTAAAGTGATTTGCCTCTAACATTCAGCAGCTAGCGGACTAGAAACTGGAACTGATATCCTTTGGACTACGTACTAGGTTCCGACTGATCCGTAGAAATGTTTAGACCTACCATCTCTAAATTCTACCCACCCCTACTTAATTTGTTAATTATCGTCCTTTTATACATACTTAAAGGAGACGATTAAAAATTTAAAATACATCAATATGCATCCGTATCAACCAAAACAAACGATTGCTGTCAATATTTGTTATCCAATCATTAAATTAATTTCATTGGGGTATATTTCTAAGAAAATGGAATCTTTAATTATATATTTTATTTAAAAATTACATGTATAGATGTCACCAAAACAAAATGTACTATATGCTCCTCTCTACTTAGCCATCATTAAAATGTTTTAGAAGGTGGAACTTATTGTTACTGGTATAACTAAACGAATATTTCTCAAAGTTTATTAATTAAATATTTATCAATGTTAGCCAGTTCATATTTAAACATTCATCATTGACTTAGCTGCCAACAAATTTCATCCCTTAACGAAAAGCCATTTTTATCAAAGTTTCTTCTTACATGTTTATCATCTTCTTCAGGTGGAAACGCAAATGCTAGTGGGTCAGATTGTTGCCATTCTTCATTTGGAAGCGGAGGCTTAAGGTGCTAATAATCATCTGTACTGGCAAAATTACAAAGAACAAAGCACGAATAGATTACTTTCAACATTCTAGTGTACTTCTTCAGTTTTAAGTGGTACAAAGAACGAAATTTTACTTTGCCAATGTCGCGTTCACTTTCGCTCTACATTGACTGTGAATATAGGTATAATTTCTTTGTGCCCGTGTTAAGTTTCCCACATCAAAGTAGTGAGTCAGTAAGATATTTAAACAGTGATCTGTAGTTGGTATGTGTGTGACTAGTATGTCCAACATCCCGGGTTTGAATCTTAACGGTCCGCTTGAAAAATGTTAGGCGAGCATTTTTTACAAAAATACACCCTCGTTCGGATGAGAGATAAAATGGAGGTCCTGTGTGTGAGTGTTGTCACGCACGTTAAAGATCCCTACCTTGCCTGCAAGGGTTTGGCAAAATTCAAAATTTCCAGGTAAAAAACCCGCCTCTCTGGCCTATATAGTACTTTCGGCTAGAGCATAGGTTCCCAACCTTTTCTGAACCACCGCCCCTCTACTGGAAAAAAACTTCCAACGCCCCCTCCTCATCATAGTGCATTTTAACGAATATTAAAATATTGTTGCATAGTATCTATCTATCATATATATATATATATATATATATATATATATATATATATATATATACATAGATACTCATATACGAACGTTGCACTTTTGACTGTTATTACAAGCGTTCACTAAAGCGTTGGACAAGGTATATATATTAAAAATCGCAAAAGTAAACCTTAATTAAAACGACTATCAAATGTAGTACAAACTTGTTTATTAAAAACTTAAATATGAATACATAATGAACAGAAAAAAGATTAAGAAGAAAAATTAATGAGATAGTTGAGGCTGGTGAAGTTTTAACAATTTGCTAATGTCGGGTTCCAATTTCGTTAACATCAGCCGCAAATCGCCACGTTCAGTAATGTGCAGTCTGTTCCTTTTCTTAGACAATAAATTAGCTACTGCACTGAACCACGCTCAGCCAAATAAGATGAAGCAAATGCAATTAAAAATATCTGTACTCTTGACCACAATCCAGGGTAAAGAACTGGTATTGGTTTTGAAGCCAGAACTCTTGATATCCATTTCTGAATTTTACTTTTAGTTCTTCGTTAGTTGTGAGTTCTACGAGTTCCTCTTCTAAATTTGATGATTCTGCTGTATCTGCATTTGCGAAAGGATCTAAAACCCAACCCGGTATATTCATGTTTAAAATATCCTGGAATCGCTCCACACAATCAACATGAAGAACGTCCAAGTGTTGGCAGTAAGTAAGTAAATCTTCATGTTTTGCAAAGACTGCTGATAATGTGGGAAAGTGGCTGTATTCACCTCTCCTAGATTTCGTTTGAATAGAAGAAGTTTTCCCACAAAAGCAGCTATGACGTTTTTGTTTTAATTAAATTCAATTCGTCACCTTGCAATTGTAAATTGACTTCATTAAATATTTTAAACAAGTTTGTCAAATAAGCGATGCCATTTTATGTATAATCAGGTTTTCGCGCAATTTTTCGATTCTGTTTTCAAGAAAGTCCAGTACTGAATCAAATAGTTGAAAAAACGGTTCAAACAAGTACCTTTTGAGAGCCAACGAACTTCTGTGTGCAGCAGCAAGCGATTGTAATCTTCATCATTTTCACTACAAAGTTGGCTAAATAATCTGTCATGCAATGAATTGCTTCTAATCGTATTTACTGCTCTAATAACGTAATGAAGCGACGAATGCAAACGTTCGTTCAGATTTTTTGCAACCAAGTGCTGACGATGAATAATACAATGTATAGCGAGTACATTTGGTACTGCTTGTTTCAAATGAGCTATGAAACCCTTATGACGTCCCGTCAGTGCTGGAGCACCATCAGTAGCTGCCGACAAAATATTATGCATAGGTATTTCTTTCTCTTGAAAAACGTACTCATGGTATTAAATATCGTTTCTCCCTTTGTATCAGTTTCCAAATTTTTGCAAATAATAACTCTTGATAAATTTTTTCGTCTTTTATGAACCGAACGTATGATAACAGCAGTACTTCGTTATTTGGTAGAGTGGATTCATCAAGTTGAATGGAAAAATTGCAAGTTTTTAAGTAATCGCATAATGATATTTCAACGTATTGAGCCATTTCGTCTATTCTCCTTTGCACTGAGTTATTACTCAGAGGAATTTTCTGATGACATCTGCCGATGTCTTATGATGAAGAACAGTTTTATTACCTCTCTGACTGCCGGCAAGATAAGTTCCTCGCCAATGGTATGTGGTTTTCCCGTTTTTGCGATTAACAATGAAATGTTATATGATGCTCGTAGTCCATCATCTTCTTGTTTAGAAGACGACTCAAATAGGTTTGATATAGTTGGCTGTTTCAAATATTTCTTCTGCAGTTCTTGAAAATAGAACAAATCTTTGTCCTTTTTATCAGTATGCATTTTATTTAAATATTCTTGTAGCCTAGAAGGCTTCATGGCTTCATTTGAGAAAACTTTTTGGCAAAGTAAACACATGGGTAATGATGGGTTTACAGGAGAGTGCGTAAATCCATATTTCAAATACAAAAGACTGTACTGCCGGCATTTCTTCTTAGATTCAGACATTTTGAAATCCAAAACTTGCCACGGTTTAAAATAAATTAACTTTTCAACGAATTTATAGATAATTATAAAATTAATGGTTATAATGACTTATATAACTTATCACTCACGAACATGGATTATTTGCGAAGCACACAAAATAATAACACATTCCTAGAGCTATCCCTGCCTTTTATACGTTTGATTTCATACAAGCATCAACTTGTATGTTTTATCTTGTTTGCGATGCCGGTGCACTTTGTAAGCAAGTCATATCGCGTCTTTGCTTATCAACTTGCAAAGACTTGTTGCGGACAATATTAAACGGAATTAGGTATTCATAGACCTAATGCTGAATTAAATGTTTTAAAGTATATTTTCTCGATAACAATAACATAGACATTTTAGATAGCTAAATAAACTGTCTATTCATGCCAACTAGGTATTTTCAAAGTATTTTAATATATTTATTTTCTAAAAAGGTAAGTACGTCACGAACGCCCCCCTTGATCCTCCTAACGCCCCCTTTTGCCCCTGTACTCGCTACCGCCCCCTTTGAAAGCTACAGCGCCCACTGGGGGGCGGTACCGCCCCCGTTGGGAACCTATGGGCTAGAGCATTGCAAAATCATATGTAGGGCTAAATCTAGAATGTGATCCTTGAACTTTGAGTAGCAATATATACTCTGTATACAGATTTGGTTTTCTAACCAGTATATCAAGAAAATGGTTATCTACGAGAAGATAGGAGAATTCAATGGGTTTTTTCCATCACCAGGTACGGGCACATTTAATTTCCGTTTCCCAACAAACAGAATATCTTTTAGTTGTGGTCGATTCTCCACCAACTGTAACTTACCACTTTGCTCGACAGTTGATTCAACAATTGGTTCGATAACAGAATTTTCATCAGTACTTTGAGAATTGTGGTTTTCATCAGTGACTTTAACAAATTCTTATCGCACTGCTTCATTCACTATCAGAGTTCTGGAAAGGTTTATCGCCCGAATCACAATACAAAGCTAATGCTTCCAGTTTATCCTCAGTTAGTTTGAGATTAATGAAAGTTGCAGTACTGAACTAAGCTAGTGCAAACAATATGCAGTAGTATTATAAACCATGCTCGCTTTTGTATAAACTGTACCTTTTACAACATCCTTTTAGCACGGTAAAAGCTCAACTGCGGTGAACGTACATATTGATAAGCAGGTTAAAACATGTATGACCTTAAACTGACACATGCAATGTGCACAGTCCTGTAGCAATGCTCACGTCGATGCTCTGTCGGCATGAGCACTAAACAGGTTAATAAGCCAGTATAGTTATGTATTAAAGAAGAGAAGTTACAAATTTGGACCCGCCCCCTTCCAATTCTAAACCTAAACTGCAACATGTGCACTATTTATTCTTCATGGCCTAGAACATGTCCTATTATCGTATCTCTCTTATTTTATACAGTTTTCCAAATATTTCTTTCCTTTCCATACAATTTCCAGTATCTCTTTGCTCTAACTTTGTTCATGATTTCTTCACATTTCTTTGCCTGTCTGCTTCTACTACTGTACACTTTTGATTCATGAATTTGTCACTATTAAACAATAGGTACGTTTTTTCGGCAAGACTCAGTAAGGAGTGGTGTAAAATTGGTGCATTATGTTGTAGGTTGGGTGTATGATGATAATACAGAAATGAAAGAAATACTTATGGTGTAGTACACAAGACACCATTCAAGACCTATTTATTTTAAAGATGGACTATCATCGCTAGGTCTTCAGTCCTGGTACCCTTTTTGTTTCCTATTCTGAGCTAAGCTACACATTTCCCTGAAATTTTCACAGTCTGAATCTTTCACTATCTGCGTGCAATAGTCCGATCTAGGTCTATCTCTGCTGGTAGTATATCGTGCACTATTCCTCAAAAATGTCTGAACATATCCTGCCCTTCTATTTTTCTTAGTTTTTTTTCTTTTCCACAGATATCTTTAATCCCTTACTATTTCTATAACCTCTTTCTTATTAACTATCATCATCATACATCTGAAGTGTAACATTCCAAGAGACTTCTACAGTTTTTCCGTTTGCCCCTCCTACTGTTCCTATTTCAGAGATGTACTGTACTGTGCTCCACACAAATGCTTTTAGCACTATAAAGATGGATATGGAAGATATTTTATTTTCCAGTTCTTCTAGTGATGATGAAGAAATTGAAAATCTTGTAGTCGGTGGTAAGTACAAAAGTAAATGCAGCCGAGGATCAATGTTCAGGCCAGATTTTACAGCTTTAATATTGTGAATGCCATCGAACTAATTATGGTAGTCATTTCTATCTAAATCGAACTACGATTATTGCAAATAAGTTTAAACAATTAAATTGGTTTAATAGCAGTCATATATCCTTTCGAACGTCTGTATTAGCTAATATTAAAAATAAGTTATGGATTAAGCTTTTATGTATACACATTTTCTGTTTATTGTAAATGGGGTTTCCTGTAAATGTATGAAAGTATAAAAATAAATAAATAAATGATTTAATTAATGTTTGTTTGAATGTTTTTGTCCAATTGGAGCAACTTACAAACAATTTAAAAGATGTCACGATCGTCTATTCAAGATTATGTGGAGAAGGTGATCCCTAATTATTCACGTGTGGAATTTGTTAAATGTTTCGTTTGGAAAGAGGTTTGGTTGAGCATTTGTTGCACTTATAATAGAACACTCCTGAATATGTTACTTTGAAAGGTATTAGAAAAAGGTTGTATACAATGAGTAACCTACTTTTTTATTTGCAGATAATGGTGGTCTATCCACAATTATTGCATGGAAACAATTTGTTAGTTATTTATGGTTTGTAGGCTACAAGGCAGAATCATACATACAAGTAGTCGACAGGTTTAATGTTAATAGAAGTACCATTTTCTGTAATTACAAGAATGAGTTTCTTTGTGATCATTTGGTACCTCGGACTAAAAATTTCCCACAGAAGATAAAAATAGGAACAAAAGGAGATTAGTATCAATGTAGGTGTTTTCCTGGTATCATTGGTAGTAATAACATGTACATAACTTCCATCTTATCTTATTCTATTGTTTTGAACTTTAAAGTTTACTGGGTAGAACCCATAGTAAGGAATTAATTACCAGCATTTTGAGATTATGAAATTTAATATTTTAGATAGTGAATACATATCCATTAAAATATCTTACTGACTCCCTACTGTGATATGGGAACTTAAAAAGGCCCCAAACAATATATAACTATATTCACAGTCAATGTAAAGTGAAAAGTGAACACGACATTGGTAAAGTAAAAGAAAGATTTCGTTCTTTGTATCACTTAAAACTGAAGAAGTACACCAGAATGTTAAAGTAATCTATTCGTGCTTTGTTCTTTGTAATCTTGCCAGAACAGACTATTACCAGCTTCTTGAACCGCCACCTCCCAATGAAGAATGGCAACAGCCTGACCAATTAGCAGTTACGTTTCCACCTGAAGAAGACGATAAACATGTAAGAAGAAATTTTGATGAAAATGGCTTTGCGTTAAGGGATGAAGTAGCTAATTAAGTCGTACAATGATAAATATGAAATTAGTAAACTATAGTGAATGACGAAAATTGGGTTTAGAGAATTTATTATACAGCACGAATGAATTGTGTATCATTACGTCAAATATATGCATACAATGGAATTGTTTTCCTGTGTACTGGATAATAGAACAACATTTGATCTTGTGGATCTGTACCAGACATTTATTTGTTATACTGTGCGGTACAAGTTTCATCTTGCTCTGATCGGACCTAGACAATACTGTGTGAAATTATTTTCGTATTCGATTGTAAGATAGAGTAACTTGTGTTTATCCTTTGATTTGCCAACATACACACTACCTCCATAACGATGGATAGATTCGCCAGTCTTCAATTTTGCTTTACTAACTACCTCAGGGGTTTCCCTTCTTTCAACAAACAAAGTTCCTGTGCAATAAATGCCTCTTTCCAATAATTGCCTTGCAAGTGTTACCGAGTTGTGGTAATTATCCATATATAAACCATGACGTTTATGACAATAATTTCAAAAAAGATGGAGGACAACATTTGTAGCATACCCTTTACCACCTAAGTCATCACAAGCTCCAGTATAAATTTGTATATTCAAAACTGTTCTGTTATTTTCCATTATAAAATAAAATTTTACACAGTGTTAGTGCTTTTTGTTCTTTATATACTGACGGACCAACCACCGACCTCACCACAAAAGCATTGATTCATCAATATATAGGTTCTTTCCTGGAGAATAAATCGTGAACGTTTTGTTTTGAAAATTCCTTCAAAAGCTTATCTTTGTAAAACCTATCAGGACTGCCTTCGCTATCTTGAGGATTTGGTGCAAAATGCAAATGCAATCCTCAATAGTATTAAGTATCTATCCCGCCTAATGTAGTTTCTTACTGGTATATTATATATACAATCTGTACGCCCGTAATCTCGTAATCTAAGTAACTGTAAGTATATGCCCATAAAATACAAAATACCTAAGAATATTAACATTTCTTCTCTATTAACTGGTTTTCAACAATTCTAGAATGCGGTCTCTGAACTTCGTGTAATAATATATACGTTGCATACAGATTTGTTTCTCTAACCAGTATATCAATATGGTTTTCGTAAAGACAGAGGGACTAGAGAACCGATACTAATGATTAGGGTAATTATCAAAAAAAGGTTACAAAAAAATAAAAAGACTCATTTCGCGTTTGTAGATTTAGAAAAAGCATTTGATAGGGTTAATTGGATTGTTATGTTCAGGGTTTTGCAAAAATAGGAATCTCTCATAGGGATAGAAAAATTATTTACAGTCTATATAAAAACCAAACGTTTTAATTAGATTTGATGAAATAGAAAAGGAAGCTAAGATTAGAAATGGTGTTAGACAGGGCTGTATACTGTCTCCTTGATTTTTAATGTTTATATTGAAGAAGCTTTAAACTTAGCTAGAGAGAGAAAAGAGATAGGTATTAGTGTACAGGGACAGAAAATAGACATGTTACGTTTTGCAGATGATATAACCATTATAGCAGAGTCTAGAAAAGAGTTAGGAGAGTTTTAAATATTTTAGATGAAATACTACAGAGTAACTATAGTATGAGAATTAAATCAGGAAAGACAAAGATAATGACTAGTGAGTTACAGTCTAGTTCTAAACCAAAATTAAAAATAGGTAATACCGAGTTAGAGGAAGTAGATGAATTTTGCTATTTAGGTAGTATAATTACAAAGGATGGACGTAGCAGAAGGGATATAGTAGGTAGAATAGCTCAAGCTAGAAAAATGTTTTTAAAAAAGAAAAACTTACTAATAGCTAATAGTATTAGTTTAGATAATAGAAAAAGTTTCTTAAAGTCGTACGTATGGAGCGTTCTACTATACGGTAGTGAGACTTGGACAATTAAAGAAGTAGATAAGAAAAAGATAGAAGCTTTTGAAACTTGGTGTTATAGGAGAATGTTAAAGATTAGTTGGACAGATAGAGTAACAAACGAGGAAGTTTATAGAAGGATAGGTGAGGAACCCTGTATGTGGAAACAATTGAAGATCAGGAGAGATAGAATGATAGGGAACCAGTTAAGACATAAGGGACTATTTTGGCATGACTATTTGGCACATGGCATGTGCATATCGAGCTTAGTTAAAATTAACGCATTCCAATATGCAATTGGTTACTTAATGATTTCAGACATTGCATGTGATCTGTAGCTTATCAATTGGCGCACACATACCTGTGTGGTTATTTTTTGCAAGTGGTTTAAAATTTAATATTTCGTGTATGTGAGTATCAATAAGTTTGCATTTTTTGTTGCATCTCTGCGTGAGACGATCCCACACAATCTTATAGCTAGCATTACTTGCATCTAGCGCTAAATATCATATGTCTTGATTTGCTCTGAAGGGAGGCCCTCAAATGGAATGGTTTCTGCCAGTCAGAAAGTTAAGAATTGCTATCGACCATAGCTAGAACGGCATCAAAAATTGTTTCCAATTAGCAAATAAGGCAGATCTAATTTCGGTCATTTTACATTATCTTGTGACTTGGTGCACACCCTGACGAAGTTTCGGAACTGCTACTGGAATGACTTTTAGAATTTGAATTAATATGAGCTTTTAATTCAACAGTATTAAATTTACTTATAGTGGTTTGAGCTTGACTGATTAAATCAAAATAAAGATCTTGAAAACTTTCACGTTCATCAAGATTTTTTTCAAATCATCATCAAGTAATTCAATATCTAATTGTACTTCATTAACTAACTCATAAATAGGCTGTATTTTGTCAAGCCGTTGTTGTAAATTTTGTAGGTTAGCATAGGAAATTTCATCTATTTCAAGAGATTGTAAACATTTTTCAAAAAAGGTAAGTTTTGCTTTAAAACGCCTCCTTGATGTTTTAAACGATTTAAATTTTCAGAATCCGATATAAATAAATATTGAGGTTATAAAAATAGATAATGTGAAGTAAAGTCAGTTTCAAACTTTCAATAATGATGCAAAGGATAGACTTACAATACTTAGCGATATGTACAGCTTGTTTTTTATCTGTTTCCAACAATAAACACCTGCTGTTTGTGATGAGACCAATGGCCCAGTGTAGTATTTCTTGCTTAGACAATTTCGTATTTGGTATACACTGATGCATGATTTTACTGGATGACTGTAATTTCCATACAACGACACTTTGATTTTTCATTTCATTTAATATGCCAGTAACATTCATGAGAAGGACCATTTATGTCAATATTGTTTGCTCTTTGGTGCTGTAGATGCCAGAATTAAGACATGAATAACATCAAGAAATATGTTATTATAATTTTAACACAATTGATGATACATTCTTACACGTGATCGGTTCGTCCCATCTCGGCAACTACCCTATACCATGAAAACAAGCTAGCAGATACCTGGTAAAATATAAATGTGGAACGGAGCCATGGCTGATTATTGTCTTAACAATCATAATATTAATAGCTGAACAGAACAAACTGACAGGTTTGACAAAGACTAACAATATAATTCAAGTTATCCACAGTTTGTACCTCTGCACTTTTCATCAATTCATTGTTCTTTAGCTTTCTTGCATTTGCGAATAATTTCCCATTTTATGGTGCCTGTATCTTTGTTTTCCAGCTTGGTCTGGTCTGTTTTCATATTTTCTTTTTTCTTCTATTGAATTTGGAATATCCTTTGTTACCCATGGTTTCTTGTTCTTTTTTGTTTATAACCCCTGAATATCTCTGGCCCCCATGTTTAAGCTGGATTTAATGTTATTCCATTCGGATTCTACTTCTCTAATATCAAAAACTTTCCGATGTCTTTCAACAATTCGTTTGACTTTTTCTCAAATCTTTTGTGGATATCTTTATCTTTTAGTTTCCCAAAGACAAAGTACCTTTTTTTGTTTTTTTTCTTCAAATTTTTAAATTTCACTGCAGCTTTCATAATTATTATGTTGTGGTCAGTGTCTATATTCGCTTTTGAATACCTTCTACGGTCTTTTACTCGATGGTTTATATCTATTAGGAAATTTATATTGAGTACAAATCCAAAATTGTTTTTATGTCTCCGGGAATTAAATAAGGACCCACCTGAAAATTTCTTTGGGATAATAAGGGCTTATGGAATCCGAAACACAAACCCCTCTGTGTTGCATTTCAAAAAGATATTTAAGTCGTTAGTTGTAATTAATTTCCTCTCAGCTATTCTCAAAATGCTAATTGTGAAGAGTCTCGTACAGAAGGAGCACTTTGTAGGTTACACGGTTTTTTAACTGGGGACGTTGCAACATGAGTAGGATATTTAAATTAGGAAATTGATGAATGTGACATTCCTAAAGTGCCTATTAGGAAAACCAGAATAGGAAAGTGTACTATTAATTATATGTTCAACCGATTTAATTTCAGATCTGTAATACCTGGATCCACGATTGCCCTTAAGTATGCCCGATTAAAAAATGAACCGGAATTAACACTTGTAAGTCATTAGGATCTGAGGAAAGAGGCGTCTAAGGACGAGAATTTAATATGGACTCAATTTGTTCCAAAACTGTATATAAAACTTGTTTGAGAAATTACTCTAATAAGATGATGTTACATGCATTTTACTGCAGATTCCCAAATACCACCAAAGGGGGGGATTAAGAGGAATAAAATGCCAATGCATGCTTTGATCGATCCTGCTCCCCAATATATTCATAATTTTCTTTAAGAAATATCTACATTTTCTTTAATTCCGTATTAGTGCTTTGAAAAGTTAGACCATTGTCACTGAATACATGCAATGGTTTTCCTCGTCTAGTTATAAATCTTTGAAATGCTGTGAAAATGCTGATGTAGACAAAGAAGTGATGGTGCAGTGCATATCGCCTTAGTTGAAAAACAAACAAAAATATTGATATAGCATTTGGTCGTTTTGCTACCTTTACCATGCTTGTCTTTAATTAATAAGAACCTGTGTAGTCCACACTGATAGTATGAAATGGGGGCATTGCCGTTACCTGTAGTTTGTGCAACTCACCCATGAATGGGTTCTCAGTTACCTACAATATGTTACGCATCTTTTTAACGTATGCTTTGTAATATTTTTCTCTGAAATAAACCAGTAGGTTTCCCTTATTGTGCTTAATAATAAATTTGGACCCGCATGTAGAGACAGGTTATGTCGATGTTCGAAAATTAGTCTTGTTACAATGTAATCCTTTGTTAATTAAATAGCTTGTTAAACTTTAAAATTTGGTTTTTTAATCTGCCACCTACTCTTATTAAAGCTTGTTCGTCCATAAATGGATATAAACTTAATAATTTACTTTTACAAGTATGGGTTTAGCTTGACTTAAATCTTCATAATCCTTAGAGAATTTGGAAATTTTTAATTAAAAAATAGTGCTTTGTTTTATTCTTTTATTGTGAATAAACCAGTTCTTTTACTGTTAGGATTTTGACAAATAAATTTGAATCGTGGCATAATGCGGTTTAGTTTAGTCAATGACGAAAATCTTGTAAAAAGTAAATTCACGTCTTGATTTGTACAAATAAAAGTTTTCATAGTACTTTTTGCTCAGGTATATTTGTGATGAATATCATATTCTGCAGAAGAATAATTCTGAGAAAATTTTAGAAATTGTGGACCCTTCCACTAAAGTTGACAATTAATTAATTTGCCAGGCATAACACGGCAGGATTTTCCGAAAAACTGACATAATTGCTAACATTTGTTATTTCTTGAATTGAGACACTTTATTTACGTCCAATGTTGTCCACTTACTGGAACATGAGTTAAACCAATTAAGAACAATTTTAGAATCGCACCAGTAGTGTTCTTGAGTAAAATTTAGCTGTAGGTTGCTCTTTAATGTATTTAACAATTGTGCTAATAAAACTGCAGCTAGTAGATCTAACCTAGGTAATGATACTGTTTTTAAAGGAGCTGCCCTAGATTTAGAAACTACCAAATTTATTTCACGTGTATTGTTAGCATTAATTGACTTTACATCAACACACTCACCATGTGCTTTTTCAGAAGGGTCTGAATATTCGTGGATTTCATTACTTATAGCTTGCAGAATCAAAATTTTGCTTAGAATTGCGAGTTGGTTAATTAAAGGTAATTCGTTTAGAAATGTAAGCCATTGAGTATGGATGTTATTAGGAACTCTCCCAATTTAAATTTAACTGCCATAACTCTTGTATAATTAATTTCATTATTAGGGTAATGGCTGCTAAGAACCCTATTGGATCAAACAATTGGGCAGTAATTAAGAAAACGCTGTGCTTTGAAACATTATTAATAGACATTTTATCTCATGTAACAGAGTATAAAAAACAATCGATTGTTAGGTTTCACAAAATACCTATTGTTTTGCTTCTAAATTTTCGCAGTGTGAAGCCATAGGCACCTAAAATGGTAACTAAAATATCCTTTAGTTTCTGTAATTCGCTGATTGAATCTGCTCTGAACAATTCAACAGCAACGTAATAATTTGATTTAATTATTTCCGCGTTTTTGGGAAAAAGATCTTTACTGCTTTTGCCACTTCAAGTAAACACTTGACTGCAAGATAAGGAGCAGATGTCATTCAGAACGTGACTGTGTTTAATACATATACTTGTAACGGATCGTTGGGATTTTCACAACAAAGAATTTTTTGCAATCTTTAATCATCTGGGTAGAGCCAAATCTGTCTATACATCTGTGCTGTGTCGCCGATAAGTACGTGCGCATGGGTTCTAAAACGTGTGACAATAGAAAATACATCGACCTGTAGAGTAGAGCCAGCATATTGTAAAATATTTATAGGTAACCCTGATTCTAACTTACATGAACCATCAAACACATCTCGTAACGTGGTTGTACTGCTTGAATCTTTCATGACTGCATGATGTGGTAATTTAAAACGATTGGTCTGAATATGAGCTAGTTACAGGCATGTGACCCTGATTTAAATAATCCTGAATGCATTTTGTACACAGCTCTTTTAGTGGTCACCTTGAAATCGCCTTTCCAGTGACAAAAATCTTCTGACTCATGCTTCATAAGAATCACCTAGCTCGTTTGGGTTTTCCTTAAGTGGGAGCTTAACAATAAATTTGCCATCGACAGCTTGTGTTATGGTTTGGTCAGAAATTGATTTGATGTATTGATCAATTGTATTCATTTTATCAATTTTCCAGAATGTTTGTAAACTTTTGTGCAATTGTGTCAATGTCAGGAATCACGAAACTTTGTGGTGATTTCTACTTCGTATAGTGCCTGCTACTAACCAACCTAGCTTGGTATTCTGAAAAATGCTATGTTTCATTCTTAATTTGACTAATGCATATCAGTTCCTAGAATAATGAGATGCCTATTAACATGTCTATTCTCCAGTAACATTAACTGTAGTGTCTACCAGCTTAATATTTAGGAATGTTTTGAATTCATTGATATTAATGGTTGTGAGAGGTAATGCACTAGAAATTAATGGTAGCAAGTAACACATTACTTTCAGCTGAAAATTGTTTATCCTTCAATAAATAATTAATTCAGTTTCATAATTAATTTCCATATTCCCTTATTTATTCCAGTTACTGATAAATTTGTGGGAACAACCTTAATTTTAATGCATGCGTTTTCTGAAATAAAATTAGAGTGAGATGCAGAATCTAATGTTTATAAATACATTTTTAGAAATTTTAACCTTTAATTGTGCTGTAGATAATAGACTGGTACCTGTAGGCCCGGTCGCTATAGAAAGAGTTACATTTGGAGAATTATTTTCTTTACTAGTTTGCTTGGGTGCCTGAGCCTGAGAATTATTATTTAAAATTTCAGAGGGTGAATCTGTAACTAAATGTTCTGAAAATTCTTGTCTTTAACAACATCAAGAGCCGCATTATGCTTTTTGTGGCAAATACGACATTTACTTGAATTGCAATCACTTACAAAATGTATGTTACATAAACAATTGATGCACAGTTTAAGAAATTTTACCCTTTCGTTTCGCTCAGTGGCATTTAGTTGCAAAAATGTTTGGCAATTCTGAATTAAATGTTGATCGTTACAATTGTAACAAATTATATTGATCGCAGTAAAGGTTGTTGATTTTATGGGTTTTACTCGATTAATATTACGCTTTTCATACGTATTGGGCACTAAAGACACATTTCTAATATTGATTGCTTCAAGTACACCTTGCCTAGTATTTAGAAATTTAATTAACTCTTCGTAATGGGTATTTTATTTGTTGGTTCGGAAATCAATTTACATTGCCATTTGCAGACTGTGTTAATATCGAGCTTACTTAAAACAATTGGTATAATTAACGCATTCTAATATTCAACTGGTTGGCCTAGTGAATTCAGACACTGTACGTGATCTGTAGCTTATCAATTGGCGCACACATACCTGTGTGGCTATTTTTTGCAAGTGGTTTAAAATTTAATATTTCGTGTATGTGAGTATCAATAAGTTTGCGTTTTTGTTGTATCTCTGCGTGAGACGATCCCACACAATCTTATAGCTAGCATTACTTGCATCTAGCGCTAAATATCATATGACTTGATTTGCTCAGAAGGGAGGCTCTCAAATGGAATGGTTTCTGCCAGTCAGAAAGTTAAGAATTGCTATCGACCATAGCCTAGAACGGCATCAAAAATTGTTTCCAATTAGCAAATAAGGCAGATCTAATTTCGGTAATTTTACATTATCTTGTGACTTGGTGCACACCCTGACGAAGTTTCGGAACTGCTACTGGAATGACTTTTAGAATTTGAATTAATATGAGCTTTTAATTCAACAGTATTAAATTTACTTATAGTGGTTTGAGCTTGACTGATTAAATCAAAATAAAGATCTTGAAAACTTTCAAGTTCTTCAAAACTTTTTTTCAAATCATCATCAAGTAATTTAATATCTAATTGTACTTCATTAAATAACTCATAAATAGGCTGTATTTTGTCAAGCCGTTGTTGTAAATTTTGTACATTCACATAGGAAATTTCATCAATTTCAAGAGATTGTAAACATTTTTCAAAAAAGGTAGGTTTTGCTTTAAAACGCCTCTTTGATATTTTAAATGATTTAAATTTTCAGAATTTGTTATAAATAAATATTGAGGTTATAAAAATAGATAATGTGAAGTATAGTCAGTTTCAAACTTTCAATAATGATGCAAAGGATAGACTTACAATACTTAGCGATATGTACAGCTTATGAAGGCACCTTTTGGAGATGGATGCCATATTCTCTACACGGACACAGATGGTCTAATTTACAAAATTATATATCATGATCCTTACGAATTAATGCGAAGAGACTGCATTGACCATTTTGACACATCGCACTATCCTTTCAACAATATTTATGGAATTCCTTTGGTTACCGTGCATTTATATTTCCAATGCTCCACCAGAAGGTACTACATTGGCCAGGAGGTGAGTTTTTTGTTGCCTGGAAATTTAGAATTTTGCCGAACCCTTGCCGTTCCAGGCAAGGTAGGGATCTTTAACGTGCGTGACAATACTCACACACAGAACCTCCATTTAACCTTTCATCCGAACGAGGGCGTAATTTTTGTGAAAAATGCTCACCTGTCATTTTTCAAGCAGTCGGCCGTGTCGGGATTTGAACCCAGGACCTTGGGATCCGTAGTCTTACGCTTACTACATTGATCCACGGCGACGCCTAATTCCTTTGGTTAACAAGAAAGTGTTGGGGATGGTGAAGGACGAAAATAATGGTCACCTTATGACCGATTTCCTTGGATTACAATCAAAGATGTATGTGACAAAGATTTATAAGACATGCGAAGAAAAAGAGGCTGCACTTGCACGATTAATGGAAGCGAATGATTCACAATCACTAGCTATCCAATATTTCGGCATTACAAAGAAGATAAAGGGAATAAAACAATTTGTAGTTAAAAACAGAATCATGTTTGATAATTATGTAAGCTACATAGAAGATTTTAAGCAAGAATTTATAACTTAGAACTTAGTTCAGTCGTTCAAGGATCAAGTTCACACTATTGTTCAGGAGAAGATTGCTCTAAGTCTCCACGACGACAAACGTTATTTGATTCATGATTCGTATGAAACATTACCGATTGGACACTATTTAATCATGAAGTATGATTAGACTGCTGTATAAAATATTTATTGTATATGTAGATATAGAAAAAATTGATAATATATTAGTTCACTATTAGATTATGTTGCTATATGTTAGTTTCTATAGTGTAGACGTGTGAAAGGTTGTCCATAATGACGTCACGCGATCCTAGAATAAATGAGCTTGAAGAGTTCAAAATTTGCAAAATGAATCTTAGATTTTCTTATGGGAAAATACATGTAAAATTTGCACTTTTTGTGCCAGAATTAATATAGCTCATCTACTGCTGCTCTGTGGTGGAACGGTTTTTTTCATCACAAGGTCCGCGAGCACTTTAGAATAAGTTTCGCGTACGTAAGGTTGCCTATAGTCAAGAAGTTGAAGATTTTTGTGTATTATATGTTCTCTATCCTTGTTTTCTCGGATATAATTGTGTTCAAGTGATAATTAAGTTTAAATTTCATAATTATTTTGAACTGGACGACCAGTTTTCACTAATGTATATAATTGCATTGTAGCGTTCTTTGTTTAATAACAAAATGGTTGAAGATCGTAACGATCAATTGTAAGTTTCGTTTTTACCAAACCCAAACGTAATGGAACTTCGGTAACGTTTGTACCGTCAGGATGTAGCACTTATACTCAGATTAAAGACAAAACATCTCGAACCGTTATTTCCAATATTTAAACAAGGCCAAGTCTGTTTATTTATGTACGTCATACCTTTCGTTCAAATATTTACAACAGTTCATCCCATGAAATACGAGGCAAACATTTACGGACAAATGCTTACCAAAATAGAAGAAGTATTCAAATTAACATTAAATTCCGAATAGTACGGTAGAATTTCTTCATCTTGTTTTACCTTTTTCTATAGATCTTCAAGGCCAGTAAAAGGATAAAACAAACAGACAAATCAAGTAGTCTTAAATTTTAATGAATAGAATGTACTGGAATGAGCTTGACCGAGGATGTCTTAAGGTTGTTGGCCTTTCAAGTTTACTTCCCGGTTTTGCTAGTCTTTGATGTTGCGTTTTTTAGTTGGTAATTTGTAGATGCGTGGAGCCATTTCACACCATTTGTTAAGCTGAGCATGGCCAAGCAATTTGTTCTATTACTTTATTATACAGTACAAAGAAAATAACAACAATAAAGTACAAGTTTGATGTAGGTACTTGTACTTAATAGAATTGTTTGCATTAAATTCCTGAATTTAGGCGTGTTTAAAACATCCAATCTTCTGTGGTGGAAATTCTTCCTTAAGTAATAATTTTGAATTGACAGAAAACCGGAAACTGGCAATTCTTCTAATTTAAACAAACTACCTAAATGTGCTTTGTACACAACGAGCGTAACAGCCCAGCATATGAGAAAGCGCCTCCTTAAGCATCGTGTACAATTGGATCTGACAGTCCTAAATTCAAATGTAATGAAACACCATCCAGTAATGGAACATTACAAGCTCAACAGCGTAAATTAAGAAAGATAATAATTCAATGGACGCTAGAAAGGGTATATCATAGAGTGTCACCATTACTGAATCATACAAAAAATAATTTAGTTACGTCGTCTAACAACTTTGTTAGCAGACGACAATTAAATGTGTCCTGGCGTCTGAACTTACGGTTTTAATAGTGTGCTAAGTTTTAACTGAATTAACCCTTAACGTGCGTTTTATTTATTGGATAACCAGTTTCTATTTTGTTATATTTAATAAACCTACTATTATCTTTTATATTAAAAGTAAAGTGATTCCCCTTGTTTCTTAGAGCTAGCCTTGAGTAGGTTATAAATTATTAATTACATTGTAGGTTTAGACTGATCTAATAAGTGTAAATATGCTAAGCTGGCCCCGGGGATTTTTATAGCGCTCGGGAAAATGATGTTGAACTTTATTGTACCTCGAACTATTTTTGCTGGGAATTTTAGACTTTACTTTAGTACCGGGACTCAACTAGAACGATTGTGTTTTGGTCAGAGTGCTATTTATCGCCCCACATCTCTTTACATCATCGTTTTAGAGTACTACTAAAATTGGAAGATCCTTGTAATGAAAATCTGATGAAAACCCGGACCACGACTCCTTGATAATCCAACTCCGTCTCCGAAGAACGAAAGTGTTGATAAAAACCTGTTATAACATTGGCAGAGAAATTTGAATACTTATATCATACAATTTGTTATGTAGGGGTTGAGGGTTATTAGCGTGCAACAAGTGATCCGGCTTATAGTAAGCAGATGCCAATGATTATGTGTTTTGGTTGTCTGAGTCACTTGTTAATGCTTCGTAGTAACACTAAGTCCAAGTATTGATATACATTGTTACACATTAACAATAAAGACATGAAACGTTCGGGAACTATTTACAAACTCTTTGTGTGCGTAATTAAGTTGCAAATGTCTTTAGTACTAGAACTGAAAGCACTTTAGTTTGTTACACTGCGAGACGTATATTGAAGAACTGAATGTACGGTTTCATAACCAAGACTTGGGTCTGTTGTCGTGTACGTGATAATGTCCATGATTGTCAGTATCAAGTTACGCTGAATGTAATGCGGCATCTCGTGGCGGTGATTGGAGTCGGACCTAGCGGCTGCTGGACTGACGCTGGGGCATGGGCGGCTTCCTTGGTTGCTAGAAATTGAAGCAAGTTGAAAACAGAATGCTCCCAACCTCGGCATGCTTGTTGACGTCACGTGCTATGAACGACCGTGGCTTTGGAAGTGGAGTGAGTCCAAGCTGTGTTATGGCGGGGTTCTGTCCTTAGTGTTGGAAGAGTTTATTTTTTCTATCCCGTTAGATTTGGTGGCCACAACAAGATAATCCAAAGGACTCTTAGTACGCGAGGAGTTTGGTGACTTCCGTCTTGTACTATTCTTAAGGTCCTTCCAAGAAGTTTGGCAGTTTTCTTAAAGAGAGAACAAAAAGAAGTGATTCGCTGTAGCGTTTGGAGCTCCTTTTACACCGAGGTTTTGTTTGTATTGTACATTTGGACAATTCTATTTTGTATTCGAGTTCATTATTAGGAGTATGGTGAGTTGCATATTCCTACAATTTGTTATTGATTTTCTTTGGACATTTTTTAACAGTTGGGATTCTAATTTTCTTGTTTTAAGAATATTTAATTAATTTAATCACATCGGGGTTGTTTTTGTTTAATGCTTTACTACTGGACGTTAAAATAGGAAATTTCCAGCAATGGAACAAAAATGTTCTATCATTGGATTGCATGTTATCCAGTTTTAGACCAAATGTTCCGTTACTGGATATTGCGCGAATCCAGTTTTGGAACATGACGTTGATATGCGTTAAAAAGTGCTGATAAATTAATTTTAGGGGATTATTGTATTAAGATTATTTAAGGTGTTACCCATAATAATCACGGTCTTGGCATCCCCTGGCAATATTTTAAGGGAAATAGCTCTTTATCATCGTGTAATTTTGTGGTAAAGATGGTTTTCACGGATCGCAAAACGGACGTCTTCCAATCAACCACGACGCCTAACGAACAAACGGTAGTGGTTGACAACATGTAGGAATAACACCACAGTCATGGTATTTTTGACGTGACCACCTATCGTGAACAACTTGTGCGAAAATGCATTTTATAATGCGGTGGAGTTTTACCTGTTAATATCCTTACCTATCTCAAGTTAATATTGTACTTTGTCTTGTTCCAATTTATGTTGTAGGAAATAACAACGGGCTGTGCCATGAAATATGGACGAGAGCGGGAAACCGCATCTACGCGGAGTAACTGAAATAAACAAAATGTTTGGTATTCAGTCTGCCAATATGCATTAAAGTAAAACGTACATGGTGTGAATTAATTAATTTATTTTGCTTTATTTGAAGCGTAAATTGTATTATTTCATTTGTAAATTTTGTGTAGCTTAGCATGCCCTCTATTTATGTGAGCGGGTAACTAAATTGTGCCTTAAAAAGTAACAAATGCCATTCAATTTTGTGGTTTTCTCTCTATAATATATTAATTATGTATTTATTTAAAATTTTTATTGTTTAAGAGGTAGATCCTATTCAAATTTAAAAAAAAAATTTAAAATTAATTTGGTTCTAAAATTATATTTTAATATTACTTCACATACGACTTATGAGTAGTTGTTATCCAGGCTAAGTTTTTAAATAACACGTACTTCATGTTGTCTTAAATAAAATATTAATTTATTATTATCCGCCTACGTGAATGGTTTAATAACTCATCTACCTTATCTAGAAAGAATTCAGCATTTAGAGTATTTAATTATTTTCGGTTTTCCTATCTCTATAAAAATTTGCCTTGTAACTGATTTGTTTGAAAATGAGCTTAATGAATTATCCGTATTTTGATAAGCGAGTATGTAGTTTTTATCACTTTTAATATTAAGTTTCTTTATATCTACAACGTGCGTTAGGGAACTTTAACCTTTCATGGAAGAAATAAAGATTTTCGTGGGAAGCGAATATATCAAAACAAAGGACTTGACTGCCGACTTCTTTCAAGTGTTGACCTGTGAGTAAGACTTCGATTTATCGACAAGTGGCGTCCACCTTGCTAATCTATCTTAATCGTTTATTGTATCGTATAGGCATTTCGTCAACGAGCTCTACAGCGAGGCAAACACCGGACCAACAAGAAGTCACCACAGACCACTCTAAGAACCGAGAAAATCATTCCAACAGGAGTACAATACCGCTGGTAAGTGATATCCCTAATAACTAGCGACGTATTTTGTCGCCTCGGGGAATTTAACCCCCGAGTAAATTTGAAGTTATGTATGTGTGGTAATTATTTTTGTATTTTACTCTAAATGCGTTGGTTTTTATGAAGTAACATGGGGATACCTCTTAACATAGCGGCCCTTTACGAACCTGCGAAAGAAATCCTTGAACACTCAGAAGTCGACAATCGTCCCGGTGAAAAGTGGTTAGGATCTTCATGAAACGGCAACTAGAAATTGCTATGTGGCCAATGGGATGCTATTTGGAAAGTAAACAAATCGATGACATTTTATTTGTCGTCAGACAAATTTTTGATTCTGACGTCTCCGGCTTTGCCCGATATCCAAAAACAGCAATCGTGTTGAGTTCCCTAAGCAAGAAAAACTTCTATGCGGCGAAAAGAGAAAAAGAAAATATTACTACATTATTTGCAATTAATGCTGCATGTGACGACTTGCCTCCCATCATTGTCCTGCCTTGCGATCGAAAATCTAAACTAGTCTTTAACAACTCAAATCCAGATTGGTCTGCGAGCTAGCCCAAATCAGGCTGGATGACAAGTTATGCGTTTTATGCACACGTGGGCAGTTTGTATGTACTGCCAAAGATGCACAAATTTAAGGTACCACTTGGCCTATTGTCAGTGCCACCAACGCACAACCTGGCCTATACAAGACATTTTCAATCACACGTTGGAACATTCAACTTGTAAATCAAAGACTCGCTACGTTTTATTAAAAGCTAGTTAACAGCACGCATGAGCGACCAGTCAATCGAACTGTAAATAGCCTAGTGTTTCTAGTACATAATTCAGTACACAAGGAGCAACCAAGAGGATCTCAAAGAATAAACGCTCAACGCCATGCCCAACAGGGCTAGTCACATTCCTAGATGTCTCCAAGGTATTTGACAGAGTGTGGCACCAGGGACTCGTTTTCAGGCTGATGAAATTTGGCAGATACTTTGATTTGGTGCGACGCTTCACATCGTTCTTGTACAAGCGCCTATTCTAGGTGAAGATAGAAAACGTCCGACTATTCGTCCAATCGATAGAAGCTCTACTTGCTGTTTACTCACGACGTACAGAAGACTGGCGATATCCTCCTGCCTCTCTACGCTAACTCAATTTGAGGCACCAGGACATTAGCTTCTCGATTAGTGACAAGAAGGCTTTAGGAAGCCAATACGGCCCTGGGGGAATGCTTTGGGAGATTACTCGTCTACGTCAATCCGGAGAAAATCGGCGCCGTCTTTCTGACGGAGAGACTTCGACATTCAGACAATGACATCGTGATCTTTTATGAGAACATCCTACGGAAGAACGAAACCAATAACCTAGGGTAGTTATCGATTAGAAACTGACCTGAAAAATCACGCCGACCACTACACCGCCTATGCCAGAGCAGTGTCGTACAGTCTCTACCCACTACTGTCCACGAAAAGCGCACTCGATGTTAACAACGAGATTCTACTCTACAACATCATGCTACCAAGTCCCAAATCAAGGAGCTACAAGTCGCCCAAGACAAGAGCCTTCAAATGGCGCTTGACGCACTATGGTACAGTTATCCCTCCCACTTCTATGAACGTCCACATCCTCCTACAGCAACAATTCATGAATATTTGCTTAACGCCTCTATCACACCGACGACTTCTTTGACACCACCCTCATATACTCAGTAGCATCAAAATTAAACTTTCATAAAAGCCGAGGTCCCGATCATATTTCCAACATACTATTACAAAAAATTATGGTATGCAGTCTGTCACTCTATTCATGTCCTATTCCAAAAATGTCTAACAAGGCATATTTCCTGATACCTTCAAACTCTTTGAAAAACTGATCCCGTTCAAACTTTCAACCCCTATCGAAGATAACTCCTTGATTCCAGCAATCAATAACGGTTTCCGCCAAGGTCGCAACGCCAAACAAACCACCCAACCTTTTAATATTCAAAGTCCTCACAATTCAAATATGTTTTAGAAATCTTCATAGACGTTCATTCTGCATTTGATTGCCCTGGTGGCCCAACATTCTTAACCAATTTAAAATCCTAAACTTTCCTTACAATATCTAAAACATTATTAGATCATACTTATCCTCTCGAAAAGCTACTCTTAGAAGAAATTATTTCTGCTTTATACTACAAGCTTATCACAAGACGTTCCCAAAGATCGTTCTATCACCTACCCTGTGGAACTTATCCATCAACCCTCTCCTTGAACTCAACAAACCTAGTATAGATACCTTTGTCTATGCAGATGACATCATGTTCTCCATACTTGGTAATTGTCGACTCAAACTACAATCCACATTTAAAACCTAATGCAGCTCATCGCAACATGGTCCATCCTAAATAAACAACCAATCTCTCCCACCAAATCCAAAATACTACTGCTAAAAGGTACCGACCTCCGCCATAGTCCGTACCACCTCCACAGCAGCTTTATATATCGTTCTTAAAATCTCCCATTTAGAAATACAGCAACATTTTGCACCATAAACCCGCAACATACAATTTTTCCTCTACATAACCTTACTACAAGAGATCCTTGATACCAAACCACCTACACCGCCTCTATGACCTCTTACCAGTGATCCAAGAAAACGACTGAATCGTAGAACGAGAACTTCCACCACCCTTGACCTATAGCAACTTTCTAACGTCTTTCAAAGAAATTCCACCTCCAAATTATTAAACTAAATTATGTTTTGTTTTTTATCTTAGATAGTAAAGCTAAGAGCCAATGGCTTGAGTATAGCCAAAAAATAAGGTTAATTCACATCCACATTTACATAAGGAACAACCAAATCCACACCGACGTCAACATCCCAACGATTGAAGACTACATCAGGACAACCGCAAGAAAGATGTTCGATGGAATGGCCCAACACAATAACTTGCTCATCAGGACCGCTGTAGACTACGACGAAGTGACTTCCACGAAGCACAAAAAATCGAAGAAGTTGCTTTTATATTAAGTTAGTTATCTTAGACTGTAAGGCTACGATGGGCCAATGGCTTGAATATAGCCGAATAATAAATTAACTTACATTTAAATGAGGAACGATCATATCCACACCGACGACGTCTACATTCTAACGATGGAATACTACATCAGTACAACCGTAATGCAAATCTTCGATGTAACGGCCCAAGACAATAACCTGCTTTGCAAAACAGCCGTGGACTACAACGAAGTGACTCCCATGAAGTTCAGAAAACCGAAGAAGTAGCTTTTAGGTTAAGTTAGTTATCTTAAACTGTAAGGCTAGGATGTGCCAATGGTTGGAGTATAGCCGAAATATAAATTAATTTACATTTGCAAGAGAAATGACCAGATTCACACCGACGTCGACATCCCAACGATTGAAGACTACATCAGGACAACCGTAATGAAAATTTTTGATGGAATGACCCAACACAATAACCTACTCATCAAGACAGCCGTAGACTACGACGAAGAGACTTCCACAAAGTACAGAAAACCAAAGAAGTTGCTTTTAGATTAAGTTAGTTATGTTAGACTGTAAGGTTGGGATGGGCCAATAGCTTGAGTATAGCTGAAAAATAAATTAATTTACATTTACATGGGGAACGATCAGCTCCACATCAATGTCGACATTCCAACGATTGAAGACCACATCAACGTAACCGTAATCAAGATCTTCGAAGGAATGACCCAACATAATAACCTACCCATCAGGACAGCCGTAGACTACGACGAAGTAACTCCCACAAAGTACAGAAAGCCGAAAAAGTTGCTGCTTTTAGATTAAGTTAGTTACCTTAGACTGTAAGGCTAGGATGGGTCAATGGCTTGAGTATAGCCCAAATATAAATTAGTTTACATTTACATGAGGAAAACCTGATCCACACCAACGACGACATCCCAACGATTGAAGACTACATCAGGACAACCGTAATGAAGATCTTCGAAGGAATGGCCCAACACAATAACCTATTCATCAGGACAGCCGTAGACTACGACGAAGTGATTCCCAGGAAGTACAGAAAAGCGAAGAAGTTGCTTTAGATTGAGTTAATTATTTTAGACTCTAAGGTTGGGATGAGCCAATAGTTTAAGTATAGCCGAAAAATAAATTAATTTATATTTACATGAGGAACGTCCAGATCCACACCGACGTCTGCATCCCAACGATTAAAGACTATATCAGGACAACCGTAGTGACGATCTTCGATGGAATGTCCCAACACAATAACCTACTCATCAGAATAACCGTAGACTATGACAAAGTGACAGAAAACCGAAAAAGTAGCTTTTAGATTAAGTTAGTTATCTTGGACTGTACGGCTAGGATGGGCCAATGGCTTGAGTATAGCTGAAAAATAAATTAATTTACATTTACATGAGGAACGACCAGATTCACACCAATGCCGACATTCCAACGATTGAAGACTACATCAACACAGCCGTAATCAAGATCTTCGAAGTTACGGCCCAACACAATAACCTACTCATCGGGACAGCCGTACACTACGAGGAAGTGACTCCCACGAGGTACAGAAATCCGAAGAAGTTGCTTTTAGATTAATTTAGTTATCTTAGACTGTAAGGTTGGGACGGGCCAATGGTTTAAGTATAACTGAAAAATAAATTAATTTACATTTACACGAGGAACAACCAGATCCACACCGACGTTTACTTCCCAATGATTGAAGATTACATCAAGACAACCGTAGTGAAGATCTTCGATGGAATAGCCCAGCACAATAACCTGCTCTTCAGGACAGCCATAGACTACAACGCAGTGACCCCCACGCAGTGCAGAAAACCGAAGAAGACACTTTTAGATTAAAATAGTTATCTTAGACTGTAAGGCTAGGATGGTCCAACGGCTTGAGTATAGCAAAAAAAATTAATTAATTTATATTTACGCGAGGAACGACCAGATCCACACCGACGGCTACATCCCAACGATTGAATACTGCATCTGGACATCCGCAATAAAGATCTTCGATGGAATGACTTAACGCAATACGCTGCTCATTAGGACTTCCGTAGATTACGAGGAAGTGACTCCCACGAAGTACAGAAAACCGAAGTTAGTCTAACCTAGCTCTGTAAAGTAATATACTTAAGTAAGCTATTACTAGGGCAGCCCCCCTAACCCGTTTATTCAGCTAGATGTAACTTTGTACAAAAAAGTAATATCTTATGTAAATAATTTGTCATTAACGAAATAGAGTAAGAAGAAAATTTGTTTAATTGGTATTGCAATAAAATTACGTAAAAAGCAAAAGCTCGACGATCTCACTGATGATATTAATCGTATTTATTAACGAAACGTAAATGTCAAACTCAATCGACACGGCAAATTAGCCCGGAAAAATTTAAGAGTATTATCGACACCGGCAGTGAAAGTCTACACACTACAATTAGTGTATGGTTGTATGAACGAAGATGGGCAACCCATATTACTGCCGCCTTAAATTTTTTCTGATTGATCCTGTTTTGATGGTTAATTATCGGGAATTAAAAAATAATAGCCACAGATTCTCAGTGAAGTAACCTCAATACAACACTACTCATTGTGTTGTTTTTTCTTTTATTCTTTAGACACAGAAAAACAGATAGATTCGGAACTAGACCTTAGTTTTTACCTAAATAGTTTTAGAAGTTAGGCAAGTTACCGTGCAGGAAAGAAAGTATCAAAACAAAATTGAGCGGAAGTTGAATTATAGGCTGTTAAAGGGTTCGGTGGGACCAGGTATCAAGTACTTCCTTGTAGTTTATAAATTTAACACTCTCTTGAGTAGAACACCTTGCAGCATCTTTAGAACGAAACAGAATCGATTATTGATTGATCCATAAGTTTTTTGTGATTCATAGGTATAACAAATGTTTCCTCTCGGTTTCATATTACTTTCGTCTTCTCTTCCTGTTGCAGGTAGGAGGTAGAATAAAAAATGAGTGCAACATTTGGGTTTAGAAGTTTTACAGAAATACAGGGTAACTAATGATTTTAGGTGTCCTGAACAAAAGCGCCCTTATAAATGTATAAAAAATTGCGTATTTTTGATGTGCTGAAATATGAAACGGAAGCGTTATATTTGGTTATGTAAGTTATGTACGTAGATGAAATTTAAGATATTTTTAAAGAAATGAACGAAAAGAGACTTGAATGAGGGAATTTAATACCTTAAAATTCAAGGGTGTACGCATTTATTCATTAGAGGAACAAAATAAAACTTGGAATTAATCTCTAAGTTTACGTTTAATTCGATTTATTTTAATAATTTCTTAATGTTTGTTCCAAAACAGAAATTCATTGTTGAAAATAGACCGTTGGAGGACACGAAATTCGAGCCAATGGAACTGAAAATGGTATCTTAAACTTGTAGTTCACCGCCACGTACTTTTTAATCGCCTGCAGCGATGAACCGCTGCGTTTCTTCATGCTCTTGATGGCCCTGTCGACCATTTCCGAGGTCTGCAGATGGGGTGGCTTTGAACGGGATGTCGCGGATCTTTTGGCCTTCTTGTGGGTAATGGATTTCTTGCCTGTCCCTGACTTCGAGGCGGCTGCATTAGTAGCAGCATCAGGTGTTGCGACTGCCCTGTCGGACATCGTAACCACGATCTACTCGATTATCTAGCAGGGCCCTTATAATATATATATATATATATATATATATATATATATATATATATATATATATATTGCAGTGAATCACCTATTTCGTTGGGCTGTCATAAAAATTGCTGTAAATCCTTTTTGGATCGGCTCACTAATTCTGCTTCATAAAAATGCGTAAAAAACTATGTTGAGTATCTTCTAAAGATGCTCTCCAAATTTCGAAACCTCGGCTAGCTCTGCTCACTGCGTCCTCCTAAGATACTCACCACCACTACTCATTCTTCCAACAACCTTTGTAGATAATAATATAAAAATAAAAAATATTTCGACAAAAACATGCAACCCTTTTATTCTGCTAACATAAAAGATCAATTCTCACAATTTCAATTTACAGTAAATATTCACGTTGAAACATTTCGTACTACTATTCAATTGCAAAACATCAATCTATTATCCTCATAATTTTTAATGTAACTCAACATTTCATATTTTATTAAAAGTAGACGGGTCTATCCTCTGCCCTTACTTTACTTCCCCGGTCTATACTGAGTAGCTCAGTATAAACCTTGTTATTTCCTGTGCATAAATTTTTGCATTTTTAAATTATACCAAAGACTTTACTTCTTACATTGATAACCTATTATTCAAGTATTTACACCCTCAGATTGATAATAGAAAATTGTCCTTTACATGTGTCCATAAAATTAAATTTTAGTTTATAAAAATTTTACCACAAAAATAATAACCAAATCACTCATAAATCAAAATAACTACGCACCAGCACAACAGTTTCAAAAACAAAAATTGTTACCTAGAATGTTCTTTTAGATTACCGTCTCCATAGCTGACTTTTCACCAGACGGCTTGTATCTGCATTGCTCCATCTTACTCGTTCGTTCAAATCATTACCCATCTGCAGACGCCGTCCATCAGACTGCACGTATAATAACTAAACTACACCTCTAAGTCCAGTTAATAATGCCACCAGCATCCTTGTTCAAAATACAAATGCTTCTACTTACGTATCATTCAGCTTTTAATTATTATAATTTATTTCAATTCAGCCCGTTTTAATTACTCTGCACCTACTTGTGCGTTATAAACACTTGTAATAACTTTACGGCGGACTGCACTGTACGCGGTATTAAAAGCTAGGATGTTTTCAAATTATCATCGAGAAGTCAGATGATAAGAGCGAAGTATAAAAGAGCATCCCGCCTTCCTTATATATTCTAAGCACCACTTAGTTTGCACGTATTTTCACCAACCGTTCTTTGAAAACCTTCAAAACTGCCACTCGATTCGAAAAATTTACCAAACCAACATCTAACGAACTTTTTCCACTCCACATCGCTTTTACCACAAAAACTACGTACGTTTTCTAACCGTTTAAATTTACCGTGAATTTTGTCCTCTCTTATTTCCCCAAACAAATTCAATGCACGCCCCTTATGTGCGCGTCTGTATCGTTATTACAGTCCTGCTTTTATAACAACTTTTCCTGTCTTTGTCTTTCTTAATGTCCCACTATTACCATGTTGCCTACGGTTAAAGCACCCTCTTTATTTGAAAAATCGATATCGTGTAACTCAGACCTGTTGCATATGCGCCTTCTATTAGCCTCTACAAATATACTTGTTTACCACGCGCTTGAAAGATGTTTGTCATTTGCCCACCTGTTATCTTCATCTCACTTTGTTACGTTCTAAAGATTCTCTGTCGCCTAGTCCAGTCGATCTGTTTTTAAAATAGTCATCTGTTATTATAAACCTTGAGTCTGTCCGTTACCATAATACTCCAAATTGTTGTTTCAACGTTTCTGGTCTTAATAGGAATTATTTATTTACCCAGGCTGTTATTCCTTGAAAATTTTGACTGCTTTAGCTTGTTTGTACTCTTCTACTTTGTAGCTTTTGTACAAATGCTTTAATTTATAATTTTTAAATAAATGTACGTTGTTTAACTTGACGTATACAAATTAAACTTACATTATAACATGTAATTTTATCCCAAAATGAAGCTTTTTAAATAAATTATTGATTTTTACGTACAGGGTGATTAAATAAATAAATGCTTGTCCTATTTACCCATGTTTATGCTTACCCGTACACAGTAATATATATATATATATATATATATATATATCGCTCCCTTCGCCTGAGCGTGCACGCTCGGATTTGTAGTTGAATGTACCCGAATTCATTCATCGGCTGTTGGTCCTGACCCTCTCAGGGTCATCTTACTGTGTCATCGTTTAATCGTGTGATCCTTGTTGCTTTGTTGATGTGCGTTGTAGGCTTGTTACTCTGTACTTGGCGACCAGTATGCACTTAAGTTGTTTCTTTTTTGGGTTCTTGCTAGTGGAATCATGGCTCATATGGACGGATGCGGACGTGTGTCGTTGGTGTGAAAAGTTTTTGTGGCCCGTGCTGTGCAGTATTCCATGATTAACTCTATCTATAGGTCATGCTGATGTTTCCGTTTCGTACGAACCACCGTGCTTCGGTGATCAGACGGAGAACAATTTTCCATCGGTACGTCATCCATGCAGCTGATGTATAAGTGTTGTTGGTCTTAAGTAGGTTTTGTATAAGGCTATTCTGGTTTCAGTTAGATGTCTGTTTTTGTGTGTTATGATAACGTGTAAATAGCCTTCGGTTACCTTAGAGGTGATGGGTGTGTTGAAGTTCAGTCTACGATCCATTGTGTTCCCAAGTATTTTCGTTGGTCCAAGAGAGACTCGGTCTCCAAGCGTTGAATCACTCGGGTAGCATGTTCAGTTGGCGTTGTAGGTGTGTTATTGCTTCTTTAAAGCTTCTACCGCTTGTGAGGTAGATGGTGTCGACGGTGTATTGGCGGCATTGTACGATTCGTGTGGTCAAGATGGCGTGGATGTAGGAATTGAAAAATGCAGGCGACAAGCAGTCAAAGTTACTGTTCTGGATAGTTTCTTTCCGATTTTGACTTGCAGCTGCCGATCCTCGAAGTAACTGTTCAGCAGTTGTATGTAGGATGTTGGAACCTAGTGGAGTGCGTCAGTTTATATAAGAATTCTGTGTGCCACACATTGTCAAAAACGTTCTTGATATCTAACGAGGAAGTAACGGTGACTGGGCTTTTGCTAAAGTTTTCTGCAACCTGGTCAATGACACGTATTATTTGTAGTGTTATTGAGTGGTCTTCCTTGAATTTAAATTGTTTAGGTTTGCAGTTTAGGTGATCCTGTAGTCGTCGGCAAAGCACTTTTTTAAAAATTTGACATGCACCTAAGGGGAGCTATTCGACGGTAATGGTTGGGTCGGATATTTTCTACCCCTTCTTTGAAATCATAACCATAATTACAGTCTTCCAGGATTTAGGGAAGCATCTTTCTGTATGGATACCATTGAACAGTCTGGTGATGTGCGCTAACGTGCAATTTGTGAATTTTTCAATGCCATATAGGTGATTTTGTCTTTCCTGGATGCCTTTCGGATTCCTTGTAGCAGGATGGTTTTCTTGATTTTTGCGGCGATGAAGAGAATCTGGTATTCCAGTACGTCGTTAGGAGTTGCCTTACGTGGTGGTTGTTTTGCCTCTGTTGTGCTGTTTGGTGAGAACGTTTTTTGGAGGGTGGCTGCGAATGTTTCCGCCCTTCCCTCGTCGTGATAGATCTTGCCTGTGGGTCCGTTTAAAGGTGTTGGTGGTGGTTGTTGTCATATCTTGGGCAGTCTGTTAAAGCGGAATAGATTCCCTTCGGTTACAAGTGTTTTGTTGGCGTACTTGACCCATGTGTATGTTATGTGTTAGTCGCGAGGATTATTTTCAGTGCTGCTTATTTACCATTTAGTCGGTGATTGCTGGATCGCGGTTAACTTGCCAGAGTGACCACTCTGCTTTTATCCTTGATGGCGTCTTGTATGTATTGTGGCAACATCGGTTTTAGAGTGCTATGATTTCGAGTAGTGGTGTTTTGTTCCATTGCGTCCTATATGATTTTCGTGATGTATTCGGTGGCGGTGTCTATCTTTGACGGGTTATTGTCGTCCGGGTTACCATGTGTGTTATTTCTTTGTAGAGTTCGGTAAATTTACTCCAGTTCGAGGTTGTTGACGTTCTAAATCGTTGTTGTCGAAATGGATCTGTTTGCAGCGTGATAATTGGCGGTCCAAATTTCAGTCTTCAACGACATTTGTTGTGATGTTGTAGTAAACGCTTCTCACTATTAATACGTCTAGGATATCTTGGTGGTGGTGTAGGTTTGGTGGGATTCTGGTAAGTGAGTCTGGTCCTATGATGTCGAAGTTTTTCGCAAAGCGTAGGCGTGCAGGATGCGTTTGTCTGGGTTTTTGGAGCTGGATACCCATGATTTGTGCTTGGCGTTTAGATCTCCAGCAAATAATCGTGTTAGTGATGTTGAGTAGTAAATTGTTTATATCTTCTGGTTGCAGATGCTGGTTTGTCGGTAAACAAAAACTATCTTTAGAGGCGTTCAGTTTATTTGCGTGGTAATGCCTATGGCGTCCATATGAATGTGCGGCAAGTTCGTCGTGTGGAGCAAAAGTCGCCCGTGGCCAAGGAAATCCACTTCTGCAGCTGCAGTATGTCCTGGTTTGGTCCGTCTATCGTGTCTGTGTGTGATGCAGTTAGCGATCTTCGGCGAGATGTTTTGGATAAGAGTGCTATGTCGACGTACAATTCTTTTAGAAAGCATTTCAGTTCGTTGGTCCTATTTCAGATGCCATTGGCGTTCCAGGATGAAATTTATAGTTTCGTGTGGATTCTGTTATTTATTAAGGGATGTGAGAATGTCTCCGAGTGCCGCCCATATCAGGGGTTGTATTGAGATGCGTGACATGAATGCCGTGAATATCTTTTGTAACCATTCCAGTACTTTACGTAGTAGTGTCGGTACTTTGTTGGTAGTGTGATGGTCTGCATTGTCTGTTATGGAACTTTCTAATAGCTTTTGCTGGCGTTGTGGTTACGGTGCAGCAGATAATCCTTGGGCAGAAAGCGGTTCTGCGTAGGTTGATATCTTTGTGCTCTCGGTGTCTTTGACTTATGGTTTTCTTCGCTTTCAGCCTGGAGTTGATGGTGCTGGTGCCTCGTCCAAAGAAGATTGTGTACCCTTGCCTTGTAGATATCGGAGTGTATGGAAATGCTGAAGTCGTTAATTTGACTTCTGCGCGGTGAGGTACTGGCTGTTTTGTTGGAACCTTGCTTTCGTAGGGAATTTTGGTGAAACCCTCCTCGTCCTCATCGGATAAATTTGTCGGTAGTAAAAGTGTTGTTGTTGGTTTTGGTTTCTCGTTGGCCTGTTTCTGTTGAAGAAGGTCTTGGTATACAACTTATCCTTGGAAGTTAGTTGGGCGTGGAACATGGCAGTTGACACACGTTGGAGTTTCTTGTTGCTTCATTGTGCACTGAGCTACTGTATGCTATTTACTGTAGATCGCGCACCTAGGTTGCAAGCCGCAGCGGAGGTTGGAATGTCCATAGCATTGGCCAGCGAAGCATTGCAGAATCCTCAAGCGCACGCCGTGGCAGTAGAGGAGCTCTCGGGGGTTGGGGATGTTTTTCGAGAATTTAAGGTTCTGCAGGATGACCATAAAAGTACTGATGTAGAATCCCCCAAGGTCGCGGGTTTGAATTCCGACAAGGTCTACTTGAAAAATGTTAAATGAGCATTTTTTATAAAAAGACGCCCTCGTTTGGATGAGGGGTAAAATGGAGGTCCTGTGTGTAAGTGTTGTCACGCACGTTCCAAATTTCTCCCTTGCTTGGAACAGCAAGGATTCGGCAAAATTCAAAATTTCTAGGTAAAAAGAATTTGCCTCCTGGCCAATGTAGTACCTTCGGGCCCAGCATTGAAAAAGAATCAAATGTAGACTTTGCCCGGTGGCTCCTAGGTTCAGTTGGTGTTGCGTGTGACTACTGAGTCCGAGGTCCCGGGTTTGAACCCCGACACGGTCCCTTGAAAAATGTTAGACAAGCATTTTTTACAAAAATACGCCCTCGGTCGGATGAGGGGTAAAATGGAGGTCCGTGTGTGAGTGTTGTCACGCACGTTAAAGATCCCTACCTTGCTTGGAACAGCAAGGGTTAGGCAAAATTCAAAATATCCCGATATAAAACTTGCCTCCTGGCCAATGTAGTACCTTCAGGTAGAGCATTGGAAAAAATCAAATGCCTGGCAGCTTCGTGTTTCAGTTGGTGTTGCGTGTTTCTACTGAGCCCAAGGTTCTGGTTTCGAACTCTGACACGGACCGCTTGAAAAATGTTAAACGTGTGTTAGTATTGTCATGCTCAAAAGCTCTCTACTTAGCTTGGAACAGCAAGAGTTTGGCAAAATAAAAAATTTTCAAGTATAAAGAACGCGCTTTCTGGCCATTGTGGTATCTTCAGGTGGTACTTTGGAAATCAAATGTAGTGTAGACTTTACCCCATCATTGTAGTTCTTTCACTTGAGTGACGGTGTACCCACAAGTAGTCAGTTCGTTCTTGACGTCGTCTGTGGTGACGCAGGCTGCCAAACCTTTGATGATAATCTTTAGTTCGGGTTCGGTTTTCAATCCGTAGGTGTGGAACTCGTCGGTTTCTTTTTCAGGTAGTTCTGAATGAATCGAAATTCAGTGGATACGAGCACCTGGACCTGATGCTCCGATGTCGACGGTTTATGTAAATCGGCGGTCTTCTTTTGTTGTTGGAAAGGACAGCAGACGTTCTCTTAGGCATGTTTGTTGGGATGGAGGCGGCAGCGGCGACGTAGTTTGGAGTGGACTACTGTGTTGTAATTGTATTCGCATCATTGATTCGTATAACAGTTTGATCGCTGAGCGCATCGGTACCGTTGTCCATCTGTGCTTGCGTAGGTCTCATTCGTCCTTTCTCTTCCCTTCGGCTTTGGAGGCGGGGCATTTGTCGTCTGTAGGTCTGCGGTTGCTGGCAGACTCGATATCCATTTCAGCTCTCTTCTTCGTGCTTTCCTTGGTGGCGAAAGTCGGTGTTGTCGACATTACTCTAAAAAGAAAGTATATTTGTAAACATTCACATGAGTTTAAAAAACCGCTACAACCATAAAATAATAAAACGTTATAAAATTGATGCATTTATACGGACTGGAAAGCATTGAATTTGATTATAAGACAGTTTCAATCGCACACAATGTGAGTAAGAAATTTTTAAAAAGGAGAAATTGTATATAACGATTAAGTTTGAAATTAGTAAGCTAGGTTACAAAAAAAAAACAGTGGAAGAGCATTAGTTCATAATAGAGTAATGAACGTATTTAACTCTTTCAGCAAATGCTGGAATTTAATCAAATGAAATGGGGTGACCTAACGTGCAGGTAGTTAGTAAATAGGTAAACTATTAGTGTTTTTGATTCAATTAATTAATTTAAACAAACAAAGAGTGTAATTTAGCTGAGTACTGTATGAGCTTTTTTGTTTCTTTTTTGTTTGTGTTTGATAAATATGTACATGTGACGCTGTAAAGGTAAACTGTAATTGGTTCGTACAGTGACGGAAATAGTTTTGCTTACATCGGAAAGAGGGTTTTAAACTTTTGAAACGTTTAGAAAGATGTGCGTATTAATATAAACAAACGCAAGCATTATTTCTAGAACATATTTGTTAGTAAATTTCTTTGTTAAAATTTAGTATTTTTATTGGGCTTTGGAATAGCGAAAGCAGAAGTTGGTACTACGCTATGTTTATCTATGTGTTGTTGTTAAGGGCATTTCCAAATAATTGGGACTTAAAATGCCATATTACACAATCTAGAAAAATATAACGATGTCATGGCAGTATTATTTACGAATTAAGGTTTTTTATATTATATTTTGGAAATTCACTACTAATATAGTTTAAACTTAGTTGGAATTCTATTTCGAGTTATTTATAAGGTAAGTAAAGAGGTGATCAATGTAAATGGATATCTAGCCACCCCAGTAATGAAGTTATATTTGGAAAAGGCCGTTATTTTGAAAAATTCCTTTAATTTGACTAAAGTGAATGAATGTTTTTGAAGGTATACTAATAAAGGTAGAGTATGAAATGATAAGATTTAGAAAACCCAAAAGATCAGACCTATTCAGAATATTCGTCCTCCCGGTAGCCAAAATATCAAAGTGATTGCTAGGTTCAGATGGTTTGGCGCCTTTAATTGTGACAACTAGTAGAGCCTTTTTAGGTAAGTGGTGTATGTGAAGTAGTTTTATATTTCGGCTATTTTATATGTTTACGTTTATATTATTTTTATTATTTTGTTCTTAGTAATCCGCACCATTATAGTTAGCCAGTGTACTTTTAAAATTATTACGGGGTTCCCGGCTCGTCTGGGTATATCGAAATTCATAAAAAAACGTCGTTTTTACCCGTAACAAATCATTAATACGAATTTCAACATGGCACTTTTGGGAATTGGTTAAATAATGAACGGGAAAGTAGGGCAAAGAGTAAGGTAATATGAACAACATAACCAAAATATTGTAGTAGTACAGATAAAAATAAGGTCACAACCCACCACAATAATACAGGTCTATTTATGTCTACCAGCACGCAAACGATGAAGAGATTCAACAAGTATATGAAGAGATAGAAGATATCACACAGTGCATTAAGGAAGATGAGAATTTGATTGTATTGAGAGACTGGGATGCTGTCGCAGGAATACGAAGAGAAGGTAAAACAGTAGGAGAATATGGCCTTTGTACAAGAAACGAACGGGAAACCCGACTGCTAGAATTTTGTATAGAACATAATTAGGGTTTACCAACACCTAGTTTAAGAAACACAAAATAAGATTGTATACATGGGTGAAGCCTGGAAACACTGGTAGGTATCAGATAGATTACATAAGGTTAGGTAAAGGTTTAGAAACCAGGTTCTTGACTGATAGACATCTGAGAGCAGATGCAGGCTATGACTCTAATTTGCTGGCAATGCAATACAGGCCTAAAGAAACTGCATACAAGCAAAAAGTCGAATAGGTGGTACCTTGATCAGCTGAAACAACATGAGGTGAAGAAAAGTTTTGAAGAATATCGAGCATGTAGTAATTTAAAAGGGTGAAGAAAATGCTCTAGAAGAGGAATATTCAGTGCTGAAAGAGGACTACTAGGACAGCAGGTGAAGACCTAGATCAAGGATAAGGTCAGAAGAAATTCATGTGTAACGCAAGAAATCCGGGATGTGATAGATGACCGATAAATATTTAAGAATGCAAGGATGAGAGAGGCAAAAAGTACATGAGATCAGTAGGAAATTTAAGGAAGCAAAGGAAGAATGGTTGCTAGAGCAATGCAAAAGTGTCGAAATTTGTACGGCTGTGGGAAAGGTAGTTGCAAACCTGCAGTAAATCAAAGGGACTCAAATGGAGAGCCACTTAGAGGCAAAGAGGAAAAGGCTGACACAGCGAAGAACCTTATTAAGAAATATAATTTAATGTTCAAGTATTCGAAAGAGAAGAGTCAGTTGATGATTATGGGAAGGGTGAAAGGACAGTTAAGTCTGAGTTCAACAGGACATTGAACGATATGTGTAGAATTAAGGCACCTGGAATCGATGAAATTCCATCAGATTTGCTAAATGCCTTGAGAAATACAGCTAGGACAAAACTATGCATCTGGTAAAGAAAATGTTTGAGACAGATAAAGTACTGATTTCAGCAAGGATGTGATTATTTCCATACCAAAGAAAATAAAAGCTAAAGGGTAGATAGATAGATAAATTTAATTGAGAAAGGTGACACATGCAACACGCACTTAGGCCTCCTAGTGGGCCCATTGTGCTGCCTTGCTTGCCCTAAGTTGGTCCTTTAATACTCAACCACCCGACTTTACAGGTGAATTTGAGAATGTCGGACCAAGAATGTGCTCCGCCGTCTCATCCTCCTGTTGACAGCCACGACAGGTGGGTCGTCTGACAGACCCATCCTGTGCAGATGCTTCCTTAGTATGCAATGCCCGGACAGTATACCCACTAGTAGCCGTAGCTTCTGTCTCGGCAAGCATATGACAAATTTTTCGATTTTGGGAGACCTTATAAACATATTGGCCTGTTGGCAGCTTGTTGTACAAGCCCACCTGTCTTTGTGATGGCCGTGGGTTATTTGTCTTATCATAGAAAACATCACCGATGGCGCAATAGCAACCGATGGCTCAGGACCGACAAAGCCCCAAGCCGCTCCCTGCCTCGCCAAAGAATCTGCCTGTTCGTTGCCATGGACTCCTGAATGCCCTTTGATCCAAACTAGCTCAAGCGCGTTAGTATTAGAAGCGAGCTCGAGAATGCGATGGCATTGGTAAACCACCCCCGAGATATCTTTTGCTTATTTAAGCTCAAGAGAGCTGCTCTGCTATCGCTCAGAATGCGTATAGCTTTATTTTGGATTCTGCGTTCCAGTATGGCGTTAGCACCAAGCATGATGGCTATGACCCCCGCTTGGAAGACAGTTACCAGCATGCCCATCGTAGCACTTTTACGAAGGTTTAGGTCATCGGAGAAGATGCCTGTCCCGGTACCTTCATTTGTTTTGAGCAGCATGGTTGATGACGAGGATCTTTGGACGGAATCCTGTTAATGCAGGTAGACTTGCCGGGTGTCCTGGTGAAGTTGGTTTGCGGGTGACTACTGATCCAGTCCGGTTAAGGTCCTTGCATTTAACACTTTTTCACAAAAATACGTCCTCGTTCGGATGAGGGGTAAAATGGAGGTCTCGTGTATTTGTCACGCATGTTAAAGATGCATTACTTGAAACAGCAAGGGTTCGGTAAAATTCAAAATTTCCCGTTATAAAACTTTCTTCCTGACGAACATAGTACCTTCGGGTGAAGCATTGGAAAAAAAATCATATGCAGACTTTGCACGGCAGCTCCGTGGCTCAGTTGGTGTTGAGTGTGACTACTGTGTCCAAGGTCCTGGGTTCGAACCCTGACACGGTCCGCTTGAAAAATGTTAGACGAGCATTTTTCACGAAAATACACCTTCATTCGGGTGAGAAGTAAAATGCAGGAACCGTGTGTGAGTATTGTCATGCAAGTTAAAATCTCTACATTGCTTGGAACAGCAAGAGTTTGGCAAAATTCAAAATTTCCAAATATAAAGAACGACCTTTCTGGCCATTGTATTATTTTCGGGTAGAGTTATGGAAATGTAGTGTAGACTTTGCCCCATGATTGTAGTTCTTTCACTTGAGTGACGGTGTAGCCACGAGTAGTTAGTTCGTTTCTTGACATCGTCTATGGTGACGCAAGCGTCCAACCCTTTGATGATAATCTTCAGTTCGCGTTCGGTTTTCAATCTGTAGGTGTGGAGCTCCTGAATAAATCGAAATTCGATGTATACGAGCACCTGGACCTGGTGCACCAATGTCGACGGTTTTCTTTAATAGCTGTGCGAGGGACTGGCGTGCTCTACGAAGTTGGAAAGTCTGTCTATGTAAATCGGCGGTATTCTTTTGTTGTTGGAGAGGGCAGCAGGCGTTTTCTTAGGCGTGTTTGTTGGGATAGAGGCGGCAGCGGCGGCATTCGTCCCTTCTCTTCACTTCGGTTTTGGAGGTGGAACATTGGTCGTCTGTAGGTCTACGGTTGCAGGCAGACACGATATCTATTTCGGCTCTCTTTTTCGTGTTTTCCTTGGTGTCGAAAGTCATTGTTGTCAACATTGTTCTAAAAAGAAGGTATATTCGTAAACATTCACATGGGTTTAAGAAACCGCAACAACCATAAAATAATAAAACGTTATAAAATTGATGCATTTATACGGACTGAAAAACATTGAATTTAATTATAGGACAGTTTTAGACGCACAAAATATGAGTACGAAATTTTAAAAAAAAGCAGAAATTGTATAAAACGATTAAGTTTGGAATAAGTAATCTAGGTTACAAAAGAAACAGTGGAAAGGCATTAGTTCAAGAATAATGAACGGATTTAACTCTTTCAGCAAATGCTGGAATTTAATCAGATGAAATGGGGTGACCTAACGTGTAGGTAGTTAGTAAATAGGTAAACTATTAGCGTTTCTGATTGAACTTAATTAATTTAAACAAACAAAAAGTGGAATTTAGCTGAGTACTGTATGAGCTTTTTTGTTTTTTTTGTTTATGTTTGATAAATATGTATATGTGACGTTGTAAACTGTAATTGGTTCGTAGAGCGATAGAAATAGTTTTGCTTACATCTAAACCTAACATTATTGGAAAGGGAGTTTTCAAGTTTTAAAACGTTTAGAAAGATGTGCGAATTAATTTAAACGCAATCATTATTTCTGGAATATATTTGTTAGTAAATTTCTTTGTTAAAAGTAAGTATTTTTATTGGGCGTTGGAATAGCAAAAGTAGAAGTTTGTACTACGCTATGTTTATCTAATTGTTGTTGTTAAGGGCATTTCTAAATAAATGGGACTTAAAATGCCATATTAAACAATCTAGAAAAATAAAACGATGTCATGGCAGTATTATTTACGGATTAAAGTTTTTAAAAGTTCTGTGAATAATACCTGGACAGTAGAAATAGATTAGATTTTTTTAAAGTACGTGAAATTATATTTTTGAAATTTACTAGTAATATAGTTTACACTTAGTTTAATTTTATTTCGAATTGTTTATAAAGTAAGTAAAATTGATTATTGTAAATGGATATCTAGCCACCTCAGTGATGAAGTTATATTTGGAAGAGGCCGTTATTTTGAAAAATTGTTTTAATTTGACAAAAGCAAATGAGTGTTTTTTAAGGTATACTAAATAAAGGCAAAGTATGAAATGACGAGATTTATAAAACCCGAAAGAGCAGACCTATTCATAATATCCATCTTTCCGGTAGCGAAAATATCGAAGTAATTGCTAGGTTAAGATGGTCTGGCACCTTTAATCGTGTAACTAGTAAAGCCTTTTAAGGTAAGTGGTATTTGTGAAGTAGTTTTATATTTCGGCCATTTTATGTGTTTAGGTTTATATTATTTTTATCATTTTGTTCTTAGTAATCCTCACCACTGTAGCTAGCCGGTGTATCTTTAAAACTATTAGGGAGATTCTGGTTCTTCTGTGCATGTCGAAATTCATAACGAAACGTCATTTTTATCCGTAACAAATTATTAATATGAATTCAACATGCCACTTTTGGGAATTGGTTAAATAATGAACGGGAAAGTAGGGCAAAGGGTAAGGTAATATGAACAACATAACTAAAATATTGTAGTAGTAAAGATAAAAATAAAGTCACAACCCATCACAATGGTACAAGTCTATATACCAGCACGCAAACGATGAAGAGATTCAACAAGTATATGAGGAGATAGAAGATATCAGGCAGTGCATTAACGAAGATGAGAATTTGATTGTAATGAGAGACTAGGATGCTGTCGCAGAAATAGGAAGAGAAGGTAAAACAGTAGAAAAACATGGCCTTTGTACAAGAAACGAACGGGATACCCGACTGCTAGAATTTTGTACAAAACATAATTGAGGCCTTACCAACACTTAGTTTAAGAAACACGAAATAAGATTCTATACCTGGGCGAAGCTTGGGAAGACTGGTAGATATCAAATAGATTACATAATGATTAGGCAGAGGTTTAGAAACCAGGTTCTAGACTGTTAGACATATCCGGAAACAGATGTAGACTCTGACTATAATTTGCTGGCAATGCAATGCAGGCCTAAAGAAACTGCATACAAGCAAGAAGTCGAAAAGGAGGTACTTTGATAATTTGAAACAACATGAGCTGAAGAAGAGTTTCGAAGAGTATTGAGCATTTAGTGATTTGAAAGGGCGAAGGAAGTACTCTAGAATAGGAATAGTCAGTGCTGAATGCGGACTACTAGGACAGCAGATGAAAGACTAGGTCAAAGATAAGGGTCAGAAGAAATCTATGTGTAACGCAAGAAATCCTGGATGTGATAAATGATCGATGAATATTTAAGAATGCAAGGATGAGACAGGCAAAGGAAGTTGGCAAAGGAAGAATGATTGTTAGAGCAATGCAAAGGTGTCGAAATCTGTACGGCTATAGGAAAGATAGCTGGAAACTTGCAGTAAATCAAAGAGACTTAAATGGAAAGCCACTTAGAGGCAAAGAAGAAAAGGCTGACACAGCAAAAGAACAAATAGAAGAACTTTATTAAGAAAAATAATTTAGTGTTCAACTACTCGAAAGAGAAGAGTCAGTTGATGATTATGGGAAGGGTGAAAGGGCAGTTAAGTCTGAGTTCAACAGGACATTGAACGATATGTGTAGAAATAAGGCACCTGGAATCGATGAAATCCCATCAAATTTGCTAAATGCCATGAGAAATACAGCTAAGACAAAATTATGCCATCTGGTAGAAAAAATGTACGAGACAGATAAAGTACTGATTTCAGCAAGGATCTGATTATTTTGATACTAAGGAAATAGGAGCTGAAAGATGTGAAAACTATCGAACTATAGACTTCGTCAGTCATGCTTGTAAAGTGCTAACCAAAACCGTTAAAAGGCGGATGGAAAATGAAATAGAAAGGAAATTGGGTGAAAACTAGTTCGTTTTTCGAAGAAATGTTGGATCACAAGGTCCATAGTGGCGCTGTGACTTATCTCACAGAGCTAAATTAGGAAAAACAAGCCTACGTTTTTGGCGTTATTAGTCTAGGATAAACTTTTGACAATGTTGATTGGAACAAACTCACCGAGATTCTGAAGATGTGTAGAGTAAAATATAGAGAACAAAGGGTTATCTACAAGCAGATTGTAGTGGTGAGGTCGATCCACGTAAGTGGAGGAAAAGGTTCATAAAAGAGTGAGGTTGAATTGGAGTCTGCCTGCTATGCTGTTTACAAGTCAAGAAAGAAATCAACGAAGAATTTGGTAAAGGTGTTAAAGTTTAAGAAGAAGAAACTAGCAGATAGCATTGTCATTTTATCTAAATCAGCAAGAGATTTAAAGGATTTGTTGAATGGCATGGAATCTATTTTGAAAAACGATTATATGATAAACATTGATAAAGGCAAAACAAAGGTGACGGAGTGCAGTCGTGTAAGATGAAGTGAAGCAGACAACGTCATAGTGAGAGATAAAACATTAAAGGAAATAGAGGAATTTTGTTACTAGGGTAGTAAGACAATCAGGGACGGTAAACACAAAGAGGATACAAGTGTAGGCTGGCATAAACAAGGAAAGCATTTCTGAAAAAGAGAAATTTGACATCATAGATTAAGCATTAGGAAACATTCTTGACGGTTTTTAGTAAGGAGCGTGGCTTTGTATGGAAGTGAAACGTGGGCGATAGGCTGCAGAGAATAAAAGCCTTCGAAATGTTGCGTTACAGGCGAATTTTAAAGATTAGGTGAATAGATCGTGTCTAAAATTAGGGTGTGGGGGAGTATTGAGACGCGTTGATGAGAAGAGAGCTCTGCGGTGAAATGTAAAGAAAAGGCATTGGATGGCTAGATATACTTTTTGACATACAGGATTCCTTATAATAGTAGAGGGAAATGTGACGGGTAAAAATGGTAGAGGCAGACTGAGTCCTGAATATGACAAACAAATTCACATGGATGTAGGATTGAATTGAATTGAATTTGAATATTCTTTATTTTTAAGCTATAACTAGTCCATTGGTCCATCCTAGCTTGTACAGCATAAGTGTAGGAACATAATAATGGTGATAATTTAAAAAAGTAGCATTCCACTTTAAAGATGATTTTTGATTATTGCGTGTGGAGGTCTGTTGCTCTGACTGGTTTTTTGGTGAGGTAAGTCCCCTTTTCTTCCTAGTGCCTGGATGTTTGATGTAGTAGCTCAGGATTGTGCATGGTGAGGTGTGTTATGCTAGGCAGTGGGGTGTAGGGATCTAGGTTTAGTGCGGATTTAAAGTTTGAGCGAGAGGTGGATAGTAATGAACATGTGTAGATGAGGTGGTAAGGAGTTTTAGCCTTGAGTTGTAATTCTATGGGAAGGATTTGAAGAATGGTATATAGGACTAGTGTGGATGTGGTTCTGTATGCGCGGGATGTATATAGTAGGAAGGGGCAGATTATTGTACTTAGTTTCGTTCTAGAAGAGGGTGGAGTTAATGTCAACCAAGTATCGGATGCATTCTGTATGATAGGGATTATAATTTGGGAAAGAAACAGGCGTCAAGTGTGTGTTGATAGATGTATTGTAATTGCGAGTGATTGGTGGAGGTTCTTAGTATGATCTGTGTTTTTGTTCTTAGTTTTGTTAAGTGCTTGTGTGTGTGTGTGTGTAGTCGGGTGTCTATATATAGTTCTAAGTATCGCACGTAACAGAAGAATTTACGTGGTGTTTAGGATCTTGATTTTGGGAAGACGTTGTGTGTTTAGGAAACCTTTCAGTAGGAGAAGTTTTAATTTTGATGGGGATAGTGGTCGTTTATGTAAGAGGGACCAGGATTCTATGTAAAATATCAGTGTTAGGGCTGTTTGTTCAATAGGGAATCTAGAGTTACTGTGGATAAGGAATGTGACATCATCTGCGTATGCAAGGGTGGTGACGTTGGGTATGTTGTGTAGGAGTTAGGGATTAATGGCTATGTTCCAGAGGTTGGGGGATAAACAGGAGTCTTGAGGGCATCCTTGGGAAAAGGGTTTGGATATGCGGTAGTAATTTAAGGTTAGGGATGATGTTCTTGAGGTTAGGAATGAGGTAATTATTTTGCACAGGTTCGAAGAAAAGTGGGATAGTCTTAGTTGGTTTAACAGGTTAGGCCACCAGAGGAGGTCAAAAGCGGATTTGAAGTAAAGGAAGAGCGCGATGGTGTACTTGGATGTGGAATTTTTGACGGAGGAAATTAGGAGGCTGATGGTTTTCTCAGCACTGTGGTTGGGTCTAAAGCTGTGTTGAGATGGGGATAGGATGTTGTGGTCCAAAATATGGGAATTGATTTTGTGAAGGATTGTTTTCTCAAGGAGTTTGTCTAATGTAGGGAGAAGTGCAATTGGGCGATAGGATTTTGAGTCTTCTAATGACTTGTCTAGTTTTAGGATGAGGGATATTGATGCGGATTTGAAGGGTTCAGGAAAGGTTCCTGTGAATAGGCATTTTTTGAAGATTGTTGATGATTGTTGTAGGATTAGATTTGTGATAAAGTCTGGTCCATGAGCACTTTTTAGATTGAGGTTCTTGACTAAGGTATCTAGTAGGGTTATGTCAACGTCTTGGTCTGGTTCGGCGTCTGATAGGGTGCAGGAATCGTTCTCTAGTCGTTGTTGAGGGTAGGTGTTTACGTCGGGGGTTGCAGCGTTCAGTAAGGTGTGTAGAGACGTTTCGTAGTCTATGGGGGAGTTATATATTGACGCTGTTCGGATGTGGGTACGGGACGGTTTGATTAATTTGCGGTAGGTGGTTCAAGGGTTTCCGTCGTGGTCAATTATGATTTTGTATAGTTACTGTTTTTTGGCATGTATGATGAGTGATTTGTATTCTCGTCGTGTGGTACGGAATGTGTTGACAAGTAGTTGTATGTTATCAGGGTTGTTGTTATTGCGGCGTGCTTGTTGTAGTTGGTGTCGTTGTTGTGCCAGGGAACATCGTTTGGCTGTCAGTGTGGGGGTCCACCATGTTGTCGATCGTTGTGTGCGTGTTCTCTTCGCTATGGTAGCTTTAGCTTGTGCGGTAGTTAGAATGTTTGTTGTGATTAGTTGCGTGAGTTTGTTTACATTAAGATCGTTATATAGTATGTGTGAGAAATCTGGTAGTAGGGTAGTTAGGGTTTCTTGAAATTTTTTACAGTCTGCTTTGGAGGTATTGAAAGTATCGGATTTGGCAAAAGATCTAGCGGGTAGATTCGAAAGAATTGTGAAAGTTATAGAGTTATGATCACTAGTGGTATGCATGCGTGAGGTTTTCCAGGAGTGGATTAGGTGTGATCCTGAGGCAGTAGTGATAGTGTGATCAATGTAGAACGTGCCTGTGGCTGTTTTGCAAGTTGGAATATGTGAAGGTGTGTTGTGTATGTGAAGGTTTCTGAATGTAATAAAATCTTCTAGTTTGTTTCCATTCGTGTCTGTGAATGTGTTATACCACAGTGTGGTTTTAGAGTTGGTGTCTGCAGCTTAGTATGATCGTTTTGTTATGTAGTAAGTCTAGTATTGTGTCAAGGTGGTGTAAGTGGACGTCAATGTTTGTGCCGTACTGGAAGTAGGAGGATATGAGGTATGTCGTACCAGAGGCCCAATGGAGTTCTACACTGTGGTGAATTGTGTGGACAAGGAGAGGTGGTAAGAGGCATCTAGGTTTACTTCAGTTACTATTATGGCGGATGTGTAATTGGGATTTGTTGGGGTCGGATATACGAATATTCGTTAGTGATTTGGAAAATTTTTGGAATTTTGTGATTGTGGAGGTATGGTTCTTGAAGGAAAACAACTTGGAATTTATGTGTTTGTAGGAGGTTTATAAATTCTAATGTAGCGGAGCGAGAGTGTTGCAGGTTCAATTGTATGCAGTGGATCGAAGATTTAGAATTGTGTAAGTTTTGTGGGGGGCATAGTGTGGTGTCTAGTAGCATAATCGGTTCGGAGTTTTGTTAGGTGTAGGGCTTGTTTATAGATCGAGCAGTCTGGGTTGGTGACTTCATGGTCATTTGGCTTGTTGATACGTGTGCAGTTAGGACATTTGGGGATTGTGGGTGCTGGGTTAGGACAGGATCTTGTAATGTGCGGGCCGCAGCAGCGGCCGCACGATGAAAAGGATTTGCACGCTTTGATCGAATGACCAAATCGTTCGCAATTGTAGCAGCCGGTTACAGATACGATCACGGATACGATATGACTTAAAACCTATGAAGAAGTGGGTGTAGGATGTATTAATTTGCGTATCAATGAAGAGGTTAGCTCAGGATAGTTTAGCAGGGAAAGCTGCACCAAACGAGTCTTCGGACTTAGAATGCAACAACAATCATGAGGAAAATGCTATTACTCATTTTTAAACACTTTTACATTCTATTTTGAAATAAAGCTTATATTCAAAAAGTACACGAAGAACAAATCTTAAAATTTAAACTTAAATAGATCTTTGATTTACCTGTAGACTTTCAAGAACCTCCAGGCAATTGAAAGCTTCCACAAATACTCCCATCTACAACGCCATATTTAAGTTAATAGGTGTCATAAATCTTACCAAATGTCACTTTTTGAATAGTGTTGTGTAATATTAAAATGTGTCGGCTCGAAACCGAAAGTAATAGCCCCAATAAAAGTTAGTCCTAAAACTAACTAAGGAAAATAAGAATGCAAGGATTTATTTACCCACGGTTTTTGATTCAGACCTCTATAAACCCGGAAACAGAGTTAAATGCATTTCGAAAGTGTTACCATAACCAATTGTTGTATGGATTTGTCTCAGATAGGGATACTTTTAAATTACTTGGTAGAAAAATACACTTTTCTTGTGTTAAGAGATGTTAAAACATTTTATAAGAAGGGTGTCTCACACATGGCCCGAATCAGGAAAGTTCAGGCAATTTTTGGGTACGTTCGTTTTATACCACAAGCAGCTCGTGAACATGTTGTCTTCGATGACATTTTAAAAAGAAAATAAAAGGTAACGACCAGCTACAGAGACACGATGCGAACGAATCAACTGGCACAGTTTTATTTTCACAATCAACTACAAAATCAAAATTCTCTACAGCAACGAATGCTTAAGCCTCTTCCGTAGACGGCGTAATCAGCATTAGAGTAACAATCCCTAGCAACTCTTAGCCTTTTTCTCTAAAAATCAAGCTAGCGCCTAATCGAAGTTTGAAGCAAATGACGTGAACTTCTTGCGATCTGTTTAACGTTAACACATGTTCTATTTTTATAATCAAGTAGAAAGCAGATGTTTCAACATTCCAACACTAGGGCGACCAATAATAGCAACCCTTAGTTTCTTCTCCAAAAAGCGTTTTCTCCTTTTTATTTAGAGAAGCTCTTTAAAGCCTACCTTCGACTGGCATTTACAACATCAATTGTCTAGGAGGTGTGGGAGTAATGCCATTAATTGCAACTACTCTCTAAACATCTTAATCCTTTCCGCTAGTGAAAAAACATCCCGAAGCCGCCGAAGGATATGACATCGAGCGCTTACGGAAATATGATTTTCCATTTTGCTGCTTTTAACTCAGTACGTTACGTTCTTCAGAGAGCGTTGGTTGCTCCTTTATTGTTATTACTGTAACACTCTATCTCTGACCAGAATAATTATATAGAACGTAAACAAAGCGTTTGAAAAAAAAAAGATAATTGATGGACTGTTATCGTTCGGATGGGCGGCGTCTGAAAGTATGTAGGCCTGACTTGATTATTTGTTTAATAAGTATAAGCAAAAATAATTATGTTTCATAAATACATGAAAATAAAAGTGAAATAGTTAAAACTGAATGATTTTAACAGTTTGAAGCAGTTCGGAAGCCTTCGGTAATCTTCTGAACTCTTCGGAAGGCTTCGTGGTTGTTTGTGGAACCTAAACACTTATTGAATGAATGTATATAAGCTTAGAGGGGTGTAAAAGTCTTCGGTAGTCTTCTGAACTCTTTGGAAGGTTTGGAAATTTGCTTGTGAGGCCGAGTAGGAATTTGAATAACGGTAGTTAGAAAATATTTACAGTTTGAAAAAGTTCAGACGTCTTCGGCGGTCTTCGGAACTCTTCGGAAGGCTTCGTGTTTTACTGGCGGGACAACGTTAAGTTACAAAAAATTATGATATGAAATTAAAAACTATCGTTGCGAGTTACTATTAGGCAACCCGTCAAACACACACAAGCGCCGCAAGCACTGCATATTCTACAGGGACCGAAAAGCTTCTGGCAATTACTAGAGGACAGTCATCTTTTTTAATTCACGGTATAAATAAGACCGATGATGAAGTACAGAGTTAGTCTATATCAGAATGTCGAATATAAATTATATTGTGTAAAGTTAAATAGTTGAGCTTTTGGAAGTCCAAGAGTATACATAAATGTTATGTTATGTGTCTAATGTACATGCAGCTTGTAGAATACATAAATAGACAAAAGTGCAATAAATAAATAGTTGTGTTAGTGTTGTTAATGGACCCATGGTTAAGAAGTTAGTTTAAGAAGATATTAGTGCTTATAAATTCATTAGTGTGATAGTGCTTCATTGTTAATTGGACTGAAAACATCTATAAATAAGGCATATACTGTTAATTAGACTTGTGAACAGTGAGTAATAAAGACTCTTGTTATTACTTGTTTTAAATTAGTGAAACGCGGTAGTAGTAGCCCGCTACACTATTAATTGAACATATATACAAGCATAGAGGGGTTCAGAAGTCTTCGGTTGTCTTCGGAACTCTTCTGAGGGCTTCGGAATTTATTTGTGAGGCCCAGTAAGAACTCGAACAGCGATAGTTAGAAAATATTTACAGTTTTAAGAGGCCCAGACGTCTTTGGTGGTCTTCGAAACTCTTCAGAAGGCTTCGTGTTTTACTTGTGAGACAACTTGAGGGTACGATGAATTATGGTATAGACGCATGTATAGCTTGGAGGAGTTGGGAGGTCTTCGGTGATCTTCGGAACCCTTCGAATACAAATTATGAAAAGCTAGGTTAATTTAATGAATACGTAAGCAAAATACTCGACAAAGAAAATTTCACAAGTTTATTTAAATAAAAATGTTTTAGAAATTAAAACGGAATGTATTGAGAGTCGAAATGTTAAATAACTAAATGAAAATCAGTACAATGTAATTATTGTATATGTTGAAAAAGAAGAAAGTCTCTTTGTACGAGAGCTCACACGCACGGAAAATTTAAATTAAATAATGACTGTAGGCCCCCACCTGATTTTTAAACCGTAGCAATACTTGCAATATCAGGAAGCAGAAATAAGTATCCACCCGATATTCAGACTATTCATTTGAACGCGCAGGGGTCTTGTTTGCAGCCACATCGACCGCACAAAGTTAGTCAAGAGTATGAAACTTAAACACTTAAAACTTATAACTTAATTTCACTATAAAACTAAGTATACAATTCATTTTCAGTTTGTTCAGTTTCCTCAATATTCAAAAGCGAGAAGAAATCGAGACATTGTTTTAGTTTAATTATACGACGACGAATTCTAACAATTTAATTTTTATAGGCAGAGGTTTTCTAGATTATACAATGGCCTTAATAATATCAAACAAATCGGAAAGTTCTCTCCCACCTAAAAAACTATTCTATTAGTTTCTCATAAAAATAACGTAAAAATTAAATCTTAAACAAACATTAACAGTAAAATTTACGTACTGACACATCTTCTAGGCAAGTTGACCTGTCTACCATTACGCGTGAATTGTACAAGGGATCCCCCGTTACACCACTTTCGGCCTTCTCTGTAGTTGGTCCACCCAAAACCTCAGCCACTTCCCTCTGAGCCTCTGGTTGGTTTCGATCATGCACGCCACTCGCCTCGAGGGAATACTCTCTCCAGACAGGGTGCAGCACTAGACCCCTCGCAGTCGCCACACATACCAATCGCACTTGTTCATCTTTCGCCGGGAAAAGTTTTACTGCACGTCCGATAGGGCACTCTAACCGTCTGTCCTTATCATTACCAATCGCTACAAGTTTTCGCGGGTCACTCTCCGCGGCGTCTTACTACTAGACCATAATTCCAATTGCCGCAGATACTTGTTAGGTCGCAGCTATATACGTCTAATTCTTCTGCAAAGGCAAGATTTGTCTACCGCACAGCACTCTGGTACACCGTTTTCTGCTTGTTCCCATATATACGTGACTGGGGCCAACGTCACCACATCTCCCAAGTCGTTAGACATGTAAGTCAGAGGCCACGAATTAATGATTACCTCACAGTTATACAAAAGAGTCAATAAATCCTCATAATGGAGAGATGTTCGTCTTAACACCTTACGAAGTAGCTCCTTTAGGATTCCAATGGGCCTTTCCCAAAAGCTATCTCACCACGATGCGGTTATAGGGTCAAAACGCCAGATTACACGTTCTATGACAGATCCTTCAACAATTTTATTCCAATTGAGCTTATTCCATGAGTTTTCCAGGCCTGCAAAATTAGTCTCGTCACTGTACATGACCTTCGGCCTACCTTGTTGAGAAACGAATCTTTGCTGAGCCTTCATAAGACACTGTGTTGTAACAGTTTGTTTTTCCTCTTCTACAATAACGCATAAAAATTATGTGTTGTGTTACAAAAATTTTAAATTTACTTTTATAATTCACTATGAATCGTACATCTACAACCAATACAAAATTAAAAGAAGGTATCATAATTTCGAAACGCCTCAATTATTGTCCTTTTATTCTAATTATCTGGTAAAAAGTGCATAGTTATAAATGCTCCAGTTTGTATTTTAAAACCATTCTAAAACTCGAATAAGCTATTCAGAATTTCCATAAAGTATCTTCAAGGTAATGTCAGATAGCGTGATTTTGCGCATCTGGTTGTTCGATGCTCAAGTGTTGAGGTCGCGGTTGTTGTCGAGTCGAACCAGTCGACCTTTTATCATTCTAGCGTCAACATGGGGGAATTGATATCAAAGGATGACTTGCGGGTTGCAATATATTTTCATGCAGCCATCGATTTGTAGGTTTAGAAGCTCATCATGGTTTGTAATTTCTATTTTTAAATAATTCAAACTAATTTTTATTTGGTTTTCCTTAGCGCAACACTAAAGAACTGAAGTAATAATGGTTGTACGAAACCGTTAATTTATTGCGTATAAGATATATACGTTCCTCGTTTTCAACATGGAAACTTTGTTTTAATACAGAAACAACCCTAAAAAACTGATTAATGGCTATAAGAAGAAGTTAATTTATGGCGTATAAAACGTTTACGCATTGGAAACTTACGAGGATTTTATCCTTCATCTTTATGGTTCTAATTTACAAAGTATATAACAAAGTAGACAACTGCTTTTTCCTGTGTTTGTTCAATGTTGGAAGTCCACATATGGGTCGAGTTTGTTTGCTAATTGGTTTGTAACCAGCCGTACTCAATGTTCAAGGTTGGTAAGTGGTTTTCTTTTGTTAAGACAATCATCTGTTTGACGTACAACGTTGTGTTTAAACCGTAACCTTGCTAGTTTGAACACATGGAAACTGACATTTTAATGATAATATTTTATGAATTTAGATTTTCAAACTTTGCCGTAGATTAAAATTATGCTTTATAAAATTGTATACCTAATAAATTGTTCATGAATTTACATTATGAATAATATAGTCGAGTACTTGCTTATATATGACCACTATTTAACAAAGTTTAAGTTTACTAATTAAAAGATCTTATTATAAAACTAATTTTGTAAATATGTACGTTGTTTAGTCAGTACTAAAAAAATGACAAAAAAAGCTCATAATTTTGTTAATGATATTTATAGTGCCTATTTGATTTAGAGGCTTTTAAAATGACCAAGATTATTAATATAAATTCATAAAATTAATGGAGCATTCAGAAAACTTATAGCAAATATCTGTCAACTTAAATCAGAAATATTTTTCAGTTAATATATGTGTTGATATTTAAGAATTTTGATTTCTTTATAAACTTAGAAAAGGTTAATTACACTCAAAGAAGCACTTAAGATATAGTGTTTATTCTATTCATACTTATCTTTGGATTCTATAAATTATATATAAACCAGAAGTGTATAAATTCAATAAGTACAGTGTCCATGCACCAATACACAATAGAAAAATACCATAAATGCACAAAACTGGTCTGATTTATTGATTTTTTTATTTTGAGGCGCAAAATGCTTTCTCCAATATTATTTTATTTACTTTATTTTATTTCAGGATAAACGTAGTACCATCTAAAAATACAAAATCTTGTATTCCAATAACAGAAGATATTCGTTGAAGTTCCTGTATTTTTCTTAGCGATATTTCTTGTTCTTACACCTTACCTAAGTACACTGGCGCCCTACCCATCCGTATTTATTTAACGACCCCCCTGATAGTCTCTCTAAACCGCTGAAGATAGAGTTCAAAGTTAGTGCGGAAATCTACAAAAGTCAGTTGTGTTAATACGGATAAAACTACATCTTCTGCACGACTTTTGTGAGAAAAACTAAAAGATCAGTTATAAAAAGTTACAGTGTGCGTAAAGAAGTAGCGAGTTCCAAATGAATTACAACGCGCACGTAAATTAACAACCCCAAACTTTGTTACTGGATTTCACACTTGTCACTTCAAACGGAACAGCATCGCGCATGCGATCAACAAGCGAGGGGTGGGGGTTTTGATCACAAAATGTTTGGCAGTATGTCTTTGACAAACAATACATTTCGATATAACACTTTTGAGGTATGATCTCCTCCTAAAATCCAGTCTTTTTCTCGTAATAAACTTAACAAACCTTGTACGTTTACCTGACAGGATTTCTCGTGAAATTTAAGGATCAATTTGCAATTACCGTATGCTTGGATGGCATTCGGTAGTCGAAAATGTTCGGTATCTGTTCGGTACGTGATTTCAACCGCATAATACTAAGCTTATTTTTAAATACATCTTAGCGATCGAACAATTTTAATAAAACGAAATACCAAAGTTAATTATTTTCTGTCAATAAATACAAGTCGGTTCCCGGAACACGATAACACCGACAGACTATAAAACCAGATAAGATAACGAGTTTTAATGGCTGTACAGAAGCTCGTAAAATTATAATAGGGGCAGAGATACTGGTTGTTGATTTTATTTCATTAGTAAAGTAAGAGAAACTTTTACGATCAATATAAATTTTATACTGTCAATGTCAGTTCATTAGAAATAAGAACACAAAATTACGGTTAATTGGTACGACAGGAGGATGACTCATATTTCTAGAGTGTAATTGAAAAGAAAACATATTTAAAATTTATTTTGGTGGGCGGAATGTTTAGATAACGGGCACTTCCTTCCTTACTACGTATTGATTCCCTCCTAAATTATGCAGACCTAAACGCATCACCGAAAAAAGGGTGGTTGTTGTCGTGAGGGACCATGAAACTATTATTAACTTTAACGTTGTTCTCGAGTGTTAAGTGTAATTACAATAGTGTGCGATGTCGCTATACAGTTAAAGCAAATTACAGTCCAGCATCAAAGATGGAATTAAAGTAAATGATTATGTTTTTGAATGATTTCACTTTTTACGACCATCGTCCAGGGGCATTTCTAAAATTTCAGCCCGCCCATTCTCATTCGCACGCACCTAGTAATACGACAGAAAAAGAATTAGAACAATAAGCAAAACATAAAAAAGTTGTCGCCGAAGTCGACTTCTGCAGCTACTCACAAGTAGATTCCTAAATAAATTTAAGAACTAACTAATTGAAGACGCAATCAAAAGATTTGAGCTTTCGGCAAAAACATTTAATTTTATTTAAAAGCACCTGTATTATTTTTGTATTCTGTGGTGCTTAATGGTGTCCCAATTTAAACATCTTCGATACCTTCCTAAAAACTATACGGCCTCTAGTAAAGATATTTATTTATGGTTGAAATTTTGAAGCATATGTCAAATGTCGATATCATATTTACCATACTTTGTTACGCAACGCATGCGTTTCTTTGTGAGATAAATTAATTTAATTTATTTTGCATCGACCCTTTCTAAAAAAAATTCTGTGTACGACCTTGGACATAACTGACCTTGCATCACAGAATAATAAGATGCGACTCATGAACTACAACATTCACCGTTTCAGTGAAACTCGGTGCTGCTACTTGAACTAAATTGCCATAATGCCTATTATGAACACAGAGATAACGGCTAATGGAAAGTGATTTAACTGCAATGGATTCCGAGATTCCGACTTGAACGTTACTGTTAAAGATTTGAAACCATCTGGTCGATGAGCACGTGAAGAAACGGTTTTTCACGATTTATTGTACGTGTAGTTAAATGCATGCGGATAAAACTTTACGATGGTGTCTTGAATGATTTTTCCCTTTTGCGCTGCTATGGAAAGAAATTAATAATGACAAATACAAAGTAATTTTTGCCAAGTGCAATCTGATACCGTTGGTTCGCCAAAAACCTATGCGTTGGGTCAGAAATTTACAGCACTTAGAGATCTTGAAACGAATTTTGTAACCTCACCTTGAAGTGAGTGGGCGACTACAAAAACTCTTTCCTAGGAGAAGGAATTAAAGGAAAAACAACTTTCCAACGAAGCTAAGGGTTTTGATCCTGGGAAGGGCAATGTCAGATGGTCATAGATCTTTTTGCAACAATAAATAGAAACTAAAATTAGAACCCTAAATAAGGCGCCACTAAGTTTTAGGCTCAAAAAGTACAAGATGTACTCTAAGGGAGAACTTTAAACCCTCGCTGTGTATATACAGTTATCAAAAAGGAGCGCGCAGCACCTGAAATAAAACAAAGGGCATAACAGGCGTGCTCTTAGTACCTTGTTGTTGCAAAAGAACCCACAAATAAACGCTAGTGGAATATTCTTTGGTTTTTTTATACTACCTTCGATTAGTTATGGGCGTGACCCTAAACAAACTATAACGAAAGCAATGGGAGCTCAGGTTTTGTTACACTCGGGCAACCGTTATACTGCGCAACTGTTATACTCGCGATATAATTCCCGCTAATTGTAACTAATACAGCACACGTTTTAAAAGTGATGCGATCGCTTTTTAAGTCAATTTGCAAGCACAATTTAAAACAAAGCAAAGTACTTACATTCTCAGGGTTCCACGATGTTTTGCAGGATGGGTTCAATTCACGCCTCGTTAAATCAGATTACATCCGTTCTTTCTGTGTCTTCTATGCTCGTAGGGGATGAAGGAACACTAGGTAGAGGAACGACACAAAGCAAGATAAAAAGGAACCTACATGCCTAAGAAAGAAAAAACACCACACTAAGATAGATGTTGCTTCGTCGAGGGCTCGTAACTTAATCCCAGCTTTTGACACTCACGCATCCCCACATTCACTCTGCGCAGACGCGACTGTCAGCGACAACGGAAGTTAATGTTATTAATTTAAAAAAAAGCGTGAATTACCTTATAAATTATAACTAAAACTAACATGCTACATGCCATTTTGGCATGTAACAGTTTTCCGTTTTTAAAATTATGACCCAAAGTTAAAAATGTTAAAAAATGACCATGGGAGTAAGAAAATCTAAGTTGACAAAACGGCTAGTGTCGTTGATGTTGATTTGGATTTGGATTTAAATAGAGATTATTTACATTGGTTTTCTATAAGCGCTGGTTTTGCATGATGTGGAGTTTTCTTTGTTATAGTGTTCCGTGAGACTACTGGGGATTGTATAACCAATAAACTCAGTCTTTTAATGAAAGGATTATGTAAATGGCATACTACATTTATTACGAACATGAAGAAACTACTTACACTTGATCATCATTAAGTCCTTCAGTCTTGGAACTAGTTAGACACGTATCCTCATTGTTTCCTATTCTGAACTAACCTACAGATTTCCCTGAACTTTCCACAGTCTGCATCGTTCACTATCTGCGTGCAATAGTCTGATCTAGATCTACATCCACCTCTCTCTTTTCCTACATCTGTTGTAATATAGCCTGCACTATTCCCCAAAAATGCCTTAGAACGTATCCCACCCTTCTATTTCTCGTATTGCTTTTTGTTTTCTACAGATATCTTTATTTTATTACTATTTCTATAACCTCTTTGTTATTAATTTTATCTATCCATGCTATCATCATCATACATTAGAAGTATAACATTCCTAAAAGGTTTCTTCTTTTCCTGTCTGCTTCTCCTACTGTCCCTATTTCATAGGCGTACAGTACTGTGCGCCACACATATGCTTCTAACAATTTTTCCGTTGTTTGAATGTTTGTTGTCGTCGATCATAGGCGCTGCTCTTTCTTGTTAGATACAGTTCTGTTCCCGTTCTATTGTTTTGTAAATATACACCCTATTTCACCTATATTTAGTAGTATGTGAAAGGGGGTTAAGAAGTCTGTGGCTACCAAGATCCCCCGGCACAGACATTTTGTTACGTCCCCCTTCCAACTGTAATATCAGAATCATTAAAGGTGTCGGCAATTATATAAAACCCATACACGCAAGTAGTGAAGAAACACTCACCCGCGTGTTCACTTTGCTGGATTGGTCACACCCTCTCCAAATACAGAGAGGAACAGATGGACCCGGGACAACGCCATCGCCCTTCCTTCTTACAAAAGGGGTCAATGTAATGGACTGTCATGACCGCCGGAAGAAGTTATAACAAGTACATTTAAAAATTAGATCATTTACGACGAAAAGTACATTTTTAAAAATAAAAGCACTTACCACACAACTGTGTGCATGAAATTTTGTAGATAACGAAAAACTACAAATATTTTTGGTCGTACATAGAAAGAATAAAATGAACTTATTCTGCAGTCAGAATTAAATTCACTCTCAGCGTTATCAACACACATGTGTTAATAGAAATCTCGAAACAAACATTATCAGAAAAGTGGGAACCATTATTACAAAGAGTCTTTACGATTGGTTATTATAAGAATTAATTATACTTTATAGTCATATGTATCAAGCCGATGGATACTTGAAACAAGGTACCGATTATTTAAATTATAGAAGAACTTTCCATTTCGCAGCAAATAGGTTTAAATGGAATTGTAGTAAAGCGTACTTATTGCAGTAAGGTCTAATATACAGGGTGGTGTTTGAGTATTGAGAGCAGTATCTATGCGAATGAGTAGTGAAATAAAAGAGCGTAAGGTTTTATACATCGTCGAAAGGTGGACGTAACAATTTGCCGAATTAAAAGCTTTTCGATAAATCCATTCGCACAATCAAGATTAGTTGAAAGTATTGCAAAATCAACACCTGTAGCTGTTTATAATATTTATGTACAATACAAATACAAGATATTTTTTTTCATTGTGCAGCAAACAAAATGCACGTTTTGCCACACTAAAAGTTAAACGTGAACTCTGTTGTCCAAAGACAAGACTAACGATTATGCACGAAACAAATTCTAATGTGCATAAAAATCAACAGACACCTTAACATCTAGTGGACTTATTAGGACCAGGAGGCAATGAACGCGGGGTGGGATCTTTGATGTATTACAAGATGGAAATGTATTTGTAAGATCAAATATATAAACGATAAATGACATAAAGGGCGCCACTATAACCGATCGTATAATTAAGATGTAACTGACTTCTTGGAGGCGGGAATAGAAACATCAAGATCATAAATCTAACGCAACAAAAATACAGGACACTTTGTAAAGATATAATGTGGGTACTTACTAATTGCCCAAGGGAACATTGCCTTGGATCTGTAACAAACCTTTTATAGCATAACCTCATACTCGATTTGTGCCTATTTTATATATCACTCCTTAAAGTTTTAATCCACGTTAGCTGTTACAACTTTTGCAAAAATAATAACCTTGTAAATTTAAAGATTTCTATTAACTTAAGTTCTTTCTTTATATATATATATATATATATATATATATTATATACATATTGTTGTAGATTCAAAGAGGTAAATAGGTCTATACAATAGAATTTTAGCAACCGTGTATATAGAAAAAAGCAAATTATTTACGCGCCAAATTAATTTAATTCATATAATGAAAACGGACGAGTATTAAGGTAATTTTATATTTAATAATAGGAATGTTAGAATTACACAAGGGAAGAAAAGCTTTAAAGCGTATAGAAGCTCAAGGATACGCATAATTAATCATAATTTCTTTTAATCAAACGCACGAAAGCAGAAAGGGAGCGTGCTTGCATAAGGAAATCAATAATTTCTAACGCAAATATATTCGTTTTAAAAGCCAAAGTGCATTTACACAGATACTACGAAGCAGAGAATCTAGGAATTGTTATTTTCAAACGGTCGATAATTACAAGAAACACCTGTTTGTTAAATGTTACGTTCAGAGAATTTGAACGAACATTAATATAAGATTTCATAGAAATTGTTTTTAACGGTCAATTGATATAAGCAGTTATAGTAACAAACATTTTAAGGAGGGAGTGGAATGAACAATCGATAATATACAACAGATAGAGACAAATATAAATGAAGCGTTGGATTGAAAGTCACGTAAGATATACACGTGGAGTTAATGAAGGACGTCGAAAATATCGATTTTCTGTAACTCAAGTGGGATTTGAAAGGAAACAACAAACATGTATAGAACAAAGATGAATAGCGGTTAGGAGGAGCATTGTGACGACAGAAAACTTTGTCATTGGTTGAGAGCAACAGTTTTCGAAAAGAACGCACACGGGAAGGTAGAAAACAAATTCGACGTAAACAGCACGTAGGACGCGAGAAATTTTGTAGAATTTAGAGACGGTTACGTTCAAAATTTTAAGAAGCCGCTTTGAAAATAAGTTTTTCAAATGAAACGGGTCCAATAGGGGGATTGAATAATAATATAAATACCCGAGCGAAGATATTAAAGCTTTCTTCTCTTTTACTTCCATGGAGTTCTGAATACGGGTTCAGACCAACACAATAGTGAAGCTTTTGGTTAGAATTTGTGTGTGTAGTAAAGTTACATTTAATATCTCATTTGAAAGTATAAAACTGTAGTAGCGGACTCAAGTTATTAAAGTGAGTGCACGAATTAGTGCTTATGTAAATAAAAGGTCCGGCTATTACAACAAAATTATTAAATGGATGCATGAAATTTAGGGTAAGCAGAACTGGAAATCAATTTTGTATGCGTGAAATATCTAGTATGGAATGGTACTGTGAGACGAAGCGTATATCTTGCGGAGAACAGAAGTGGTAGCGGAGATATCAGATGGAAGAGGTATGTGGATCCGGCAATCAGCGTAGTAGATGGACACAACGACGAGGGGTTTATGGTAGCCATCCCCGACGGTAAGGAAGAGTGAAGATGTCTCCAAGTAATTAATTTGAAATTTCTGTTTTATATAAACATTTGTGGATATTTTGTGTTTGTGTGGTTGATTTTTTGGTGGCATATTTATTGTTTTAAAAACTTGTTTAAAAAATACATGTACAGGACAATTTAATAATTTGGAGTATTGAAAAAAGGTTTATTTAGGATATATTAAAAATTTATTCAGGCTATAAATTGTGTTGTAAAGGGTAAACGGGTGTGTAAATTTGTTTTAATTAATGCAAGGTTTAAAAAGCATATACAAACAAAACTGGGTTACAATACACCAGTGTGAAGTCAAATTAGGGTTACATGTGGGGTCCATCTACGCATATCTACTCGAATTTGTTTAAAATCATTTTAAAAATCAAGGACTTTAAAACATTCAATAAATTAAGCTGGTAATTATTGTACCAAACTGTTAGTACACGTGTAAATATATTTTATCTCTTAATATGTGTAAATAAAAGGTTGTATGGTTGTCGTATTAATTTGGTAATTTCATTTGATGGTGTGTGAGTGTGAAAGAGGCATGTATGTAAAATTAGGTATTCAAGAAGAAGCCCAGCTGAGCTAGCCAGGGAAGCAGAGGAATTCGAAGGCGTCCGAAATACAGAGTAAGGAATTTTTCATAAAATTTTTTTTTTTGAAAATTTTATGTTGGCCCAGGTAGGGCACGAATTTTACTGACATTGCACAGCAATATATATATATATATATAATATATAATAAAAAGACAAGTTATTTACAGTCGGCAATCAGGAATTTGTGTACCACAAAAGCAAAAATAAGCTGTATCTGTAATAAACTCCTATAAAAATAAAAAAAGCTTATTTACCTATAAAAATCGAGCTAATAGTTGTATAGACATTAACAGAACAATAAGTTCATTACTTCACAAGGGGAAGAAACGACCACTGACCGGTTTCGGCTTTCTTGAGCCTCATCAGAGCAGAGTAGTTTCCAACAACTCTATGAAGTTTTCGAAAGTATTATATTTACAAATATTCTATTATTAAATATAGTTCACATTTAAGTTGTAATTATTTTTATTAACAAAAACTTTCGTTGGTTATAAAATTTCAACTTTAAAGTCGAATAACTCGAAAAGTAAATGAGATATCGAATAGTGTATAGCATATTCGTAATCAGCGTAAAATACTGAATAAGATTCATATACTATACATATTATTAAATCACGGGAACGCTGCGACGGACGACGGCGGCGTACAGACATTGAGATCCCATTACCCAAACTAAGTTTGGTTGAAAATAGTATGTGTTATATTGTAAACATATTTTAACAGTAGTAATTAAGCATATGAATATTTTTCAAAAGCTTTTGGAACATGTAAAGAAAGAAGCGAGCATCTAAATTTCATATTATAAATCAATTTAACCCCTAATATTTAACTGTTATATGTAGCAAGAGTAAATAACAGGGGTGGATATTTATTCAAAAGCTTTTCTAAGATTTAAAACCGTTTAGTTTAAAAACAAAGAGGCAGTTACATTTGTTAAAAGTTTGAAGCTGTTTGTGGAAGCTTTCCTAGTAACAATAAATAATAAACGAAGGTAACCGTCTTAACTTTCCCGGTATATTTTAAGGAGCGCAGATAACGTTGTACAAATAACAAACAAATTCTAAGTAGGGTGGTCGGCGCTGTCAATTAAAAATGAATGTATAGTTTTGGAATGGGTACTTAGTCGGCTACAAATACTGCTGGCTAACAGCAAAACAAAGAGGGGTTATTTGTTAAAATGGGTAGAAGTAAGATAGAAATATCACGTGTTAACATAGACGTAGTTTAAACAGAAGAAGGATATATAAACCCCAACGATTGGTGGTGAGGTTTTCTCTCGAAGTTTACAGCAAGCGTACGCTTTTTACGCTTACACTTGCAGTTTACAACCAGCTAACGGCTCCAGGCATTAATACGTGTACAGTTGCATAAAAGTTTTGTTTATGTAAGTAAAAACTGTTACATTTTAATTTGCACTAAGTGTGCTAAGTATAAAATTGAGAATGGAGTAAAAGATAGTGGTTGGTCAAACTGGTGTATTAGCTACACTTTATAGAAGAGGTTTAGGAATCTGAATGCGGTATGGAGGTGGAAAACGAGATAACTCTTTGGTGATTGCAATCCTAATCGGTCTTGCTGTAGGCAGCAGTCATTGATGGTATGATGACAGTTCTGGGGCAGTGATAGAATCCAGGTAACTGTTGCTTTTGTTTGCATATGTGTATAAACAGGTATCTTTGTGCATTGTGAGTATAATGTTATCAACTAAAAAGATAAACTTGGGTAGAGTTACGGATTGAACTTTTTCAGTTGCATTATTGTAGTGTATTTTATGTGGGAACTTAGGTTTAGAAATGATTTATGATATTAACAATATTTGGTATGTACAAGGTAAAACGGTACTTTTGGAGGATTGATGTGCAAAATTAGGCACGAAGGATTAAGGTTTCACTATGAGCTTGCACTAAACCGGAGTTAAAGTAAAGACTGTGATAAAGCCCTGTTATTTTCTATAATAATTTAATTGTAAATATTTATCTGGAGGAATTATTGATTTCAAAACGTATTGTGAAATGTGTTATTTTAACAAAAAGGATGTATATAATGTATAATAAAGAGTAAACGAAGAGTTTTATGTTGATCTTGGCGTGTCTTTTTCTATAAATATGTTAATAAACTTAGGCAATTTACCGTAGCAGAACTTTTTTGTAGTTAGTTTGGTTTACAGAAAGCAGCTGAGCAGCCGTGGCATACTTCGTTGCAGAAATATTTTAAGCCTTTCAGGTATATAAGCAGCATCGAAGGTTTGTAGCATTTTAAGGTTTTTGTATTTTAGAGACCTCAGATTTCGCAACATTTTTGCACCCCGAAAGTGGGCTTTTTGTAGTAGTGAGTGACGACCAGCACGAATATCGCAGCAATAAATGACGCCCAAATCGTGGGGCCGAAGTAGTAGCATTTTAGGGTTTTTTAGCTGCCTTCTGGTGCCCGGTGATCGCAGTAATAATGGCGCCCAAAGGTGGGCTCAAATTAACTTACTATTAGCAATATATATATATATATATATATATATATATATAGACTTGGTTTGGATGTAAATGTTGGTATACTGTCGCTCAACAGTATCCCAACCTTTACATCCAACTAATTACGCTCAGTAATTAATAGGGGATATATTGTTAAATTACGGTATTTTGTGCGGACAAAAAAGAAAGAACGCAGCACAGTAAGTAGTAGAAAATCGCCTACACTGAATACCACAACAAAACACAGAGACAGAATGATAGAATCAAAGTCCAAAAGGATCAGAGTTTGGGCTAGCTCAAAAACGCCGTATAGTGGGGTGGGCGATCTAGAAAGAATAGAATTGGAAATCTCTGTAACAAAGAAAATCCATATTTGTGTAATCGTTCGTTACAATATGATGTACATAAAGCGTCAATTTAAATATCACATAGTATAATCTAAACATTGGAAAATATCAAGCATAAACTCTTACTATCTAAATACAAGCATACTTACAATATGTTCATACTCTAAATATGTCCAAGAAATATCGAAATAATAATATAGTGAGTAAAAAGTTGTTGTAAGAAATGCATCTCGTAACATTAAAATTTTAAACAGTCCGTTGTTGAAGTTCACATTAATGTATACAGTAAAAAGGAACCAGTAGAAGGATAATGGTATATGACAATTAGGAATAAGGAAAAAATTATATTTGAAGTGGTAACTCAGGACTAAAATTTCTCTTGGTATAAAGTATGCTGCAACATATTTACACATATATTAATCTTAAGAAAAAATCAAACCTAAGGTAACATTCAACTGGTCGAATATTATTAACAAAAGTTCTAAAAAAACCTTAATCCATAATTATTCCTACCATGCTATTATTTTAGTTCCCAAGTTTAATCTGTACGATGTTTTAAATTCCAATTTATGGAAATGCTCGTTATACCAATACATTAAAAAAAGCGCAATACCAACTTTTTATTAAGCATTCCAATGTCCATTAAGAAAAATAAAATCTTACTAATCAAGTTTACTTTTAAAATCAATATACTCTAATTCTATCGCTAATTTAGTCCAACAATGTAATTACTTTCACTTTAATGAATTTCCCGTTGCTTAAATACAAATCACTGATATTATCAATCCACAAGTGTAAAATTAACAAATCTGAACAAAAACGCTATTCTACTCGTTGTTTAAAATTAGGTTGTCATAGAAAGTCAATATTTCCCATCGATTTCACTGCCTTCTTAACAACCAGCAGCTTCCTTAATTCAACACAACACAAAATTCAAAATTAATGGACGGTTGATTTCTTCAGCTGCTAACCCCTTTAACCAGTCGAAACGACATTAATTCCGCAACACGTGAATTGAAACGTCCTCTTTCCTGCAAACATAAGTTGAAAACTCTCTTCCTGCAGGAACATATATATATATATATATATATATATATATATACGCTATATTATTAATGGGTTTGAGGTCATCTGGAAGAAAGTGTACTCTTTTTTAAGGCCTAAATTTTCGAATCTATTTCAAATTCTTGATCACAGGCTTTAAGGTGAGGATATATATATATTAAATTAACATAGAAATTAAATCGAAAATATTTTTAAAATAAAGTTTGCTTCAAGTTGTTGTATAAAAATTGTATAACTTGTATAAATATAAAATGTCAGTTATACAATTTTTATAACAACAAGCAAACTTTATTTTAAAAATATTTTCGATTAATTAGTTAATATAATATATCCTCACCTTAAAGCCTGTGATCAATGAATTCGAATAGGACTCTCAGATGACCTCAAACTTAATAATTATCGTTGTGCAAGGTCATTATCTCCAAACTATATATATATATATATATATATATATATATATATATATATAATTACACAATCTCAACTATTGTAAGTATAAATTCATTTGCAATAACTGTGTTTATACAACGTGTAATTTTAGTAATCTGTGACCAAGAGTACAAATATACTCGAAAATTCAGATGGAATAAAAAGAGTACGCCTTTTATTATTTTTTTAAACAGGACCTATAACCCATAAAAGAAAAAACTGAATAGTATTAAACCAGAGGTCGTTAATTCTAACTATATATATATATATATATATATATATATATATATATATATATATTGAAGTGTTAGTAAGAGAAAAAGGTTATAAAGGTTATTTATATGAAGGTAGTGTATGCTAAAGAAAGCCAAATATCAGATCCCGTAACTGAAAATTTCATGTTTTGCCGTACTTTACAAATGTTAAAGTATTTGAAATATATTAGTCAAAGTATAAGTGCCAAGACGTAAAACAATGACTTGATGACGTGATAAAGCACAGTATTCAAGGATTTACACTGAGTTGTATATTAATGAGCCATAGAATGTACATTTGCTAATCGAGAAACCGGATGCGTCTGTAGAAGTACACTATTAACCACACAGATCCAGGATTATACGTAACATTTCGGTATTTATTTTAGTAGAATCAACCTTTGGACAAACATGTAATATCAAAATTATAAGTAAAAGTATTGTCAAATATGATTGAAGGGTTGTGCGATATTAGGAACCAATGATTGAACATTTAGATATAAAATAGGAAAGTGCAAAAGAACGACTATAAGGTATTAGTGACACGAACTTGTTGGGACGATTTTATTGGATGGAATTTGTATAAAATGTATTAAAGAGTAGGCATATTTTAATTGTAATAATCACCTAGGAAAAGATAAACAAGAAGTCGATTTTTAAATATTTTGGGTAGTAAGACGTATTTTTGTAAACTGCGCTATATTTTGAATATAAAGAGTTAATAAATGTTTTTGAAAAGTTTACGAGTTTAATTGATATACAGAAGAGTACTGATAAGCGAGAGAAATAATTAAATAATAGTAACGACGAAGTAATAAAGTGATAAGAATGGATTAGTGAGATTGAAAAAGGCGGAATAAATAGTTGGATATTGGAACGAGATTGATAAAGGCAGAAAGGCATTGAATGGGATTTATGAAACTGAAGGCGATATTAATGGAATAGATTTGGATATGGTATTATGGATAGAATGGTATTGAATGGTAATTAGAGGATAGCAGTGAATAGGAAAGAGTGGACTTAAGAGGAAAGCATTGAATTTGGAACGAGCGGAATTTGGAAAAGGAAAGCATTGGAGTAGCAGGAGGATTAATACGAGTAAAGAAGATTCAACATCAGGAAAATTAGCGCAGGGGATGTAACATTAAAAGATAGTCAAAATTCTAAATTTGGTCATATTTATTTTAGATTTGGGGATAGCAAAATTAATTTAAAGAAACCTGGAGTCTGGACAGCAGATCTTTCATAGTGATAGTGCCACGCATTGTAAAGACGCATACGGCGAGTGAGATTTTTGAGCCAGTTTTCAAAGAGGCCGACGACGAAGTGTAAAATAGGTGAGTGCTGTGTGTTTTGAACGTCAAAGTCATAAATTGGTAATATTAATTAATTTGGCACAAGGCTACGTGGATCTGTATATAAAAATTTGGCATATACAAGTGTAAAAGATTATAGGTACAAAAATAAAGGTAGTGCTGTTTGGTTGGTGCATTGCACATCTACTTACCACTGAACCCACGGTAAGTAGGTGGATACCCTGGGAAGACGAGTTTTCAAATAGTCGAGGCATATTAACACAGTTTTGTTTTATAAACCAACCAAACGTAGATAAAGCACGTAACATAAAATAAATATTTCATATCATATAAATTAAAATTAAATAATAAAAAAAAGCGGGGGTGGAGAATAAGAATATATATATATATATAGTCGATGGTATGTTTTAACTTTTTTTGGGGCAGTTTTGGTCAAGAATATATATAAATGTCAATTAATCATTTATTTAAATTACTTGACGTTTCGGTCTATTATTCAGACCTTAATCATAAGTATTTAAATTTGATTAATACTACTTCTAAAACTTTATGTCTGTCAAAAAGAACTTGTATTAGTTTTAGAAGTAGTATCAATCAAATTTAAATAGTTATGATTAAGGTCTGAATAATAGACCGAAACGTCAAATAATTTAAATAAATGATTAATTGACATTTACATTTTTTCTTGACCAAAATTGTCCCAAAAAGAGTTAAAACTTACTACCGAACATCAATAAAGTGAAAGAGTGTATGTAAATGGCCTCTCGTTGGGAGCCACTAAAAGAGTGCTATGACAAGGCCGCACTGAGATGCGCTGCTAATAGAGTGATAAGAAACGGCCCGTATGAGTGCGTCACAAAAGAGTGCTGTGACACAGATACAGCAATTTGTAAACTTTAACTTGGTTCACTTACCTTTTTTTTAACTTTGCCTGGCTAGCTCAACGGAACTAATGGGGTTTTTCAAAATGAAATCAAACACACAATATCACAAAGCATTTATACAGTATTAAATATTTTCTCACATACAAAAGCATTTAGAACTTTTACTACATTGTTTCTTTCTAACAAAAATAATTTCTGAGAAGGATATAAAAAAATATGTTTCTTACCTTATTTTAAATTTACAGAATTAAACTTATTCTTTTGAGAATGGTTTACTTGGTTATAATTTTTCCACACTTGTAAGATTTGTTTTGACCAGAAATATTCCTTGACAGATAATCTATTAAAAGTTCAGAGTATTTCGAACTCTGATCAAAAATCTCCCCTTTTACATAAAAAATATTATATGATTAACACTTTTTATGATACCTTACATTAAATATAAGTTAGTTAAAAATAAATCTAAAAGTGATACTTGCAGAAACCACAAAACTGTTCCTGGAAAAAAATTATCTTCTTATTTTAAATTGACGTCAAATCAACTTACAAGATTCTCCATAAAAAAATTCTCATTTCAAACAGCGACTACGAAAGTACATTTCTGGTTAAATTTTCCCTTTGATCATTTAATAAAGTCTTTAAAAATAGCGTTATCTTGAAGCGCTTTAAAAATTAAAATAACATTTCACGGTCGCATGAATGAAATCTAATGAATGAATGAATGTTTATTTGATAAGCGCTTCTTTATATACAAATTTATCTGTTTCCAAAAACTAACTAGAAAAATGTGGAACATTATGATGTAAGCTCTCTCGGAAAACCTAATTAGTGTCTAAAATCGTAGAGTTTTATGACCTAATCATCGTTCCAGTTATCCGTGACGTGTGTTATTTGTTCTTGTTTAACACATATACTATTCTTGTGGCGTCGCATATTAATGCTAAAAGTAATCACTTTCTTGGATTTTTGTAGGGATTTTGCAGGGTTTTCCTGTATTTCGGTCGCTTCTAAGAATAAAATGTTTATTCATTAATGATATTTACGTCGTTATAAAATACCGATGACTCATGCTGCAAATCAAATGCATTTTTATCAAAATGTATTAATAATTACTAAGTAAAACAAACGGCTTTGTATTTATTTTAAAACTATTGATTTTTGCGTTCGCATTTAATGCGTTTTACGGTATCTTACAATTAATTAATTTTTACAACTTAAGTTACTTACTATGTATTTACAATATGCTTATATCATACAGAGCGATTATTTATACACGCGCAATTTGCGTTTTTGTATTGTACATCAATGAATAAAGGTACGTTTGTATTATACAGGACGTAACCATGAATTTACGGAAAATTAATTTTTTTCCAGATTCTATTATATTTTAGTGGGATTTACTTATAGAATTAAGGTTTCAATGATCTCTCGAAACCTCTTATCGCGTAAAATATATTTCTTGAAGCTGTGTTTCGTTCACTTTCAACTTCCCGGCTCCATTACTACTCGTTCATATTACTACATTTTGAGTTTTCTAATTCCCTGCTCGCAAATAATTGTTATCCTTTTACTGTCTAGCGTTAGTCCTCTTTTCCTACTTTTTCTTGCGCTGAGAAGGGTGTTACGCCGTTGTACAATATTTTTATCACGCGAAGCAATCATGAGCTTCTATAGTACCATCATGCAAAAGCCTCGCCACAGCTAGCAGTTTGAATAGACACATTAAAAACTTTTTAAATTTGTATTGAATTTTGTAATTAATTAACTGTAACTTGATAAAGGTGAGCTTTACTACTAAGCATTTCTGTGTGTTTCTAAATAATTACTAACTTGTCCGAATACACTTATAAGCTTGGCCAGGCTTACTTCGTATTAAAATTGCAGATGTATCACTATAACATTAATACTACTTCATTTTTAATTAAAATTTGTAAAAAGCTCTTCTATATTTAGGATAATTATGATGTTTATTTATAAGTCATTTCTCTATTACTTACTTTTTAATTATTAAAATGACATAACCATGCCATAAATATTTACTGTTATAATTATTGTGCTTATCATTTTGGTGATTTGGAAATAATTTATGAAACTGAGTTATAATCAAATTTTTTTAATTTATTACCCTTTATAAAAAATTATATTTTATTTAAATGTCTTGCTTAATCACGCTATTATTAATGAAATCAGAATATACAGAGTATATCAATATTAAATTGTCTGCTTAAGATTAATCTTTCTCTTGTTTGCATCCGGTTTTTTATGTAACGTAGCACATGTTACTAAAATTAAAAACTGAAATGTCTGGAAAGCATTTTATGTCAAAAAATCAAGCTGTTGTAGCCCCGGATGAATGTTTTGCAGACCTTATGGAACCACAGTTTAATAATAGCGTTTTATCATTGGAAAAAGTTTGGAATACATTTTTAAGTTTCAAGGAATCACATTGAAAAATGCATTTTCACGTCACTATTTGTCGGAGAACTTTTCAAGTTGATGATGCTTTCATACTTACTTTGAAGGGCGACAAGCTGAAGTTCAAGTAGCTGAAAAACGAATGAATCTGTTTAATATAGCATAACCTTAAAAATTCTATTGAACGAACTAAAAAAGCTAAAATTGTTTATCGTCTTCTACTTTTGCGGCATCTGGAAGTAATTATTAAATCATAATATTATATTTTAAAAAATTGGATGAAACTTGAGCAGAAGAAGCAGATGGTAGCTTATTATTGGCAATCGAGGGCTCAGGTCAGCATGAGAAATACAGATACCTGGATCTCGGTGTATTTATTGAAAATTTTAAATTGAGGGTGGAATAATACTAAAGTTTGTAATGCACCATTAAGATTTTGAGTGGTCTTTTACCTACCTTGTGTTTTGTGCTTTAATAAAGTAACATGGACGAAAACCACAGGAAATCACAACGTGGGAAATATAAATATTCTATAGTTGTTTGTCTTGATATTGCGTGAACTTACCAGTTTGCAGCAATGTAACAAAGGCGTTTCGGGTATTTAATACAATAATTTCAGTATCATATTAGGGGTGGCTGTAAATGTAACATGTTGATTCTTAAAAAAGATGGATTGGCACATAGGGAAAATGTTTGTTTCTGTACAAGCAAAAAGTCGGAATGAAAGACAATTTCAACTGCATTAAAGCGATCGAGATCAAGTTTCTTAAATTTCTTTGTCCGTCAACAAAAAACAAATACACGGAACTATTTTAATTACTACATTTTTATTAAAATTAAGGTCGTGTGACTACGGCTCTTGTGGCATTGTGAAAATGTAAAGAATATAAAAATCCTGTGAATGATATCGTTTATTGATAAGACAAACTTACAGATTCTGCACAAATTCTCCAAGACGCTGTGCTGTCACTTTCATATAAACCAGGAAAATTTAATTAACCAATTTTTTTCGTAGTGAAATTGTCAAAAGGAAAGGGCAATTTCGAAAATTATTATAATTATAGATGGCCCTATAGAAGGGTACAGAAGTAATTATGAAAAATATGCACAACTGTTTACACTCGAGGCGAATGACGCATCTCCATAAGGCGGTCCACGGGAGCCAAACGGGGCCCGGTATTTTTTATTTTCATAACTTAACAGTTGTCATCAAGCACTAAAAAGTAGCCTCAATTAATCCTATTCATATCAAAACCTTAATTTCAACAAATAAAAGCAAAATTTAATTTAATCTGGGTACATAAATACCAAGTGTCATGTTTTTGTATGATTCTCTACATGCAGAAGTGAATTAAACAGCTTTTACTTCATCATAAATTTTATGGGTATTAAACGCTTTTTATTTTAACTTCAAATAACATTTCCTACTAACCGTATTTTAATTAAGTGTTTAAGGATAACATGAAAGTCAAATTCGTGCTAACCATTAGTCTAAATGTTATCTTTACTAAAAAAGTATCATCTTCTACGGTTAAAGTTCTAGAAATTGATTTGCGAGAATAACATATTTATATCAATGTCTTTATAATTATCAAGAAATAATATAGCGGTAGATAGTGCGCTTGTACATAAAAACATTTGAGACGACACAAAGTTTGATATACGTTAGAGAGTGTAAATATAAAGAACCTTTATAAGTTTAAAGTGAGAGAGAAATATTTATGTGAAATAGTAGGTTAAACACATTGGAAACGTTTGGTCATTTTAAGACATATTAGTACTAAATAAAGTTGTACTAACAATAATGTGTAAATGAATGAAAAACATAGTTCCAACCTGCGAAAAGATAAAAATCCATACTTTTTAAAATGTCAATTCATTCTTTAGAAATATCAGTCAGATACTTTATTTAATACAAAACGCAAAATACAGCATTTATTCACTTTCTTTCGAGAGTGTTCTGAAAGTCATAAATCATTTGTAAATAAGCAAAGAACAGCTAATTATTTTGTCAATAAAAACAAGTCGGTTCGCGGAACACGATAACACCGACAGACTATAAAACCAGATAAGATAACGAGTTTTAATGGCTGTACAGAAGCTCGTAAAATTATAATAGGGGCAGAGATACTGGTTGTTGATTTTATTTCATTAGTAAAGTAAGGAAACTTTTACGATCACTATAAATTTTATACTGTCAATGTCAGTTCATTAGAAATAAGAACACAAAATTACGGTTAATTGGTACGACAGGAGGATGACTCATATTTCTAGAGTGTAATTGAAAAGAAGACATATTTAGAAGTTTATTATATAAAGAAAGAAGTTAATCAGAACGGAGTCATTCAAGACTTAACATTCAAGATTTGAACATAAGTTCTTAGACATTTGATAATTGATAGACGGTTATTTAATGGAGTGCAACGACGATTTATTCCTCCAATATAAATAATAAATTATCGCGGTACAAGGTCACCGGTTATTTTAATCTATAAAAATACTTTTGAAAACTTATATTTCAACGTATGAAGATTGATTAAGAATAGAAATCTAAAAATTTGAAACCAGTAATTTTTCGATGCAGTTAATTCCAATGGATTGGATCTTTTAAATAAAATATTAAACTCTAAAAGTAGAGTTTACAATTTGTCACCACAGTGTTGCCTTACAAACAATATCTTAAATCTAACAAAATATTATTTTTGAGTAATTATTTACTAAATTAAAGTCAAAAGTCTCTTTTAATCAGAATGAACACCCTCTAATTTTAACTTCATTCATCAGTAACTGCTTAATTAATCTTATTATGTACAAATTTATTCAAGATAAGATAGATAAGTCAATGTCCATCCTTAAAATCAAAAATAAACTTATCTGATTAGTTGGGCAAAACCCTGCCGTAGGCTGCCATTCTCCCGATTGAATTATCAAACTTGTGTAGATTCTCTAACTTCAAATCCTAGTATACCAAAATACTCTTACTATGGAACTTAATTAAGAAATAGAAATGTTCTTTTTTAATATTTTAAAACAAAGTAACTTTTATTTTACCATGTAGATCATGATGGCCGTTGTCTGACCTCTTGTTTGGCACGTACTAATGCATCCATGTCCAACAATGTTGAAAAATTTCCCTTAAATCCTCTTATATTCAAATTAAAAATGTATCTTTCAATAGTTGATCTATATTTATTCATTTTACATACTTCCAATTAATCTCTTTCACTTCAGTACTTTTTAAATACTTTTCCGTCACACTTTCAATAAATAATTTCACAGTTAAGGCTTTACTACGTGAGTTCGATGGCATCGTGACGTTTTAATAGCAACACATACTATTATTTACTATCTTAATTCGCTTTCAATTGGTGTTACATAGTCAAGCCTTTATGTTACGTAACGCCTCTAGAATAATCTTGCAAACTCCAGTCGTTGTTTCGATGCTGTCATTATTTAAGAATAAAGGCCCGTCCTTACGTCAGTATCGAAAATTGTCATTCTTGATGCAACATTAAAAAATCTTCCATTTTAATAGCCTCGAGCTACCGAGCTACTAATTAGTTCCATTTACTTATGCATTATCTTATCTTCAAGATTTATGGCTGCAAAATCTCATTTGTACAGTCTTTTATCTCCTTAATTGAATGCACGTTTACATTTCTGTTTCATGCTATTATAGGATTTTTCTAGAAGTTCAACAATCGCATTTTTAAGTTGAAATACGCTTCTAGGTTACGTAATAAGAGTGCAAATCTCTCAGTTACGGGTTTATGTGTTTATACATCATCTACTGAGAGTTTTCAACAAACACGTTTCCTTATGAAAATGAATATTTACATAATTTGAGGTGTTTTTACATTTTTACTAATCTACTTGGAATTGCGCCGTCGTATCTTTACAAAATGTTGCTAGATGACTTTTCATAATCTCTAATCACATCCATATATATATATATATATATATATATATATATATATATATATAGATTCTTTTTGGCGAACGTAAATATATTTGGATAAGTTGATATTTTTATTTCTATATCAGAAGATCAATTCAAAAAACTACCATTCATAGACAATAAAAATTGGTTAATCAACTTAAGCAACAAAACGATTCCAGAAGATATCAAAAATTTCTTATCATTAGGACCAAAATTTAATATTGAACACAATGTCAATGACATAAAATTTGGTAACCTACTTGCAAACGTAGAATCTATATTAGACATTACAGATACTAACCAACAACAAAAAAATATTTTACGCTCACGTATAACTAACATAATTACTAATTTCATTCAAAAACCAACACACAAAATTTACAATTCTGAAATAAAAATGTACAAAAAAGTGAATAAATTTCTAATCGACAATCAAGATATAATAATAACCAATGCAGACAAGGGTTCAGTCACAGTTATTTTACAAAAACAAGATTACATCTTAAAATCAAAAGAAATACTAGAAGATCAACATACTTACAAAAAAATTCTCAAAGACCCAACTTTTAGTATACAAAAAAAAGTAAATGACCACATAAAATTACTCCATTCAAAAAAATATATTTCAGATCAAGACAAAAAAACTTTAATCATAAATAATTCAATACCCGGAAAATACTACGGACTTCCAAAAATACATAAAAACAATACTCCCTTACGACCAATTATATCATCGATCAATACTCCTACTTACAAAATAGCTAAATTTATATCCGATATTCTACAAAAATCATTCCCTTTAAAAGGCCACAACATAAAAGATACATTAAAATTTGTTGACACCTATAGAAATTTTCAATTACCTAACAATCATATTTTAATATCTTTAGATGTAACATCCCTATTTACTAACATTCCGATAGACTTACTGATAGACATCATTAACACTAAGTGGCATACTATTAAATCCAATTGCAATTTAAGCAAAGAAATGTTCATAGCCACTATTAACCTAATTTTTAACAACACTTATTTTGTCTTTCAATCAGAATATTATTTACAAATCTTTGGAACCCCAATGGGGTCCCCACTCTCACCCATAATAGCTCAAGTAACCATGGATCATCTTTTAGACACAGTTTTACCCAAATTACCATTCAAAATGACATTCCTAGTTAAATTTGTCGACGACATATTATGCTCAATTCCTAATAATTTCATAAATGAAACATTAAAACAATTCAACACATTCAATCAGAACCTACAATTCACTTATGAAATAGAAAACAACAATAGCATCCCATTTTAGACACCCTCGTTATACGAACTCCAGATAACAAAATCAATTTCGATATATACAAAAAACCCACAAACTCAGAAAGATACATAAACTACCATTCCAATCACTTATATACCCACAAAATAAACACTGCTTTAGCCCTAAAACATAGAATAGAAAATATATGTGAACCAAAATTCTTATACAAAAATAAACAAGATCTTTTTAATATACTTCATAACAATGGCTATCCAAAATCACTATTAAACAAACTTTTATATACAAACACAATAAAAATAAATATTCAACAAAACGAAATTGCCAACATAAAATACAAACAATTACCATACATCAAAAATTTAACACCATTAATTTCTAAAATATTAAAAAAACTTAACATCTGTATAGCTTACACATATGAAAAATCGATTCGAAATTTATTCACAAAATTAAAAGACCCCACTAATCCACTTCTACGCAGCAACCTAGTTTACAAAATCACATGCAGTTGTAAAAAAACATACATAGGACAGACTTCACAATGGTTAAGAAATAGAATTACCCAACATCGTAGCGATGCAAAAATCAAAAAAACTTATTGTGCTCTTGCATCTCATCTACATTCTACCAAACATACAGCCAATTTCAATGAAATCACCATATTAACAGAAGACAATAACTACAAAAGACGATTATTTTTAGAATCTCATCACATAATACAAGACAAAAATTGCATCAACAACAAACAGGACATCAACAACCTCAGTACAGTGTACTCACAACTATATAACATCACCAAAATAGATAACCATCCATAAAACCAATTTACTAATTTACCTCTACATTTCAAAATATATTTAAATCAACACACCACACCATACTATATACCCCACACAATCAAAACATTGCATCCATAATTAACAAACCTAACACTACAGTTTCTACAAGTTACCTTATTTACACATTTATTTTGATGTCACTGTCAATGTGAAATATTTTCTATTCAAGCTGTGTATGCCTAATATTTTTTAATTTAAAAACTGTTATTATCTTTATACTTTTAGCTCTTTGAAAAAGATTTTAAATAAATCGAAACGTCAGAAACCAGCAAATGAATATTTAATAAAAACCGAACGAAAAATATCCCAAGAAATAAAAATATCAACTTATCCATATATATATATATATATATATATATATATATATATATATATATTGCTATGATAATGGGGTTATTTTGGGGTATATATGGTCGCAAGGGTTGTACACTTCATGTAAACGACACCAAAGTATAGAAAATTAAATTCGCCAATTATACAAAAAGCAAATATCAAACACACTGTATAAAATTCACAACCAACTTTAATCAATGAAAGGAGGCTTATTCTTCAAGAATTCAATTACATTTAGTAAGATAAATAGCTGTGTACGCAATCCAATTCATTTTCAAGAATATCAATGCATTTATAAACTTTAAATAACTAAGCATCAGGAACATTAAAGTCAAACTAACATGAACCAAATTTTTTTAAATTCGACGCATTATTAATCATGCATGCCCATAACAACCGGGTCTTAAAAAACAAGCAAATTACAAAACGCAAAAAGTCAATAAAAACGCATCTAATTTACACCATCTGTTAAAGAATCCCATCATAAAATTTGACTACGTAATTTTTTAATAGTGAACTTGACAAAATTTGAATAAAATCAGCACATTGGTAAACAGAAATAAGGAAACATGCGTTTGATTACGTGCGGAATTAAACGGAAAGTTTGAATAAATTCCTATACAAATAAGAAGACATGACTTAAGAAGGTACAAGGTATCATGGTCAACGGAATCCACAGTGTAAAATTTTGATGTCTACGTGATGTACTAAGGCATTGGAACAAAATTTAGGATGGTAACTCCATGGAAAGCCGAAGGTTTGCACGATAGGACAAATACAACGCCCCAATCAACAAGATAAACTTGTTAAACCAATTATAATAAGTGAATAGGCGTGCCTTTAAATAGAGCACGAGTTGATAGAAAGTCAGTCTTTCTACGACCAAGACACGCTCTGTGATTGTCTGAAACAAGATAACACGAGAAGTTAAACCATCAAGTTAAATAATAATATTCAAGTGAAAGTTGGTAATAGAAAATTTCAAAAACTAATACAAGTGCAAATATACGACAGAAATTCGCCGTTTGACATTTAAAACGTAAGTCCAAAATTCTAATTAAACATAATCTTTAATATTTTATTGACTTAGAGCACCAGGTACTACACCAAGTATTGAACCACATATTGAACCACGTATTACACCAATTATTAAACTAATTATTGAACCGAGGCTTGAACTAAGGGTTAAACTAAATTCAACTAAATAAAAGATTAAGTGTTAAACTGGGCGTTTAACTAAGCTGTACTATGCGATTCAATAAACAACTACCAAACAAAATCAATAAGAAAATCTAACTGAAAACAATTCAAGGACACTGGTCACCAGCACGCAGTGGCAGTTCTAAGAATTGGAGTGCATGTAGAGACGCGTATTCACAACCAGGAGTTCAACAAGGAAAACAACAGATTTTGGGTTGATACGTAGAAATTACGTAAAAGAAAAAGAAGGTCATTGAACGTTCAACGTACTTCCAGTAGTATACCGAGTTATTTTTGCTGGCTTTAAACTAATTTAAGGGAGTCATAATTTAGGGACAAACTGATTTATACTATTACTTTGATTTAGGGGTTTTCCTAAATACCGAATACTATTATAAAGGTTGTGGAACTACAAATTATACATATTTTGGTTATTATATTAATTTTGGTTAATTTTGTTTGCCTCATTCACGTGGCAAGTGTTAGAGAAAAGGAGAGGGGGCAAAAACTTCTCTGTTATCGAATCGTCGTGAACTCTGTGTGGGGTTGAACTGAGCTAGTCGAGAAATATAAAACGAATTGTGTGAAATATAAAATTTAGCCTAGGTTATTTAGAGATCCGGAGCGGTGGCGAGCAGCAGCAACTGAACGTTAAATACATAGGAGTACGGCGATATCATAGCAATATATATATATATATATATATATATATATAAGAGAGAGAGAAAGAGAGAGAGAGAGTGAGAGAGCGCGCAGGTTTTATCTTAGGATAGAGAATTGAAAAAAATACCATAGACTTGATGAAACGAGAAAGGTAACTGGAGCATTATATCAATGTTAATAAAAGATATACTAACCGTGAAGGAGAAAGAAAATGATGATATACAAGGCTCACCAACAGGTTCGATAGACGAGGTGTAAAGGAAAAGAAGAGTACTGCTTATAGCAATGCTTCCGGTAGTTCCACGCACAAATCTGATGCGTCGGGGCCACTTGCATTGTTAGATAATTGCGCCACCTATGCTACTAAAAAAAGTGGAGAATAAACAGACATAGAAGAATTTTTTACACGTTTTACCTCAAAGATCTGTCAAGTTCTTTATTGACTCCAACTGACCCGATCGCTTGCAGCTCATTAAAATCCCAACGCGTTACATTTCTTCTAGTTTATGTGTTGAAAAAAACCTAAGGAAGAACTTATAGAGGAAGCTCCAATACATTCAATTAAATGCATTCTCATGAAATCATCAGCCATCTGACTGTGCAAATATGTACCATAAACATAATAAGGACAGACTAATAGCGGTTCTTGATCCTAGCGTTGATGAAGTAGAACCTTGACTTTGTACAGAAAAGGAACCCATAATTAGAGACGCTATTTGAAAACGTGCTTACTCATATTGCCATTGTACTTTTCATTGTTGCAAACCACTTACAAAATGTAACTAGTTTTTCGGTGGGTGTATATCAGACCAATCAACTATAAAGCGCAGTAACTTTCAATAAATTTGTAAGATACAAGGCAAAAGTCACTGAAAAAATGTATTAAATAAATAATCCGCTGCTTTTAATAACTATAATTTAATAAAAAAAAAAAACTATTGTGTGAGAGTAAAGTAACGTACCTTCAAGTTAAGAGTATCAAGGTTAAGTTTAATTTATTGTTCATTATAAAATTGTTGTTGAATTACCATACTTTGTTGAACACCCAACAGTATTTTTGCCTAAAGCTGAGCGTGGGTAACAATGGAAAATTATGATAATTTATCGCTAGAAGGTTGGCAAGGTTGGCATTAAAGATCAATTGGAATATTTGACGAACAAAAATCGTTTAACATTAACAAATGAACAAATATGAAACAAGCAATAGCTGTTGTAATGCAAGCGCACCACAGAAAGGAAAACGAGGCAACAACCGATACAAGTACACATCACCTCGAGGAAGAATATACAAGGGTGAACCAATGTTAAAGTGTTTCGATGTATAAATTACAACTGCGCCTTTGAATTAAATAGATATATAGCACTTATATGAATTACAATAACAATGTAAATATTATTGTAATAAAAATAATTTTTACTTGGGGGCATTGAAGATGGACCTGAAACTCTTCTATCTATCCCTGGAACTGGTAAGTCAAAGGCAACTACTTACCACAAAAAACAGCCTAAGTGACAAATGATAAAAGGCATTAGAAGGGGTGAAGCGCAACCATGGCATAGCTCGGGCACGACCCTTGCAAGACGAGAGTGGCTGTATGTTTATTGTTTACACGGTGAATCAACAAGTGTATGGCAAAAGGAAGGCACCACTACCTTTAATACTCCTACATATTGGGTGGTACAATCCACCAGGAAAGAGGTAGAAATCCTTATGCTTAGGATAACAAAACAAAAACCTTGAAGACACTCAACAACTGTTCCCACTAAGAGGGACTGCACCTGAGAAAGAAAGCTACAGTTAGTAAATACAATGGGACAATTATTTGTGGTCCAAAGTAGGCAATAAAGGCATTCATCATTTTGTGTTCGACCTTACTTAAGGTCGGTTTGACGCAGCTCTAACTTCTTTTCTATTCTGTACTAATCTAAAAAGTTCTACATACCCTTCAAAACCTAAATTTCTAATAATTTGACTAATATAGCTTGGTCTAGGTCTTCCTATACTCTTCTATCTTTTTCTTATCTGGCTCTACATAGATATTAGCAACCTGATGGTTGTTAAAGAACTCCAACATGTTTACATAATTGCCATTTATAAGGAAATGAAATATTACCTGGTTATCCCCTCCAAAAAAGGAAAAATGTTAAATTATATGTTATAGTAAGATTTAAGAAACGAATCGAATCGTTGCCAATATACCAGACCGCTAACTAATTGTGAGTTATGTAATGGTGACATTCAGTTAACTGATTTTTATTTATTTATACCCTTCACAACCTAAATCTCAAATAATTTGACTAATATAGCTTTGTCTAGATCTTCCTACTCTATTTTATTTGGTAGTCTATAATCTAAGACCTTACTAAATAGTTCTTCATGTCTGAACTGGTGCCCTATCATTCTGTCTCTCCTGACCTTTAATTGTTTCCAAATACAGGGTTCCTCACTTATCCTTCTATAAACTTCCTCATCAAAGACATACTAAAATACGTAAAAATTACGGGGGGTTTTCATGCAGTGGTAGGTGAGGGTAGGGAAGGAGCGGTAGTAGGTTTATTTGGTTTAGGCACGAGAAACGACTGGGGAAATAGGCTGGTAGAATTTTGCGACAAGAACAATTTAATCATCACAAACACATCATCATGCTAGAACGCGATATACGTGGAAGATGGCAGGAGATATAAGAAGATATCAAATAGATTACAAATTTCGAAAAAAGTCCAATGAATTGCTGAAAGATATCGGGAAAATATCTGATACTAAGGAAGTAAAAACAGAAAATCCAGCTTAGACATGGCAGCCAGACATATTCTAGGGTATACACAAAAAGAAAATAAGAAACCATGGATAACAAAGAATATCCTGAATTTAGTGGTAGACGAAAATACAAAAATAAATCAGACGAAACAGGAAAACAGAGATACAAAGACATAAAATGAGAAATTATTCGCAAATGCAGGAAAGCTAAAGAACAATGGATTGATGAAAAGTGCAAAGAGCCACAAACTAAGATGGAAATAGGAAAGACGACGAAGCATACAAACTAATTATTAATGCAGTAGTAGGTGAGGGTAGGGAAGGCGCGGTAGTAGGTTTATTTGGTTTAGGCACAAGAAATGACAGGGGAAATAGGCTGGTAGAATTTTGCGACAAGAACAATTTAATCATCACAAACACATCATCATGCTAGAACGTTATATACGTGGAAGATGGCAGGAGATATAAGAAGATATCAAATAGATTACATTCTTGTTAGACAACGGTTTAGAAATCAAGTAAAAGACTGTAGAAGCTACCCAGAAGCAGATATAGACACTGACCACAACATCGTAATTATGAAGGCGGCACTTAAATTTAAAAATCTGAAAAAGAGGAACCGAAAAAGGCACTTTGACTGTGGGATACTGAAAGATATAGATATTCAAGAAAGTTTCGAAAAAAGTCCAATGAATTGCTGAAAGATATCGGGAAAATATCTGATACTAAGGAAGTAGAAACAGAAAATCCAGCTTAGACATGGCGGCCAGACATATTCTAGGGTATACACAAAAAGAAAATAAGAAACCATGGATAACAAAGAATATCCTGAATTTAGTGGAAGACGAAAATACAAAAATAAATCAGACGAAACAGGAAAACAGAGATACAAAAACATAAAATGAGAAATTATTCGCAAATGCAAGAAAGCTAAAGAACAATGGATTGATGAAAAGTGCAAAGAGGTACAAACTAAGATGGAAATAGGAAAGACAGACGAAGCATACAAACTAATTAGAATCAATTTTAGGGATATAAAACCGTATAGCAAAAATATAAAAGACGCGGGAGAAAACGTCATTATAGAAAATGTAAAGAAAGTGGGATGATGGCAAGTATATATAGGGAACTTATATGCAGCAGAGGAACTAACAGCATTAGAATAGGAATCAGACATTGAAAATGATGACAGGAGATATAGGAAGATATCAAATAGATTACATTCTTGTTAGAAAACGGTTTAGGAAACAAGTAAAACACTGTAGAAGCTACCTAGAAGCAGATATAGACACTGACCACAACATCCTAATTATGTAGGACGCTCTTAAATATAAAAATTTGAAAGAGAAACAAAAAAAAGCACTTTGACTTTGAGAAGTTAAAAGATAAAGGTATCCACCAAAGATTCGACAGAAAGTCAAATGAATTGCTGAAAGATATCGGGAAAATTTCTAATAATAAGAAAGTAGAAACAAAATGGAATAATATTAAATCCAGCTTAGACATGGTGGCCAGAGATATTCTGGGGAGACACAAAAAGAAAATAAGAAACCATGGATAACAACGAATATTCTGAATTTAATAAAAAAAGGACGAAAATACAAAAATAGATCAGACGAAACAGGAAAACAGAGATACAAAACCATAAAATGGGAAATTATTCGCAAATGCAAGAAAACTAAAGAACAATGGATTGATTAAACGTGCAAAGAGGTACAAACTAAAATGGAAATAGGAAAGACATCTGTCTTTCCTATTTCCATATAAACTAATTAGAATCAATTATAGGGATATAAAACCGTATAGCAAAAATATAAACGACGCGTGAGGAAACGTCATTATAGAAAATGTAAAGAAAGTGGGTAGATTGCAAGAATACATAGGGAATTTATATGCAGGAGAGGAACTAACTAACAGCATTAGAACAGGAATCAGACCTTGAAAAGCATGACTTGGGATATCCTATACTTAGATATGAGTTTGAATTAGCATTAAAGGGTCTGAAAAATGGTAAGACGGCGGGTGCAGATAAAGTGCAAGCAGAAATTCTAAAAGCTGTTGGACAAGCAGTAACTGAACTATATGTATAAGACAGACGAGATACCCAAAGATTTCAAACCTAACATCATAGTAACTATACCAAAAAAGAAAGGCGCGGAAAGATGTGAAAATTTTCGAACAATAAGTTTGACAGCACACGTGTCAAAAATATTAACTAGAATTGTACAAAGACGAGTGGAAAAACGAGCTGAAGAAATACTAGGAGAAGATCAATTTGGGTTTAGGCGAGAAAGGGGAACACTGAAGACTATTTTAGCTCTGAGAGTGATAATGGAGGAAACAATTGAAAAAGAGGAAAGCGTGTATATAGTGTAATGGTGATAAGTGGAGAATTTTCTTTGAATTTTGGCTCATTAAGACTGAATCAAAATTTGGGGATTTAAAAATGCTACTTATATTTTGTACATAGTGGTCTGATGTTATATTTAAAGTTTAATATTAAGGTAAGCTGTGGGGATTATGGTAACCAAGTTGAGGTTATGTTGAAGATTTGATTGATAAAATAATTTTTGATGAAATGTACTAATTCTAATTTTAGAATTAATGTTTGTTTTTGATAAGATTTTTGTACACGATTTAATTTTGATTTAATGTTGATAATATTTAAAATGAATAAGAATAAAAGTGGAGTTGTTGATTTTGAGTTTTAAGGAGTTTTGATTTTTTGAAGATTTTGACACAAGGTAATATAGATTATACTTAAAAAACTAAAGAAGTGTGGTAAAAGGATATGGATGGTATTGTTACTGGTAAATGAGAAGATTTAAATAAAATGGTGCTAAATGAGAGCTGCAACAAAGGAAATGGAAGATATTTTGTTAAAGATGCGTAAGCGCCTCTGATGTACAAAACGTTCTGTATCTTAGCAGCTGTAATTTTAAAATAGTTTTTTTTCCAGTTTTTGTTAGAATACTTTTGACAGTTCACAAACAAGTTGTGTTTCAATATACGTTTTATTATGTTTGTGTCTTATTCCAGACTCTAATAAATAGAAAGTCCAATATTTTGAACCTAATCTATTTTTGGAAGTTACAGTAGTGAAAAGGGCCGTATGAATTTTTGACATTTAATTATTTTTAAATTGATTTTTGAGTTTGAGAACGAGTTTATATCATCACCAAGTAGATCTGTCATTTTTGACAGATCAGAATAATTATCAAAATTAAAATATTGAGTATTAAAACATTTTTGAAAGTGCAGGAACTTCTAGGAAAGCACAGCGTCGTCTCCATTTGTAGAAATTACACGGAGACTGTATCAGGATTCGGCAACTATTTAATCATAAAAAAAAGTTTATAACTTTTGTGTGTGATAAAAATATTTGGTTGAAAATTGGTACATCACACAATTTGATAAAAATTGATAATACTGTAGAACCCTAGAACCTCAACCCGGGGTTATAGTCGTACATGCTACATAGAAATATAACCGTTTTGAGCTAGTCGGCGCCTCTAAAAAGAGGTTTAGAGATTTAGATAACTACACATATTTTGAAGGTTAGCGAAATTAAATATCAGGCTAAAGGAAAAGAATGTGTAGTAGTTTAGTGGCTCTCAACGTAAAGGGCTAGTGAAAGTAGGGTGTACAATAGTAATGCATATGGAAAAAGTGGGGCTAAAAGTTATTACTAAAAAAAAGATTAATTTAAAAATGAGCGAACAAGAGAAATTTTGTACAAGATCAGGAGAATCATACGGAAGAGGGGAATGTGTGACACAGCAGCGAGATATGGAAAAAAGCGACACAACAGGAAGGGTTTCTGAAGTAAGAGTAGAGATCATACGGGAAGATAGTGAAGGGGAAATGATGCATGTAGAACCTAATGTGGTCATAATGGAGCAAAGGGACATTAAGTCAAGAGATGAAGGAACAAAAACCTCCAGTCAAGAAATGGAGTCCATTTTAATGTTTCTCAGAAATATGGAAAAAAATTTACAAGATGAACAAGATGAGCTAAGGAAGGAGATACATACAACAGATGCAAGATATGCAATGTATACATAGGGATTTTAAAATAGAGGTACAAGACAATATGAAGTGTATGGAGGAAAGATTCCAGAAAGATGTTCAAGAGTGCAAAAATGAAATAGAAAAAGAGCTGGATGAAAAGTTGAAACGATGTGTTGAGTTCTTAGTTACAGAAAATACAGAAATTAGGAAAAAAATACAGTTGGTTGATGAAAAGCATGAACGGGCACATTTAAATACCAAAAATTTAATCCAAGAAAATAGGAACGATGAATTAAGATTGAGGAAAAGTTTTGAAGAGGATAGAAGTTATAGAAAAAAGGAATTAAGTGAATCCATACAAAAGTTACAGGGAGAAATGAGAGAGATCGTTGATGTTGTAAAAAACCAAACTAAAGACCAAGTGGAGAAGGATCGAGGTCGATGTCATCTACATGAGGAAAGTAGTTTTAAATTTAGCAAAGAATTAATTCCAAGGTTTAAAGGAAGAAAATGGAAACAACCTATGACGTTTTTGAATAAATTAGACGAGGTGGTTAAAAACGAAAACGAAGGTACAAAGCTACAAATAGTGAATCTGGCATTAGCTGGTAGTGCAGAAAAATGGAACAGCATCATAAATTAAAAATACTGAACTTATGACGAAGTCAGGGTTTTGTTCACTGAACAGTACTGGGGAAATGCAAGGCAAATGGATATTCGAATGACTTTAATATCAGGGATGTATACAAGGAATTACGGGACAAGAAAAGAATATATTATTAAAGAGTTTAACCAGGCAAGACATACTACACCAAAGATGGATGAATAAGACATTATCCAACTGTTAACCAGACACTTGGATAATGAAGTCAATTAGGGCAGTCGCCATACAAAATTTAAAGACCATAAAAGAATTTTTAGAAGTGATTAGAAATTATGATATGGCAAGATCGTTAGAAAAAATGACAGAACTAGAAGAGATGTTCATAGAGACAGGTTTTGGAAAAAATGGGATATGGAGCCTCGTGGACCAGACCGGAGAATTGCATGAGAAAAACCTTTGAGATATGAACGGGGAAATTTTAAGCCGCCGTTAGGGTACAATGACTTCGAACGGAAACCAAGGAATGACAACATGCCAAGAAATCAGGGATATTGGGAACGGAAGTTTAATACAGATTTTCAGGAACACGGAAGACAGTATGAAAACTATCTACCGAGATACAATGAAAGAATGAATAACGAACAGGATAGGATGGATCCCGTGAAACAGGAAGAAAAAAATGCACGCATACATAATATGTCAACAGTAAACCCAAGAAAGGAGGAAGAAGATAGGATTGAGGTGGCTGATGTACATTGCAGCGCTTCGGGACAAAAAAAACTTCAATTTTATAGATTCTGGAGCGTTTTTTTTAAATACGTTAGTAGATAAGTGTAGTTATGTTGATTTATTGTTAGAAAATGAAACTTCAAATAAAATGTTACCATTTATTTATTTAGGGTTAGGAAATTGTTTATATTTAGCGTTGGTGGACAGTGGTTCTGAATTGACGTTGATAAAAAGGAAATTGTTCTTAAGCATTAAGAAATATTAAAAGGCCGTATTGCTACAATTAAAAAGGTGAATTTATGGTCCGCAATGAGCAAGAAGTTAACGATGATTGAGAAGATGTTATGTGTAAATGTTTTTATAGGTCAAGAAAGAGTAGGGGAAGCAGAATTTTTGATAGCAGATGGTTTGCAGTAGGATTTTATTATAGGTATTGATTTCATTGAGCGATTTGGTGTTCTTATTAATGGGAAAGGAAAATGTGTCGAAATGAATAAGGTACGAAATAATTGGATGAGTGCAGATTTGAGTAAGGAGGTTAGGAATGAAATTATGAATGAAACAGGTTTAGGAATGGCTATTATGTTTGAACAGAAGGATATTGGAAAGGGTCATAAGGATCATAAGGATAATATAAGTTACTTTTGATAGCTCGGAATATATTAGAGATGGGAATAAAGATAGCATAGGATTAGGAGTGGTTAATACAGTTAGTCAGGAGAATATTAGAGATGGTAATCATGAAAATATTGGATTAGGGATGGGAATTAATATAGATGTAGATACAGTTTGGTTATGTAGTTTGTTTGAGAAGATTTGTGATGAAGAAAAGATCGGGATAAAATATAATAATATAAGAATAAAGTTAAGAAAATATTTGAGAATTCTGTCAAATAAATATCATAAGGGTTGGGTTAAATATACAAGGCAAGTTGAAGATTTTATGAATATGGCACCAAATACTGTTACGGAGGTTTGTCCTATTACATTAATACAAAGGTTTGTTCCGAGAAGACCGTGGACAGATAGACTTGAAGTAGATATAACACACACCATGATAAGAAAAGGCAAAGGTTAGAATAAATCAGTTTAGACCGGTATAAGAAAGAAAAGAACGCTAAGATAAAGAAACGTGCAGTTTTAAAAGTAGGGGACATGGTAGTCGTAAAACGCTTGAGAGTTTCAAACGCAGAGAAAGATATTCGCGCAAAGTTATCATTTGTGTACGATGGTCCATTTATAATTCAACAGGTATTCCCTGACAATAATGTGTATGTATGGTGGATCAACAAGGTAAGCCGAAAGGTCTTTATCACATACAAAAGTTATATCCTTTCGTTTCGTAAGTAAGGCATATTGGGGTGTTCCACATTTAATATTTTGGCCTTAAAAAATGGAGATGGAGCGGCGTGTTTGGGTTAATGTAATTTCAAGATGTGAATTTATTCAGAAAAAAATTTTTGTTCAACCCTGTATCGTTGTAGGTGAACTTGTTGATTTTTTCTTCAAAATTCAGTGGAGCTTTTATGTAATGGTGATAAGGGTTGGGGGAGAGAATTTTCTTTGAATTTTGGCTTATTAAGACTGTATCAAAATTTGGGGATTTAAAAATGTTACTTATATTTTGTACATAGTGGTCTGATGTTATATTTAAAGTTTAATATTAAGGTAGGCTATGGGGATTATGGTAACCAAGGTGAGGTTATGTTGAAGATCTGATTGATAAAATAATTTTTGATGAAATGTACTAATTCTAATTTTGGAATTAATGTTTGTTTTTAATAAGATTTTTGTACAAGATCTAATTTTGATTTAATGTTGATAATATTTGAAATGAATAAGAATAAAAGTGTAGTTGATGATTTTGAGTTTTAAGGAGTTTTGATTTTTTGAAGATTTTGACACAGGTAATGTAGATTATACCTAAAAGACTAAAGAAGTGTGGTAAAAGGATATGGATGGTATTGTTAGTGGTAAATGAGAAGATTTAAATGAAATGGTGCTAAATGAGAGCTGCAACAAAGGAAATGGTGAAAGATATTTTTGGAAGTTACAGTAGTGGAAAGGAACGTATAAGTTTTTGACATTTAATTACTCCTAATTTTACTTTTGAGTTTGAGAACAAAGTTATATTTTGTGCATCATATATGTTCGATGTAGAAAAAGTATGTTTCAAAATTCTAGTATAAATTTTTGGACACAGTTTTGTAATAGAAAAGATATCTGAAAACATCACCAAGTAGATCTGTCATTTTTGACAGATCAGAATAATTTTCAAAATTAAAATATTAAGTATTAAAACATTTTTGTAAATGCACGAACTTCTTGGAGAGCACAGCGTCGTTTCCATTTGTAGAAATTACACGGAGACTGTATCAGTATCGGTACCTATTTAATTACAAAAAAAGTTTATAATTTTTGCGTGTGATAAAAACATTTGGTTGAAAAATTGGTACATCACATTATTTGATAAAAACTGATACTATTGTAGAACCCTAGAACCTCAACCCGGGGTTATAGTCATACATGCTACATAGAAATATAACCGTTTTGAGCTAGTCTGCGCCTTTAGAAGGAAATATTTTTTTTATTTTATTTTCCACGAGATTTTGAAGGTTAGCGAAATTAAATATTAGGCTAAAGGAAAAGAATGTGTAGCAATAGGATCTGTAGATCTGGAAAGAGCATTCGACAATGTAAAATGGAAAAAAATGTTCGAAATACTCAAAAAGATTGGAATGAGTTATAGGGATAGACGAATAGTGCATAGCTTATACAAAGAGCAAACAGCAGTAATAGAATTAGAACAGGAACGTAGAGAAGTAAACATTAGGAAAGGGGTGAGACAGGGAGGTGCCCTATCCCCATTAATTTTTAACTTGTACATTGAAAAGGCAATGAATACTGCCAAATGCAGGAAGACATTTGGAATTCCTATGCAGGGACAAAAATGGACATGCTTAGATTTGCAGATAATATAGCGGTATAAGCATTTAGCAAGGAAGACTTACAAGCTGCTCTTAATGAAATGGAAACGGTTCTAACAGAGAGATAGGGCATGAAAGTTTAAAAAATAAAACTAAAGTACTAATATGCAAAGGAGGGAAAAATAAATCAAAAACAAGAATACAAATAGGTAACAAGATCTTACAAGAAGTTAAGGATTTCTGCTACCTAGGAAGTCAAATAACGCAAGATGGGAAGAGCGCAAAAGATATAAAACAAAGATTAGCACAAGAAAGTGCTACATTTAACAAAAAAAAGCAACTACTGTGTTCAAACACAACAAACAGAAACAAGAAAAAGATTGCTTAAAACATATGCGTGGAGCACAACACTGTACGGCTGTGAAACTTGGGCAGCAGGTGGAACGGACAGGAAAAGGATGTGGTGCTACAGACGTATGATGAAGATATCATGGACAGACAAAGTTAAGAACGAAGAGGTACTAAAAATGATAAGGGGAGAGAGAAATATGTGGAAAACGATAAAAAATAGGAGAGATAGGATGGTAGGCCACATACTACGGCATGAGGGAGTAGTGCGGAATATATTAGAAGCAGAGATAGGAAAAAAGAGAAGAAGAGGCAGACCTAGGTTAGACTACTGCACACAGATAGTAAAAGATGTAGGCTGCAGGAATTTTAGGGAGATGTGTAGGCTAGCCCAGAATAGAAATCAATGGAGGTACGCATCCAACCAATCTCAAGATGGATAAACTAATTGTTCGCGCCATCTAGTGCCGTAATGATCGCGCACCGAAAATATAAAGTACATAAGTGATAAGAGTGGACAGTGTTTTGACAGACTTTGAAGCATACGGTCGTTTTCAAGCTTCACCTCCGCTTTGTGTAGTGCACACCACTTAATTTGGTAAGTTTATTCACTTCCTCAGTTATGATTTTTTAATGTTAATTTGTACCTGTCAATGTTTGTAAGATAATACGCATATTCCCGGCCACACGCTAAAACATATGGTCCTTAGAGCATAGATAACCAATAAATTTCATTCATTCATACAATTAAACGATAAACAAGCGATTACGTTGTATTGTCCACATTCCAGTTCTGCACATTTCGTGTTATCTTTAAACATTGTATTTATTTACGTGCACAGCAATTAAGTGCTAATGCTATGGCTGATAACAAAACTCTGCAGTCAAAACTGAAAGTTTCGTTTTCTAGATTAATTACAATTTTTGATTTCGTTCAGAATTGTGACAAATCTAAATTAGCAGCTGTTGAAGCCCGCATAACAAAAGCTAAAGAATTACAATCTCAATTTGCTATCCTCTACGATAATGTAATTAGCTTCAAATTTCCGGAAAAGCGAGATCATGTGAAACTTGATTTTGACTCGTTTGATAGGCTTTTTAACGCTATTTTCACTAAACATAATGAACTTAAAATAGCACACATAAAGTCTGAGAACAATGATACTCAATTGCACCCTCTGTCTCCACTAAATCTTCCGCATTTCGATGGTTCAATTTCTCAATGGGACCATTTCCACAGCTCATTTTCGACTTTGGTACACGATACGAAACTCCCTGAGCTACTAAAATTTCAGTATATGCGCAGTTGTTTAAAAGGTTAAGCTTTAAGCTTGATCAGTAATATTCAGATACAGGAAGTTCAACTTATTGTCGCTTATGAGCGACTAATAATAAGATATACTTGTATTAGGAGAAATTCGCATTATTATATGCAACAATTACTTCATTTCAAACCTATAAATAATGCATCTCATCACAATCTCTCGCAGTATTTACAAACGCATGTAAATTCTGTAAACGGATTAAAAGCTATAAAGCTAGACAATCTATCTGATTATTTACTCTTCCAAATTTCCTATACAAATTTAAACCGCAAAAGCAAAACTGCCTTTGATTTCAAACAAAGCACGGGTAACGTTCCCACTAGTGCAGCCCTGTTTGAATTTGTAACTGCACAAGCCAAAACCGCTGAAATAAATTCTGATAGTTCCTCGGAATTTAATTAACCTCATAATTTTTTTCGTTCTTGCAGTAAGAATTGTACATCCAAAACAGTATTGTTGAATAATACAATATTAGCTAGTAAATCTGTACAATCAACAATTAGCTGTCCAATTTGTCAGCAGCCTCACAAGGTATATGCTTGTAAAATCTTCGCTAAAACAGGACCTGAAGAACGTCACGTTTTAATTAAAAATTACAACGGTGTACTAAATGTTTAGGATCTCACTTAAATATCAGCTGTAAATTCACTGGTATTTGCAAATTTTGCAAGTCGAGTCAACACCACGCTCTTTTGAATGACTTACCCTCTCAAATCATACAAGATGGTAACGCACTAGCTGCTTCCTTAACAGCTACCCCCTCGACTTCGAAGTCTCAGTGTAATTTTTCTAATATTTCCACTGGGAATACGGTATTGCTCAGCACCATTCAAGCATTAATCATGGATGCTAGCGGTAGTTTGCAACCTATTAGAGCCGTTTTGGACACGGGCAGTCAATTCAATGCCTTTTCCTTTCGCTAGTGTTCAGCGCTTGGGTTTAAAATTACTCCCTGGTACACGGCAAATTTTTGGAATGGCAAATTCACTCAACACTTCTAAAGCTCAAGTAAATTGCATTCTGCGTTCAAAGTACACTTGGCATCATAAATTGAATTGCGAAGCATCCGTGCTCTCGGATATTTCTAGTGAAATTCCTACAAGGAATATTTCGGCTGATATAGTTCAGAAGTTTCAGCATTTAAATTTAGCTGACATCGAATTTCATAGTCCTGCTAAAGTGGATTTATTACTGGGTGCTGGTGCATTTTCGGAAATAATGACTGGCGAACCTCCTTATATGATTCCCGGTCAACCTCTATGCATAAACACAGTTTTTGGTTATGTGGTTATTGGTAACATTCCTCCAAGTGTCGATAAACATATTTCTTTGTTTATTACATCCGATTCACTGGATTTCCAACTTAAACAATTTTCTACAAGGAATATTTCGGCTGATATAGTTCAGAAGTTTCAGCATTTAAATTTAGCTGACATCGAATTTCATAGTCCTGCTAAAGTGGATTTATTACTGGGTGCTGGTGCATTTTCGGAAATAATGACTGGCGAACCTCCTTATATGATTCCCGGTCAACCTCTATGCATAAACACAGTTTTTGGTTATGTGGTTATTGGTAACATTCCTCCAAGTGTCGATAAACATATTTCTTTGTTTATTACATCCGATTCACTGGATTTCCAACTTAAACAATTTTGGGACTTGGAAGAAATTCTCAATCTCGTTATAGACAACCCGACGATATTTATTGCGAAACGCATTTTAAAGAAACACGTCACCGTGTTAACGGTCGTTATGTAGTTTCGTTGCCATTTAAATTTCAAGATGCTAACATTGTCTGATAACCGTCACACAGTACTTAAAACTTATTTATATTTAGAAAAGCGCCTGCTTCGTTCTTCAAATAATTACAATTCATATAATGCATTCTTAGCAGAATACGAGCAGCTGGATCATATGCAAGTTGCTGGGATTACCTCAAATTATATTTTACCTCATCATCCCGCTAGCAGTACAACTAGATTAAGAGTTATTTTCAACGGTTCTGCTTCCGACAAAAACAGAAACACTCTCAACCAACAATTATTAGTTGGTCCTAAATTACAAAGAGGACTGAAATTATTTTCTCTTTCCGGAGTCATGAAATCGCTCTTTGCGGTGATTTAAAAATGATGTATAGGATGTTTCTGTTAAACCCTTTACATGTGATTTTCCAATGCTCCACCTGAAGGTACTACATTGGCCAGAAAGCGAGTTCTTTTTACATGGAAAATTTGGAATTTTGCCGAACCCTTGCTGTTCCAAGCAAGGTAGGGATCTTTTACATGCGTGACAACACTCACACACGACACCTCCATTTTACCTCTCATCCGAACGAGCGTGTATTTTTGTGAAAAATGCTTGCCTAACATTTTTAAGCGGACCGTGTCGGGATTCGAACCCGGGACCTTGGGCGTAGTAGTCACACACATTCCACTACGCCACGGAGCCGCTCCTGTTAAACCCCGTGGATGGCCAATTTCAACACATACTTTGGCGTCCGTCTCCGTCTCAATCGGTCAACGAATACGAGTTGAAAACATTAACGTATGGTCTCGCTCCTTCTGCTTATTTAGCGCAGCGAGTTTTGCATCAAATCGTGTTTGATGAAGGTTCACAGTATACTCTAGCTTCCAAAGCGCTGATGCATCATACGTATATCGATGATGTTTCAGGCACAAGCTGCTACGAGAAAGCCATAACACTACAGCATGAATTGAGCGAATTATTGAGTCGCACAAGATTCGTTATACGGAAATGTTCTAGTAATTCTGAAGAATTACTCGCACCCTTTACTACTTCTGATTTGGAACTTTTTGTGTAGTTTTTCGGATTCTCGGATTAGTTTGGCGCTCCTCTGAAAACGCATTCACTTATCACACGAGTGCTTTTCAACCCCCGGCCACTAAGCGATCTGTTTTATCGTGCATAGCTCGCGTATTTGATCCATTAGGTTGGTCAACGCCAGTAACATTTCTCGCAAAATATTTTTTGCAACAATTATGGCTAGCTCAGTTAGATTGGGCTAAAACTCTTCCTGCTATTCTCGCCAACGAATGGCATTCTCTGTCATCTCAATTGTGCTACCTATCACAGATCCGAATTTCGCGAAAGTTGTTCACTATGAATGCCATGTATCGCTTATTAGGTTTCTGTGACGGAAGCATGAAGGGCTTTGGCGTTGCCGTATATTTGCATATTACTAGTGCCAAATCAGTTTCGTGTCGTTTGATACAAACTAAAAGTAAAGTTGCCCCTCTCAAGCCGCTAACCATTCCCAAATTAGAGCTCTCCGGTGCCTTACTGCTCACAAAACTGGTAAATTCTATCGTCAGGAATAACCCCCCTTTAGATTTTTTAAAACACTCCTATTTACGGATTGTCGCATTGTTCTCGGCTGGTTGGCCACTCCCCCTCACTTGCTCAAAATATTTGTTGCTAATCGTGTAAATCAAGTTTTGGAATTGAGTTCTCCTGCGCAATGGCGGAATATATCCACTAAGCTCAATCCGGCAGATGCCGCTTCTCGTGGCCTGTTACCCACTGAAATAATTCATAATGAATTATGGTGGAGCGGTCCAATACAATTTCGGCTTTCAGTGGATACCGAATTTCCACGCGCGCCTTTTTAAGCACACTTTGGTGTGGAATTGTCTGAACTAAAAACTACGTGGTTTTAGCTACTACAGACGTTTCTTATTCTGATCGCATTTTCTCTCGGTTTTCTACATTAACACGACTTCAACGCACCATCGCATATTGTCTGTGTTTTGTCAGCAATGTCGCTACCAGCCTCGGCATGTTGGTCCGCTTTCAGTTTCTGAGCTCAACGATTCTTTGTCTGTCTGCGTCAGAATCACTCAAATCGCATATTTTACCCGAGAAATCTCCCTTTTACACAAAGAAAAACCACTTGTCGGATATGTCCACATATTGACCCCTTTCCTAGATTCAAATAATTTCCTGAAAGTGGGCGGTAAACTGAGCTACTCTTTATTACCCTACGAATCTAAGCACCCTCTATTATTACCCAAGCATGCATTCTTGGCTACTTTAATTTGTGATCATTATCACAAAGCGTCTCTGTACTCTGGTGTTTTAACTGCTCAAGCACTCATCTTACGTGATTATTGGATTAATTCTTTATGGTCTGTTTTACGGAAACATATTTTTAAATGTTTCAAATGCTATTGCTCAAAATGCAAACCATCGCCCCCTTTAATGTCCGATTTGCCCTCCGCTCGAGTTTGCATAACTCGCGCATTTACTGAGATCGGCACTGATTTTACAGGCCCCTTTCTTTTAAAGTCCTCTAAAGGAAGGAATGCACCCGTTGCAAAAACATACTTATGTGTTTTTGTATGCATATGCACGAAAGCTGTAAATTTGGAAATTGTTTCGGAGCTAACTACTGACGCATTTATGGCTTGTTTTGCCAGATTTTTTTTCGTAAAGGCACTCCGTTTACTTTATTTTCTGACTGTGGCACCAACTTTGTTGGTGCATATTACGAATTAAAGAAAGCCAGAACTTGGCTTTAGCAAAATAAAGACCAACTTTACACCATACAAGGTGCTTGGAAATTCAATCCCCCCTCAAAGCCCGAATTTTGGCACATTTGGGAATTCTGTGTCAAATCTTCCAAAAGTTTGTTACATTGCCTTGTCGGAAATCGAACCCTCACTTTTGAGGAATTGACCACAGCTTTTATTAGAATTGAAGTCGTTCTTAACGGTAGTCCATTGTGTTTTCTATCTTCGGATCCTAATAATGGTACAGACTATCTCTCCCCAGGGCATTTTTTAATAGGTGCTCTAATTTTGGGTTTTCCAGATATGCCAATTCCTGAAAATATGTCACTTCGTAATCGTTGGCAACTACTTTGACAAATTTTGTCGTCTTTTTGGAAACAATGGTCTAACGAAAATTTAAGCTCCCAATTTCCGCGACCAAAACGGAACACTTCCATACCCAATGTGCAACCCGGATAAGTAGTACTTTTATCCGGGTCCTCGACTTTTCCTCTTTCTTGGCCTATCGCTCGGGTAGAACAGGTCTTTCCAGGACCGGACGCTGTAGTACGTGTTGCTTCCGTTCGCACTTCCGGAACTATTTTTGTGCGTCCAGTTAATAAACTGGTTCCCTTCCCCATGGTTGATTAAACCAACCATGCAAATCAATTATTTTTGCGTTTTTCTCATTTTGTGTAAGTTCATTTTTCAATATAATTCAATTTAATTTAAATAATTTAAATAAAATCGCGCCCTCTTATCCCGCTTACTCCTTTCACTCCCGTACACCAGCGGATAATCTGTAGTCCCGCTTTGGAGGAAATGCCAAACCACCTCTTTCTCCTTCCTTAAAATATTCCATTTTAGGTGGGCGGTTATGTTCGCGCTATCTAGTGCCGTAATGATCGCGCATCAAAAATATAAAGAACATACCTGATAAGAGTGGACAGTGTTTTGACAGACTTTGAAGCATACGGTCGTTTTCAAGCTTCAACCTCCGCTTTGTGTAGTGCACACCACCTAAATTGGTAAGTTTATGCACTTCCTCAGTTATGATGTTTCAATGCTAATTTGTACATGTCAATGTTTGTAAAATAATACGCATATTCCTGGCCACACGCCAAAACACTAATGATGGAAAAAAAAATAACTGAACTTAAACATGATGATTATTATAAGGAACTACAGGTATTGGTTGTGGAATATTGTGCAATCGTGTGAAAGGATTTACTGGAAAACTATTAATTCGGTAAAAGGCTAAGTGTTGGGAGATCTTGGGAGCTACAGGCTGCTTAACCCCCTTCGCATACCACTAAATCTCTGTGAAATAAGGCATATAATTAGAAAATAATAGAAGAGGAAGCAAGCTGTATATAGGCTGCGTGGAAATTTCAGGGAACTGTGTAGGCTAGCTCAGAATATAAATAAGTGGAGATACGTGTCCAACCAGTTCTGAAACGGAAAACCTAATGACGAAAAAATAAGCGCATATAAATCTGATGATTATTATAAACAACTACATGGGTTGGTTGTGAAATATCTGCAACTAATGTTGACTGTGCGAAGAGATATATTGTAAAAAATATTAAATCGGCAAATGTTTAAGTGTTAGGGAAACTTGGCAGCTAGAGGCTGCTTACCCCGCTTCACAACCTTACATGTGATTTTCCAATGCTCCACCCGAAGGTACTACGTTGGCCAGAAAGCGAATTTTTTTTACCTGGAAAATTTGAAATTTTGCCGAACCCTTACTGTTCCAAGCAAGGTAGGAATCTTTAAAGTGCGTGACCTCTATTTTACCTCTCATCCGAACGAGGGCGTATTTTTGTGAAAAATGCTCGCCTAACATTTTTCAAGCGGATCATGTCGGGATTCGAACCCGGGACCTTGGGCGTAGTAGTCACTCACATACCACTATGCCACGGAGCCGCCTCCCCCTTTGCAACCACTGAATGTCGAAGAAATGGGGTATATAATTCTAAAACAATAGTAGGGGACCGAACTGCATCTAACAAGAAAGAACAGCACCTATGATCAAAGACAACAAACATATACAAGAAGAAAATTGTTGAAAGCATATGTGTGGAGCACAGCACAATATGCCTGTAAAATACGGGCAATAAGAAAAGCAGACGGAAAAACGGTAGCAGACTTTTGGAATGTTGTGCTTCAGATGTATGAGATGATAGCATAGACAGACAAAGTTAATAACAAATAGGTTATAGAAATAGTAGGGGAATAAAGATATCTGTGGAAAGAAATAGGAGAAATAGAAGGGCAGAATATGTTTTATGGCATTTTTGGGGAATAGTATGGAATATATTTCAATCAGAGATAGGAAAAAGGAGGTAGCTGTAGACCTAAATCAGATAGTGATAGATGCAAACTGTGCAAATTTCAGGGAAATGTGTAGGTTAGTTCAGAATATGAAACAATGAGGGTACGCATCTTTCCAGTTCCAGGTCTGAAGTCCTAATGATGATGATGTTACATTATTAATAATTTACTGTTCACATCTATAGACTTCAAAATGTTACCAGTATAGGAAACTAAACATATGTCGTTATTTAAATAAAAATTGTAGGGGCGCATTGAAAATTTATTAATTAATATAATTTGAAACGTACTTATTATACAATTTTTGTAATATGGAAAATGACCCTTTTTCAAAAGTTTGAAAAATTCTTGGGTATCTACTTAACGATGTTTAAGATCGGAAACGAATTTTGCATAGTACTGTTAGTTATACATCTAACAAATTAAGAGTATTAAATAAATTCCAACGTTTAGAAGCTTAAGAATCGCTATAGGTTTAAAATTATTGCAGGCAACAGATGGCTTGCGCGACCTTTTCTTAACATTTGTAATGAGATGTGATGTAAGTGCACTCAACCAAAGACATTGAATAGTCGCGTGTATAAACCTTGGCCAACTGACTGCATACATCTTCATTCAAAACATACACGCGATGCTAAATGAAGAGTTTGCCATTTTTGCAAAGGCCTTTGGATTTTTAATTTGTTTTTAGATACGTAGATAATTTATCATCTTCACTATTGTATCATTAAAAAATACTGCGATGTTCCTCAAACCCAATTACGCACATAGACAGGTAAGCAAAAGTGTACTTTTTCGGATTTTAGAAGAAAACAGAAAAATGCATAATGTCATTAAATTTTTACCAGTCAAGTACTTGCTTTACACAGACGTCTTTCAGCCATTTTTTATTAACACATTTACTGCCAGTCACAATAGATCGAATAATGTCCCACCGGCCATGGCTGTTTGCGTGTTCTGCGAGGAAAATCATTTCGGAATCATCACCATCAATAGGTCTTCAGCCCTGGAACTGGTTAAACGCGTACCCTCATTGTTTCCTATTCTGAACCACCTTCACATTTTCCTGAAATTTGCAGTCTGTATCTATCACTATCTGATCTCGGTTTACCTCTACCTCTTTTTTCCTATCTTTGTCTGTCCATGATATCTTCATCATACGCCTGTAGCATAACATTTCGAAGGCTACCACCTTTTTTTTGTCTGCTTCTCCTACTGCCCAGGCTTCACAGCCATACAGTGCCGTGCTTCACACATATGTTTTAAGCAATTTTTTTCTTGTTTCTATGCTTGTTGCCTTTGAACACAGTAGTTGCTTTTTCTTGTTAAATGTAGCATGCCCTTGTGCTAATCTTTGTTTTATATTTTTTGTACTTTTCCCATCTTTCATTATTTGGCTTACTAGGTAGCAGAAATCCTTAACCTCTTTTAAGTTCTTGTTTCCTAGTTGTATTCTTGTTTTTGATTTATTTTCCCTCTTTTGCATACTAGAACTTTAGTTTTGTTTTTGTTAATTTCACTACCGTATCTCACTGTTTGAACTCTTTCCATTTCATTAAGACCAGCTTCTAACTCTTCTTTGCTAGATGCTAATACCGTTATATCATCTGCAAATTTAAGCATATCAATCTTTTGTTCCTGCATAGTAATTCCAAATGTCTTCCTGAATTTGACAGTATTCATTGCCTCTTTAATATACAAATTAAAAATTAATAGGGATAGAGCACATCCAGGTCTCACCCCTTTTCTAATATTTACTTCTCTACTTTCTTGCTCTAATTCTATTACCACTGTTTGCTCTTTGTATAAGCAATGTACTATCCGTGTAGCCCTAAAACTCATTCCAATTTTTTTCCATTTTACATTATCAAATGCTTTTTCCAGATCTATATACATGCTTTCCCCCTTTTCTATCGTCTTCTCCTTTATCACCCTCAGAGCTAAAATAGCCTCCTGTGTTCCCTTGTTTTGCGTAAACCCAAATTGATCTTCTCCTAGTGTTTCTTCAACTAGTTTTTCCATTCGTCTTTGTACAATTCTAGTTAATATTTGTGCAAAGTGTGCTGTCAAACTTATTGTTCGAAAATTTTCACATCTATTCGCGCTTCTTTTTTTTTGGTATAGTTACTATGACGCTACGTTTGAAATCTTTGGGTATCTCGCCTGTCTCATACATATAGCAGTTGGAAGAGACGTTCTGTAACTGCTGGTCCAGCGGATTTTAGAGTTTCTGCTTGCACCTTATCTGTATTCCGGCGCCTTACTATTTTTCACATCCTTTAATGCTTATTCAAACTCATCTCTAAGTATAGAATATCCTTTCTTGGTTATCCATGGTTTCTTATTTTCTTTTTGTGTATACCCCAGAATATTTCTGGCCGCCATATCTAAGCTGAATTTGATGTTATTCCATTCTGTTTCTACTTCCTTAGTATCAGAAATTTTCCCGATATTATTCAGCAATTCATTTGACCCTTTTTCAAATCTTTCGTGGATATCTTTATCATTTAGCTTCTTAAAGTCAAAGTGCTTTTTTCAGTTTCTATTTTCAAATTTTTAAATTTAAGAGCGGCCTTCTGAATTACGATGTTGTGGTCAGTGTCTATATCTGCTTCTGGGTAGCTTCTACAGTCTTTTACTCAATTCCTAAACCGTTGTCTAACAATAATGTGATCTATTTGATATCTTTCTATATCTCTTGGTATCTTCCACGTATATCGTCCTCTAGCATGATGTTGAAATAATGTGTTTGTGATGATTAAATTGTTCGTGTGCCAAAATTCTACCAGCCTATTTTCCCTATCATTTCTCGCGCCTAAACCAAATAGACCTACTACCGCTACTTCCCTACCCACACCTACCACTTTAAAGAACAAATTTTATAAAGGGTCTACGAAATGCGCATTTTGTGGTTAACAGGTAACAAAAATCATTAAAAGAAAAAGTAATGCTTAGAATTTCTCAATAGCAAGTGTGTTAAATTAAAGTATTCAATGTAGATTTCCTCAATAGCACGTGTATTAAATTAAAGTATTAAAAGTAGGTTTTCTTCATAGCAAGTGGGTTAAATTAAAGTATTAAATGTAGACCAAAGTGTAGTAAGAATTAAAGGAAGAAAATCAGCAGCAATAGCGAAGCTAGCTTTTAAACATGGATGGTAAAATGGTTTTACAACATCAACCGCTGATAATTAAAGATCCTCGATGTACGTAAAATAAGAGTCACATACCTCTATGCGTCGGGATGCGTATCTTGCAAACCGCCGGGGGTGAGTCCGCATAGCAACGCCATGGTCGTCAGAGTTCATTCACCCTGTCATCGTAATTATAACTGCGATCTAAAGACAAAAGGCATTATAATTTGAATTAGGGCCGCTATACTTGCGGCCACGTCCCCAATGCTCCACCCGGAGGTACTACATTGGGTTTAAACGCGAAAAATAGTCGTGCTCCTAATTTATTCTTACTTCATAGTTGATTCACCCTAAATAAAAACTAAATAAAAATCTAACAAACCTAAAAATCTAACAAACCTAACAAACTCTAACAATCTAATAAACCTAAAAATCTGACAAAAACTGGAACAAAAACAAAACAAAAACTAAAAACAGGGTTGTAAATAATGGTATCCCTAGCGCTGACTTTCGAGTGTACCCGATCAACAAGCAAAAATGAGAGGGAGGGATCCGTAATACCGGATAGCAGACGCCGGTTCTGCTTACCAGTGCGACCTGAAGGGTCGTCTTAAAACTATCCAAATCTAGCTAACTAATTTAAATCCATCCCTAGCTTTCCTATCGTTCCCTAACTGATTTACATTATGATTACAATCTTCGCAATTCTGCTCGTCCTTCCCAAATATATACTGCAACCAAAATGGCGACAGAACGTCAAACAAAACAAATAAGCCACATAATACATGCTATATATAAATAAATATAAAGTGTAAATATAAAATATAAATAAATATAATTATGTAAATATATAAATAAATGTTTAATAAGCGTTAAGCATATAGCAGTGCACAAAATAGCGAAAGCATCACCCTATTTATCAGGTGCACTCGCACAAGCATTATGTCGGCTAGCGCCTTTACACACCAAACGTGCTTCTTAAATTATTTCAAAACTACTAATTAATGTAAATCAATGCTTGTGCGAGTACAGCCGCCACATTTTAAGTCTTACCTCGATAATAAAATTCTCCAGCATCCGAAGATCTGGTCGTCTGTAACTTACTTCTAAAGGTGGGACGGGGTGCACTGCTAAAGTCCTGGTGGGTATGCACTAAATGTTTTGGGGATCACAATCACTATCACTATCACTTCACTTTCAAGTCCTGGGGATGCGCGGTTGCACTCTGTTTTATTATCCTTGTTTACTTTATTGATTTAATTTAATGAGGGTTTATGATTTATTTGTTATTGTTTATTTGGTATTATTTATTCCCGATTTTCCGCACATAATTATGAAGATAGGCAGTGATTGTATTAATGGAGTGGGGTTTCTCGTGCATATTGGACATTTTGGTATAATTATCTTTTTTTTTTTTTTTTTTTTAATATCAGGTTTTGGTTATGCTCGTATCCTTACTCACGCCAAGTCAATCTAAAATTTTTCAATCCTCCCACCAACCCCACCGAATTTTTACACGCGGTCGTCATTGATTGTCTAATCTCGCGACCCTTCCCGCGAATTCTTTTAAGGCTGTCCAGAACGCCTTCTGGTTAACCACTTCCCGACTTCCTCTAGGCTTTTGGCCATGCCAGACCTAGGATAGCTAGTTTGCTATCAGCCAACCTCGATTTCCCGCCTTAAGCGGGCAGTCGAAGAGCACGTGCTCTGCGCTTTCCGCGCCCTCACCGCATTCGCAGCGGTCGCTATTGGTTAGACCGAACCTTTGTAAATACGCCTTCAGGGCGCCGTGCCCTGTTATCAACTGCACCATTTTGTGATCGAGCTTAACCTCGATCTTACCTCTGGCTTCTATGCTCGGTATGAATTTGTGGGTCAACCTGCCCGTGGCAGCGTTGTTCCACCTCTCTTCCCATTGTCGAATTGATTTTTCGCGCAGCTTTCTTTTGATTAAAGACCTCGGTATCGATGAATGTGATATTCGAAAGTCGCCCGTCGCGGCCTCTTTAGCTAATTCGTCAGCCCTATCGTTTCCTACGTTACCATTGTGCGACCTGACCCAACAGAACTTTAAACGTCGAAACTCTAGCGCCGTACGCGCTATCCTCCAGACGTCCGCTTGGAGATCTGTCGAGGTGTTCATGTTTGTTAAAGCCGTTAGCGCCGATTTACTATCACTGATTATATAATACTCGTCTCTGCCCGTATGGTTTATTACGTAATCGATAGCCTCTCGTATGGCTACCAATTCGCACTGGAAGATAGTGCACCAGTTCGCGAGTTTGGTTTGAAACCGAAACACCTCCCATTCCTGCTTATACACGACAAACGCCGCGCCTGCTTGCCCATCGTCCATACGTGAACCGTCCGTATAAATTCTGATACCCATCGCGTCCTCATCACCTTCGACAAACTCGATCCTCTAATATCAGCCGGGTGCTCTAACTCAGATACAACAATCTTTCTTGCAATTTCCTATTACCAAGATTAAGATCTTCGATAATTTCGCGCCCTTTTCCTATATTTATTAATCGTCTATCTTTAATCTCCCTAACGACATATTCGATAGGGAGAGACCTACTGATCACCAGGACAGCCTCCGTGGAGGTGGTCCTGTACGCCCTCGCCGCTTTTACCGCGGTTATGCGTTGTACGCTCGTCAATTGACGCATCTCCCGGACTTTACAACCTTCTGCCCATACAGAAGCTGCGTACAGTATTGCCGGCTCAATTGCTCCGGCATAAACCGTCCTCAGCGATTCGCCCTGAAACCCCACTTTATTTTAGCCGCCGCCATCATTTTATTTGATATTTCGCCGCCCTTACTTTTTACGTATTGTACGTGCGCTTTCCAATTTAATTTATTGTCGATCTTGACGCCGAGGTAGGTAATACAATCTTTAAACGGATTTTCTCCTCCTAGCTCTAACCTAGGAGGTCTCTGTCCTGGTTTCGTGCCGAAATAAAGCGCCTCTGACTTCGCCGTGTTAAATTTTAATTTTACCGCCTGCGACCATTCGTGTAATTTATTAAGCGCCTCGTTCGGTTTTGTGCGCATATCCATTAACAATCTCGATCTTACAATTAAAAGTGTGTCATCTGCAAACCCGACGATTGAGCATCCTGCGGGCAACTTGACCCTAAAGATGCTCTCATACAACAACTTCCAAAATGTGGGACCAGAACATGACCCTTGCGGGCATCCCCTTTCCACCTCACGCGACAGAACTTCACCCGGAATTTCAACCTGTGCTAATCGCCCCGAGAAATAGCTCTTGACCAAAGACATCAAGTTTCGCGGACAACCCCTACGATCTAACTCGCAAACGATTAATGGCCACCAGGCAGCATCAAATGCTCCTGAAATGTCCAAAGCAACAACGACACAGTACTCTTTGGCATCTCTTGCCTGCTTAATTTCCCCGACAACGAACTCTAACGCGTCGATAGTCGACTTGCCCTCCACGAAACCAAACTGTCGGTTATTAAAACCGCCGCTGTCTCGCACTAGGTGTTCAACACGCGTAGTCATAACGCGATCTAAAACTTTCCCCAGCACCGGTAGCAAGCTAATTGGACGATAGCTGCCCGGATCTGACGCATCCGCCTTTTTAGGTTTGGGTATAAATTTCACATTCTGGATTTTCCAGCAACGCGGAAAACGCCCTTTCTAAACAAAGATTAAACAACCCAACAAAGACACACGGGGCTAACAGGCACGCCTGCAGAGCTGCGTCTGAAGTGATTCCATCATGCCCCGGTGCCTTCTTAGGGTTCATCCTCCTAAGAGCCCTGACGACCTCGTGAACTAGGATTGCCTTATCGGCACCTGTTCCTTGCGCCTTTGCAGCTTCCCGACGTATTAAATCGTGCGACCCTTCATCCCCCTCGGGATTATCCGATGGGAAAAATTTCTCTAGTAAATATTCCGCTGTGGTTTTAAAACCTTCCGTGTATTCGCCATTTGTTTTCTTTATATTACTGAGCGCGATTTTTTGTTGTTTTCCTCTAATTACGCGGTATGCGGTTCCCCAGGGTTCTTTCTCTGAGTTTTGCGTGCAGAATTCTTTAAATTTATTCGTTCGCGTTTCTTCTATTAATATTTTATATTCGCGGTAACTTTGATTATATTCTATTCTCCGTTGTTCTCTTATATCTCCCGAGGCGCGTTGATAGCGGCGCCTTAGGTTACGCGTTTCTGCCCGCTTGGTGGTTAGTTCCCGGGTCCACCAGGGTACGCTGTCTTTAAATGTTTTCTTTTTCGGCATGGAATACGACGACGCGTCTACCACCGCGTCGTTTAATTTTTTCGCGAGTGTTTCTACTTCGTCTGCCTCTCGGCAGTTAAATAGCTCATTTTCGAGCACAGGGATACTTTCGCCAAATTTTGTTTAAATCGCTCCCAATTTGCTTTTTTATTACAGAACCGCGGAAATACAGTTAGCTGCTCGTTTGCACTTGTTTTGGTTTCAACGTCCCATGTTATTAATTTATGATCAGAGAGCGTTTCCTCGTCCGACCTTAATTTCCAATTACAAATCGTTTCTAACATTTCGTGCGAGACTGCAGTAATATCTATAAAACTGCTGCCTCTATGCGTCTCAAACGTAGGTAAATCATTAGTGTTTATCACACTAAGATCCCATTCCGTAAAAGATCAGCAACCTGCGAGCCTCTATCGTCTTCGATAGGGCTGCCCCATAGTGGCGACTTGGCATTAAAATCTCCCCAATGACTAGATTTTTATTTCTGCCGATTTTACGAATAATATTATCTACTTCATTTATCAAGTCTTCGGTTTAGATTTTCCCGCCGGGAATCGACCGGCGGGAGGTACACGCTTATTACATAGAACGCATTTTCCCTGATTTGATTTCGGCCGTCGTTACAAACTCGTTCGATAAATTATTTAATATAATTCCGGCGCACGTTCCATTATTTATTATTATCCGCTACGCGGTCGTTCACTATTCGCGTTTAAGACGGTAACCCCTCCCAAAACCTGTTATTTTGTGGCCATACAGGTGCGGTTCCTGTATAAACCCGATGTCGATATTATTTTCGATGAATAACTTTACGAAGTTATTTGTTGCCCTCTACCTTTCCCGAGATTTAGTTGCGCGAATTTAATCTTCTTGCTTCTTATGGACTTTGTTTTATCTTCACAGTCCATAATCGATGTTTCGTGTGATTGCGTGCTTCAGACGTTGCATCGTGGGGCATCTACTCGACTTGGCGTCGTGGCGCGTATCGACCTTCGCGCCACCGCCAGTTCTGTCGTTTGCCCTAGCGCAAACCACACAGCAGGGGACTGCCTTCCGGCAATTCTTGAATTCATGCCCGACCTCGGCACAGTTACCGCACCACTGTACCTTCTCCCTGCACTCCATCGATCGATGGCCGTACTCGTAGCACCGGTAACACTGGGTCATCGAGAAGTGGTCCCGGCCCATACTCTTCGCCACCTGAGGTTAATAGCATCAGCTAATATACGTCTTCGAAGTGTGGGGTCACTTCGAAGACTACGTTGGCGAAGGGATCTCTAGGGCCCTTTCCGCCAAACCTGAACTTCTCTCTCAGGTGGTCTTCTAGCTTCAAATCGCCGAAACGGGGATTCTGGCTCGCAATCAACCGCACGAGCTCTTCAGCCTTCATCCCCGCTTCGACCCCGGAAGAACGACCCGTGGACGTTTCTTCTCGATGGTCTTCGCCACGAGTTCCTTGCAGTTCCCGCCGACCTTCAACTGCAGTTTCTTGGCGTCGTCGCGACCTGCGCACTCCACAACGACACCGCCCCGGCGCGTCCTACGAGCTCCGACAACAACAAACCCATCTCGAGCGGGATCGACCTTCTGCTTCAGGGTCGTCATCACGTCGTCCTTCTGGCCTGGCCTGGCGTCGACCCTTACAGCAAACGTAGGGCAGATCCTGAAGCTGCAGCGGCGTAGGAGACCTTGCGCTGCACCGACGCACCCTGACTCTGGCCTCCTGAAACGACAGAATTCACCGCCGGACTTCCCCAACAACACTTGCTCTCCTGAACCATCTAAACAAAGACGCAGCGCCCTAACCATACCTATCAGTTGGTTCGTCACGTCACGGATATCATCCACGGCGTGCCGAACCATCTTCCTATCCTCCACGACGATAGTGGCGGAGGTCGTCGGCACCTTCCCATAGACGGCAGCGTGCGCTTTCCTCACCCTAAACTTTAAGAGTTCCAGCTCATCGAGGTCGCTAGCATTAACGCTACCGTTGCTGCTAGTCGACATCGTGCGCTGGGCTCTCGAAGTAGAGGGCAATTCTGGCGCCGCGACCACCACGGGAGGCCCGGACTCCCCAGACACGACCGCCGCAGACGCAGGCTCCTTCCCTACCTCCTGTACCTCCTCCTGAGTTTCTAACAAGAAGTCCTTTAGCACTACCTTAAGCTGTTTCCCCAACAGCGCCCTCCGCCGCCGACCTAGCAGACTCAGACCGATCGCCCTCTTCCTCCTGGGCAGCGGCTCCTCATCGCGGTGGACCACCATGCTGACAAAACTAGCAATAAAAATGACACCTAAAACGCAGCTCAAAAAACGTCCTAACCGTCACGACGCTAAAAAAACGACGCTAGAAGAACGCAAAACGTTGGTCCAATAAAAATGTTTTGTTTAAAGGTGAACCGTAAACAACCTTGTATTTATTAAAACTTCAACCGCCCAATTAAATATCAAATTTTAACAAAAATACAACAAGCACTAAGCGTCAAAATAACAACTAGAATCAAATAAATTTCCTAACGCAATAAAAATATCTCGATTTAAAATGTACCGTAAAGAACGCTATTTATTTATTTTAAATTTTTAAACCGCCAAATCAAATTTAAATAAACTAATTACTTCAAAATATTAAAATATCTAATTTATAAATAAGAACACTTTATTTTTAAATGTGTAATTAACAAAATAAGGTCGAGCGCAATCGGAATGTGGTAACCGGAAATGACCTTTCACTTAATCGCTTGGTAACTAGCACAACCCGTAACTGTTACACCGCTTAATTACACCAAAATCGATTTTAAAGGAACTTTTAAATACGCGTGAACTTAAATTACGGAAAATTTATATTAAAATTGTTTTAAAATTTACAGTTTTTGAGTTATTTATTTGATTTAAAAGGGCTTAGATTTTTGTTTTTGGTTATTATTTTATTATACGCGCACTATAAAAATTCACACACTTTTTGGTTGTTTTACCCGGTTTTTACTTGATTTAGGCGGATTTTATTTTAAATTTATTATTAAAATGCCTTTTTAAGTTATTTCGAAATTGTTTTTGAGTATTAGTTGAGTAGACCTTTGTTTTATTAACCCGAAATTTATTTAGTTTATTTTAAAACGCGGATTTGGTTTAAATTACAAAGAAGACGCGATTTATTTAGTTTTATTTAGTTTAAATTCTGTTTTAAAATTTTTATTTTACTGCCCTGTATTTAAAATTTGATGGCACACAATTATAAAAATAAAACACAATAAAAGCAAAGCTTCAAATAAAATAATACAACAATAAATAATATAAACCCTAGATAAAAACTTACTGTTATTGCTGAAGCGGGAGCTCGGCAAAAACACGTCCGCTCGCTTCAAGCGGCAACTAGAAAAGAAGACAAAAGGCAGCTGGTCCACGGCAACGAATAGGAGGACCTACACAAAGAAAGAACCCATTTGGCCTTCAGCTAAAAAGAAGCTAAAAAAGGATCTGATTAGAATGGGTACGCGCGGGAAAACTCACCAATACACGCTAGACACGTCCTAGTTGTCGAACAGAAAAAAATGAACGCGCATTGCTTTTAAAATACGGTGACGAAGAATGTAGAAAAGATTTTGACGTACAAGCTGTAGAATCAAATTCAACAGTGGTTCAAATCTCAAATTCAAATTTGCATATCGTCGCTTGTCGAAGCGCGATTGAAACTGGAAAACCCGGGTTATGTCGGATAGTGCGCGACCTTATTTTAACAAGTCGTTACATTGGAACAACAGAGAAAACTATTATACGGCGGTCGTAAGGTATACCAAGATAACGGGTACCTAAAAACAGGATATAACTATTTAATTGTAGCATAAACTTGTCGTTTTGAAATAAATAAGTTCAAAATGAAAATTTGTAAAAAGCGTATTTATTATTAATTATGTTGAAGGATTTAATAGATTACTGGATACCTAAAACAAGGCAATGACTATTTAATTTATTGAATAAATTTTTGTTTTAAAAACAAAAGGGATTTGAGTTGAGGAATTTATTCGAGAGCGTGTTTATTATTAATTATGTTAAAGGATTTAACAGTAGAAACGGAATTTATTTGAGCGGCTATTGAATTAACCAGGGAAATTTTAAAAGCAAAATTGGAACGTAACACACTGCATTTAAACCCCCCGTAATTATTAAATTTTCATGTCCTTTTACGTATGTTAGTATGTCTTCGATATCTTTGTAGATCGCCTCTACCTCTTGCTCACTGTTGCTGGAGGTGGGCATGTAAACTTGTATTATTACTGTATTTACCGATTTAGAATCTACTCTAACCATGAGTACTCTTTCGGTTTTTTGTAGGTAGTTTTCTACACGTCGTCCTATCTTTTTTCGCATAACTATCCCCACACTTGAATTTTCTTCCTCTGTTCCTGTATGAATTACCTGAAGTCTCCACTCCAAAAATCCCCCATCTCTGGCCACCGAGCTCCGCTGATCCCTACTATGTCTAGTGCTAATCTATCCATTCCTATTTTCAGGTTCTTTAGCTTACCTACTTGCTTCATACTTCTGACATTCTACGCTCCGACTCGCAGAATGTTCACGGCCCTTTTTTTATACTTTCGGATCACATTACCCGAAGTAGTCTCCTCCCGGAGATCCGAATGGTGGATTATTTTACCTCCGGAATTTTTTACCCCACATCGCATACCGACCCCCCATGGTCTCCGCCACTCTAAGTACTGAAAAAGCTGCTGCCTTCTCTCGGGGACCTGTCTTAGTCTGGTTCCTCAGTAAAGACCCCGCTAATTTGTTATACCTATAGTTCGGCTCTTTAGCTCATTGAAACACGCAAGCCATTCTACCCGTTCCAGTATTTTAGAACTTCGTCAAGGTACAGATCCGTTCAGAATGGCATTTCGGAATGTATTTATATTTTGTTTTTTTACACAATTTTTTTCTGAAATATTTTTAAAAACCTAAGCCGACACCGCTGTCCTCCGTGGCGCGGGGATTATGACATTTATGTTTTGGTATCAAGGCGGCCTAGTAGACACACTTGGCTGTCAAAATTGTTTATCTATGCAAGCCACAGCAGACAAAATATCAAGCACCGTTAGGTGGGTGGGCACGCAACGACCTGTTGTAACTGGTGTAAATGTGGTTTGGTACAAGCTAGATGAATGTTCTGAGTGGACGTTTATAGATTCCCTTTACGATGGGGTATAGAACAGAAAGGAAGTACGGTGCACTTTTACACACCTTCGGAAAACTATTGCAAGATGTGTTAAACCGTGCTGGAGTGCCTAAAAACCAATCACTAACCAAAAATGCAGGTCTTACACTATTTTCGAATAAATACTGTTTTAATATGGTACTAATCTAACCTCAAACCATAGAAAAGTAAAAACAACCTCAGTAGATAAGCTACCTTGGTACAAGCGCAAAAAGTGCAATTTTACATGTAATTTCTTATGGAAAAATTTAAGGTCCGTTTTGCAAATTTTTGTACCCTTCAAAGTCATTCGTTGTATGACCACGTGATGTCATCAAGGCGAGTCTACTACTTTCACTTTCACATTTTCATATATGAATCCTACACAACCACATTACCATCTCTTTTCTAAGTCCGAACTACTAAAATATTCAAAATCCAAAATCTCGAAAATTAAGTTAGATAGAACCATTTGGGTTTTGCATAGAAGATTTCACTTGCAAGAAAGTTACAGATGGCTTGAAATTTTACCTAAAGCTATAGAAGAATATAGCAACACCAAGCACCATGCAATTACAATGAATAGTTTCTCCGGTAATTAACAGTAAAATTCATTTACAACTAAATTGCTGTAGCACTACATTCAATAATCTATGATTCACCGTTTAATCAAATTTTAAAGACCCATCCGATAAAAAATAATACAATACATGTTTTTACAAAACAGTTACTTTCCAGAGCACACGCCTGCCATCCGTCCGCCTAGTAGTAGAATGTTTATGGTTGAATCAGCCAATAGCATGAAATACCTAAGTAAACGTTTAAAGCGTTTTATTAAGTTTCTCTTTGAAATATTTAAGGCATTAGATTTTGAGAGAAATGTACAATTGCTAGTCTTTAGGGCTTTTTATAGTTGATCTTATTTGGAAAATTCCTAAAGATTTGGGTTTCCCAGAAAAATGTAGATCAAACTTATGTGAGTCCTATTTTAAAAATTCAAACAGGGTTAAATTGTCCAGAAAATTCTAGATAAGGCTAAAGTGGTTAGTCGAAGAAAACTCTTACCTAGGTTAGATATGAATGCAAAGAGCAAAAAGTGGCCTGATTCAACCATCAACATTTCAAAGACAATTTATTTAAAGTTAGTTTTCGCGTATGGCTTTTGTGATATTGCAATAAAATTAAACTATTTCTTTATTTACATAATCAGATTTAGGTCTGGTTGTGGGTGCTTTAATGGCAAAGTTCCTTTGACACCATAGTCCATCCCCACCTACCCGCCCGCCCTGCTCAACCGCCCGCCCGTCAGCCCGACCGCCCACCAGCCCACCCGACCGCCCACCCGACCGAAACCGCCCAATCACACGCCCGACCGCCAACCAGCTCACCCAACCACCCACCCGCCCGCCCGACCGCCCACCCGACCATCCGCCCAACCCAACCAACCCACCCAACCTCCCACCCAACCACACAACCACCCGCCCATCCATCCCTACTGCCGGTTAAAGGCCTATGGGTGTTCTTTTAATAATTGCTAAATATATTACAAACACTTGATGCACTTTCACGCAACATCTATAAAATAAAAATTCAAAGTTTAAATTAATGGCTACACTAAATTCTAAAAGAAGATATGTGATTCATTGTAGAAATCTGAAACAAGCTATGGAAAATGGACTTAAATTATCTACAATTCATCGAGCGCAGAAATTTAAACAAAGTAACTGGCTAAAATCTTACGTTGATCTCAATAATGAACTTCGGAAACGAGCAAGGAACGAATTTGAGAAGAACTTGTTCAAGCTAGTAAACAATGCTGTTTTTGGGAAAACAATGGAGAACAAGCGAAAACATTGTAATGTTAAACTTGTGCAAAACTGGGATGGTAGATATGGAGCCGTTATTCAAAAATGTTACAATTTTCGATGAAAACCTTGCTGCAGTTCAACTTCTTAAATCTGAAATATATTTTAATAGACCTAAATATGTTCGTATCTGTATCCTCAATATAGCCAAGTTGACATTCTACGATTTTCACTATGGATATATGAACGCAGCTTGGAGATGGGTGCCGAGTTCTTTACACAGATACGGATAGCCTAATTTACAAAATAATAAATCAGGATCCTTATGAAACTATGAAGCGGGACTGCCAGCAACGTTTCGATACTTTCGACTATACTTCCAACAACAATTATGGAATTCCGCTAATAAATAAAAAAGAATTGGGGATGATGAAAGACGAAAATAATGGGCGACTTATAACAATTTTATTGAGTTACGATCAAAGATGTATGCGACGAGGATTTTTATGACAGCCGAGTAAGAAGAAGTTGGACTCTTATGAGAAGAGGAAGAATCACCTGGCATCCAAGACTTTGGTGTTACAAAGAAAATTAAAGGAATTAAAAGATCGGTGATAAAAAATAGAATTACGTTTGAGGATTATATCGACTGTATATAGAAGATCACAAGGAAGTAGTTGTAACGCAGAATGTAATTCAATTACCCAAGCATCAGGTTTACACCCTCGCTCAAGAGAAGATTGCCCTAAGCCCGCATGATGATAAACGCCACTTACTTCTTGGTTCATATGCAACACTACCTGTTGGACTTTATTCGATTATGGAGCAAGAAGAAATAATTGTAAATGTGGAATATTGATTGTAAATATATTATCCTCAATAAAATTTTATATAGTTTATATTAGTGTTATCCTATGTTGTTCAATTGTTAATCAAACTAAAATGGTATATACGTTACATTGTGTTGTGCAACGTAACGACTCAATTCACAATGGAGACTATGACACATATATAAAAATAAGAATTGCTTTAGAAAACGACAGTTACCGCTGGCAATTTTCATTCAAAAATCAAAATAGTTTCTTGTCTTTACCGTGCAAAAGTGACAAAACCAACACTGAAATTTTTCGGGAATGTGGTATTATGTTAACGACTCTTATGTTTCAGAAGTACCCGAAGAAAGGGTACTCAAGACTCAAGCATATTTGCTATTTTATGAACGAATTTGAAATTTTAGTAGATTGCTGTTGTACATAATATAGTGCTCGCAATTTCTAAATAGACCTCATCATCCTCGACGTCACACAAGTACTAACTACTTATGTAGATGCTCTTCAACTTATACCATAGAATATTTATATTATAGTTTTGGTTTGAATAGTAGCAATGTTCAACGTTGCCAATAATTTTAAAGACAAATATTAAATGTTGACGTTTAAATTTTAGGTTATTTTTTTTCTTGTTTTACTGGGCTTCGTCCATTCGGCAAACAGCCAGTAGGTGGTTCGAATCTCTTGCATGTTTTATTTTTCTTTTCTCCCTATAGGTTGCGTTATTATGTCATAAACATCTTTAGTTTTCAGATTTGTTATGTCCAAAGGGTGAAAGAGATTAAAGTAATTGTTGGTTAGGAGATGATTTGCAAAAGGAACAAAAGGTGTAAATTTAAAGTCTAATATTGCTATGTTTTAGAAATTTGAATGCCGTTTTAATTATCCTGGTTGTAGGATCGACAGTGGTGGCATGCAGGTTTACTGGTCCATTGCTAATTTCTGCGAGCTTATTATATAGAAGGTTGCAGTTATGTATGTTCGTTGGGCAGGCAAATAGTAAGTGGTGGTAGTCACCTATTTCGCCGCAGATACACTCTTCTGTCTGTCGAACGCCCATCTTTTTAAGGTGTTGAGGGATGCAACCATGTTGAGTTTTTATCCTACAAATTGTGACTATGTCTCTACGAGTTAAGTTAGGCAGCTTTAGGAACCATGGCCTCTTGGTTGGCTCTGTTATTATTTCTGCATATTTTTTGCCTTTGGTTTTTGAAGTATTCTTCCAGTTATCCACTCATTTTTGTCCGAAGCTACTTTGCTAGATTTGGTAAAAATTTCGATGTTCCATTTTTAAGTATTTTGGTAAGCTTTTTTGGCCAGGGAGTCTGTTATTACATTTCCTTCTATTTTAGTGTGCCCTGGGATCCACACTAGAGCAATTTTAAAGCCTTTTCTGGTCAGGTCTGTGATTAAGGTTTTGGTGGTTAGAGCTGTAGCATTCCACTTTTGGAAGTTTCCCCTACCGGAGATTTTAGCTAGGGCACCTTTGGAGTCACTAATGATGGCGTAACCAGTGTCTTTTAGGTTAATATCCTTGATGATCTGTGTAGCCCATTTAATAGCCTGAATTTCAGTTGTACATATGTTTAGGGTGTTTGGATTTTGATGGATGTCTTTATATCTAGGACTTCACTGAAGATTCCGATCCCTGTTTGCCATTTTTTTTTATTAAAGGAACCGTCCGTGTATATGGTTTTAAATCCACTTAAGTCGGTTTTTAAGAAGTCTTGAAATGCTTTTTCATTGTTGTTGTGTTTTGACAGGTTGCTATCCAGTACTTCCAGATTTGCATATAATGATTCTAGGTTGTTGGCAAAAATAGTATTCCTTTCTTCTTTTGTGATTTTATTTGTGTACGTTGAAACTATGTCTAAAGCCTCCAGAAGTGGAGTATTTGGTTTTTTCCCCCAGTATTTTGCGGTGTTGCACTGGTGGTAAGAGCAATTGCTTGTCATTCCAGGGGGTTATTTCCCCAACTGAACTATTTTGTTATTATTTTGGCTGCCATGAGAGTCACCTGCGTTCCAGGTCGGTTTCTGCACACACTGATAAAAGACAATTAATTGAAGTTCATTTCATAGTTCCTACAATAATACGTAAGGTTTTTTAGTATCTGTATAGTTGATTTTGCGTATGTCAGCATAAATATCGTGCTATAATCTATATGAGATCTTACCATAGCTTTGTATATGTTCAGTAGGCATGCCGGATCAGCTCCCCAAGGTTTGTTACGGCTCTCATAATATTGAGACCATTTTGCATTTTAGCTGCGATGTGTGTGATATTTTCCTTCCATCTCACATGCTCGTCAAAGATCATGCCAAGGTATTTGAAGTGTGTAGTCTTCTGTATGGGGTGTCCTTTCAGGTATAAGTTTGGTAGATTTTTTCGGATTCTTTCTATGGAAAAAATCATGAATTTAGATTTTTCCATTGAGATTGTTAGCTGTATGTCATCTAAGAGTTTATCGAGTTTTCCAAGAGCTGAATTCATGTTTTGAGCGGTGTCTTCTAGGTTTGTTGTTGAACTAATAATAACTAGATCGTCTGCATATTGTAAAACTTTGGTGTTCTCTCTTGCAATCTTCATTATATCTTTTGTGTACAGGTTGAACATAATCGGGCTTAGTGTCAATCCTTGGGGTAGGCCGCGGTTAGCCTTTTGTGGTCCTAAAAGTTGACTGGTATGTTTGTCTCTAAGGTATAATTTCCTGTTGAGTATTATTTCTTGAATAAAATGCACTATGCTCTTTGGGATTCTCATGTCTGTAAGCGAGTTTAATAATTTATGTATATTGACGCTATCGTATGCTGCTTTGATGTCTACAAACGTTGCGATGTGTGTTTTCCAGCTGCAAAACCATTAATATATATTTAGCGACATAAATTCTATGCAGACGGATGTCCCCCTTCCACTTTGAAATTCCATGGTCAGATCGTCTAGTAATCAGGTTAATTCTATATGCTTTTCTAGCCTGGCTTTAACCATGGTTTCCAGAATTTTACATATGCATGACAGAAGGGCTGTTGGTCTGTAGCTACCGGCTTCGTTGGGGTCTTTGCCAGATTTGAGGAAGGTTAGTTTTATACTTTCCCTCCATTCTATTGGTATTGGAGCACCTTTTAAAAATTCGTTGTAAAGTTGAGTTAGCAGTTTCTAACTATTCGTTGATGATGTTTCAGCATGTAATATGTCACCCCATCTAGACCTGGGGTAGTCGCACTTTTGGTTTTCAGAACTATTTCTAGTTCCTCTGGTTGTATTTGTTCCCTGTGTGCGTCTGTATCTGTCGCGATGTTTGATACCCATGCTTGTTGGAGCATTGGTATGCCTTTGGTAAGTTGGTGTAGTATTTCTAGTTTCAGACTGTTATTCAGAGGTAGGTCATTAGTCGTCATATTGATGTTATTGTTTTTGAACTTCCTGATTGTTTTCCATGCTTTGATCGTAGGGGTATTTCTGTTTAGGTAATCACAGAAAAGATTGTAGGAATATTTTTCTTTTTTTGTAGGAGTCGTCTGCACTTTTTTGCTTCTTGTTTGGCACTTAGAAAGCAATCGACGGAGAAGTCATTGATCATTTTTTGAAATTTGTCCCTTTTTTTGTTTAGTGCATCTCTACATTCATCGTCCCATCAGGTTGGTTGGCTTATTTTGCTCTTGTATTTATATATCCCAAATTTTTTTCTTTGGTAAGTTTAGGTCTGCGGCTTTCTTTATTATGTTTATTAGCTGCTCATACGTGGAAGCATTTTCTTCATTTATTTGGGTTTATATGAATGAGCTGTATTTCTTCCAATCGCTTTTAGTTGTGTTCCAGGTAAAGTTCGGTTCGTTAGAGGATTGGGTAGTGGTCACTGTTTCCTGAGTGTTGTAGAACTTTCCATGTTAGTTGTAATGCGAGTTGTGGGCGGCATATTGTGAGATCTGGTGCGCTTTTGTTGGTTCCAGGTGCGGTTAATCTAGTAGGTGTTCCGTCATTTAAAAAGTTAAGTTTGCGTCCTCTAATGCTTGTATAATTTCTATTCCATTTCTGTTTGTTTTTCCTGATCCCCAAGCAGGGTGGTGGGCACTTCAATCTCCGAATATGATGAAAGATTGCTTGAGTTGTTTGAAAATGTGACTCTAAGATTGGATGCTCATCTTGGAGTCTGGTGGCACGTATATATTCATAACTGCGACAGCACCTAGTTCTATTATAATATATTGGATTTTGGTGTCTAATCTAGGCATATGCATCTGTATTTCCTTTGACGATATTCCTGGTCTAAGTAGGGTGGCAACACCTCCTTTTTCATCGTCTCTATCTTTTCTGTAGCTGTTGTAGTAAGGTAGTTTAAACACTGAAAATCTTTTTTTCTCCTAAAGGCTAAGAGAACTGTTGTTGTAAGTTAGTATATAATGTCTCCATTTTCGTTGATCTCGCTCTTTACGGATCCTCTGACGGCTATTACTTTATATTTTGCCTTTGCCTAAAATACTAAATCTTCTTCCGTTATCCCTTCGTATATTCCTTGTCCTATGCCTTTGCATGTTACCATATTTGTTGGTATAAAGGTCTTAAGCCCATTTAGTTGCATGATTTCGTTTTTCATGAAGTTGTTTGCGTACGTTGCTGATCTGAATTCTATTGGCACGCGCTTTAGACCTTGCTTTTTAATTTTCTGGATCCCTTTAACTGAGGCTTTTGTTAATCGCTTGCCTATTACCATGAGATGGTATTTTCCTAGGTTCTGGTCGCCTGAAGCCGATTCTATCATAACGATGTAGGGGCCGAGGTCCGTTATGTTGTACGTAATGTTTTGCACTTCATAGGTGTTGTGTGGTTCTGTGTTTTTATTAGTTGTGCTCGAAGTCGGCAGTGTGTGCGAGAATTTAGAAATTTCTTTGACTGTTGCTGCTTTGTGGGTTTCGAGCCATCATGTTGCAACACTTCTAAATCTCCGTAATGGTATGTGTCGTTGTCTAGCATTTCCAGGTCTAGTTGTTGTGGCGGTACAAAGGTCTGTGAATTGTATTTGGGAGAGGGATAACCCTCCCCCGAGTGGATGTTCATGTGCTATGCAAGAGCGTGCTAAAATTTCTCAGGGATAGGGTGCAAAGGGTACTGGGAGTAAGCGGGTAAGTAAGCTATTGTGCTAAACTATTCTTACCACCGTTTACTATCGGTTATGTTGTTGAAGTCTTTGTAGAAATGCACTAGTTCGCTAGTTTAATTGCACACAAAGGGCACCTGAGGAGCAAGCCTTAAAATCAGATTGAAGGTTCGCATTCGGTTCTCGATTTTGGGGTTGTGTTAAGGTAAATCCTTAAAATGAATAGTATAGTAGTTATTATTATATCTGCAATACTGTACACTATATCTGGTAGTATAGCATAACCTCTTGAATGTCTGTGGCTATTTTCCCATGGCTGGCAAAATATGCATGTATAAAATAAGATCCATAGAATTTAGCAATCATATTTAAAATATGCTCGGTACTAAAAATTCACAGGTTAATCACATTCATTATTAAGTTAGAACATTTAAATTGCAATATTGTCAATAAAAATCATTTTAAAAATACATTTTAAAAGTCTTAAATCACATTTCTCACTTATTGTTTCATATATTTTCAACGGCTATATGCTACCGATTGTGTTATTATATTCACGTGGTAACAGTTTTTGGTAGTGACAACGTCGTCACTATGTGACATCACAAACATCGATGACGCAGTCTATTTAGAAATTGCAAAGACTATAACATTGACATACGAAACGTACTCTTACGGACTACTATTAGGCAACCCGTCAAATACACAAGCGCCGTAAGTAATGTATATTCTCCGGTAACCGAGAATGTTCAAGCACATACCATAGTATGAGTCATCTATTTAATTATAAGGTATATATATATATATAAGACCGATGATAGATGTAAGTTTTAAGTCTATATCAGAATGTCGAATATAAATTATATCGTGTAAAGTTAAATAGTTAAGCTTTTGAAAGTCCAAGAGAACATGTCTATTGTACAGACAGCTTGTAGAATACATAAATAGACAAAAGTGTAATAAATAAATAGTAGTGTTAGTGTTGTTAATAGACCTATGGTTAAGGATTTAGTTTAAGAAGATATTAGTGCTTGTCAATAGCATCAGTGTGATAGTGCTTCACTGTTAATTGGACTGAAAACATTTATAAATAAGGCATATACTGTTAATTGGACTTATGAATAGTGAGTAATAAAGACTTCTATTACCACTTGTTTTAAATTAGTGAAACGCGTTAGAGGTAGCCCGCTACAGTACTAATATTACATAATCCTCAAAAAAAAATGATGTACTTGGCGACATATCCCTTACATCAGACTTTTTCTTCAGTACATCACGTCCCTTCAACCTTCTAAACCTTTTTCGAGAGTAGGCTGAGTAATCTCAAACATTGCCAAGAGTAGTTTCTTTACCAAGCAGCTATCTTACGATTATAAGTACAATATTTAAAAATATAGTCACTTATTCTCTAATAAACAACAAATAACAACGACAACTTACTTTCTAGGCGTGAAATCAAAAATTTGTTAATAATAACCACACGTGGGCCGCAACCAGAAATTGTTAACAGCCATAAAAGAAGGAAAAGGAAGAATTGTTGCCTGCACAAAAATCAAACTTAATCTATCCACCACTGAAAATTATTGGCTACGTCTCTAAATACAAACATCCCTATGTACGGCACCCTCCCCTATATACAAACCCCGAAAACAGCGGGTTGCTAAATAAAAGTCCTACTAACATTAAGCATATTTGACGTTTACCGCATCTAAAGGAGGATTATTCTTCTGCAGGCACTTTCAATTACATCAACTTAGTATGCATGTACTTGAAAATAATTTTCCGACTGATGACTTTGCGTGTTTCGATTCAGGCTAAAACACAATTACGTATAATTACATGCAAGAAGTGGTCTAAAGCCTCCAGAAGTGGAGTATTTGGTTTTTTCCCCAGTATTTTGCGGTGTTGCACTGGTGGTAAGAGCAATTGCTTGTCATTCCAGGGGTTATTTCCCAACTGAACTATTTTGTTATTATTTTGGCTGCCATGAGAGTCACCTGCGTTCCAGGTCGGTTTCTGCACACACTGATAAAAGACAATTAATTGAAGTTCATTTCATAGTTCCTACAATAATACGTAAGGTTTTTTAGTATCTGTATAGTTGATTTTGCGTATGTCAGCATAAATATCGTGCTATAATCTATATGAGATCTTACCATAGCTTTGTATATGTTCAGTAGGCATGCCGGATCAGCTCCCCAAGGTTTGTTACGGCTCTCATAATATTGAGACCATTTTGCATTTTAGCTGCGATGTGTGTGATATTTTCCTTCCATCTCACATGCTCGTCAAAGATCATGCCAAGGTATTTGAAGTGTGTAGTCTTCTGTATGGGTTGTCCTTTCAGGTATAAGTTTGGTAGATTTTTTCGGATTCTTTCTATGGAAAAAATCATGAATTTAGATTTTTCCATTGAGATTGTTAGCTGTATGTCATCTAAGAGTTTATCGAGTTTTCCAAGAGCTGAATTCATGTTTTGAGCGGTGTCTTCTAGGTTTGTTGTTGAACTAATAATAACTAGATCGTCTGCATATTGTAAAACTTTGGTGTTCTCTCTTGCAATCTTCATTATATCTTTTGTGTACAGGTTGAACATAATCGGGCTTAGTGTCAATCCTTGGGGTAGGCCGCGGTTAGCCTTTTGTGGTCCTAAAAGTTGACTGGTATGTTTGTCTCTAAGGTATAATTTCCTGTTGAGTATTATTTCTTGAATAAAATGCACTATGCTCTTTGGGATTCTCATGTCTGTAAGCGAGTTTAATAATTTATGTATATTGACGCTATCGTATGCTGCTTTGATGTCTACAAACGTTGCGATGTGTGTTTTCCAGCTGCAAAACCATTAATATATATTTAGCGACATAAATTCTATGCAGACGGATGTCCCCCTTCCACTTTGAAATTCCATGGTCAGATCGTCTAGTAATCAGGTTAATTCTATATGCTTTTCTAGCCTGGCTTTAACCATGGTTTCCAGAATTTTACATATGCATGACAGAAGGGCTGTTGGTCTGTAGCTACCGGCTTCGTTGGGGTCTTTGCCAGATTTGAGGAAGGTTAGTTTTATACTTTCCCTCCATTCTATTGGTATTGGAGCACCTTTTAAAAATTCGTTGTAAAGTTGAGTTAGCAGTTTCTAACTATTCGTTGATGATGTTTCAGCATGTAATATGTCACCCCATCTAGACCTGGGGTAGTCGCACTTTTGGTTTTCAGAACTATTTCTAGTTCCTCTGGTTGTATTTGTTCCCTGTGTGCGTCTGTATCTGTCGCGATGTTTGATACCCATGCTTGTTGGAGCATTGGTATGCCTTTGGTAAGTTGGTGTAGTATTTCTAGTTTCAGACTGTTATTCAGAGGTAGGTCATTAGTCGTCATATTGATGTTATTGTTTTTGAACTTCCTGATTGTTTTCCATGCTTTGATCGTAGGGGTATTTCTGTTTAGGTAATCACAGAAAAGATTGTAGGAATATTTTTCTTTTTTTGTAGGAGTCGTCTGCACTTTTTTGCTTCTTGTTTGGCACTTAGAAAGCAATCGACGGAGAAGTCATTGATCATTTTTTGAAATTTGTCCCTTTTTTTGTTTAGTGCATCTCTACATTCATCGTCCCATCAGGTTGGTTGGCTTATTTTGCTCTTGTATTTATATATCCCAAATTTTTTCTTTGGTAAGTTTAGGTCTGCGGCTTTCTTTATTATGTTTATTAGCTGCTCATACGTGGAAGCATTTTCTTCATTTATTTGGGTTTATATGAATGAGCTGTATTTCTTCCAATCGCTTTTAGTTGTGTTCCAGGTAAAGTTCGGTTCGTTAGAGGATTGGGTAGTGGTCACTGTTTCCTGAGTGTTGTAGAACTTTCCATGTTAGTTGTAATGCGAGTTGTGGGCGGCATATTGTGAGATCTGGTGCGCTTTTGTTGGTTCCAGGTGCGGTTAATCTAGTAGGTGTTCCGTCATTTAAAAAGTTAAGTTTGCGTCCTCTAATGCTTGTATAATTTCTATTCCATTTCTGTTTGTTTTTCCTGATCCCCAAGCAGGGTGGTGGGCACTTCAATCTCCGAATATGATGAAAGATTGCTTGAGTTGTTTGAAAATGTGACTCTAAGATTGGATGCTCATCTTGGAGTCTGGTGGCACGTATATATTCATAACTGCGACAGCACCTAGTTCTATTATAATATATTGGATTTTGGTGTCTAATCTAGGCATATGCATCTGTATTTCCTTTGACGATATTCCTGGTCTAAGTAGGGTGGCAACACCTCCTTTTCATCGTCTCTATCTTTTCTGTAGCTGTTGTAGTAAGGTAGTTTAAACACTGAAAATCTTTTTCTCCTAAAGGCTAAGAGAACTGTTGTTGTAAGTTAGTATATAATGTCTCCATTTTCGTTGATCTCGCTCTTTACGGATCCTCTGACGGCTATTACTTTATATTTTGCCTTTGCCTAAAATACTAAATCTTCTTCCGTTATCCCTTCGTATATTCCTTGTCCTATGCCTTTGCATGTTACCATATTTGTTGGTATAAAGGTCTTAAGCCCATTTAGTTGCATGATTTCGTTTTTCATGAAGTTGTTTGCGTACGTTGCTGATCTGAATTCTATTGACACGCGCTTTAGACCTTGCTTTTTAATTTTCTGGATCCCTTTAACTGAGGCTTTTGTTAATCGCTTGCCTATTACCATGAGATGGTATTTTCCTAGGTTCTGGTCGCCTGAAGCCGATTCTATCATAACGATGTAGGGGCCGAGGTCCGTTATGTTGTACGTAATGTTTTGCACTTCATAGGTGTTGTGTGGTTCTGTGTTTTTATTAGTTGTGCTCGAAGTCGGCAGTGTGTGCGAGAATTTAGAAATTTCTTTGACTGTTGCTGCTTTGTGGGTTTCCGAGCCATCATGTTGCAACACTTCTAAATCTCCGTAATGGTATGTGTCGTTGTCTAGCATTTCCAGGTCTAGTTGTTGTGGCGGTACAAAGGTCTGTGAATTGTATTTGGGAGAGGGATAACCCTCCCCCGAGTGGATGTTCATGTGCTATGCAAGAGCGTGCTAAAATTTCTCAGGGATAGGGTGCAAAGGGTACTGGGAGTAAGCGGGTAAGTAAGCTATTGTGCTAAACTATTCTTACCACCGTTTACTATCGGTTATGTTGTTGAAGTCTTTGTAGAAATGCACTAGTTCGCTAGTTTAATTGCACACAAAGGGGCACTCCGAGGAGCAAGCCTTAAAATCAGATTGAAGGTTCGCATTCGGTTCTCGATTTTGGGGTTGTGTTAAGGTAAATCCTTAAAATGAATAGTATAGTAGTTATTATTATATCTGCAATACTGTACACTATATCTGGTAGTATAGCATAACCTCTTGAATGTCTGTGGCTATTTTCCCATGGCTGGCAAAATATGCATGTATAAAATAAGATCCATAGAATTTAGCAATCATATTTAAAATATGCTCGGTACTAAAAATTCACAGGTTAATCACATTCATTATTAAGTTAGAACATTTAAATTGCAATATTGTCAATAAAAAATCATTTTAAAAATACATTTTAAAAAGTCTTAAATCACATTTCTCACTTATTGTTTCATATATTTTCAACGGCTATATGCTACCGATTGTGTTATTATATTCACGTGGTAACAGTTTTTGGTAGTGACAACGTCGTCACTATGTGACATCACAAACATCGATGACGCAGTCTATTTAGAAATTGCAAAGACTATAACATTGACATACGAAACGTACTCTTACGGACTACTATTAGGCAACTCGTCAAATACACAAGCGCCGTAAGTAATGTATATTCTCCGGTAACCGAGAATGTTCAAGCACATACCATAGTATGAGTCATCTATTTAATTATAAGGTATATATATATATATATAAGACCGATGATAGATGTAAGTTTTAAGTCTATATCAGAATGTCGAATATAAATTATATCGTGTAAAGTTAAATAGTTAAGCTTTTGAAAGTCCAAGAGAACATGTCTATTGTACAGACAGCTTGTAGAATACATAAATAGACAAAAGTGTAATAAATAAATAGTAGTGTTAGTGTTGTTAATAGACCTATGGTTAAGGATTTAGTTTAAGAAGATATTAGTGCTTGTCAATAGCATCAGTGTGATAGTGCTTCACTGTTAATTGGACTGAAAACATTTATAAATAAGGCATATACTGTTAATTGGACTTATGAATAGTGAGTAATAAAGACTTCTATTACCACTTGTTTTAAATTAGTGAAACGCGTTAGAGGTAGCCCGCTACAGTACTAATATTACATAATCCTCTAGAAAAAATGATGTACTTGGCGACATATCCCTTACATCAGACTTTTTCTTCAGTACATCACGTCCCTTCAACCTTCTAAACCTTTTTCGAGAGTAGGCTGAGTAATCTCAAACATTGCCAAGAGTAGTTTCTTTACCAAGCAGCTATCTTACGATTATAAGTACAATATTTAAAAATATAGTCACTTATTCTCTAATAAACAACAAATAACAACGACAACTTACTTTCTAGGCGTGAAATCAAAAATTTGTTAATAATAACCACACGTGGGCCGCAACCAGAAATTGTTAACAGCCATAAAAGAAGGAAAAGGAAGAATTGTTGCCTGCACAAAAATCAAACTTAATCTATCCACCACTGAAAATTATTGGCTACGTCTCTAAATACAAACATCCCTATGTACGGCACCCTCCCCTATATACAAACCCCGAAAACAGCGGGTTGCTAAATAAAAGTCCTACTAACATTAAGCATATTTGACGTTTACCGCATCTAAAGGAGGATTATTCTTCTGCAGGCACTTTCAATTACATCAACTTAGTATGCATGTACTTGAAAATAATTTTCCGACTGATGACTTTGCGTGTTTCGATTCAGGCTAAAACACAATTACGTATAATTACATGCAAGAAGTGGTCTGTCTTACAACATCACGAACCCCTAATTTTTCACCATTAGCGTATAAAATGTGTTACAGAAATCATCCAATTTACAAATACAGTACAATTCTGAATTTTTGAAACGCAAAGTACCTTCAAATGAGACCAAAACGGCAGAACAGCTTTTTTCAAGCAAACTTCAACCTGCTGAAACTAGCAGGATTATGGATTCCTGACCAAGGTGAAACTCCCTTTGTATCTAACCTTTACTGGTTCTACAACATCATAACAAACGGCTTTTCAATCGGAATTTTTATGCCATCTGAATTTTTAGCATTTGAAGTTCCATTGAGAATATGAACAACTTCATAAAAAATGCAAGCGTCGCTATGACGCATCTACTTGCAGGGTATAAAGTATACGTTTGGTTAAAAAACCGTAAAAAAATCCTAAGCATAATTGACGTTCTTGGAGAAAAGGCTTTGCAGTATCGTGCAATTAGAACTTTCCACCCGCAACTAATAATTAGAGAAGAGAAGTCGTTAAAAAATAAAACGACAGTTGTCTTTCTTACACTTGCAGCAGGAGTTTCAATAACAGCTTTTATAGGTGCGGTATTGATATTTTTAGGAGACTACGGCAAGTACGAGAGCTATCACAAGAACGAAAGGAACTTAACACAATATCGTTACACTCAGAGGTTGCCGTATTGGTCCTGGGTGCCTTTTGATTACACCCAATCAAGAAGTAGATTTTTGCTAGCGTTATTTTACACCTGCTTTGCTCCATTTCAGCAAGCTTGGGTTATTGTAGGTAAGTGTTTGGTGTTCGAGTTTAGTTCTTTGGTGAAGTTTTCTTAGGAATTGACACATTATTTACAACGCTCATTAGTTACATAAGTGCACAGTTAAGAATTTTACGTGGAGCGTTCAAGACTATACGAGTAAGAAGCTTGCAGCTGCTCGACACAGACGAAAATTTGAATGGTTGCAAGTCTCAGCAAGTAAGTGCCGTTATGGCTCAAGAATTGAATACGTGTATTAAGCATTTGCAGGAGGTGTACAGGTGAGATCAAATTTTAAGTAAAATGTATACGATTTGCAACGCTAGTGCATTATTTAAGCAAACATTAGGTAATAAAAACGAAGTTTTTCTGATATTTAACCAAACCCTGTAAAGTGGAGCGCTTTCATTGCCAAAATGTGGAACTCGTGTTTAAAGCGTACCCACATGGTGGATTTGCAAAACGGCTCCGCCGCACTGCAGCTTAAAAGACACTGTGTTGACCTTGGTTAATGCTCATACTCAGATGGCAAAGCCTAAACTTTGTACTAAGGAGTACAAGTCTTCGAAAGAATTTTGACTTCCTTCTGTTCTAACTTTGGTCTCCCCAATACACTCTGTCTTCTTTTTCCCGGTGCTTCGGAACTGCATAATACATGCGTTGCAGTTTCCCGTTCTTCTTGACAGAGCCTGCATTTGAGGTCTCCGTTATGTATACGCACTTTTTGTAGGTGACCCTTGACAGATATATATCCTGTCAAAAACCACACAGTGATCATGAGCTCTACCCTGCTTAAGCAAAACACTTCCTGAGTTCTTTTTCTGTAAGGTTCCTTTAACAGTGTTTGTTGTGGGCCAGTCTTGATCATATCTGGCAGTTTCTAAAGTGTTGGTTGCACATCTACTTGCTTTTATAGTTGTGGATGGTAGATTTTTGACTCTCAACACGATTCAGGACCAACGGCTCTGCTAGTTTAATACCCATCACTTCTTGGTGGGCTGGCACCAACTGTAGTCTCACAGTGTTCTGCTGTAGTAGTCCATTAAGTACATCAATACATTCTCATATCAGTTTTGACGACACCTTCTGGCTTGTTGATGCTTTAAGTGGCGCCTGGCTGTCAGACTTAATATTGAGAAGATTATTTTTGTTTTCCCACGCACTTTGTATAGCGTATATTTTCATTCAAAAAACGGTGCCATAAACCCATGAAGGGAAACTTACTCAAACCACGACTTTTCTAAAGTGCTCGGATTTAAAACCGATCTCGACTTTAAAGCCATCTGTGCGCCAGATCCTGCTACACGGATGTAGGCCATCCTTCCTTTCCTTCCACCCCTGAATAACAGTTTCAAAGAGTGCACCGGCCGATGTTGACCAGTCACTTGGTTCATACGCATCTCGAACAGATGCCCTTAATTTCTACCAAGCAATCTCGCATATTCCGTTCTTTCAGTAAGCCTAGAATAAAGATTCTTGAGTCTGCACATTCCCAGCCTTGCTTCCACCACCACCACTACCAGTCGGGAAAGGCCAAGGAGAATCTCTATAGCAGCAGTGGGCGTAGAACACATCGCTCCTGTAATGCTTAAACAGACCATTCTTTGGATCCTATCCACGTTAGTTTTACTACTTATTTGCTTCTTCAGCTACCACGTCAAGGTTGTATATGTTATCGCTGATCTGACCAGTCTAGTATGCAGATACTGCAGCATATTTGATCATGGTCCTCACGATTTTACTCAAGTGCGTCTAACTAGTGATAACTAAATTTCTCGTTACGCATCATCTTATTGGTCGGTTATTTCTAGGTAAGTCTGAAGTCTAAAATGATCCTCAAATACAACACCTAGACCGACAGACCTACTTCGTTACCGTTATAAAAGAGAGTTGTAACGCCCTCAATTGTTTTTCTCCGCGTAAAGGGTATTAAGGAGGAACTTGGGGACTGACCTTGAGACCTATCCCTATTGCCCACCTCTCTACTATTTTCAGGGTTTCTTGGATACGGTCCTTGATAACGCAATTGTGTTTACCCTCCACTAAGACCGCCAGATCATCAGCATATTCTAGCAGGATAAACCCTTGCTTAGTCAGCTCCCATAACAGTCCGTCTATGTTTAAGTAACATAACAGAGTAGACAGAATACCTCCCTGAGGGCATTCCCCTAGTATTCTGACCGCCATGGTATTATCTAACAATTCTGTCAGTGCCACCCATCCTCATAACATGCAGTCTAACAACCTGCAGCATTCCAACTAATTTAGTAACCAACGAGATGGAGCTAAAAGATGCATTATCAAAAATCTTTTTAATGTCCAGAAAGGCACCTAGAATAACTCCTTCGCTTCCTAGAGCCTTTCTACCCTAGTGACGAGTAGTGGATAGCTGTCTTGGTTGAAAGTTATGTTCTAAAGCATACTGGTTCGGGTTGTCTGCAAAACATCCTCCCCTCCCCTAAATGTGCCTGTCAAGCAGTTTTCCATCATCTTAAGAAGAGGGGGACATAAGACTGATGAACCTATACGTTTTTGCCGGCGAATGGTGCGTACGGTCATAAAGACTATAAAGACTATCCTACTTAACTTCCGTCTGCGCGAAATATGGTGGTAGGCCAAAGTAGCTTTAAAACTCAGCAGATCAAGCACAACAGTTGGTTTGCCCCATTTTGTAATTTAGCGGGATTTTTGTATGGTTTGAAAGTACTTATTGCCCATTTTACTTTTTGAATGGTAATCACCTTCTTCGCTATAACCCAATGTTCCTGAGATGGACTTCCTTGGCGGGGGTCGGGTCTTGTGTTTGTCACTCAAAAGATCATTGTTCCAGCTCTGTCGAACTAGAAAAGTGAGTCCGAAGCAAAAAAGTCATTGTCACTTTCGTATTCCTGGTAAAGGTACCATTTGCTATAGACAGTGAGCTAATTGCGCGCTGTGTATCCGTCGTGAAAATCTCTTGGAGTCTGGCACACATTCTTGTAGTACCTTCTCCACGATTCTCTCTTGGCCTTCTTCAGAGCTTTGTTATTCTCAGTAAGACACCGTTTGTACACCTCCCATTTACCTAATTTATTTGCTTTATTAAAGTGAGGTCTCGCATGTCTCCTCAATTGTGTTAGTTTAGTGTTCCATCACAGAGCTTTCCTGGTGGTTTTCCTCTCCAATTCAAGGCGGTTTTTGTTGTATGCTGAAATAGTCGCGCCGGCAATATACTCCGCGGCCGCTTCAATATTCCAAACAGGTTTTCATTGTTAAGGCTCCGCTCACAAGGTGCCGATCAAAGTTCGTTTCATAATTACCCCAGTCAGTTTTCCTTAGATTGTGATTTATGCGATAATGTTCTTTTAGTAGTATGAGCCCATTGAAGGAAAAGCGAATAAACCTGTGGTCTAAGCAACTCTCTTCATCAGATGAATGTGTGTGCGTGAGTGCGCGTGAGTGTGCGCGAGTGTACGTGCGTGCGTGAGAGTGCACGCGTACGTGCATATGTGCATGTACGTAACGTTTATTTGTAACTTATGAAATAGTTCTTCAACAATAACTTATTTTTTGCAGCGCTTGCCAAAAAATGGAGGACATTTTTAAGTATCTAACCTTGGCCCAAGTGTTAATGTCAGAAGCTATAATTTGCACTTGCCTTTTTTTGGTTTCTTCTGTAAGTTAGCTGCAAATTTTAACAATTTTTGTATCGTTTTTCCTATTTTCTTTTTAGATACCAATCACTAGTAAGGCTTTTGCAACAGAGCTGGTTTATCTACTAGCAATAGAGTTACAGATAGCGTTGTACTGCTTTTTTGGGAGTAAGGTAACTTTTATGGTAAGTGGAAAAAACAGTCGTAGTTTTTGTTGATAAATTTGTTTTATTAATCACAATTTTGTCACCTAAACACTTTTGTTTCTTTAATTGAACGTTTTGCTTTTACCTTAAAACCGCACTATTTTCCATAATACGCCTGATGTGTACTTTATTAAAGAAAATCTTCAAAGAAGGTTCATGATCGATGTGGCAGTAGTGTTAAAACAAAAGTACACAGACCTGCCCCGTGAAATTAAAGTAAATTTGAAAGTTAGGGTCTATAAAAATAAACGTGCTAGTAATTTTCGCAAACTGAATTATATTGGTAAAGTTACAAAAAATTTATTTGCAACTGAATTTTCTGGTGCCGTCGTGCATACGTATCTCTTCTTTTCTGAATAATAAATTGCCAATCGCCTTCTTCCGACAAAATAAATTAATTTAGGAGATTTGTTATTTCATGTACATGCCATTGTATGCATGAGGGGTTTACCGCGATTGTAAACAATATTTCTAAAATTATCTACGTTAATTTTTACATTTATTACGATTTAGCCTCTATTTTCTATTCGTGTCTTTTTTACTAATGCATCGATCAAATTTAGCGCGGATTCCATTGCACGCTAACACCAAGTATCTACCAAATTAATTTTTACGTTTTCGCAAAACTTCCTTATTTGTAAGGAGCGAGTTGTTAATCGATCTACCAAAAATTTCCAAGTGTTCACTAATATGGCCTTTGATTTCTACTTTATAAAATCAATGAAGTGGCATTAGCAAGACTTTTGTTCGATGTTACTTTGTTTCTTTGAAGGTATTTAGTTTTAAAGACGTATCTGAGCATTTTTGGAAATTTGATTTCGTTAAATGTCTTAAAATCGCAACAAGTTTTAACCGAACTACTGACTTGATAAACCTAAACCAGTGATATTATTAGTTAAGGTTAATTGTAACTTTAAATACATAAAGATATTTTATAGTTAAAGGAACGTCTACTTGCAATTTTAACTGAACGTCTTCACAGCAATTTTCAGGAAGGGGGTGGTGGTCGTGGTTTTCAAATTTACCACAGGAAAGACGCAGGTACTGAATTAGGTAAAGGAATAAGGTATTCGGAAAAATCCACTAGCCTGCCACCAACTATCGAACACACCGTCACTATCATCTGTGCTAACACCAACGCTAAATCGACACTATGGTACAACGACACCATTGACAAATGAGGCTACATCCTAGGAGCAACAACACCTAAAAATCCTAAATATCCCTCCCCTCACCTCAACCTTTGAAACCTGTCAACACAAGTCCAACATTGACATTACCTTAGCAACTCCAACTGCTAATTACCTTATAGACTTTTGGACCGTTACTTATATTATTCAATCTCTGAACTGACCCCAATACCAGAGGCGCGGGATTTTTGGAGTGGAGACTTCAGGCTAATTCGTACAGGAGCAGAAGAAGGAAATTCCGGTGTGGGGATAGTTATACGATAAAAAAATAGGACACTGTGTAGAAAATTACTTACAAAAGAACTGAAGGGTACTCATGGTTAGATTAGAATCTAAACCGGTAAACACAGTAGTAATACAAGTATGCCCACCTCTAGCTACAGTGAGGAAAAGGTAGAAACGATCTACAAATATACGTAAGACATACTACGATACGTAGAAGGACATGAAATTTAATAATTTACGGGGGATTTTAATGCTGTGGTAGGTGAGGATAGGGAAGGAACGGTAGTAGGTTTATTTGGTTTAGGCACCAGAAACGACAGGGGAAATAGGCTGGTAGAATTTTGCGACAATTTAATCATCACAAACACATTATTTAAAAATCATGCTAGAAAACGATATACGTGGAAGATGCCAGGAGATATAGGAAGATATCAAATAGATTATATTCTTTAGACAACGGTTTAGGAATTAAGTAAAAGACTGTAGAAGCTACACAGAAGCAGATATAGACACTGGCCACAACATCGTAATTATGAAGGCCGCACTTAAATTTAAAAATTTGTTTGACTTTGCGAAACTACAACATAAAAATATTCAAGAAAGATTCGAAAAAGTCAAATAAATTGCCGAAAGATTCGGGAAAATTTCTGATACACAGGAAGTAGAAACAGAATGGAAAACATTAAATCCAGCTTAGACATGGCGGCCACAGATATTCTTGAGTATACACAAAAAGAGAATAAGAAACCATGGATAACAAAGAATATCCTGAATTTAATAGAAGAAAGACGAAAATACAAAAATAAATCAGACGAAACAGAAAAATAGAAATACAAAGCCATAAAACGGGAAATTATTCGCAAATGCAGGTAAGCTAAAGAACAATGGATTAATGTAAAGTGCAAAGAGCCATAAATTAAGATGGAAATAGAAAAGACAGATGAAGCATACCAACTAATTAGAATCAATTTTAAGGATATAAAACCGTATAACAAAAATATAAAGGACGCTGGAAAAAACGTCATTATAGAAAATTTAGAGAAAGTAGGTAGATGCCAAGAATATATAGGGAGTTTATATGCAGGAAAGGAACTAACAGCATTAGCACAGGAATCAAACATTGAAAATAATGACTTGGGATATCCTACACTTAGAGATGAGTTTGAATTAGCTTTAAAGGGTCTGCAAAATGGTAAAACGCCGGGAACAGATAAGGTGCAAGCAGAAACTCTAAAAGCCGCTGGACAAGCAGTAACAGAACGTCTCTTCCAACTTGTAAGCTATATGTATGGGACAGGCGAGATACCCAAAGATTTCAAACGTAATATCATAGTAATTATACCAAAACAAAAAGAGGCGCGGATAGATGTAAAAATTTTCGAACAATAAGACGAATGGAAAAACGAGCTGAAGAAATAAAAAGATATAAAACAAAGATTAGCGCAAGGTCGTGCTACATTTAACAAGAAAAAGCAACTACTGTGTTTAAAGACAGCAAACATAGAAACAAGGAAACGATTGCTTAAAACATATGTGTGGAGCACAGCACTGTACGGCTGTGAAGCCTAGACAGTAGGAGAAGCAGACAAGAAAAAGGTAGAATCCTTTGTAATTTGGTGCTACAGACGTATGATGAAGATACATAGACAGACAAAGTTAAGAATAAAGAGGTACTAAAAATGGTAAGGGAAGAAAGAAATATGTAGAAAACGGTAAAAAATAGGAGAGATAGGATGATAGGCCACATACTACGGCATGAGAGAATAGTGCGGAATATATTAAAAGCAAAGATAGGAAAAAAGAGAAGTAAAGGTTGACTATTGCAGACAGATAGTGAAAGATGTAGGCTGTAGGACTTTCAGGGAAATGTGTAGGCTAGCTCAAAATAGAAATCAATAGAGGTATGCATCCAACCAGTCCCAAGATGGATAAACTAATAACGAAAAATAACTGTACTTAAACATGATGATTATTATAAGCAACTACAGGTATTGGTTGTGCAATACTCTCGAATAATGTTAATTGTGTGAAAGGATTTACTGGAAAACTATTAATTCAGCAATGTCTAAGTGTTGGGGGATAATGGCAGCCACAGGCTGCTTAACCCCCTTCACATACCACTGAATCTCGGTGAAATAGGACATATAATTAGAAAACAATAGAAGGAGAACCGAGTTGTATACAGGTTGTGTGGGAATTTCAGGGAACTGTGTAGGCTAGCTCAGAGTATATATGAGTGGAGGTACGTGTCCAACCAGTTTTGACGAAAGAATGAGCGCAAATAAATCCGATGACTATTATAAACAACTACAGGTGTTGGTTGTGAAATATTTGCAACTAATGTTGACTGTGCGAAAAGATATATTGGAAAAATATTAAATCAGCAAATGTTCAAGTGCTGGGGAACTTGGCTGCCACAGGCTGCTAACCCTCCCCTTCACAACCACTGAATGTCGGAGAAATAAAATATATAATTGTAAAACAATAGAAGGGGACCGAACTGCATCTAGTAAGATAGAACAGCGCTTATGATTAAAGACAACAAACATATATACAAGAAGAAAATTGTTGAACGCATATGTGTGGAGTACAGCACAGTATGCCAATAAAATACCGGCAGTAGGAAAAGCAGACAGAAAAACGGTAGCAGCCTATTGGAATATTGTGCTTCAGGTGATAGCATGGACAGACAAAGTTAATAACAACTAGGTTATAGAAATAGTAGGGGAATAATGATATCTGTGGAAAAAAATAAGAGAAATAGAAAGGCAGAATACGTTCTAAAGCATTTTGGGGAATAGTATGGGATATATTACAAGCAGAGATAGGAAAAAGGAGGTAGATGTAGACCTAGATCAGATAGTGATAGATGCAGATGCATATTTATTCACCTTTGCAGATCGAAGTTTTACAACTCGAAATCGCTTTAAATGTAAAATCAATACCGCAGGAGGATTACAGACTAGAAGTTGTTTAGTGGCGTTGGTATAAACAGTTCCAGGAAGAAGACCTAAAGATGATGATTAGTTATTTAAGTTAATGTTTTATCTTTAGACGATATGTTCATGAGCCCTTCGTAATTTCGATTTCTCTGTAACTCGTCGACCGATCCTAGAGTTGAATATCTTAATCGAAAGCTAAGGAATCGTACAAGTTTTACAGTAACCCGAACACCAAATATAATAGTGATTTTTTTAAAATAACACTAATTTCAGTGAAAGAAATAAATGAAAATCATTAAGGTGTGAATCATTTGGGTCTCCTATTTTAATGTGGGCACATCATCATTTTGTTTTCGACCTTACTAAAGGTCGAATTGACGCAGTTCTAACTTCTTTTCAATTCTGTGCTAATCTAAAAAGTTCTACATACCCTTCACAACCTAAATTTCTAATACTTTTACTTGGTCTAGGTCTTCCTATACTCTTCTATCATTTTCCTATCTCCCTAGCTCTACATAGATATTAGCTACCTGATGGATGTTAAAGAACTCCAACATGTTTCCATGATTCCCATTTATAAGAAAATGAAATATTACCTGATTATCCCGGTAAGGCTTAAGCAACGAATCGCTACCAACATGCCAGACCGCTAACTAATTGTGAGTTATGTCATGGTGACATTTAATTAACAGATTTTTATTTATTTATTTTGTTTTGTTTTGTTTTCGAACTTACTTAAAGTCGGTTTGACGCAGCTCTAAATTCTATTCTATTCTGAGCAAGTCTAAAACATACCTTTCACAACCTAAACTCTAATAATTTGACTAATATAGCTTTGTCTAGGTCTTCCTACTCTATATTTATATTGGTATTCTATAATCTATGACCTTACTAAATAGTCCCTTATGTCTTAACTGGTGCCCTATCTTTCTATCTTTTCTGACTTTTAATTGTTTCCACATACAGGGTTCCTCACCTATCCTTCTATAAACTTCCTCATTTGTTATTCTATTTGTCCAACTAATCTTTAACATTCTCCTATAACACCAACTTTCAAAAGCTTCTTTCTGTCTTTTTGTTATCTACCTCTTTAATTGTCTAAGTCTCGCTACCGTATAATAGAACGCTCCATACGTACGACTTTAAGGAACCTTTTCTATTATCTATACTAATACTATTAGCTATTAGTAAGTCTTCCTTTTTTAAAAACATTTTTTTAGCTTGAGCTATTCTAACTACTATATATCCCTTCTGCTACGTCCGTCCTTTATAATTATACTACCTAAATAAAAAAATTCATCTACTCCCTCTAACTCGGTATTACCTATTTTTAATTTTGGTTTAGAGCTAGGCTGTAACTCACTTGCCATTATCTTTTTCTTTCCTTAGTTAATTCTCATACAATAGTTAGTCTGTAGTATCTCATATAAAATATTTAAAAACTTTCCTAATTCTTTTCTATTTTCTGCTATAATGGCTATATCATCTGCAAAACGTAACATGTCTATTTTCTGTCTCTGTACACTAATACCTATCTCTTTTCTTTCTCTAGCTAAGTTTAAAGATTCCTCAATATAAACATTAAAAATCAAGGGAGATAGTATACAGCCCTGTCTAACACCATTTATAATCTTAACTTCCTTTTCTATTTCATCAAATTTAATTACTACGCTTTGGTTTTTATATAGACTGTAAATAATTTTTCTATCCCTATGAGAGATTCCTATTTTTTGCAAAACCCTGAACACAACAATCCAATTAACCCTATCAAATGCTTTTTCTAAATCTACAAACGCGAAATGAGTCTTTTAGTTTTTGTAACCTTTTTTCGATAATTACCCTAATCATTAGTATCGGTTCTCTAGTCCCTCTGTCTTTACAAAAGCCATGTTGGTCTTCGCCTAAATAATTTTCAGTCGAAGCTTCTACTCTATTTTTAATTATTATTGTTAGTATTTTGGAAGTGTGAGAAGTTAAACTAACCGTTCTAAAATTCTCACACCTATCAGCTCCTGACTTTTTTGGGATTTGGATAATAATATTTTTTTCGAAATCTATTGGGACCTCGCTTGTGTCATATATTACTTTTACTAGTTCATATAATCTGTCTAAAGTTTTCTGACTTGCATATTTTATTAATTCTGCGGGTATATCGTCTATCCCCGGCACTTTATTTAGTTTAAGATCCCTAACAGCTCTATCAAATTTCTTTCTTAATATTGAGAACCCTATTTCTACATCCTCTTCTTAGTCGTTCCCTAGCTCATCCATATCGTCCCCCTTATATAAATCTTCTAAATATCTTTTCCATCTGCTACCTCAACTTTATTTATTAGAAGCTCATTATTCTCATCCTTAGTACCATTATATTTTTTTCTATTTTCCCCGAAAAACTTTTTAACTGTCCTGTAAGCTCTGTCTGTCTTAACTACTCTCAAATCATCTTGTAGTACAATTCTCCTCCATCCATTTATTTCTAGCTTTTCTACACTCATGTGCTGTCTTATTTCTAACTCTACTATATTTTTGTTTACTTTCACTATCCAATTCTCTGAAAGGTTTAAGCTTTCTTCTAATCTCTATTAAATCTAATATCTCCTTTGTTACCCAAGGTTTTCTCGCTTCTACTATTTTCTTACCTACAGTCTGTGTTGCTGTATCATGTACAGCCCTTACTATTTATCTCCATTTATTTTCTACGTTGCTTCCTATAGCTATATCTTTGATCTTATTATCTAATACTTGTTTATATTCCTCTTTTACCTCACTATTATTAAGCTTACCTAGATCCCATCCCTCTCTTTTAGCCTTTCTCAATTTTTTTAATTTTAGATTACACTTCATTTTAACTAAGTTATTATCGCTATCAATGTCAGCCCCTGGATAACTACAACAGCCTTTAAGTTGGTTTCTAAATCTTTGTTTAACCAAAATATAATCTATTTGGTATTTAACGCTATGACCTGGTGCTTTCCAGGTATATCTTCTTCTAACATGTTGTTCGAATAGGGTGTTTATAGTTACTAATCTATGTTCCTGGCAAAACTCAAGTAACCCTTCTCCTCTATCATTTCGTCTGCCATACCCAAATTCTCCTACCACTTTTTCCCTCACTGACGCATTAAAATCTCCCATAACTATAAAATTCACATCTCTTTTTACTTTTCTCACTATACTATTTATAACCTCATATAGCTTTTCTACTTCCTCATTCTCGTACTGAGTTGTTGGCATGTAAACCTGTACTAAAACAGTGTCTGTGTGTTTCGTACTCAATCTAACCATAATTATTCTATCATTAAATTATAAGTACTCTTTAACTTTACGTCCTAATCTTTTTCACAACAATATTTCTACCCTGCCTGTCCATTAGTTGAAGAAGTTGTGATTATTCTATTATTATCTTTCCAAAAGTCATTACTATCTGGCTATATCACCTCACTAATACCTAAAATGTCCAGTTTTCCTTCTCTCATTTCGATTAATAAATTCGTTAACTTATCTACTCTAAGTAATGACCTTACATTCCAAGTCCCTATTACTAAATCGAACCGTTGTTTTAAATTTGTGCAAAAACGAGCCCCCTCTAGGAGATCCGAATGAGGGGATATTTTACCTCCGGACAAGAATTTTACTTGTGAGCTCTTCAGCATACATAGTTCGTGTTTTAGGCCACGCATACCTGGGAAATTTTGTGGTAGGTTCCCATATCTTTCCACAACGTAGATTTTAAAGATTTTGGCAAGAAGCCGTATCTGTCATGGTCAACCCCCAACAACCTTGTAAATTATTGAGTATCGTCCGAGACCAACCGATTCTCCTCCAATATCTTTTAGCCAGCAAGGCTGCTGGTCCTTGCTGCGGCTTTTAATCGCCCTTTAAGATAAGCAGGCTTACTGTAGTAGTATTCTTTGTCCCCTATTATAGGCACACCATTTTCGGTACTATTTGTAAATTAACTATTTACTCAATCCACACTGTGTGCACAGGTGATTTCAATTTAAGTGTTGATAATGATTTAGTATGATGTACTGAGCGTTTAATAAATAAAAAAGTTTGATTTTGATTATTAGTATATGCGCGCACGCGCACTCGCCCGCGCGCACACACACACACACACACAACACTTAATTTTTAAAGTACACATTACACGACAACAATATTGTTCTCTTGTGCGTCGAAATATCCTTTCACCCTTGATTACAGTGCATATTTTGACAATAGACGGCGCTTAATTCAGATAACTTTATTAAACATTTAAAAAATTAATTCTTTTTAAACTAGAATTGCTTTAAGTCTACTTGTACTTTACATATTCTAATTAAATATTCCTTCAAATTATTACGTACTGTAATTAATTAGCAAGAAATTTTAAATGCTAATTTTATGTATTATATACTTTCAGGGAGAAGATATACCTACAGCGTTGTATGAAGGAGACTGGCTATCTGCAAATGTTTCATTTAGGAAAAGCATGCTAATAACGATGACTCGTATGAAAAAACCTATTTATTTAACCATGGGAAAATTCTCACCATTAACACTCGCAACGTTTGTTACGGTAAATTTTGTAGGTAATTCTTTTTGAAGAATTTTAGATAATTTTTTGAAGAGAAACATACATTTAAAAATAGTCAGACTCCGAGAAGTCAACATTAAAGAATGTCTATGTAATTGTACGTCACAGTAGCGCCATCTATAATCTACTTAGTCAAACAAAACCATACTCAACAGATTATTTACAAAAAAACCCAGAAAAGACCGACTTCCTCTGCCAGTGTTCTTTTACCGATACAAAATCAAGGCTAAGAACAACCACGGCTAACAATTTGCTTCCTTGTTGAGTTAAATAGGTTACAACAAACGTTTGTACCGTTTTACAGAATTAAATATTCCGGCAAGTTGAAATCACTTTGTTATATCGAATAAACAGGGAAGAATCCAAACTTTTTATGTTTCGTGGAAAGAGCCCTCCAGAACGTAAAGGAGGCTATAAGAGCAAAAGATGATAACATAAGAACAAGACAGGCGGCGACTGGGATACTTTGTACCTGAAAGGACTAGATGGGGCCACAGTAAAGCAGGAGATAGTTTCTGCACTGCAGAAACGATTCCATGGCCTTGAAGAGACCGAGTTTAAGCTAGGCCAGCTTAGGTCATATGCCAGGGATACGCTGGCGGTTACCCTGGTCATCGACAGGGAGCATGCCAGCACTATACGAAATGAGGGTCTAAGAGTTGGTCTGGTACCATGCCGAGAAAAGAGAGTGGAGGTGACTAGGTGCTACCGCCGCTGGGAGTAGGGTCATATGACAAGAGCTTGTAAAGGAATAGACCGCTCTGAGGCGTGCCTTAGATGCGAAAGGGCAGGCCACAGAACCACCACCTGTAAGAAAGAAGAGTTTTGTGTTCTTTGTAACCGACCAGGACACCAAACAGGCAAAGTGAGACATACCAAAAAGCTTTGGCAGCGGCAAGAAGGGCAGAAACGCCCATGGCAAGATAAGGAGATCGCAACCGGATGCTACATGATATCTGTGATATGTAGGCTGTGAATAAATTTATTTTAGTGCTTAATTGTTATTGTCCTTGTGTGAGTTTATTTACATTACATGTTTAACATTAAGTACACGAACTGTGATATAGCTATGTATAAACAGAAAAAACCTGAAAAATAACTCCGGCATGAGGGTTTTGCAGATAAACCTGAACAAAGCGGAGCTTGCTCATAGCCTCCTAGAAGCTACGATAAAAGAAAGTGGTTGATAGTGAGCCAAACCCAAAAATGAGCAGTTTATGGAAGAGAGATAGTAGCGAATTGGCAGCTCTGTCCATCAGAAATAAGAGGATTGAAATCATAAGACATGGAAAAGGCCAAGGCTTCGTATGGATTCGAATACAAGATCCTAGGTTAACCATCTTCAGCTGCTATTTCTGCCCAAATCGGTTACTAGAAGATTTTAAAACATTCCTTTCAAAATTGGAAGACGTAATTAGAACGAATAATGACCCAATATTAGTGGCGGTGGACTTCAACGCAAAAGCCACTGCGTAGGGGTCCCCCAGCACAGATAATGGAAGTGAAATAATTATGGAATGGATGGCGATGCTTGACTTCTAATTATAAACAGAGGAATGACCCCAACGTTCTCCAGGTTGGGCGCGGAGTCTATCATTGACCTTACGCTAGCTTCTCCTAGTGCGACAACCTTAATAAACGGGTGGGAGGTTGCCGACACTAAAACCCTCAGTAACCATCGATACATTTTGTACCTGATAGAAGTAGAAGAAGAAAAGCGACCAGTAGCTCAGGGAAGGGTGCTCTCCAAACTAAATCTGGATATACTATCTTTATGGTGATGCCGCTAGATTTAGATTTGACGTTTAGCAAAAAGGTTTTCACTACAGAAGATGTTTAGTTTCTGTGGGTTATAAATTACTATGAATTTTAGATTTTGAATTGGGGAAATGCGTCAAGGTGGATTGAATTTTTAAAACTGTTTTAAAAATTGGATATAAGGGGACAGGAGTATACACGATGGGTAGGGGTTTCTAGTTCGGATTTGTTGTTACATGGGCAAATGGGGGTTGGAGTGAGATAAAGTTTGTGTAGCTTCTCTCGAAAGTTGTCATGTGCGGTTAGGAAAAAGATAGTGAGTCTGCTGAAAAGTGGGATGTCTCTTATGTCTGGAAATATATCGTGCGTACATCTGCCGATGGAGGAGCAGGTTCAAAGTTTTTGTCAGGAATGAATAAGGGAATTATAAATGCGAAATTTAATTTCGGTTCTGGAGAGGTTTTGGTAGTCTTCATAGCGTAGAATTTGGTTGTGCAGGATAATGGGTTGGTTGGATTTGTGGTTGTGGATTTGAGTTGTCGAATGGAGAAGGATTTCAAAAAGAGGGGGTTGGGGGGTTTGGAGTAGAGTATATATCAAAGCGATTGATGTGGTTTCGAATGCTCTTGAGGTGTAGAGCAGGAATGATCGTATAATTGTTGTTTTGAGTATGTCTAGAAGAGAAGGGGATGAGAGAGAAACACGAATTATTAGGATCACAATTTGATTTAAGATAAGTCTACGCGTAGATCTGGTAAATTGAAAAATGTTACGGCGAATATGGTGAAGTTGTTAAAGATGGTTTTTGTTTGGGCACTGAGTGTGGATAACTGGTTTGTGTTTTTAGGCTGATGTTAATGTGTTTGGCCTAGGTAGGAAACTGAGCTGGAGAAGGTGATGGAACAGTCAAGGATACAGATTTTTAAACTACGTCATAGGTCTAGATGGCCATATAATAAGACGAGTTTAGTCTTGAATGAAAGTAGAGGAATACAGGCATCCTGGAGAGTGCCTCCACCTCAGCGCCTGCTTAGCGCTTCCTGAACGCCACCGTCACCTAAACATTTGCAACCGACCTTACTCATCTAACCTATGGTAGGCTGCCCATAATACTGTAACATCTCAGCGCCTTACGCTACCACCACCTGAATGTTTGCAACACACCTTATTCCTTTTCCAAACACGCCATAGGTCATTTACGCCATGGACCAATTATTCCACGGCCTATTTACACTACGGTCCATTTACGACATACGAGCATAACGTTAGAGGTTCCACGACATATCTTTGAGTTGGGTCAGGCGACTCCTCTCCCGGTTAGGTTAGATTAGTCCCGATATTGTTCGAAATAGAATTCTTCGGTTAGGTCGGAGCCAGACGCGCAAGTTATAAGGATTCAGGAGGCACTCAGAATGTGCTGAACCGGAGACGCTGTCCTAAGATGCCAGTATTACGCTACTGATGGGAAAAGGGTTATTCATTTAAATATGACTATGGTTCTTCTTTAGAAGGGCAGCGGCTGCTTCTAGAGATACATAGGAATCGCAATTGATGAGGAATGTAACATCGTCGACGTATGCGAAGGTCTAAGTATGAGGAATATTTCATTTCAAGAGAGGATTAATAGACAGGTCCCAGAGGGCAATAATATATGGAAGCCTTAAAGACAATATTGCGATAAAGGTTTCGTTATATAATGAAAGTTGGGGGAGAAAGTGACTGTTCTAGAGAAGAGAGAAAATTTTATAACCAAGAATAGGTTGGAAGGAAAGTTGGATATTTTTGTTGGTTAAGAACGTTGTACTACCATAGTAGGCTAAAGATGTAGTGAAAATCTAGGAAAAGATTTGCATGCGAAAGTTTTTGCTATTGCAATTGACGCACTAATGGTGTTTTCGGCGCTGTCGGCAGAACGAAAACCATGTTGATTGCGGGATAGAAGAAAGTTTTGTTCAATGTGGACAATTAGTTTTCAGAGTATAACATGTTCTAAGATTTTACCTGAGTGGTTAGTAGGGTTATTGGCCTATAGGCTTTTGGGTTTTCGGAAAGCTTTTTAGATTTTAGGACGAGAGTAATAAATTTTGGTTAAATGTGTCAGGAAGAATTCCTAAAGATAAGCATTTCCGAAAAGGAGGTGTGAACGGCGGATTTCTATACGATGCTGTTAGTAATTTGGTCCGGACCTGGATATTTTCGAGGGTTACAGGTAGCAATAGTTTTTTTTATTGACGCAGCTCATCATCAAAGGTAACACAAAATTCCCATAATTTTCTGCAAGGTTTAAGAATGCACTCGAGTATTTCAAACGAATTAGCCTGTCTCTGGAGAAAGGGCTTGGATTAACTGAATTTTGCAGCAATAGGGTTTTTAATCTGTCCGTAGATTTCGCTCTTTGGTTCGACGGAAGATTTGCAATTGATCAGAACTTCTTTTGGTCGATTTTGGGGTATATTCGAAACACTCCCGAACTTAGCCAATGTTTACAGTTGACCGACAGCTACGAGGTCTTCCAGTGTGCCTGGCATCCCCCAGCAGTTTCCTTTCTTCAAAACTGCGAACCGTTTTAGTTACTGTGCGCATAGCAGGTGCCTCGCAAACACTACAAAATTTTTTATATCACGTTGCGTTAGCAAGATTACATTTAAAAAACAATGTGCTATTTTGGTTGGTTGAGCAATTGTGTACCTCTCCATACTTGAATTCTCTAATTTTTATCTGTTGAATAAAAAGAGGATGGACAATTAAAATTTTTAAAGAAATGATAGACTAATGATTTTTCAAAAATAGTACCTTATTTTGTTGTTAAAATGTAAAATAGACTTTAATTCAAATTAGTTACTGTAGCTAAGAGGAAGAAATTCTTTAAAACTGGTTGTATATATAGGAAAAAACTTATAAATATGTCCATGGGTGTTAGGTGAGACATGATCATTAATATTGCCTTGCTCAAATTTATCAATATTCTCTTTTATAATACAACAAAAATTTTATTATATTGTCTAGAAATGTTTTTTTTATTTAAAATATCATTTTGAGAAATTATATGTTTATTTCAATAATCACTTTATATTTCTTTTAAATCTTTCTTATGTGTGTATCAAGTATTACGTTTTTATCTGCTTAAGCTGTACCAAGTATATGAACCCATATTACATTCACGCGTTAGAATAATTATAATTAATTCTTTTGCAGGCGACAACTTCCTACGTTAATTAATTCAATTTAAAATTTTAATACTGATTTAATTTGTTGTAGATTGGAAAAGGATCGTATTCAATATTTGCTGTCCTTAAAAATCAGAATGGATAATTATAAGAAAGTTTTTTAACTAATTGAGCTATAATTGATTAATTTTAATGTTAAAATAGATGTTTAAAGAGTGTCTTTGTACTTGTTTGTATGTTCATTCCTGTCTAGCCCCAGTATACAAAGGATAATCTGCTTGATGTTACTAAAAATCTGTAAAGAAAAAATTCAGCGTCAGGAGAAGAAATGAGAAACAAAAATTGGAAATCCTTTATTGAGCTAACTGACCTTTTTGCTATCGGCTAGCTGGTTGGTTTGATGAAACTGTAGGAGTATGCAACCAACCATAATGTTAATGCGTCGGTTAACTTTGATAACCAAAAGATGGTGAGATAAGTGGACATGTATACGAAAACAATAAGAATAGCAGAAACTTTCAAGTACTTACAAGTTATTAGATTTAGCGGTGTTCGAAAAACTAGTGGTAAAAAACGTCCACTTTTTAACAGAAGTTCGTATCTGTCTAACAAAAATACCATAGCGACGGACAGCACACTTTTAACTAGGTTTTCGCGGTACATCAATAACACAGAGTAGCTTGAAGGCTGAATCGCGACAAATCTAATGACATTTAATGTCCACAGGGCGGATGCGAGTTTACCTGCAAGATTCATGTTATGTTATAACTAACGGTAAAATAATTATAAATACAAGCGGAACACGCCGCCCACCTAAATGCAAGGCATTTTTGAAAGAAAAACAATTACCAAGGGTGTCACGGAAATGTAGAAAATGCGAACAAAAAAATTAAATTAATGCGGAGAAAAACAAAATTACAAACAAGGTAAAGGACAGGCTTAGCGACCGGGCGCTTCAGCTCGCCTGGAGCGGTCATGATGGTGACAACGCAAACGACACCATCAGTTTCCAGATGTGCCGCCACGATTCGTCCAACGGACCAACAAAGAGGTAGAACGTTTTCGGCTTTAATTAGCACTATGGTATCTAAAAGATCTGGAAGAGACGTTTTGTGCCACTTGGACCGTTGCCTGAGCGTATACAAATACTTCTTAAACCAACGGGACCAAAAATCTTGATGAATTCGTTGGAGCAATTGCCAACGAGAAAGGCGATTGAGCGGAAGGACGGAAATAGCAGGTTCCGGAATAGCGGTTAAAGGGGCCAAAGTTAGAAAGTGACCTGGTGTAAAGCAAGTTAAGTCATTGGGGTCACTGCTCATGGGTGTAAGAGGACGCGAGTTTAAGATAGACTCAATTTGAACAAAGACAGTAGCAAGTTCTTTGTAGGTCAATACTTGTTCACCTACGGTACGAAATAGCAAGGCTTTAACGGACTTCACACTCGCCTCCCACAAACCACCAAAATGAGGCGCAGTGGGCGGTATAAAATGCCAATAAATATGTTCTTTAGAGATAGCGGACTTTGCGAGGGAAATTATCTGTTGCTGAGCATTACCAAAATTCGTGGCGTAGTTACTGTAGAGATGATCACAACGGCCACGCCTAGCAATAAATCGGCGTAAAGCTGAAAATTACCGCGGACGCCTTCACGTAGATTAAGGTTTTGTGAGTTCCGTCTCTAGCGTTTGGTCAAATTCTTGTAGCGAAGTGAGTTGGACCTACATTTTTAGGGAACAGATATTTGTGGGGTTAGATATGAGACAGGATAAAGATTTTACGGGTACACTTTCTTCCGCCGTACACGTCGTGGTACCCACGAATGTGCGTCAGAAAATCCTTAACCTCCCTTGGAGGGGAGAAACATTTTGTGGGAGCGGATTTATTGAAATAAAGAACTTTACTACCGACTTCCCTCGAGTGTAAGCGTATTTAGTAGTGCTTCGACTTATCGACAAGCGATTTCCCCTTCAGTATCTATTCCATCGTTCAACTCATATCGTTATCGGCACTTCGTCAAAAGGGCTACAGCCAGGCAACCACCGGGACAACAGGATGCCACCACGACATCCCTGCAGAGACGTTGAAGCCGCTCCTTGAAGGGCAAGATACCGCGAGTAAGTGTTAGTTATAATCATTTAACGACGCATTTTGGTAGCCCTGTGGAATTTAACCCCGTGTAAATTTGAGGTTTTATGTTTTTGTTTTCATTAAATCTCTGGCCATCGGCAGCCGAAAATCTAGAAGCACACCTGGTCTAAAACTAATGTATGCATTCCTCGTTGATCAACAGCCGGAAATAGGGCAGCATGCGTGTCCCAATTATCGACAACTGAAATCAGCAAACCTTGATTAAACTATTGCCTACATACCTTACGAGTAACTTACTTACTACCCTGTTCCTAATACTATACCAACCTACTTAAGCTTTCCATCGTATTTCTGACCATCGGCAATCAGATATCAGCAAACGCGTTGTTCAGTCTAGCCCATTGCGCATAGCACTGACGTCGGCAACTGTAAATCAAAGTTGTGTGGGCATACCCTGCTTATGCTACCTGCCTGAGAGTACTGTTTTACATAAGCCTTATACTATGCGTATTCTACTTTGCGTCTTACACAGCTTTTGGCAGCCAGAAACCTTGAGGTTTAGTGATCGACCTAACTTACTGCGCATAGCCTTCAATTTTTGCAACCGTAAATGTATAAGTCCAATGGTTAAACTAAGCTACTACACAAGCCGCCGATTATCAGTAGCCACAAATAGGGAATTCTGTGCGCAGACTTGAGTATTTTATACTAGACCTTTGACTTATTCTTGGTCTTATATTAGGTAACAATTTTATGTGCATACATATCTTCTCGTGTTGGTTTTCTAGGAGGATGTTGAGCATGTCTATTCCTTTCTCTAGTAGAGTGTTAAGTGTTGTGTATTGTTCCTATTACGTATGATGTCTGTTAAACTACTTTGTGTTATGTGTGCGTGTCATGGTAATAGATGATTATGTGTCTAGGCGTGGCATTCTCTCCACGCCCACACTTTTCCTTTTGAAACTAATTTTGTCGATGTCGGGTGGAGGTTATATTCCGCCAGAAAGTGAATGTCTGCTACACCCGTAGTTTCTCTTATATACTGGAAGGAGTTGTGTTATGTGCTAATTTGACGCCAGTAACTTCTAATTTACTTAACCCTAAAACCTAATAGCAATAATTATACCACTTAGCTCTAGTAATGAAGAGTGAGTTTAATGTTAACAAAAGAATTTTTACAAGGTGTACGATCTTAACACGTACAACATACCTGGAATAAGGTCCCTAAACTTTTAGTTTAATAATGAATGTTGAGCGCCAACTCACCTAACACTTTCGTTGTTGGACTTTAAATAGATGGCGAGTAATCAATAAGGCGCCTAAAGGATTATTGTTTCTGACTCTATAGACTGGCAGAACCTTGTACACTTAAACTTCTGCTTCTACAACCTAAAAATAAATATGGAAAGAAAACGGCAAGATTTTCACTTAATCTATATTTACAACCATAAAAATCATGACTTTTAATAATTGCCATCAACATAAATTACTTAAATTCTTACCCTAATTTTGGAATTGCGTAAATAAAAAAGAAGATCTTAAATTTATTTGATTATCCCACGAATTGACTGCCAATAAATTTCTATAAACACAATTGGAGTACATGGTTTCAATACATTCCGCTGTATATTCAGCGTGCACCACGTAAAAGTCTAAATATTACTGGATTGGGTGAGAATAATGTAGTATATATCGACAAAATATAAACAGATAAGAAGGAAAAGTTTTTCACTTACTATGTGCCGGTTAACAGCTAGGGTTTGGCCACTCTTCTTTGCAGCAAGACAACTAAGGGTGTAAAGCAGTCATCTTTAAATCCAACAACTGTTGTGAAAGCTTCTGCTGATTCAGGTAACTTTCATTTAATTACGGTAGTTATTTGTTTCCGCGTTTTCAACAACGTTTTGGGAGCTTCTATTAGCAAATTTAACAAAAATACTGCGTCGATTATTTAATATTTGCCATCACTCGATTTTGTTGATGGTCGGTTTCTAACCACTCAAAAAGCACAATTGGTTAATTGTGTTTGGAATACTTCTTACTATATCTTTATTCAATGGCACATATAGGTTAAAACATCAAGATAGTTCAAACTAGCGGTTAATGGCAAAGGCTGTGTTAGTGCATGAGAAAAATTATATACTGAAATGTTCACACTGTCACTATTCGATATTAGTATCTGCGCTGTAGTTATGAGTCTAGGTATTTAAGTTTTATGACGAATTTAAATATTTATAATGTTTTCGTTAATGTGCAATAACTGAAAATATTTTCAGTTCTACGTTTGTATGTCGACTTCAATATATCTATCGTTAGTCCAGATTTTTAATTCCTGGTTGAAGAAAAGTGTGCTACGTACTTTCCTTTTTTATTCGGTATTATATTTTAATAATATGATGCGTTAGTCTCATTTTAAGATGCGAATTATCTGAGCAATAAAATTGTTTGTGTAGCTATTTACTACGGTTCCTAAACAAAAAATGTTTCTTTATATACCCATGTATGCATAATTATTGCGTAAATGTTACAGTTTCGACTCTTCTCCCCGTTATACAATTTTCCCCTCTGTTCTGCCATATTTTCATTATCAGTTTTTATATTCCTCCTAGGTCTAGTCATCGTCTTTAAGTCTTCGGTCTTTGAATTGGTTAGACGCGCATCCCCATTGTTTCCTATTGAGCCACTTTTTAAAACAATTTTAGTACGTTGAGTACTATGGAGGTAATGTGATGGTGTCTTCTTAGAATGTCATACCGATCCCTATAGGCTCTGCCACACTAAGTACTAAAAAAGCTGCTGCCCTCTTTTGGGGATCTGTTTTAGTCTGATCTTCACAGAAAACCCCACTAATTTGGCTAAACCTACAGGTAGATTCTTTAGCTCCCTGAAACACACAAACCATTTTTTCCGTTCTAATATTCTAGAACTTTGTCAAGATGCAGGTCCGTTCAGAACGGTTACTTCTAGTATTATGATTATTATTTACTTTTTTTCTATGCCAGTAAAGCCGTAGTTTGTTTTTTAATTTCTAGGTTTATTTGAACGACACCTGGTATAATCGCCAACGCGTCTAGGGGTGTAGTCCTGTACGCACAAGTATCATACGTTGCGTCTTGTTGGCATTGCTTTTGGTCGTGTTACGTGCAGTTTCTGCATCGGAATATTTATTACATATTTTGACTGACTTTTCAATTTAAACAGTTGTTTGTCCATCATCCTGTATGATACTATTAGAATATTCAGTTATAATTTAAAACACTCAGATTATTCTATTTTCTGTTTATCAAGGTTGTTTTCAATCACGAATCCTAAATATCTGCTTCGCTACATCTCTTTACCTTACTTTATAGAAATAACTAATCAATTTCTGGTATGTTACTATAATTTCAATGCGGGAAGTTAGGCAACTCATCCTACGAGTCTTTATATTTATACAAAGTTGGTTGAATATATTTCCTTATCGCGTAATGCAGACACGTTGAGGTATACTCGTTGTAGTTGAGAGCGCTACGGCTAATTTTGCAGATTGGACGTTAACCGAGTTTTCCATTATCAATAGTAGCATCGCTTGTTAAAAGTAACTCATACGTGTTGAGGAATGAGTTTACTGAAGGACTTTCCAAGTCAAGTGCAATGCAGTTAGTTATCTTATAAAAAGATGAATGTTTTGAAGAAAATACTATTTATGTGATTCGATTATCTACAAATAGATGTTTTTGAGTAAAGTTACAATTTGATTATTGGAGTATCATTGTAACTGCTTTCCGTGTTTGAATGCAAAATAGAATTGCTTTCCGTTATAAAAATACGTGTTGTTTCGAAGTCTGATTTTTATTAACTTTGTTTCCGGGAACGCGTTTATTCCATAAAACTATTAAGTTCATTATTGTTTGCATTCAACTTCATGAAGGAACAGCTGTGCTTGTACACATCGGCGAGCATGGGAGTAGTACGAAGTCAAAGCTATTAAGATTGTGAATTCTTTTGTTGGAATAGTTGACTATAAATGAGTATTACTCAACGTGCATTTCAATATTTTAGTGAAACGTATTGGAACAATAAAAATTATTGAAGAATTTGAGAAAAGACGCTTCAAACTTGTATAATTTTTACAAGCAAATATTTTGGTATATTCTAATACCTGTTTAAATATAGTTAACGCGATGGTGAGTGAACGTAAATATCGCTATATACAAATTATCCGATAATATAATCAGCACAAACTGTTTGATTTTGTTGATAGCTTAAAGACGCAAAAATTGGTTTTTCTGCAGCTACAATTTTAAACCTGTCCTTGTACACACCGTCGATCATGTTTTCGCAACATAAGGTAGAATATGGGTGATCATATGGTGGAAGCGGTGTTGTTTGTTTTGAGGAATCCCTTTGAAGATGGTTTCATTGTCGTAGAATTTTACCAGAGACAAAGGAAGGCCGTCTGGAGGTACACCTTTTGAAGACATCATCCCATCAGTGTATGTATATTTTTAGTTTCTGTGTATTCATATTTTGGTTTTCTGTAAATCAGCCCATCTAGTTGACTTTATCTATTTAGGTTACATTAGAATATTTATTTTTTTGGGATAAAAATTAATTTAGGACCATGCAATCAAATTAGGTTAAAATATGTTGTTTACATCTGGTTTTATTGTGTGGGAAATTATGCATAATCGGGTTCTAGTTACAAGAAATAGGTTAGATACATAGAATAAGTAGAAACCATCTGGTAAATTTTAATTGCTTTGATTTAAGGTTATGAATATGCTATTGATAGCAATTTTATTGGTTGGGTATATACTATAAAATAAGATTAGCATTGACTGCCCATCAAATTTTGTATATAAAAAATTTAGAGTTGCACCATTGTTTAGGTGTGACATTATTACCTAATAATGTCTTTTAAAGCTGCTGGGAAATGCATTTCGGTCAGTAGATGGGTTTTTTTCTTTTCTTTTATTGCTGTTGTCTACTATTCGAATTTTTTTGTGATACTTATCAGGAATTACTTTAAGAAGTGCTCGTGAACACTCAGTAAATATATATACTTTTTATTTTATGACTATTTTTAATATAAGGGAAAGTCAAGTATTTAAAAATTGTAGTAAACAAGTAGCTGAAAACAATCCACTAACCATATTTTGTTGTTTTGTTTAATCTGTTTTATTAAATATTGGCATGGTAAAATTAAGTGAGGTAAGCCAGGAATGTATTAATTATTTTGCGTCAATTTTGTACTGTGTAAATCTCCGAATGTTTTGGATAAATGTTGTTTTCTACGGTTGGTATCTTACGCTTTTCTAAGTTTTGAAATGATTAGCCGTTATCGAGGTGCTGTGTAAAATACTTGAGCTTTGTTGTGTTATGCTTGAAATTTCATTTTGACGCGTATTAATTCCATTTCAAATTTAATTTTTATATATAATTTTATCAAACCTGTTTAAATATGCGCATTTTCGAACATTGACTGATTTCTGTTGCGAAATGGTTATACGATGGTGACCTTTACAGCAATGTAAAATATAGTTAACTTTCAGAATGAAATACGTTTATAGCGGTGTCTTGAAATCGCGAGCTGCGCCGATCGAGTGCTGTTGTAGAAGATCATTATTTTACTTGCCCTTAATACCGTTTTGTCATCGTTACATTCCGTTATCAAAGGTCTGCTTGAAAATGTTAGGCAGGAATTTTTCACAAAAATACACCTTCGTTCGGATGAGAAGTAAAATAAAGGTCCCGTGTGTGTGTTGTCACGCACGTTAAAGATCTCTATCTTGCTTGGAACAGCAAGGGTTTGGCAAAATTCCAAATTTTCCAAGTAAAAAAAAATTCGCTTACTGGCCAATGTAGTACCTTCGGGTGGAGCATTGGAAAATCACATGTTCGGTGTCGGGATCAACAAAGGATAAAAATGTTTGCAACTTGCGTTTGCTTTAAAGTGGGGAGAATGTTGATTATCAATATAGTTACTACGAAATACTATTATGGCGTTAAAGCACGATATTTCGTTATTACACAGGTGATCACGAACACAGCTTGCAAACAATGGAAATTGTCCACCTGATTATATTTTCCCGGTATTCTTAATTGAAGTAGTTAATTTGTAGAAAATGTAGGCCACCTGTGATATATTTAACTATATGATTCTGCCATGTGGGTTGCAGGTATACCTAACAGATTAAACAAACCTTGGTTTCAAACAGATATGCTTCGTGGAAGCTTTCATGTTGTATTGAAGCTATTTGTTTTCTTAATTGCGCTTATGTACAGGTGGTATTTTTCAAATACTTTACAGGTGCTGTCTTCAGAATACTTTGTAAGGAGATTGTTTAGTCGGTGGGAAATATCTTTGAAAGGAAAACACGTTGCCACCTGGTAACCTTTTCCACCTATATATACAGGTTGAGCCTCAGAAGAGATCATATTCTATGCAGCGTCCTTTCACGTAAAGGAGCTTTGAAAAGTCGCGATGCTACATAAAATGCTCTCTTTTAAGAGGCACTGCTTTACTTTGGTCTTATAAACGAAAAAAGTTTAGTCAAGTTCTGTAGCTGTGAAATCGTTTCATAGAAGTGTCCGGTCCGCTTACAGTTGTAAGTACGCACCATCAGATCTGTTACGATGGTACCAGAGACACGCTGGCAATGTATATTGAGCGAATGGTCTCCCGGTAGGCTGCCACTTTTATTTAACACAAACGGATTTAAGGTAGGAATCATGTTTTAACAGGACGTTACGTAAATGTTCGTTTTGGTTTTTGTAAATATTCCATGTTTGTTTACTAAAAGTTTGTAATAAAACTACTTATTGAGGTTTCAAATTTTTCTTTCTGTGTAACCCATCCCACCCTACGACGTTTTTAGTTAGTGCGGTATTAATTCTTTGGATTCCTCTTGTTTTGTTGCCGTATTGGCGCAGGCGGTTTTCTATACTTACTTTCCTTTTTTGACTGCACGGAATACCGCAACACGCTGTTTTCTACCCACTTGCTGGATCTTCTACAGGAGGTATACGGCAGAATATTCAGATAGACACTAACTCTACGCTAATGTTATTTTTTATTCAGACTGCCCTCTAGAATGACAGTTCTAACCTTTTAGTAAGGTTACACTTTAGGTATGTACAGGCTTATTCCACAGACGTCGTAATTTTCAGCGCTAACAAGGTGCTGTGCGTCGATTAGTTGTAATATGTAGATACGAAAAAATGCGTCATTAGACAGTTGTTGAAGTGTTTTATAAATCTAAAGGTACAATCAAAAATATTATAATTTTTTTGCACTTGTTATAAATTCTCATACACTTCATAGTTTATTACGATATTACGATGTTAACTCAACTCATTAATTTTACCATGAACTATGCGTGTAACATTAATAATACATAAGACTCCACATAACCTCTCGATGAAGATGACTTCATTATAAGAACAAATGAAGCTTTTAATGGGTTGGAAAGGTAATTTCACGGCAGGTACCTAACGCATGCAATACAACTATTAAGGACTAGCTTTTTAATCATTAATTGCGAGAGGAATAACAAAAGCTGGCGCTCTATGATTTGATTTTTTTGATTTTGTGAAGTCATTTTTATATAATTTAAGAGAATGACTACTTTAGACTGATTAGCTGTGCTTTTTGTTCTTGTAATTGCAAATTAACTGTACACGATGAGCGTGATTTCTTGAAAATGTGCAGTCACATTCTAACCCAGAGGAGATGAAAGTACGGGAAGCTTTTTGTAACAACCAAAGAGGTAGTTGATGTGGTGGATGAAGTGATATCATCATATTCCTTTTCTACAGTTAGGTAGCCCTTGATGTTTACTTTTCAATTGACATCGTAAATGCGACGCAATTGCACGTGTTCCCCGTAAGATGAGCGGGTCAGTAAGAAAAGAACGAAATCAGTAACGGAATGCCCGTTCAAATTACGCGTAACGAAGGAAGGGAAAGAAAACGAATGCCGCGCTAAACACAGATGGAGGTTAGGGGTCTAAAGAACGAAACGAACCAATTCGCCTTTTTCTTATAACTTTTCTACCTAAATAATTTTTATGAATTTAAATGGCAAAACTATATTAAATTGCGGGTTTAAGGACAAACATCTGCATCCTTTACTCCTCACATACTAACAGTAAGTATTAATCACATCTAATAACAATCAAAATGAAGGGTGTTTTGTAAACAAAAAGCTAAGCCATTATACACCCCTACATAATTTAAAATAACAAAACTAAGTGGCATTTAATCACAATCTGTATTGGCACAGCAAAAAACCAATTAATCATATTTACACAGCGGCATAAACTAAATAATTAATTACTTAATTGATGCAGACTGAATTCGCTCTTAATAGACGCTACTAAACCATACAATAATAAAAAAATATGTATTTACAATAGTACATTTAAATACAAATTCCCAAATTATTGGACAAATCTCAAAGCCTAAAATACTGCTCTTAACATTTCTAGATTGTAGGCAATCTACATACCATTAAACCGTAAAGTATCAGCTGTCGATCATCACAATATGATATTCTTTCACGCAGGCTGTGAAGGACTTGAGTAGCTGCAATAGGTACCCATCTCATCATACCTTGATGCATTGAAAACGACAGTCAGACAATGTGCTGTAACGACAAAGCGAGACTCTGTGTCACGGCCAAGTGATAATGAGTTCAGAGAACTTAAGAAATGAAGCGTAAAATCTGAAGAGTATTGGTTACAAACCAGACGATAACGTAAAAAGAAAAAAGCACGTTTGTTATCATAAGATTTTGTAACTGTCCAATGACTTTATATTAGCTATCGTAGAGGAAACAGCGCAAACTATTGCTAGAAATTTAATGAACTCGACAACCAATGTATTTATAATCACGGAACTTTCATATTGAATAGAAATAAATTTGAGCATATGTCAATCCTTCAAAGATAACACATGCGCTTTACGTAATTACAATTAAACTAGCAACATTCATGAAATTCTTATCAAGCACGTGCCTAGATAAGAAACCAAAAACGTAATATAAACATGTGACTTGTAAATTAAAGAACGAGTAACGTCGTTTCACCAATTGAACTAACTTAAAATAACAGAAGTGAATAAAGGACGAGCACAGTTGGCTGCCTAACTGAGCTAACCTAAATAATATAAGTGTAGCAAACCCGTATATTCAAATGAGTAGAAATTAAAATGGTTTTTAAATTAAGGGGGCAGTAATTTTACAAATACGTAATGGAATGTAACAAAACTCATTATAAAGGCGAGGTTGAAGTTATAAATATTTATGGTACGGGTTGGGACCGAGTCATCTTATAAGCTAAGGTCGACGGTTTGTCCACTTTTGTAAGGAGCTGCATCAGAACAAAAAAAAAATGAAATTTAAAAAATGAAATATAAATATAAAAAATAATAATAATAAAGATAAAAATGATAAAATATTAAGTAGACAAGTTAAAGTGTAAAAAATATGAAAAAATTACTTCTGAACTAGTAGACTCACCATTTAAGCCAAAAGGTGTCTTGTGGCCTTCGACAATATCACATCTTGAAGCTCATGAACGGATTTCAAATTTGCACTAAAATAGGGTTCATCTATAAGAAGTATTATAAAAATTCGAGTACCAAATCAGCCTCTTTCAAAAAATGTAGCCCAGCGTTTTTGCTTTTTTGTTTTGTTTACACTGAAAAATGAAGAAAGCAGAAGATGTGTAATTCATTCTAGAGACTCGGTTGTCAATACGTGAACTGTTGTGTACACATGTGCTGATTGTTAAAGCAACTTTTCACCTGACCAAAGTTAAAATTTGTAACAAAATATTTTTATTTATTAGAATACATCATTCAAATCATCTTTCTTGTAAATATACTGTTAGAGGTTGATTTTTTCGAGGGTGTATCAGCATATTGTAACAATAATTAGGCAGTATATAGAATATTCTGGAAACTAGGCTTTTCGGTTTTTACTAAAGCGGCCTCATATCTGTTTAGCGATAAGAAAGGATGATTATATATATATATATATATATATATATATATATATATATATATATATATATATAGACGCTTTATATCAAAAGAAGCAGTATTAAAAGCTCTGCGTGTAATGTAATTATTCCTAAACAAATGGAAATTACGTGCAAAATTTATCTTAATTAACTCTATTTCAAGTAACCGGTATTGAACAAAACGTACAGATAATATCTACAGAAACTTGTAAAAACCCAATAAAATGCAAATCCTAGAAGTGTTAGTTAGAAGTAGGATGTTTGAACACACCTGCGTATTTTAAAAGGCAATTTCAGTTTAATTTGTTTAGATAAACATGTCGATTCTAAGGATATTGGAAACGGTCAGATGCTTTAGCACGAAATACAAAACAGGGTTTATTTAAAAAGCTCATTCGGCGAAAAGTTTGCAGATAATTAATGTTTACAAAGAATCTTGGAGAAACCGGGGCTTAATATTCACGAGAAGGTGCGATACGGTGTTATTAAACCCAGATAGTCCACATGGACTAAAATATAATCGATAATAAAGAATATCAATTTGCACCAATACGAACAGGTTAGAAAAGGAAAGAGAAAATGCGTCAAGCAAAGACACATATAGTAAAAGGCGTGATTTAAGCAACGTCACGAGGGTCACAATTGGTTGAAAATAGGATGCAAATATCAGAGGTAGAAACAACAATTTCTGTACAAAATTAATTAGTTTTCTCGGACATGTTTGCGTGCCGTGTGAGAATTTCTGAGTTTTAAATGGGGCGAGTGAAAAATTCGTAAAAACCGACGCGCGAGCGACGGACTGGGAACATAGATTGAGAAATTCTTAAGAATTGTCTGTTTTGAGGACAAAAGCGACGTGCCGGCTATTCGCTATATATACCGGTGGTAATATGAATTTCGGCCTCTTAGACTTTTGACTATTCGATGCGTTAAAAGCTCTTACATCCGCGACTTGATTCAAGATGTTAAACAGTGCATTTTAGTTTGATAAAATAATTTAAAATTTTGCTCGTATATTTTAGTGATTCAAAATAGTTTGTTATTTACGTGCTAACATGAATGTACTTCAGTGCACTTAGATACAAGGTAATAAAATTTAGTATCACTGTACCAATTAGCAAAATTTACAACGACAAATGTATACACAAAAGTAGGCAGTTTTGGCGTATATTGGTGAAAGACGCATGAATTTCTCTTGCTATTTTTCGGGGTGTTAATAATTAAATGGTTCAAATACGTGTCTGGATCCACGAAACAAGGGTCAGATATACACAGATGAGTTCCGGAAAAGCCCAGAAACAACTTTAAATAAATGGTGATGGAGAAAATTTTAAAAGCGTTGAGAATTAGAAGCCGTAAATATAATCCTGTTGGAATGGTGTGATTAACTAAAGGGACGATGTACATTGAAGCTACGAGGACAGTAACCTTCAGGTAAATTATACTATTTTGTTTGACATTTTGTGTGTGTTGAATAACTTTATAATTGATTTACTTTAAATGGACATTAGTGAAATTGTACTAACCATAAAATTTTAATTTTAAGATGAAATTTGCTTGTTTAAGTAGAAAGGGTATTTAGTATTGATGTTCTGAATTATGATGAAACTTTGGGTATGTCTTTGAGCTCAATTAGACGAACCTGGTTAATTAACGTAAAGGGTGGTAGATGCTCCTTTATACTCAGACTCCGGTCTGCTTATATTGTTATATTAATTAGTAGGCATCCAAAAGGACTTTAATTCTGGATGCACGTTAAAGTGATAATAAAATTAATCTTGAAATTCTTTTAAAACTGAATTTTATGCTGAAATTTAATTTGAAAATTTAATGTATTCTGAATATTGATGTAAATAGAGTTAACGTTGATGTTTGTGGTAGGAATGTGTTGTTTAATTTTATGAATGAGGAGGTTTTAAAAAGGGACAGCCGAACAAAAGGATCACAGCAGTTTATGACGCCCAATCGGTGGGCTGAATTTTTTGAAAGGAAGTTCCCGAAAAGGAGTTATCACAGCAGTTTATGGCGCCCAACGTGGGGGCTCGATTAGAAAGGGATAAAAATGGGGATCAAGAGTTTTGGGGTATAATTAGATTTTAAATTTTGGAAAAGGGATTAGAAAAGGTTGCAGAGAAAAGAGTGGTTAAGGAGTCAAGGAGTGGAAATTGGAAGTGACGATAGTGCATTGTGGAAAAATTTAAAATGGAAGAAGCTGGAGGCAGTAGAGATCAGTCGAGGACGGAATCAGGGGATCCGATGATATTGAGAATGAGAAGGTAGGAAGAAAATGATAGGAAGAAGAATGAATGGAGGAGTCTAACAGAAAATTAGAACTGCTAAGCGATGAATCGAATAGAGCGGAGAGGACTCAAATCGAAAATTTGACCGAATGAATGAGACATTAACAGGAGTTAGGGAAACCCTAAGTGAGAAAATAGATAAGACGAATAAAGAAGTTTCAGAATTTAAAATAGTCTTACCGTAAAGATGGGGAAGTTGAAAATAGGGTTGAAAAATGAGCGTGATATTACAGGTCTTCGACAGGAAATGGGACATTTAAGGTCCGAAGTACGCATTTTGTGAAGAAGAGATTAATGTAAAATGACTGAAGTGACGGACTCATGTAGGGATCAGTTAGGCAGGGTAGAACGCGAAGTTAGTAGTATTAAATACAACATGTCAAATTTAACGGGGATGGTCCCAGATTTTCTACAGGTGGAGTATCATTGGACCAACACATGAAGTTTTATGGCGATAACAGGGTAAATCCACAAATTTTTATTAATAGTGTAAGAAATCTAGTGGGAAATTTATTTGACGAACAGACTAAACTAAATACGATAAAGGCTTTATTAAAGGACAATGCGGAAGCGTGGTACAATTTAGTAGGACAGGACATAGACACGTATCAGGACTTTGAAAACAAATTTTAAAGCACTACTGGAGTGACCACAGACAAGATCAGGTACGAGACGACTTAATCACAGGAAATTTAAGGAGAATTTTCAGGAAGTAGGGCAATATGCTATACGCAAGTATAGCATAGCAAACAACTGAACCCACCACTGACGGACCGACAAATTATTAAGTATTTATCACGACACTTCGAGGTAGACATAAGACAGCACGTAGCACTACAGAACATAGTGGACAGAGAAATGTTTTGGAATACCTGCAGAGGTACGACGACGTAAGTAGTGGACGACCTCGGGAAAACAGGGAAAGACAGATCAACACAGTTAGGTTTGACAATAGACGGGACAACTATGCTAGAAGGGGAATAATTACGGATACCAGCGACAGAATTGGGAACAGAGACGACCATACGTTAGGAGTAATAGTTTAGGAAGGGGACCTGCACAGAGACCGGGACCTACCAGAATGAATAGTTCACCAGACATGAGCGGGACTGCTAATACAGACACGGAACGAGTGGAAACGCCTAGGACGTACGCTGAGGTGACGGCTAGACCAGGACCGAGTAGGAAAACAGACCTGGACAGGATTTTTAGAACGCGACAGACCACTAGATTTCAGTGTAAATGTATATGAACATCCACGTGAATTTTTCAAAATTGAGGAGGAAGTAGAGCCAGAAACTGAGGAAAATTATGTTTGCCAATTATTAATTTAGAAATTTTTGAGAATAATGTAGAAGTATTACTTGATACAGGGGCAGAGGCGAGTTTAATATCGGAGGAATTCGTCAGCAAAATTAGGGATAAGGTTTGTGATAGAATTATGCCTATAAAGCGTAGCCATTTAGTAGCTCCAAATAAAAGAAGTTTGCTGTAGTAAATAGTGTTGTGGTGCTTAGGATAGATATAGGAGGTTTAAGCTGTGAACAGGAGTTTGTAATTGTACCTGGACTGAAGTTTCAGAGCATTTTAGGTGTTGACTGTATGATGAAGTTAGGGGTTTTGATAGATATGGAAAGGAAGGTAATAAGGATTAAGGATAGGGTAGTGCCATGGAAGGGCAGTTATGAAGTCACAGAGGATGACACGGGGTTTAGTATTAATGTAGTAGAGGTAGAGGATGATGAAGGTAAACAGATCAACACAATAAGATGTCCAGAGGATAGGAGAGTAGAGGTTCAAGCTTTAATACAAAAACATGCAGAAGTAGTGGGGGTAGAAGCAGCATATCAGGAGCAGGTGAAGGCGAAATTAAGTAAAGATGGCAAGTTTGTTTTTAATCAAGTAGATTTAAGGATTCATTCTGGCGGATTCCATTACATAAGAATTCTAGAAGGTACATAGGATTTTCCATAGAGGAAAAATCGATAATTTTAAAGTAGTATCGTTTGGTTTGTCGGCAGAAAAGGAAAATAATAATAAATAAGAAACAGACAAGTGTAGGGACTGAAGAAGAAGCAATATTTAAGAGTCAGGATAATAGGGATGATAAGTTTATTGTATGTGAGATAACAGGGATGTTAAGTATAGATATAGAAGGAGAAATAGGGATGAAGAGTATTAGGATGGTAAGAAGAAAGACTTGGAGGGTCAAGAAGAGTTAGATTTAAATAGATAGGGATAGAATAGGTGTATATAGAAGAGTAGAAGTAGGTGTTTATAGAAAATAAAGCTAGGTATAGGATAAATATGGGAGATAATTAGAATAGGTTTAGGATGAGAATAAAGAGTAAATGTAGGAAGAAAATAAGATAGGTTAAGTGTAGATATTTCATAGAAGATTAGTGGAGAGTTAGGAATAGAGTAAGAGTAGGATAGGCATATAGGATTAGGTAGGGGGAAGTAAAGTATAGTGAAGATTAGTTAAAAGTTAGGAATAGGATAGGTATATAGGATGTATATAGGATTAGATGGATAAGTAGGATGAAGTTAGGGATAATTTCAGTTTATAGAATTAGGTGAGAGTTAGGAATAGGATAGGGATATAGGATAGGTGTAAATATTTTTTTGAATTGGAGACAAAGTAGGTAAGTTAGATAGATAAGGGTAGAGAGATAGGCAATTTTTTGTAATTTTTTTGTCTAAATGCTTTATATTTGCATTCAAATAAGTTGGATTATTTGTATTCAAATAGGGGGAAAATACTCATATTTAGACCAGGGTAGAAAATTAAATAATCACATCAAATAATTTTAATCACCGTGTATAATGAATATTATTAGATAATACGCGTTATTAAAACCGTGAAGCATAAAAATTTATTAGTTTCATTAAACATAAGAGATTTAAATCATGTACAAGACGCTTTATATCAAAAGAAGCAGTATTAAAAAGCTCTGCGTGAATGTAATTATTCCTAAACAAATGGAAATTACGTGCAAAATTTATCTTAATTAACTCTATTTCAAGTAACCGGTATTGAACAAAACGTACAGATAATATCTACAGAAACTTGTAAAAACCAATAAAATGCAAATCCTAGAAGTGTTAGTTAGAAGTAGGATGTTTGAACACACCTGCGTATTTTAAAAGGCAATTTCAGTTTAATTTGTTTAGATAAACATGTCGATTCTAAGGATATTGGAAACGGTCAGATGCTTTAGCACGAAATACAAAACAGGGTTTATTTAAAAGCTCATTCGGCGAAAAGTTTGCAGATAATTAATGTTTACAAAGAATCTTGGAGAAACCGGGGCTTAATATTCACGAGAAGGTGCGATACGGGGTTATTAAACCCAGATAGTCCACATGGACTAAAATATAATCGATAATAAAGAATATCAATTTGCACCAATACGAACAGGTTAGAAAAGGAAAGAGAAATGCGTCAAGCAAAGACACATATAGTAAAAGGCGTGATTTAAGCAACGTCACGAGGGTCACAATTGGTTGAAAATAGGATGCAAATATCAGAGGTAGAAACAACAATTTCTGTACAAAATTAATTAGTTTTTCTCGGACATGTTTGCGTGCCGTGTGAAATTTCTGAGATTTAAATGGGGCGAGTGAAAATTCGTAAAAACCGACGCGCGAGCGACGGACTGGGAACATAGAATGAGAAATTCTTAGAATTGTCTGTTTTGAGGACAAAAGCGACGTGCCGGCTATTCGCTATATATACCGGTGGTAATATGAATTTCGGCCTCTTAGACTTTTGACTATTCGATGCGTTAAAAGCTCTTACATCCGCGACTTGATTCAAGATGTTAAACAGTGCATTTTAGTTTGATAAAATAATTTAAAATTTTGCTCGTATATTTTAGTGATTCAAAATAGTTTGTTATTTACGTGCTAACATGAATGTACTTCAGTGCACTTAGATACAAGGTAATAAAATTTAGTATCACTGTACCAATTAGCAAAATTTACAACGACAAATGTATACACAAAAGTAGGCAGTTTTGGCGTATATTGGTGAAAGAGCATGAATTTCTTTGCTATTTTTCGGGGTGTTAATAATTAAATGGTTCAAATACGTGTCTGGATCCACGAAACAAGGGTCAGATATACACAGATGAGTTCCGGAAAAGCCCAGAAACAACTTTAAATAAATGGTGATGGAGAAAATTTTAAAAGCGTTGAGAATTAGAAGCCGTAAATATAATCCTGTTGGAATGGTGTGATTAACTAAAGGGACGATGTACATTGAAGCTACGAGGACAGTAACCTTCAGGTAAATTATACTATTTTGTTTGACATTTTGTGTGTGTTGAATAACTTTATAATTGATTTACTTTAAATGGACATTAGTGAAATTGTACTAACCATAAAATTTTAATTTTAAGATGAAATTTGCTTGTTTAAGTAGAAAGGGTATTTAGTATTGATGTTCTGAATTATGATGAAACTTTGGGTATGTCTTTGAGCTCAATTAGACGAACCTGGTTAATTAACGTAAAGGGGTGGTAGATGCTCCTTTATACTCAGACTCCGGTCTGCTTATATTGTTATATTAATTAGTAGGCATCCAATAAGGACTTTAATTCTGGATGCACGTTAAAGTGATAATAAAATTAATCTTGAAATTCTTTTTAAAACTGAATTTTATGCTGAAATTTAATTTGAAAATTTAATGTATTCTGAATATTGATGTAAATAGAGTTAACGTTGATGTTTGTGGTAGGAATGTGTTGTTTAATTTTATGAATGAGGAGGTTTATAAAATTAGGTGAGCAGCTGAAGCGAAACCAGGATCACAGCAGTTTATGACGCCCAATCGGTGGGACTAGAATTTTTTTGTTGAAAGGACCCAGTTCCCGCATTCAAAGGAGTATATCACAGCAGTTTATGGCGCCCAATTCGTAGGGGCTCGATTAGAAAGAGGAGTACCCGAAAGATGGAGGTATCACAAAAATATATATATATATATATACACATATATATATATATAATATATATATATATATTATATAATATATATTATATCGTACTACAATCTATTTTTCTAGCGATAAGAAGGATGATTAATGGGCATCGTAATACGATAGGTTTGATGAAGCACATTGTACATGTTTTCTCGATTTAACTAGAATAAAGGATTAAGCGCAAACCCTCCAACAGATCAGTATTAATTTCAATTCCTTCCTAATAAACGTTCGATGTACATAAAGTAATGTAAATATAAATTTACTTACGTGATATAAATGTGTTAGATAAATAAACTACCGGTACCATCAGTGCTGCAATAGTGTGTAATTCACCGTATTTGGAAGGTTGTATTAGTGCATACAGATCGTGAATAAGCTAATGATAATGTAAACAAGACTGTAAATGTTCGTGAGGGTGAAGAATAATTATTAGACTTGTTTTTATTAGAAATGAAAGCAAAAGCAATTTAAAAACTTGTTGCACTGGTGCCAAGTACTGGGATAATAGTAAAACACATTTAAATGACTTTTTTTTAATGCCAACAGCTTGTAGTCAACAACAGTAAATGGGAAGCGACATCCTTTCTTTTTTGATGGACTTCATGTCAAGCATGAAGGAAAACTCTGCCAGCCTGACAGCTGAATTAGAAATTCCGCGAAATTAAATAAAAATGCAAATGTCGTTGAATAATTGAAAGAGAAGTTTATAAAAGAAAATGTTAAATATGTGGAAAAACTGGAACTTAAACTTTCAAAGAGCCTGCTGACTCTGGAAGTCATTTTTTTTTGGCGCTTTGCGGAAATTAGAAACGAAGTTTTCAGAAAATTTATTAGAAAGTTCAAGTGCAGTTTTCGGAAAAATTCTTTGAAGACTCGCGAAAAATGGAGGAAAAAGTGCTGGAATCCCTCAAAATACAATCCCCAACCGCGGTGATACAGCAGTACCCTAAGATTTTAAAAGTGCTGAGGAAAACAAACCGTTGTCATTAAAGTTCAAAATAAAACTACCTACCATTAATGAAAGTTGCTATAGGTGACGTATTTCTAACAATTTGAGACTGCCCAGACAGCTAGCGGCTGGAATGATTGTGAGAAAGCAACTGCATTGAGCGTCGCACTACGGGGTGAAACTTTAAGTACCCTATAAACTATAGCAGACAAACTATAGCAGACCATGGCCAAAAAAACTACGGGAGTCTCAACATCAAGGCTAGAAATGAGGTACGGCGATTCTCACCTGCAACAAGTGTAACACGCTCAAGTATATAATCGTTATCACAAGGCCAACGAAAATTTACGAAGTTTGAAAGCAAGATATCTCTTCTTTGGTGAGACTTCCTATCCAACAACTACTGGACAGTTTCTTAGAACAGCTTAGACGTTTAACAATGGAATACGGATAAAGTGGTCTCCAGCAAGGCATTACGACTGACCAGGCCTAAGTACGTTGATGATGTGCTTTGGAGTTAGAAGAAGCAAAGTAGGCACTGCATTGTACCAGTCTCAAAGTTAAATTCTCTGTGTGAGAACATGGACAAGAGAACATGGAGGAAATGATTCGATGAGTTGTTTGTGACCAGTGATCAAAGGGGAAAAACCAAAATGCTGAAATTGTGTAGAATTTAGACATATCCAGTAGCAATGCAAGCAACCCAAAGGAGAACAAAAGTACGGATTCTTCCCCGGGAAACACCGTCCGCATCGTGCGAACTAGGTGCGAGGACAGAATTTACGAGTAAGGACAGTATGACGGTAAGTTTTTAGTTGATATCGGTGCCATTAGGACAATTGCAAAACCAGTCGTAGTGCGCAACCATGATAAAGTTACGCCTGTGACGACGTCTTCAAACGGTGGTCCGCAAAGATATCCGTACCCACGGAATTTTATACGTAAAGATCGGGATTGGTAGCAAAATATTCCATCCTCAAGTGACAATAGCGGATATCACCGAAGAGCTATGTTGGGAATTGACATCTTGAAAAGTACGGTTGTTGTTTAGATATGATATAGGACATCGTGAAAGTAGGAAACGAAGAGATACCTTTTGTAGGGCAATCCACGAATCTGCGTGGGTTTGTTTGAAGGACGCCATTCTCTTACCGAGAAGGACAGATAGCGCGTAGGTGGTGCGATTGGATGGTCCGGGATGGTTTTGCACATCGTACACTGTACCTGTTAGTATCCTAAATAACAATAACCATGACGTCGCATTCTAAAAAATGCAACAGTGGAGTGGTGCAATCCGGTTGTTCACGTATCGGGGAGTAGCAGCATCGTTAAAGAGCCGCCCGCCAGTTAGTGCTATAAGAAGATTTGGATCAGTTAATAAAACCTTCCCAGGATTTCGAATAACAACAGCTGCCTGAACTTAAAAACCTTATTCGATACTCAGACGTTTGCGATAGATGGAAGTCGGTTGGTTGGAAAAATCGCGGTAGTCAAACGTAAAATCGAAACCGGAGATGACCGGCTAATAAGGTATCAGTAGAGAAGATTACAATTGGCTAAGCGTAAAGAGGACGAAAGATTGGTTGCAGAGATCGTGGGACATGATGTAATCGAACGCCCCAACAGCCTTTGCACTTGTGAAAAGAACGGGTTGAAAATATTCTGTGTTGACTATCGCCAGTTGAACGACGTGGCGAAGAAAGACACTTTTCTATTATCGAGGATTGACATCACCTTAGATACACTCTCAGGGTTACGGTGGCTCTCAAACTTGGACTTGAAGAGCAGGTACTAGAAGTGGGTATGGATCCCAATGACGGAGAGAAAACTGCTTTTTTATTGGAACTGGTCTACGGCAATTTACAGTGATGCCATTTCCACTGGACAACGCTCCTGCCACCTGTGAGCGGTTAATGGATAAAATTTTACGTGAACTGTCATGGAAAACATGCCTCGTGTATTTAGATGACGCAGTCGTGATTGGGAAGACATTTAAGGAATGCCTGATTAATTTGGAGAAGGTGTTTCTAAGATCAAGAGGTGTAAATTCAAGATTGAGCCCAAAAACGCGCCACCTGCTCGGTGAAGAGGTACAATACCTGGGGCATGCAATCTCATGAAATGGAGTTTGGACAGATCCGGAAAATGTTAGGCAGTGCAAGAGCGACTGACCCCGAAAGATAAACACCAACTACCCAGTTTTCTGGGATTATGCAGATTTATTAAACATTTGTTTGTAGATTTGCGAATATTGCCAAACCCTCAACTAAATTAATAAAAGAAGGGCGTGATTATGTATGGAACGAAGGGTGTCAAAATGCAGATGGTAGCTCCCATCTTAAGTTACCCTTGGTCAGACACGGACGCGAGTAATGTTGTCATTAGAAGTGTGTGGTTCCAGATACAGGACGAATAAGAAAAGGTTTGGTTATTTCAACAGGGTGCTTCGGTAACCGGAAAGAAGCACTGCGTTAAAAGGAAAAAACTGTTGGCTCTAGTGAAGTCAGTAGAAAAACCTTTATAAGTATCTCCATGGTCGAAAGTTTTACCTGAGAACAGATCACGCAAAGCTGAAGTGGCTACTGCAGTTCAAGAGCCCGGAAGGTAGGGAGATAGATAGAAAGTCTACAGGAGTACGATTTCGACAGTAAATATCGAGTGGGTTTAAGTCACCGCAGCGCATGAGCATTGTCGCGAACGGCTTTGTCCTGGCGACTTTAGTCATTGTTCACCGTACGAAACCAAAAATAATAGCAACAAATAAAAGCGAAGGTGGCCAAGACATTGTCCAATGGGGTAGTTTAAAAACCCTTTTAATTCCTCTTTGTTTCACTGAAGCAACTATTAAAAGCTATGGTATGAGAAAACGTACATAAATATAAATTCGAGTCCTGATTTATCTAATGAACACATTACGAGCAAACAAACCCAATAAAATTAGGTTATTTATCATTTCAAAGACAGGAAGTTTACACAATTTACTCACTTTAAAATTACATTAAAACACAGAACTGTCATTACGAAGCCAACACAGTGGAACCTTTTAAAGAATTTCCTACAAGTGCTTCCGCGTTCTATAGCTGGGATTAGGACATCGCGTAGGCCTTGACCGTGACGAAGTATGATGAGGTTAGCGTAAAGAATGGCAAAAGACTTATGTTAAAAGAAGTAGGGCATGTTATTCGTATTAAAATGGGATTTATTATTTCATTAATAAGGCTATCTGGATTCTTCCGAAGGTACTGACAGAGCTGTAAAGACACGCAAGTGCTTTTAAAAATAGGTAATAACCTTGAGAATTGTTTGACGCCAGAAATCTTCAGTTGCGAATTGTAGGATGCCAACATGGTGTGCTGATGAAATTGTTTTGTATGTAACCTGGCGCCGCTTGAAATTTGATATACGGGTCGTGTTACGGACGGAAGATACCAGATGTTCGTTCATTAAAAGATATGCCCATGTTTTATTATTTTTTACAATGTTTGCGAATTTTACTATAGGCTAGAAAAATAGTTTAGTATTTTTAACGTCGTTGGCACCTGAGACATTTTCTAAAGAACATCAATATCTCAACGTCCCTGCTTAGGATGTGATATGGAGGCGGATGGTAGTAATGCAGCAGAATGCACTACTGCACCTAAGTCTACACAAGCAACAAAACGTGTATTTACAATACTGTCAATTAAAATACGACATTCTAACTTTATTAATTACAAGATTAACACGTGTGCTGTCAACAAGCACAAACAGGAACAAATGCATGTATATAAAAGTACATTAAGTCGATTAATGAACAAACCATATTGAAAATCTTTAAGAGATTTTACAAGTACGTGTTAATAAGCACAAACAAGAACAAAGGTCCATGTAATTCTATATATAGGCAGTCACAAACATAAATGCATACGTATAACAACCGACTTAAAGCAGTAAATGAGAATAAAGTGTGAATATATACAGGATTAACACGAGTGGATGTTATTGAACACAAAAAAGAACAAATGTTTAAACATTCCTTGTATCTATAAAGCAAACTACTTAAATTAATAAAATATGGATATTTACAAGATTAACACAAAAGCGTTTTATTGAGCACAAACAAGAGCAAAAGGTCTCTATCCTTATATATAATAACAGCACAAACATACAGTTAATAACCGCATTAAATCAGTTAAGGACAAATGCAGTATAAACACGATTAATACGAGTGTGTGTTAATAAGTACAAACAAGGACAAACGTCTATGTATTTCTATATATAAGCAGACACAAACATAAATACATACGTATAACAACCGACTTAAGGCAGTGACTGAGAATAAAGTGTGAATATTTACAGGATTAATATGAGTGGATGTTATTGAACACAAACAAGAGCAAATGTTTTAATATTCCTTGTATCTATAAAGCAAATTACTTAAATTAATAAAATATGAATATTTACAAGATTAGCACAAAGGCGTTTTATTAAGCACAAACAATAGCAAACGGTCATCTATCTTTTTATAATAAAAGCACAAACAAACAGTTAATAACCGCATTAAATCAGTTAAGGACAAATGCAGTATAAACACGATTAACACGAGTGTGTGTTAATAAGTACAAACAAGGACAAACGTCCATGCCTTTTTATATATAAGCAGGCACAACACAAATACATACGTATAAAGACCGACTTAAAGCAGTAAATGAAAATAAAGTATGAATATTTACAGGATTAACACGAGTGGATGTTGTTGAACACAAACAAGAACAAATGTTTAAATATTCCTTGTATCTATAAAGCAAATTACTTAAATTAATAAAATATGGATATTTACAAGATTAGCATAAAGGCGTTTTATTGAGCACAAACAAAAGCAAACGATCATCTATCTTTATATATAATAAATGCACAAACATACAGGTAATAACCGCATTAAATCAGCTAAGGACAAACAGTATAAACACGATTAACACGAGTGTGTGTTAATAAGTACACCGAGAACAAACGGCGAATAAACGTGGAGTCTATTTCACAATAAATATACACACTAAACCTAAGGAAATGTTATTATTGACTAATAAAAAATTATTATTAGCCTTAGGAAATAACTATCGCGGAGGATAGCAGAGATGGTGCTTTCACGGTTCATATGGTACGACGTGAGATAGGTTTTGGACCTTTGGGAGCCTTTTTTTAAAAAGATTTTATTTCCAAATTTACACCCCTATCAAGTGTATTTTAATTTATACAGAAGCTACAAGTGAATTTAACAACTGGTTACGTTATGTTTATTAACATTTAAATCAAAAATAATCAGTCACTTTCACTAATTAACTAATTAAAAATAAAATTGAGTAGCTTGAACAACCAACAATGTTAAAATTGTGCAGCTCGAGACTGACTGGCAATCTTGGACTCCTGAGGGTATTTATGTTATCCCTGCCCCTCACATTGTTTGTGGGAACTGCAGATCTCATTTCTGCTATTTCTTTATATAATACAAAGTGTTATATTTTAATAATCTTAATTCTAATAATTGCTGTTTTATTGTGACCTGCACCTGAAGTGTCATATTACATCTGAAGTACAATGTAACTGCTTCCGTTCTCATGTCTGGTTTGTGAACTTTCATTAATCTTTTACTATATCCTTCAATTATACAATGTAACAATAATTCTTAAGTCTTAATAATTTCATTTAAATATACATCTATATTGATTTGGATCTGCTAACAAGACCTAGTTGGCTGACGACATCGGCGTGACGGTGCTCTGCGTCTCCCGATGTATGTGAGTAAGACGGCGGCCACAATATTATTATTGAACGTGTAATAGAATAGAATGATTTATGCAACCAGGATACACATCAATGGCTGTCTAATGATAAGTAATAAAGCGCTGCCTGAATAAATATCACCGATGTTTACGCGGCTCTGAAAGTACGACGATTTTCCAATCGTTCTGAGAATTGGCAGCGATCGAAGATTTGTGGCGGCGGAGAAAATATTGTCCACTACGGACCAGGAAGAATAACGGCAAGGGGAGTTTGTGACTTTCTAGACCATAGAGTTGTACCAGGGATCGGGAGTAGGAAGGGTGACATCCAAGGAAGTGATGTGGGAAACAGAGACAGTTTCGTGTACAGAGACGGATCCAGATAGGGCATCCGGGACGACATGGTCTTTCACTTTTCGATGAAGGATAGTGAACTCATATTGCTGGAATCTGATGCACCAGCGAGCTAAGCGACCAGTGGGGCTTTGTAGATTATTAAGTCAGGTCAAAGAATGATGGTCGGTAATCATGTTATATAGGGTTGAAACTTTTTGATAGCCTAAAGAACGGTTAAACATTCTTTTTCGGCCACATTATAGTGACGTTCGGCTTTCTTAAGAGAACAACTAATGTAACTTACGACTTTCTTCTGGGTCCCATCTTGTTGAGTTAAGTCGGCGCCGATCCCAAAATCAAAGGCGTCCGTCGGTTTGAATAGTAAATGGTAAGGAAAAAGTGGGACAGCTAAGAATTGAAGCGAAAACAAATGTTTCTAAAGCTTTTCAAAGGAATGTTAGTATTCCGAGGACCAGTTGAATTTTGCGTGCTTCTTAGTATGCGCAGTAATCGGAGCAATAGACGAAGAAAAGTTAGGTATGAAGCGACGATACCAACTAGCCGTTCTGACAATGCGTCGCACCTCAGTGACAGTAGTAGGAGGACGTAAGTAGAGAATAGCAGAAACCTTTTCCGGATCGGCATAAAGACCTTGACAGTTCACAACGTGCGCAAAACAATATGGTTTAAGATCAGCTTCCAGCACACGATCGATTAGACGCTGAAATGTAGCAAGAGCACCATGAAGTCTAAAAGGCATTCTAGTTAACTGAAACAAACCTCGACCGAGTACCGTAAAAGCGGTAACGGCCTTCGATTCAGCAAAAAGAAGTTTTGCCAGTAAACAGAACGAATGTTTAAGCTAGTAAAAAATTTAGTATCAGGTAGACGGTCCAAAATCGTAGAAATATAAGGAATTGGATAAGCATTCTTCTCAGTTACGTTATTGACTTTATGAAAGTCAATGCAGAAGCGATAAATACCATGTTTCTTAGGCACCATAACAATAGGGTTTGACCATTGACTATTAGATGGTTCCACCACATTATTTTTTTAACATTTCATCCAGTTCTTGGTTGGCATCACTCCATAACACCGGAGAAAACTGATCATATCGTTGTTTGATTGGTTCGGCGGACATACGAATGTGATGCTGGATTAGGGTAGTGCAGCCAAGACCAGGAGGTTGTTTGAAAAGGGTAGAGAAAATAACGGAATCTAGATGATGTTTTTGTTCGGGAGTAAGGTCGGAGCAAAAGTCCATAGACTTTGCGAAAATTAGGGACACCCGTACCGATTTTCAAAAATCGATACCGAGCCCGAGCAAGTGACAAATTTCGGGAATGACGAGGACATCTAGGGTAGTAGTAGAATGTTGGAGAAAGATGGGAAGGGAAGTGACACTCAAAATGGCACACTTCGAATTATTGGCTAGGGTACAGACGAGACGGTAAAAAGGGGTAGGTTAAGAGAACGTAAACGGTGCCAACTAGAGCCGCCAAGGATGGTACGGGTAGCACCGAGGTCTAGGATACCAATGAAAGTAATAACAAAAATTTGGACAGACAGATACGTGCGCTTGTCGCCCCGAACGCTGGTACATATAAAACTTAATCGAAAAACGGGTTTTAAAAAGTTCCATAAGCCTAATTAATACAATAAATGTTTAAGCTTAATGAAAAAAAGTAATAAGCCGTAAGTACAAGTTTTCCATTCCTACCTTTTAATTTTGCTAATGGAGGGAGTTGAAGGTGTTACGTTCCATTTCATATTTGAAAATTTGCGGCCTCTTTACTTTTAAAACTATTTCAGTTTCTACTCATTTGAAGAAAGAACAGCGTCTATGATCAAAGACAACAAACATAGAAACAAGAAGAAAATTGTTGAAAGCATATGTGTGGAGTTCAGCGCAGTATGCCTATGAAATACGGGTAGTAGGAAAAGCAGACAGAGAGAGATAGAATCCTTCTGGAATATTGTGCTTTAGATGTATGAGACTGATAGCATGGGCAGACAAAGTTAATAACAAATAGATTATAGAAATAGTAGGGGAATAAAGATATCTATGAAAAAAAATAGGAGAAATAGAAAGGCAGAATACGTTCTAAGGCATTTTTGGGGAATAGTACGGAATATATTACAAGCAGAGATAGGAAAAGAGGGGTAGAGATAGACCGAGATCAGACTTTCGAACGTAGATAGAGATAGATGCAAACTGTGCAAGTTTCAGGGGAATGTGTGTTAGTTTAGAAAAAGACACAATGGGGGTACGCGTCTAACCAGTTCCAGGACTGAAGAACTAATAATGATGATGAAGTTAGGCAGTCAACCAAGCGGGCTTGAAATCACAGAAGTGTAGCAACCCGTAAATTCAAATGGGTAAAAACTGAAATAGTTTTTAAAGAAAGTAAGGAGGTAGTAAATTTTCAAATATAAAACGGAACGTAACAAGTCTCTATGATAGAATACTACTCTACGAGGACTATCCAACCGCCCGATAACAAAGACTAAATCACACATCCGCACTTATCTCCAACGTTCCTGGCAAGATCAATGGTCCCTCCCCTACACTGGCACGCATACCTATGAAATATTTCCAGACGTAACAAACATCCCTCCGCACATTCCGTAATCTTGCAGACCCACAGTCGAATTCCTCACCAGCCATGGAAGTTTTATAAGAAAAGTACATCAATTTCGACTAACCCCCAATCCATTCTGCCCTTGCCCGAACGAATCCCACCCACAAACTCAATTCATCTTATATACACTCCTCTCCGCTTACAGTTCCGTTACAATCCACCTTTAAGACAGCGATTATCCTAGACCTATTCACCCCCTTCCCAATTTAAATTTGCTAGTCACACACTACCCAAACAAAACAAAATTCGATAATAAAAAAAGAAAAATTTCAAAATACAAAAATATCAATGTGTAAAAATACGATAAATACAGGAATGCGGAAATAAAAATATAAATATCCATAAATACATCAACACAGAAATGCGTAAACATTCAAATACGAATATACCAAAAATGCGAAAATTAGAAAATTCAAAAATATGAAAATACCAAAAAATATGGAAACCCAAAATAAAAAATACCAAAATACGAAAATTCAAAGATACGAAAATATCGAACATGAAAATTCCAAAATAAAAAACCCATATTATATAAAATTAAAAAGTAGCGAAAATATAAAAATACGAAAGTTTAAAGATATAAAAGTACGGAATTTCGAAAAACCAGAAATCTATAATATTTACTTTTTCACGGTTTTAGCAGTGACCAATAACTTAATTTTCAAAAATAAACCATATTTAGAACGCCATTTTTTATTTTTATATATTGTTTGATAAAGTTCCAATAAAGTTTTGGGCCAAGTGGGGATGGTAAAATTTTTAATAAACATCACCGTCTTCTTCTACTTTTACACCTTCATGATTGCGTACGCATCAGCAACATTCGATATCTGGTATTTGCTCTCACATATCTGATTGAAACCATCTTTGACGCGAGGATGACATTGTCATTGTTCAAAAGTACTCTCTGCACCGATAATCTGTCAAAAAAATAAAAGAATAAAGTTTCGCTCTAGCGAGGAAAAAGAAACAAATATTTTAGAACTAAATGCTCGACTGAAAATAAACAAAAAATAAACGAGTTTACCGAGTGTAATGTAAGTGCGAAGAGTTGCCTATTCAAGTAAAATAAATCGAAGCAAAAAGATACGTAAGAAAAAAAATGGGCATTAAGTTCAGTAACGTTAGATAAGGAAATCGCTACGAAAAGTGAAGTAAAAAAAATCTAGGCGGAACAGTTTAAGAAGTCCGAAATCAAATCAGGTGTATTACGTTGAAAAGAGGGGAAACATATTTAAAAAACGGTAACTGGAATCTAGTTAAACCGGGCTAGCTACAAAAGTAGAGAGTGGGGTGACTCAGGATGTACTAAATTTTCTTACTTAAGAAAAAGCAGGCGGCATCCAGGTATAAATTTTATTTACAAGCTATAATTTGCACAAGAGAAACATGTGGTATAAGCAAATAAAATAACAAAAATCAAAATCAGCCCGCGACGGTTACAAGCAAGTATAGATTTTTAACGTGCGCAACAACATTCACGCATGAGACCTAAATTTTACTTCTTATCCAAACAAACATTTATTATTGTGAAAAATGCTCACCTAAAATTTTTCAAACGGCCCGTGTCTGGATTAAACCCGGCACCTTGTGATCAGCAGTCACATACAAATACATTTGTTCCATTGAGCCGCCTAGGTTTCAAGAAACCACAGGATCACAAAATGTCATAAAATTATTACGTTCATACGAACTGAAGATATTGGACTTGACCATAAGGGAGTCTTTATGCATTGCAGGCACAAACTGCAAGAATGGAATTTTTAAAAAGGAGGGGAGAAATGGGATAAAACAATTAAGCTTGGAGTTAGCAAGAAAGTTAGAAAAGAAAGAATGGTTGAGTAACAACGGAAGTGTAGGCGGATTCCTCGACGAGGTGGTCAATGTCGAATTGTTTTCAACGTTTTTGGATAACTAGACCAGGAAATCTACGCACGTAATATCATGAAATTATATTTGCGTCGGTCGAGAATCCGCAGAAGGGCATTAGTCCAGTCACGTGTAATAAACGGATTTCACTCTTTCAGCAAACGCTGGAATTTAAATACATAAAATGGGTTAATTTACCGCGGCGGTAGTTAGTAGACACGTAAATCATTGGTGTTCCTGGATGTGCTTAATTAATTTAAACAACCAAGGAAGTAGAATTTAACTGTGAGCACTGCTTAAGTGATTCTTTTCTTTTTTGTTTGCGCTTGATGAATATGTACAAGTGAATTTGTAAATATAAATTGTATTTGATTCGTAGAGCAACGGAAGTAGTTTTGTTTTTGTTTATATCTAAGCCTATTATTATTAGAAAAGGAGTTTGAAACTATGAAACGTTCTGAAAGATGTGTATATTAATACAAATGCAAGCCCTTATTTGTTGGATGTATTTGCGAATAAATGTTTTTGTATAAATTTGGTATTTTTAATAGACATTGAAATGGCAAAGGCAATAGTTAGTATTGCGCTGTTTTCTATGTATTGCTGTAAAGGAAATTTCCAAATAAATGGGATTTAAAATGTCGTACAAATCAAGTTAGGAAATTAGAACAATAGAATGGTAATATAATTCACGGATAAATGTTTTTCTGTTAATAATCTGGCCAGTTGAATGTTATATTAGATTTACTTTTTCTTAGGTTAATGTATGTGTATTTCTAGAATTACTGATAACCGAGTTTATGCTTAGGTAGATTTTTATTTGGAGTTATTTATAATGCAAGTAGAGGTAGATCATTGTGAAAGGATATCCAGCCACCCCATTGATGGAGTCGTATTTTCGGAGAGACCTATATTTTAAAAATTTCTTTAATTCTAGTAAAAGCTCATGAGTATTTTTAAGGTATGATAGATTAAAGTGACGAGATTTAAGAAAATCGAAAACACGGAAAGCTATTCGGAATAACCGTCTTCTGGGTAGTGAAAATATTGAAGAAATTACTGGGTCAAGACGGTTTGGTGCCCTTATTTTAGATACCTAGTAACGCCTAATAAGGTAAGTGATACCAATATTTCTGCCATTTTACATGTCATAATCTTTTTATCGTTTTTTAAATAGGCGCCCGCTCCCTCATCACTGTAGTTATCCGTGTGCAATTGCCTAATCTAGGTCTCTCTTTATTTCTCTTTTCTCCTTTCTCTCTTTCTTTATATCACCCATTATTTCCTCATGCCGAACAATGTGTCCTATTCGCCTATATCTCCTGTTTTTTACTGTTTTCCACAGATATTTTTTTTCTCCTACTATTTCTAGAACCTCTTTGATCTTAGCTTTGTCTGTCCATCATACATCTGTTGCACCACATTATAAATGGTTCCATATTTTTCCTGCGTGCTTCTCCTACTGTCCACGGTTTACAGCCGTACAGTGTTGTGCTCCACACATATGCCTTCAATGATTTTTTTCTTGTCTCTGTGTTTGTTGTCATTGAACATAGCAGCTGCTTTTTCTTGTTAAGCAACCTGATTAAGATCCTCACCATTTAGACATTCGCTGAATCAATAGTTTTCCAAATACTCTTTTCGTACCATCAAGATTTGTTGAGAATATTGCAAACCAACACATGTAGTTGCTTACAATAATCAAACTTTCATCATTAGGTTTCCTTGCTGGAACTGGTTAGACGCGTACCGCCATTGATTTCCATTTTGAACTAATATAAACATTTACCTGAAGTTCCCACAACTTACATCTTTCACTATCTGTCTGCAGTAGTCTGATTTAGGTCTACCTCAGCCACTATTTTTCCTTTCTCTGCTTTTAATATATTCCTCACTATTCCCTCATTCTTTAAAAAGTATAATATTCTATTCCCTCTCCTATTTTTTACAGTTTTACACATATTTCTTTCTTTCTCTACCATTTCTAGAACCTCTTTGTTTTTAACTTCATGATAATTTACATGCTCTACGTAATTTACATTAATAGTCTATATAAAAATAAAATAGTAATAATAAAAAGATTAATAAATATTTTTCACTGAAATAGGAATATTTCAAAATGAAAGATGGGATGCGGGTACTTTTCCTTGTCCGTTTGAAACTTCGCGTACTTTAAAATTGAATGTTATGCCCTATTGATGGGATAAATTATAAGTGATTCGAACAATGAGGGCTCCTTTTATTTGAATCCACAAATGTAATCACGTACTTATTTACCGTCTTTAAATCTTCACAGCCTCGGTACCACCTGTGCTACTTTCCCACACCCAAGAGAGCAGCTGACACAACCCTTCCGCCCTCTGTTTGTCTGGATTTTACCATTCATACCATCTATCTATACACATACTATAGCACGAATTCTCTTTTCTACCTGATGAATGGAAGTTATGAATATCATGTGGATGAATTATATTAAAGATACTTTTATTAATAGGGTGGGTGTAATTACCTTTATGAGAAGAACTTTGAATTTCTAACTAATTTTAAATAATTACCTGTAAAATATTGTGAAACGGAACGCCATTTTAATTTATAAAGTTGTAAAACTAAACAAGGCTTTCAGAAACATTATCAGAACTCTAGCACAGGCAAAGAAAGGTTCTTTTTGTGGAAAAAATTGGAGAGACTAGAGACAGTTGTTAAGGCCTAAAAAAGGAATATTTCTTCAAAAGTTCCTCTTTATGCGCCACCTCTATTCTTTAAACTTGTATTTTTTCAAGCTTTTTGTTATCTCTAATATCTTCCATTTATTCTAAATTCATAAATTTGAAAAAGCCATTCGACAACGTTTAGCAGGTGAGTTTATAGTACATTAATACAGGTAATAAAACCTGTCATTCTGACGGCTTTTTTAATCGTATAATTATTCCTTGAACAGAAATCTTATATACAGGGTGATTAATTAAGAATAGGCAATCTCTATATACCAAAATATTACGATTAAGCTCAACATACATTATACCTATGCCGTGCATTTAAATTTCCAATGCTCCACTCGAAGGTACTACATTGGCCAGGAGGCGAGTTTTTATTGCCTGGAAATTTAGAATTTTGCGGAACCCTTGCCGTCCCAGGCAAGGTAGGGATCTTTAACGTGCGTGACAACACTCACGCACGGGATCTCCATTTAACCTCTCATCCGAACGAGGGCGTAATTTTTTGTGAAAAATTCTCACCTGCCATTTTTCAAGCAGTCGGCCGTGTCGGGATTCGAACCCAGGACCTTGGAATCCGTAGTCTTGCGCTTACTACATTGATCCACGGCAACGCCATTATACCTATGCCGCTGGTTTAAAAGATACAAGTTGAAAATTTGTTTTGAAACTTCTAAATAATTTTGAAAGTTTCGATGAAATCAATTTAAAAATGTGTACTTTTATGTTCTTGGTATAATAATTACGAACTAAATTTAAACATAACAGTAGACAAATTAGGCGGACCGAGTACAGCGCCTCCGCCTCAGCGTGATGCAAATCTCAATAAAAAGGTAAAGGCTCTATGTTCCGTCGCGTTATAGACAATTTAATTTAAGAGAATGGGACGGATCGCGTGTGTAAGTAAAAAACAGTTGACATTATGTGTGAACAACTAAAATTCAAGAGTTGAGTTGATTTTGTGTGTGATCTCAGTACACCGCCGTTGCAAGATAGCACACGAAGAGTGCTCAGTGGAGAACCCGAATACGGATTCAAGTATGTGCTTTATTGCATAGAACTATGTTTTACGTTATTTGACAGACATTGACATCTGGTGTCATTAATACCTTAATTAATATGGTCCTCACCCATGTTAATACAAATATACATTCAACAAGCATATATTTATCTCCTATCAATCTCCATAGTGGTCCTTCGAGCCGGATCAGTCCTTTGGTAATATATCCACTTTCAATCATTTTATATTATTCCCGCATCTTATATTATTAAGCAATTCTTCCATATTCAACAGTATAGCTTGTACGGTCAAGAGTTTGCCCTTATAGTATTCAAGATAGCATAAATCGTGTTGATACATGTGAATTAGTTACATGCGTTAAAATTCAGAACCCGTTTTTGGTGTCGGCCTGCGTCATTCTTTCCTCGACTCGTCTTGCTGTTACCTGTTTCTGTATTGTTATAATGCTGGTATTGTTGCTGTTGCCGGGCTTAATATTAATACCTGGAAAAACAGTGTTTATCACCCAATTTATTTAAAAGGAAAATTTCCCTTTGCGTTCACATTTAATAAGTTATATATTTTGTTCTTACGTCAAACCTTATGTCACGCGCTACACATGACGTTTCATTCAAGGTGTTAATTTAGACATAACTTTGTGTTAATTCACCTTTGATACAAAAATGCCGTCTAAAAAGGCCGATGTAAGGCAGCTAGATTTCATTAAAAAACGTATTGGTCAAGTTTCAGAGTTGGTAAATCGTTTGGAGCAACAACCACAGTTGACTTCTTTATTTAAGGTACAATGTATTATGCGAGAGGTTTAGCAATCCGAGATTGTTAGTTACCAATCATTGGAAGGGAATAAAAACCTTGACACCATTGAAAACTGAAAATTACCAACAACTTAGAAGCCTAATTAATTGCTCATCATCATATTGTTTTCGACCTTACTTAAGGTCGGTTTGACGCAGCTCTAACTTCTTTTCTAATCTGTGCTAATCTAAAAAGTTCTACATACCCTTCACAACCTAAATTTCTAATAATTTGACTAATATAGTTTGGTCTAGGTCTTCCTATATCCTTTTATCTTTTTCCTATACATCTGACTTTACATAGATATTAGCAACATGATGGTTGTTAAAGAACTCTAACATGTTTACATGTTTACCATTTATAAGGAAATGAAATATAACCTTCAAAAAGGAAAAGTGTTAAAATATATGTTATGGTAAGGCTTAAGCAACGAATCGCTACCAACATGCCAGACCGCTAACTAATTGTGAGTTATGTCCTGGTGACATTTAGTTAACTGATTTTTATTTTTTTTTGTTTTGTTTTCGAACTTACTTAAAGTCGGTTTGACGCAGCTCTAAATTCTTTTCTATTCTGAGCTAGTCTAAAAAGGTCTACATACCCTTCACAACCTAAATCTCTAATAATTTGACTAATATAGCTTTGTCTAGGCCTTCCTACTCTATTTTTATTTGGTAGTCTATAATCTAAGACTTTACTAAATAGTCCCTCATGTCTTAACTGGTGCCCTATCATTCTATCTCTCCTGACCTTCAATTGTTTCCACATACAGGGATCCTCACCTATCCTTCTATAAACTTCCTCGTTTGTTACTCTATCTGTCCAACTAATCTTTAACATTCTCCTATAACACCAAGTTTCAAAAGCTTCTATCTTTTCTTATCTACTTCTTTAATTGTCCAAGCCTCACTACCGTATAGTAGAACGCTCCATACGTACGACTTTAAGAAACTTTTCTATTATCTAAACTAATACTATTAGCTATTAGTAAGTCTTTCTTTTTTAAAAACATTTTTCTAGCTTAAGCTATTCTAGCTACTATATCCCTTCTGCTACGTCCATTCTTTGTAATTATACTACCTAAATAGCAAAATTCATCTACCTCCTCTAACTCGGTATTACCTATTTTTAATTTTGGTTTAGAACTAGGCTGTAACTCACTTGTCATTATCTTTGTCTTTACTGAGTTAATTCTCATACTATAGTTACTCCGTAGTATCTCATCTAAAATATTTAAAACTCTCCTAACTCTTTTCTAGACTCTGCTATAATGGCTATATCATCTGCAAAACGTAACATGTCTATTTTCTGTCCCTGTACACTAATACCTATCTCTTTTCTCTCTCTGGCTAAGTTTAAAGCTTCCTCAATATAAACATTAAAAATCAAGGGAGACAGTATACAACCCTGTCTAACACCATTTCTAATCTTAGCTTCCTTTTCTATTTCATCAAATCTAATTACTACGCTTTGGTTTTATATAGACTGTAAATAATTTTTCTATCCCTATGAGAGATTCCTATTTTTTGCAAAACCCTGAACATAACAATCCAATTAACCCTATCAAATGCTTTTTCTAAATCTACAAACGCGAAATGAGTCTTTTTATTTTTTTGTAACCTTTTTTCGATAATTACCCTAATCATTAGTATCGGTTCTCTAGTCCCTCTGTCTTTACGAAAACCATATTGGTCTTCGCCTAAATAATTTTCAGTCAAAGCTTCTACTCTATTTTTAATTATTATTGCTAGTATTTTGGAAGCATGAGAAGTTAAACTAACTGTTCTAAAATTCTCACATCTATCAGCTCCTGACTTTTTTGGGATTGGGATAATAATATTTTTTTCGAAATCTATTGGAACCTCACCTGTGTCATATATTACATTTATTAGTGCATATAATCTGTCTAAAGTTTTCTGACTTGCATATTTTATTAATTCTGCGGGAATATCGTCTATCCCTGGCGCTTTATTTAATTTAAGATTCCGAACAGCTCTATCAAATTCCTCTCTTAATATTGAGAACCCTATTTCTACATCCTCTTCTTGGTCGTTCTCTAACTCATCCATATCGTCTCCCTTATATAAATCTTCTAAATATCTTTTCCATCTATCAGCTACCTCAACTTTATTTATTAGAAGCTCATTATTCTCGTCTCTAATACCATTATATTTTTTCCTATCTTCCCCAAAAAACTTTTTAACTGCTCTGTAAGCCCTGTCTGTCTTACCTACTCTCAAATCATCTTGTATTTCCTTACAATTCTCCTCCATCCATTTATTTCTAGCTTTTCTACACTCATGTACTATCTTATTTCTAACTGTATTATATTTTTGCTTATTTTCACTATCCACTTCTCTGAAAGGTTTAAGCTTTCTTCTATTCTCTATTAAATCTAATATCTCCTTTGTTACCCAGGGTTTTCTCGCTTCTATTTTTTTCTTACCTATAGTCTGTGTTGCTGTATCATGTACAGTCAGTTTTATTTCTTTCCATCTATTTTCTACGCTCCCTCCTACAGCTATCTCTTTGCTCTTATTATCTAATACTTGTTTATATTCCTCTTTTACCCTACTATCATTAAGCTTACCTAGATCCCATCCCTCTCTTTTAACCTTTCTCAATTTTTTAAATTTTAGTTTACACTTCATTTTAACTAAGTTATGATCGCTATCTATGTCAGCCCCTGGATAACTACGACAGTTTTTAACTTGGTTTCTAAATCTTTGTTTAACTAAAATATAATCTATTTGGTATCTAGCCCTATCACCTGGGGCTTTCCAGGTATATCTTCTCCTAACATGTTGTTCGAATAGGGTGTTTACAGTTACTAATCTATGTTCCTGGCAAAACTCAACTAATCTTTCTCCTCTATCATTTCGTCTGCCATACCCAAATTTTCCTACCATTTTTCCCTCACTACCTTCTCCCACTGACGCATTAAAATCGCCCATAACTATTAAATTCTCATCTCCTTTTACTTTTCTCACTATACTATTTATATCCTCGTATACCTTTTCTACCTCCTCATCCTCGTACTGAGTTGTTGGCATGTAAACCTGAACTAAAACAGTGTCTGTGGGTTTTGTACTCAATCTAACCATAATTATTCTATCACTAAATTGTAAGTACTCTTTAACTTTATGCCCTAATCTTTACCTAACACTATTCCTACGCCTGCCTGTCCATTAGTTGAAGAAGTTGTAATTATTCTATAATTATCTTTCCAAAAGTCATTACTATCTGGCCATCTCACCTCACTAATACCTAAAATGTCCAGCTTTTCCTTTCTCATTTCGACTAATAAATTCGTTAACTTATCTACTCTGAGTAATGACCTTACATTCCAAGTCCCTATCACTAAATCGAACTGTTGCTTTATATTCTTACGATGACGAGCCCCAAGTACCCCTCCCGGAGATCCGAATGAGGGAGTATTTTACCTCGGACAAGAATTTTACTTGTGAGCTCTCCATCATATATATTTCGTGTTTTAGGCCACGCACACCTGGGAAATATTGTGGTAGGCTCCCATATCTTTCCACAACGCAGTTTTTAAAGATTTTAGCAAAAAGCCGTATCCGTCACGGCCAACCCCCAACAAGCGTAAATTATTGAGGATCGCCCGAGACCAACCGACCCTCCTCCAATATCTTTTAGCCAGCAAGGCTGCTGCCCCTTGCTGCGCCTTTTAATCGCCTTTTACGATAAGCAGGCTTACTATAGTAGTATTCTTTATCCCCCACTATAGGGATTAATTGCTATACGGAGTATACTATCGACCAATGGAATTTTATTTTGGTTGATTCTCTATTAGAGTAACTTGATCATAAAACACGCAAACGATTTGAATTACAGTCAAATTCAAAGGAAGTGCCCCAGTTTGACAATTTGATACAATTTTTACTTCAACAATGGTCCGCGTTGGAGACAGTCTCCTCGGCGTCCCATTCATCATACACCAGCTCGGTTCAAGTTACCACTGATAAATCAACGCCTCGACGGCCCCTATATAATCGGGCGGCTTTCGTGGCGTAGTAGTATGTGTGTGACTAGTACGCCCAAGGTGACGGGTTCGAATCCCGACATGGTCCGCTTGAAAAATGTTAGGCGAGCAAAATGGCACATATCGAAGTATCGGCTAGGGTACAGAAAGAAAGGTGAGACGGTTAGGAGGGGCAGGTAAAGAAAACGTACACGGTGCCAATTGGGGCCACCAAGGATGGTACGGGTAGCACCGGGGTCTAGGAGACAAGTAAAAGTAATACAAAAAAATTTGGACAGACAAATACGGGCGCTTGTCGCCCCAAACACTAGTACACATGAAACTTAATCGATAAACGGACTTGATCGTCAAGACCAAAAAAAGGAGAATCTGAAGTCAGGGAAAAAGTAGAATCTTCGGCTCGATCCGAAAGCCCTACCGAAAGTTTGAAGGAGCGCCACATCGATTAGGACAGCTGCGGCGGGTAACGCCCTTACGACCGCAACCGTAACAATGCAATACCTGAGGACGGGTGCAATGGGTAGAAACATGTCCGGGTTGATCGCAACTAAAACAAATTTTACTGTTCTCATAGTAGCAGATGCCGAAGTAAGAGCGACAACGGAAGACAAGTTGGGCCTAGTAGTGGTAGTTGGTCAAGTAGTACCAGACCGACCTAGAAAGCTAGTATTGGTTTTAGCGAGATTGGTAGCTTCAAAAGCAAACTCCGATTCCACATAGGAACATTTATCTCGACGAGGGGGTACATAACTCTCTTCTTCGTTCTAATTGTAGACACTCGATTTCTAGTTCTCGCAAACGGTTGATGTCCACGCGCCAACATGCCATCATCTACCAAAATAAATCCGAAATAAAAGCAATAGCTACTAAACTCACGATAGTAAGAACCAAATAAAACAACAAAAACAAAAAAAAATCGTCGGTGATAACAGAAGCGGTTTAACTCCACCAGTCCGATAATCTGCCAAAAAAAAATAAAAATATAAAGTTTCACTGTAGCGAGGAAAAAGAAAAAAAATATTTTAGAACTAACTGCTCGAGTGAAAATGAACGAAAATTAAACGAGGTTACCGAGGGTAATGTCAGTGCGACAAGTAGCTAATTCAACTAAAATAAATCGAAGCAGAAAGATACGTAAGAAAAAAAAATGGGCGTTTAAGTTCAGTAACGTTAGACAAGAAAATCGCTACGAATAGTCAAGAAAAAAAAAATCTAGGCGGAACAGTTGAGTAAGAAAATCGTCGTTTGAGAAGTCCGAAATCAAATCAGCGGTATTACGTTGAAAAGAGGGGAAACATATTTAAAAAGAAAACGGTAACTGGAATTTAGTTAAAGTGGGCTAGCTACAAAAGCGGAGAGTGGGGTGAGTCTGGATGTACCTTAGAAACCTAATTAATTGACCAATGGAATTTTATTTTGGTTGATTCTCTATTAGAGGAACTTGATCATATAACACGCAAACGATTTCAATTACAGTCAAATTCAAAGGAAGTGCCCCAGTTTGACAATTTGATACAATTTTTACTTCAACAATGGTCCGCGTTGGAGACAGTCTCCTCGGCGTCCCATTCATCATACACCAGCTCGGTTCAAGTTACCACTGATAAATCAACGCCTCGACGGCCCCTATATAATCGGGCGGCTTTCGTGGCGTAGTGGTATGTGTGTGACTAGTACGCCCAAGGTGACGGGTTCGAATCCCGACATGGTCCGCTTGAAAAATGTTAGGCGAGCAAAATGGCACATATCGAAGTATCGGCTAGGGTACAGAAAGAAAGTGAGACGGTTAGGAGGGGCAGGTAAAGAAAACGTACACGGTGCCAATTGGGGCCACCAAGGATGGTACGGGTAGCACCGGGGTCTAGGAGACAAGTAAAAGTAATACAAAAAATTTGGACAGACAAATACGGGCGCTTGTCGCCCCAAACACTAGTACACATGAAACTTAATCGATAAACGGACTTGATCGTCAAGACCAAAAAAAGGAGAATCTGAAGTCAGGGAAAAAGTAGAATCTTCGGCTCGATCCGAAAGCCCTACCGAAAGTTTGAAAGAGTGCCCCATCGATTAGGACAGTTGCGGCTGGTAACGCCCTTACGACCGTAACCGTAACAATGCAATACCTGAGGGCGGGTGCAATGGGTAGAAACATGTCCGGGTTGATCGCAACTAAAACAAATTTTACTGTTCTCATAGTAGCAGATGCCGAAGTAAGAGCGACAACGGAAGACAAGTTGGGCCTAGTAGTGGTAGTTGGTCAAGTAGTACCAGACCGACCTAGAAAGCTAGTATTGGTTTTAGCGAGATTGGTAGCTTCAAAAGCAAACTCCGATTCCACATAGGAACATTTATCTCGACGAGGGGGTACATAACTCTCTTCTTCGTTCTAATTGTAGACACTCGATTTCTAGTTCTCGCAAACGGTTGATGTCCACGCGCCAACATGCCATCATCTACCAAAATAAATCCGAAATAAAAGCAATAGCTACTAAACTCACGATAGTAAGAACCAAATAAAACAACAAAAACAAAAAAAAATCGTCGGTGATAACAGAAGCGGTTTAACTCCACCAGTCCGATAATCTGCCAAAAAAAAATAAAAATATAAAGTTTCACTGTAGCGAGGAAAAAGAAAAAAAATATTTTAGAACTAACTGCTCGAGTGAAAATGAACGAAAATTAAACGAGGTTACCGAGGGTAATGTCAGTGCGACAAGTAGCTAATTCAACTAAAATAAATCGAAGCAGAAAGATACGTAAGAAAAAAAAATGGGCGTTTAAGTTCAGTAACGTTAGACAAGAAAATCGCTACGAATAGTCAAGAAAAAAAAAAAATCTAGGCGGAACAGTTGAGTAAGAAAATCGTCGTTTGAGAAGTCCGAAATCAAATCAGCGGTATTACGTTGAAAAGAGGGGAAACATATTTAAAAAGAAAACGGTAACTGGAATTTAGTTAAAGTGGGCTAGCTACAAAAGCGGAGAGTGGGGTGAGTCTGGATGTACCTTAGAAACCTAATTAATTGACCAATGGAATTTTATTTTGGTTGATTCTCTATTAGAGGAACTTGATCATATAACACGCAAACGATTTCAATTACAGTCAAATTCAAAGGAAGTGCCCCAGTTTGACAATTTGATACAATTTTTACTTCAACAATGCTCCGCGTTGGAGACAGTCTCCTCGGCGTACCATTCATCATATACCAGCTCGGTTTAAGTTACCACTGATAAATCAACTCGACGGCCCCTATATAATCGGGCGGCTCTGTGGCGTAGTGGCATGTGTGTGACTACTACGCCCAAGATCTCGGGTTCGAATCCCGACACGGTCCGCTTGAAAAATGTTAGGCGAGCATCTTTCACAAAAATACACTCTCGTTCGGATGACAGGTAAAATGGAGGTCCCGTGTGTGAGTGTTGTCACGCACGTTAATGATCCCTACCTTGCTTGGTACAATAAGAGTTCGGCAAAATTCCAAATTTCCAGGTAAAAAAACTCGCTTCCTGGCCAATGTAGTACCTAAGGTAACTTCAAACCTAGTTTCTGTTGATAAACAGAAAATTCAGCCTTCTGCTACTAAAACGACATCCTTGGTTACTTGTCTTTGTTGCGAGGGTGCATACAATATTTATCAATGCCAGTTATTTTTAAATAAGAATTCAACGGAACGATATGAAATGATTAAGCAATCAGATCTATGTGTAAACTGTTTACGTGGACACACGTTCAAACAATGCCGGTCGCGGGTTACCTGCCGTCAATTTGGTAAACCTCATCACACTTTATTACATTTTGAAGCCAAGGATACTTCTTCGTTACAACATGTTCCTGAAAACACCATGGTGCAATCAGGTCAACACAAACCGCGGTCAGAAACGCCTTTTCTGGTTAATGCCTTGTCAGCTACGACTGGTTTTGACTTTAGTGTTACTGTCTTACTTGCTACAGCTTCAGTAGAAGTTCAAGATAGAGCGGGACACTTTCAGACAATTAGAGTCCTATTGGATCCTGGCTCGCAAGCCAGCTTTATTAAAGACAAATGCGTGAGCCAGTTAGCGCTTCACAAGTCCCTATTTTTGGGATAGGTCAAACAACATACGCTGCTAATATAGGTGCCACTATTTGCACTATTAGATCAATGTTAAACCCCGATAAATCTTTAGAAATGACCGCATCTATTTTATCATCAATCGCAGCTGAGATTCCTAGCGTCGAGGTAACAAACAATTTCGACCATTTAAAGGGTCTCCATTTTGCAGATCTAATTTGGAATTTACCAGGTCCAATCGATATGCTCCTCGGTGCGGATATTCATCCTTTCATAGTCAATGGCGGAGTAATCCAAGGAAGGTTCCTTCAGCCAGCAGCAATCAATACTATTTTTGGGTGGACTATTCTAAATCCTACCAAGGGTTTACAGTCTATCATTGTTGAAACTTTTTTTGTTTCTCTCGAAGACCCTATCGACCAAACCCTTCGCCGATTCTGGAAAATCGAATAGCTTTCAAATAGGTCTCCTACCTCACCAGATGAGGAAAAGGCAGATCGTATTTTCAAGAACACTACACGTCGAGACGGTACTGCACGTTTTGTTGTTAGTCTACCATTTAATTAGATGATTCCGCTTTTTGAGGATTCCTACTACATCGCTAAACAACGTTTATTTTCGTTAGAACGGAAGTTAGCATTTAATGCAGATTTACGTGTCCAGTATAACGCCTTCCTGAAGGATTACCTAGATTCGAGGCATATAACTTTGATGGACTGTGCCCCAGTGGGCAACGATTATTATTTCATACGACATCATGCTATCTTTAAGTAAGAAGGTGATAAATCTAAAATTTGAGTTGTTTAGACGCCTCTGCTAAGGCCAAGAATGATCTTTCACTTAACAACACCAAATTGGCTGGGCCCAGTCTTCAAAGTGATATTGCTTCAGTTCTATTACGATTTCGAACACATCCGTATGTTTTTGTATGCGATATTCGACAAATGTATCACCATATCTTGATTGATTCAAAGCATTAACGATTCCATCTAATTTTGTGGAGATTCAATCCTGATGATCCCATTCAAATTTATAGACTGAATACAGTGACATGCAGTGTAAAATCTTCCCCGTATTTAGCGATCAAAACCCTCCAGTAATTAGCTGAAGAAGGTGAATCTCAATTCCGCTAGCCGCTGCGGTTATTTTGTCAAATCTGTATATGGACGATTTCGTTTGTGGTGCCAGTGATATTGAATCAGCTCTGAGTCTTCGGAATGACTTAATCTATCTACTTGCATCTGCCTGCTTGGAACTGCGCAAATGGACGGCTAATAATAGTACCATTTTGCAAGGTCTTTCAAAGGCGCACTGTCTGATTCAGAATTTAGGGTTTGAGGACGATGAATCTATTAAGATGCTTGGACTTCAATGGTCTGCTATAGATCACTCTTTCCTATTCATTGCTGAACCTCTAATAGCAACATGTACCAAGTGAGCAACACTTGGTCAAGTAGCTCAAATTTACGACCCTCTAGGGTTTTGGCGCCTCTTACTATGTTTGTCAAACGCCTCATTCAACACCTCTGGATGATATGATTACCTTGGGATGAGGAATGTCCAGCCGACATCCGGGTACAATGGCAACAATATCTAGATGAACTACACGAACTATCCTCATTAAGGCTTCCACGCTGTTTGCCCCCACTGGGCCCATACAGCTGTGAATTGCATGATTTTGCGATGCTAGTAAGTCAGATTATGCAGCCGTCATTTATTTTCGTTTTATAACAACGTCTCCTGATAAGGTTTTTGTGGGACTAGTTGCTGCCAAAACTAGAGTCGCCCCAATTAAACGCTTCTCTATTCCACGGTTGGAGTTATGCTCTACTGTGCTATTAACCGATTTAGTTTCTTTTGTGTTAACAACATATCAAAGAACAATTAACTTCTTTAATATTTTTGCATGGAGTGATTCTTCAGTAGCACTTTCATGGATTCGATCTGCCCCATTTCACTGGAAGACTTTCGTCGCTAACCGAGTTAGTCACATACAACAAACCATTTCGCCGAGTTGGTGGTTTCACGTTCGTTCTGCACACAACCTTGCTAATCCGGCTTCCAGAACATTACTTCCCAGAGCGGTTCTGTCATGTGCCCTTTGGTGGGCGGGGCCAACTTGGCTTTCGTTTTAACCTGATCCGTGGACCATAAAACCCATGCTGTCTAATTCTAGCCCAGAAGCAATCTCTGAACAAAAGATTTTGACCTTTATATCTTTAAAGGAAGGAATCGAGTCCAACCTCATTGATCGGTTGCTCAAATCTTGCTCCTCATTAAGAAAACTACAAGGCATACTTGCCTATATTTATAGGTTTTCAAACCTCGAACCCAGCGTCCATCTGGACCATAAGCACATCTGGAGTTATATGACTCTTTGATAATCGTTGTTAAACATGTTCAACAAACTTGCTTCGCTGACGAAATAAAATTAGTAAATTTTAACCACAAACTTCCGAAGACTTTCCGTAAACTAACGCTTTTTATTGATTCTGCAGATATTTTGAGAATGGGCGGTCGTCTGTCCCACTCATCACTGCCTTATTCTAAAAACACCTTACTCTATTGCCTAAACGGCACCGGCTCACCGAACTTATTGTGCGAGCCACTTATGTAAAATACTGGCATGCAGGTATTAACACTGCATACCTTATTCAACAACAATTTTGGATAGTTTCTATTAAAACCGCAGTGAGAGGCTATCTGTCTAGCTGTGTAAAATGTTTTCGTACCAATCCTTCACCGGTAACTCCTTTGATGGTAGACTTACCTTCATATCGTATCAATCAAATCAAGCCCTTTGCCTGTACATGGGTAGACTTTGCTGGTCCTCTCAACATCAAGGCGAGTCACTTAAGAGGATTCAGAACTCTTAAGGCCTACATCTGTCTTTTTGTGTGTGTCGCTACTAAGGCGGTACACATCGAATTGATATCCGATTTATCAACTTATGCCTTTCTTGCCGCTTTACGTCGCTTTATAGATAGGCGTAGAAACTGCTCACGTATCTTTAGCTATTGTGGCACCAATTTTGTCGGCGCTAATCGTCAACTCACTTCGCACCTTCACGATACAACTGTCATCGAAGGTATCACATGGAGCATTAACCCCCATAGCGTCCCACACTTTAGCGGTCTCTAGGAAAGCGGTGTTAAGTTTGTCAAAACCCACCTCTCCCGAGTCATCGGTGATCAAATGTTAACCTTTGAGGAACTCTGCACATTGTTGGCGCAAATAGAGTCTTTGCTCAATTCCAGGCCACTTTGTACATTAAGCTGTTACCCAAATGATCTTCAATGCCTGACCCCAGGCCATTTTTTAACATTAGAACCTCTCACAGTTCCTCCGGAGGAAAATCTAGCCAAGCTCAAGCTATTATTGTTAAGGCACTGGAAATTACTCCAAGGCCTCCACCAGGCTTACTGGTCTCGTTGGAGTTACGAGTATCTTTATACTCTTAAGTTCCAAATGGAACACTCCCACGCTAACACAATCGCAATAGGCTCTTTAGTTTTAATTAAGGATGACCTACGTCCACCGTTGAGCTGGAAGCTAGGAAGTATTATAACTTTTTTCTAAGAAAGGATGGAACAGTCCGTGTTGCTGAGGTCAAAACCTCTAAGGGCTCTTTCGTTCGACCCTTAGTCAAGCTCTGTTCTCTACCCATTGCTTAATTTTCTATATGTTTGTCCCTTTCCTTCCTTAGCTCATTATATTTTTTTGTATGTAGCCCTCCTTCCCCTCTCTCACCCTCGCTCTCTCGCTCTCGCTTTCTCTCTCTCTCTTTCTCTTTCCCTTCTCTTTTTTTCTTCTTTCTTTTATAATATACCGTTTATTTTTTTGTTTCTTCAATTTCCGTTCCCATCTCCCTAAATTCCCTGAATTTGGTGGGCTGTATGTTCGGTCACGTTATAGACATTTTAATTTAAGACAATGGAACGGATCGCGTGTGTAAGGTAAAAATAGTTAACATTAAGTGTGAACAACTAAAATTCAAGAGTTGAGTTCCTTTTGTGCGTGATATCATGCTGTTGACGTGTCCGGTGCACCGCGGTTGCAAATAACACACGAAGAGTGTGCAGTGGAGAACCCGAATACGGATTCGGGTATGTGCTCTATTGCATAGAACTATGTTTTACGTTATTTGACAGACATTGGCATCTGGTGTCATTAATACCTTAATTAATGTGATCCTCACCTATGCTAATACAAATATACATTCAACAAGCATCTATCTCCCATCAATGTCTACTCTACAAGGAGTATCCTCCTTATGTAGTTCATCTCCGCACCCTTCCTAACTAACCTAGGTTAGCTGTGCTGTTTTGCATCATTTCTGTTATCCTCCAACCCTAAAACTTTTGAAATAGCTCTCGGTACTTATCGACTACGCACGACCTTTATATTCTCAATGTATACGTACACTGGCTGGGTTGTCAAATTTTTGATTTATTTGGAATTACCATTTATTTGAATGAGGCGTGAAAGCACGCGCGAAGAAACAAAACGAACAGTGTTCACGTGTGTGATGTTTTGAACGTGAACAAATGGAAATAGAATTCTCGAACCGACTCGGCAAATGTGAATTGGGTGCAGGTTATATCATTTTCTTCTTGTTACGTGCCGTTTCTGCATGTAAATATTTTTGCTCGTACTTAATTGAAATCTTACATTCTCTACTTTGTTCAGTCATTTGAATATTCATTAACAGTTTCAACCGCCTGCTCAAGTTAAGCGATTACTTATTCATCACCCTGTATGATTCTATTAGAATATTTGATTAATTATTGCAAACAACGGCGAATTAGCGATAACATAAAAGCTTCCAAGAATTTGTCGACATAGGAAAATAACGTATTTTCAAATGGTTGGCCAGTTTGCAACTTGCATAGTAGCATTTATATTAACTAAGCGTATGACGGGTTACCTATCTCTTTGTATAAAACCGTAGCGATTTACTATTTCTAATTATATTACCGAGAACCGATGATAAGGAGGCAGTTTTATTGCTTGTAAAACTGAGTGAGTTGAACATCTGCACGATAATGGAATACCGCTTTGATAAACTTTCTTAGTGGAAGTATAGATAACAAATCCATTAAACGTAAACGATCTGCAAGTTTTGCTTGTTTTAGAGAATTTAAACCACGGTTTTTTAATCTTTTCAAGAAAACCATAAAAGTATTCGATGCAGGTGTTTATCTTATTTCAAAGACTTGATAACGCGGGCCTCTTAACCTTTGAATAGCAAAGGAAATTATCATAAAATAGATTCTAACTATTCAACGACGCACTAAATACTTTATTGGACATTTAAATAGGTACCCACTCAATTGGAAAGTAATCGAACCTGTTAAATGAAAGTTCGTATAATTTGAAATAACATAAAAAGTGTAAAGTCGTTTAAGTTAGAAATTTTAAGAGACGCTTCTTAATAAACGTACTACAAGGTAGTTAGAAATTAATATTTATGCAGAAACCAATCAATTTTAAAAATTTACCGTAACACATGGGGTTAAATTTTCCCCAGGGCATCAAATGCCTCTGAAATTTTAAAGCTAGCACTTACCCCAGTGGATATCCTAATCCTGGTGCGTTATTCATCTCAGGGGGAGGTCCAGATGCTCCATAGTTTGGTTGGTGGTAGCCCTCTTATCGACAAAGCGCCGGTACCTATAGCGGTAGAGGAAAAAGGAAACAAAAACCACTTTGCCGTCTGTCGGAATTCTTCCAAACACGTCTGCATTCAAGGAAGGCGGTAATAAAATCGGCTCGTTTTGACGCATCTGCTTCCACGGGCCATCGTCCTTCTTCCAAGTAGGAAAATTGGACGGACCGAGCACAGCGCCTCCGCCTCAGCGTAACGCAAATCTCAATAAAGAGGTGAAGGCTCTACAAGAAGTATCCTTCTTATATAGTTTGTCTCTGCACCCTTCCTAACTAACCTAGATTAGCTGTGCTGTTGTTGCATCATTTCTTTTATCCCCCCCCTAAAAATTGGCAAGCCACTCCTAAAATTTTTGAGATAGCTCTCGGCACTTATCAACTACGCGCAACTTTTATATTCTCAATGTATACGTACACTGGCTGCGTTGTCAAATATTTTATTAATTCGAAATTACCATTTATTTGAATGAGGCGTGAAAACCGGCGCGGAGAAACAAAACGAACAGTATTCACGTGATGTATTGAACGTGAACAAAGGGAAGTAGAACTCGCAAACCGTCTCGGCAAATGTGAATTAGATGCAGGTTATATCATTTTCTTTTTGTTACGTGCCGTCTCTGCATGTAAATATTTTTGCTCGTACTTAATTGAAATCTTACATTCCCTCTTTTATTCACAGTTATTTAAATATTCATTAACAGTTTCAACCGCCTGTTCAAGTTAACCGATTACTTATTCTTTACCCTGAATAATTCTATTAGAGTATTTGATTAATTATTTATTAATCACAATTTAAAACATCTAAATTATTCTATTTTGATACAGCATCAAAAATGTAAAGTTCGTTTTATTTTTACCTTGAGTTTATCAAGGTTGTTTTCAGTAACTCATTTTAAGCGTCTGGTTTGCTTATCTTTACTCGGTATTGATTCTAAATTACGCATTGGTTTACATTACAATTTCTATTATTTTATGTGAAAGCTAGGCAACTTCCTTACGAGTCGTCTATAAGTCCTCGAGTTGAATATAATTTCGTGTTACTTAGAACGTTCACGACCGATTCCAATGCATAAGGTAAACGGGAATTTTCCGATTAATCGATTGTAGCTTCGTTTTGTTGAAGTGATTGTGGCGTAAAAATGCGTTAATCAAAAATAATGTAATGCAGTGGCCTTTGTCTTTTCCTTAGTAACATTAATAACGTAAAATAATAAATACGCTATTAAACCAGTATAATTTGAGTTATGTTGTAGAAATTAAATCTATCCCATAGAGTGTTTCGTGTAAACAACAAATACCGAATATTTAACGCTAAAGCAATTAACTGACTTTTGAAAATTATAAGGCACTTATGTTGGTATATTTTAATACCGAATAGAATAATCCTGTACAATCGAAGTATCATAGATGCAAGCATGCGGTGTCATGTGTTCCATCGGATGTCGACTACAAAAAGTTGTTGTGCCCCGTAACAATGAATTAGCAGAAGTTACAAGATCACGCCGTGATAAAGTTAAAACTGGAACGTCATGTCAAGCTTTAACACTTGCTGGTTTTTCTTCTCTGCATTGTTTGATGACTTCCATCAGTAAAATAAATTGAGTGTTGATTTTCTTGGTCAAGCTTTTCATTAATGAATAATTTTGCCTGGCATGGGAAAAGTAATACGAGCATAGGGAACAAAAATCAATATAAATTGTTGGTTATTTTGCAAAAAGTAAAGCCTGTGACCGGTTTCACTGTTCTTGTAGATCATCAAACGGACGCATCTCTTTTTGCAAAACAACCAACTAAGTTTTGGCATAATACACAAATTAAGGTGTATTTATAGTGCAAATGCTTCGCATGCGACCTCTATACTTGAATATAAGCAACTAATATCGATGACTGTTTTTAGTCTCCGACGTGACAGTGTAGATGGCATTGCCAGACAAAATTTTAATAGCGAGTCAAAAATCAAGATGAAAAATGAAATAAACAAATGACCTGTTACCTACTTAATACTGGCGGACCTTCTAAGAAGATACAGCACCCAGTGCTAAACGAGGAAGTTGGTCGACAGAAACCAATGCGTTTCCAATTAAATATTAATGAATAATTTTGTCAGGCATGAGGAAAGTTGTTTATTTTATTTTTCAAGCTTTTCAGGTTATTCATCGTGCACCTGGAGAAGGTTTAAAACGGAAGTTACTGCGCTTCAATCGTCGGAAATGTTACTGGAACAGTAGTATTTATTAGATAATAGATCGACATTGACTGTCCTATAAATTTGTTTATAAAAATTTTTTTTGATACATCCTACTGATTATATGCGAAATTAATGTATGATTCAATGCCGCTTGCAGCGAAATGCATTTTGTTCTGTAGATTGGTCTTGCTTTGTATTTTTGTTGCTTACTATGTAAGTATATAATTTCCTAATGAATATTTTACATAATAAAGATTTAAAAATCGTTATAACTACACGGTCTACTATACATAGTTCTGTTTTATGTACACCTTAGAATTGAAGTAGAAAATTAGCTAAAAGTAACTAAAAAAGAGTATAAATTATTTTTGCCTAGATTTATGTACTGTGTAAGTTATCGGGGACGTTTTGGATAAATGTTTTTTTGCGAATTGGTTTTCTTTGTATGTTGTTTTTTCCTCAAAGGTTTGTAAATAAAATTCCTAATTTAAGATTTTCTTTTATTTCTTTGTAACCCACCCCACTCTACGACTTTTAGCTAGTACGGCATTTTCGCATTCCTCCTCTTTATGATTGCGGTACTTGGTGGAGGCTATTATTTTTGCTTACTTTACGTTCCTTTTTGTTCTGCACGGAATACCGTAACACTCTTTTTCCACATATTCCTTGCTTAATCGACAAGTGCTAGCATTTACGACAGCAGCTGGATCTTACGCTGTCTTTGTTACCAACTCTTTTACATTATTTTCATTCTTACATTCGGATTTTGTGGTTAATCAATACGCAGCTGGTCCGCCATTATTGAAGAAAATATTTTAGTTTCAAAACTTCTACAGTGCGTTATTGCTACACAACCACTCAACCTTTTATTTTTTTATCTTAAGACTAACACTTATCGGGTACAACTCCTTATCGTAAATTTCCTAACTTTGTCTTTTTATAAACGTTTTCTTAGCGTGTAAAGCATATGGTTAGGTCAAATTTTTTTTAGAAGTCCCAACCAGACACTCAACTCCTAATAGATTAAATCTGTCAAATTCCAATATTCTAACCTTTCTACCGCCACTTGAATGTTTGCTACACACCTTATCCACGGAACCTATATTACACAACCCACAATACAGTATGTTTTAACTAAAACAGTACAAGAGTAAAAACTTTATTTAACACAAAAAATGTAGTTAAATAAATGTATACATTATAGCAACAACTCTCTCTCGAGCACATGTTCAACTGTTATCTTAGTGAATGGTCACTTTTCCTTTGCAATCGTTTGAGGCTGGAAGCGTAAAATATCTCCACGTTTGGAACGTGTTTGTTCGGCAAATAATTAGATATAATTTGCACCTTTCTCCGTCTTTTCGCATAGACGGTAGCACACGCTGTGTAATCTTTACGGCGGCTCCATGGTGTAGTTGGTATGCGTGTGACTACTATGCCCAAGGTCGCGGGTTCGAATCCCGACGACACGGCCCTCTTAAAAAATGTCAGGCGAGCATTTTTCACAGAAATACGCTCTCGTTGGGATAAGAGGTAAAATGGGGGGGGTGTGTGTGTGTGTGTGTGTGTGTGTGTGTGTGTGTGTGTGTTGTCACGCACGTTAAAAAACCCCTATCTTGATTGGAACAGCAATGATTCGGCAAAACTCAAAATTTTCTAGTTAAAAAAATTCGCTTCCTGGCCAATGTAGTACCTTCGAGTGGAGCATTGAAAAATTGAATGTATTGTATAGCGTGAGAAGAACGTGATAATCGGCTTGTTAACTGATTTTCTCAACGAAGTCTATGCTAGTGTTTTTGGACACATGCATTGTGGTCCTTAAAATTCATGCTAAAGTTTGTAGGTTCCAAGGGCATATCTAAAATCGCGTGCCATACTTCATTGTTATTCACATCTAAAACTGTTACTTCATTAACGAAAGATTTGCTTGTTTTATACTGAAAGCCTTATATTTGCAGGATGTTAGCCATGTTTTCCTTTCGAGGTCTGATGAATAAATGTCCAATGTTGTAGTTGAATCTTCCAATATGTAATAAGGCAAATCTGTTGACTGTATCCAACTGCCTTTCATTGCATTGACTACTTCTATTACAGTTCTATGTTTTAACGGTTTGGCGAAACCATTTTTCTTAAAAGAATACAACCCAATTAGAATAAGGTTAAAATTCGGCTAAGCCGAATTGCAAAATATCTCTTCTTGTATACTTAAGTATTGTATGTCTGCGCAAAATTTTTTTTGCAAGCTATGTAATATCCGTCTATCCCTAAAACGCATTACAATCTTTTTGAGTACTTCGAACTTTTTTTCCATTTTACATTGTCGAATGCTTTTTTCAGATCTACAAACCCTATATGCACGCTTTCTTCTTTTTCCATTGTATTCATCATAATCACCCTCAGACCTAAAATAGCCTCCCTTACTCCCCTATTTCGCCTAAACCCAAATTGATCTTCTCCTAGTATTTCTTCAGCCCGTTTTTCTATCCGTCTTTGTCCAATTCTAGTTAATATTTTTGACACGTGTGCTGTTAAACTTATTGTTCGAAAATTTTCATATTTGGAATCTTTAAGTATCTCGCCTATCTCAGACATTACAAGTTAAAAGAAACGTTTTATTACTGCTTGTACAACGGCTTTTAGAGTTTCGGCTTGCACATTATCTATACCCGGTGCCTTACCATTTTTAGATGCTTTAATGCTAATTCAAACTCATCCCTAAGCATAAGATATCGCAAGTCATCCTTGTCTATGTCTGATACTTGTCCTAGTGCTGCTAGTTCCTGACCTGCATATAATTTTCGTATATTTTCTTGCCATCTAACCACTTTCTCTACATTTTCGAAGCTGATGTTTCCTTCCACGTACCATATATTTTTGCTATACGGTTTTATATCCCTAGAATTAAAACATAACAGTAGGAAAATTTGGCGGGCCCAGTACAGCGCCTTCGCCTCAGCGTGACGTAAATCTCCATAAGGAGGTGAAGACTCTACAAGGAGGATCCTCCTTGTGTAGTTCCGCTCCGCACCGTTTCTAACTAACCTAGGTTATCTCTACGAGCAAAAAATAGCATCCCCCAACTTATTAGGTGCAGTCGCATAAGTATTACGTCGGCTAGCGCCGTCACACTACAATCGTGCTCGTTTAAGATTATTGCAAAATCTACTTTTTAATATAAATCAGTGCTTATGTGAGTACAGCCGCCATCATTCTTTTTTAAATACCTCGAAAATAAATTTCTAGAGTATCCGAAGATCTAGTCGTCTGCCTACATCTATTTGTCTTACTGCTTAGGGGAGGTAGGTGTGCACTACTAAAGTCTTGGTGGGTATGCACTAAATGTCCTGGAGGTCACAATAACTATCACTTTTAAATCCTGAGAGGGGATGCGCGGTTTCACCCTATTTTAGTTCGTTAGTTTAATCGATTAATTTAATTTAATAAGAGATTCTGTTTTATTTACCTGATGTTTAAAAATTTTGATTCAATATCCGATACTCCGCGCGTTTAGGTGAGACAGTGATTGATATAGTGTGGGGTTCATCGTGCATATTTAGACATTTGGATATTTCTTTTTAGTTTTTGTTTTTGTTTGTATGTTTGTTTTTAAATTTTAAGTTGTATCATGTTCAGATATCATGCTAAGTCAAACAACTACCTCCTACAAAAAATTTCTGAACCCCCCCACATCAGCTCCCTCCTTTCAATTTACGCGCGGTTATCGCCATCCAATCTCTCGACCCTTCCTGTAAATTGCTTGAGAGCTGCCACTGGTTAGCCACTTCCGCGACTTTTTCTAGGTTCTTTGGCCACGCTAGTCCTTCAACAGCTAGTTTTTTATCTGCTAAACCCCTGTTTGCCATCTTGAATTGGCAGTCAAATAGCACGTACTCGGCGCTTTCTGCGCACTCCCTGATTTTGCATCGGTCTATCTCGGTTCAGTCAAATCTTCGCAAGTATGGTTTCAGAGCGCCGTATCCTGTTTATTAGCTGCATCATTGCCCGTGTGGTTTATTACATAATCGATAGTCTTTTGTATAGAAACCAATTCGTACTAGAATATAGTGCTCCAGTTCGCGAGTTTGGTCTAAAACCGAAATACTTCACTTCCTCCTTATATACGATAAACGCCGCTTCTACTTGTCCATCGTCCATACGTGAAACGTCTATTTAAATTCTGATTCCTGCCGCGTCTCCATCACCTTCGACAAACATAATTCCTCTAACATCGGCCGGGCACCTTAACTCTGATACAACGATTTTCTTCGCTACCTCCTTATTGCCAAGATTAATACCTTCGATAATTTCACACCCTTTCCCTATATCTACTAGTCTCCTATCTCTAATCTCCCTGGCAACATATTCGATAGACAGAGTCGATACATTATAATGTAATTAAGGGCCGCTATGCTTGCGACCACGTCCCCAATGCTCTACCCGAAGGTACTACATTGGGTATAAAGGTGAAATTAAACGTGTTTCAAATGCAAATATCTAACTAATACGACAGCGGTCGTTAAAACTCGAGGAGGTTGAGAAAATGATTGGAGGTATGAAAGTTCTAGGAGTGATTGAACACTCTGGTAGCCCTTGAGCATTGCCTGTTATGCTTGCAAAGAAGAAGGACGGACCAACAAAATCTTATGTGAACTACAGGCAATTGAATAATGTGACTAAAATAGCTAGCAACCTACTTCAAGGATTGACGTAATCTAAATACACTTTCAGATTAACGATAGTTGTCAACTTTGGATTTGCAGAGTGACTACTGACAAGTGGATATGGAAACCAAAGATCGGGAAAGACTTCTTTCATCATTGGTACTGGCCTATGACAATTTACAGTCATCCACTTGGGTTCTGCGACACTCCTGCCACCTTCGAGAGTAATCAACAACATCTTGCGTAGGCCATCGTGAAAAAAGTGTCTTGTATATTTGGATGAGGTGATCGTGATTGGGAAGTCGTTTGGGGAACAAGTGAGAAATTTAGAAGAAGTGTTTTGAAGACCAAAAGAAGTCAAAGAAGTGTCACGTACCAGGCGAAGAGATGAAGTACTTAGGGCACGTAGTTTTACGTAACGGACTCAGACCAGATCCGGAAAGGGTAGAGACGGTATAAGAGTGGCCGATGCCAGAAGACAAACATAAGCAACGCAGCTTTCTGTATTTGTGCACTTACGATAGAAGATTCGTTTTCGTGTTTGCGAATTGCCAAGCCCTTGACTAACCTGACCGAGGAAGGACGTGGTTACGTTTAGGATGTTAATTGCCAAAATACGTTTCAACAGCTGAGACATTTATTGGTAGCAGCTCGGATCTTATGTTACTCTAGGTCGGAGGGCAAATTTATCGGAATGCAAGACGGTCAGAAAATGGTCATCGGTTGTGTTAGTAAAGAGCAGAACAAAATTATTGCGTTGCAGGCGGAGAACTGTTGGCTGTGATAAAATGTGTAGAACATTTTTATAAGTACCTGTACGGGAGAAAATTTCACCTAAGAAACAGCCATGTAGCTCTGAAGTGGCTCCTACAGTTTAGAAAATATGACTTCGTCACGGAACACCGTGTGGTTACAATTCATTGTAATGTACATGCGCGTTCGAGGCTGACGTTGTCCCGAAGATGTAGCCTTTGCTCACGGTTAGAAACGAAGTGTGATCAACTTGGTCGGACTACCTTGTTCAATGGCAATTGACGACCTCTACAGTTGCGAACCTAACAGGAGAGTGGCAAAGGTATAGGTGTTATTCTGGGTTGGAAAACCAGAGGAAAACGCCCATCTTGGAAGGATATTAGTCCGTACTGAAGTCGTACTGTGCACAATGGGATTCCCAGAAAGTATAAATTGAAATCTGGTGTTATCCTTGGAGAATCGTGATGGATCCCTGAATATGCTTCAAATGGTAATTTCCAAAAGCCAAGTGTCGAAGGTTTTAGGACATCTACATAAATGGGATCTCCGGAGGACACCTTGAGGGTTAAGAGTACTCTAGGAAAGGTCCAAGCAAGTTTTTACTGAGTATGCTGCAAGGACCATGTTTAAGAGTGGTGCCGCATGTGCCAGCTGTGTGCACAATTGGGAAACCGTAACGCTACAATGAGGCAATACAACGTGGCGAGTCGCTATGAGAGTGTAGCAATCAATATTGCTGGTCTATTTCCTGAGAACGACATCGGGAATAAGTACATCTTGGTGACTATGGATTATTATTTGAAGTGGAACGAAGCGAATGTCATACCAAATCAAGACGCTGCAACCGTTACTAACGTGCTAGTAAAGAAATTGTTCTGCCGTTTTGTAGTTCCTATGGAGTTGGACACCGTATAGAGCAACAATTTTGAGTCGACGTTGTTCCATAAAAGTTTGCTGATTGCTGGGGATGAGGAAAACCCAAACAACATTATTGCACCCACAATTGGATGGTATGGTAGAGAGCATGAACCACACCAACGTAATCTTCTAACAACAAGAAAACTGGGACCGAGATTTATATTTATTTTTATTTACTTATCCGTCTTCGGTTCAAGAGAGCGCTGAACAGACACCTGCATGTTCGATGCTAGAACGCAAGATACGTCTACGTTGTGATCTTGACCTTGGGTGAACAATAGCTTTAAGCGTTAACCGCTTAGCACCCTATGATAGTGATGACGCCGGAAATGTCGAAGAATAACAAGCAGTGAGACGAACAAACAGTTACACTCGTAAGGATGAATCAAACTCTGGATCGAACTATGATTGGTCATGTCTGTGTACAGTGCCGTACGCAAATGAGATTTGGGGTCACCAAAGAGATTCAATGTGATCTATTCGATGTGTCACCAGAGCTGTCACAATGCATAGTGGCAGTTCTTGATACGTCCCGAGAACTTGATCGGGTGTTTAAAAATAAATTTGGTGATCTGGATCGATTTTGCGGACAACAATTACTAGTTAGAAAGGTTATAAGGGCAAAAGACCGACATCGTGGTATCTATTACTTGGTGACTAAGCAAATGCATTATGGTAAATCTAATTACCAGGATCTGTGGGCCATATGAGCAAATTTGGAGACACGAAGTAGGCCATACCCAAATATGCTAGAGGTACTCTTTCAGAAAACCGGACCATGTGTAGTCACAGTCCAAATGGCACGACACCTGCTATAAAGAGTGTTGTTTGCTACTTCATCAGCATGGGAACTGCAGAAATGGTTCCGACTACCATAGGGACTTTCAGTGTTTTGTGGCATACCAGATTTAAAAGGGATAGCAGGGATCGCTTGGTCTTGGTCCAGAATTATACATTATAACTTGTGTAAGAGCCGCTAAGCCTGCGGCCACGTCCACAATGCTCCACCCGAAGCTACTACATTGGATTTAAACGCAAAATAAACATGCTCCAAATGTAATCTAACTTCAAAATAAATCGATCCTAAATAAAAATCTAACAAACTAAAACAAAAACTAAAAATAAGGTTTGAATAATGGTATCCTTAGCGTTGATTTTGGAGTATGTTCGTTCAACAATACACACGCGAAAGTAAAAGGGGAGGGATCCGTAATACCGGATAGCAGTCGCCAGCTCTGCTTACCGGTGCGACCTAAAGGGTCAACTTAAAACTATCCAAAGCTAGCTAACTAATTTTAAAAATGGATTCAAATTTACTAAGCATTCGCCATATATTTTAAAAGTGAATCCAGCTATTTTGCCTACATTATAAATTTACAAATTCGTGCAACCTGGTTTAAGTATTTTATTCTAAGTCAATCCTATATTCGCTCCTATCGTTCCCTAACTTGACATTTTATAATTAGTTTATTTTTCCTATAGATACTGCGCCTAAAAAATAGGCGGCAAAACGTCAAACGAATTAAATTAAGCTACAAAACACTTCAGGCAGGCAAGAATATAAATATTAAAATAAATATAAATATAATATAAATATATAAATAAACATAAAATAAATATATAAATAAACATAAAATAAATATATAAATAAATAAATAAATATCTAAATAAGCAAAAGCATGTAACAGTGCATAAATTAGCAAAAGCATCACCCAAATTATCAGTTGCACTCGCATAAGCATTATGATGGCTAGCGCCATTACACATAAAAGTGTGCTCTTTAAATTATTTCAAAATCTTCTTATTAATACAAATCAATGCTTATGCGAGTACAGCCGCCACAATTTTATTCCCACCTCGTATATAAATTTCTCCAGCATCCAAAGATTAGGTCGTCCTCTTACGTCTATTGATATCTTACTGCTAAGGGGAGATGGATATGCACTGTTAAAGTCTTTGTTGGTATGCACTAAACGGTCGGGGGGGTCACATTCACTATCACTTTAAAAGTCCTTGGGGATGCACGGTTTCACTCTATTTTATTTCTTTATTTATTTTACTGCTTTAAATTAATGAGGGTTTTCTGATTTAGTTTGTTATTATTTATTTACGTTTGATTTATTCCCGATACTCCGCGCGTTTAAGGAGAGACAGTGATTGTTTCAGCGATGGTTAATGATTTTTGCTTTTAATTTTTTTTATATATATATTTTATTTTTTTCTTTTATTTAACAGGTTTTTAATCGTGCTCATATATCGTGCCAAGTCGAATCCCTAGTTTTCTAATCCTTCCTTCGCCCCCCCCCCTCACTCTAGCTACCGATTTACGCACGGTTTTCACCGTCCAATCTCGCGACTTTTCGCGCAAATTCTTTAAAGGCTGTCCAGAACACCTTCTGGTTAGCCACTTCCCCGACTTCCTCTAGGCTCTTTGGCCATGCTAGCCCTACTATAGCTAACTTTCCGTGAGTCAACCATCAATTTGCCACCTCGAGCGGGCAGTCGAAGAGCACGTGCTCTGCGCTTTCTGCGCAGCGGTCGTTGTCGGTTAAACCGAATCTTTGTAAATACACCTTCAAGTCGCCATGTCCTGTTATTAGCTGCACCATTTTATGGTCGAGCTCACCTCGATCTTTTCTCTAGCTACTATACTCGGTATGAATTTATTTGTCAACCTGCCCGTGGCAGCGTTGTTCCACCTCTCTTCCCATTGTTGTATTGATCTTTCCCGCAACTTTCTTTTAATCAAAGACCTCGGTATCGACGAGTACGATATCCGGAAGTCGCCTGTCGCGGTCTCTTTAGCGAATTCGTCAGCCCTATCATTTCCTACGTTACCATCGTGCGATCTAACCCAAAAGAACTTTAAATGTCGAAACCGGAGCGCCGTATGTGCTACCCTCCAGACGTCCGCTAGGAAGTCTGTCGAGGTGTTCATATTTGTTAGGACCGTCAGCGCTGATGATGTGAAACATGTTTCTACCCGTGTGATTTATCACATAATCGATAGCTTCCCGTATAACAACCAATTCGCACTAGAAGATAGTGCTCCAGTTCGCGAGTTTGGTCTGAAACCGAAACACTTCCCTTTGCTCATTATATACGATAAACACTGCGTCCCTATCACCTTCGACAAATTCGATACCTCTAACATCGGCCGGGTACCCTAACTCTGACACGACGATTTTCCTCTCAGCTACCCTATTTCCAAGATTCATACTCTCTATAATTTTCTGTCCTTTCCCTGTATTAACTAATCTCCTAGGGAGAGACCTACTTATCACCAGGACCACCTCCGTGGAGGTGGTCCTGTACGCTACTCGCCGCCTTGAGCGCAGTTATGCGTTGCACGCTCGTTAGCTATCGCGTTTCCCTTACTTTACAACCCTTCGCCCAAACGGATGCTGCGCACAGCATCGCCGGTTCTATTGCGCCGGTGTAACCGTCCTAAGCGATTCGCCCCTGAGACCCCAATTTATTTTCGCCACCGCCATCATTTTATTTGATATTTCGCTGCCCTTACTTTTTACGTACTGTACGTGCGCTTTCCAATTTAATTTATTGTCGATTTTGACACCGAGGTATGTGATAGCATCCTTAAACGAGATTTTCTCCCCTCCTAGCTCTAGGCTAGGGGGTGGCTGTCCAGATTTTAACTTTGCCTGGTGCGACCATTTGTGTAACTTATTAAGCGCCTCGTTCGGTTTTGTGCACATATTCATTAGTAATCGCGATCTGACAATTAAAGTGCATCATCCGCAAACCCAACGATTGAGCATCCTGCGGGCAACCTGACCCTAAAAATACTCTCATACAACTACTTCCAAAATGTGGGAACAGAGCATGACCCCTGCGGGCATCCCCTATCTACCTCCGCGACAAAATTTCACCCGGAATTTCAACCTGTGCCAATCGCCCCAGCACCGGTAGCAAGCTAATTGAACGATAGCTGCCCGGGTTTAATGCATCGGTCTTTTGGATGCCCGCCGACCTTCGACTGCAGTTTCTTGGCGTCTTCACAACCCGCGCACTCAACAACTACACCGCCTCTACGCGTCCTTCGAACTCCGACTACAACAAACCCATCTCGTGTGGATGAACATTCTGCTTCAGCGTCGTTGTTCTTGCCGTATTTGGCGTCGACCTTGACGGCAAACGTTGGCGTCACTTCTGCTGCAGCTGCTGCGTAGGACGCACGCGGCACTTAGGCTCCTTGGCTTCACGGACCGTGGACCCTTGAAACAACACAATTCGCGGCTGGAATTCCCCCGACAACGATAGCTCTCCCGGAATCACCTAAGCATAGCCGCAACGCTCTAATCATTCCTATAAGTTGATTCGTCACGTCGCGCATATCATCCGCGGCGTGCCGAATCGCCTTCCTGTCTTCCACGACAATAGTAGCGGAGGTCATCGGCACCTTCCCGCAGATGGCCGCGTGCGCTTTCCTAACCCTAAACTCCAAGCACTCCAGCTCATCGAGTTTGGTAGCGGCAACGCTACCGTTGCTGCTAGTCGACGTCTTGCGCTGGCCCATTAAAGTAGAGGCAAATTCAGGCGCCACAACCACCGCCGGAGACCCCGACTCCTCCGACGCGACCACCACGAACACAGGTTCCTTCTCTATGCCCTCACCTCCTCCTGAGTCCCTAGCAATACATCGTTCAGTACAACCCTAAGCCTTTCCTTCCCAATAGCGCCCTCAGCCTCCGACCTAACAGACTCTGACCTAGCTGGCTCCGATCGATCTCCCTTCTTCCACCTCGCTAACGGCTCCTCGTCTCGATGGACCACCATGCTAACAAAGCTAACGCCAAAACAATAACCAACAGAAAACGCAACCCAAAAAAAGACCTCACCGTTGCGACGCTAAAGAACACAAACGTTGGTCTAGTAAAAATACTTTAATTAAAGATAAATCGTAACAACCCTGTATTTATTTATTTAATTAAACTTCAAACCGCCAAATTAAATTTCAAATTTAACAAAAATACCATAAACACTAAACGTGAAAATAACAACTACTACTAAATAAAATCGCTAGCCCAATAAAAATAATTTGATTAAAAATAAACCGCAAACATCACTATTTATTTATTTTAAATTTTTTAAACCGCCAAATCAAATTTTAATAAGCTACTTACTTCAAAATAACAAATTTATAAAATACTTCACTTTAAATTTAAATATAGAAATAGACAAATATAACACGAGCTATCAGAATGCGGTACCCGAAACGCACTTACCCCGTGTATACTCGGTGCCTGGTACGAGCTTCAAGTGCTACACCACTAATTACACTAAAACTCGACTTTAAAAACGTTTAAGTACGCGTGTACTTAAAATATAGAATATTTATATTTAAATGATTTCAAATTTACGATTTTCAAGCTATTTTTTTTATTCAAAAAAGCTCTAGATTTTGTTTTTTTAATTTGTTATTTTATTACACGCACACTACACAATTTTGCCAAATTTATTTGATGTTTTTACGCGGTTTTTACACGATTTAAGCGGTTTTTTTCTGCAAATTTAATAAAAAAGTCTTTTAAATAATTTTGAAATTATTTCGAGGTCCTAGTTTATTAGTTTTTTGGTTTATTAGCCCAAAATTTAATTTAGTTTGTTTAAACCCTAATTTTACTTCAAAATTTAAAAAACGCGATTTATTTGTTTTTTAATCGATTAAAATTGTTTTTGGTTTTATTTCACTGCCTTTTGTATTAAAATTAATGTCACTATTCGGTCTCTTTGTCGCACGTTCGCGTGGTTAATTTTAAGTTATTTTAAATTTGTAGTTGTAAATCAAATAGTAAAACTGTCATCCCTTGTTCCCCTATATCCTGTCGTAAAAATTCCTTGTGCGTGTGTAAATAAGTTGAAAAAGGGGTAATAAACAAACACTCTCTCATCGATATCGAAGCAGAACAGTCGGTTGTTCGTTCGCTAACGTGAGTTTGTCAATAGTGCGGCCGACTTTATCGATAAACCCCTAAAAAACACAGTGCAAGTGCAAAGTAACACGTACTATAATTTTGAATACAGTCCACTTAGCTGAAGAGTAAGGAACTGCAGCTTAGAACAACAAAAACCCGCGGAGGTAAGTCGATATACAAATTTATAAGACCCTCCGCGCTGAACAGCCACATAATAATAAAAATAAATACAATAAATAATAAAGCTTTAAATATAAAAATATAATAAAAACCCTACATAAAAAATTACTTGTTTGTTGTTGAACCGGAAGCTCCGTAAAACACGTCCGCTCACTTCAAGCTCTAACTAGGAAGTTCTCCAGAATAATACAGCAGAACGTAAACGAAACATAGGTGCACAAAAGGTATTAGATAGACGCCTTCTGGCGTGACACCTTCAGATAGATTTGATTGACAGGTTACAAAGATTTGTATTTAAGAGCTTTACTAACCTTACAAAAAGAGTTTTTTTATATGTCATTTGTATAATTCTGGTACGTTCTCGAAATAATCTAAACAAATAGAATTTAATATATAAATTGCCGTTAAGGGGTTTTGAAGTCTGTTTTAATTCAAACCTTGATTACAATACTAGCTATAAATGCGTGATATAAGATAAATTAGTGGCACATGCTGTTAAAATAAATTACCTTATGTGATATAAATTATTGTAGCAATTAAGAAGATAGGCTCGTGGTTGTAAGAAGTCTGTATTTGCACTGTTAGCGATTAGTTGGAAATTAATTATCTTGAGTGACTACGGTAGAGTTTCACAACGAGTTTTTGGAAAGACTTGTGTAATCAATTATTACAAAAAAAAAGGGTTTTCGATACAATACATAAATAAAATTCATTCACAAATAGAAGAATTAATAACTGAATAAAAAGTTTGGAGTTGTGACAGACCTGGTACTAACAATTAGAACACTTGATATTACTTGAGGTTAAAATCAGTCGAGAACCAGAGGCCAAGCTTACTCGCGCCGTATGAAAGTTCATGTTGTAATGTTTGGATGGTGTTGCAAAATTCTTCTGTGTTCTTGTTTACCTTCATACTTTTGCAATGCGAGATGTATTGGAAACATCGTCTTTTGCTCCTGTGATTTTTTGAAATTCTTATTTTATTCGCTATTTGATTTTAAGAATAAAACTATAATATCATGCTTTATGAATCCTCATACTAACATTTTCCATTTAAACATACATTGGTCCTTCAGAACCCAATTTATATAAAAATCAATCCTATATTGGCTCCGTCAACTTGGCCCCCCTCCAAACGATTTATTGAAATGTAGCATGTGCACCAGAAAGTACTAGTCTTGCACCACCTTGCACCACCAAAATAATAGCTTGCACCATGCTGGAAAAACAATTGCGGTAATTTGTTTATGAGGGGGGCTAGAATGACGCTAGCCCCCCTCCATTCGAATTTCAAAAAAATGATATGTGCACCAGTTAGGGAAAAGCTTGCACCACCTTGCACCACTAAATTTAGAGCTTGCACCACTTCAGAAGATTAGATACAGGACCTTTTCTCGAGGGGGGCTAGAATGACGCTAGCCCCCCTCCAGTCAAATTTTAAAAAAATGATATGTGCACCAGTTAGAGGACAGCTTGCACCACCTTGCACCACTAAATTTAGAGCTTGCACCACGTTCAATAAGTCGTTACATTTTTATTTAGTATTATTTTACATAAAACACTGCCATAATCCAAGGTTCCTGAATTGTACTACCAAAAGAATTCTAAGCAGATCCAATGCCGAAATGTTTTCTTGCGCTTCTTTTATTTAAAATAGTGCAACTATATTTCATTTAATTATAGGAGTATTATCTAATAACAAGGTGATTAATAATACTGACTTTAGGACAGGATCAGGACGTTCCTACAAGAGGCTTACTAATGCACTTGCAAGGTATTACAGAACACGTAATGAACCGCATGATTTAGGGGTGTCAAATTTAAGTCAAATTACAACCAAATATAGCAGAATTCAGTTTTAAGCAACATACAGAACCAAACTCGTAGACAGATACTTCCGGAGAGGTCATGCACAAATTTTTTAATTTAATTACATTTCTATGGATGTATCTATCTACAATACACTAACTCCTCCGCTTAACTTTCTATGAGTTTCACAAATTTCTCTTTCTAACTTATGACTGACGGCCTATCAATTTTTTTGTAAAATGTTACTTCCACCGTTTTTTAACTACGTCATAACTGACATTTGTTAAACTTTGAATTTCGAATCGTTCTGGATATTAATTTTTTTTATTAACCCTTGAATTTTAGCACATAGGGTACATTTATTTAATCTTTTATTTTAAAATTGCGAAAAAGTCTTATCGTATGTTGGGATTTGAACCCGGTATCGTCGGACTGATAGCTTCTTATACATACCTAGGTATGTATAACTCAGACATCTTGGATACTAAAGATTTATTTTACATTTTGAATTATTTGAATCATTTCCAGCAACCCATACATTTAAAGGGTTTTTTATAAAGTTTTGAATAAAGCTAATATTTGATCTTTTCGAAAAAATCACTTTTCCCACTTTTCTCAAATACCTACGAAATGTATAAAAATTTTTGAATTCCAAACCGGTCATTGGTTATTCTCTCTATAAATTGCCAAGGAATTGATATTTTTCTAATATGCTTCTCTTTCCTGCCAGACAAAATATTACTATTTTTCTAGAGGCGTTTAGTCACTGACGGCCAATTTCTCTATCGACATTATATGCAGCCCGTTCTTAGAAATTCCGCTATTGTTGAATAATAAGGCATTTGAATTTTTCACCCGCCGAATTATATATTTATTTAATGCAATAAGCGATCAATTACAAATGCAAATGTTCGCTTTTTCAAAATTTACCGAAAAAATATGTTCAAGTTTTAAGCACTGAATTTTTTGAAACTAATAGTCTGGAGCCTTTTATTATTTAAATTAATGTTCAATTGTCCTAAGTATATTCAGATATGTATTTTAATTCACTATCAATCTTGTTCCTTTCAATTTCATTTATTTTTTGCTAAAATTGTTAGAATTGTGAAAGCTATTAGCAATACGAATTAATCTTTTTTATAATCAGAAAATTTATTTTAATTTCAAAAATTTCTTTTAAAAATGTAGGTATTAAGAGATATATTTTTAATTTCTCCCTGTATGTTTGTTGTGGTTTGTTTAGTATTCTTCTTAATCTTCTTTGGGGATTAAACCACTCATAGTTTTTAAAATTATCTTTATTAACGTTTCGATCCATGACCTAGGATCGTTTTCAAAATAATAAAAACTTCAAGTTTGACATTTATGACAAAATTTGAAGGTGACTTTGATTTATTGATGTTCGAAATATTTGGTTTGAGTACACTAAGAAAAATTTTTTAAAATTTAAAAGAATGATTGCCTTCAATTTGTGTTACGGCCTGGGACCGACTTTTTTTAGGTAGCCAATACGCTTAACGTGAAATCAGCTGATTAATTTTTATTGGTGAATTTTATATAAATTCAATAACTTGGGAATTGGAAAACATTTTTGAACATGTTTCTATTTATACAATTGAGAGGATGGTTATTAAAGAAGTGTGCGATTGTATTATTAAAAGGCTTAAGTAGTCGTTTTTTTTATATTTATTTTGAAGAAGAAAATTATTATGTTTTAGGCTACCTCTTTGGTAGATTTGTATAAATAGAAACATGTTAAAAAATGTTTTCCAATTCCCAAGTTATTGAATTTATATAAAATTCACCAATAAAAATTAATCAGCTGATTTCACGTTAAGCGTATTGGCTACCTAAAGAAAGTCGGTCCCAAGTAGCAACACAAATTGAAGGCAATCATTCATTTAAATTTTAAAAAAATTTTCTTAGTGTACTCAAACCAAATATTTCGAACATCAATAAATCAAAGTCACCTTCAATTTATGTCATAAATGTCAAACTTGAAGTTTTTATTACAGTATTGCCCGAAATAAACAGTACTGAAACTAAGTTGGCGGTGTTTTTATGCGTGCGCTGTCACACTCAAGTTAGCTAGTATAGACCTGTCAAGTAAACCTCAAACAAGTAATTAGTAGGGCCTAATTGTTAAAAATGGTGTTAAGTACAGAGGAGAAAGTGTTTCTGGTAGAGCATTATTTTCGTTCATACGGAATCGGCCGACGTAATGGTGCAAGTTTGCTATACGTGTCTGATCAATTCACACAAAGGTTTAATAAACGTTCTCCAAGTAATGCTGTAATTTTGGAGGTTATTGAAAAGTTTAGAAATACAGGTAGTGTATTGTGCCAACGAAAAGGAAACTCAGGGCGTCCCAGGACAGTTAACAACAACAATAACCATGAACGTGTTTTGAGCAAATCTTAGAAAATCCGAAAGTCAGCCAGGCAAGGACAGCGTTACAACTTGATTTAAAAGAACTTCCTTTCAAAGAATCCTGAAGGAGCTGGGTACATTTTCGTATGTGATTCAGGTACATCAACAACTACATCCTCAGGATTATCGCAGTAGAGTGGAATATTGCGCCAGAATTCTCGCGTTACAGTATGAAAATCCTGAATTTTTGAAAAATGTTTGGTTTTCAGACGAAGCACATTTTCACTTGTCAGGCTATGTGAATCGTCGCACAAATCGATTTCTGGGCTTTGCCAGACCCGATGAGGTTCAAGAGGTTCCTTTACATAGTGAAAAAGTGAGTGCCTGGTGTGCTGTTTCCGGACACGGAATCATTGGTCCGTACTTTATCGAAGAGAATGGTAGGCAAGTCACACTTAATCAACAGAGGTACAGACAAATTTTAACACGATTTATCCCTGATCTACGTCAATTCTGTCGTGCACGTAACTTGGCATTTCGAAACCAATTTTTCAGCAGGACGGGGCAACTTGCCATACTGCTGTCGCAATTCGTCAATTTCTTCAAGAACATTTTCCAAGCAAATTCATATCACGATTTACTGACTTCCCTTATCCTTCACATTCTCCAGACCTCACACCTTCAGACGCATACATTTGGGGCATGGCTAAAAATGCCGTTTTCAAACGGGCACCACAAACCATCGATGAATTAAAGGATGCCGTTAGAGTCTTCTTCGCAGCCCTGAGACAACCCTTATTCAATAACATGACCAGAAACTTAGAACATCGTTATGAAGTCTGTCTCGAACGAGGAGGTGCACATTTAGAACATATAATAAAGTGTCAATAATATGTATTTTTTAAATATACAAAACAATTACAATTTCAGTACTGTTTATTTCGGGCAATACTGTATTTTGAAAACGATCCTAGGTCATGGTTCGAAACGTTAATAAAGATAATTTTAAAAACTATGAGTGGTTTAATCCCCAAAGAAGATTAAGAAGAATATTTTTAATTGTACTGTCCATTATCAATTTTATCTATTAGATGATATACATTTTTAGAGTTAAGAAAACCTGTTCAAATAAGAGTTAGTCTTTTATATTTAAATATTAAAAAAATTAGTTTAATTTTGAGTTTAACATTTTTATGTGTTTGAATTCTTGAAATAAAATTATTTAATTAATTACTATTGATTAGTTACTTAATTTGAGCAATTTTAAATTTTATAGAAGTATATAGCTCATACAGAAGAAAATAATACGTAAAAATCTTTAGGTGAAAAATAAACTAAGCAACAGCAATGAAATTAATTATCAATCTAACTATAATAAGGATACCTACCTATGATTCTAAGTAATGCTCAGCAATAAATTCAATCTTAACTAGTACAAACTTTTTCCGATTTCCATATATAATATTGACTATTCCAAGATTACTATAAAACAGTAATCAAATGCAGTTTAATAAACATTCTAGAAAATTTGAAAAGATTTTCAATTTCAGCAGGAATCTTGATAAACTAAAAATAGCATTATCAAATCGATGCTGCAGGGTGTCTAATTCTGGATAGCACTGGATGGATAGTTTTGTTATCTGAAGAGATTGAAAATCGGTTAAATAGGAAATGTTTTGTAGATGTGGTTGTTGAGTAATAATCGTTATTTGGAATTCAAAATTTTTTATACATTTCGTAGGTATTTGGGAAAAGTGATTTTTTCGAAAAGATCAAATATTAGCTTTATTCAAAACTTTATAAAAATTCTTTAAATATAGGTTGCTGGAAATGATTCAAATAATGCAAAATGTAAAATAAATCTTTGGTATCCAAGATGTCTGAGTTATACATACCTAGAGAAGCTATCAGTCCGACGATACCGGGTTCAAATCCGCAACATACGATAAGACTTTTCTCGCAATTTTAAAAATAAAAGATTAAATAAATGTACCCTATGTGCTGAAATTCAAGGGTTAATAAAAAAAATTAATATCCAGAACGATTCGAAATTCAAAGTTTAACAAATGTCAGTTATGACGTAGTTAAAAAACGGTGGAAGTGACATTTTACAAAAAAATTGATAGGGCGTCAGTCATAAGTTAGAAAGAGAAATTTGTGAAACTCATAGAAAGTTAAGCGGAGGAGTTAGTGTATTGTAGATAGATACATCCATAGAAATGTAATTAAATTAAAAAATTTGTGCATGACCTCTCCGGAAGTATCTGTCTACGAGTTTGGTTCTGTATGTTGCTTAAAACTGAATTCTGCTATATTTGGTTGTAATTTGACTTAAATTTGACACCCCTAAATCATGCGGTTCACTACGTGTTCTGTAATACCTTGCAAGTGCATTAGTAAGCCTCTTGTAGGAACGTCCTGATCCTCTCCTAAAGTCAGTATTATTAATCACCTTGTTATTAGATAATACTCCTATAATTAAATGAAATATAGTTGCACTATTTTGAATAAAAGAAGCGCAAGAAAACATTTCGGCATTGGATCTGCTTAGAATTCTTTTGGTAGCATAATTCAGAAACCTTGGAGTATGTCAGTGTTTTATGTAAAATAATATTAAATAATAATGTAACGACTTATTGAAGGTGGTGCAAGCTCTAAATTTAGTGGTGCAAGGTGGTGCAAGCTATCCTCTAACTGGTGCACATATCATTTTTTTGAAATTCGACTGGAGGGGGGCTAGCGTCATTCTAGCCCCCCTCGAGAAAAGGTCCTGTATCTAATCTTCTGAAGTGGTGCAAGCTCTAAATTTAGTGGTGCAAGGTGGTGCAAGCTTTTCCCTAACTGGTGCACATATCATTTTTTTGAAATTCGAATGGAGGGGGGCTAGCGTCATTCTAGCCCCCCTCATAAACAAATTACCGCAATTGTTTTTCCAGCATGGTGCAAGCTATTATTTTGGTTGTGCAAGGTGGTGCAAGACTAGTACTTTCTGGTGCACATGCTACATTTCAATAAATCGTTTGGAGGGGGGCCAAGTTGACGGAGCCTCCTATATTGACCGTTCATCACCGGTACTAGTTACATAATCCCGCCCTTTTCGCCATATTGACTCATTTTTTGATACTAGTTAAACTAGTTTTATTGTTGCTTTAATACTGTAAAATAATGTAATAGAGCTTTAAAAAAGATAAAATCTTAATTTAACGCCAGTGGCTAGTCGACAAGAAAATAGTAGGCGGATAAAGCTGTTTTACCCTCATACCTCAAAGATGTTTATGTATAAATTACATCGCCTTGTATAAGGTCGGTAAACGCAAACAGTAAATTGTATTCTACTTAATTGCTTTTATTATGGTAGCCATGAAAAGCAGCCGATCAGATACAAATCAATTATAGTTTTATTTACAAATGCCCTTTTGCAAAAATAAAATAAAGTTCTGAACAAGCTTTTGCTAAGAAAATAGGTTACAATACATAATTAATATCCAAAGCACCTTATAAAAATACCAATCGCAAACTCCTATTGGAATTCAACGTGAAAGGAAAGAGTTCAACGACCGAAATAAATTTGGTCAACCGGTCTTACAGAATTTCAAGCAGTTGATGTAGAAAATGTTTCATCGAATTATATATCTACTCACCAATATACCTAACCTTCATATGATTTATGTATACAACCCTTGATAGACTTCCGTCCTTTAGGACAAAAATATCCCTTTCAGTACCCAGTTGGCGGATTTTTCAAAGGGTTGTATTTTATTAGACCCTTAATATATTTCTTATCCTTATTGTGTCCTTATGTTATAAAAATCCGCCTTTCGCTTTTAACTTTCACTTATTTTACAACCCTTGGGTTTATTATTGTAAGGACAGTGCCGAATATTTAAGAAAAATTCAATAACCCTCTATAAAATTTATTAGATTAAAGTTGGTATAGTTTATTTTTAGTTTAAATGAACACCTTTGAAATTTGCGAAATCAAATCGAATTTATCAAAAATCACTACGTTAGAATAGGCATCTACAGTGTGCACAAATCTAAGATTAGTATAATCTATACTTATTTCATAATTAGTCAGTATCTTGAGTTATTATGTTGGTCAATTTTATCTAAAAATTTTGCACATATATCACACATGCACACATGCATAAATATTGCTGAAAAAAATCGCCAGGACACTATTCAAATTCTTAGTAATAAATCAGAAGAGCGCAAACTTTCATCAAAAAGCTCGTGTATATAATAGCGCGCTTTATATTATTCAAATAGACGTATATTTAGCACATATCTTTTATTCATTTTTTACAGAAAAATTATTTATAAGAAAGAATCGTTTATTTCACAAAATTATATTGAAAATTGCATTAACGTTAGAAGTCATGTAATTGTTAACTTTATCATAACGCTACATAAATTCTTAATATAAAAGTAGGACAAGGAAACGGTCGCTTAGTCATTTGTTATTTTATTAAATAAACCCAACATTTCCATGAAACAGCGGCTGCTATTTACAAAGTGAAACATTAGATGCGATTAGAAATTAAGGAAGATGGATTTTATATATCGCAAATGACGTCGACGTTGAACTAATCAGAGCACTTGACGAATGAAAAGTTTTGTTAGGAACAGAAATGTTTTTGATTCGTGAGAAGTACGTGCCTCTTAGCAAGTTTGATAATCTGAATGACACTTTATATACAAGAGCAGATTTACTTTGCAATGCAATTGGTGCATTTCTGCAAACTAGTAAAGTGACTTTATTTTGAAAACTACTCAGTTAATAAAAACAAGTGCAAAAAGTGTTTACAGTTTGTTTTTTTTTTCGTTAATTTAAATTAAATATTTGAAATTAGTTAGGTAATGGTGTGTTTTAGGGTTCCAAATATTACTCCAATTAATGATTCAATTAGTACTTTAATCATAGTTACAAATTTTAGTTCAAATATTTTTTCAGATAGTAGTAGTAGCAGTAAATTAGGAAAGACAAAAGTAGTTCTTGAAATATGCCATTTGGCCGTTTTTACTAACTCCTATCATTCCCCTCCCTTACTCCTCATATCAAATTCATATATTTCAGTTTTATTTGACCCTCCCGTTATCAACCTACCAGTCTTTCTAATGAAAGCCTGCATGTCTGGCTAGGGAAGGGAGATCAACTCCTTATATTCCAAAGTGCACGAGTCTAGGACCCTATGTCTCAACCTCATATACCTCTACTTTGATACCCAGCTGGATCAGGTGTCTCGGTGCCCTTTTTTTAAAATTTAACCATGGTCCCGGGTTTGATTCCCGACACGGTCCGCTTAAAAAATGTTAGGCGAACATTTTTCACAGAAATACGTCTTGTGTGTGTGTTGTCACGCGCGTTTAAATTCCCTACCTAGCAAGGGTTTGACAAAATTTAAAATCTTCCATGTAATAAAATCTGTCTTCCTGGTCAATGTAGTTCTTTGGGTGGAGCATTGGAAAATCAATTGTAGTGCCTTTATGACCTGCAATAGCCAGTGAGGATGTCCACTAACACGTTGACTGATTTTCTATTGTTATTTAATGGTCATGCCGTTCTTGAATTGTCCGACTCGGCTATTATTATCTTTGACTACCCACAGTCCCTCCTCCTTTCCACTTTTTTTTTTATTTCTTTCGCATCCAAAGTTTTAATTCTGACTCCATCGATTTCTTCGTTAAGACTATGCATGGTTCAGGTTCTAATCATGGCATACCTATTGCTGTTTAGCTAACCTATCAGTTTCATCTTTCCCTTCACACTCTAGTGTTCTGGAGCCCAAAAGAACTAAACCTCTTTCTGACTGGGTAGTTCCTTCAATGCATTCTCGCACTCCTGAACCAATGGGCATCTGGTCCTTAGGGTGCAAGTTACCAGGAGTGCTGCTTGACTATTTGAGCAGACAGTTAAATTCCGCTTGTCTACCTCTCTAATCTCATGACTTTCAGCCGCTTTTTATATTGCACATATTTCTGAATAAAAAATAGTTGTATATCGACCTATAGGAAAGCTCCAATGAGCCCTATTACTCTCCAGATATACCCCTGTCCCGGCAAGTCATGTATCACTTATTCGTGACTTGCCAGTGTAACACACCACCGAGTTCTGGCTGAAATATAGCCTCATTTTGTTCCTATTTTTAACTCGAGCGCATTGTGAAAGTGAATTGCCCCTGTGGAATTAATCTGATTCGTTCACTTTGATATCAAAAATCACTGTTAGAATAGGCATCTACAATATGCGCAAATCTAAGGTTAGTATTATCTATACTTATTTGATAATTAGTCAGTATCTTGAGTTATTATGTTGGTCAATTTTTATCTGAAAATTGTGCACATACATCACACATGTGCATATGCACACATGCATAAATATTGCTAGAAAAAATCGCCCAGGACACTATTCAAATTCACAGTAATAAATCAAAAGAGCGCAAACGTTTATCAAAAAGCTCGTGTATATAATAGCACGCTTTATATTAGTCGAATAGACGGATATTTAGCACATATCTTTTATTTATTTTTTACAGAAAAATTATTTATAAGAAAGACTCGTTTATTTCACAAAATTATATTGATAATTGCATTAATGTTGGAAGTCATGTAATTGTTAACTTTATTATAACGCTACATCAATTCTTAATATGAAAGTACGACAAGAAAATGGTCGCTTAGTCATTTGTTGTTTTATTGAGTAAACCCAACACTTACATGAATCAGAGACTGCTATTTACAAAATGAAACATTAGGTGCGATTAGAAATTAAAAAAGATGGATTTTATATATTGCAAATGACGTTGACGTTAAACTAATCAGAGCACTTGACGAATGAAAAGTTTTGTTATGAACGAAAATGTTTATGATTCGTAAGAAGTTATAAAGCTTGATTAAAATGAAATTTTCTTGAACAACTGCTTGTTGATAATTTAAATGACATTTTATATATACAAGAGTGGATTTACTTTGAAATGGAATTGATGCATTTCTGCTAACTAATAAAGTTTTGTTATTTTCAAAACTACTCGGTTAATAAAATAAGTACAGGTAAAAATATAGTAATTGAAAGTGTTTACAGTTAGTTCTTCTTTTCGTTAATTTAAACGAAATCGTAAGTAAACCTGATTATTTTGAATAAGTTAGTTAATCTTGTGTTTTAGGGTTTCAAATATTACTCCAATTAATGATTCAATTAATACTTCAATCATAGTCACAAATTTTAGTTCAAATATTTCTTCAAATAGTAGTAGTAGTAGTACTAGTGGTAATAAACTAGGAAAGTCAAAAGTCTTTTGGCCTTTTACTAACCTCTATCATTCCCTCCCCTTACTCCTCATATCGGATTCCTCTATTTCAGCCCTATTCTGCTCTCCAGTTACCAACCTACCAGTCTCTCTAATGAAAACCTGAATGTCTGGCCAAGGAAGGAGATCAACTTCTCATGTTCCAAACTGCACGAGCTTAGGACCCTATGTCTTAACCTCATATACCTCTACTTCGATACGCAGCTGGGTCAGGTGTCCCCGTGACCTTTTCTTTCTTTTTCTTTATTTTTATTTAAACCAGGTCCCGGATTTGATTCCCGACACGGTCCGCTTAAAAAATGTTAGGGGACATTTTTCACAAAAATAAGTCCTCGTTCGAAAAAGAGGTAAAATGGAGGTCCCGTGTGTGTGTGTGTGTGTGGTCGCGCACGTTAAAATTCCTTACCTTGCTTGGAACAGCAAGGTTTGGCAAAATGCAAAATCTTCCAGGTAATAAAAACTGTCTTCCAGGCCAATGTAGTTTTCGGGTAGATCATTGGAAAATCAAATGTAGTGTCTCCATGACCTGCAATGGCCAGTGACAATTCCCACCAACACGTTGTGCCTTTTCCTATGTTTATAATGGTCGAGCCCTTCTTGACTCGTCTGACCTGGCAATCATTATCTTAAAATGTCTACAGTCTCCTCCTCTTTTCCACTTCTCTTTCTAGCTCTTTCGCATCCAAAGTTTTAATTCGTACTCCATTCGTTAAGCCAATGCATGGTTCAGGTCTTAAACATGGCATAACTGTTGCTGTTTAGCTAACCTATCAGCTTCATATTTCCCTTCACACTCTAGTGTACTGGAGCCCAAAAGAACTAAACCTCTTTCTGACGGGCTAATTCCTTGAATGCATCTTTGCACTCCTGAACTAATAGGCATCTGGTGCTAGGACGTGCAAGTTACCAGGAGTGCTGCTTGACTATCTAAACACACAATAACATTCCGCTTGTCTACCTCTCTTATCTCCTGGTTTTCAACCGCTTTTCATATTGCATATATCTCTGCCTAAAAAATAGTTGTATATCCACCTATAAGAAAGCTCCAATGAGCCCTATTTCTCTCCAGATATACCCGTCCCGGCAAGTCATGTATTACCTATTCGTGACTTGTCCACCGAGTCCTGGTGGAATATAGTCTTATGTTGTTCCTATTTTTAACTCGAGCTCATTGTGAGAGTGAATTGCCTCTGTGAAATTAATCTAATTTCTTCACTTTGATTGCAGAAATAAGAAGTTTATATATTCCACTATAAAAAAGACTCCCGAAATTAAGGTCAAACTAGCTCTTAAAAGTTGTGTTTTTAGTAGAACTTTTGTAACGTGCATTTTTATAGCTTAACATTTTACGCTTTTTCCCAATTAGTAGATACATTTCTGTAACTACTATATTTGTATTTTATATTTATTGACTCCTTAGGCGAATGCATCGTATTATAATGAGTGGATTGCATCGTTCTTGTCTTGCCGTTCGTATAGATTTTGTTCCTTATGTGGATATACAAGTCTAGATAATAGACGATAAGAGGTTGGAATAGAACGAGTTGAATAAACAGATGAGTAGTTGTAGTTTGTTCTTGGTTCCTATATATTAATTACGTTAAAAATACTGCTTCTTCTTTGCTTTGACAATAGTGAGAATTAATGCGGTATGAATTTTTGAATTGTTCATGAACAAGCACGGCACGGCACGATTTTAGTTGTCTTTCTTGTGAAATAAAAGTTGTATATTAACTGTAGAAAGTGTAGTGCTAATTCCGATTGAAGTAGTATGGTTGATAGGAGAACGTGTTTGGTCGACGCACGTGTTTTACCGAACATTTTACGGACTTACTTTAATGATACACGTGCTTTACTCATTGTGGTTTTTTTTTGGTGCTTTGTCTTTTTGATATTTAAACTGTGTGTGCGATCTAGTTTCGCGGTCCTTTTTTTATCAGAGTAGTACATACTTTGGATTATCCAAATACAGTTGATACTGTAGTTTCTGAATTTTCTAACCCCAAAGAATCTAAAACAGATCATTGTTTGCGAAAATTTCGTTATTTGCGAAATATAACAGATTACCGGTTTACAAAGGTAGTGGTTGAAGTTTCTCACTGCTTTTTGGATGTTTATAAAAATAATATACCTTTGGTCCTAGTTGAAATTAAACTAGTGCTACAAAATATTTCGAAATTATTGTCTCAGGAAATAGAATTAACAAGAAATTTATCAATGCTACATAGTTCCGTCGCGTGATAATGTCTGCTGCTAACACCAGCGAAATAAGTAGGTGTGATTAGGGTAACTTGTGATAAGTTCCATCAACACCCTCCCAGTCAAGGGTTAAGTGCTGCGTTAGTACCGGACATCGTGAATCCCACACTTCAATTGCAAGGAAGCGTTGCTGAAGGACCTTTTGTAAGTTGAACTATTTCCTACTTATTCTTACTTTAAATATCTATCCGTTGTTTTGCCATATCTTTGTCGTTCTGATACCTTTTACCATAGGCTTGCATGCTATTTGAAAAAAAAAGAAGAATCAACAATACTGGATGACTCATATCAATGGTGCTTACCTATTTATTTTTTTGTTAAAATTTTGTCTGATTTATGTTTAATTTGTGTGTGAGGAAACGTTTCCGCTACTCCCCAATATTACCTCACTTTGTACTAAAATTTTGTATTGCTTTTACCGTTGTTAGATTATATAGATTATCCAAACAGTTTTTTACATTCTACAAAGTACTGAACAATCTATGCTCGATCAGCATGCTATGCTTTTTCTTTATTGCAGGTTTGCTATTCTAATTTTTTTATTGCAGGTATTGTTACTAACTCCTTACAGCCGCGTACCTTATCTGTTGGTCTGCTTTCGACAACCCCCCCCCTAATCTCCGATTGAGCCCGGTCATTTCTTTGATTTTCTTCGTGTTACGCACGGCTACGAGCCAACGTAGCATAAATTTGGCGCCCAACGTGGCTGCCACGATAAACGTAACACTTTATATGGTAAGGACAGCGTTGAATAATTAAGAAAAATTCAATAATCCTCTATCAAACTTATTAGATTAAAGTTGGTCTAATTTGTTTTTAGTTTAAATGAGCACCTTCGAAATTTGCGAAATCAAATCAAATTTATCAAAAGTCACTATGTTAGAATAGGCATCTACAATATGCGCAAATCTAAGATTAGTATTATCTATACTTATTTCATAATTAGTCAGTATCTTGAGTTATTATGTTGGTCAATTTTTATCTGAAAATTTTGCACATACATCACACATGTGCACATGCACACATGCATAAATATTGCTAAAAAAAAATCGCCCAGGACACTATTCAAATTCACAGTAATAAATCAAAAGACCGCAAACTTTCATCAAAAAGCTCAGTATATAATAGCGCGCTTTATATTAGTCGAATAGACGGATATTTAGCACATATCTTTTATTCATTTTTTACAGAAAAATTATTTATAAGAAAGATTCGTTTATTTCACTAAATTATATTGAAAATTGCATTAACGTTGGAAGTCATGTAATTGTTAACTTTATTATAACGCTACATTGATTCTTAATTTAAAAGTACGACGAGGAAACGGTCGCTTAGTCATTTGTTATTTTATTGAATAAACCAACACTCCATGAAACAGCGGCTGCTATTTACAAAGAGAAACATTAGATGCGATTAAAAATTAAGAAAGATGGATTTTATATATTGCAAATGACGTCGACGTTGAACTAATCAGAGCACTTGACGAATAAAAAGTTTTTTGGGAACGAAAATGTTTTTAATTTGTGAGAAGTACGTGCTTTTAGCAAGTTATAGAGCTTGCTTAGAATGAAATATTCTAGAACTGTTTGTTGATAATCTGAATGACACTTTATATATAAGAGTAGATTTACTTTGAAATGGAATTGGTGCATTTCTGCGATCTAGTAAAGTTTTGTTATTTTGAAAATATAGTAATTAAAAGTGATTACAGTTAGTTTGTTTTCTTATCGTTAATTTAAATGAAATCGTAAGTAAACCTGATTATTTTGAATTAGTTAGTTAATCGTTTGTTTTAAGGTTTCAAATATTACTCCAATTAATGATTCAATTAATACTTCAATCATAGTTACAAATTTTAGTTCAAATATTCCTTCAGATAATAGCATTAGTAGTAGAAGTAAATTAGGAAAGACAAAAGTAGTCCATTTGGCCCATTTTACCTACCTCTATCGGTCCTTCCTTTTATTCCTTCTATCAAATTCATCTATTTCAGCTCTATTTGACTCTTTCGTTATCAACCTACCAGTCTCTGTAATGAAAGCTTGCATGTCTGGCCAGGGAAAAGAGATCAACTCCTCATGTTCCAAACTGCACGAACTTAGGATCCTATGTTTTAGCCTCATATACCTCTACTTCGATACCCAGCTGGGCCAGGTGTCTCCATGACCTTTTTTTTTTCTTTCTTTTCATATAATCAAGGTCCTGGGTTTGATTCCGGACACGATTCACTTAAAAAATGTTAGGCAAACATTTTTCACTGAAATATGTCCTCGTTCGAATGAGAGGTAAAATGGAGGTCCCGTGTGTGAGTGTGGTCACGTACGTTAAAATTCCTACATTGCTTGTAACATCAAGGCTTTGGCAAAATTCAAAATCCTCCAGCTAATAAAGACTGTCTTCCTGGCCAATGTAGTCTTTTGGGTGAGTATTGGAAAATCAAATGTAGTGTCTCCATGACCTACAATAACCAGTGATAATTTCCATCAACACATTGTGCGTTTTCTTATGTTTATAATGGTCATGCCTTTCTTGACTCGGCTATCATTATCTTAGAATGTCTACAGGCCCCTCCTCTTTTCCACTTCTTTTTCTAGCTCTTTCGCATCCAAAGTTTTAATTCGGATTCTATCGATTCGTTCTTTAAGCCTATGCATGGTTCAGGTCCTAAACATGGCATGCCTGTTGCTGTTTAGCTAACCTATAAGTTTCATCCTTCTCTTCACACTTTAGTGTTCCGGGGCGCAAAGAACTAAACCTCTATCTGACTGGCTAATTCCTCCAATGCATCTTTGTACTTCTGAACCAATGGGCATCTCGTCCTAGGGGATGCAAGTTGCCAGGTGTGTTGCTTGACTATCTGAGCAGACAATAACGTTTCGCTTGTCTACACCTCTCTTATCTCCTGACTTTCAGTCGCTTTTCATATTGCATATATATCTGCCTAAAAAATAGTTGTATATCGACCTATAGGAAAGTTTTAATGAGCCCTATTACTCTTCAAATATACCCCTGTCCCGGCAAGTCATATATCACCTATTCGTGGTTTGTCAGTATAACACACTAACGAGTCCTGGTGGAATATAGCTCCATTTTGTTCATATTTTGAATTCGAGCGCATTGTGAGAGTGAATTGCCTCTGTGGAATTAATCTGATACCTTCACTTTGATAGAAGAAATGGGTAGTTTATTTTCACTATAACAACGACTTTAGCATACGCTACTATATTTCCCCTGCTCCGCTTCGCTACTCCCACCCTATCTCAAAGTCTGAGATACGTCGTCAGAGCTTCCCTCTGAATCCAGCTGGGAAGAGCTGGGAGCCCTAGTAAATCTTCTAGAGCGTTACCAGGTGTTGTCCTCATTGCTCCTGAAATTCCCAAAGAGGTTAGCCTCTGGATTCTGAACCGTCTGAGAGAGACACTGACAAGTTGGGTCCGAGGCCACCATATGATTAACCCATTTTAGACCATAGGTCTTGCAACTACCATGTATAGTCAGTATGAAACTTGGAGAGTTATGCCCCAGTTCTTGGGGATTACACTACGTTGTTACCAGAGAGTGGCTATCGCCTTCTCTATTGCTCTTTCTAAGTATTTCTTTTAATTTAACCTATTATTAAGGAACATACCTATGTACTTAATCTCTGTTTTATGAATCAAATGGTTCACTATACAGGAATGGAGATCACAATCCTCTGATATTTTTTGTTTTAGTGAAGAACAGTATGTCGGTCTTTTGTGGATTTACCGAGAAACTCTACAAATAGTTCTTTATGTGTTTCTTCCAATATTAGTTTACTCGTTATTATATTATATCTGATTTGATTTTGTTTCAAACAAATGTGTTGCAAAGCTCTCTTTGACTTAGATCTGCTGCAGGTCTTGTATAATTCTCTGCAGGAAGCGATCCTTGTGAAGGAAGTTTGTGCTGAAAGTTTAAAGCAATAAGAAACTATTTGGTCTGGAATTAATTCAAGACTTCTAAAATTAAGGTGAAATTAGCTCTTAAGATTTGTGTTTGTTGTGAAGAACTTTATAAAAGCATTTAAATCAGCATTTTGTGTCTAATAATTTTATTGTGAGAATTGTAGTCGTAAGGTTTAATTACTCCATAAATTCATTTAGCAAATTATTTATAACAAAGGGCAATTTACACATAACTTTTATACAAAGTATATTTTAAAGAAATAAGCAAGGTATCGGAGTACTCTAACACTGGAAATCCATGTAATTTTGTTCCGAGTATAAGTTGAAATTACTTTCCAGTGTTCAATATTATTCTATGTAAATATTTGTACTATAAAAATTTGTACAAGCAGTAGAGTGTTTATGTTTTATCAACTAAAATAGTCGAAGAAGTAGTTCCTTCCATTTTGATAGAATATTTTGCGTCTGTTGTAAATGGAATTTTACTTCAATATCAAAGCAGAAAATTGGCACCCAATTCGTGGAACACGAAAATCACAGGGTAAGTAACCCAAAGTTTTAGATAACACGAAAATTGGAGACCCAAATATAGGGGCATGATTTTACAAAAGGGTCTCGAATTTAGCATACAAGATGAAATTGGTGACTCAACTAGAGCAGCTCGGTTGAACATTCAGGTTCGATTTTATTTTGTAAAAATCAGAGATTATAGGCATAAATCTGTTAGAGTGGGTTAACAATTTTTAGTTAATGTGAATTTTTGAAAAAGCTTTTGATGCGATGGAACAAGGAAAAAGTAAGAAAGAATTGCTTAGATCAGAAGGGCTGCTGATTGGGTTTTATAATAGTTTTCTAATCGAAGTTGCTAAAAGGAAAAAGATTGAAAATCTTGATAGTCAAACAGAAAAATCAGGAACAAAGAAAAGATGAACTAAGTGTGATAGATATTGTGAAAAGTATAATACGAGAGTTAAAACCAAATCAAGAAAAATCCAGTCGGGATCTGGAAGCTTTAAGTCAAATATCCAGTCGGGACCTAGAAGTGGTAAGTCAAAAATTCGATCAAAAATTTGATAAAAGTCTATAAAAATCCAGTCGGGATCTGGAAGTCAACTCAAAAATTTGATTAGAGATTTGAGGCAAAATCAGAAAAAAATCAAAACAAAATTTGAAAATCTTAAATAAAAAATTCAGTCATGAATTAGAAGAAAATCAGGAAAAATTCAATTAAAAATTTGAGAAAAATGTGAAAGAATTCTGTCAGGAATTAAAACTAATAAGTGATAGATTTGATAATTTTATATTCCTAATGAGACAGGAGGTTCAGGAAGTAGTTAACTCAAAGGTACAAACTGAAATTAAAGCGAGGTTGGATGAGGTTGATCTTACCGCAAGGAATCTACAAGGAAAAGTAAAAGAAAATGAGCTATACACCCGGAAGGAATTTAGGAAAACAATACAAAGTGTTGCAGTATTAAATAACAAAATTAATTAATGAACTGCAGGCTGCAATATAAATAAATAAATACGAATAAATACTGTAGGGAATCTACAAGATCTTGTAGAAAAAAAAATGAGATGAATACTAGAGTGGGAGATAGTGAAGCGGTTCAAGAAATAGCTAGCTCAATTTGAAAAAGAGGAAGATCTTAATCGAAAGACTGACGCAAAGTTCCTAAAAATTCTTTTTTTATTACCTCATTAGCCTAATTTATTCCCTAGTAACATTCGCTGTCCGTTCTTGTTTAACACCTAAAGTTATTGTGGCGTAGCATACTATGCAGTAGCAATGCGAAAGTTAATAAAATTGATTCTTATCGATTTTATGGATATTTAATGTACGTGCGGATTTTAAAAAAAAAACGTTTATTTATTAATTAGGTATTTACGTAATTCTAAGTACAGATGGCGCATTCTTTCCCAATCCCGAATATTCCATAGAATTATTTGTTTAAAATTGAATTTATGTTATACGGAGTCAATTTGGCTAAATAATTTAAAGCTTTAATTGCTTTATCAACGGGTTTTGCACATGCATAAAGACCCGCATCTTCATAATTGTAATAAAAGATTGGTGACACGGCAAACAAAACGTGTTTTAATGCATATTTATTAAGATTAAAGCGCTAGCTTTTAACAAGATTGATATGGTTTTTAGGATACTTAAAGCAAATGTTTTATGCAACAGGAACTGTATTTTTATGATAACTAATAAGTAAAAATAAATGGCTTTATATTTCCACTTGAAATTGATTGCCTTTCATAAAGTATAAAGTTCGCATTTAATGCGTTTTTACATTATTTCTTAACGATTAATTATTTTTACATATATGGCTTACATGGCTGTATTATTGATGTAAAATTGGGGGTTAAAAATACACGGTAGGTGTGTTTTTCACTATTGCACATTAGTTGCTATGTATTTACAATACGCTTATATTATACAGGTTGATTATTTACTCGCACAGAATTGCATTTTCGCTGGGCACTTTAACGGCTAAAAAGTACGCTTGTACTATACAGGGTGTAACCATAAATTTTCGGAATTTTCTATTTCTTTTCAGATTCTTTTATATCTTCGTAGATTTATTTGTAGAGTTTGGGTTTCAATGTCCCCTCGCGACCTCTTATCAACGTCAATATATATAGTGATGTGATAATGAGGTCACAAAAGGTAATTGAGCACCAAATTCTGGGAGAAAATCCACCCACAACGAAGAAAAACAAATTTGCCAATATTTAATTTTTACTCTGTATAATATATTTTAGCAAGATGATTGTATTTCCATGTAAAGTAAAACACTTTATAGTCACATACCATTTAGGAATGACGACCGACTTTTAAATCCGTGTGTAAATAAGTATTTCCTAGAAAAATAACTCTTAAACAAGTTTTATTGCACGTATGCAGACTGGAAATCAACCACTTTGAGAGTAATAAATAACTTCAATGTCTATCATTTAATAAACGTAATACGCTAATTTACATTTACCTACATTAAGAACAATAAGTAACTTCGATTTCGAGCTATCTTCTTTAGCATATCATGTAAAACAAGTTCTAAACTGCGGAGACATAAAAACACCAACATTAGTACTTTTATAAAAGTTAAATTGCATAAAGTATTCATCCTCGTTAAAAATACCATTTTTATGAGTTTTTAATAAAGAGTAGCTTTCTTTCAAATAAATTAATTTCGGATTAGTTCTAAAATAAATTTTATTTACGTTATTTAATAAAAGAATACGGCATTTCTTCGAGAAGTATTCTCAAAGCCATAAAATCATTAGTGAATACACCTAATCCGCGGAACTCAATAGTACCGAAAGACTATAAAACAGATAAGATAACGCGTTTTAATAGCCCAATTGTATTACAGAAGTCGTGCGAAAGAAATAGCAGAGGTTGGTTTAATTGACCAGTAAAGAATGAAAGGCTAACTGTCGCCTTAAATTTTAAAACTGACAGCTCGTTAAAGTTAACATAAGGCGGAATTGTGAGTAATTATTGCTTCATGCGGGCGACCAGTTTTTCAAGAACATACTCTAAATGATTATCGAACGATGACGTATTAAGGTTATCTGTTATTTAAAGGCGAAAGTGAATTGGAACGGAGTCATCTATTCCTTCGGCATCCAGCGTGTAATTTCAAGCATAATTATTTTAAAGAGTACAACGCCGATTTACGGCTTCAATATAAATAATATTAGTGCAAGGTCACAAGGTAATTTTAATCTATTAAAAATAAATGTACTTCCAAAAACGTATACTTCGACAGATGAAGCTCTAAAAATTTGGAACCAAGAATTTTGCAATGCAGCTAATTCAAATGGAAACGATGTTTTTATAAACGAAAACATGTAGTTATAAAGAGAAATTCAACGATTCAAACTGCAAGTAAAACTTTGTGTTTGTAACCTAAAAAAATATTTAAGTATTATTAAGTAGTTTTAGCATCTCCAGTTTTTAAGATATCCAATAATTAAAACGTTATATTTCCAAAGCTTTTAATTTTCAGAACTAATAATTGTCAAATTTACTGTTTCTGAAATCTTCAATATTCAAGATTTCCGATATCCAAAACTTCTAATTTTGAAAATTTCCGATTTATAAATATTCCGTTTTTAAAACGTTGAATTTCCAATTTCCAGTTTTTAATAGTAAATTTTCAAAACTAATTTCTAAAATTTCCACTTTTGAGATTTTAATATCTTTATTTTCAAAATTTTCAGTTCAAAGCGTTTTTTTATAAAGTTTCAAATTTTCGTAATGATTAATTTTTAATACTTTTAATTTTTGAAATTTTCAATTACTAAAATTATGGATATTTAAAAGTTCTATCTTTAAAACGTCTAATTTTCTAAATTTATTATTTCTAATAGTCGCCTTTCAAGATTCTTGACCATCAAAACATTAAATCTGTCAAACTTCTAATTTTCAAAACTTCCAACTTTTGAAATTTTTGGAATGCGTCATTTCCTGTTTTAAAATCTCAAATTTTCAAAATGTCTAATTTTTAAAATGTCTTATTTTGGAAAGTTTGAAGTTTCATATATAAAAATAGTCAATATGTACTCTTTCTGAAATTTTCAATATTCAAAATTATTTTCGAAACTTTTAAATTTCAGAACTTGTCAAAATTTACTTTTTCTAAAATCTTCAATATAAGATTTTCAATATCCAAAACTTATAATTTTCTATATTTCTGATTTTAAAAATATCCCGTTTTTAAAACTTAGAATTTCCAGTTTCCAGTTCTAAATCGTAAATGTTCAAAACTGATTTCCGAAATTTCCCGGTTTAAGATTTTTTATATCTTTATTTTTAAAATTTTCAGTTTTAAAACGGTATTTTATAAAGTTTTCATATTTTCGTAATAAATATTTTTTAATACTTTTAATTTTTAAAATGCCCAATTTCTAAAATTATTAATATTCAGTGTTTCCATCTTTAAAACTTCTAATTTTCTAAATTTATTATTTCTAATTGTCAATTTTTAAGGTTTTAACTGTCAAAACATTAAATCTATCAAACTTCTATTTTTCAAAACTTCAAAATTCTGAATTTTTTTTATTTAGTTATTTGCAGTTTTGAAATTTCCAATTTTCAAGATGTCTATGTTTAAAACGTCTTATTTTGGAAAGTTTGACGTTTCATAACTTAAAATTGTCAAAATGTGCTCTTTCTGAATATTCAATATTTAAAATTATTTATGAAACTTTTAATTTTCCGAACTTATAATTGTCAAAATTTACTGTTTCTAAAAACATGAGAATTCCAATATCCAAAACTTTTAATTTTTAAAATTTCTGATTTTAAAAATATCCCGTTTTTAATATGTTTAATTTCCAGTTTTAAATCTTAAATTTTCAAAACTGATTTCTGAAATTTCTAAGTTAGAGATTTTTAATACCTTTATTTTCAAAATTTTCAGTTTAAAGCGCTATTTTATAAAGTTTCAAATTTGCATAATATTAATTTTTATTACTTTTAATTTTTGAAATTTCCAATTTTTAAAATTATCGATATTCAATGTTTCCATCTTTGAAACTTCTAATTTTCTAAATTTATTATTTCCAATGGTCAATTTTTAAGGTTTTCAATCGACAAAACATTAAATCTATAAAACGTCTAATTGGAATTCGGTATTTCCAATTTTAAAATTTTCAATTTTCTAGATATCCAATTTTGAAACGTCTTATTATGAAACTTTCAATTTTCATAACTTAAAATTGTCAAAATGTACTTTTTCTGAAATTTTTACTGTCCAAAATTTTCAATATTCAAAACTTCTTATTTTCAAATATTCGATTTTGAAAATTTTCAGTTTTTAAAACGTTAAATTTCCAACTTCAGCTTTTAAATCGTAAAATTTCAATACTAATTCCTGAAATTTACAGGTTTGAAATTTTTAATATTTCTATTTTCAAAATGTTTAATCTTCAAAACGCCTTGTTTTAAACGTTTCAAATTGTCGCAATTTTTATCTTTTGAAATTTACGGTTTCTAAATCTTTCACTATTCAATATTTCCAAGTTTCAAGATTTCCAGTTTTGAAAACGACCAATTTCAAAGTCAGTAATTTAATTTATACAACCTCTAATTTTCAAAATTTCTAATTTTTAAAATATTCATTAGTCACTGTTATTAATTTTCAATATTTCCAGATGTTAATTCCAATTTTCAAAACTTCGAATATTAAAAATTTTCGAAATCTTCAGTTGTCTAAACATAAAATTTTCAAAATTTTTCCAGTTTATCGAAACTCAATATTTGAATTTCTAATTTTCATAATTTATAACATTCGAAATTTCCAAATTGTTTTTAGTTTTCATTTTTGATAATTTCTATTTTTGCGAATTTCCAGTTTTTAAAATTTTTAATTTTCAATACTTTCAATTTTCGAAGGGTTCAATTTTCTTTTTTAGCGAACGGTAGAGTCTTAATTATATGTGGAATGCCATAAAAATCTAGCGGGCGAATTATTTTTTCCTACACGATTAAACAGCAACTAATGACGATGCTTTTTTTCGTTTATTTACTAATTTGCTTTGTAATAATTATCTAAAGATGGAGTCAAAATCAAAATTATCACTCCAATCTATACTATTAATATTTTCTTGTTTTTTAAAACCGCCAATTACGCGATTAAACCTTTTATATACCTGAACCTAAATCATATTTGAACACCACTTAAAAGCGGTATTGACAGAGTATCGATTGTCATCGTTGATTTTGAAGCAAACAAGTGAAAGGAGCAACTTTAAAATATCTTTCAAGATGTGGGAATTTCTCAGTCCTAAATTCACCACATGGCAAACGAGAGTAAAAGGGTTAAATTCTATATTTGCCTTATTGTGGGTGAGATCACAGATCAATAAGGCAAGATGTTATCAGAATTCGTTCAGGTAGGTCAGGTAAGCATAAATACACATCATTTACATTTTGATATATTGCAAGCAGCTGATTGAATAGAAATATGTTTTATGTTGGATACTTTTTCAACCTGTTGACTATATGACAGCTTCCTACTAGGAATAACGCAGCTGCAACATGTGGGAAAAATTTTGAACATTTATTAATCCACAAAGCACAAAAAATAGCAATATCTTAGCAAAACTTTATTAAAAATGAAATGATTCTGTTCTAAATAGAAAACGTCTTTCCTCGCGGAACGCGGTAAATAACTGACGCACAAACTTCCGTCAAGGAAGCAAACAATACTAGCAACGATCCTAAATTCTGATCAAAAATTTTAACATCTATTATTGGCAAACAAAAATTTTCCTTAATTTCTGGCTCAATTTCTTCCTCAATTTTTAAAAATTCCCTAGGATGTTCGTACTTGTACACAAGTAAATCTAGTGGTTTGTCCTTCTTTATAAATCCTGTCCTTGTCTACTTTCCCTACTAGATCCTTGTCCTTCAACTACTTCAGCATATGTCCGTGGCGTCTCTACTCTATTTGTCTTCTCATTCTCTCTACTTGATGTCGTCGTCTGTGTCCCCCTCAAGTCCGGTGAGCTATTCTGTTCTTGTACACTCGGTCTCGGTGCGGGTCCTCTCCCTACGCTATTGCTTCGGAAGAATGTCCGTCTTTGTTCCCAGTTCGGTCTTGTATTAAAATTAAAATTCGTCCCCCGTCTTTGATAGTTGTCCCTTCTGTTCTCAAATCTAACTGTGTTCACCTGTCTTTCCCTATTCTCGCGAGGTCGTCCACTACCCACGTCGTCATACTTTTGCAGGTACTCTAAAAACATTTCTCTGTCTACTATATTCTGCAACGCTACGTGTCGCCGAACCTCTACCTCAAAGTGTCGTGAAAGGTATTTAATAATTTGCCTGTCTGTCAACGGTGGCCTTAATTGTTTCGCTATGCTGTACTTCCGTATAGCATACTGTTCCATACTTCCTGCATATTCACCCTTATACTTTCCTGTAATTAAGTCGTCACGTACTTGATCCTGTCTGTGATCGCTCCATTAATGTTTTAAAAATTTATCTTCAAACTCACTATAAGTTTCTATTTCCTGTCCTATAAGATTGTACCAGGCCTCCGCGTGGTTTTTTAAATATCGCCTTTACTATATTTAATTTTGCCTGTTTGTCAAATAAATTTCTTACTAAGCTTCTAACATTATTTATAAAAATCTGCGGGTTTACCCTACTATCCCCGTAAAATTTCATTTGTTGATCTAGTGACATATTGCCTGTAACAAATCTGGGACCATCGCCCATTAAAGTCGACACATTTTGCTTTATGCCGCTTACCTCTCTTTCCACTCTTCCTAATTAATCTCGACATGAATCTGTTACCTCTGTCATCTTTACATTTATTTCATCTTCACAAAAGATTCTTACTTCAGTCTTCAATTCTCCCATTTCATGCCTCACACCTCTTATATCTCGTTCATTCTTATCAACTCTAGTTTCTACTTCCCCCATTTTTACAGTTAAACTATTTTTAAAATTAGAGAATTCTCTGGTTGACTTATATATTTTTACGCTTAAGGTTTCATTCATCTGCTCCATTTTTCTTCTTGATTCTTCACCCATTTCCCTAATCTCCTCAAACTTCCGGTTTGATTCTGCATTCATCCTCTCTAACATTCTTATGATCATCTCGTTTCCTTGCTCTCCCAATTCTGTCCTTGATTGATCTCTACTACCTCCTGCTTCCTCCATTTTCCTGATTTTTCAAATAACGCACTATCGTCGCTTCCAATTTCTACTCCTTCACTCCTGAGGCTCCTTTCTCTTCATACGTTTAAATCACTTCTTCACACACTCAAAAATATTTACAAATTTACACTACACACACACTCTCACTCGGCTCGCCAGTTTCCTGGAATAAAATTTTTTCTTTTATTTGGAAATCGAGCCCTCACCTTCGGGTCGCCATAAAAGTGCAGTGGAGTCTATGGATTACCTTAGAGCCTTACGTTGGGCGCCATAAAATTGCAGTGATTAAGTTCTAAAATCTTTCCCCACAAATTGGGCCGTCATGAATATGCAGTGTACCTACTGTAAAATAATTTTTTTTTATACAATATTTCCTGAAAAAGCTCTTCTAAATCAGCATACCACGGCTAGCTCTGTTTCCAGCTTCTTCAGAGATACTTACCCATCCTATGTTTACTCTTTCTCACTTAGACTACCAAATAAAGTTACTACTCAAATAATTCAATAAAACATACAACCTTTTTATTCACACAAACCAAAATTTTACGCCACCAGCTCAATATTTACAAAATCGTATATAAACATTTTCATAAAATTTTACAATATCAACCATTACATCCATTTAAATTTAATGAATTTAATTTATTTCAACATTTTTTATATACAGTTCAAGTAGATGGGCCTATCTTGAAACCTTAAATTGAAATTTACCCTGGTCTATGGTGAGCTCAGTATAAACCCTGTTACTCTAAATGCATAAATAAATCGCATCTTTGTTTTCAACAACTCTAAAGACAAGTTTACTCTTTACATCAAAATTATACGTCATGTATCTATACTTTCCAATAATAAACTAAAATTGTCTCTTTCATATAACCTTCAAATTAGCTTTTATGTTCATAAAATATACACCCAATATGTCAAATCACTCTAGCACAAAATAGCAGCACAATATGTTCCAGCAATAACAAAAGAAACTAATTTCGTTACCTGGTGTAAGCCTTTTGCACCGTCACCTCTGAAGATGTCGTCCAACCAAATCTCGTCCTTGCATTCCATCCAACTTCTCTTTGCTATATGTACATTAAACTCATTCCCACACGTTCTCCAATTATCTGCGGACGTCTTCAATACATCTACACATATACTTGTCCAAATATGATAGTCAGCTTCTGAATCTTCCATACAACCAGCATCCTCGTTCAGAAAAATAACTAGGCTCGCTTACCTCATTAACTTCTCTTATTTTACTTGTATGTACTTACAGCACCGTCTATAACGTAGCACCTACTCGTGCTTTCAAACACTTTTAATTTACATTAAAACGGACTGCACTTATCACCGATTGAAAATTTTTTAACGTAGATGTTACCATATATGTCTGAAGCGAACCGAAGAAGTAAGAGAGCCCAACTAAGTCTCTTAGTGTATTTATAGGCGTTGAAATCTACCTCCAGTATCCCGTTTTCATTGAAACACACCACCACTGTAACCGATTCTGAAAATCTCAACTATAACAATTTTTTTAAAACTAAGAATTTCTCATTCCACTTAGCTTTAGTCCGAGAACACTGCCTGTCATGCACAACGGTCGCAAAGCTCCTAGAAATGTCTCTCACTCCACTTATAATCAGCCAATCCAGACCATTTCCCTTGTCGTAAGTCAATCATCCAACTATGTTATCCTCGTCTAACTCATATTCGTTGTCTTTGTCAAAATCCCACTACAGCAACTTAAAATCGATATTGTGGTTAGCCTCTACAGCTTATCGCGCGCTTTAGATGGCTGTTTTATCCAATGTCTATTATTTGTCATCTTTGTTTACCCTATGCTATTGATATCCCGTCTCTAGTTTGTTTACAAACCACCTGCTACTTCGCAGCCTTCATTTCGACCAGTAACTCAAATTTCTAAAGAATTATGTTCTAACGTACATTCTGATTTCTTGAATTTGTTTATTTGTCTGTCAGTCTTTCTATGAACTGTTTGGCAATTTAAAATTGTACTTTCCCATGTTGTTTAACCTGTAGATTTCTTAGGATTTGTTTTTAACAAACGCTTTGTTGGTTTAAATGAACATATGCGTTTACATTATCGATTTCATACACAAAAGCTTTCCCTTATTATTTGATATGCTCAATTTACAACCTTCGAATATTAAAACTAATTATAGTCGTATTATTCTCGAGTTTTTACGTACTACAAAGCTTCTACACTATGCAAATTTAACATTACGATCTATTAATACAAATGAATGCTATTATCCGTTTGTTTTAAGGTCAAAACTAATTAATTTGGAGCGTAAATAATTTATCCCTGTTTTCTATATACACGGTCCTTACAAAATTACTCTCTTGACTTATCTATACTTCTTTACATATAATTTACACGATAATATATATATATATATATATATATATATATATATATATATATATATATACACACATATTCTCCAAATAGCAGTGAAGTTTGTAATAACCTACAACATTAAAACAGAAAACAACAGATATTCTAGGCAAGGGACTGCAAGAACTCACAGATAACTTCAATGCATTACAGCGTAATATTTGTAACTTGTCTTTTCAGTGTGTTTGCCCAGAGTGTAGTCTGCCATCATGGCGGTTGGCTTATTCACTTGTACGCCATCCTTCCTTGTTATACGTTCTGATTTGTCAAAGATAATGACGTACATTTTTCGAAGCGTGAGAAGGTGTTTATGCCGTAGAATACATAAATAAATAGAATTAGTTCCCCGAGCTCTACTAGGAACTTAAAATCGCTTTTATATAATGCGCCATAATCTACTTAATTTCACACGATATACCCTAGGATAATTATTAAAATAAAATCGTTATGTAGTCAAATGAGGCGCAACAATCCATCAACCACTCACCGTATTCGTCTGATATAGCATTGTATGATATCTACCTATTTGAAAAAATTTGCCGATAAAAAGTATGCGTTATACCGAGTTGGAGGCCATCCAAAAGTTTGGACTGGGATTCTCTGCATACGAGCTAAAATACTTGATCAACATACTTCTTGACCGTGCATATCCCTGTAGAAAATCTCAAGGAGACTATTTCGAATTAAATAAATGTTTTGCCCAAAAAAGCCTTTGCTCACGCCATGTTTACTTTAAAACGCACCTTGTATGTATCGGCGCACGCTAGGAAAATGATTCGTTGGTTTAAAATCAAAATGCGAGCTGTGAGGATAAAATTTACTTGTTTAAGCGTGTCACGCATTTGCCACTATTCATCAATGACTACAAATATTTTGAAACTCCCATTGATGGAGGTCACTTTTTGTTCAGAAATCGACTATAGCCAAATTTTTATCTGAGAGCCAATCAGTGTCTGAGTAATGCTCCCTTTCATGTTATCCACTAACAGTTGTTCAAAGATCACCTCATCACATTCATTTCCTGTTTTAGCAGATTATTACATCCGACTTTAAATTTCGTTTAAATTTTCCAAGAAGGTTACCTATATTGTACACACTTACGAAGAAGAAAAGTGATCAAGAAGATTTCCATGTAAACAAGTTCAGAGGATGGTGAAACAAACAATTTAAAAGGAATTCCAATTATTTCTCGGGGTATTACGGCGTGGTCAAGTAACACACATACGCGGGCGTTTATAACGGCTTTCGGAAAGTAACCGTTGTACAGTTAGAATGGAGTTACTTTTGTTGGAGATTTTGATTTCGTTTTGCATCTTTATTTTATTACTGGTTGGAGAGATATTACGTCATTGTAATTTATGGGTAGGCTACTAGAAGTATTCATTATTACTGTAATCTGTGATTTATAGACTGGTACCTGTAAATTGGTTATAAAAAGACTTAGAAGATTTGGAAAGATTTCTGGTCGTTGAATTTGTAGTTTGATGGATGAAGAAGTTTGGGTTAAAATAAGGTGGGGCTAGATTCCTTGAATATTTTGTAGCAACTTAGTTAATTATCTCGGAAAATTAATTAACCTGTGGGACGAGCGATAATAAATTTTGACTTAGAAACAATGGTACCTTCAACATCCCCAAAATTTTCTAACAGTAACAACTTAGAATAATAAAATAAATTCGTCTCTGGATTTTCTAATTACAGAAATGAACCAAACAAGTTTTAGATAATTTTTATGATTTTTTTAAAATCAGCAATGTGTTAAAAACATGCGTGGGAATGGTACCGTCATAAAAATTCTGTGTGAAGCTCACGAACTAGCTATGTCTGGTAAGAAGTTGCCAACGTAAATTGCGCAATACACGAGTGCAATGGCGAGGACTCTGGCCAGGGCCAAGGTATCAACGACCTCCAATTGCCTAGTGAACCAAACCCGTTCTTCGTCTCCGTCCTCCAGCTATAACTTATCGTGACTTCTTTATAGATGTATAAAACTTGGAATGGACCAACGTGATCCATTAAATATATTCGAATTTTAGAAGCTCGTAATTGCAGGCCGTTGTAATAATAAAGGATCGAATTAAATAAACTATCTTTCAGAACTTTATAGATAAGTAGACGTTTGAGCTACTAGTACAAATATTTGTCAAAAATCTTTCCCTGTATGACAAAAAAAACACCATTTGCTTTATTTTAAACGGCAGGTAAAATAACAACTTTTCAAAAATTTAAATGCAGAATTGTGTAAAAAAATTGGTTTTCAGGGACTAGATTCTAATCGGGTGATACCAGGGTAACCTATATCCTATATCTTGCAGGACACTACTGCAACACATGTATTAGTTTATACAAGCACAAAAGAAATATATTTACTACATCAAGAATTAATAGCTAATATCGATATATATATATATATATATATATATATATATATATATATATATATATATATATATTGCTACGATATCACCGCTCGTCAGATGTATAACGACCAATCGCCTGGTGATCGCCACCTTTCTGTGCCTTTTTAAAATAATTTAAAATTAATACATTTATTTTTATGCCCCGACTAGTTCAGTGATACCTTGTACAGAGTGAACGACGATATGATATATTATACCCCCGTAAACGATACATACGCCACAAATGGCAGTTGGTAGCGATAGTACATAATGTGAAAATTGACACGCAAATTGTCGATGACGTCACACAATATGCAAATTAGGGCGACACAATTTACCAATTACACAAATTATAAAGGAAATAAATTTTAAAGAAAACCCCAAAAAGGGGGCACTCACGTGAACATGTAAAGCTTCCTTCAGAATTACTTTAAGATGGCGGCGGCTTCCTTCAGGATTACTCTATGATGGTCGGCCGTGGCTGCTTTGGCTAATCTTTTTCGGGTATGGGATGCTAGCGACTCTTTCTCGGGTGTGGGAATTCTTAAGCCAGGTTGCATCCAAATTTAATTAATCTTCTTCCTATATGTAGACAAATAAGGTAGGGGAGACAGGTAAAAGGTACGATAATTTGGGAACACAGGAAACCTACATATCAGAAAAAAGACACGGTAAGATACCCCACAACTGCTCTTGTTCGCGTTCCGGAGGCTAGTCCCAACGCGTCTTCCGGAAATTCCCCACTATCCTTTCGTCCACACGCGTCGGCGCGAATTTCGGGCAACGCACTTCTGAAGTGACGGAAATACGCGCAACAAGTATTTTAAATTTATGGCGCGAAATCCTCACATATTAAAACTTAATTAAAAATGTCTAGTGCCGAAATTTTTGGCACGTAACAGATACCAGAGAATTTTTACCCACTCTTCTCTAACACTCCATATACCTGAATAATACAAGCGAAATTCACCAAATTCGTATGATAATAAGTAGGGGTGGGCGATACGGGATTTTGCGTATCGAATATCGATACATATTCTATATCGATATGTATCGATATATCGAATATCGATATATATCGATACGTATCGATACATATCGATACGTATCGATGCGTATCGATATGTATCGATGCGTATCGGTGCGTATCGATACATATCGATTCGTATCGATACGTATCGATACGTATCGATTCGTATCGATACGTATCGATACGTATCGATACGTATCGATTCGTATCGATACGTATAGATACGTAGCGGTACGTATAGATATATATAGCGATTCGTATCGGAACGTTTAGATGTGTAGATTAAGTATACATATCGAGACGTAGCGATACCTGTCGGTACGAATCGATACGCATCTATAAATTTTTCTACTCTTTCTTTGGGAATAAAATCACAAGATCGTTTTAAAATAATGTATTTACTGACAATTCGATCTTTCACTTAAAATTTTTGTTATCAAAATAATTAAAGTTTCAAGTTTAATATTTGTGACATAAGTATGTATATAGGGGTGGGCGATACGGGATTTTGCGTATCGAATATCGATACATATTCTATATCGAATATCGATACGTATCGATACGTATCGATGCGTATCGATACGTATCGATACGTTGAAACAAATTTTCTAACTAAGGCCTGACACTTCTACTACTAGTGGCTTCAACTCGCCTCACACATAGGCGCTAGTGAAACGATTGCCCCAAAAGGCCTCACGTTGCCGGCACCAGTGAAACGTATTATTCAAAGGCCTACTAAAACACTAGCCTGGCACTACTTTATTAACACCATACTTCAAGTTAGGTGTCTGCAAAACGAAATCTTCCGACGTAACTAGGGGTCTATTCCTTGGGTAAAGCTATGAGCAATGGGGGGGTAAGTCGAAATCTGTGGGAGGTCACACTCAAACTAAAACAAACAGGCGCCACCAAGTCCAGATTGATTTATATTAATGGCATAGCAAATTTCTAAGGGCGGACTTGGAGACCCAAAGAAAAAAAGATCGCCTTCGCTGACATACAAACTTGTCTTAACAGAATAAGACACTGCTCCTGTAAGAAAGAATATAGTTAGGTTACCTAAAAAAAATGGGAACACTATTTGCGTCCCTCAAGTATATCTAAAATGCATAGAGAATATTTCTTACATAATGGAATCATAAAAATTTAACTCTTTCTGTGTTTTGTTTATCAGGTCTGATCAAACCAGATCAGAATAAAAAACTTTAAATGTAGATAATTAATTTACTAGAAAGAATTTTCTTTGTTTCAGTAAATAAAATTTCATGATAATTAAATAAAATAAATATGTGATATTCTTGCAAAATTGTTGTAAGGTTTAACAACTGATCCTTACTCAAATATATAACACTTCAGTGTAACTAACAATATTAAGTTTCTTTATAACCCAACCAGATCTGTGTAGGTCACTTACAAATGAATATATGAAATTTTCTCATTAATTTAACAAAATTAAAATTAGTTTGAAGTTAATAGAATCACCAAGATATTCTCTAATTTTATCAAAAGTGGCAGTACTGTAATGTTAAACATCTGTTAGCCATTATGCAATTGTTGACGGCATTGTTCAAATAAACAGGTGACGTAATAGCAGCTGTTAATTTACGTTGCAGCCATATGTAGTCACATCTTTACAAAACTAAGTGAAATCAAATTTTGATACTGGGGAAAACCAGCTTAATTACAGGTAAACTGAATAACAATTTTGTACATCTAACAAACAAAACGAAATAATGTACTTTCAGAAGGAAGTACTGAGGAAATTCTTAATTCTATTACGAACCCAAATACCGGCTGTCGTCCTTGGTTGCAATGGAAACAACTTCGCAGAGCGGGCCTGCTGTTAAATATGTTTGTTTTCCATGCTTTAATACAGATGCAAGAGCGAAGCAGATTTCTTACATTGGTTCACGGCAGCTTTAAATCACAGCATACTCCTCCGTTGTCTAATTTTATTTCAAAGTGGTCATGCGGTTTTCTAATTTATCGTTGCAATTTCTGACGTATTGTTGCTTTTCTAACGTATGGTTGCTTTTTCTAACGTATGGTTGCTTTTTCTAACGTATGGTTACTTTTTCTAACGTATGGTTGCTTTTTCTAACGTATGGTTACTTGCGCTAAATAAATTTTAAATTAGCTAATATGATAACGAATATGTAATATATGGATTAAGTACTAACCGTTACTCAGGAAGTGCTTCATCAAATTAAAGCGACCCGGAGGTCACTCGTCATTCTTTTTGAATGCATCTTTACGCTGCCCTAAACTATCGACGAGTGCGCTCGCCGCGCTCCTGCAAGGTGGGAGGATCATAAGTGTGGTTCTCGAACCTCTCACGCGCGCTAGTGGCTTGTGGATTTGCACCGCACTCCGAAACAAATAGACTACTAATCCTAGATATAGCAATATTATAAAAATTTGATTGTTACTTGAATCTTTATATTAGTTAATAAAGGTATTTCAATATTCATGGTACGTTTAATGAGTATGTTCCTTTACTGCTAAAATAAAATTGTTACAACGTATCGATGCGTATCGATACGTATCGATGCGTATCGATACGTATCGATGCGTATCGATACGTATCGATGCGTATCGATACATATCGATACGTATCGATACATATCGATACGTATCGATACATATCGATACGTATCGATACATATCGAGTATCGATATATCGATATTTATTTTTTGCTGTATCGGGGGGGTCGATACGGGTGTCGTATCGATACGTATCGATATATCGATACGCCGACCCAGCCCTAATAATAAGCAAAGAAAATTTACAATTTACAACTCTGCGTCCTTTTTAATATCATTTACTATTTACAGAACTTTTAAATCAAAATCAATATAAACACTCCTATCAAATTTGTTCATAACGAAATTTATAACCTTTTTAAAACCTTTTTATAGCAATTAAAACCAGCATAAAGAATTGTATTTTACTGTTTCACTTATAACTTTCAATTTAACTTCATTTAATTGAAATTTTCGTAATACTTTTGTTTCAATTATCACAGTCCATGCGTCGATTATGGAATGCTCCCTCTTATTGGCTACGATCGGTTTTATAGACAAATTCGTTCTACGTGCTCATATTACTTGACCGCTCGCTATCTTGTTAGGCATTGCAATTATGTGCTATCTGCAACCTGTTGGGTTTTATTTAATATTACATACTATATACGTTCAAATTTGCACGTACATCAAAGCTGTGTACCGGAATTTGTTATTTTGTATCTTTCAACTGCACGTAGTCTTAATTTTAGTGTCCATACTTTGTTTACATATGCTTGGTTTTATTAAATGTGGCAATTCGTACATTTCAAACGGCACGTACGTTTTTGCCTCAATTCTCTATACTTTCTGAAATATGCCCGCTTTTAATTGTTTTCTTATATAAATTGGTATAAATTATATGCGTTTTATTGACTTCGATTTCTTACGCAAATGCATTTAGGTTGAAAAAAATTTTATTTTACGTTTATTTTACTTTAAATGTGCCAAATTTGTATTTATTTTGAGCTTAGGAATGTTTTAAATGTTTTAAATTAGATTGGGTTGTCTCCGCAATTATTTGTTTTGATGAATGTGGTTAAGCTATTACTGAATGTGGTTCCTTGAATTAACTGTAGCTGGTTAGTAATTTTTACAGAGTGATTTGTATCTGTTTTTGTATAATGAACAAAATCGAGTCACAATCGGTAATAATCAAAATTGGGAGGGTCAAATTAGAAAGTCAAACACTCCACGGACAAAAAATTCAAATTTACAATATTTCCTGACTTGAGATTCTTACTTCTAACAAGGCTAATATTTCTTACCTATAACCAAACACTTACAACTTATTTCTAATTTCAAAAAAACTTCACTTCCAGGACCTCATTTAGCTCTATCTACAAAAAAGGAATGCTTCCTCATCAAGACAGCATAACTATTCAAAACATCATCACTACACGGTGATAATCAAAAATAAGACCCTACTAATAGGTCTATATTTAAACACCATCATCACAAAGTGATAATCAAAACAAAGGTGACCTAATCAAAGGTTACTCATCAAATGCAAATACAAAGTATCATCGCTTCATCGTAAAGAGATGATCAAAACAAAGGTAACCCAGCCATAAGGTTACTTACAAAATTCAAATTCAAAAATATTATCATCACAAAGTGATAATCAAAACAAAGGTAACCTAACCAAAAGGTTACTTACAAATCTCAAATACAAAATATCAACACTTCATCGCAAAGGGATGATCAAAACAAAGGTAACCTAACCATAAGGTTACTTACAAATCTCAAATATAAAATATCATCACTTCATCGCAAAGGGATGATCAAAACTAAGGTAACCTAACCATGAGGTTACTTATCAAATGCAAGTACAAAACTGGGCCAGTCAGGGCTGTACTATCCTACACCCTACTGAATATCCTATCACTAATTTCTAACAAACAACTGATCTCATTAGTGATGGACCAAACGGTGAGACTCACCAAACCAACTTTGACCTTATCAAATCAAAGAACTTCTAATGGTCAAAAGGAACAAGGAAAGAATAATCTAATATTCTCTACCTGGATATGTAGAAATCAGGACCAATAATCAAATAGCCCATCTACTTCTACATAGTAAAGATATCTGTCAAAGACATCCTCCAAACACATCTCTGAGCAACGCGCGAGCAAAATGTCCAGCTTGCACACTAAAGCACACCTCAAACCTACAAAACTTACAAAATCTCAAACCACTTACTTCACTTCTCAAACAAAATACTCAATATTAGTGGATCGACACTAAATCAGAACAAAACAAAACGAACCACTACGTCATTACTTAATATCAACGAGATGATCGGATCTGAATTAATCGTCAGGATCATCATTTTCATTTGGATATGATGCATCAACTGGTTTCAAGTCCTTTACGTGCCATTTCCTGCTTTTGTCCCATCTTCGTTCTCTAACTCATATACTAAATTGGAATGTTTTTCCGAACTTTACTCATAACGAACTTAGGGGCTAACTTAGCGGAAAATTTATCACTAGCACTCGAGAGGACCTTATTAGCTCTCCAAACACTTTCTCCGACTCGGAATGAAATGTCTCTTCTCCTAAGATTGTAGCGTTTACTTGAACGTTGGTAAGCTACATGCAAATTTTCACGGACATTTCCAAAATATCAAACAAAGGTTGACGATCCAAAACATAAGAAGGTCTACTACTGGAGACAACATCAACATCTTCACCGGTATAAAATTATCATTATAAGCTTTTCCACTTAAAGGTACTTGACGACCAAAAACTAAAAATTTGGCGAATAGTTGGTGGACTCATGTTTTGCTGAGTTGATTGCGTATTGGATCTTTGATATCTCCATATCCCACGTATCATGTTCTTCTACGTATGAACGGATTGCTGTACCAACTGTCTTATTGATTCTTTCCACAAAATTGCATTGGGGAGCATAAACAGCATTATACCAAATCTTTTGAATTTCGTACCTTGCACACAAAGCTTTAAAAATACGTCCAATTAATTGTGGACCAATATCACAAATAACAAACTGTGGTACACCGTAGACAAGAAATACTTTTTCCTCCAAAAATTTCTCGATCAAATGTGCCGTGGCACTACGTAAAGGTTGCAAAATCGAATACTTCGAGAACCAATCACCAACAACTAAGAGCCATTTATGTGCTTATGAATCATCAATAAAAAAACTAATCACGACGATAGCTAACAAAAAATCAGTGTTCGGGTACACTCTCATCCTACTACCAATTGAACTGTCGAAACAACTATAAAGCTTCACAACGCCTAAATATGCTAGAGTGACAAACCCTCTACGAGTCTCACCTAGACTAACAATACCAAAAATTTACATCAAACCAAAAAAAGATGCAAAAAAAAATTCTAGAGCGCCTAACTCACCTCGAGTCTCGTCTAGACTTATGTAAAGCCGAGCGACCAACTCTTCCTGAGTCTCGTCTGGACTGACATACTGCTGAGCGACCAACCACGACGACAAGTTCCGCCTAGACTAAATTGCGTTGCAATGCCGATCTAAACAAAATCTGCTAACAAAATCAAAAACGTGCTTATGCACAAAGAGCAATTCTGAAACGACATAACGACAGCTCACTCCAATGTACCTTCAAAATAGAATCTCTAGCCTTATCATCAAATTTCGACAAAGATGTTCTTTATTGACTCAAACAAATCAAACAACAGGCTTATCAGCTTCTTTAGCTGACAGTCTTCCTAAAATTTTCGTTTCTCAACACTGGCCTCTCACTCAACACTCCTCTAATTCTTAGTTCATACTCAATTCTTCTTTAAGTAGACAAACAATTTGGAATTTTTCCGACATGATTACTACAGCCTAATGGAATCAAACCGATAAATCTAAACTGATCTGAATCTTATAAAAGTTATCAAAACAAATTCGTACTGCTAAAGGTAAAAATCAAGAGGTGTTTTTGGTAAAATAATTTTTGCCAAAACAATATCAAAAAAAATCATATTGGGTCAAAATAGAATGAAAATCAAAAGTAAATTTAACTAAGTTAATCAATTGACCGTATGAGGGTTAATGTTACACCCAATCTTTTATCAAAAGCGAACAAACAAATCTAAAAGTCAAATAGACTTTAAGCAAACAAATTTCGACGCAAAATAATTTTTGGACAAATAGATTTCAAAGCAAAATAAATTTTGAGCTAACAAATTTCGAAGCAAATTACTTTTCGAACAAACTAATTTCGAAGCAAAACAATTTTTGAACAAACAAATTTCGAAGCAAAATAAATTTTGAACAAACAAATTCGAAGCTAAATCAATCCCGAACAAACAAATTTTGAAGCAAAAATAAATTTTGAACAGACAATTTCAAAGTAAAATTATTTTGAACAAACAAGTTTCAGAGTAAAAATAATTTTTGAACGAACGAATCTCAGTAAAATTAATTTTGAACAAACAAATTTCGAGGTAAATCAAATTATGAACAAACAAATTTCGAGCTAAATTAAATTATGAACGAACGAATTTCGACGAATCACTCGTTGAATAAACAAATTTTGACGCCCCAAGCGTTGAACAAACAAATTTCGACGCTAATCAAATTATGAACAAACAAATTTCGAAGCCCCAAACGTTGAACAAACAAATTTCGACGCCCCAAACGTTGAACAAACAAATTTCGACGCCCCAAACGTTGAACAAACAAATTTCGACGCTCCAAGCGTTGAACAGACTAATTTCGACGCCCCAAACGTTGGGCGCTAGTGAAACAACGCTGTTCCTGTAAGGAAAAATATAGTTAGGTTACCTAAAAAAAATGGGAACACTATTTGCGTCCCTCAAGTATATCTAAAATGCATAGAGAATATTTCTTACATAATGGAATCATAAAAATTTAACTCTTTCTGTGTTTTGTTTATCAGGTCTGATCAAACCAGATCAGAATAAAAACTTTAAATGTAGATAATTAATTTACTAGAAAGAATTTTCTTTGTTTCAGTAAATAAAATTTCATGATAATTAAATAAAATAAATATGTGATATTCTTGCAAAATTGTTGTAAGGTTTAACAACTGATCCTTACTCAAATATATAACACTTCAGTGTAACTAACAATATTAAGTTTCTTTATAACCCAACCAGATCTGTGTAGGTCACTTACAAATGAATATATGAAATTTTCTCATTAATTTAACAAAATTAAAATTAGTTTGAAGTTAATAGAATCACCAAGATATTCTCTAATTTTATCAAAAGTGGCAGTACTGTAATGTTAAACATCTGTTAGCCATTATGCAATTGTTGACGGCATTGTTCAAATAAACAGGTGACGTAATAGCAGCTGTTAATTTACGTTGCAGCCATATGTAGTCACATCTTTACAAAACTAAGTGAAATCAAATTTTGATACTGGGGAAAACCAGCTTAATTACAGGTAAACTGAATAACAATTTTGTACATCTAACAAACAAAACGAAATAATGTACTTTCAGAAGGAAGTACTGAGGAAATTCTTAATTCTATTACGAACCCAAATACCGGCTGTCGTCCTTGGTTGCAATGGAAACAACTTCGCAGAGCAGGGCCTGCTGTTAAATATGTTTGTTTTCCATGCTTTATTACAGATGCAAGAGCGAAGCAGATTTCTTACATTGGTTCACGGCAGCTTTAAATCACAGCGTACTCCTCCGTTGTCTAATTTTATTTCAAAGTGGTCATGCGGTTTTCTAATTTATCGTTGCAATTTCTGACGTATTGTTGCTTTTCTAACGTATGGTTGCTTTTTCTAACGTATGGTTGCTTTTCTAACGTATGGTTACTTTTTCTAACGTATGGTTGCTTTTTCTAACGTATGGTTACTTGCGCTAAATAAATTTTAAATTAGCTAATATGATAACGAATATGTAATATATGGATTAAGTACTAACCGTTACTCAGGAAGTGCTTCATCAAATTAAAGCGACTCGGAGGTCACTCGTCATTCTTTTTGAATGCATCTTTACGCTGCCCTAAACTATCGACGAGTGCGCTCGCCGCGCTCCTGCAAGGTGGGAGGATCATAAGTGTGGTTCTCGAACCTCTCACGCGCGCGCTAGTGGCTTGTGGATTTGCACCGCACTCCGAAACAAATAGACTACTAATCCTAGATATAGCAATATTATAAAAATTTGATTGTTACTTGAATCTTTATATTAGTTAATAAAGGTATTTCAATATTCATGGTACGTTTAATGAGTATGTTCCTTTACTGCTAAAATAAAATTGTTACAACGTATCGATGCGTATCGATACGTATCGATGCGTATCGATACGTATCGATGCGTATCGATACGTATCGATGCGTATCGATACATATCGATACGTATCGATACATATCGATACGTATCGATACATATCGATACGTATCGATACATATCGGTATCGATATATCGATATTTATTTTTGCTGTATCGGGGGTCGATACGGGTGTCGTATCGATACGTATCGATATATCGATACGCCGACCCAGCCTAATAATAAGCAAAGAAAATTTACAATTTACAACTCTGCGTCCTTTTTAATATCATTTACTATTTACAGAACTTTTAAATCAAAATCAATATAAACACTCCTATCAAATTTGTTCATAACGAAATTTATAACCTTTTTAAAACCTTTTTATAGCAATTAAAACCAGCATAAAGAATTGTATTTTACTGTTTCACTTATAACTTTCAATTTAACTTCATTTAATTGAAATTTACGTAATACTTTTGTTTCAATTATCACAGTCCATGCGTCGATTATGGAATGCTCCCTCTTATTGGCTACGATCGGTTTTATAGACAAATTCGTTCTACGTGCTCATATTACTTGACCGCTCGCTATCTTGTTAGGCATTGCAATTATGTGCTATCTGCAACCTGTTGGGTTTTATTTAATATTACATACTATATACGTTCAAATTTGCACGTACATCAAAGCTGTGTCTTTCAACTGCACGTAGTCTTAATTTTAGTGTCCATACTTTGTTTACATATGCTTGGTTTTATTAAATGTGGCAATTCGTACATTTCAAACGGCACGTACGTTTTTGCCTCAATTCTCTATACTTTCTGAAATATGCCCGCTTTTAATTGTTTTCCTATATAAATTGGTATAAATTATATGCGTTTTATTGACTTCGATTTCTTACGCAAATGCATTTAGGTTGAAAAAAATTTTATTTTACGTTTATTTTACTTTAAATGTGCCAAATTTGTATTTATTTTGAGCTTAGGAATGTTTTAAATGTTTTAAATTAGATTGGGTTGTCTCCGCAATTATTTGTTTTGATGAATGTGGTTAAGCTATTACTGAATGTGGTTCCTTGAATTAACTGTAGCTGGTTAGTAATTTTTTACAGAGTGATTTGTATCTGTTTTTGTATAATGAACGAATTATTTACCTTTTATGATTTAAATGTTTGGTTTTCTTAATTTTTATAACGTTTACATGAAGTATTCCTCCCCTGTGATCTCATATAACCTTAACTAACCCTATTATCATAGCAATATATATATATATATATATATATATATATTGTAGTGGATTTAAAGGGTTAAATTTGAGGTAAGCAATGCAATTTTAAACACCCTGTATAGAGAGAGGAACATAATATTTACGTACAAAATTTATTTCATTTATTTAATTTAAATTAACAAGTATTGAAATAATTTTATAATTAGGGATTAAAAGGCAATAGGTTGATAAAGAAAATTAGTTTTATAAGCCCATAGAAACGCATAATTAGTTTAATTTATTTTAATTCAATAGATAATAACGTCAGAAAACGCATCAGAGCATGAAAAATCAATAATCCCAAGGCGAAAAGCTTTCTTAACGATCAAACAGACGTCGGTTGTATAGAATACTGTGAAATGTAAACTCCAAGAAGTGTTATTTTAAACGATCAATAGTTAAGTACACCTGCATGTTGGAAAGGTCATCTTCCGCTTATTGTGAGCATAACAAGGCGAGCTTCAAGGAAAATTTTGTTCAACCGTCGGTGGCTTCGCATAAACGCTATCAAGAGTTTCTTAAAGAGCAGAAGGGATTCACAATCAATAATATACTACAGAATGAGACGGGCATAAAAGCAGTCGATTGAGTACGCACGTATTTGATCCACGTGGAGTCCATAAGACGCGGGCGGCAATATCGATTTTCTACAACTTCAGTAAGGGTAGAACGCGACATCAAATATGCATAAGACAGGAATAAAGATATTACAGGCGGAGTTTTGTGACGTCACTGAACTGCATCATTGGTCGAAATAGATAGTTTTAAAACAGATGAACACGCGACAGGTGGATGGGATAATTTGGATGATATAGCGTGTTGACGAAGGAATATTTCTGGAAGTTTTAAGACGGTTATTCAAAATTTGCGGAAATATTATTTTCAATTAAGTGTGGTCAAAGGGACATGGTTTTATTGTATAAATACGGGAAGAAAATTAATAGGGCTCTCTTTAACTTCGCATCGCTTAACGACGTATAATAATCAACTGACGAGGCTTGTGAGTATTAAAAATTTGTAAAATTCAGTAAAATAGTATTAGATTATTTGGGGGCCTTATAGCTAGTAACGCGAGTAGTGGCGAGTGATGTAAATTTAACTGAGGTCTACCGAATACTTTAGCAAGTTCGTAAATTAATAATACAGTAATAAACAAGTGTAATATACATGGATTTGGATGTTGGAATTGATATTGAATGGGTAGCACGAAGCTCAGCTTAGATTGTGTTTTCATCTATAAATATCTGGTGGAGCAGCGCGCATAATCACGAAGACGAGGGGTCAGGATTATAAAGCATCATCAACGGAGATGGACTTTTGACGCATTTTCCAGGTAACTCATTTGAATTTGCTGTTTTTTTTTGATAAACTGTTGAAATTATTTGTGATGTGTGAGTGAACTTTGATGCTTATTTTTGGTTATTTAACGTATTGAAAAAGATACGTATAACTGGCTATTATTATGATATTTTGAATATAAAACAAAAGGTGTACGTAAAGCTTATTAACTTTCATGAGGAATTTAAATTAAATTGTTAAGAGTACATGGGTTTATTAAGTTTGTGGTAATAGTATGCAAAGTGGAAAGCATACATTAATAAACTGGGTTATCATGAGCTCACCATACTCCAGTGTGTAGTAATAAATAAAGATAAGGTATTATTTGGGGCCCATTTACTCCTGTTGCATTAAATGTGTTTGAAATTACAATTTTAAAAACAAGGACTTTACAAAGATAGTATTTATTGAAGTGTAACTAGAGCACCCAACTGTAGATATCTATGAATTATTATTTGTAAATAGAGGTAAATAAATATTGTATGATTGTTTTATTATTTTGTGATTTTATTGAATTGTGTGTAAATGGTAAAGAGAATGATAGTAAATTTAGGTATACGAGAAGAGGCACAGCTGAGCTAGCCAGGGAAGCTGCTGAAAGAAATTAATTTGATGAAGCAGAATCCGGGTAAGAAAATTTTTGTGAAATTTTTATATTTTTGAAAATTAATTTTTTTGACACTGGCGATGTTAAAAGCTTTTAAAAGCGAAGATCCACTTCAATATATATATATATATATATATATATATATATATATATATATATATCCATTTCGAATGGATCTGCACCTTGCCGAAGTTCTAAATTACTATCACAGGTGAAATGGCTTGCGTATTTTAATGAGCTAAAGAGCCAAACTACAGGTCCAACCAAAGTAGTAGGGTCGTTAGTGAGGAACCACACTAAGACAGGTCCCCGAAAGAGGGCAGCGGCTCTTTCGGTACTTAGATTGGCAGAGACCATAGGGGTCGGTATGGCAGTCTAAGACACACTACCGCGATGTGGAAGGCAACGGGAAACCACCACATTATCTCCCAAGTACACAGCGTACTTAAATTGTAAACAAGGAAAAGATGATGATGAAGATATCATGGACAGAAAAAGTTAAGACCAAAGAGGTATTAAAAATGGTAGGGGAAGAAAGAAATATGTGGAAAGCGGTAAAAAATAGGAGAGATAAAATAATAGGCCACATACTACGGCACGAGGGAATAGTGCGGAATATATTAGAAGCAGAGATAGAAAAAAAGAGAAGAAGAGGCAGACCTAGGTTAGACTACTGCACACAGATAGTAAAAGATGTAGGCTGTGGCGGTTTCAGGGAGATGTGTAGGCTAGCCCAGAATAGAAATCAATGGAGGTACGCATCCAACCAATCCCAAGATGGATAAACTAATGACGAAAAATAACTGTGCTTAAACATAATGATTATTATAAGTAACTACAAGAATTGGTTGGGCAATATTCTCGAATAATATTAAGTGTGTGAAAGGATTTACTGGAAAACCATTATTTCGGCAAATGTCTAAGTGTTGGGGGATCTTGGTAGCTTAACCCCCTTCACTGAATTTTGGTTAAATAGGGCATAAAATTAGAAAACAATAGAAGCTGTATGCACATGCTGTGTGAGAACTTCAGGGAACTATGTAGGCTAACTCAGAATATAAATAAGTACAGGTACGTGTCCAACCAGTTTGAGACGGAAAACCTAATAACGAAAAAATAAGCGCAGATAAATCTGAGGATTAGTATAAACAACTAGTTGTTGGTTGCGAAATATCTACAACTAATGTTGACTGTGCGAAAAGATATATTGAAAATTATATTAAATCGGTAAATGGTTAAGTGTTGGGGGAACTTGGCAGCTACAGGCTGCTTACCTCCCTTCACAACGTTACATGTAATTTTCCAATGCTCCACCCTAAGGTACTACATTGGACAGGAAGCGAGTTTTTTTACCTGGAAAATTTGGAATTTTGCCGAAGGCTTGCTGTTCCAAGCAAGGTAGGGATCTTTAACGTGGGTGACAACACTCACACACGGGACCTCTATTTTACCTCTCATCTGAACGAGGGTGTATTTTTGTGAAAAATGCTCGCCTAACATTTTTCAAGCGGACCGTGTCGGGATTCGAACCCGGGACCTTGGGCGTAGTAGTCACACACATACCACTACGCCACGGAGCCGCCCTCCCTTCACAACCTTACATGTGATTTTCCAATGCTCCACCCGAAGGTACTACATTGGCCAGGAAGCGAGTTTTTTTTACCTGGAAAATTTGGAATTTTGCCGAACCCTTGCTGTTCCAAGCAAGGTAGGGATCTTTAACGTGCGTGACAACACTCACACACGGGACCTCTATTTTACCTCTCATCCGAACGAGAGTGTATTTTTGTGAAAAATGCTCGCCTAACATTTTTCAAGCGGACCGTATCGGGATTCGAACCCAGGACCTTGGGCGTAGTAGTCACACACATACCACTACGCCACGGAGCCGCTCCTCCCTTCACAACCACTGAAGGTCGGAGAAATAGGGTATATAACTGAAAAACTATAGAAGGTGACCGAACTGCATCTAACAAGAAAGAACAGCGCTTTTGAGGAAAGACAACAAAAATAGAACAAGAAGAAAATTGTTGAAAGCATATGTGTGGAGCACAGCACAGTATGCCTATGAAATACGGGCAGTCGGAAACGCAGACAGAAAAACGGTAGCAGCCTTTTGAAATGCTGTGCTTCAGATGTAGGAGGACGATAGCATGGACAGACAAAGATAATAACAAATAGGTTATAGAAATAGTAGGGAAACAAGAATATCTGGAGAAAAAGAGAAATAGAAGGGCGGAATACGTTCTAGGGCAGTTTTGGGGAATAGTATGGGATATATTACAAGCAGAGATAGGAAAAAAGAGGTAGATGTAGACCTAGATCAGATAGTGATAGATGCAGACTGTGCAAATTTCAGGGAAATCTGTAGGTTAGTTCAGAATAGGAAACAATGATAGTACGCGTCTAACCAGTTCCAGGACTGAAGACCTAATAATGATGATGATGATGATGATGAGATATATGTATATATATATATATATATATATATATATATATATGAGTGGTTCATCTAGTGGTTTCTTTTTAAATCATTGGTTATTTTGACCATGACAGCTTTTTCCCGCTCGAAATCTTAACAGAAAATCAGTATCATACCTCCGTGGTACGAAATGAGTCGCTTTACGCTTGAACAACGTTAGGAAGTATTGCAAACTTATTTCCAAAGTGATTGGTATGTAGCCCCAACAGTGCATTTGTTGAAAAGAAGTTTTGGCCGGAATGAACCACCCACCGCGCCTGCTGTACGCAAGTTTGTGCAAAAAGTTTGTGTGACTGGCATGCTAGTGGACAACACTCATGGTCCTTGTTCTCGTACGGTGAGCACAGACGAAAATGTGACTGCTGTAGCCGAGAGTATGAGACTCGATCCACGAGCATCAACTCGCCGTCGATCTAAACAGCTCCACATATCACGCACTAGCCTGCGGAGAATTCTGCATAAAATTTTTGATTATTTGCTTACAAGTTCCAATCTACTCAGATATTGAAGGCGTACGACCATCCGCTGCGTTATCGCTTTGCAGTTTGGGCCTTAGGGCAGCTTGAATTGGACAACGATTTTGGGCGAAAAATCATTTTTTCTGACGAGGCGCATTTATATCTTGATGGCTACGATAACAAACAAAATTGCCACATCTAGGGCACGAAAAACCCGCATGTTATGGTCGAGAAGCCAATGCATCCACAGACGTGACAGTTTGGTGCGGATTGTGGAGTGGTGGCAATCATTTGACCATTTTTCTTTGAAAGTAAGGCTGGGAACAACGATTCGGTCAAGGGTGAGCGTTACAGAGCCATGTTATCCGACATTTTTTACTGAAATTGAAGACGGATTTGGACGACCTTTGGTTTATGCAGGATGGCGCGCCATTCCACACAGCCCATGCCACAATCGATCTTTTGCGTACCAAATTCCCAAATCATGTTATCAGTCGTTTTGGCGATGTCAATCCGAGCAGTCAGTGAGCTACAGCCCGAAACCATCAAGGCCTTGGAAAATTGGAGTGACAGAATGTGCTACTGCGAAGCCAGCCGAGGCAGCCCACTTGAACGAAGTTGTGTTCCATTATTAATGGGAATATTTGCTCTTACTAATAAAGCCATAATATATGAAAAAAAATTAGTTTTGTTCATTTTATTGCATTTTTAAAAAGAAACTTGTATCTGGCCCACCTTTTATATATTTATATATATATATATATATATATATATATATATATTGCTGTGTATCCCTGTATTATTGTCGAGCCTCACGAATTGGGCGCCAAAGATGCTGTGAAACCTCTTGAATTGCCTGGTCTGTTGATTTTCTTCTGTTAATCGCCTCGGCTGCTCCTCTAGATAGCTTTCATCCTCATACATAAAAAACAAACACATTCCTACCACAAACATCAACGTCAACTCTATTTACATCAATATTCACAATACATTAAAATTTCAAAATTAATATTCAGCATAAATTTTAATATCGGAAAATTTCAAAATTAAATTTTCTTTCATTTTAATGTGCATCCAGAATTAAAGTCCTTGTAGGATGCCTACTAATTACTATAACAATATATGCAGAGTACAAAGGGAGCATCTACCACCCCTTTACGTTAATTAACCAGGTTCGTCTAATTGAGCTCAAAGACATACCCTAAATTTTCATCATAATCCAGAACATCAATACTAAATACCCCTTTCTACTTAAACAAGCAAATTTCACCTTAAAATTAAAATATTATTGTTAGTACAATTTCACTACTGTCCATTTTAAATAAACAAATTAGAAAGTTATTCATCACACACCAAAATCTCAAAGTTCAAACAAAATAGTATAATTTACCTGAAGGTTACTTGCACTCGTAGCTTCAATGTACATCGTCCTTTTTGTTAATCACACCATTCCAACTGGGTTATATTTACGGCTTCTGATTCTCAACGCTTTAAAAATTTTCTCCATCACCATTTATTTAAAGTTGTTTCAGGGCTTTTCCGGAACTAATCTGTGTATATCTGACCCTTGTTTAGTGGATCCAGTCATGTTTACGAACCATTTAAGTATTAATACCCCCGAAAAATAACAAAGAAATTCATACTTCTTTCACCAAGATACGCCAAAACTGCCTACTTTTGTGTATTTATTTGTCATAGTAAATTTTACCAATTGGTCCAGTGATACTAAACTTTATTACCTTGTATCTTCTTTTCTAAGTGCACTAACGTACATTCATTGTAGCACGTAAAGAACAAGCTGTTTTTAAATCACATAATATTCGAGCAAACTGTTTAAATTATTTAATATTAAAACCGGAAAACTAAAAAGCACTGTATAACGCGTTCAATCAAGTCGAAGATCTAAGAGAGCTTGTTTATATTCACCTCGGTATATATAGAAGTTAGCCTGTCTGTCGGTCTGTTCCCCAAAACGGCCAGTTTCTAGAATTTCGTCATTCTATGTTCCCATTCCGTCGCCTGTGCGTCGGTTTTACAATTTTGCACTCGCCAGTTGAAAATCTCAGAAATTCTCACACGGCACGCAAACATGTCCGAGAATAACTAATTAATTTTGTACAGAAATTGTTGTTTCTACCTCTCATATGTGCATCTTATTTTCAACCAATCGTGACCCTCGTGACGTTGCTCATATCACGCCTTTAAGTATTAGTGTCTTTGTCTTACGCACATTATCTTTCCTTCTCTAACCTGTTCTTATTAGTGCAAATTGATATTCCTTATTATCGATTATTTTAGTCCATGTGGACTATCTGGGTTAAATAACCCCGTATCGCACCTTCTCGTGAATATTAAGCCACGGTTTCTCCAAGATTCTTTGAAACCATTTGTTATCTACAAAATTTTCGCCGAATGAGCTTTTTAAACTACGCAGGTGTTCAAACATACTATTAATTCTCAGAGCCTTATTCCGTGGTATTTTAATCTTGGATTTTCACAGGCTTTTATGCTTATTATTAATAATGGTTTAATTAACTCCAATTAAAATTGACTTCTATCCTTTCATTTTTAGCGAATACAAATTAAATATTAATTATTATGTGTACACTTTGTTTAATACCGGTTACTCAAAATAAGGTTAATTAATATAAATTTTGCACGTAATTTCCATTTGTTTCTTTCCTCGGAATAATTACATTACACGTAGAGCTTGTTAATACTGTTTCTTTTGATATAAAGCGTCTTGTACATGATTTAAATCTCTTATTTTTACTGAAACTAATAAATTTTTATGCTTCACGGTTTTAATAACGCGTATTATCTAATAATATTCATTATACACGGTGATTAAAATTATTTGATGTGATTATTTAATTTTCTACCCTGGTCTAAATATGAGTAATATATATATATATATATATATATATATATATATTGCTGTGGACTTAAGTGACCCTGACATTGAGGTCAATAAACGATTAATGTTATAAATTTTGCAGATTGTCTACTTATTTTTGGCTAGCTCTCTTCATAATAAAACCACTAGAAATTTGACATCAGATTTATAATAATACGAAATATTCTTTTACAGACCATCTTCAGTTTCTTTTTTTCTAACACAGAATATCTCACATATAACATTTAGTAAAAGTAACTTTCTCTCAACACGAACTTTAAATACTAAAAATATAGTCCAAAACTGCTACAATAGATTTGCCTTACGAACATAATCATAAGTCGACATAAAATATATATATATATATATAACTACTGGAGAATTACTTACTTGTACTAAAAATAGAGTCCCAAAAAGCTCCTTTATTTATAATTAGAATGAGCACTCACAAATCCTAGTCTCTTAATTTTCATTCTCAAATATGTCTTTAATTAAATCTTATTGTGTACAAAATTGATTAAGAAAAGTAGGATAATTCAATACTCATCTCTATAAAATCGGATTTAAACATATCTAATCAGTTAGGTTTAATTATTTTTTTTATACTGGCAAAATTTCACCGAAGTTCTGCCACTCTTCAAATCAAATTATCAAACTGTATAAACAACTTTCGCACAAAAAGTACTTGCACACAAAACAAAACATCTTATGATTAATTAATCAATCCTTTTTAAAATGTTAAACAATATAATTTTATTTTATAATAAAATTCTGCTGGTTATTGTCTCTTTCCAGACCGTAAATTTTAATTAAAGCTCCAGGATCGTTCAAATTGTTTCACCAAATACGCCTTTCCATTCAAATTGCTTCATATAACGGGTAGCAAAAAGATCCATTTAAGAAGACTATTAATATTTTTAATTCTTTATTTTCATTTTTAAGATTATCTCAAATAATTACTCCCTTCCGAGTAGCAATAAACTTCTAACCTCATCTATTTCAATACGTCGTCTGTCTTATATAATGCTTCCACTACGTAGCGTGTTATCAGATTAGGATGGTGACCTTTGAATAGCAACTGTCTTGATTTTCGCCTTCCATTAGATTTATAAAAAGCAAGCCTTTCGCGACGTAAGCATCTAGATCCTTCTTGAGATATCTAGTTGTTGTTTTTATGTTTGGATTGGTTCTACAAATCGGCTGGTTTTCCTACACAAGCATCTATAAAAGTCGCGCTAAGTTTTGCTTCTTGTTCCCAAATCACCTAATTGGTTGTTTTCCGAAGGTGTGTGATACAACATTTCAAAATTTTTTGTTTTAACATATACTATTCTTAAATTACAAGAGAAGAAAATTGCAAACGTAATAAACCGTCTATTTCGTTTACGAGAAATATATATTTTTATCATAACAACACTTTGAAATTCATATTCAATAACATTATCAAAAAATATTACAAATTTTTAGCTTTAAATATTCAAAGGAATTTGTACCTAGTTTATGCATTTACAAATTTGGTATCTTTACCATGGTTTGCCAGATATGACATTCCATTTACATCTTCAGATTAGCTAAATTTTAATTTATAAAAGAGGATCCTAAGTGGTTTTGTACTTTTATACAAGACAAATTTTGTAGCAAACCATTACATAAAGAAACTTTTTTATATAATTTCCTTAAGCCGGCCTCTTGCAAGTGAGAAAGCTCTAACTGTTACAAATTTCAAATATGAATTTAATTAAAAATGTTTTTAATCGAATATCTGAAACCAAAGAATTGAAATTTTAAATATAATGTCTGTTTTACGAAAAAAATCCTGTTTACTAAAATAATGGTTGTTTTATTTCTAGTTCAGTTAGTGAGGGTATTGATGTCTCCGCTTTAAGAGACGTTGTTTAATACAACCGGTTTTTCATAAATTCGTTGACGAATTTGGGAATAGAATAAATCATTCACCCTTAATAGCAATTCTAGATGGTCACCCCGACGGAACTACTCTGCTGTAGTATATAATTTATCTAGGCTCAGACCATAAAAATTTATGAGCGGCCCATTTTCGTAAAACAGCGTATAGTATTCCAAATCGATATCCTTGAAGCAAAAAACGGTACTATAATCCTTAGGTTAGCGCTAAAAAATACAGATTAAAGCAGTGTCTTACTTCTTAAACTAAGTTTTACCATCAAGGACCCCATTAGAAACTTCTCGGAGGATGGAATGGAAGTGACAATATTACCCTAACAATTCATAACAATTTATCCGGGAAACCCTGTCTATACGGAATTTATTCCAATGAAGATAATACTATCCAAAACTAAAACGGGTCACGAGCGGTGTTTATAAAACAACTTGGACATCTTAGTATATTTGAGAATAATAGCGTATTTACTTATAATTCCTAAAGATAAAGTGCTATGTTAAACAATTTTCTTGAGGTTTTAATAACTTCACAACAAGTTTTCAAACATCTGAAGTATATAATGTGTTATAGCAATAAAGTATGGAATTGCAAAAGAATTAATAGAAAATAACGGATCTGGAACTAGAATTTTATTATAAATATGCAAACTTTTTAGGATTGCAAATAAGTAATTTCAACAAATTTTTTCATAATTTCTTTCTTTTTAAAAAAAATTGTTACAGTAGATAGCAACGAGCAGACCGATGCATCGGCAAAACAGGAAACGGCTCAGAGCTCTGTAAATCCTCAGAAAGCGGGTTTGTTTTCTTATCTGGAAAATTTGAATTTTGCCGAACGCTTGCTGTTCCAAGCTAGGTAAGGATCTTTAACGAGCGTGACAATATTTACATTTTACCTCTCATCCGAATGAGGGCGTATTTCTGTAAAAAATGCTTACCTAACATTTTTCAAACAGTCCGTGTTGGGATTCGAACCCGGGACCTTGGGTTTAGTAGTTGTACGCATACCAACTAAGCCTGCAAAGAAGGCACTTTTGATTTGTCAATTCTTCGCCCGAAGGTACTACATTGCCCAGAAAGCGAGTTCTTTCTGCCTGGAAATTTTGATTTCTACCGGACCCTTGCTGTCCCGAGCGTGGTAGGTATCTTTAAAGTGCGTGACGGGACCTAGATATTACCTCTCATGATAACGAGAGCGTATTTTTGTGAAAAATGCTCGCCTAACATTTTTCAGGCGGAGCGTGTCGGGATTTGAACCATGTACCTTGGGCTCTGTAGTTACACGCATACCAACTAAGCCACGGAGCCGCTTTGCAAGGAAGGCAACATAGTGGGCATTTTGTTGCTTAAGTGTGTGTGATGATAGCTACCCCTCCCAATTCAATACAATACAATACAATTTATATACGGGTTGAATATTACCTATAAGTTTCATACTAAAAGTATTTATTACCTATTAAATCGGAACCCTTCTATTGTCTCATGTAAACTTTCACTACAGGTTTAAAATAATTTTGAAATCTTCAACGGGCTCTGCCCAAAAGAGCGCTGCACTGCCAAAATTTTATGATTCGCCTTTAATTGTCGGTTACTTGATGAAAAAATGGATGCGTTATTTACCTTCCATAATATAACGTCTTTTGGTTCAATTATAAATTAATTACAAATAGGAATCGGTGTTACCGTTCGGGTGGGCGGCGTCTGGCTTCTTAGACAAAGTATGTAGACTTAGGTCTATTATGTTTAATATGCACAAGCAAAAACAATTAACAAAGTTCATGAATACATAGATAAAAATGTAAAATAGTTTAAAATGAACAGTTTATATAGTTTGAAGCCGTTTGGAAGTCTTTGGAACTCTTCGCAAGGCTTCGTGGTTGTTTGTGGAACCAAGTAAGAACATGTAATTGGTAAACGCATGGTTCCGGCAAAACCAAGATACCGGTTCAAGTCCTGTCCAAGACCTTATAGTTTCCATCTTTCAATTACTAGCTCGATTTGAAATGATCATTTGGGCTTTGCATAAAAGTCTAAGCTCTGGTTTTTCGTATGAATCATGCCCCACGAATTGGGTGCTATGAAAATGCTCTGGCGTCTCCTATAAATCATGTTTCTAATTTAGGAGGCTGTGCCTCTCTTTACGTCGCTATACTCTAGCTGAAAATAAAATTTAAAAAAAACTGCACCTATTTTCATTTAAAAAAAATTTGGAGTCGACGCTATGATTATATGTATAGGTTGAGTATCTTCTGAAAATGCTTTCCAAGTTGATAATACCACGGCTAGCTCTGCTCACTGCCTTCCCTTGGATACTCGCCACAACTACTCATTCTTTTAACCACTTTTAAAATTAAAAAAAAAAAAAATATTTCGACACAAAAACATACACACCTTTTATTCTACCAACACACATAATAAATTCTCAAAAATCCCAATATGTACAATTAATATTCAAGTTAAAACATTTCATATTTCTGCTCAATAGTAAAACATCAGTATAAAATCCTCCTCTACATTTCATATTTTTATTTAAAAGTAGATGGGTCTATCCTGCACCCTTGATTTACTTCCCCTAGGTCTATGTAGAGCTCAATATAAACATTTTTGTTTTCTGTGCATAAATTATTTGCATTGTCAAATTATACTAAAGGCCCGTTTACTTCTTACATCTATAACATATTATTCAGGTATTTACACCCTCACAATTAATAATAAAAAAATTGTCCATAACATATGTCCATAAAATTGCTTTTTAGTTTAGAAAAATTATCACCATAAATAACTCAAATCACTCATAGTTTAAAATAGCTAAGCACCAGCACAACAGTTTCAATAAAAAAATATCGTTACCTGGAGTGTGTTCTTCCAGATCACCATCTCTGTAGATGACTTTCCACCAAACTGCTCGTTCCAGGATTACTACATCTTGCTGCTTTCCAAGTTGGACAGCAATTCCATCTCATACACGTTCATCTAACTCATTAACAATCTGAAGACGCCTTCCACCAGACTGCACGTACAACATCCAAACCACACCTCTTCTTCTACTTAATGAGCCACCAGCACCCTCGTTCAAAATGTAAATAATTCCTTTACTTACGTAGCATCTTGCTTTAACTATTATAATTATTTATTCTAGTTTAGCCCATTTAACTATTTAGCACCCACTTGTGCATTAACAAAACACTTGTATAAGTTTCCCACGGACTGCACTGTCACGCGGTATCAAAGCTAGGATGTGATTCTGAATAATTCAAATTATAATGAAAAAATAAGAGAGCGAATCTACCTTCGGTAATGCTTATATATTCTTAGCCCCACTCACGTTGCCCGTATTTTTACTACACATTCTATGAAATGAAATCAACTGCCACAACAATTCCACAAATTCCATCCGTACAAGCATGCAACGAACTTTCAAATCCTGGAATTCATCCACTCCAATATTGTTTTACCACGAAAATCTCTGTAAAACCGTTTTAAGCCTTCCTTGAAATCTGTAGTCTGCTATTACCCCCAAACAAATCCAATTACGCCTTTGATGTGCGCGTCTATACTGTTATCGCAGTCACCGCTTTCATAACCACCTTTTCTACCTTGTCTTAATTTCCTACCTAAATTGTCGACGTTATTGTCACTCTTTTGATATCTTTTTCTGCCACACGTCTTCTGTTTTTCTTATTGTCCCACTATTACTATGTTGTTTGCTGTCAATTCTCCCATCATATACGTGCGCCTTGAAAAATCGATACTGTTTACAACATGTGGCACTTTGTCCTGCTTATTGGTATTTAAAGTATACTCGTCTAACACGCGCTTAAAAATGTTTGTCATATTTACCCATCTGTTATTTTTCATCTTACTCTGTTACATAGTAAAGATTTTCTGTCGCCTAATTTGATCGATCTGTTTTTGAAATAGTCGTCTGTTATTGTTAACCTTGTGTCTTTCCGTTACCTCAATACTTCGAATTGTTTTCTAAACGTTTTCTAGCCTTAGCAAGAATTATTTATCTATTCCAAGGTTGTGTTCCTTGAAATCTTTGAACGTTTTAACTTGATTATTATCTTAAACTTGTAGCTTTTTACAAATCCTTTAATTTATGATACTAAATAAATGTACGTTGCTTAACTTAACGTATACAAATTAAACCTACATTAATAACATGTAATTTCATTCCAATCTAACTATAGTGAAGCTTAATAAAATAAATTATTGATTTTTACATACCGGGTCCCCCAAATAAATATATGTTTGTCCTATTTACATATGTTTACGTTTACCCGTATACAGTAATATATATATATATATATATATATATATATAATTTTCTAAGGTACCACAACAATATATATATATATATATATATATATATATATATTGTTGTGGTACCTTAGAAAATTTTTGGACGAAGTTGGGACAAAGCTTTAACATCAGTACTTTACCTAACTCATTTGAACCTCACGAATTGGGCGTCATAAGATTGTTGTGGACGTGGATTTAAACTTTTCTGCTTCACCAGTGTCATTAAATAATTTTCAAAAATGCACAGATTTCAAAAAAAAATTGCTTCCCCTTATTATTTCTGCTTCAAAAATCTTCAGCAGCTTCCCTGGCTAGCTCAGCTGTGCCTCTTCTCAGATACCTAAATATACAACCATTCTTCCTTCGCACTCGCACACCATTCAATAAAATCACCAAATAATACAACGATCATGCAATCTTTTATTTACCGTTATTTACAGACAAATTATTCACATGTATAAACAAACAGTTTGGTACACTAATTAACAACTCAAATGTGATAAGTTTTAAAGTCCTTGTTTTTCTAATTATTTGCAAACAAATTTTAATAAAATGTAAGTAGATGGACCCCACATATTACCCTAAATTGACAGTACACTGGAGTATGGTAAGCTCATAATAACCCAGTTTATTTAGTATATGCCTTTTACCTTGCATAAATTAATACAAAATTGATAGACCCGTTTACCCTTTACAATCTAATTTATAAAATAAAATTTTATTCGTTTTAAATACACCCCTTTTCAATAGTTAAACCCCAATAAATTGTCCAGTATATGCATCTCTTCCAATACGTTTATATAATCATAAATAAACCCAAAATTCACTCACACAGCACCAAAATTTCACAAAAGTTTATCAGACAACAGAAATTTTAAATAAATTACCTGGAGAATGCTTCAGGCTTCCATTCCTTCGACGACGATCACCAGAACATCTCGGCTTCGTGATCATGCGCTGTGATTCACATACAATAACCCCAATTGCAAGCCTCGTTCCATAGTACCATTCCATATCAGCATAAAATCCTGGTTGTTGGTAATGCTTACCCCACATATATTATGCTTCCATTTATTGATTTTCTAGCTTAGTATAGTAGTAGCCGGACCTCTATTAATTTAATATTCACTACACGTATTTCGCGTTAATAAATAGAAGGCCGCTACTAATAAATTACACGTGCTAGCACTATATTTACTGTATTATTAAGACATCTAATACTCACAAAAAAAACTGTACTATAATGTTGGTCTGCCTTCAGTACTTTATCGTAGTACAGTAGTATAGAAGCGAACAGAAGACAAGACAAGAGACAAGAGCCTTCATAAATTCCATTCAGTATTTATATTGTTTCAAATCCTACCCCCGGACACACTTCCCGTGAAAAGCTTATTTTCAAATTTAAATTCTACAAATTTTGATACAACCGACTTGAATATTCCTGAAATGTATTCCCTCTACGTGCCGTATGTAATCGAAAGCGCTCCCACCTGTCGCGTTTGTCTACGTTTGTACAACTGTCCATTTTTAACCAATGATAAAATTCTCTGTCGTCACAAATCCTGCCTAAACTATCTTTATCTCTGTCTGATGCATGTCTGCTGTCGCGTTCAAAACTCCACTTGAGTTATAAAAAATCGATATTGCCGACAGCTCATCTACACTCCACGTGGATATGGTACGTGCGATTTCAATATCAACGCTTTTATCTCTGTCTCTATCTGTATTATATAACCGATCGTGCATTTCCCTTGCCCTTTAAGAATTTTGTTAGCTTGTTGTTCAACCCAAACTGACGTTTGAAAATATTTTCTATAAAGTTCTGTCTTAATATGCTCATAATTTCGACGAATGTAGCCTTTTTAAAAACGCAGGTATTTGTTATTTAACGACCGCTTAGCACAACAATTCTTAGATTTTATATTTCGTCGTATCCGATAAAACTGACATTTGCTTGTTACTAAGAAAACTTTTGCTTTGGAATTATTGATTTTCCTTACCCTAGTGGGTTTTCTCTATGCTTTTACGTGTTGAATTAAACTAAATTAAAATTAATTATGCGTATTCTATTTGCCTTTAAACTGTTTTCCTTTATGTACTTTTAACCTTTCAATTATTAATTATAAAAATACGTCAATACTTGTCCGTTCTCCCTAAATGAATTAAATAAATTTTGTGGGTAAATATTTAGTTCTTTTCTCTATACAGGGTGGTTGAAATTTTATTGTTTACTCCAAATTTAACCCTTTGAATCCACAATATATATATATATATATATATATATATATATATATATATATATATATATAGTATAATATACATGTACATATTATCATGGGAAATAGTCCAAATCAAACAACAGAAACTGATTGAAAAGTTTAATCAACACCTAACGTTTCGGTACATTCTTTTCGCACCTTTTTCAAAGGCTGAAATGGAAACAAAAAATTCGAAGTTAGCAAGAAATACATAACCTGTCGCTAACTACTTACATTGATCATTTATATTAAAGGAAATTGAAAACAAATTACTGCACGATTTACATAATAAATGTGGGTCAAAAATTAAAAATTAAAAATTGCCTGAGGGCAATGTCAAGCCACGTTGACCGTTAAAAGGTAAAGACAAAGTTGATAATGACAAATTCTATAGAAGTGACAAGACACGTTCCAAAAATGGCATTGGTTACAAACCTGAAGGAAAATACCTAACGTTGTTTGAAAATATCATTATTATACAAAGCAGAATAGACGTTATGTACCCTATCAATATCAATCTTATTATTGATAGGATTAATTTCACTATTAATATAAAAAGACCCAATGAAAAGCCTAGTTTTGTAATTGGCCTCGTTCTCCAAAATGGTGGTGTCATCGAAAAATGGTGTATGACTGGTTGCCGCAACATGAGCAGACAATGCACATTTAGTGGAGTTAATCCTACAGTCACTCCTGTGCTGGGTTAAACGACTCTTTAGCCACTGGCTAGTCTGACCAATGTAACTGTTGTTGCAACTGCAGGTAATCTTGTAGACGACGTTGCTGTTTAACAATTTCGGAGTACGATCCTTTAATTTGGTAAACAAATTCTGGATAGAAAAATTGTATTCATAAACAATGGCGATCTTAGGTTGTCTAAGTAATCGTACTAAAAGTGGAGATAACTTCTGAATAAACGGAAGCTTCTTGTACGTAATATCAGTTTCTGAAGGGTTTGCTTTTAACTGGACTAGAATTCGGCTGCGAACGGGTTAGTTGCATTTGACGTGGGTGGCCTTTTGGCGGAAACGGGCGTTACCGTTGGGTTTCAGTGGAGCGTGTTACGGTTATGTGCCCCAAAATGTATGGAGCCTTGTTCGTAATCCATCACCACTTTCTGGCGTAGAAGCCAAGATTTACCCAGAATGATATCCTCTACGAGGTTTGCTACTACCAAGAAGGTTTCGTGGTCCGTCACGTGTCCGAGGGTGAATGGCGTGCGAAATTTTCCTTTAATTACCATTTTTGTCCCTGTTTCAGCTAGATTGGCGGGGGTATGATAGAGTTCTACCCGTGATCTAGTGGGTAATTGATCTTCCCTGATCATACATGAAGATGTCCCTGTATCTAATAGTGCGTGGCAGGTCGTTCTGTTTATAGTGACGAGAATCCTTGGTAGAAGATTATCATGGGCTGTATTTATTTGTGCCAGTTTATTTCGCCCGACCGGGCTGTAGTCTGGTGTAGTTTCCCGACACTTTGGTTGGGCAGTCCCGGTACCAATGTCATTGCGGACAGAATGCGCACCTTGGTAGCTGCTCCGTTGTACGTGGAAATGTGGTTGCTGGCGTTGGGACGGTTGTCCCTTTTGCTGTCTCCTTTTCATTTGCTTCTATTCTGGAGAGGCGGCGGGGTATTTCCTATAGAGTTGTCGGCATGCGGCATTGTATTGAATTTCTCAATGCTGGAAGGAGGAGGTCGGTGAACAGCTCTATATCATGGTCGATGTTCCTGTTCAAACGGCGCGTGTGCCGTGCCTGGGTGAAGAAGACGGTTACTGACTGAGATGCCTTCTGCTTCTGTCCGTAGTAGTCTGCTGCTATTTTCGCCCTGATAGCTGGACTATTGTGTCTCTAGGAAGAACTCCTTGAACTCGCTCTAGCTGGGTTGGAACACTTTGAATGGTGCCCACCATGTGGCTGCTTGGCCTTGTAGTTGGACGGTTGTTGTCGGTACGTCCGCTCCCGTTGCTTCTATCTGTCGAAGAAACTCTGCTGGATTTTCCAGGAGGGTGCCGTAAAATTCAGGTTTTTTAGTTTCGGTGGTTTCTGTGGTGATATTGTTGAGGTCTCCACTAGGGTGTTTATCGTAGCCAGTTTGCTGTTTTATTCTATTTGCTGAGCGCCACTGGGTTGTTGCAGTCCCACATCTGTTAGTGATTGTGTGTCCTCCTGGGATGGAGGTGACTGTTTGGTGTCCGGCTGAACGTTTGATGCTGCTTGACTCCTTGTCTCGGACATGATACCGTTCGGGTGGACGGTGTCTGGCTCCTTAGACAAAGTATGTGGACTTGGCTCTATTATGTTTAATATGCACAAGCAAAAACAATTAACAAGGTTCATGAATACATGGATAAAAATGTAAAATAATTTAAAATGAACAGTTTATATAGTTTGAAGCAGTTTGGAAGTCTTCGGTAATCTTCGAAACTCTTCGCAAGGCTTAGTGGTCGTTCGCGAAACCAAATAAAAGCTTAAATACTAATTAAATGAATATATATATATATATATATATATATATATATATATATATATATATATATATATGTATTACTTACAAAAGAACGAAAGAGTACTCATGGTTAGATTAGAATCCAAACCGGTAAACACAGTAATAATACAAGTATACATGCCCACCTCTAGCTACAGTGACGAAGAGGTAGAAGCCATCTACAAAGATATCGAAGACATATTAAGATACGTAAAAGGACATGAAAATTTAATAATTACGGGGGATTTTAATGCTGTGGTAGGTGAGGGTAGGGAAGGAGCGGTAGTGGGTTTATTTGGTTTAGGCACGAGAAACGACAGGGGAAATAGGCTGGTAGAATTTTGCGACAAGAACAATTTAATCATCACAAACACATTATTTCAACATCATGCTAGAAGACGATATACGTGGAAGATGCCAGGAGATATAGGACGATATCAAATAGATTACATTCTTGTTAGACAACGGTTTAGGAATCACGTAAAAGACTGTAGAAGCTACCCAGAAGCAGATATAGACACTGACCACAACATCGTAATTATGAAGGCCGCACTTAAATTTAAAAATCTGAAAAAAAGGAACGGAAAAAGGCACTTGGACTTAGAGAAACTAAAAGATAAAGATATTCAAGTAAGATTCGAAAAAAAGTCAAATGAATTGCTGAATGATATCGGGAAAATATCTGAAACTAAGGAAGTAGAAACAGAATGGAATAACATTAAATCCAGCCTAGACATGGCGGCTAGAGATATTTTGGGGTATACACAAAAAGAAAATAAGAAACTATGGATAACAAAGGATATCGTGAATTTAATAAAAGAAAGACGAAAATACAAAAATAAATCAGACGAAACAGGAAAACAGAGATACAAAGCCATAAAATGGGAAATTATTCGAAAATGCAGGAAAGCTAAAGAACAATGGATTGATGAAAAGTGCAAAGAAGTACAAACTAAGATGGAAATAGGAAAGACAGACGAAGCATACAAATTAATTAGAATGAATTTTAGGGATATAAAACCGTATAGCAAAAATATAAGGGACGCACAAGGAAACGTCATTATAGAAAATGTAGAGAAAGTGAGTAGATGGCAAGAATATATAGGGAATTTATATGCAGGAGAGGAACTAACTGCATTAGAACAGGAATCAGACATTGAAAATGATGACTTGGGATATCCTATGCTTCGAGACGAGTTTGAATTAGCATTAAAGAGTCTGAAAAATGGTAAGGCGCCGGGTACAGATAAGGTGCAAGCAGAAACTCTAAAAGCCGCTGGACAAGCAGTAACAGAACGTCTCTTCTAACTTGTAAGCTATATGTATGAGACAGGCGAAATACCCAAAGATTTCAAACGTAGCATCATAGTAACTATACCAAAAATGAAAGGCGCGGATAGATGTGAAAATTTTCGAACAATAAGTTTGACAGCACACGTGTCAACAATATTAACTAGAATTGTGCAAAGACGAATGGAAAAACGAGCTGAAGAAATACTAGGAGAAGACCAATTTGGGTTTAGGCGAAACAGGGGAACACGGGAGGCTATTTTAGCTCTGAGAGTGATAATGGAGAAAACAACAGAAAAAGGGGAAAGCATGTATATAGGGTTTGTAGATCTGGAAAAAGCATTCAACAATGTAAATTGGAAAAAAATGTTTGAAATACTCAAAAAGATTGGAATGAGTTATAGGGATAGACGAATAGTACATAGCTTATACAAAAGAGCAAACAGCAGTAATAGAATTAGAGCAGGAACGTAGAGAAGTAAACATTAGGAAAGGGGTGAGACAGGGATGTGCCCTATCCCCATTGATTTTAACTTGTACATAGAAGAGGCAATGAATACTGTCAAATGCAGGAAGACATTTGGAATTACTATGCAGGGACAAAAAATTGATATGCTTAGATTTGCAGATGATATAGCGGTATTAGCGTCTAGCAAAGAAGAGTTAGAAGCTGCTCTAAATGAAATGGAAACGGTTCTAACAGAGAGATACGGTATGAAAATTAACAAAACTAAAACTAAAGTTCTAGTTTGCAAAGGTGGGGAAAATAAATCAAAAACAAGAATACAAGTATTTAACACGAACTTACAAGAGGTTAAGGATTTCTGCTACCTAGGAAGCCAAATAACGCAAGATGGGAAAAGCACAAAAGATATAAAACAAAGATTAGCACAAGGTCGTGCTACATTTAACAAGAAAAAGCAACTTCTGTGCTCAAAGACCACAAACATAGAAACAAGGAAAAGATTGCTTAAAACATATGTGTGGGGCACAGCACTGTATGGCTGTGAAGCCTGGACAGTAGGAGAAGCGGACAAGAAAAAGGTAGAAGCCTTTGAAATGTGGTGTTACAGGCGTATGATGAAGATATCATGGACAGACAAAGTTAAGAACGAAGAGGTACTAAAAATGGTAGGGTAAGAAAGAAATATGTGGAAAACGGTAAAAAATAGGAGAGATAGGATGATAGGCCACATATATTAGAAGCAGAGATAGGAAAAAAGAGAAGAAGAGGCAGACCTAGATTAGACTACTGCACACAGATAGTAAAAGATGTAGGCTGTAGAGGTTTCAGGGAGATGTGTAGGCTAGCCCAGAATAGAAATCAATGGAGGTACGCATCCAACCAATCCCAAGATGGATAAACTAATGACGAAAAGATAACTGTGCTTAAACATGATGATTATTATAAGTAACTACAAGAATTGGTTGGGCAATATTCTCGAATAATGTTAAGTGTGTGAAAGGACTTACTGGAAAACCATTATTTCGGCAAATGTCTAAGTGTTGGGGGATCTTGGTAGCCACAGATTGCTTAACCTCCTTCACTGAATCTCGGTAAAATAGGGTATAAAATTAGAAAACAATAGAAAGGGAACGAACTGAATACACATACTCCCTGAAAAGAATAAAAAAAGAAAAAGAAGAAAACCACCAAAAACGCAAAATCAAAGTAGCTGCTTATATAACCCTACATAAAAATAACTGAGTTGCAAACGAATCCGTGACTTTCAGTAAACAATGGATTCCATTACTAAAAGAAATAACAAAAGAAATAACAAATGAAAATCAAATGCCCACAATATCTAGGTAGCATTGTAAGTTTTTCCTGGGTTTTCCTTGCAATATTAACATGTAATACAGCCTACATACATGATTTCTATTTATACATAAAATAACTAATTACATAAAAATAAGCATATTAACAATCCTTGTAAAACAGCATTGGTATCTGACAAGTATAAATCCACAATAAGGTTACCTCAAAACCATATACAATCTCCGTTGAACAGTATTGGTATCTGACAAGTGTAAACCCGCCATAGGGTCGCCTCAGATTCATATACAATCTTCATAGAACAACATTGGTATCTGACAAGTGTAAACCCGCCATAGAGTCGCCTCAGATCCATATACAATCTTCATAGAACAACATTGGTATCTGACAAGTGTAAACCCGCCATAGGGTCGCCTCAGATCCATATACAATATTCATAGAACAACTTTGGTATCTGACAAGTGTAAACCCGCCATAGAGCCGCCTCAGATCCATATACAATCTTCATAGAACAACATTGTTATCTGACAAGTGTAAACCCGCCATAGAGTCGCCTCAGTACCATGTTAAAATCTACCAAAGAGGTAACTTAAATCATAATGAATTTTCCCCCTCAAAATAAATATAAAAAAACGACTACTTAAGCCTTTCAATAATGCAATCGCACACTTCTTTAATAACCATCCTCTTAATTGTATAAATAGAAACATGTTAAAAAATGTTTTCCAATTCCAAGTTATTGAATTTATATAAAATTCACCAATAAAAATTAATCAGTTGATTTCACGTTAAGCGTATTGGCTACCTAAAGAAAGTCGATCCCAGGTCGCAACACAAATTGAAGGCAATCATTCTGTCAAACTTTAAAAATTTTTGCTTAGTATACTCAAACCAAATATTTCAAACATCAATAAATCAAAGTCACCTTCAATTTATGTCATAAATGTCAAACTTGAAGTTTTTATTATTATTTTGACAACGATCCTAGGTCATGGATCGAAACGTAAATAAAGTTGATTTTAAAAACTATGAGTGGTTTAATTCCCAAAGAAGATTAACCTGAATACACATGCTGTGTGAGAATTTCAGGGAACTATGTAGGCTAGCTCAGAATATAAATAAGTGCAGGTACGTGTCCAACCAGTTTTGAGACGGAAAACCTAATGGCTGCGAAATACCTGCAACTAATGTTGACTGTGCGAAAAGATAAATTGGAAAATATATTAAATCGCCAAATGGTTAAGTGTTGGGGGAACTTGGCAGCCACAGACTGCTTACCTCCCTTCACAACCATTGAAGGTTGGAGAAATAGGGCATATAACTGTAAAACAATAGAAAGTGATCGAACTGCATCTAACAAGAAAGAACATCGTCTATGAGGAAAGACAACAAACATAGAATAAGAAGAAAATTGTTGAAAACATATGTGTGGAGTACAGCACAGTATTCCTATGAAATACGGGAAGTCTGAAACGCAGACAGAAAAACGGTAGCAGCCTTTTGAAATGATGTGCTTCAGATGTATGAGGACGATAGCATGGACAGACAAAGATAATAACAAATAAGTTACAGAAATAGTAGAGGAACAAGGATATCTGGGGATAAAGAGAAATAGTAGGGCGGAATACGTTCTAAGGTATTTTTGGGGAATAGTATGTGATATATTACAAGCAGGGATAGGAAAAAAGAGGTAGATGTAGACCTAGATCAGACAGTTATAGATTCACACTGTGCATATTTCAGGGAAATTTGTAGGTTAGTTCAGAATAGGGAACAATGATGGTACGCGTCTAACCAGTTCTAGGACTGAAGACCTAATGATGATGATGATATATATGTATATACATATATGCAGTTTAAAGAGGTCCAGACGTTTTCGGCGGTCTTCGGAACTCTTCGGAGGGCTTCGTGATTTACTTGTGAGACAATGTGAGAATGTAATGAATTATAATACTAATATAAGAACTCTAAATTGAACATATATATATATATATATAATATATATATATATATATATATATATATATATATATATATATATAGTGTTTAAAAGGTTCAGAAACCTTCGGCGGTCATCGGATGGTTTCGGAATTTACTTGTGAGGTTAAGTAGGAACTTGAATAACGATAGATATAAAATATATACAGGTTGAAGAAATCCAGACGTCGTCGGCGGTCTTCGGAACTCTTCGGATGGCTTCGTGATTTATTTGTGGAAAACGTGAGAATGTAAAAAATTATGGTATGGACATACGTACCATAAATTGAACAAATATATAGTGTTAAGGGATTCAGAAGTCTTTGGGGGTTTTCAGAACTCTTTGGAAGGCTTCGGGATTTACTTGTGACACCAAGCAAGAGCGACCGATTCTTAGGTAGCATTACTGGCGAAGAATAAGTAGGCTGTGGATAGCACTGTCGAGTTTCTTAGGTTGTGGTGAGCACTAAGTGTACTGATTTCTGCTGGATTTGCAATTGTATTTATATGCTTTCGTTCCCTAAGTTGAAAAAACGTTAGTGGGGTGGGCATCTGATAGGTTTGTTAGTTTTAGTGCAGCACATAAAATGAGTTGGAAATTTTGGATTTACATTAGTTTGTTCCGTGTTCAGCACGTGTACGATATAGGGTAACATCGGACAAGAAAATTGTAGGGTTTAAGAGAATTTCCCCGCTCGTCATTTTTTAGGTTCCTACCGCCTAAAATTTACCTATCGTCCATGTTCTAATGGTCTATGCTAAAAATACTTTTATTTTGGTTTTTTAATTTATAATTTTTTGTTTTTATTTTATTAATAGCAAATTGTGTAAAAGTGACTGTGCCGATGAACGTAATGGGTCTCATGATGTAGTCACGCCTACACTGACATATTTAGTCCTAAGAATTAATGCGATCTATTCATTTACCATAACTGTTACGCCATGATCAAATACTACTGAATACCAACTACGCAAATTAAATAATCAAAGGAGCATTCTCTCCCTAGGTTCGGGCTTAAAAGAGCACCAAAAACAACTCTGCCCATCGACAGAATTTCAATGAGTTTACTGCATGTTTTCGTATTGAAGTCTCCCGACAACCCAATAAATCTGCGTTTCTCAGTAAACAGAATCGGTACCGGTCATAAATAAAGCATGGTCAGGCATGGGTTTATTTGCATTGCAAAATTTTCCATCAACGAATCGTAATATCCAAGAAAATAAATGACGCAAAACAAACAAACACTACCTACTCTCCTTAAGATACAGTATGTGACAGTGACCAATTCGTGATGCGCATACTTGTTGCAAAAGTCACCTGTGGAACCTTGGCCGTATATTATGGAAATAATAGAGAAGGGAGACAGGTTCATTGCACCTGACGGAATTGCGAGTTCGGGCAGTGACGTGTTAGGTTTACCGTTATGGGCGCTAATGGGTTCCGCTAACATTAGTGCGGAAACTCATCTATCTAATTATATCATCAAGTGAATTATTCTAATATACTTTGTTTTTAATTAATAATTAAATTTATATTTGAGTGCGCTTTGAGAAATATCACAATGAATGTTGTTGTAAAACATAACCTTGGATTCCGCTTTAAATAACCATGAACGTTAATTCTGCGGATTGAGCTTGTTATTAATCGTCACCGAAAGCTAACTTGAAATTGTCTTGCTTTTAATCTAAAAATCTATTTTCGTTGTCTGATGATTGATGACTAGCGATTGGTTACTGGTGACTTTGGGCTGGTGTAAGATACACGGACAATACAGTCAATGTACTACTGGAATAATTTTCGAATATACAAGCTCAGATTAGGGTAATCAAACTCTAGAAACATCCGCCGACTCACCTTAATTACCATTAACAAATAATAAGCTGGTACCACGCTAACAATACATTTTGTCATTATCCTCAGTGTAATCAAGATACACAAAATGTAAGACATGTTGGAAAAGTCTGTGACCTATAAGAGTCGGCCAACTTTTATATGGAAATGTCTGACTCAAACACAGATCTCTAAACTAGAAGTGTTACATAAAAATAGGCATTCTCCCCAACAACGACAATCCCAATCCCAGGATGGAACAACTTGTCTGCACTGTCAAAAGACATATCCTAACTCAAAAGCGTTTAAAAATCATCTGAAAAAGGTTCACCCAGATGAATTACTTCAACTCAACAAAACCCCATTGAAGAATTAATTACGGAACTAACCCAATCAAAATCAGGGACCGCCATACTTCGACATATACCAAAAAGAGCACAATATTCCGTCGCAGATAAATTCACACACGTAATCAACGACGCAATTAAAGAAAATTCTATCTAATTCTGGGTCATTTTCCTCCTTTTCTCTTACAAAACGTTACATGTAGACAAGACTTCGAAAGGAAATCTTACTGCAAAAGTAAAAAAAACCACCATCGATCTCCATCAAAAAAACGACTTATAGAACACACATTGAAGATAGAATCTAAGCTAAAATGGACGACTGTAATGTAAAAGGTTCAATACAAATCCTTGCTTCAGAAGATTCTCTAGCTCCATATGACAAAAATACGCTTCTACAATTGAAAATACATTTCAAACCCCTTTTTTCTACTTAAAACTTGTCTATTTATTCCAAGGATGACATACTTTTTACGTACATCTTCATTTTTACAATTCCCTGATGAAATGAAAAAAATGGATGACCATCTACATGAATGTTTGGAGAAAATCCTCAATTTTACACTGACGGATAAACAATAGATCCAGGCTACATAACCCGTGAAATGTGGAGGACTTGGAATAAGAAAAATTTCGTATATCGCTCTTCCTGCATTTCTGGCTTCTGTCTACGGATGCAGTGACCTCGTCTCGCGTTGTCTCAAAAATATGGATGTAACGGTCAATTTGCATTTCTTGGAAGAATCTTTACAGATGTGAAAAAAACAACATGACATTGTTATCCCTATTTCCCATACTCAAAAGAACTAAGACAATATCATGCTTACCAGAAGAATTAGAGAAAATTAACTTCTACATCATCAACAGACACTGCTAGGTTCGTTGCTTTAGGAGCAAGAAAATCAGGAGCTTGGCTACAAACTTTCCCTTCCAAACATGTGGGAACACTACTAAACGACCAGACTTGGTCTAAGATTGGGTTGCAAAATTTTCCAGAGTCACACGTACAACTATGTCACATTGGTTGATGAAAAAGGAGTACATGGCTTAACATGCAAGAAAAGTAAAGGCCGCTGGAGACGACATAATGAACTTAACCAAATTGTTTAACGTGCTTTATCTACTGCTCATATTCATTCCACATTAGAACCAACAGGACTTTCTAGAGATGACGGCAAAAAACCGGATGGAGTGACTCTAGTTCCATGGTCAAAAGGCAAACGTTTAGTATGGGATATGACCTGTGTCGATACCCTTGCTATGACACACTTACCACAAACATCAGTGACACCTGGATCTGCAGCTGAGAGAGCATGCCAGCATAAACACAACAAATACAGAAACCTGAAAACATCCAATTCTATTTTCAAAGGACTACCTTTCGAAACCTTAGGACCTTGATGCGAGGCATCAAAGTTATTTTTAGATGAAATATGCATAAAATTGGCTAAAGAGTCAGGAGACCACAAGGCGAAGTACTATTTATTCCAAAGGATTTTATTGGCAATACAACGTGGAAATGCAGCTAGCATCCTAGGGGCTTTACGTGAGTCAAAATTACTATGGAGGAAATATTTAGTTCATAGTTTTAATATTTAACTTAAATTCATTCTCTACATTTAGATCAAAACATATTGTTTCATGTCATTCAGTAATTTATTTCGTAATATTGTAGACCTTAAACTAATATTAGTACAATTTAGCATAGTTAAAATAAAAAACCTGTAAGTTTTAAAAAAAATTATCTCATACCACGACTTTATAGTAAGTATTATAAGAATTGGAATTGAACTTCTAAATTCCTTAACGCCAATTGTTCTAAATTATTTCAGAATGTACCAGAATTATCTAAATAACATCTAAATGGTTCCTATTGTGAAGTTAATAAAGCTCTTAAATGTGGTCTCTTGTAATCTGTCAATAAAGTCTATCTGAAGATGTCACGCCACAGGGTGGCTACCAATTATCCAAGATGCTTCTCTTGCATTCAGTTATATTATTTTGGTCGCAGATAGACTCAGCAACGCGGCGTTACACTGTCTCCCTCTTAAAGTTATTCTGTCCTAGAACACTCTGTGACCCGTACGTTGGAAGTCGCTGTGGTTGTGAACAGCCGGAACCGTTTTTGCAGTTCCCATGTGATAAAAGTAACCATCAACACCGTTTGAAGCAGGTGTCGTACCATTTAGAGTGTAATCACACTAAAATCTAGACCCCGACTTCCTTCAGCAGTACATCTAGCATATTTCGTACCATACTTCAGTCCAATTCATCGATCCCACAGCCGATTTTCGGTGTGGCCAACTTCTTGTCTCCAAATTTGATCATCCGGCCCTTGAGGTTCACTAACGCTTTTCACAGATCATGGTAATCTGATTTACCAGAAGGTTATAACTTGGATACCAGGTAATAAATGCCACGATATGCATCCTTTAGCCGTGTAGTCTTTCCAACCTCTGGTTGTTGTCGGCAAAGTCGATCCAGATCACCAAACTTATTTTTAAACACCCGTGCAAGTCCTCAGCACATATAAAGTCGCTATTCAATGTGCCAGAAAGTATTCCAATAGCACATTGAATAAACCACGTTGAATTTCTTGCGTGACCCCAAATCTCGCTTTGCATGTACCGTTTTACAGAGATATGAACCAATCATAGCTCGATCCAAACTTTTGTTCATTCTCAGGAGCGTAGCTGTTTGTTCGTCTCACTGCTTGTCGTTCTTCGACATAACCAGCGTCATCATTATGGTAATCGGTTAACGTTTTTTGGAATAATTTAAGTCTTGCTGATTAATTGAGTCTGTTATAATTATCTCGCTTTCATAGGTGTTATAATTGATAAGTACATAAGAATGCTTCCTTTCAATTGTATTGTTTAGTTACTTTGAATGTTTAAATATAGAGTTGCAAGTTTTCAGTCTATCGTTTCGTTGCAGTAGTCGCATCAAAATTTCCTTTATAATTTATACAATAATTTGTTTAAATTATAAGTTTAAAGTCTACTGAAAGGTTTTTAACTTTAGTTTCGGTGAAAAATTTAAATAAATTGCGTAAGGCCTTTGTATAATTAGATATCCTCGTGCTGAAAAGTATTTAATTATAAAATAGGTCACGTTTGAATGATAGCTTTTTCAGTAATGTAGATATTTATAAAGTTGCGACGAGAAAATGGTTTTTATTCAATGATGAGATTTTGCGTTGTGGATTTGCACTCTTTGTTAATGTGTTTCAACTTGTGATGGGTTAATTTAATAATAATAATTACAAAGTGCTTTCATAATTTATACACTTGGAATGTTTACTTTATAGAGTTTCGATGAAGGTTAAGTTTGAATATTTGTTTCTATAATTAGTTGCGTTTTATACTTTAAGCTTTCGGTGATAGAATGGTAAAATTAGTTTCGTTCTATTTTTGTATTTTAAATTCGTTTTCGTTTTGTACTAATAATTCGTGCGCCAGTTTTGGTGTATTAATAATTCGTAATAATTGTACTAATAATTCCGTATATACATGCGTCTTTTCAGTTTTCTTGTTTCAAAATTTTTTTGCTTTAAAAATAATTTCTCGTATTTGCAAATAATTTCTCTTAATAGATAAGTAAATTATTTTCATTAAATGGCATAAATTGCAATAATTAAAAATCTGTACATACATAAAATAATAATAAGAAAATTTTCTTTTACTAGCTAATATCAATAAATTTGTAAAAGAATAAATTGGTTTAGGAAAATGAACTTACATAATTTTCATCGTCGTGTTCTTTTGTTTTCTGGCTCTAGGTTTGGACAATTTTTGTACTTTGTCCACGTTTTGTTTGGTTTGGATTCGGTCAATTTTAGTACCTCGTCTAAGTTTGCTTGGTTGGGTTTGGTCGATGCTTGTACCTCCTCCAACTTTGTTTGGGTTCTTCCAGAATTGGAAATTGAAATTCTTGGTCACCAATCCTCCGATTGTTGGATTCCTAGTACCGTTCTGGATGCGTACGCTGCGCCAGGTACGTTTCGGGCCTTGGGAGCGGTCTTTTTAAAAACTTCTTCCAAAACTTGTAACAAATTTTATTATTCAAACAGATATTAAATATAAAATTTTGACAAACTGGATTTAATATTCTAGTGAGAAATATAATGATAATTGCATTAATACTAGGACGAGTAGCCTAAATAAACGGCAATGTTAAAGTTGAAATACTGTAGACTGACCGATGGTTTTGGGGCTCCCGGGGTATATATGTTGTCCCTGCCCCTCACATGTCTGTCGGAACTTGCAGAACTCATGTTTGCTTATTTCTTAATTCTATTCATTATACAATGTAACAATCTTAATTTTTAAATAATTGCGGTTTCTTAACCGTCTGCAACCTGCACCTGCAGTATCACTTACTGTCTGGAATACTATGTATTGCAACCGTTCTCACACCTTGCTTGTGAACTTTCAATAATATCTCTGGTTTATCCTTTAATTTACATTGTTGCATATACTTAAGTTTTTTTAACAATTTCAAATAATTCCTGATAAATTCTATTTTATTATACATATATAGATTGGGGCCCATTTCGAATGGACCTGCACCTTGCCGAAGTTCTAAATTACTAGAACAGGTGAAATGGCTTGCGCGTTCTAATGAGCTAAAGAGCCAAACTACAGGTCCAACCAAAGTAGTAGGGTCGTTAGTGAGGAACCAGACTAAGACAGGTCCCCGAAAGAGGGCAGCGGCTCTTTCGGTAATTAGATTGGCAGAGACCATAGGGGTCGGTATGGCAGTCTAAGACACACTACCGCGATGTGGAAGGCAACGGGAAACCACCACATTATCTTCCAAGTACACAGCGTACCTAAATTATAACAAACATGATGGCATTCTCTGGGGTAAAATATTCCGGAGTTAAAATAGTCCCCCATTCGGATCTCCGGGAGGGGACTACTTCGGAGGATGCGATCGGAAAGTTAAAAATAAGAGTCGGGAACATTCTGCGAGTCGGAGCGTGGAATGGTAGAAGTATGAAGCAAGTTGGTAAGCTAGAGAACAGAGGCGGGAGATTTTTGGAGTGGAGACTTCAGGGTAATTCATACAGGAGCAGAGGAAGGAAATTTGGGTGTGGGGATAGTTATGCGGAAAAAGATAGGATACTGTGTAGAAAATTACTTACAAAAGAACGAAAGAGTACTCATGGTTAGATTAGAATCTAAACCGGTAAACACAGTAATAATACAAGTATACATGCCCACCTCTAGCTATAGTGACTAAGAGGTAGAAGCCATCTACAAAGATACGTAAGACATATTAAGATACGTAAAAGGACATGAAAATTTAATAATTACGGGGGATTTTAATGCCGTGGTAGGTGAGGGTAGGGAAGGAGCGGTAGTAGGTTTATTTGGTTTAGGCACAAGAAACGACAGGGGAAATAGGCTGGTAGAATTTTGCGACAAGAACAATTTAATCATCACAAACACATTATTTCAACATCATGCTAGAAGACGATATACGTGGAAGATGCCAGGAGATACAGGAAGATATCAAATAGATTACATTCTTGTTAGACAATGGTTTAGGAATCAAGTAAAAGACTGTAAAAGCTACCCAGAAGCAGATATAGATACTGACCACAACATCGTAATTATGAAGGCTGCACTTAAATTTAAGAAGGTGAAAAAAAGAAACGGAAAAAGGCAATTGGACTTAGAGAAACTAAAAGATAAAGATATTCAAGAAAGATTCGAAAAAAAGTCAAATGAATTGCTCAAAGATATCGGAAAAATATCTGATACTAAGGAAGTAGAAACAGAATGGAATAACATTAAATCCAGTTTAGACATGGCGGTCAGAGATATTCTGGGGTATACACAAAAAGAAAATAAGAAACCATGGATAACAAAGGATATCCTGAACTTAATAGAAGAAAGACGAAAATACAAAAATAAATCAGACGAAACAGGAAAACAGAGATACAAAGCTATAAAATGGGAAATTATTCGAAAATGCAGGAAAGCTAAAGAACAATGGATTGATAAAAAGTACAAAGAGGTACAAACGAAGATGGAAATAGGAAAGACAGACGAAGCATACAAATCAATTAGAATGAATTTTAGGGACATAAACCGTATAGCAAAAATATAAGGGACGCACAAGAAAACGTCATCATAGAAAACGTAGAGAAAGTGGGTAGATGGCAAGAATATATAAGGAATTTATATGCAGGAGAGGAACTAACTGCATTAGAACAGGAATTAGACATTGAAAATGATGACTTGGGATATCCTATTCTTAGAGAGGAGTTTGAATTAGCATTAAAGAGTCTGAAAAATGGTAAGGCGCCGGGTACAGATAAGGTGCAAGCAGAAACTGTAAAAGCCGCTGGACAAGCAGTAATAGAACGTCTCTTCCAACTTGTAAGCTATATGTATGAGACAGGCGAGATACCCAAAGATTTCAAACGTAGCATCATAGTAACTATACCAAAAAAGAAAGGTGCGGATAGATGTGAAAATTTTCGAACAATAAGTTTGACAGCACACGTGTCAAAAATATTAACTAGAATTGTGCAAAGGCGAATGGAAAAACAGGCGGAAGAAATACTAGGAGAAGACCAATTTGGGTTTATGCGAAACAGGGGAACACGAGAGGCTATTTTAGCTCTGAGAGTGATAATGAAGAAAACAATAGAAAAAGGGGAAAGCGTGTATATAGGGTTTGTAGATCTGGAAAATGCATTTGACAATGTAAAATGGAAAAAAATGTTTGAAATACTCAAAAAGATTGGAATGAGCTATAGGGATAGACGAATAGTACATAGCTTATACAAAGAGCAAACAGCAGTGATAGAATTAGAGCAGGAACGTAGAGAAGTAAACATTAGGAAAGGGGTGAGACAGGGATGTGCCCTATCCCCATTGATTTTTAACTTGTACATAGAAGACGCAATGAATACTGTCAAATGCAGTAAGACATTTGGAATTACTATGCAGGGACAAAAAATTGATATGCTTAGATTTGCAGATGATATAGCGGTGTTAGCAGCTAGTAAGGAAGAGTTGGAAGCTGCTCTTAATGAAATGGAAACGGTTCAAATAGAGAGTTACGGTATGAAAATTAACAAAACTAAAACTAAAGTTCTAGTATGCAAAGGTGGGGAAAATAAATCAAAAACAAGCATACAAGTATGTAACACGAACTTACAAGAGGTTAAGCATTTCTGCTACCTAGGAAGCCAAATAACGCAAGATTGGAAAAGCACAAAAGATATAAAACAAAGATTAGCACAAGGTCGTGCTACATTTAACAAGAAAAAGCAACTAATGGGCTCAAAGACCACAAACATAGAAACAAGGAAAAGATTGGTTAAAACATATGTGTGGAGCACAGCACTGTACGGCTGTGAAGCCTGGACAGTAGGAGAAGCGGACAAGAAAAAGGTAGAAGCCTTTGAAATGTGGTGCTACAGGCGTATGATGAAGATATCATGGACAGAAAAAGAACGAAGAGGTACTAAAAATGGTAGGGGAAGAAAGAAATATGTGGAAAACGGTAAAAAAGAGGAGAGATAAGATGATAGGCCACATACTACGGCATGAGGGAATAGTGCGGAATATATTAGAAGCAGAGATAGGAAAAAAGAGAAAAAGAGGCAGACCTAGGTTAGACTACTGCACACAGATAGTAAAAGATGTAGGCTGTAGGGGTTTCAGGGAGATGTGTAGGCTAGCCCAGAATAGAAATCAATGGAGGTACGCATCCAACCAAGCCCAAGATGGATAAACTAATGACGAAAAGATAACTGTGATGAGTATTATAAGTAACTACAAGAATTGGCTGAGCAATATTCTCGAATAATGTTAAATGTGTGAAAGGATTTACTGGAAAACCATTACTTCGGCAATTGTCTAAGTGTTGGGGGATTTTGGTAGCCACATGTTGCTTAACCCCCTTTACTGAATCTTGCTGAAATAGGGCATAAAATTAGAAAACAATAGAAGGGGAACGAGCTGTATACACATGATGTGTGAGAATTTCAGGGAACTATAAGGTTATCATAAAGTAAGGGATATATTTTAAATTATGATAACTTTTTAACAAATTAAGTTAATAACAAGAAATAAATGAAATCTAATTGCTTATGAAATGGGATTTAGTATGCCCAAAACAGGTTACGGCAATTGCTCAATATGACCTCCATTTTGTTGTTGTAAGATCACCATCCTTACCTCCAAATTGTACACAGCATTTCGTAACATTTCTGGTTGAATTGTACCAATTTGCTACGTAATACTGTCTTTTAATTCTTGTAGCGTAGTTGGTCGTCTTCTAAACACTAAACTTTTAAATAACCCCACAGCCAGTAATCCGCTGAGTTTAGATCAAGTGATCTTGGTGGCCATGAATTTACGAAATGTCTGCTTAACACGCGATCTTGAAAACGTTGGTTAACAATTCTTTGACTGGTCGAAAAATGTGCGGGGTGCTCCATCCTGCATAAAATGATGTTTTCAATTCCGTAGTGCTCGTTTTGCAGCTGTGGAATAACATAATTTTGTAACATTTGCAGGTATCGTTCACCATTTACAGTTACAGATACGGCTTGTCCATTCTGAATTTCCTCGTAGAAATACGGACCAATAATAAAATCAGCTGTAAAACCGCACCAAACGGTGACTTTCTTGTCATGAAGATCTTTTTGAACGATTTGTTGCGGATTTTCTGCAGACCAGATTCTACAGTTTTGAGTATTGACTCCACCATTCAGAGTAAAATGTGCCTCATCTGTCCATAAAATACGGGATAACCATTCGGGTTCAATTTCCATCTGAGCCATTACTCGCATAGAAAAGTCGTACCTAGTAGCCAAATCTGCGTCCTTTAATTCAAACAGCATTTTCAGTTTATATGGATACATGTTTAGAATTTTGCGTAAAATTTTCCAAACCGTGGTATACGGCATTTGCAATCGCTTGAATATCGCATTTGCACTGCTGATTGCGAGTGAATTGCTTCTGGCTATGTCTTGATTTTCATGAAGAACCTCTGCAACTTGGACATCACTAATTATTGGTCTTCCTGATCTTGGTAAGTCAGTTACAGACCCTGTTCTTTCAAATTTTTGTATCAAATTGCGGTACGCTTTCATTTGACAGGGTCCCGCTCTCAAACCCATTCTCGTGCGAAATCTTCGTAATCCAGTGGTGTAATTTCTGCCGGATTCATAATAGCACTGAACTAAACCAATTCTTGTTTGTAAATCGATGTTATTACAGTTGAGTCGCTTGAACTCAACGCTTACTTGAGTTTTAATTTCAAAATAAAACTTCAAATTGAATAATTTCGTTTTGACACTAGTGTCAACAATTGTTATGACAACGCTTTTGTTTCTCATAGATACGGTAAAATCCCATTCATTAAGCAACTAGATTTCGTTTATTTTATGTTACTAACTTAATTTATTAAAAAGTTGTAATGATTTAAAATATATCCCTTACTTTATGATAACCTAGTATATAGGCTAGCTCAGAATATAAATAAGTGCAGGTACGTGTCCAACCAGTTTTGAGACGGAAAACTTAATGACGAAAAAATAAGCGCAGATAAATCTGATGATTATTATAAACAACTAGTTGTTTGTTGCGAAATATCTGCAACTAATAAAGACTGTGCGAAAAGATATATTGGAAAATATATTAAATCAGTAAATGGTTAAGTGTCGGGGGAACTTGCCAGCCACAGGCTGCTTACCTCCCTTCACAATCACTGAAGGTCGGAGAAATAGGGTATATAATTGTAAAACAATAGAAGGTGACTGAACTGCATCTAACAAGAAAGAACAGCGCTTATGAGAAAAGACAACAAACATAAAACAAGAAGAAAATTGTTGAAAGCATATGTGTGGAGCACAGCACAGTATGCCTATGAAATACGGGCAGTCTGAAACGCAGACAGAAAAACGGTACCAGCCTTTTGAAATGCTGTCCTTCAGATGTATGAGGACGATAGCATGGACAGACAAAGATAATAACAAATTGGTTATAGAAATAGTAAGGGAACAAAGATATCTGGGGAAAAAGGTAAGAGAAATAGATGGGCAGAATACGTTCTAAGGCATTTTTGGGGAATAGTATGGGATATATTACAAGCAGAGATAGGAAAAAAGAAGTAGATGTAGACCTAGATCAGATAGTTATAGATGCAGACTGTGCAAATTTCAGGGAAATATGTAGGTTAGTTCAGAATAGGAAACAATGATGGTACGCGTCTAACCAGTTCCAGGACTGAAGACCTAATGATGAAGATATAGATTGGGGGATACATAACTCGCGTTATCTCAAAAAATATGGACGTAACGGTCAATTTGCATTTCTTGGAAGAAGCTTTACATATGTGGAAAGAACAACAACATGACGTTGTTACCTCTAATCCCCATGTTCGAAGGAACTGGGACAATATCATGCTTACCAAAACAATCAGAGAAAAATTAACTTCTACATCATCAACAGACACTGCCAGGTTCATTGCTTTAGGAGCGAGCGAATCAGAAGCTTGGCTACAAACTTTCCCTTCCGCAAACGTAGGAACACTACTAGACGACCAGACTTTTCAAATTTGTGTTGACCTAAGATTGGGTTGCAAAATTTTTCAGAGTCACATGTGCAACTGTGGCACATTGGTTGATGAAAAAGGAGTACATGGCTTATCATGCCGGAAAAGTAAAGGACGCTGGACACGACGTAATGAACTTAACCAAATTGTCCAACGTGCTTTATCTACTGCTCATATTCATTCCACATTAGAACCAACATAGCTTTCTAGAGATGACGACAAAAGATCGGATGGAGTGACTTTAGTCCCATGGTCAAAAGGCAAACGTTTAGTATGGGATATAAACTGTGTCGATATCCTTGCCAGAACACACTTACCACAAACATCAGCGACACCTGGATCTACAGCCGAGAGAGCATGCCAGCATAAACACGACAAATACAGAAACCTGGAAACATGCAATTCTATTTTCAAAGAACTAGCTTTCTAGACCTTAGGACCTTATTGCGAGAAATGAAAGTTATTTTTAGATGAAATAGGCTCGAAATTGGCTAAAGAATCAGGAGACCACAAGGCGAAGTACTATTTATTCCAAAGAATTTCACTGGCAATACAACATGGAAATGCAGCTAGCATCCTAGGGACTTTACGTGAGTCAAAAATTACTATGTAGGAAATATTTAGTTTATAGTTTCAATATTTAACTTCATTCTCTACATTTAGATCAAAACATACTGTTTCATGTCATTCAGTAATTTATTTCATAATATTCTAGACCTAAAACTAATATTAGTACAATTTAGCATAGTTAAAATAAAAAACCTCGAAGTCGTAGCACGACTTTATAGTTAGTATTATAAGAATTGGAGTTAAACTTTTAAACTCCTTAACTCCAATTGTTCTATATTATTTCAGAATGTACCAGAATTATTCAAATAACATCTAGATGGTTCTTATTGTAAAGTTAATAAAGCTCTTAAATACAGTATCCTGTAATCTGTCAATAAAGTCCAACTGAAGATGTCACACCACAGGGTGGCTACCAATTATCCTTTGTGTAAGATGCTTCTCTTACGTTTAGCTATATTATTTTGGTCGCGAATAGACTCAGCGGCGCGATTTTACACTGCCTCCCTCTTAAAGCTGTTCTGTCCCAGAACACTGTGACCCGTACGTCGAGACCGTTTTTGCAGTCCCCATGCTGATAGAAGTAACAATCAACACCTTTTGAAACAGGTGTCATACCATTTCGATTGTAATCACATCAAAATCTAGACTCCGACTTCCTTCAGCAGTACCTCTACCATATTTCGTACCATACTTCAGTCCAATTCGTCAATTCTACAGCCGATCTTCGGTATGGCCAACTTCTTGTCTTCAAATTTGATCATCTGGCCCTTGAGGTTTACTAAACGCTTTCCACAGATCTTGGTAATCTGATTTACAAGAAGGCCATTACTTGAATACCAGGTAATAAATGCCACGAAATCTATCCTTTAGTCGTATGGTCTTTCCAACCCCTGATTGTTGTCGGCAAAGTCGATCCAGATCACCAAATTTATTTTTAAACACCCGAGCAAGCCCTCATAAAGGTCCGTCGCTACTCAATGTGCCAGGAAGTATTCCGATGCGCCATTCGGCAGGCGTTGAGGGAATCGAATTTGTGTTTAATCCTCCTGCTGCTCCTCATTTTGGTGGGTTGTGGGAGGCCGGGATTAAATCGGTAAAATCCCATTTAAAGAGAATTATCGGTGAACAAATTTTGTCGTTTGAAGAATTCTCGACGGTATTGATTCAAATCGAAGCGATTCTCAACTCACGTCCACTATGCGCACTGAGTTGCGAACCGCATGATTTCTCGTATTTGACCCCGGGTCATTTTCTTAATGTTGAACCAGTTTCGGTGTTACCAGATCCAGATTTGTTGTCCATAAACCCTCTCGTTTGAATCGCTGGCAATTGTTGCAGCAAATGCAACAAGGGTTTTGGAAGAAATGGAGTGCTGAATACCTGCACACGTTGCAGCAGAAAGGTAAGTGGTTGAAGAATTCCGCTACCCTACCTATTGATTCGCTTGTCCTCTTAAAGGAAGAAAATAACCCCCCTCTACAGTGGCGTTTAGGAAGGGTCGTAGATGTTCACCCTGGTAGAGACGGTAGCGTTCGGGTAGCTACAGTCAAGACATCCCAAGGGTTAGTTAAACGCCCTCTAGTGAAACTATGTTTACTGCCAGTTACTTGATATTTAATGGTATGTACACATATATTCACTTATATAAGTTTGTCGGTTAGGTTTCTTAGTTAATAGCTCTAATTAGTTTTTAAATATAAAATAAGTTAGTTCATACTTATTTTGGTGGGCGGGATGTTCGGTCTCTTTGTCGCACGTTTGCGTGTTTAATTTTAAGTCGTAAATTTTGTAGTCGTAAATCTAATAGTAAAACTGTCATCCCTTGTTCCCTTATATCCTGCCATAAAAATTCGTTGGGCATGTGTGAATAAGTGGACAGAGTAGTGAACAAACACTTGCTTATGGATATTGAAGCAGAACGGTCGTCGGTTTCTTCGTTCAGTGTACCGTAAGTTAGTCAAGTGCCCCAGACTTTCGTTGTTAAACCCTAAAACCATAGTGCAAGTGTTACGTAACATATAAACTCAATTCGCATACAGTCCACTTGGTTGAAAGAATAGGAACTGCAGCATAGAAAAATAAAAAAACACCGCGGAGGTAAGTCGATTTATAAATTTATAAGACCCCCCGCGCGTGTACAAATAGATTATTGAATTTCCCTTTAAATAAAAACAGATTTAATAAGGAATTTGCTCTTATTAAACAAATAGCGAATTACAATGGTTTCTCTTCTGATATTATAGATAATATTTTTAGAAAGTGTAAAATAGGATCAACATCCGTAAATCAACGACTTTGCAATCAACCACCTCTAACGATAATGTTAAATATGTTAAACTTCCGTTTCACAAAACCACAAAGGGTCTTGATAAAATATTCAAACAGTGTAATTTCAAAATTGCTTTCACTAAAACTAATAAAATTAAAGATTTGCTAGGTAATCCAAAAGACAAGGTGGAAAAATTGCAAAAGTCGGGGATTTATGAAATTAGTTGTGCAGGGCCAGGGTGTTTTCAAAAATATATTGGTCAGACCAAAAGGAATATAACAACAAGATTTAAAGAACACATTGCTCACTTCAAATATGGTAAATATGAAAGGTCTCAGGTCGCCAAACATATATTTGAAACCAGCCACCCGTTAAACTAGAAAATGTTAAATTGTTAAAAGCGGTACCAACGTTTTCCTCCTTAAATGCCTATGAATCAATTAAAATTGTTAAACATAAAGGACCCCTCTTAAACACCGATAAAGGGCCAATAGAGTCATCTGCTTTGCTTTCCCTATTGGTCAACAACCAATGAGAAAGCAAGATTAAACTGGTTCCGCTTCAGTAGGTTTAGAATTAGTATAAATTAAGTAGATTTAAGTTATAATGTCACAATTCACTTGTTTGTTGTTGAGAACACCAGCCTGCGGGTGAGGAGAATATCCTCGATAGTGTTTAAAGCAACAATATAGTAAATTATAGGTTGGGAAGGTTCACTTCAGCCTAAGTGGTGAGGAGAATATCCTCTGAAGTGTTCCAGAACAACAGCTTTTTTTTTTTTTTTTTTCTACTGATGATGGCCACATAGTGGTCGAAATACGTATTTAGTAATTTAAATATTTTTTGTGGTTAAGGGTTTTTATTTAATTTTATTTAAATCGTGCCACAGTGTTCCTATAGATTATTAAACATGCGATTACATAGATCATGTTACCTGAAAAAATCAAAACGTGAAAAAGCAAACTCTTTTTTTTATAAACACTCAAATTTATAAAGGAGCCCCATTGTTGGACGCTAGTGTACCGTTAATTTTTACTATATAATATTCTAATATTATAAATATAAAATATATTCAAATTTACACGAGGCTAAATTTCCCCCGGGGCGTCAAATGCGTTTCAAATTTGAAAGCTAACACTTACTCGGTGATTATCCTAACTCCGACGCGTCTTTTACTTCACGATGGTGTCCAGATGTTCCCTTGTTTATGTGTGTGACTACTATGGCCAAGGTCCCCGGTTCGAATCCTGACACGGTTTACTTGAAAAATGTTAAGTGAGCAATTTTCACAAAAATACGCCCTCGTCCCGATGAAAGGTAAAATGAAGGTCCCGTGTTTGTGTTGTCACGCACGTTAAAGATGTCTACCTTGCTTGAAAGAGCAAGGATTCGGCAAAATTCAAAATTTCCAAGTAAAAAACTCGCTTCTTGGCCAATGTAGTAACTTCGGGTGGAGCATTAAAAAATCAAATGTAGTGTTCGCTTATTTAGTTTGCGGTAGCTCTTTTATCGACGAATCGCCTGTATGTCATATAACAGTAAAGGAAGGAGTGAAAGATACTGTCGAGCCTCTATCAAACACGTCTGCACGCGAGGAAAACCAGTAGATCTGCTTAATTTGACGCATCGGCTCTTACCAACCATCGCCCCCCCTCCAAAATATTGCCGTTAACCAAACCACAAATCATAAATCAATGTCCGGGCTTGCATGAGAACCAAATCATTGTGTTGTTTTTACACAACACTTACATTAAACATAATACTGAAGAATATCCCCATGTGGGATTTAAAAGTCCCCTGTGCCTAAACAATACAATAAAAAATTGAAGCCTTATAAATAACGTCGCAACCCAAACGGCTGTTTGCCAGATGTGAAATAAAAGCAATGTTGGGTACAGTGTAATATAAAATCCACTTACCAAGACTTGGTAAAAATTCAAAAGACAAGAATTTTATAAGCCCAAGAAGTTAAGAAAATTCATAATTCTTAATATTCGACAAAAACAGAACTCTTTCAAAAGATTACCCATCAAGTGTTACAAATACCTGTTGGATGTGAAAGTTCAACTTCCAGAAGGCATACACTTCAAAAACCAGATCTACCATGGAGCTTAAATTGATTTCAGATTCCGTTAATTTTGATTCCTCTTTAGATCTAAAATACTAGAATACGCTGAAGTTTACGCATAAATTCTAAAATTTTAAGGCTACACAAGTTAGGTTTTGGCCTTTGGGAGCTGTCTTTTTAAAAAGTCTTCTTCCAAAAACTTCTCCAACAAATTTATTTATACAGAATTTACAAATTGATTTTTAATTTACAAAAACTGTTCTAAATTATTCTAAGTTGATTTTAATTATTAGATGAACTAATTTATGACAAGTAGCCTGAACAACCAACAATGCTAAAGTTGTGAGGCTCAAGACTGACTAACTTCTTTGGGCTCTCCAGGGTATTTATGTTGTCCCTGCCCCTGACATTGCACGTGTGAACTGCAGAGCTCATGTCTGCTTATTCCTTTACTCATAACTACAAAGTAACAATGTTAATTCTAACAATAAGTTTCTTACAGTCTATTGTGACCTGCAGCTGCAGAGTCAGGTTACATCTGGAATACATTGTATTCACATCCGTTCTCGTGTCTTCTGTCTGACTTCTATTAACTTTTATTATCTATCCTTAAATTATACAATGTTGCAAGTTAACTTAAGATTCAATAATTCCATTTAATTATATATATACATTTATATATATATATATATATATATATATATATATAATTTGGGGAATATGTGACTCGCATTGCTAAAAAGGATCTAAAAGTAGTAAAACATACTGTCCCAACTAAGGTTTGATACTTAAATCACATTTTGCTTTCAACATTATGAAGCTTTTCCTAACCCGGCTAATCTGTGACTAGTCGGGATACACGAAAGTATTGGGAAGCAATCGCCAATGTAAATTTTAAACAAAAAATGAAGCGCCAAGAGTAATCTTTAGACACTACAAAAGCCGTACAGAATATTTGGTCCACATGCGTATTGTTAAATATAAATCAACGAATATTTTAAATTAAATTTTAATAAATAATGAAATGACTACAATTATTCTAGGAATGAAAGCGTCTAAGTTTTATAGATGCTTCACATTTTTAAACTATTAATACGTTTGTCCACAGCTGTATTACAGTTTTCATCTTTAAAACCCTATACGTCTAAAACACAAATTGTATTTGTTTTGAGAGTGATAGCTAGGTACAGGTGATATATATATATATATATATATATATATATATATATATAAAATTGAAATCCTTGTTAGAGCACCTTATATTTCATGATTTGGCCTTAAAACTTAATGCCGTATAAAATACGTTTCCATTTGATGAGAAAAATCATTCATCTATAAATGGTAAAGGACACAACAAGAAAAAGCCTGAACTAAGACTAGGTTTGCCGTAGACAGTGTCAAACCAACATTTTTGACTAATATTTTTGCCTCACAGACGCACGAGAATCAACAGTAGTGCTGGAATCTGATGAGGTACTAGGTTGTTGGATCGTTAAATGTTCTAGGCGGTATTTTGAAATATATTCAAGAATACCATTTATTTGTATAGTGTTAAAAGCTCCTCTTCTTTTTCTAGCAACTATTTTAAATAAAATTATCAGAAGTTACATCAGCTATACTAACTGCTTTACTAGTTCCAAGGCTTCAGAGGGTGACATTCCTGCTTCCATTAAAGCAACCGCTACTAAAACAGCAGATCGTCCAATCCCAAACTGGCAATGAATTGCAATTGTACTGTCTGGGGTTTCTTCAAAATGTTTCGAAGCTATTTCTATCCATTGATCAACTATATCCGGCTCAGGAAATGTTCCATCGGGGTATATTAACTCGACAACAATGATTCCAGTGGTTTCAAATGGCAAAACGTCGTAACTGCTCTCGCAGGTTTTTATTAATCGTGAGGTTCTGTAAGATGTCAATTCCTAAAAACTTCAGTTGGTCAATATGAAATTGATCTGGATTTACTTTTATGTAGTCATAGATTGTCGTTGTTTCTGGCGTGTGAGCAAGCACGTATTTCATACCTCTAAACTCAATTAAGGTAGCAGGAGGTGCAATTACCATTTCGAGCATCAAAATTGTCAAAGCGACATTTTTGCAAACTATATCAGCTACGAGGCCTGCTTGGTTTTTGTTTGATGGAACGAACCCGTTTACAAGTGTTGCATCCTAGACGAAATTCTGGTTATCGCAAGTGCTGAAGATGGCTCTATTGTGTCGCTTCCCATCGATACGATTTAATACAACTGGTTTTAAAATGCTGAGAACGGGTGCGAAACAATTTGATTCGGTTTTAGGTGACAAGAGTTCGTTGAAAGACCATCGTTATTGACATGAGTGCTAAAGTTATTTTTAAAATTTTGCATTCTATTCAGAGCTTAGCGCAAATACGAAATCTGGTATGGCTTGTAGTCATTGGCCAGATTTTTAACGGTAAAGAACATGTATTCGTTCTAAATGTATCACCTGTTGGGCGAAAGCTTTGGTGAAGAAGTAACCGCGTTTGCTTCCAACACTGGGTTGATGATAATTTAATTGGGAAGAGTGATACATGCCACACGCACTTAGGCCTCCAAGTGGACTCATTGTGCTGCCTCCCTTGCCCTAAGCTGGTCCCTCAATACTCAACCACCCGACCTTACAGATGAATTTGAGGATATCGAACCACAAGGTGTCTTGAATCCCGGCCTTCTCAGGACAGAAATCCACCAGCATGGATCCTCAAAGTCGGGCGAGTGCCAGGCTGGTGCACAGAATGTGCTCTTCCGTATCGTCCTCCTGTTGACATCCGCGACAGGTGGGGTCGTCACGAGAGACCCATCCCGTGCAGATACTTCTTTAGTATGCAATGCCCGGACAGTATACTCACCAGTAGCCGTAGCTTCTGCCTCGGCAAGCATATGACAAATTTTTTCGATTTTGGAAACTTATAAACATTTTTGCCTGTCGGCAGCTTATTGTACAAGCCCACCTGTCCTTGTGACGGCGGTGGGTTATTTGCCTTATCATTGAGAACATCACCTATTGCGCAATAGCAACCGATGGCTAAGGGCCAACAAAGCCCCGAGCCGCTCCTTGCCTCGCAAAAAAAATCTGCCTGTTTGTTGCCATGTACTCCTGAATGCTCTTTGATCCGTACCAGCTCAAGGGCATTAGTATTATAAGCGAGCTCGAGGATGCGATGGCATTGGTAAACCACCCCCGAGAGGAGCTTCTGCTTATTTAAGCTCAAAAGGGCTGCTTTGCTATCGCTCAGGATGCGTATAGTTTTATTTTGAATTCGGTGTTCCAGTATGATGGCTATGACCTCCCCTTGAGAGACAGTTACCAGTCTGCCCAGCGTAATACTTTCATTAAGGTCTTGGTCATCGGAGAAGATGCCTGCCCCGGTACCTTCATTTGTTTTGGGGACATCTGTGTAGATGGTGATCTCCGTTAAAGAGGCGTCCTCAGTGTTCAGACAAACCCCGAAGCACTTCTTGGAAATCATTATGGGTGCGATCGCATCAACCACTTTTCCCAAGAGAGGGGTGTTCCGCACCGCCGTTCTTAGTATGTTGTGGTGTCTACCACCGCCTCTCTTTTCGATCCATAGACCTTTGAACCGCAGCGTCATTGCCGCTCTCAAAGCCATCTCCTCCACAAGTAAGTCCAGCGGAGTGAGGCCTAGGATACTCTTCTAATGCTGCAGTAGGTGTAGATCGCATTGCGCCCGTGATACCTAGACAGGCCACTCTTTGGATATGAGTAAGCTCTTTGGCTGCATGGGTTAGTCTGGTCCTGGGCCACGCCACCAGACTACAGCGCCGTAGCAGAGCATTGGCCTTACTATCGTGGTGTATAGCCACAGGACAGCCTTTGGTGGAAGACCCCAAAGTTTGCCTATGACACGTTTGCATTGCCAAAACAGTTGGTTGTCCTTGGGTTGGAAGAGTTTGGAAGAGCATTGGCAATATGGTTACCATCAGCTTCCTTTTATTGGTAAACAGCACCAGCCCCGTTTTATTGGGGTTGATGGTTAGAGAGTTTTCGGAGCACCATAGCTCCGTGATCCTTAGTGCAACTTGCATCAAATTACACAGCACCTGTTCAAATTTGCCGACTACTAAGCTAGCTATACCGTCCGCATAACCTATCGGGTAGAAATCTGCCTCGTTAAGGCGTTCGTTCCCCCTGGGAACAACCTTTACCTACTGCCCTAATTACTAGGGTTTCCCCAACATTAATGTGTACCCGTCGACATCGCAGAATCTGCATAGTCAGCTGCCGAAGGGTGTCCTCAGCTCCATGCGTCCGCAAAGCTCTATCAATGCTTGCGAAGGTGGTTTCGCTAAACGCACTCTCAATATCAACAAATGCGCCAAAGGCGAAAATGTTGTTGTTAAGGGTTTTTCAATCCGTCCTACAACAGCGTGGAGACCACTCCGTGGATTTTCCTGGTATGAAGGCGTACTGGTTTGGGTGTAGTGGATAAGAAAGCATTATCCTCTCCCTCATATCATTGTCGCACAGTCTCTCCAAGATTTTTATCAAAAAACACGTAAGACTGATCGGTCTGTAGGATATAGCCTGGGAGTAATCCTTCCGGCCTGGTTTAGGAATGAAGACAACTCTAACCTCTCTCCAACTGCTGGGGATGTCACTGGGTTTTCAATTAGGTAAGTGCTTGTCACGTCTCCAGAAGAAGATAATGATTGAGAAATACAACATACCCACAGGATGCAGCTAGGGATGCTGGAATTGCGACATTCGGCACTTCTAATTCTAATGCAGTTAACCAGTAGTATTACCTGTTACCATTATTCACTTTTAAACGAGATGCTAAGGATCGCTTCTAAAGCACTTGTTACGTGCCAAATTGATACTGGTTACCTGAATTAAGTTTACCCTACCAAAGAAATGTAAAGTAAATAATGCACCAGCTAGTGTTCAATAGTGATAAGTGGGTTCCATAAGAGCAAGTGCAAATCTTTACAGGAATATACAAATTTCAACACTTTCACTTACACTTACCTGGAAAGGTCTTCGAAACCTCTGCCTAATACGAAGTCGTCGAACACCAATCACCTGATTTTAGTCTCGCTAGATAATGGGTGGTCTAAGAGGCGATCCAAAACTTTTTCTGCAGCACAGGTTGATGGAGTCTTGTGTACCTTTTTTTCTCAGCTACCAATTTAAAATAAACACATAATAAAAAAAACTCAAGTTGTTCACCTAACGTATATTAGCCAAACATGAATATTATAGTATTTAACAAACACAACAAAACAAATAAACGCGTGTATTTAAAAAAACGCATTAAATTTATTCAATTATAATTATTTAACCAATTTAAGTGGTACATATAAATTTATACAAATACAATTGTCGTGCTTGTTTATATTAGAATTTCCTCTTTACATTACGCTTTTACTAAGCGTGCGCCAATGTTAAAGTCCTCTTACTACCAGTAATTTTAATATAACCAATTATAAAATATATATCAGCATGATATATTTAGCAGGTGAAAAACAAAATTCAATGATTAACAACTTGTTGATCTGATTCAACAGTCAAGCGACCTTGTCGTGCAGGATAAAAACGGGGTTGTCCACAATCCACTAATCCAACTGATGTTGAAGGTACGCATCCACACCAAGAACAACTTTAACCATGTACGGCAATTTTCTCAAATCTGCGATAAGTATCGCGTTTGAGAACTTGTATCACTACAAACCCAAGTTTCAAAGTTACCGTTACAAATTACTTAATTTTTCCAGCCGGTTGCTTGTCAATCGACTAGCTGAATATAAAAGTTTAAACAAAAGATCCCCTTTATTATGATCTGTCTGTATTTTAAATTATGATGTTTTAAGGAATTACCCAATTTTTTTTGTTTACTCAGTTTGTAAAACGAACTGTTTTAAGAACAAGGTACAGGGTATTTCGGTGCGTAAGAGCAATTAAATGTATTCCCACAGTATCTATTTATTACTTACAGCTGCGTCATTGGTTAGTCAGTACGTCTTAAATTTTAAACTCTTTTATGGTGTTTTTCAGTTGATGGGAATATTTACGAAGCTGAAATATGTCGGTATTGTTTTAATCTAATATGCCAACTGTAAAATTCCGGTCCTAATTTTAATATTCTAATAAAATAGCCATGTTACTAAATATAAACCACCCAAGCTTTTATAAAATTGTTACGCAGTCCTTATTGTAGAGTCCATAAGATATGTAACCTCTAGCTTTTTTTACAATACAGAAGTTCTTATTCAGAAAACATTTTCTGTAAAAGGACTGCAGAGATTTTCTTTAGATTGAATATCACAGTTATTTAATGCTCTTTAAACTCTCATAGCTTTTTCCTCAAAGCCTAAAGATCTACCTATCTATCTATTGAATTTGTAAGAGTGGCCTGCGCCCCACGCAGATAGGTTACTAGGTAGTTCCGTTGTGCTGCCTTCCTTATACTAACCTGGTTTTCCCTTGATCAGCTACCTAACTTTGCAGGTAAACTTGAGAATGTCGGGCTAGAGTGTACCACTAATTCTGGCCGTGTCGGCAAAGAAGTCTCCTAGCATGTAGTCTCGAAGTCAGGCGAGTGCCGGACAGGAATACAGAATGTGTGCTGCCGTCTCGTTATCTTGTTAACACCCCCGCATGTAGGGTAAACACACAGAAACATTTTGTGTTAGTGTTTCTTGAAATTAACATACCCAGCCAGGATTCTCACGAGTAACCGTAGTTTCCGTTTCTGCAGGTTAATGCAATATTTTTCGTTTTTGATCGCAGGGGACGTGATACACAGTTTTGCCTGCCGGTAGTTTGTAATGCTAGCCCACCTGTCCGTATGATGGCGGAGGATTGCCGTTTTAACATGCAAACCATTGATGGTTCAGGGTCAATAAAGCTCTGAGCAGAGCCTGTTTCACCTGTTCGCACACTTGCTCGTTATCATGCGTGTGTCCTTTGGTCCAGACATGCACAAAGATATTAGTGCAGAAAGCAAGCTCTAACGTCTGGTGAGACTGTGATATCACCCCTGAAAGAACTTCTGCTTGTTTAGGGCCATTAGGGCTGCCCCACTGTCGCACGAGATGCGTATTGTTTTATTTTGGATTCCACGTTCGAAATTGGCAGATGCACCAGCTTAATGACAATTACTTCTACTTGAAAGACAGTAGCCACCGAGTCTAGTGTCATGCTTATACAAAGGTCAATGTCATTCAAATAAATACCTGCCCTGGACCTTCCTTTGCTTTGGATCCATCCGTGTAGATCGAGATGTCTGGTGACGACGCATCTTCAGGGTAAATGAAGACACTGAAGTGTTTCCTAAATATTATTTTGGTTGCGATCGAGTTCATCACGCCATTCAAAAGTGGTATTGTGTACGCCCCCTTCGATATTGTGATGCCTTCCTCCGCAATCCTTGTCGATCCACAACCCTTTGACCCACAGCCCTCAAAGTCAACTCTTCCACATCAAAATCAAGCAGAGTGAGCCCGAGAATGCCTTCCAAGGTCGCAAAGGGTGTGGATCTCCTCGCGCCCGTGATGCTTAAGCAGGCTAGTCTTCGAATATGTATGAGTTTCTTTGCTGCGCGTGCCATTCTGGTGCTGGGCCACCATATACAGCGCCATAGCAAAGCATTGATCTAACTACCGTGGAGAATAAGCACCAAACAGCTTTTGGAAAAAGATTCCACAATTTAGCGATGACTCGTCTGCACTGACAGAATACCATGCTCTGGCTCTGGTACTTTTGGTTTGGATGTGTTTAGTTCAATTCAGCTTCTTCTCAAGTATGATACCCAAATACTTGACCTCATGTGAAAGGGTTAAAGAGGTTTGAAAGAGCAGTGGCAATCTCGTTACCATTAGCTTCCTATTATTGGTGAACAGCATCAGCCCCGTTTTGTTGGGGTTGATGGTCAGAAAGTTTTCGACGCACAATCGTACTGTTAGCTTAAAAGCTGTTTGCACCAAGTTGCACAACATTTGCTCGAATTTGCCAACTGCCACTATGGCTATGTCGTCCGCATATCCTATCGTGTAAAAGCCCGCTTCGTTAAAACGTCGGAGAAGGCCGTCCACTACCAGATTCCATAGTAGTGGTGATAAGACGTCGCCCTGCAGACAGCCTTTCCCCACCGTTCTAGTGATTAAAATGTCGCCTAAACTAACATATACCCTACGGCATCGCAGAATCTGTAAGATTAGTTGCCAAAGTGTGTTTTCAGTTCCGCGATTCCGCAGGGCTTTGTCAATGCTTGCAAATCGACAAAAACACCTAAAACTGACATCTGGTTGCTGAGGGATATCTCAATCCGCGCTACAACTGAGTAAAGGGCAGATTCCGTGGATCTCTATGGTATGTAGGTATGCTGACTTCGATGGAGGGGAAACACCGTATTATCTTCTCTCTCATATACGTGTCTTTAACAAAAAACCCTTAGACTAATTGGATGACACGATTTCGCCTGGGAATAATCATTCCGACCAAGCTTGGGAATAAAGTCCGCCCTGACATATTTTCAGTATTTAATTTTTCAGTATTTAAAGGCAATACCACCAAGAAAGGAAGCAGCCCCTTCAGACACCACTGTAGTAGAACGGGAAAAATGCCGTCTAGATTATGGGATTTGAACGGTTGGAAGGTTGAATGGCCCTTTTTACTTCCTCTTTGTCCCGGTTCGAAACCATCCAGTTGGCCTCATATGGGGCAGACGTAGGTATGTTTGCCGCGGAGATGGGGACAATTGGTACACTCCTAGAGAAGTGTGTTTCTGCAAGTAGTTCCGCGGTTTCCTTGTCGCAAACCGCATACCAACCGTTTGGGCGTTTCAGAGAGGTTGGTAGGTGGCAAAGATTTTTGGACATAATTTTGTTGATTGGAGAAGTTTCCCGGGCAGACTCTACTAAATTAATTACAGATCTTCCAGGAGTTTTTCTGTCGTTTCCTGATTTCCATTTTATATTGTCTTATGTGGCTTTTGTAAGCCTCCTAGTCAACTATACTCGTAGTGTTTTGGTTTTTATTGAACAACCTGCCAACAGTTTTCTTTAGTCTCTAGAGCTCATCGCATCACCATGGGGTGGAATATTGTGTAGACGCTGTCCTTACAGGGTATGTTTGCTCAAAACGTTTTATAACAGAAGTAGAAAATCAGAATTTCTTTGCAGCTCCTCTATAGTCGTAGGGTTACTAACACCTTGCCGCTCGGCCAGTCGATCGATAACCACCGATTTGTTGGTGACTTTTAAATTCCTGTAATCTTTGCATACAACTTCCGCTGTTTTTATTTTGAAGTTCAACCACCTATAATCGGACAGAGTCGACTTCGGCGGCACCTGCAAATTTGCGATATGTTTAGATATGCCTGCCGAAGCAAGCGTGATGTCGATTACTGTCTGGCATTGAGGTGTCACAAATATGGATTCTCTACCCCAGTTTAAAATCTCTACATATTTACTTAGAATCTATCAGAACTACCCCATACCGTGTGGTGTGCGTTAGAGTCGCATCCTATAATGAGGTGCTTTCTTTGACTTTCACAATGGTCGATGATCGTCATCAACTCCAAAGTAAAGAGATCTAACTCAATCGAAAAGTATGACGAGACTAAAATGATCTCAGTAATTGCACCTATCTGGCAACTAAGCTGAACGTCCGTGACATCACGGCTACTCAGTTGTGGCAGAAAGAGGGCGCTTATGTGCCTGGAGAAGTAAATACATGACCTAGGCTTAGATTGATTTCTTGTAGCGAAGATAGATCCATTGAGGCTGCCCAGTCTAGAAACCCCAATGCAAGTCACCCAGGGTACCTGTATAAGGGCAATACCCTGCTTGCTGCTCAGGTGGAATTTACCATGACCAGTTAGGAATTGGATGGTTGTGCGGCTGAAATTTCGTATGTGAATGGTGATGTCGGTAATAGTATATTTGGTGGGTGTATCGGCCAGTGTCAGAGTGGGACCAAATTTTCTGCCAGGAGTGAAGAAGGCAGTTGAAGGTACAGGTCTTAAGGTCAGAAGTAAGGATTGTGCGGTACGTGTCTGGGGATAATGTTTCATCGTGGAGGTGGATCGGACGAATTACAGCTTTGCACAAAGTGGTGTAGCTGGATTTCTGGGAGGGGAAATTTTAAAATGGTGTATAGAGATGCAGTGGAGGTAGTATGAAACGCTCGAGAAACGTAAAAAAGGTAGGGACGTATAATCGGAAATAGGATTCTGTGAGAATGAGGGGTTATGAGGGGATACCAAGAATCAGCAGCGTAACGCACGATGTGGATGATAATATTGTATAGGATTAATCTTCTTGTAGGTGTGGCTAATTGGATTGATTTTAGTAAGAACTATTGGATGTTATACAGAATTAACATGGTTTAGGAACGAATTTTTTTGGAGTTGGGTATGCATTCTCATACGGGTTTCTAAATGAATACCGAGGTAGGGGACGGATTCAGAGAAAGTTAAGGGTGTTTCTAGGATATGGACAGTAGGACGGGGGTCGAGGAAGTCTTTTAAAAGTAACATTCTGGATTTGGTAGGGAAAGTAGGTTGCTTGTTAAGGATTAACCACTGTTCGATGTATTGGATGAAGATTTTTGTAGTGAATTGTAGTTCGAAGCGGGTGTTACCGTGAATAAGAAACGCAAGGTCATCTGCGTAAGCAAAGGTATCTGAGTTTGAAATGTTGAGGTCAAGGAAAAGGTTGAAGAATAACTTCCAAAAGAAGGTGAGAGAACAGATCCTTGAGGACAGTCTTGTGTGGAAAAGTAATTTGTATGGAGGGTAGCTGTTCGGGAAGATAGGTATGATTAGATAATTTTATATATTGTAGGGGAAATTCAGTGTCTTGAGTTGATTAAGGACATTGGGCCACCAGAGGAGATAAAAAGCGGAGTGGAAATCTAAGTACTTTGCTAGGACATACTTAGATTGTGATGATCGGACTTTGGAAATTAAGGAATGGATTGTTTGTCCAGCGCTGTGACCTTGGCGGAAGCCGTGTTGGTTGTTGGAGTCAGGGAGTTACTTTCGATATATGATTGGAGTTTTTAAAGTATCAGTTTTTCAAGGAGTTTACCGATGGTTGAAAGGAGGGCAATTGGTAGTAGGAGCGTGGGTCTTCAGGCGGTTTTGCAGGGTTCAGGAGTAAGGTGATGTTTGCGTGTTTGAAGGTGTCAGGGAAGGTATCGGTGGTTAGGCATTTTTGGAGTAGTTGTGGATTACTGACCATGAGTTTTGGATGATTGTGTTTTTGATGTTTTCAGGACCTGGAGATTTATGAGGGTTTAATTTGGAAACGATGAAATCAAGGAAGTCGGTATCAAGAGTATCATCAGGAGGTGTGTTTGAAGATATTTTGCACTTGGTAATAATTTGGTCTTGTGGGAGAAAAAGAACGTCTATAGAGGTAAAAGGGATTGCAGTGTTTAATAGGAGGGATAAAGTATTTTGAATAGTGGGCTTTTGAAGTGATGTAGGCGTTGTTAGGATTTCAATTGAAGGGGATTCTACTAACCTGCAATAAGTTTTCCAGGGATCGGCACTGGGATGGTGAATGATGTTTTTCAAGTAATTCTTCTTAGTCTCGTAACTGGTACTTTTAAAAGACGAACGCAGCTGTCGGTATTGAGTGTCCAGTACTGTTAGTTGGTCGTTTTGAACTGCGAGTCTTCTTAGTCGTTGTATTTTATGCCGTAAGGCGCTCTTGTTCCTTGTAGAACAGTACTCCACCAGAGTGTCGTGCGAATGCCATGGTATCTTCTTGGAATGGTAGTGGCTGCGGCACGGTGGATATTTTGGATAATGGAGTCTGCGAGTAGAGTAGGTGTAGTAGTGCTAGCAGTCGCCCGGCAGTGTTGCAGCACTTGCTGCACTCCCCTGCCAGCCACTCCACTAGAAGGAGGTAGAAGTCTATGATTTTCATCGCAATTGTTGTGTTTGCCAATAGTTGGGCTGCCTTAGCCTCCAGAAGCTGTGGTCTGAAAGAATTAGGTTGCAGCTGTACTGGAGGTTCACGTTGCTGCTGCTCTCGGTAATCGGGTGAACTTCCTTAACAACAGGTCGTGCCGTGTGAATTTTGATATTTAGAGAGGAAAGTTTGTAGTGCAGCTTCGCTCTCTTGCTTTCTGTGGTGTCCTTAGAGTTTTTCTCAAAATAAAGCAATGCGAAAATATTCGTGCTACACTAGAAAGAAAATTCGAGCAATAAAATAAAACCATAAGTTCATAGTTATATTTTTGTAAAATACATAGTTGAACGTAACTCAGGTTAATGAATTATTTCAAAACCCCAAAAGGGGTAACGTGTAACATATTACGTGTTATAAAGTCGTATACAGGGATGTAAGCACGTGTAATTGCCCGATTGCTGCGTAAACGGACTATGATAAGAGTAAATTTTCATAACGAGCTCATGTTGTTTTAAGAAAGCTTTTAGAATTATTAGAGAAGTAAATAACAGTAAAATTATCAATGTGCATGTTCCATACCATAATTATTCCAAAAATTGAAGAGCCTTATACAATTCTTAGTAGAATTGAGCAAAATTAGCGTTACAGGGAAACACGTAGTTATAATTTAAAGTAACCCCAGTCAGCAAAACAGTAGTTTTCTTACATTGTAATTAATCACTCAAATGCAGACGCACAAATATCCGCTTACAAATGATCTCAACAAAAATAATAACGTAAACACAATGTAAAATGTTTTCAATAAATCTATCTGTATTGCCGAGTACATAAGATAACAATAAACACGTGACTTCAATATGATAAACCATATTATATCAGGCATTTTGCACGTGATTCAGCACAATCTCAATATTAAGACCGTAATGCGATGACGTATCTTTGAAGGCATCTAGAGTTGGAGAAAAAAGCGGTTAAACACCCGACGAAAAACAGTTAATGACTTACTCGCGAGCCGGTAAGGAAAAACATGTGAAAAGTTATTATTGATAAAGGAAAGTCGAAGAACCCCATTGGCTAAGAGACCGGGTGATATCCACATAATCGACCCGATATTTAATTTGGATAGTTTGGCTACAAACGGACCTGATTAGAAATTAAACGATCCTTCTGTAACGTGAATTCAAACTTGGCGAAATAAAATCTTTATTTAAACGCATTCAACTGTAAGTTTATTAGTTTATTGTTCTTAATGTTTTGTTGGTAGCATTTGTGAGACGCTTGTTCCATTAAATATGATGAAATTATAAAACGCCCACCATCAGTGGAACGTATAATAAAAATTTTATTAAGTGTGCAAAACTTGAACACTGCAATTTTATTTGAAGGGTCGAGGACGTATTTTAAATTACTAGAATTAAATCGTTACAGTTATGACTAATTAAAAGGGAATTGATATCTGTAATTCCACAATTTTATGTATGTACCTGTTTACAGGAATACTGTTTATGATGCTTGTATTTAAATAGATTTAGACGACGAAGTGAGTTAAAAGTGGTTGTTTACTTTGCTTAAAAATATCGCTTGAATGAAAAAGGAACTCCGTTCCACCAGGAAGCCAACTTAACTAGAATCTCCCGGAATATTTGTCGTCCAGATAATTATCACTAGATCAGACGAGTTGGTGCCCATAAATGTAGTATAATAGTGTAAGTCTTTAAAAAAGTGTTATTGGTAGCGCAGCTTAAAATTGCATCTATTTATTTTTACATTTTTTGATTTTTTCTATTTCTTTTTTGTTTCTATAGGAACTATAGTTAGCTAGCACACCATCACGCTCCTTCTGGGCAATTTCAAATTTAATAATTTAATGCATCATTCACCTGTAACAGGTGTCTATATTCCAGCAAAAATTTAGCATTCCGGTATAGCAAAAGTGGCAGCAACATCAACAATTCACCAAGATTCCACAACCTGTAATGTGCTGATCTTAACGAGAATTGAATGAGTGCAAAAAACCAAAGCAACTGGCAAATTGTACCACAAAACGCAATAAATTAGTCTTATATAACGGAAGCCAGAAGATGGAATGCGTATTGAAGCGAAGAATAGACAGGTTGTTGATAGATATACCAAAGGACATCTATTTTATAGTGCAATGACTGTCGTAGAACTAAAACCAACACGTCAATGTAAGTGAAAAGTTCAGAAAGGCAATGATCTCTTAAGTTATCACCATCAAATGAGTCAACTCGTCGGTGCCTTCTATTAAGCTAAATAGTTAGAGCCAGACGTGTTATTAGTTATATTACTATGTGCTATTGAATTTTATAGTTCCTATCTTCCGTAATACATAAGGAAATACCTAATTGTGTATTATTAGCAATAGTAATACAATATTATTTACTACCTACTCAATCTTAGACTAAGTTTGTCGAAAGAACGTTTAACATAAGACAGATATTGTGTCCAGATGCACAAATTTAACAAGATGTAAAGGCCACGATAACTGCCTAATTTTAGAATAATTACTGTTTAATATGCAATCTCTAAAATAAATATATTCTATCTTAGTGCAATATTTGTTTGTACTACAAAACTGTTAAAATAACACGAATCAATTCTAATTATGTGTGAGATAACACCACCATGGTACCAGCATAGAAAACGATGCACTTTTATTGGTTCTTCCTGGTCTGTGTACAATCAGCGGCGACCCTAGCTAGTTTATCAGGTGGTGCAAGCTATGGCAGTTGCGCCCCAATATATACAATCGCTTATTTGTGATTAAACATAGAGACTGAGGATATCGTGCATTTTTTATATTGGAACGAAAACTCCATTTGCAATAAACAACAGTTTTTTATTTTCAAACTGATTATACAAGCCTTTTCAACAACGCGTAACTTTAGAGAAATTCTTAAAGCACTCACGACAATTTCCAGCTATTTGTTTGCAACCTTTTTTTTTTGTTTGACCTCCACTCGCTGGATACAAGTGAAGCCTTGTTGGTTCGCGGCTAAGTCTGGGAATTACCCCAAGGGTGAGCAATGAGAAAGGGTGTGGGGATGGTCTAAACTCTACAACTCTACTAACATAAAACGAAAAAGGGGAATTGAGCGCCACTGTATCTATATGGGCAATACTAGATCCTCTATACTCCTATGAGAAGATACAGAAACTCATGGGATATAAGCCCCATAAAAACTTACAACTTACTGAACTAATGCATCTGGAAACCTCTGGAACATACTTACAACCTCTCCGATCTCGATGATCCTGAAAGAAAAAATACACAACAAACTTTCTATTAAAAAGACACTGTTTGTGCTTTCTAATAAAAAAACATACTAATAATTACAGGTGGATAATGTTAAGATTACCACGCCAAAGATATTTGAATAAAAAATGAATACCTAGAACAAATCAGTTGTAGCATATCTGTGTTTTTTAAATTACTTCAGCATTCGTCTACTTTCATTATTCAAAGATTTATTTTCTTTAAAAAAATTTTAGTAAAATTAATTGTGCATGGAATAAAAAACTTGAGTCCAAAAATGAAATTTAATATAGTTTCTCTCTTTTCGTTTTTTTTAAATATGTTTACAAAAATGAAATAATAAAATTGGATTCTTCATAAATCTGCCTTGACATAGCAAGACCTTAAGTTTAATAATATTTTATAACAAGTTTCTGATACCAAATACTCAGATCTGTTTATTGGCTTACATATGTTTCACATTGAGTTTAATTTATTTCTTAAAAAAAATTTGAATCACGTGCAGTTAAATTGGATAAATAACATTTTAACTTATTCAAGTATAATGAGCTTATAAAAATTTGACATCTGCAAGGAATTTTCTAGAAAACAGGAAATGGACTTTAGAATCTTATCATTTTAACATGTGAATGTTCTGCATATTTTACAAAATTATTGCAATAGCATTTCGTAACAATAATCCTCCACGCTGTTCTTTATACACAAAATTTAGTATAACTAAGCAATCCCTGATTACAATTTATGTGAGCACCCTCAAGGTCTCACAAACATAATAAAAAAAGGCTTAACACTTGTTTTTAATGAAGCCGCCATCCCCAGTTACCAAACTGCGACGCACGCCCCCTGAAATCCGCCCACTAAATGGTTGCAACCAAACACCAAACAACAGCTGTAGTTTCTCAACAAACGAACATTGACCCAATCTCTATTTACGAATATCTAGTTAATTCATGTGTACTTCAAATGTATGTTACCTCATCATGCGCTAAGGAAATAAAGATATTTTATAAATTATTTGAATAATGCGGTCTTACCGTTAACAAATACCGACTCGAACCATTTCAAGGAGAAGCGTAATCAAGCGCCTTGCCGGTGTCACAGGAATAAAATCTTCTCTGTGTCCCAAGACGACCAGCCCTCCTGCCTCTACTTCGGCACGCCTATCCTGAGGCCCCACTTATGTAAAGCCTGGGAACCCATTTCTGTACGATGCAGTCTGAACTACATTCTCAAATACAATGGCTGACTTCGTTATTCGTACCGTACAAGTACGGGACGGCGCATCTGCTTAGCGCGTCCTCGTGACCGTATTCACGCAAGCGCTATCCTAATTTTAACGAATGAAAGGGTATAATCCGCCTGCAAGTTAGGCAACACAAACGACTAGATCCCTTTTAAATATGTTTCTTGAATGTATATTATTATTAAATATTTCTGGGTAAAGCATTTAGGTTAATTAAACGGTCATGATTTCCTGTTTCATTATGGAATTGTTTCTTTCAGACATAACAGTATCAAATACGAGAATTAAATACCACAGATTAAAATTGTACAGATGTGATTCTTGCAAAAATAGTGCTACAGAAAATATATTCGTTACATGTTAACAGAACAAGTATTATTTTCCAAACACTACGAAGCCATCTTCTGAATTACTTACTAACGAAGCTCTATAATTAATAATTTAAGCACTAATTTATATAATCACTAGCGTAATTGACACCACAGAGTAATTTATATCAACAGTGATTTATATCACATCTTTCAAAACTTTAGTTAGAACATATCGTAATCAAAGCTTCGATCAGAATTCATATCGACGTTTCAATTAGAACTCTCCTAAAGAAACTTCTTAACTGTAATCTGTACCTTATGCAATTGTTCTAGATTATTCTAAAACATACCAGAAATAGCAAATAATATTCTCGAGATTTCCTATTGTAACCTTACTAACTATTAAAAACAAAACACATGTATTTGTCAGTCAACTCTATCTGAAGATGTCACGCCACATAATGCTCATCAATTATCTTTTGTCTACAAATTCTTCGTTAATGTTCTAATGTAATTATTCTGATCGGAGGCAGACCAATCAACGCTACACTACCCCATATTGCCCCTTCCCCCAAAGCTGTTCTGTCTCAGAACACTTTGTGACCCGGACGTTGGAAATACCTATGGCTGTAAGAATAGTCGGAACTGTTTCTGTAGTTTCCATGTTGATAGAAGAAGCAATCAACAGTTCGTAGCAGGCACCTTACCATTTGACTCGTCACCACACACCAAAATCTGGACCCCAGTTTTCTGGAACAGCAACTCTAAAATACTTCGTATCACCTTCTAGTGCAACCCGTCGAACCCACAATCGATCTTGGGTATGTCCAACTTTTGGCTTTAAATTTGATTATTTGGCCCTTGAGGTCCACTAATGCCTTTTACAGATCCCTGTAATTCGACTTACTAGAAGGTCAGTGCTTAATCATCAAGTAGTAGATGTTCCATTTTAGCCGTATTATCTTTCAAACTTCTGGTTGCTATCGCGAGATTGATTCAAACCACCAAATTTATTTTTAAACACTTGAGCAAGTTCTCGGGACATATTAAGTTCAGTGGCTACGCAATTTACCAGAGAGTATTCCGATGCCGAATCGAATAGATCACTTTGAATCTCTTCTATGGCCTTAAATTTTGCTTTGCCTGTGCCGAAATACAGAGATAAACCAATCACAGCTTGGCCCAGACCTTCGTTCATCTTCACAAGCGTAACTGTTTGTTCGACTCACTGCTTCTTGTCCTTCGGCATTACTGCCGTCATAACTATCGTAGGGTGCCAACTAGTTAACGTGCACCACTATTGCTCTTTCTTTTAGAAGCCGACGAATCTGATATACTACGTCGTTAGTTCTTTCTATAACTTTGGCGACAGTCTACACTACCTTCCGGGATTGTATACACAAAAGCGGCCGCCATCTGAAAACCAGCTTCCTACGCCTTGATTTTATATCTGGTTTTACATCCGATTGCCAGCGATCTGGATATTTTACTCTATGAATGCCGTGCATCTTGCGTTAGTGGTTTTCGACGTAGCCCTCGCCCACGAAATCATCGTCAGGTATAAAGCCAAACTCAAGATTACAGGGTAGACGCATCTAGTGTCCCGGCATTACACTTGCAGGTGTCTGTCCAGTTCTCTCATGAACCGAAGACCAATAGACCAATAAAAATAGATGCAGATATTGGTTCCAATCTTTCTGATGTTGGAAGACCACTTTGGAACGGTACTTACTCAAGAAGCAGTTGATTCGCTCTACCATACCATGCGATTGCGGTTGCAATGGTCTTTCTCACCTACGGGAACCGTCAAACTCTTTGGAATAATGCAGACTCACAATTTTTGCCCAGATTGACGTTCAATTGTATAGAAACTTCAGCAAGTTAGCGACGGCTGCAGTTTCTTGGTTTAGTATAGTATACGCTTCGGTGCACTTCGCAAAAGTGTCCATAGCCATCAAAATGTACTTATTCTTGGAGTCAGTATCAGGGAATGGATCGGCAATATCGATTGCCACTTTCAAAAGAGCTGTCCGCGTTGGATTGCTTCTTGGAGCCTAACAATTTTCCCAATGGTTTATATACCTGACACTTGCGGCACCACTTTTTACACAGCGTTTACAGTCTAACCCAGTAAAATCTTGCTCGGACTTTCTTCAGAGTCTTCGTAACGTTCCATTATCCACAAGTCCAAATACTTTCGACACTCGGCTTTTAGAAACTACCAGTGAAGTATATTCACGATTCCATTTCCAATCCAAAGATAGCACTAAGATCTCATTTTCTAATTTTAGAGAATTTCAATGTGTCCAGTATGACAGGGTGCTACTTAATTGGTTAATGACTTGTCAGGATGGACGATCTCCTATGTCCTTCAAACCCAGAATTACACCCAGGTCTTTGTCATTTTCTTGCTTCGCTCGCATTTGTAGAGGCTGACAAACGACATTGATTATTGTAGTCCGACCAACAAGGTCACATTTCACCCGCCCGTCGCAAACGGCCATTTTTGGGGCAGAATCTGTGCAGGTCAATTTTCGTCCCGTTCCGTTAACACTCCTATTAATTTCGGCTCCTCGTGCTCTATTTTAAGCCGTTTACGTGCAATCTGCCTGTTCCTAAATTCGCAGTTCATCCACCCCAGTCCTTTTTTCTCCGAATGCTGGTCACGCAATACCCGTCGAATAATTTCTTCCAAGCTCTCTTAGCTCCGCTATTCTCCAAAGCGTCCTTCCTTGCCACAGATCGAATGCGGCAGTTGCTTTGTTGCCTCGATCTTTAAGGCATGAACCAACTCATCGCGTGAAGTCTTTGAGTGGCTCAGCCGCAGTGCTTGCTCAATCTCCTCGTCGCATATCCATCAATAAAGACCCCCTGTTTGACAGAAAACTGACCAACAGAGGCAGACATTAGTCTATGCTCCTTCCGAACCGGAAGATGTATGTCGGCGAAGTCCGATCTTAAAGTCTTGATCTTGTTTCATTTTCCTTCTGGCGTCGCAAACCTCTTAAGTTCAGTACCTAGTCCTCGTGCCCCAGATTCTTATGCCGACTTTGCGCTCCTTAGGACTTGATTTCTGGACTTTACGATCCCTTTATTTACTTCTCTGTTTGGCAGGGTTTTCTTTCTTTTTCCTTCCCCGTATGGGTCCGGGAATAGAATAGCCCCATGGTACGACCTGCCTGTCGTAAGAGGCGACTAAAGCGGTTTAACACATACACACACACACGCACGTACATGCACATACGCCCAACACATACACACACACTTTTACGCACACCCACACGCACACACACACTCACATGCTTATACTTCAACACACACACACACATGCACGCACACACGCGCGCACACGCACACACATACTCGTACATAACTACACTGGGATGTGGTTTGATTTTCTTTTTGTACCGTTTTTTTGTTTGGTCTTGGAAACGGGGTTTTATTTTTTTTGGTTAGTTCAGTACTTCGGTTCTTCGAGCCGAATAAGAGTTCTTTTTTTTGGGTGTCTTTTTTTGGTTTCTTTTGTTTTCGTAACGAATTTTCTTTTAGTTTTTAAACGAATTTTTTTTTGTTTGTTTGGGTTTTTTGTTGTTTGTTTGGTACAGCCCACTCCCGTACTTTCACTTTCCTACTCCGACCTTTTAATTTGGGGGGGATTTGTTACGTTCATTTTCGGCAGTATTTGGTTATTTCATTTACTAGATTCCGTTTCTACTCTTTCATACGTCGACAACATCCTGTTTACAATTAGTACGCTTCCTACTAATTTTCATTTTAAACTTATTTATTTTGAAACGTAAAGTTTATGCTAAAATTAATAGTCAATGCCTTGTTTTAGGTATCCGTTAACTTGTTATACATTACGACCGCGTATAATTGATTTTTATGTGATTTCCATCTAAAGGCTAGTTGAAATGAGGTATTGAACTATCCGATAAAACAGTGTTTTCAAGTTTTCTAATCTCGTTTGATAACACCAATATTACTTTGAACTCTAGTTATTAGTTAAACGGATTAATATTCACTTTCTTTTCTAAATTTTCAAAAGCACTCTTGATTGTTAGATTTTTCGTTCCCGTTTTTATAAAATTTCGTGCACGCAATACTGCGTTGATACTCCTGTTGATACGAGAGAACACGCACATGGCGTGATTCCGCACACAGCTGGTCCACTTCGTCTTTAGAGACAGAAGCCAGCCTACAATTTGGACGTGAGTAAATCTTTAGCCCCTTTTCCTTTTTGTTTTTTTGTTGGCACTGCTCCTGGGAAAGGGTCACATCCACATATTACTCGGGTTCGACTCGAAGCCCACACTTGGTAGTTGTGAACATGAGCATCGTTAGGTGAGATGGTACTTATCATTAATATTGAATGTACTGTGACCATCATACATCCGTAATGGTATACTTACGGTGATAATGTCTACAAGGGGAGGGTTTCCATTTTTTGTGCTTACAAATTTTTGGTATTAATTTCTAATTTAACACCCAAACTACTTAATTTCTACCAGGAGAGGGTTTCCTTTTTGTGCTTACAAATTTTTGATATTAATTTTCAATTTATCAACCAAACTACTTAATGTCTACAAGGGAAGGGTTTTTTTTTTGTATTTTTTGGGATTGCAAAATTTTGTTAATTAAGGCAGTGTAGTGCTAAACCCATTTCGAATGGACCTGCATTTTGCCGAAGTTCTAAATTACTAGAACAGGTGAAATGGCTTGCATGTTCTAATGAACTAAAAAGCCATACTACAGGTCCAACCAAAGTAGTAGGGTCGTTAGTGAAGAACCAGACTAAGACAGGTCCCCGAAAAAGGGCAGCTACTCTTTCGGTACTTAGATTGGCAGAGACTATAGGCGTCGGTATGGCAGTTTAAGACACACTACCGCGATGTGGAAGGCAACGGGAAACCATCACATTATCTCCCAAGTACACAGCGTACTTAAATTGTAACAAACATGATGGCATTCTCTGGGGTAAAAGATTCCGGAGTTAAAATAGTCCCCCATTCGGATCTCCGGAAGGGGACTACTTCGGAGGATGCGATCGGAAAGTTAAAAATAAGAGTCGGGAACATTCTGCGAGTCGGAGCGTGAAATGTTAGAAGTATGACGCAAGTAGGTAAGCTAGAGAACCTAAAAATCGAAATGAATAAGTTATTACTAGACATAGCGATTTCCGGTGGCCAGAGGCGAGAGATTTTTGGAGTGGAGACTTCAGGGTAATTCATACAGGAGCAGAGGAAGGAAATTTGGGTGTGGGGATAGTTATGCGGAAAAAGATAGGATACTGTGTAGAAAATTACTTACAAATGAACGAAAGAGTACTCATGGTTAGATTAAAATCTAAACCGGTAAACACAGTAATAATACAAGTATACATGCCCACCTCTAGCTACAGTGACGAAGAGGTAGAAGCCATCTACAAAGATGTCGAAAACATATTAAGATACGTAAAAGGACATGAAAATTTAATAATAGATGTGGGTAGGGAAGGAGCGGTATTAGATTTATTTGGTTTAGGCACGAGAAACGACAGGGGAAATAGCTTGGTTTGGTTGAATTTTGCGACAAGAACAATTCAATCATCACAAACACATTAGACACATTAGACAACGGTTTAAGAATCAAGTAAAAGACGGTAGAAGCTACCCAGAAGCAGATATAGATACTGACCACAACATCGTAATTATGAAGGCCGCACTTAAATTTAAGAATGTGAAAAAAAGAAACGGAAAAAGGTACTTGGACTTAGAGAAACTAAAAGATAAAGATATTCAAGAAAGATTCGAAAAGAAGTCAAATGAATTGCTCAAAGATATCGAGAAAATATCCGATACTAAGGAAGTAGAAACAGAATGGAATAACATTAAATCCAGCCTAGACATGGCGGCCAGAGATATTCTAGGGTATACACAAAAAGAAAATAAGAAACCATGGATAACAAAGGATATCCTGAATTTAATAGAAAAAAGACGAAAATACATAAATAAATCAGACGAAACAGGAAAACAGAGATACAAAGCCATAAAATGGGAAATTATTCGAAATTGCAGGAAAGCTAATGAACAATGGATTGATGAAAAGTGCAAAGAGGTACAAACGAAGATGGAAATAGGAAAGACAGACGAAGCATACAAATTAATTAGAATGAATTTTAGGGATATAAAACCGTATAGCAAAAATATAAGGTACGCAAAAGGAAACGTCGTCATAGAAAACGTAGAGAAAGTGGGTAGATGGCAAGAATATATAGGGAATTTAGATGCAGGAGAGGAACTAACTGCATTAGAACAGGAATCAGACATTGAAAATGATGACTTGGGATATTCTATACTTAGAGATGAGTTTGAATTAGCATTAAAGAGTCTGAAAAATGGTAAGGCGCCGGGTACAGATAAGGTGCAAGAAGAAACTCTAAACGCCGCTGGACAAGCAGTAACAGAACGTCTCTTCCAACTTGTAAGCTATATGTATGAGACAGGCAACATACCCAAAGATTTCAAACGTAGTATCATAGTAACTATACCAAAAATAAAGGTGCGGATAGATGTGAAAATTTTCGAACAATAAGTTTGACAGCACACGTGTCAAAAATATTAACTAGAATTGTGCAAAGACGAATGGGCGGAAAAAATACTAGGAGAAGATCAATTTGGGTTTAGGCAAAAAAAGAGGAACACGGGAGACTATTTTAGCTCTGAGTGTGATAATGGAGAAAACAATAGAAAAAGGGGAAAGCGTGTATATAGGGTTTGTAGATCTGGAAAAAGCATTCGACAATGTAAAATCGAAAAAAATGTTTAAAATACTCAAAAAGATTGGAATGAGTTATAGGGATAGACGAATAGTACATAGCTTATACAAAGAGCAAACAGCAGTAATAGAATTAGAGCAGGAACGTAGAGAAGTAAACATTAGGAAAGGGGTGAGACAGGGATGTGCCCTATCCCCATTGATTTTTAACTTGTACATAGAAGAGGCAATGAATACGGTCAAATGCAGGAAGACATTTGGAATTACTATGCAGGGACAAAAAATTGATATGCTTAGATTTGCTGATGATATAGCGGTATTAGCGTCTAGCAAGGAAAAGTTAGAAGCTGCTCTTAATGAAATGGAAACTGTTCTAACAGAGGGATACGGTATGAAAATTAACAAAACTAAACTAAAGTTCTAGTATGCAAAGGTGGGGAAAATAAATCCAAACAAGAATACAAGTATGTAGCACGAACTTACAAGAGGTTAAGGATTTCTGCTACCTAGGAAGCCAAATTACGCAAGATGAAAAAAGCACAAAAGATATAAAACAAAGATTAGCACAAGGTCGTGCTACATTTAACAAGAAAAGCAACTACTGTGCTCAAAGACCACAAACATGGAAACAAAGAAAAGATTGCTTAAAACATATGTGTGGAGCACAGCACTGTACGGCTGTGAAGCCTGGACAATAAAAGAAGCGGACAAGAAAAAAGTAGAAGCCTTTGAAATGTGGTGCTACAGACGTATGATGAAGATATTATGGACAGACAAAATTAAGAACGAAGAGGTACTAAAAATGGTAGGAGAAGAAAGAAATATGTGGAAAACGGTAAGAAAAAGGAGAGATAGGATAATATGCCACATACTATGGCATGAGGGAATAGTGCGGAATATATTAAAAGCAGAGATAAGAAAAAAGAGAAGAAGAGGCAGACCTAGGTTAGACTACTGCACACAGATAGTAAAAGATGTAGGCTGTAGGGGTTTCAGGAAGATGTGTAGGCTAGCCCAGAATAGAAATCAAAGGAGGTACGCATCCAACCAATCCCAAGATGAATAAACTAATGATGAAAAATAACTGTGCTTAAACATGATGATTATTATAAGTAACTACAAGAATTGGTTGGGCAATATTCTCAAATAATGTTAAGTGTGTGAAAGGATTTACTGAAAAACCAATACTTCGGCAAATATCTAAGTGTTAGATGATCTTGGTAGCCACAGGTTCCTTAACCCCCTTCACTGAATCTCGGTGAAATAGAGCATAAAATTAGAAAACAATAGAAAGGGAACGAGCTGTATACACATGCTGTGTGAGAATTTCAGGGAACTATGTAGGTTAGCTCAAAATATAAATAAGTGCAGGTACGTGTCCAACCAGTTTTGAGACGGAAAACCTAATGACGAAAAAATAAGCGCAGATAAATCTGATGATTAGTATAAACAACTAGTTGTTGGTTGCAAAATATCTGCAACTAATGATGACTGTGCGAAAAGATATATTGGAAAATATATTAAATCGGTAAATGGTTAAGTGTTGAGGGAACTTGGCAGCCACAGGCTACTTACCTCCCTTCACAACCGTGCCGAACCCTTGCCGTTCCAGGCAAGGTAGGGATCTTTAACGTGCGTGACAACACTCACACACGGGACCTCCATTTAACCTCTCATCCGAACGAGGGCGTAATTTTTGTGAAAAATGCTCACCTGTCATTTGTCAAGCAGTCGGCCGTGTCGGGATTTGAACCCAGGACCTTGGGATCCGTAGTCTTAAGCTTACTACATTAATCCACGGCGACGCTCCTCTCTTCACAACCACTGAATGTCGGAGAAATAAGGATAAATAATTGTAAAACAATAGAAGGTAACCGAATTGCATCTAACAAGAAAGAACAACGCCTATGAGGAATGACAACAAACATAGAACAAGAAGAAAATTGTTGAAAGCATATGTGTGGAGCACAGCACAGTATGCCTATGAAATACGGGCAGTCCGAAACGCAGACAGAAAACGGTAGCAGCCTTTTGAAATGCTGTGCTTCAGATGTATGAGGACGATAGCATGGACAGACAAAGATAATAACAAATAGGTTATAGAAATAGTAGGGAAACAAGGATATCTGGGGAAGAAGATAAGAAAAATAGAAGGGCAAAATACGTTCTAAGGCATTTTTGGGGAATAGTATGGGATATATTACAGTCAGAGATAGGAAAAAAGAGGTAGATGTAGACCTAGATCAGATAGTTATAGATGCAGACTGTGTAAATTTCAGAAAAATCTGTAGGTTAGTTCAGAATAGGAAACAATGATGGTACGCGTCTAACCAGTTCCAGGACTGAAGACCTAATGATGATGATGAGTGCTAATGATTTTTATATGCTCAATTGTTGTATTTAAGATAATGATTTAGAGCTGTTGTTTTTAGGGTTGTAATTTCCTGGGTTTTTTTTGGTAATTAATGTGGGGGACCTAAAAACGGCAGCTCGCCATTTTAAGTATTGATTCTTTTGTTACGTTCATTTTTGCACTACTGTTCTGGTGTAATATATATTTTTTTGGTAATTAGAGGTTGTATGATTATTTTTATGAGTGTGTAATTTTTTTTATTTCTGCCTTTTCTTTAATTTTTGTATGTATTATACCCCGCCCACTCTCCGAATGAGCCCGGTTAATTTTTTTTTCTTCTTTGGCTTTTAGGCTACGTAAATGGACGTATTTATTAAGAAAACGTAATTTATCAAATAATAATATGTATTTATTAACATAACCTTTTAAGTGATTATGAAAAAATAACACATGTTTATTAACAAAATATTTTTACATAATTACCAAAGAATAACACATGTTTGTACATCGAAGAATAGCACCACGTGTTTATGAGCAAAAAAGTTTGTAAACCTTGGCAGCTTTCCCTCAGAATGGTCAAAAATTCATTGTGGGAGTTTTTATTCTTTTAACCTAAATATGGCAACCCAATGACGTTAAACGTCACAATATTAAAATTTTAAGAATACGTAAGCTTCTAAACGTTTTCGACTTTACAGTCACCCCATGACCAAGATAATTTGTTATACCACGGTATTTTGAAGAGTCCGTTGATTACCCCAAATCAAAGGTATTTCACCTAAAAAAAATTATAAAGTTAATAATGTCTTTACATAATGTAATTAAACAAACTTCAATTGTTATGTAGTTTCAATTTTGTTATATAACTGTTTGGAAGAAAGTATTATGCGCATCTTGGTTCAGCGAAAGGTTACTTTCTTCCATCGAACGGCAAAATGGTAATCGTGCATAGCGGTTCTTTGGAACTGGATCATCCTTGTAGCTACAACAGGTTGCAATAAATTGCATGTCGACGACTTGCTCTAAAGCTTGTTCGTTGAACCAGTTTGCTTCTATTTTAATGTTTATGTAAACACAATGTTACACCTAGTTAGTTGCTTCATATATTAGTATAATTATTAAAAATTTCCGGAAGAAAAGACACCATATTGAAAATGTTAGTACCTTGTATATCAAAACAATTATAGACACGTATTTCTTCCTTTTAAAGACAAAATAAAGCTAAAAAGAAATGGTAATTAGTTCGTTTCTTGTGGTTGTATTTTGGGCTTGTATGCCTTAGGGTACTCAAATGCGGGTGCTGGTCAGAAGGAATATACAAGAATTCGAGCACAGATCGTCCTACCACTTTCGGATCCTCTCAACGTCTCTCTCATCTACGTTTAGCCTCTCTGGATGCCGTTCTAAGTTGGAGTTTATCCTTTTGTGTGTGTTTAAAATCTTTTATATCTCGTCTCCTAAAAAAAACACAGAGTACGTTTGAGTTCATAGTAAAACTATTCATGTGAGGATCCATTTCTTACTGAATTTTTGTTTAGAAATGGATATATGCCTACGTGCTTGTAATCCTTTTCCTTTGGCGTACATTGTTATAACGTATAGCTTAGATTTGGCAGAACTTTTAAACTATTCGCAAATCTGACCGGCTTTAACGCTAAAATAGAAATACAATTTCGGGGTGAAAGTTAAGTGAGCACTGGTTCAAAAAATCTAAAAATTCAGGTTGAAATTTCTGGTTAAAAACATAAAATTTTTATTAAAAAAACATCACTCGCTCAAAATAAGGCATTTCATTCCTTTTCAATAAATGTCTGCAGTATATTAGCTAGGTAGAAAAAAATTTGTTTGCTCTAAATAATGCACTTTTTAACTTTTCAATAAGAGTCGTAGTGTTAAAGATATAATTTTCCCCTTGCTATAGCAAATCCTCTAAAATGGACTAACTTCAAAAAAATTTTCTCAAATCTTACGAAGGATCCTGTCCTAGGTATGGCGATAGGTGAAAAAACACTTGATCTAAATATCCCACTTGCTGCTTTTCGATAAATGAAGTAATGCTAAAAATAAAATTTTTCCTTTGCCATTGCAAATTGCCGAATATGCACTACCCTCGACATTTTTCCCAGTTTCTGAGACAGTGTCTATTCTCGTAGGTATGGCAATAGGCAGGAAAGAATTTGCTCTAAATAAGAAAGTTATTTTTCAATAGGTATCGTATAACTAAAAATATAAATTTCCCCTGCTATTGCAAATCCTCGAAAATGCACAAACTTCAAATTGTTTTTCCCAAATCTTACAACGGATGCTGTCTCCGGAGGTATGGCGAAAGGTAGAAAAGAACCTGCTCTAAGCAGTGTATATTGTTGCTTTTGGATAGGTGACGTACTGTTAAAAATATAATTTTCCCTTCGCTACTGCAAATCCCCAAATATGCACAAACTTCAAAAGATGTTCCCAAATTCCGTGACAGTGCCTCTCGTCGCAGGTATGGCAATAGGTAAAAAACAGTCGTTCTAAACCTTCTACATTGCTGAGCTTCGACAAGTGACGTAGTGTTACAAATTTAATTCGTCTTTCGCCATTGCAAATCCCCGAATACGCACTATCCTCAACATTATCCCATATCTTGAGTATATACAAGTAGATATGGCAATAGGCAGGACAAAATTTGCTCTAAATAAGAAAATTATTTTTCAATAGGTGTCGTAGTATTAAAAATATAAATTTCACCTTGCTATTGCAAATCCTCGAAAATGCACAAACTTCAATTTTTTTTTCCCAAATCTCACGACAGATTCTGTCTCCGGAAGTATGGCGAAAGGTAGAAAAGTACCTGCTCTAAGCAGTATACATTGATGCTTTTCGATAAGTGACGTAGTGTTAAAAATATAATTTTCCCTTCGCCATTGCAAATCCCAAATATAAACAAACCTCAAAAAAAATTTCTCAAATTCTGTGACAGTGCCACTCGTCGCAGGTATGGCAATAGGTATGAAACAGTCGCTCTAAACCATCTACATTGCTGAGCTTTGACAAGTGACGTAGTGTTACAAATTTAATTCTTCTTTTGCCATTGCAAGTCCCCGAATACGCACTATCCTCAACATTTTCCCATATCCTGAGTCTATACTCGTAGGTATGGCAATAGGCAGGCCAAAATTTGCTATAAATAAGGAAGTTTTTTTAATAAGTGTCGTACTAAAAATATAAATTCTCACCTGCTATTGCAAATTCTCGAAAATGCACAAACTTCAAATTTTTTTTCCCAAATCTTACGATGGATTTTGTCTCCAGAAGTATGGCGAAAGGTAAAAAGGTACCTGCTCTAAACGGTGTACATTGCTGCTTTTCGATAAGTGACTTGTTAAAAATATAGTTTTCCCTTCGCCATTGCAAATCCCTGAATATACACAAACCTCAAAAAAAAATTATAAAATTCTGTGACAGTGCCTCTCGCCGCAGGTATGGCAATAGGTAGAAAACAGTCGCTGTATACCATCGACATTGCTGCGCTTCGACAAGTGACGTAGTGTTAAAAATTTGATTCTTCTTTTGCCATTCCAAATCCCCGAATACGCTATATCATTAACATTTTTTCCCAGATCCCGAGTCTATACTTGTAGGTATGGCAATAGGCAGGATAAAATTTGCTCTAAATAAAGAAGTTACTGTACAATAAATGTCGTAGTACTAAAAATATAAATTTCCCTTTCTTATTGCAAATCCTCGAAAATGCACAAACTTTAAAATCATTTTTTCCAAATCTTACGACGAATTCTGCCTTTGAAATTATGGCGAAATGTAGAAAAGCACCTGCTCTAAACAGTGTACATTGCTGCTTTTCGATAAATGACGTAGTGTTTAAAATGAAATCCTTCTTCGCCATTGTAAATCTCCGAACATGCACTAACCTCAAAATTGTTGCCCCTCATTCTGGGACAGTACCTGTTCCCGCAGGTATAGCGCTAGGTAGAAAAAAATTTGTTTGCTCTTAATAATCCACTTTTTGACTTTTCAATAAGAGTCGTAGTGTTAACGATATAATTTTTCTTTTACTATCGCAAATTTTCAAAAATAGACTAGCTTCAAAATTTTTTTCTCAAATCTTATAAAGGATCCTGTCCTAGGTATGGCGATAGGTGAAGAAACACTTGATCTAAACAACCCACATTGCTGCTTTTTGATAAATAAAGTAATGCTAAAAATAAAATGTTCTCTTTGCCATTGCAAATCTCCGAATATGCACTATCCTCGTCATTTTTCCCAGATTCTGAGAAAGTGTCTATCTTCGTAGGTATGACAATAGGTAGGAAAAAGTTTGCTCTAAATAAGGAAGTTATTTTTTAATAGGTGTCTTAGAACTAAAAATATAAATTTTCACCTGCTATTGCAAATTCTCGAAAATGTACAAGCATAAATTTTTTTTCCCAAATCTTACGATGGATTCTTTCTCCGAAAGCATGGCGAAAGGTTTTTTGATAAGTGACATAGTGTTAAAAATATGCACAAACCTCAAAAAAATTTTCTTGAATTCTGTGACAGTGCCTCTTGTCGCAGGCATGGCAATATGTAGAAAACAGTTGCTCTAAACCATCTACATTGCTGCGTTTCAACAAGTGACGTAGTGTTAAAAATTTAATTTTTTTTCGCCATTGCAAATTTCCGAATAGGCAATATTCTTAACATTTTTTCCCAGATCCTGAGTCTATACTCGTAGGTATGGCAATAGGCAGGATAAAATTTGCTCCAAGTAAGGAAGTTACTTTTCAATAAATGTCGTAGTACTAAAAATATAAATTTCCCCTTGCTATTGTAAATCCTCGAAAATGCACAAACTTCAAAATTATTTTTCTCAAATATTCCGACGGATTCTGCCTTTGCAAGTATGGAGAACGGTAGAAAAGCACCTGCTCTAAACAGTGCACTCTGCTGCTTAAGTGACGTAATATTAAATATATAATTTTCACTTCGCTATTGCAAATTCCCGAATATGCACTAACCTCAAAATATTATTCTCCAATTCTGTGGCACTGCCTGTCCTCAAAGGTATGGCACTAGGTAGAAAGCACACGTTCTAAGCAACCTACATTGCTGTGTTTTGACAAGTGAAGTAGTGTTAAAAATTTAATCCTTCTCTGCACTTTTGACTTTTCAATAAGAGTGGTAGTGATAAAGATATAATTTCCCCCTTGCTATTACAAATCCTTGAAAATGGACTAAATTCTAATATTCTTTCTCGAAGCTTATTACGGATTCTGTCCTAGCAAGTAAGGCTATAGGTAGAAAAACAACACTTGCTCTAAGCCTACAATGCTGCTTTTCGATTTGTGACGTAGTGTTTAAAATATAATTTTCCTTCGTCATTGCAAATTCTCGAATATGCGCTAACTTCAAAATATTATTCTCAAATTCTGTGGAAGTGTATGCCCTAATTGGTATGGTACTAGGTAGAAAGCACTCGTTCTAAGCAACCTACATTGCTGTGTTTCGACAAGTGACGTAGTGTTAAAAATATAATCCTTCTTCGTGATTGCAAATCCCCGAATACACACTAACCTCAAAATTAGTTTCCCTCATTCTGGGACAGTACCTGTTCTTGCAGGTATATCGCTAGGTAGAAAACAATTTGTTTGCTCTAAATAATGCACTTTTTGACTTTGCGATAAGATTCGTAGTGTTAACGATGTAATTTTCCCCTGGCTATTGCAAATCCTCGAAAATGGACTAAATTCTATTATTTTTTTCGAAACTTATTACGGATCTTGTCCTAGCAAGTAAGGCGATAGGCAGAAAAACACTTGCTCTAAGCTTACAATGCTGCTTTTCGATATGTGACGTAGTGTTAAAAATATAATTTTCCTTCCACATTGCAAATTTCCGAATATGCACTAACCTCAAAATATTATTATCAAATTCTATGGCAGTGCCTGTCCTAATAGGTATGGCACTAGGTATAAAGCACTCGTTGTAAGCATCCTATATTGCTGTGTTTCGACAAGTGACGTAGTGTTAAAAATATAATCCTTCTTCGCCATTGCAAATCCCCGAATATGCACTAACCTCAAAATTATTTTTCTTCATTCTGGGACAGTACCTGTTCCCTTAGGTATATCGCTAGGTGGAAAAAAGTTTGTTTGCTTTAAATAATGCACTTTTGACTTTTCAATAAGAGTCGCAGTGTTAAAGATATAATTTTCCCCATGCTATTACAAATCCTCGAAAATGGACTAAATTCTAATATTTTTTCTCGAAACTTATTACGGATCCTGTCCTAGCAACTAATGCGATAAGCAGAAAAACACTTGCTCTAAGCCTACAATGCTGCTTTTCGATATGTAACGTAGTGTTAAATATATAATTTTACCTTCCACATTGCAAATTCCCGAATATGCACTAACCTCAAAATAATGCAAATTATGTGGCAGTGCCTGTCCTCATAGGTATGGCACTAGGTATATAGTACTCGTTCTAAGCAACCTACATTGCTGCGTTTCGACAAGTGACGTAGTGTTAAAAATTTAATCCTGGTTCGCCATTGCAAATCCCCGAATATGCACTACCCTCAAAATTATTTTCCTTCATTCTGGGACAGTACCCGTTCCCTCGGGTATTTCGCTAAGTAGAAAAAAAATTGTTTTCTCTAAATAATGTACTTTTGACTTTTCAATAAGAGTCATAGTGTTAAAGATATAATTTTCCTCTTGTTATTACAAATCTTCGAAAATGGACTAAATTCTAATATTTTTTCTCGAAACTTTCCTACCCCAACCTGTTAATTTTGCTGGGGGGGGGGGGATTTGTTACGTTTATTTTCGAGATAAATTAAATATTCTTTTTTTTTCTTTGTTAATTCATAAGCCGCTTTATAATAATTTTTTTAAATCGATTCCGTTGCTATTCTTAAACCTTTCATCAACATCCTATCTACTTTACCTGTTCATCATAAGCCCGCTTTACAATAATTTTTAACTCAAATCTAGTTGCTTTGAAACGTAAGATTTATGCTATAATTAAATAGTTAATACCTGGTTTTAGGTATCCGTTAACTGGTTATACAGTACGACCGTGTATAATTGATTCTTATGTGATTTCCATCTAAAGACTCGTCGAACTAAGGTCCCGTACTATCCGATAAAACCGTGTTTTCCAGTTTCTAATCGTTTGATAACACCAATATTACTTTTGAACTCTCGTTATTTACTTAAACCAATTCATATTCACTTGCTTTTACTTGTACACGAAGAGTACAGTCGTTATATTTTTGCTGTTTCCGTTTTCTTCGGGGGGATTTCGCGCACGCAATACAGCGTGCTTCTTCCGGTGGATAACCCTACCTGTTACCTTGGACCTAATTGAGGAGGCGATAGTCGCCCCTTTTTATATGGCACCAATTGCGTGGTCCTAGACCCTGCTGCCTCGCTGCGGCCCTAAGGAGGGTTTGATAGGTCCAACATATTCGACACGCGGGTGAGTGTTTATTTATTTTTTTTGTATGGGTTCTATGAACTGATTGAACCAGTATATTTCCGTTTTGTTGGATGATGACACCTTGTGGTTCTAAAATGATTATCATCTCTAGGGGGGTGTTGACACGTATGATTGATATTGTAACGATTGTATATACTTAATTTTATATTTTAGATGACGATTTAGAGCTGCGGTTTTTAGAGTTGGGATATCTTTTTCTTTCTTTGGTAATTAATATGGGGGTAGATACCTAAAAACAGCAGCTCGCTATGTTAAGAATTGATTTTTTCGTAGTTCTTCCTGACGTGTATATTGTGATTACTACATATTTTTGTTTACATTTGTTATTGGTACTACTGTACTGATATAACATGTTTTTTGTTTAATTATAATTTTTTTTATGTTGCGTGTGGTTTTAATGAACAAGTGCGTGTATTTTTATTTCAGGCCTTCTTCAATTTTTGTATATATTATACCCTGCCCACTCACGAATGAGCCCGGTCAATTTCTGTATTTTCTTTTTTCTTCCTTTTTTTTGTTAGGCTACCTCAATGCACGTAGCAAAAGGTAAAATAAATGTAATTTTTATAAAAATTGTTCATTTTGCTAGTGGAGAATACGTTGAAATGTATTTAGTCTATGGCAAAGTAGAATGTAGTGCTCGTCTAACGAAACGAAGATACGCTGAAAAATATCTTAATAGAAGGCATCCCAACCCCGATAGCACTTATAGTTCCACACCGAAGATTGAGAGAAACAGGCTCACTATTTCCTGGAAATATTGAAACTGGTAGACAACCAGATATTTTGCTGGAAATTTAATATAATCCCAATTTAGCGTCAGAAGACTCACTGCTGTTTCCTGACATTTTCAAATCTTCCATGCGAAATATCGTTCATAAAGAAAACCTGTATCCTTTTCATCCTAATGCACATTATTAGATATATGAAAATCCTCACGTAATAAAACCGACTAAGCTTCAGCAAAGGTTTGGTAGGAATAGAATATAATATAATTTTAATAATCCCTACACTTTGTAATCATGTGCTTGCGCTTTTACGTGATTTTCGCAAAAAAATGGAAACTTGAAATAAACGTCATGAAATTGTTTGGTATTAGTTTATTAAGTAGATCAATTGCCCAGTTCGGTTCGGCATCCCCATAGGATTGACGGCCCGTGGCATTGCCACCCCAATTTCAACGCTCCTGGGTAGAAGAGACGTTCAAGCATTACTACAACCACTTCTTAAGAGCACATCCATCTACCAATTCGTCATGTGACATCAATTGGGTTATTAAAAACAAAAGTACATTTTAAGTATCACATAAGTGTACCTTATTGAATCTCCATAAAAATACCACCTTCTATCTTAATTTTCATAAATAATTATAGCTGCTAACCTAATAAAAAAAAATGCAAAAATATGGGGTAACTGTAATGATCTTAAACAAGGAAATATAGTCGTTTTTCAGCTACTTATAAACAAACAATATTTTAAAACATGGTCTAGTAGTTCTTGTAGGAACGGCACGAGGAGTACGAGGTTAAAGTCCTTACTCTAGTAGGCTCTGAAAACGTCGCTGAACTTCCGGTCGCAGAAACACCGTTACTTCTTATGCTGTTCAAATAGTTCTGCGAATCAGTAGTGGCTATCTCTATCATTTTCATTAGTTATGTCGGCTAAAAGAAGAAGAAAGAGTGTGATTATTAACTCAACCATTGCCTAGTGCTATAATAGTACTGAAATCCTACGTGTTCGTTTGCTATTTCATTTCTTAGTTTTCCTTTTTCTGTACAGTGGTAGAGCATTAGGTTAACAATACCATGCATATAGGGAAGTTATTGTTTAGACATCCATGTTTAAACGGGTCAAAGACGTGCATAATTTCCTAGATGGTTGTTATTAAACCTTTTGTACGTGATGAGCTTCAAGCATGTAATACCTGTTGAGTGATGGTATGATTATAAAATTGTTAGGTAAATTACCATCGTCTGTCTATCCACAATTCACAGATTGGTCTGAAACGTACTCTTAGGGCGATCCAATAGATGTTGTAAGGGTGTCCAATGACAATTACATTTTTGATTTTTTGCTTTTCGTACAGTTAATATTAAACCAAGAGAAAGGGACGTATTGTAATCCTATTCATTGTTTTAAAATAATCGATGTCCACCTTCCGAAATTTTTTTTACCGGCGGGAAGCAAGGGCGAGAGAGGTGTGTACTAGCAAGGTTTTTATGTGGTACAATTGTGTACCATCAGGTGTGTAAAATAATTCTGTAAGTTTTGAAAATTTGTTCTTATACAACTGTTCAATGGTACAAACTAAAACAACCCTTGCACAAAGGAATATTACATATCTGGCGTAGTCTTTGTCCGCTTTTAACGATTATCCTCGCTACACCTTGAAAACCTTCTTCTTGTCTTGCCTTCTCCGGAAGATGCAATGGTACTTCACTGTAAATTTTTCCGTTCTGATTGAAGATCTTTTCGGGACGTTTATTTTTTTAAGTGGTTAAAGATTTTATATCAACTCTGTAGGACTATTCCTTGCCGTAACAAGGACATACCCACTAAAATTCTATTTTGGTGTCGGACTCGAGATACCTTGTCCTTAGGCGTTTATTGGGCTCCCGTTACTAGAGTACGTAGACTAAATTCTCCTCAGTCGTCGCGATTGGAAAAAGCATGCTTTGCGCGCAGTTAATTTTCTTCGGACGTCTGATTTTGATGAAAGAGAAGCAAATATTACGAGGGTCGTTCAATAAGTCCTTAGAAAAAGTTTTTGGGTAGATTTCTTTTATTTTTCAACATAATCTCCCTTCAGCTCTATACATTTTTGTAAGCGTTTTTCCAAATTTTTTAAGCAGTCCAAAAAATATAATTTAGGAAGCTCCTCAAAATAGGCATTTGTTTGGATAATGACCTCCTCGTTAATGTAAACCTTTGTCCGCCAAGCCATTTCTTTAAGTTGGGAAATAAGAAAAAGTCACTGGGGGCCAAATCTGGAGAATACGGTGGATGTTGTAATAATTGAAACTTTGATTCCATAATTTTGGCCATCACAACTGCACAGGTGTGCACCCGTGCATTGTCTTGATGAAAGGGAATTTTTTTCCGTCTCAAATGAGGACGTTTTTTCTTGATTTCTTCGCTCAGCCGGTCCAATAATGACGCATAAACTCTCCTGTTATCGTTTTTCTCTTTTCCAAGTAATCGATGAAGATGATTCCACGAGCATTTTAAAAGACCGTGACCATAACCTTGCCGGCCGATTTCACCGTCTTCGCCTTCTTCGGAGCCCGTTCGCCTTCTAAAATCCACTGTTTTGTCTCTGGAGTGTAGTGATGTATCTATGTTTCATCGACAGTTATGTATTGACACAGAAAATCCTCAGAATTGCGACGGAAAAGCGCCAAAACAGTCTCAGAATCGACCACACGATCGCATTTATTCTCCATTGTGAGCAAACGCGGCATCCATCCTGCCAAGATTTTTTTTGCAGCCAATTTTACATGCCAAATTGAAGCGACTGTGCCTTGCGATATGCCTGTGACCTCAACTATTTCACGCACTTTTATTCGTCAATCATTGAAAATGATATCGTGGATTTTGTCAATCATTTCGGAGGTAGACACTTCCACAGGGCGTCCGGAACTATGTTCATCTTTTGTGGATATACGGCCACGTTAAAACTCATTCACCCAATTGAAAATAGTTGCAAACACAGGAGCACATGTGCCATGAACTTCATCCAACTCAGCTTTGATTTCTTTCGTCGCTAAATACAATACAAGTAAATACAAGTGTTTAATCACTGCTCGAAACTCACTTTTATCCATTCTTATAATCAAATAAAAGTTTTTACTTCAATCAACAACGAAAATGAAACTACGTGATAGATACGGCTGAAACTTTAACAGCTGGCTAGTTACGAGTGCTGCTTACTGTGAAAATTTTATTTTCGGAACTACAAGTGCCATCTCTTGGATTTTCTAAGGACTTATTGAATGACCCTCGTAGTATAGAACGATCACTCTGGTGTGTCCATATCGCTGCCACAAAATATCGTGATTTTCTAGAGATCCGTAAAGGTCCTCTGCGTATAATACGAGCCATTCCCTGGAGGGTGGCAGGTCTTCCTTTACCTGAAGCTATACGGTTTGAAAAACCAGGAAGCTTAGAAGATTCCCTTTAGTGCCTTGGCCTAGATCACTTGCAGCTTACGCATGTGCGTTTACGCTGCGTTGTCTCGTTCTAATGATGCTCATGCAAACGTTGGTCTAATTATCGCCTTGTAGAGCATCAGCTTGCTTAAAACATTATGCTTACTTTGGCGATTGGTCAGGAGATATAGCTGTGCCATAACCCCCTTTGCCATTTTTTGCCGCATACTCGATATGGGCTCTCCAAGTGAGCTTTGAATCAAGAACACTCTTAAGTACTTTACGTCTAGGCGCTAAAGTATCGGTTCATCGAACGCTTTGACGTCGTCTCCAGGTCGGTGACGTCGTTTTGAAAAGAAAACTGCCGTGTTCTTATCTAGATTGGCTTTAACTGGTCAGAGCCTTTGCCATTCCTTGAGGGCGTACATCGTTGTTTTCAGCCTTTGCGTGATAAAGTGTGGGGTAGGCGGCTAGTATAATTAGTACTGATAAGGCAACTTCCGTTTAGCGTTTTTCCTTAACAACTGGGCTTTCCGGCTGCCGATGGTTCTAATCTTAGAGGGGGAACGTAACACGAATATCAACATCACATACACAACACACATACACACACACACCCTCACTCACACACACACACACACACACACACACAACACATGCCTTCAAGCACGCGCGCGCGCGGACATACACACACACACACATTACTCACGGTTACTTTCTCAAACGCTGTACAAACACAAGTGCCTATTCACACACTTACATTGCCTTTTCAACATCTGGATTTCTGGCCGCCGATGGTCCGGACTGATAAGGCAATATCCGTTGAGCGTTCTTCCTTAACGACTGGGATTTCCGGTTGTCGATGATCCTGGTCCTAGAAGAGGAACGTAATACGAATATCAACACTACATACACACACACAACCTCATCCACGTACATACACATACATACCACATGCTTTCAAGCGCGCGCACACACACATCCATACACCTTACTCACGGATACTTTCTGGGGGGAAGCCAGGTCTGCTTAAATTGCAGGTAGCAGACTACTGAAACGTTGGAACAAATAAATAAATAAAATAAATAGTATTGCTGCGCATAGCGCCATCCTAGTGTCGGCCGTTTTCGGTAGATTGCTCACGAGGCTATCAAACAGAGCTGACGAGAGGAGAGCGTCTTGAAGAACCCCAGCCTTGAATCTCCGTGTTTTTGACCGTACTCCGCCCATATGATACGGAATCATCTATAGCAAAGACAAAACTTCGTCTGTTGTACGAAAACGCGTGGTATCCCAGTCTCTAGCATGTGTTGAGCAGGTCAGAATACCATACCTTATCAAAAGTCTTCGACACTTCCGGGAATACCACGCTTGAAGACTGTCTCCAGTTGAAGCCTTCCGCAGTGTGTTCCAGCACTCGTAGTATCTGATGAACGGTGGAATGCCCCTTACGCTACCCAAACTGTTTGTCCTAGGCCACGAAGAGCTTTTCTATTGCTACCTGCAGCCTCCTTAAGAAAAATGAAAAATGCATTCCGCTATTTTTCAACCACCGAAAGTAAGCTAATTGGTCGATAGTTTTGTCGCGGATTTGCCTGCTTTTTGGGGATTATCGCGTATGTCGTATTCCTTGGTGTGGGAAAGTGGCGATACCTCAGCATGGCATTCATGATTCCGACTAACACCGTGACGACATTTTCCGATAGTGCCTACAGAGCTTGGTTGGAAACTTCGCCCGGTCCAGGAGCCTTTCTGACCTCTAAAGTCTTGACTTCTTCTACGATTTTGTGGAGGTCGTTTCCTCTTAGCCTCCATCTCACGTTACGGTTAATCCGTTAGACGTGCTGAAGGTCTGCGTTAGCGTAGTTTGGCTGGAACTGGCGTTCCAGGTTGTTTACAAATGTCTCTGCATTTTCTGAAACTGAATAGCCTAAGTCTATTTTGCCATGGAAAGTAGGCATGGGTACGCCTTCTTTATTTCATTTTTTCATTTAATTCAATTTATTGTTAACTACCTAAGCCATCGACCCATCCTAGTTGCATCGTCTAGGTGGTAGTTGACAATAAATAAATAAATAAATCAATTGCTAGTGAGATTGCACATATCCTCCTTGGCCGCCGTCGTAACTTTATTCTTCATTTTGATGTTTAGGGAGACTGGAGTTAAACTAATGTGGTGGTTTGTGAGGTATCCTAGCTGTTAGTGTGTGTGTGTGTGTGTGTGTGTGAGTATATGTGTATGTGCGTGTGTGTGTACGTGTGTGTGCGTGTGTGCGCGTGGTTGCGTGGGTACGTGGATATGTACGTGCGTGTGCGCGTGCGTGCGTGCGTGCGCGCATGAATGCGTGCGTGCGCGCGTACGGTGCTTACGTGATGAGTGTGAGTGCTTCTTTGTTATAGCAACAGGCTAGTGACGATGGGTGATTTGGGGATGAGGATTTTTTTTAGAAATAGGTTGAGTTTTTGGGGGAAGTTTCTAACTAGAGAATTGATGTTTGGGAGGAGGAGTCGGAGTCAAGATTGATTGCGGCTTTAAAATTTGCTTGTAGTGGGGTAGTCAAGAGAGCAGTAAATGAAGTGAATGGAAGGTTGCTCTACTGGAGAAGGGGATGTGAGCTGGGATGTCGGTGATGCTAGGAAATATTTCATTTATGTATCTGCCGGCTGAAGAGGTTTCTCATTATTGCTGTCAAGTGGGAGGAAGGAGTTCTGGATACGGAATTTTATTTCGGAGATGGATAGCGTGTGAAAGTTCTCGTACACTAATGTGGAGTGGTGTAGAGTTATAGGGTGTTTGAATTATTTTAGATTGCGGCCTTAGACAGCGGATTGAAGAAGGGTGTAACGAGTTTGTGGAGGTGGTTGGATATGCTCTGGAGGTGTAAAGTAAGAATGGTTGATTGACGGTTTTAGGAAACGTCTATATGAATGGGGTGTAAGTGACAACAAGGAATCTACGACATTTCCAACGATGGAAATGATGACTTGAGTGAGAATTAATCTATGAATATGTTTGGTGAGTTGTTCGGATCTATAAAGGACTTGGTGTAGGTTGTTCAGGAATGTGTTTGTTTTGGTGTTGTGCTTTGCTATGTGTCTGTGTGTCTTCAGTCTTATTTCGAGGTGTAGGCCTAGGTAGAAAGTTGAGAGCGGGAAGAATAAAGGGGTGCAAAGAATATGAATTTTTGGGTTTCGACGTTAGTCAAAGTAGTCTTTCAGCAAGGTCATTTTGGTTTCTGCGACGTTCATAAGGACTGTGGTGAAGTCATATGCAAATACAAAGATTAAAATGTTAGGGGATATCTAAGTCAGATAGGGGATTAACGACAATGATCTGTGGGCAGTTGATACGGTAGCAATTTACGCAAACGTAAGTGAATGTGGCAGGCTTAGTGAACTCTTTGGTTAGATATGGGGCGGTACACCGTCCGCAGGTTATGACAGAGCAGCAAGATTTTGCTGAGTGGCCAAACCTTTTGTAGTTGTAGATGCAGTTAACTGCTACAAAGTCTTTTATCCTAGAAGATGTGTACTTTATGATTATGTGCGTATTTGTGTTGATGATGGAATGAAGTTTGCGGGAGACTCTAACAATCAACCTAGGACGACGTATGGCAACGGATATCTCAGTTCTGTACGAATTTTCTCAATTAGGAGTTTTAAAGAGTTTTGTGAGAACATGAAATTAAGGGCATCCGCGGAGGAGATGTCTTTGTAAAAGTCGAATATTATAAGTTGTGGTAATCTCGGTTTCGGGAGGGAAATACTACAGGAATTTTGGGTGCGTAAGGATATGAGATTGATGTCGGTCGACTTGTCTGTGCGTATGTTTACTGCTAATTTGGTAGAGCGAATGCTGCGTATGTTTAGGTTAGGTAAGGATGAGCGGAGGTTTGCTCTAATGACAAAGCAATTAAGTGGAAACGATTTCCGCGCAGGTGGGTTTGAAAAATATTATTTTGGTTGGCGGTGAGGTTGCTGGAACATGCTAAGAAAGGGGTTTTTATGAGGCTACAAGATTCCCTGCTAAAACTACCGGTTCTCTATTATCCAACAAAGCGTCCAAGTCATACAGGCGTAACGGTTTGCGGTCAGGTAGTTTGTAAACCGCAACCAGGCGTAGAGTGTCGACGCCCTGTAGGACTACACGCACTGCAGTCGCTTCTAGTCGTTCTAGGTCTGACGTGTCCAACAGGTAGTGCTTCAAGGTCCTCCTCAGGAGTAGACGACCAAGTATTTTGTATTCCCTTAGCTATCAGCCAGCTATTCATATGCTATAAGAAAACATTTCTATTTTCGCGTCTTAAGTAAGGTATCCAGGCATTCCTATTTTGTGTCGATAAAATAAAATAACTTCTGGACATTCAATAGTGTTTAATAGTCTTTGTTTTTTAGAAACTGTCGTCAAATTGGGCTTATGGCAGTTATTCATAAAAGTGACTTCCTTTACACGTAAATAAGCTGTTAGTATATCAAAATCATTGTCAAACATATTTAATTAAGGTGCTATAGTTAATCGCTTGCTCGTACAGAGGGCGCAATCGGTCTCATATAAATTACAGACCCTATATTATTTATTTTGCTTTACAAATTGACCACGAAAACAAATTATGATTCTGCTTACCTAATGATCATATAAATGTTTAAAGGTTAGGATAAATTCAGTTAGTAAATTCTTTGAATTTCTGCACTTTGGTCAGCTGGATAACCAATAATCATTGTTTATTAGCGTAATACAGGGCGTGGGTGATGCAACGCCTAACAAGTCCATGTTCCTGTAGCGAAGTTCGTTGCTACCTACAACTTTAAACATGAAACACAGAAGGGCTCAGATAGGAAATCGACAGGTAAATTTCTCTACTTTAATTTATAAAACACTTGTTACGTGCAGTTCCTGCACGCAAATAATTTCGTTCTTATGTAATAAAATTGCATATTCCCTACGGTATTCACGGTCATTTGCGAACTTGTTTTCGACTTTCCTCTAAATTAAAATGATTACATTTCCATCGCCCTATAGAACTTTATTAGTATATTTAGTATAATTTAAAGTACCTTAATCCATCTCTATTTTTGATATAGAATTAAAAATGTATTGGGTTATCAGCATCGTTTTGCATACTGAAATGATATGCTCGAATTATTTAAAAGGATTACCACAAGTTTTGTATAAAATGGGGTTTCTGCATATGTGACTAACGAGTTCGACTCCTTTTCAATTTAAAATATTGTTTATCTAACATCCTGTAAAATTTAACTAAAATATTCAGCTATAAATTTAAATGCTTCAAATCTATTTTGATTGAGCCTTAAAATCTGGGATTTTATTTTAACAACGTACTGCAATCTATTTTATTTTGATAACATTGAAACGTGGTTTAGGTATCAAAGCATTTGTTTCCGGATATATTGCAATTGTTTATGTACGTGTTTTATAAAAGGCTACTTCTGAGTAGCTCATCTCTACACCTTACGTTATATAAATTAGTAATTGGTTTATGCTACATTTTTGTAATTTTATGCCAAAATATAGGCAACTTTTCAACCTCGTCGGACATAAGTCGTTAGGTCGATGTATTTTCATGTTGTTTTAGAACAGTTTACGACCTATTCTACTATAAAGGTTGCTGTAGATTTTTTCATTTTATCGATCGTCGTTCGCTCTAATAGTTTCTCTTATCTGCACTCTATGTTGACATGAGACGTTGCGATCGAAATAAGATAATTATTGTACCTGCTTTCATGGCTTAATAACAAAAGTAGAAGTGATTTCCGTTATAAAAATGCGTTTTGTTTCAAAATTTGTTACCATTACCCAAATCGTAACTTTAGAAAATTTAGTTCGAACTTCTTCATTATAATGAAGAAATTCGAACTAAATTTTCTAAAGTTACGATTTGGGTAATGGTTTCTTTTTTATAAGTTGATTGTACGATGGATATATCTCATCATTTCTTTTAAGAAACAGTTGTTTTGTTTGCTTAAAATTAGAAATACGCTACTGCTTTAAATATAATTTTATGGAATGGTTTTCGTGAAACAATGACGAGAGATCGAAAAATTATGGGATTATACAATCCGTTTGGCATTTGTATGGGTGTCCCATACAAATGTTATCGGTATTCTAAATTTAAATAGCTTTTCTTTTTTTGTTTACAATTCAGAACTATATGCATTTAACTAGTCAATTCGAATATCTAGAAGTGAGCACATTTTGAACTGAAAATAAACAAATTCAGTTACTACTAATGTAAAATGGGATCCGGAAGATGTCGACTACAAAAGGTTGTTTCATTCAAACCGGAACGTCATACCAAGCTGCAAAGTTTACTGGGTTTTCTTCTCTACATCGTTTTGATGGTTTTCCGCATGGAAAATTAGGTGTGAAAATTTCTTTAAGGTTTTAGGTTACTCATTGCACCATTGGAGATGTTCCGGTATGTAAATTGGTTCAAATCGTCGGAGTCTGCTTATAACGATTAGTGTTGCTGTTTGGGTACTTATTTAAAGATTAAGTGTCACTTTAACTGACCGTAAACATTTTCTATATAAAAATTTTAAGCACACTGTTATTTAAGTTTTACAGCTACAGCGAAATGAATTTAGACTCGTAGATGGCTTCCTTCTCTAATACTGTAATTTACCGTTACGATTTTTTGTATTTACTTATCAAGAGTTACTTGTGGACAATGCGTAAGAATACGGTGTTATGACTATTTTGATACCAAAGATTTAATATTAGATAACCACGGGGCTGAAAAGAGTTTACTCTCCCTAGGTTTATTTAATTTTTTTATATCAATACTAGGATTAAGGAAGGAAATTAGGTTAAGGTAGTTAAAAAAGGTGATTATCTTTGCGAAGATTTTTGCACTATGTAAATCCTCCAGAATATGCTGAATAAATGTTGTTTATGCGAGTTGGTTTTCCTTTTATAACACGTTGATTTTTTAAGGGTATATAAATAAGTTTGTTTTTGAGGTTTCCTTTCCTTTTTCAACCCCACTTTACGACGTTTCCTGTTAGTACGGATTTGGATTCTTTTGCTTTCTCTTTTTTGTTGCGGTACTCAATGCAGGCTATTTTCTTTGCTAACTTTACTTATTCATTCTTGTTTGTACGGCATATCGTAACACACTACTCCACAGTTCTTCAATATAAGGTAGTTGCGTGTAGAATAACACGATGGCCGTTTGTTGCTATTCAACTTTTCCACCATTCTTTGTACAGATCGCGTTTTCATTGGTCTAGGACAACGACGCATATCATTTCAAACCGTGGGAAATTATATTTGACATTCTTACCCATAAAATACAGAATAAATAAAAACTATTTTAAAGTCCAGGGGATAATTTATGCGATCTATTTTGTAACTAGATTACAATGGGCAATACCCTTAAAAATTAAACAAAATTTCCTCTTCGATAAATTATTAATTAGGGCCATTTCATGCATAACAATATATAGACTGTCCCCGTTGCAGTTTTTCCTTCATCGTTGTAACATTTTCACGGTACGACTTACAATTTAATAGCAAAAATTGTTTGTGGCTTTTTTTTAGATTAGACCTGTTTGTTAGATATTCGCGAAAAACTAAGAATCTGTTTGAATAAATTGCTTAAAAATACCTTCCCGCAAGGTTAGGGTATTGATTTTTTTTAATTGTTTTTTTTTCTTTAGGAAAGGTTTAGCTTGTATGCAATTTTATAATCTATTTCACCAAGGCTACACCCTTACTTTATATAACCCCAGATATTATTGGCGATGTCGATGTCGATGTAGCAGCGAGAACATATTTAGGAGTCTATATTTAGGAGTCTATTGACCCTAAAATCCGTAATATTATGTACAGCCGAACACTACAAAAAATTAGTATTGTACCGTAAAATTGATTTTCTTTGCAATATATTAAAGAAATTATGTAATAGAAAATTGTTGGGCATCGTATATTGATTAAGCAGAAAACGAAATTGAGGTGGTATTAAGTAATCTCGATCTCCTTTACAACTAAAGATTCACACGAGAAAGCTATTACGGTACGCTGTGCCACTAATGCGAACTTATTACAAGCAATGCACGTAACAAAATTAAAACTTGGCTAGATTAATAGCCAATTTTCCATTTCTTTCAGATAACATGCAGGGTATTCCCTGAAGTAACTGACAAATTTATACAATGTGTCCCAGTGATAATCCCTACAATAATTGTATGTACATTTCAAATTTGTTATATTCGTTCTGTATAAATCAACACAGTCTGGGCATTATTAGTTTAAATCAGTGGTTCTTCAATTTATTGTACCCTTGGATCCTTCCTAAGAATAAAGTCTGCAAAAACTGCGTAATAAAAAAATTACAAATTTATTTTTGATATCTTAAAAGGTAAATTGTGACGTAAAATGGAATATAAATAAAACATTTAGATATTTAAAGTAGTATTTTGGTAGATATTTGAGATGGTGAATTTGGTAACTTCAATTTTTGTGGTTTCCTCATCTAGGCACCTGTGGAAAAGCTTGGACAAAAGTTTGGTAGTTAGTGATAACGGGGAAGTGTTTTTGTGATCGTTTTTCTATGAATAAATATGGTGTTCGTCTTCTCAATGTCGAATATCTTACATTGTAGAGAAACCTAGTCTTGAGCCTTTATATTTTGGCTACGAGCATAAGATGCGGATTTCGTGTTAGTGAGAAAAATCAGTATAGTACAAATCAACTTAGAGTAGCACTAGGCGATGGAGCCGGTTCTGGGACAGATCCACATTCCTCCCGATACATCCGATCCTCCCGATTCATATCTAACCTAGGTTTTTATATGTAAATTCACACTATAAAGTCTTATTTTAAAGGGATTGCCTCCTTGTGGGGAGGGATTTCCTACTGGCTACCCCTTGTGGGGGTGAAATTTCCTCCTTGTGGAGGGAGATTTCTTTCTTGCTTTATTTTTACCCATCCCTACCCTAAAAAATCGATAACCTAACCATTAAAATTTTCGAGATACCTCTCGGTGCCTGTCGGCACCGCATGACATTTATATTCCCACCTTTTTAATTTTCATCTTAACATTAACCCTTATTGAGTTACAACCCCCAATTTTATAATTTTTTATTTATAAACAGTTTCTAATCGTGTATGGTCATACCGATTTAATGTTTCTTGGAAGTCCGAATCTACCATTAATATAACCTAAGGCCAACTCGATTTTAAAAATTGGTGTAAGCAAAAAAAGTAGTACACATTCCTTTAAAACAATTTTATTTAATTATAAATATACAGTGAACACTTAACATCTATTTTCATATAGGTAAAATCACCACTTTGCTATGCTTTCGGTTACCTAGTTTCGGCTACTTTTCATAGGTCGTGGTGACATAATAGCCTTTTATAAAAAAAGAGCAATGTAATACTATTCTAAAATTTTTATTTTGACATTCTACATAACAAAATTGAAAAATATTTAATGCCAAGCATAAAGCCATTTAAACTTAATTTTAATACAAAGTTATACACAGAAAAGAATCCTTTCTTTATGTTTGTTTAGTGTGGTTTTAATTTTATCTAATTTTATTCACAGCTTAAAATTTAAATCCACACCCAAGTCCTATATCTCCTTTTCTAGCCAATAGTTTGATACATAGAGACCGTCTAGGTTTTCGAATTGTAAAATGTACCGTAGTTTGTCTCTATATATAAAGTCTTTGATTCCACCGACAACCAGATCCATTCCTTCGTGTAATTTTTAACAAAAATACACCCTCGTTCGGATGAGAAGTAAAATGGAGGTCCCGTGTGTGAGTGTTGTCACGCACGTTAAAAACCCCTATTTTGCTTGGAACAGCAAGGGTTCGGCAAAAATCTAAATTTTTCAGGTAAGAAAACTCGCTTCCTGGCCAATGTAGTACTTTCGGGTGGAGCATTGGAAAATCACATGTAAGGCTACCAGAGAGAGAGAGAGAGAGAGAGAGAGAGCAGCGTCTCCGTGGCGTAGTTCGTATGCGTGTGACTACTACGCTCAAGATCCCGGGTTCAAATCCCAACACTGTCCGGTGGAAAAATGTTAGACGAGCATTTTTCACAAAAATACGCCCTCGTTCGGATGAGAGGCAAAATAGAGGTCACGTGTGTGAGTATTGTCACGCACGTTAAAAATCCCTACCTTGCTTGGAACAGCAAGGGTTCGACAAAATTCAAAATTTTTCATGTAAAGAAAACTCGCTTCCTGGCCAATGTAGTACCTTCAGATGGAGCATTGGAAAATCACATGTGAGGCTACCAGAGAGAGAGCGGCGTCTCCGTGGCGTAGTTGGTATGCGTGTGACTACTACGACCAAGGTCCCAAGTTCGAATCACGACACGGTCCACTGGAAAAATGTTAAGCGAGCATTTTTTACAAAAATACGCCCTCGTTCGGACGAGAGGTAAAATTGAGGTTCCGTGTGTGAGTGTTGTCACACACGTTAAAGATCCCTACCTTGTTTGGAACAGCAAGGGTTCAGCAAAATTCAAAATTTTCATGTAAGAAAAAACTGGCTTCCTGGCCAATGTAGTACCTTCGGATGGAGCATTGGAAAATCAAATGTAGGGAGCTACCACAGAGCTTAAGCGCAGTCCAAAACATGTTGTTTGTTTTGCTTTGGGTGATTGTATGTTTTGTCGGCGTGTGTCTGCGTGTGTGTGTGTGTGTGTGTGTGTGTGTGTGTGTGTGTGTGTGTGTTTGGATGTTGTGGGTTTTTATATTGTTTTGGATGTTCATGTTATATGTGTTTGCTTTGATGTGTGTGTGTGTGTTTTATGATATGTTAATGTTTGTGGGTGTTCTCCCCTGTCAGTCCCAGACTATCGGCAGCCGAAAATCCGGGAATGAGAGTTGAGCACTACAGTGCATTTACATTTCCAATGCTCCACCCGAAGGTACTACATTGGCCAGGAAGCGAGTTTTTTGTTGCCTAGAAATTTAGAATTTTGTCGAACCCTTGCCGTTCCAGACACTCACACACGGAACCTCCCTTTAACCTCTCATCCGAACGAAGGCATAATTTTTGTGAAAAATGCTCACCTGCCATTTTTCAAGCAGTCGGCCGTGTCGGGATTCGAACCCGGGACCTTGGGATCCGTAGTCTTACGCTTACTACATTGATCCACGGCGACGCCAGTTGAGCACTACAGCATGTGCTCGGCAGCTGAAAACCAGAGGGCTCATGCGCCGTCCAAAACGTGTTGTATTGCATATGTGTATATGTATGTGTGTATGTGTGTGTGTGTGTGTGTGTGTCTGTCTGTCTGTCTGTTTGTGCGTGCGTGTCGCTGTGTGTACGTGTGCGTGTTTGTATTGTATTTTATTTTGGGTATTTGGGTGCCATGTGTTTGTGTGTGTGTGTGTGTTTGTGTTGATGTTGAGTGTGCTCCCTCTCAGTCCCAGAGCATCATCAGCCGGAAATCCAGGACCGAAGGTTGAACACTACTGCACGTGCTCTGGCCATCGACAGCCGGCAATCAAAGAGCTCACGCGCGGTCCAAGACGTGTTGTGTGTTTTGATTTGGATGTTTGTGTGTTTTGTCCGCCTATGTGCTTTCTAAAGGAGGGTTGGAGAGCAATCGTTTTGTATGATTTATGGTCTTTAGTTAATTTATTGAGTTTTGAGGGTAAGGTTATGTTGGCGAATTTGTACGAGGTAGGAAAATTCCTTAAGATAAACATTTGTGAAAAAGGATGTGGGTGGTTGCTTTAATTAGAGATCAGCATTTTTGGAGGATAAGGTTGGTGATATGGTCATGGCCAGGAGCTTTGTTGGGGTTGAGGTTTTTGACAAGGGAGTTTAGTAGGGTAATTTCAATTGTTTTGTCAGTAGGGGAGAGTGAATTTTTTCTATCTGTTGTGTAGGTATTAGTTAGCATATATATGGAGTCAGGCAAAACAACAGAGACAAGATTGTCTCTGTTGTTTTGCCTGACTCGTTAAAATTTATGTCGAGTTTTGTTAAGTGAGTTTCTAGTTGCCGTAAGTTCTTAAGGCCACCATGGTAATATTCGTGATCTTAGAAATTTTCTGGGATGCTTTAGGAGACTGCTGTGTGTATATGTTTTGTTAGCAAATCGGCTAAGATATCTGGGTTGTTCGTTTTATAAATTTGCTGGGAGGAGTCTGGAATGAGGTTGGCTAGGGTTTCTACGAATAGGATCCAAATGGCTGAGCTGAGGTTTTTTGGTGGGATGTAGGTTTGAGGTTGGGTGTAATTGCGAAGGTATTCGAGTTATACTCACTGGTTTGGAGAATACGTTGACTAGGTTGTAAGGTGCAGGCGTGGATAGGGTGATGTCTATGTAGGATTTGTTTGTGGAAGATTTCCGTGTAGGAGTTAGGGATGGGGCGTTATGAATTGTCAAGTGGTGTTGATGTATAAAATCCTTTAATGCTGTGCCATTATCGTCAGTTGAGTTGTTATACCATAGGGTAGATTTGGCGTTTACGTCTACTAATATTAGGTGGGCTTGTTTCCAATGACTGTCAGTATGTGTGTTAGGTGATGTAAGTAAATGTGAATGCCCGTGCTAAATTGAAAATGAGATGAGATTAGAATGGTTAAGCCAGCTTTTCAATGGACTTCGATGACTGCGATGGGGGAGGGGGGCAGATAGGGCAAGATAGAATGCATCAAAGTGGGAGTCTGTGATTACTATGGCTGAGGTAAGGTTGGAATTCTATGGATTGGGATGAATATATGTCCGTGCGTTGAGTGGGAGGGCAGTGGGGCAGTGTGGATGCGGTGGTGTTGCATGACGTTGAATAGTTCAGGGGTGCTCGTCGGAAATATTGAAGGTTGATTTGTATGGCTGTAAGTGTGTGTAATATGTCTGAAGTCCAGCTTTTGTTCAGAGTTTGGTCATCTAGAGCGACTGTTTGTAGACAGGGCAGTCTGAACTTGTCACAAGGCGATCACAAGGACGGTTAATTCGTAGGCAGTTGGAGCAAGTTGGAGAGAATGTGGGGAGCTTTGGACAGTCTTTGGTGGTGTGAGATTGTGTATAACGACCGCAACAGGTGGGGGAGCGGCAGGTTCTTGTGGAATGGCCAAACCGATGGCTATTGTAGCATCGTGATACTGCCACCAGATCTTTTATTCGACAGGATATATTCTATAAAAATGTGGAAGGATAAGATTAGAATGGAGCGAAGTTTTGGTGAAACATATAGAATAATGTTATCTGTATGGTCTGCTTTGTGTTTGCGTTTGGCTACCAAAATTTCAGTTTCGTATGTTCTGGAATGAGAAGATGAAGGGAATTCTGTTAGTAAACGTGCGAGAGGACATCTGGAATTGGAATATATTTGTATATATCGAACATGATAATTTGCAGTAGTTTAGATTTAAGGACGTGGATATTACTTAACATGAGTGAGAGGGGCTATTAGGTTAATGTTTCTTGATTTTTGTTCGATTCATTACAGAAGATCTGGTGAGACGGAGGATATTCTAGATAATGCGGTTCGATAAGGAAGGACGGAGGTTTGTTTTTATAGTTTGGATAAGTTCACTGGGTACGCACGTTGGTTTAAGGTTAATAAATTGGGATGGAGGTCTGGTTAGGGTTGCATATTGTGAGATTGTTTGGGTGAGGTAGTTGCGGCGTAGGTGAGTGTTTGTGTTTGTGTAAACGGTGTGGTGTTAATGGTGTTTACCTTGTTGAGTAATAATTACTCAACAAGATAAACACCATTAACACCACTTCATTTACACAAACAGAAACATTCACCTACGTCGCAACTACCTCATCCAAACCCATAATTATTATAAACAGACGAAGCATGTTTTATAAGAGCTGATTATTTTAATACACGCAATAGTCACATTCAGAGCGAAGAAAATTCTCACACCGTTTACAGGTTACTTCATTAAAGGCAGTTTTCTGTTAATATTTGGACTGGGATTGTTGACAATTATGTAGTGGAACCATATTTACTACCTGCACGGTTAGATGGTTATGTGTATATGTGTATATATGGAACATACTTTAACAGAATTGCTTGAAAATGTCGCACTTAATATTAGAAGAACTATTGTTGGTACATCAACACATTTTGGATTATATTGCGCAAATTATCTAAATGCACAATTTCCAAAAGCAATCCAACCCAGAAGTTTGTTGTTACACATAATAAATATTCCTATCATGACGAGTATGGCCATATTTTAGTCATATTCTATACTTTCAAGTAATAAAGTTACCCACCTGGTGAATCCAATTCGTTTGGGCAGATCACTAGTACTTAAAATAAGCGGTTTTGGTATAGTCAAGTCATTCTAAAGTGGCGATTTATAAATACCAAAACCGCACTGTGTGTCTATCTTCAGAAACTTTTCCACATCCACTTAAAACGGTCTCCATTACCCTCATCCTTAAGCCTAACAAACCCCCAGACTACACAAAATCCTACCGGCTTATAGCCCTACTATCAACTTTTGGTATACTTCTAGAGCAAATGATTCTCCAAAAACTAAACACCCACACTGAATGACACTACCTCTTTTTCCTCAATGAAAACAGTTTTCGTTCACGACACAGCGCCGAACGAACCAGACATTCCTTAATTTGGACGGTACAATTGCCTCCAAAGATGTACGTAATTGTACTTTTTCTATGCTTTTACTTTACATTCGACCTCCTTTGGTGGCTAACTCTGCACAACCAACCCATACTAGCAATCTTCTACCCAACCTATTCCTCATAATAAAACCTTATTCCTCTTCTCGCACAGCCACACTTACATCGAACTTGCATTCTATTACCAAACTCATACGCTAGGCTGCCCCCAAGGTCCCGCCCATTCCCAACCTTCTTCTAGATCTCAACAGTGATAACACATCCACGTTTACTTATGCTGACGATGTCGTTTCCTTGATGCGTGGCAGTTCCCGCGCATTCCTAAAAACAACAGCCTTTTTCTTGACAATCTCAATCGAATCCTTCCAAGACCAGAATGGTCCTGCTCAAAGGTTACATAGGTCTGTGTCGCACCTTGAAGATAAATTCCTCAATTCCTCTATCTTATTTTCACCACGTATCTAGGGCTTCAGATTGACACACGCTTCAAAACCCACTCTCATCTTACCAAACTTTGAAATAAAACAAAATCCATTTTCAACAATCTCAGCCGTACTCTTCTCAGATCCATATAATTCTATATAACCGCCCTACATTTGATTTACCAATGCTGCACTTGAAGGTATCATATTGACAAAGAAGCGAATTTTTTTCTCTGGAAATTTTGAATTTTGGCGAACCATTTATATTCCAAGTAAGGGAGGGATCTTTAACGTGCGTGGCAACACACATTTTAGCCCTCATCTGAACGTCTAACATTTTTCAAGAGGTCCCGAATCCAGGACCTGGAGCTTAGTATTCACACGCAAACCAAGTAAGCCACGAAGCCGCCTTCTATAACCACTGGCAGACTGATCCTTATCTATATCATAATCACGATCATTAAATACGCATATACCGAACCCACAGCACTAACCCACTTGCCCAAAACTACTCACTCACGCATAGTCACTCACCCGCACATGTACGCACAGATAACTACACTCGATTGGATTTCCACTACCCAGACCAAGGCAACGATAGGGGTAAGAGCATGACGCCCCAACGCTAAAATAGCTTAATAAAACTTTTTAAATAATGCTTTATTTATTTTGAATAATATTATTTTATTTTGTAAAAATACAAAGACTGTACGGGTGGAATAGGCCCGAGATGTGGGTATAGTGCAAATAAATAATTATCCGATAAAAAAATTTGTACTAAACTTAAAACGTCTCACTTTGTCGTCAGGTGTCATGGTTGCAGCAATTGCTAGTATCAAGGCTTCTGTTTCAATTACATTCCTAAGATTTCCCAAAAGTCGGTTGTGAAATGTTTAGCTTTTCTGTTTGCTCTTAAAGTCAAATTCTGTGAGCTGCGCACGCATTTAATCGCTTCTTCAGCCGCCGCAGTCGACAAGTTGAAATATTCCTAGAGATATTTTGAAGTAAACTACGCATACCATCGCCAAATAAAGTTGGCAATTTGAGTTTCTCTTCGCGAGGGATTGAGAGTTTGATATATAAAATTTAAACACAATATAAGTCTTCTCAGCACCGCGTCGGTCGCCATCTTTACTAACCATTTGCGGAATTCCTGCGGCAACAATCCAAAACGTAGCGGAAACAAAACGAAATGTCATGAATTTTTCTATGACTCTAAAAATTGTATGACGATGTGTTGAATAATGTAACTACAGTACATCTTTGAAATCGTTTCAATTATTTGTAATAACCCTGTATATAAAAACATATTTTCCGGCACAGTACATAATTTGGTTGTAAAGGTCAGTGTTCGCCTCCTTGCCCCGTTAAGAGGTGCACCTCATAGAAATTCGAATTATACACATTTTTTTAAAATTCTGACATGTTGCATAACATTGATTCATTTTATTATTAATAGGAAAACGTTCATCGTAGCCCTTTTTAACGGTGAAGCAACTCTAAAAATTAGTGGCTAATGATACTGCATGTCACAGTTATTTCTTTGATGCAAGTTGAAATCCGCGTGGAAAAGAATTAATACATTATAAAATGCTTCAAAGACAAAAATGTTTAAGACGGAAACTGCATTCAATTAGGGAAAGTGCACTGTTGCCTTTTTTGACAGTGGCGCAACTCCCAAAATTCATGGCAAATTATAATACATATAGCTGTCTTACATAGAAAAATTGACAGTTTTAAAGGTGAAATTCTAGTTAGGGCATAAATTACATTCAATCAAGGAAAATGCATCATTGTCATTTTTGACTGTGAAGCAACTCTCAAAATTGGTGACTAGTAATAGTACATGTCACAGTAAATTTTTTATTGCAAATTGAAATCTGTGGAGTGCTGACGTGAGTACTTCGCGCTTATCGATTATCGACTAGTGGTTCCCACCCTCCCTACCTCTTCCTTATCGTATTGTCCAGCGAATCATCACCGGGAACAACACCACACAACATGCAACAATCGCAAGCAGCCAGAACTAACCCTGAAGACAAAAACCTCCGCATCCGTTTAGGATCACTGGGGTAAGTGAATTTTATCTACCCTGGGGTTTTGTATTAGAGTGCGAGGGGGTTGAACGTGATATCCTGAACAAACAACCGATTTTTCCTACAAAAATTAAAATGTTACTCCTTAAAGGCTTTGTTCGCCCCTGCTGAACTTCAAAAATTTATGTTCTTGGTACATTTATCACTTTTTAAGATTTCGTTTCCTAGCTTGGAATTATCCTTGAAACCTGTCTCAAAATACACATCTATCTGTAAAAAAATCTGCTCTACAAATAAAACAATCCGATATAACATACAACACTCTCTACCTAAATCGATTCAACCCACTAGAAAATTGATCCTGCGTAACATCATCATTCCCATCGCCCGCTACAGCACAAACTCTTGATTCCAACTTACCACTCCTCACTCTCGCAGAATCCTTGACTCCATAATGCGCTCATACCTATTATACACGACCCGAGCTTTCCGAACCACATCAACCGCCGTCTCAAAATCCAGTTGCATATCATTTTACAAATTTGCAATTACAAATTTCAAAGATTAATCCAACTTCACGATGAATCACTTTATCCCGAGACATGCCGAAATATCTCCGCCACGGAAATCAAATCTCGCGTTTACAATTTCCTACTTCATTCTTCGCAATAATCCTCAACCCAATCAAATACCAGCAGTCACACTTTTCACATCTTTCCTACAATCACAGACATACTTACTGACATATCCAACTCTACTAGAACAACTCTACAATTCCTAACAGACCATGGCAAATTTTGCCCAAAGCTACATTCTTTCCACTTAACCCCCTTTCACGTCTGTTCCAGCAAATCAAAACGTCCCAGAATCATCTGACCACGTACTTTACCACTGCTCATGCGATTTCCATCTGAGAAACAACTTCAAGACAAATATAGACCTAGACACCAACTCACCACTTCCAAACTTAAACGTTTTAGCCACGTACTATCCCCTTCTTCTGAATCAATTCCTGCAAGACATTCGACAAACCGCCTATTTCCTTTTCTTAACCTATAACTTGTGGTATTCACTATAATTAAAAAATCACCACAGAAAAACAGATGCAGCAGAAGAACATCATCCAAGTCTGCATCGAAGCAACGACAATTTCACCTCTCCAGAACTTGATCAACTGACTGACAAAACAGCTAGAACAAGTCAAGCAAGTCATCTGAATTAACCTTTGTTTTTTATTGTTTTATTCAATTTTGTTTATTTTTACATCACAGCAATATACGATTAGGATGGGTCAAAAATCTAGGAATAGTAAGAAATAAGGTTTGATACACGCGTCACACGTACGCTCGCGCTCACGCACGTAGCGACGCACGCGCGCACATACGCGCGCACGCTCGGACGCACGCCCGCTCGTACGCACCCACGTTCGCACACACTCACACACGCGCACGCACGCACGTGCACGCACGTGCACGCACGCACACACGCACGTACGTACGCGCGCGCACGCATGCATGCAAACGTATGCAGGCACGCACGCACCCATGGTTCGACATCCTCAATTTGATGATATTTGTGAAGGTCCGCATCTATTTCAAAGAAATCGGCTGTCGATTGCACATCGATACAACTTGTGTATCGAAAATGGTGGTCGTGACTTTGAACAATTTATATAAAGTTTGATTTCTAGTTTATTTTGACAACCAGAAATTTCCGGACGCTGGTTTATTAATAAAAAATGTTTATTTAAGTGCCCTTTATGGTTTCTGAAAATTAGGAATAGTTATTCTGTAACACCCTGTATAATATTTCAAAAACTCTTCTTTGTCTCTTCACTGAATAAAACTGAAAATTCGTATCTTTAATCTTAAACTAAATAACAATAAACTATTTTAATTATAACCATTGAACGACTTTAAAAACAATGTACAACTTTATTATACAAAAACCATAAAAACCTACATTTTGATTAATGCTTTATTATAATATACAATTTTATTTTCTCGTAGACTGATTAAACACTTCTTAGTATTCTTCATTTTGTTAAGTTTCCCACAATTTTCCATAACTCGTTTGAATAAACAATTATTCTTGTCTACTTTATAGTTGAGTTCTCATGCTACGCATTTGGTTTAGCGGAAGTAAAGTATAAACCGTGGAAAAACACAAAATTTTGCACACCGTTGACTTCTAAGGAATTCCAAGAAAATTGTATTACTCCATATTGTAATGTTAACAATACCATTATGTAGTTTAAAGATGTATACGCAAGTAACTGGAAAAAATTAGTATGAAATGTATGTGTTTAAATGTTTAAATAATTGTGGCATTCATGGCCACAATTGGTCTGATCAGCAACAAAAGAGCGATGGTGGGGTAGGAAAAATTGGGATAAATGTACGCAATTTACCTTGAAATTAAAAAGGAAATGACCGACAGTTGTATCAGTTTAAATTGTACAAATAATAGGCTGGAGTGGATTGAATTGCGAAGGACATCAAACGCTACACGCAACGCTTTCTTCAAGGCCCAGTGCACAGTCTTCCTTGCCCTAAATTGGTCCTTCGTCACTCATTCACCCGACCTTGCAGGTGAATTGAGGATGTCGAACCATGAGTGCGTGCGTATGCGTACGTGTGTGCGTGAGTGCGTGCGCGCGTGGGTGCGTGCGTACGTGTGGGCACGTGTATCAAACTCTATTTCTTACTATTCCTAGACCTTTGACCCTCCTAATCGTGCTGTTCCGTTTATATTGTAAATAATTTACAGCTAAATTTGTTTTCCGTTGAGTTTGTTGATTGTTTACGTCCGCTTCGGTATATTTAAATTTGTTAGTGTAGAATTCCATGTTTTATTTCAGGCACGTGCCTACAAGTGCCGCGAGTGATAAACTCTGCTATCCGCATGTGCAAGAACATTGTATTAACTGGGAAAACACACGAAGCAAGTATCAGTATCGATTTGTAGTTCTTGAAGGCCGCATCACTGCTTACATGTTCTACGTAGAACCATTAATTAGAAGAACCTCTTCCTTTCAGAACAACCGCTATTGAAATAAATGTGCTTCGCTACACCCGCCAAAAGAAGAGTAGTTTTTTGGTTTCCCGCAAAAGACGGACAGATTCTACAGTTTTGTTTACATCGGTTTTCGGTTGGCACGACTGCGTAAACAACAGGTAAGTGTTTGAAGTAATTGTTTGATCTTATTAAAATCATTCATTATATGTTGTCTGTTAATTATCACTTTTCTGTCGTATACATGTCCACTTTTCTTTACCATAGAGCTATTCGAAATTCACCGCAAAAGTTTGCATGGGTTCTTCGAGTCGGATGTGAATTTCAACAAACTCGTATAATTATTCATACCGCTTGTTGAAACTTTGCAAGTTGTTTACAAGCCTTCTTTGTTATCGCGTTAGGTACCAGCATTTTGTACATATTTGTTATCGCCGAAAAGCTATTTCAATCATCGAGATTTCGCTTTTATTTCGTCCCCTCTTTTACCATGGCAGAAAAGTTGAAACATAACTGTTTCCTACGTAATATTGCAATTAATTCGCTTGAAGAAATGTTTGAAATCGCTCAAAAATGTACCGCTGAAGCAACTTTTTTATTTATTTCGTGCACAGTACCAATCTATCGAGACGGTTCGAGAAAATTTCTTTGCACACCATAATTGGATAGTAGGTGCAATTTCTTCCGCCGGTCACGCTGATGAACAATTTGAAATGGAAGACGCTATTCGTAAACGCTTCGATAACCATTACTTTTAAATAAAAGCGCTCTATTTCAAGCTGTTTACCAGCCAATCGTCGCCTCAGGCTAATATGTCCCCGCCGCTAGATACTTTAAAGTCGAAGGTGTTTTTTCCTGCCCTGACGCTTCCTACGTTTGATGGGGAAGGTTGTTGGTTTGAAAGTTTTATTGACTGTTTTGATAGTTTAGTTCATCTTAATAACAATTTGTCGGACGTGGATAAATTTTCGTTTCTTCAATCAGCACTGAAAGGTTCCGCACTCTTAACCATTAAGAACTTTCATCTTACAGAAGCCAATTACCCTCTTGTATATACAAAACTTCGCTAAAAATATCGTAATGTTCGTCACATTACCTCAGCTCTATGGAACAATATAGATAAATTTCCCAAATTGAATTCCGATAACCCCGCCGGTTTGCAAAAATTAGTTGATACTTTTGTCGATAATTTACAGGCGCTTGAAAAATTAGATTTACCCATAAAGCAATGGGATTTTATTCTTGTGCAAATGATCTTAAATCGCCTGGATTATATAGAATTATATGTATCTGAGAAGAGCACGGCTGAGATTGTTGAACATGGATTTTGTTTTATTTTAAAGTTTAGTAGGATGGGAGTGGGTTTCGAAGCGTGTGTCAATCTGAGGGCCTTGATACGTAGTAAAAATTAGATAGGGGAATTGAAAAATTTATCCTCAAAGTGTACTATATAATTTTTTTTGGTTTTATTATATAGTTCTTTATCCTCGTGACTATCAGCTATAAATCATACCTCCTAATTTTCTAAATCTTGATCTGATATCACAAGGTCGAGAATTTCTTCTTTTTCTTTTAAGCCCAAGGTAATGTCGGATGGAGAATGGCTTGAGACAAAGAAAAACTCTTAAGATGTAAACGGCTAGTCGAGTGTTAGCTCTGGGTAGATCATGAGCTTGGGTCATGGGTGAATAAAAGACCAAAAATATATTTAATGAGCGCCACCGTATTTTTTAACACAATAACCAACATAATTTAACTGTGCTTGTATAAGGGGAATGCGGAAACCTTATCTTTTTACCACTAACATAGCTATAAAACTTGAATTTCACTCTTTAAGACACACTTACCAAGACCTCAACTACCAGATGTCATACAGATGTCTCAGCTTTACCTGTGAACAAACAAAAGCACAACATGGACACTATTTGTGTCCTCAAAAACATTTGCCAAAAATAGAATAATAGAATTTAGGCATCTAAAATATACTGAGGGAATTTATTTTCATTATACACACTTTTTATTTAAGGAGGACTTGTACTATTTTTTAAATGTTAAATAATAAAACGTCTTTCAAATACAAAAGGAATTCTATTAGGATTGATTTCTGATTATATACATGTGACTGCAATATTTAAGTTTGTATAATTCTCATAATTTTTTCATAATAATTCTAATGAAGCTTTACATTCAAAATTAAGATCTATGAGTAGATCATATCTATAAAATTTGATTAGATAAACATATAATTTATTAACTGTTCATAACACATAAGTTCCTTTTAATCATTGAAGTACTTCCTTGATTATTACAACAAAAATTGATTATCAAAGAGCAGACATTGTAATATGCAAATATTCTAATTTAATTGTAATCTACAAAAAACACGCGAATTTCATATATCAATGAAAGTGCCTTTACAAGATCTGAAAGTCTTTAAACATAATGTAAAATTAACCAAGACAGCATATGGCGTCTAGATTGGAAAACAGAATCTATGATTTTTTTTTGTCTGACATAAGTTGTCATTCAGAATTTCATAACATACACGGTTTGCGTACATGTGCAAACAAACTGTACAACACGATACTTATTCGTTAATGTTACTGACTTCTTAAAAAAACTACTTTATATTTTCGTTACTTAAATAATCAATGTTGGATAATTCATAATCATTTACTATAATTTCAAAGCTATCAAAAGTTATAAACACTCACGTGCATCAAAATTTACAGCAGGTGCCAGACCTTGACGTCAGCTGTTGAACATTTCCAGCGTAATATCTGTGTGTGCTATTAGTCATCAGTTTGAAATATCGAGATCCCATGTAGAATGAACGTTTACTTTACTGCGTATTAAATTAAATAGAACGAAACCATAAATCCTTGCTTTAAATTACTGCCATAAAAATTTGTTTTAGTTTATTATCGAAAATGTTATTGAAGATATGTCCTTAAGATATTGCATGTCTAAAATGATGTCCAAAGGGGTTCCATATTCTCAGGCCTGTCGGGATCAACTAAACTACTTGGAGCGAGGCTTATCAAAAATCGTGCTCACGCAACCGCTGTTAGGCTCGACCTCCAGACCGTAAGAATTTATTATTCTCTACTTTTTCCTAACTTTGTTAGAAGCCATGTGTTTCGACAGGGCCATTTCGACTTCACCTTGTCTGCAAAAGCGGCTTGCACTTTCGAGCGTTAAGAATGAAGTGCCGACTGACAACTCGACAGCGCTTGGCAACAAACTTTAGAGTATAGATATACAAGAATCCATGCGTTATTACGAATATTATATATCTATTTTTATTGGATGATAATTCACAAATTAAATACTTTAAAATACAGCTGTTTTATTTTTATTTTATTGAACTAAATGTAACTGGGAAAAAAATACGTTACACAGCCTCTTTCCAAGAGAAAAAATTCGAGGTATTGAAGAATTTTTTCTAAAAAAAAATTTTACGTCCGAAGCATCAAAATTACTCCTATTAACCGTATAAACGTCTAACAATTCACAACAAGACAGCACAATCTTTAACTATAACTAACGACGAGTTTAACAAAAAAAGAATCATTCACTAATTGATATGGGGGGGATATTAATGCATGGGAATGAGTGATCAGTAACTACGCGTACCACACGCCTATAAAGGAATAAATTCGGGAAGTCATAATCGGTATTTACATTAATCGGTCAAGAACATTTAGGGAAATCTAACACTCAGTAGATGCATGTTATCTAAAGTTACAAACGCAACAACCATATCAAAGTCAAAAATTTTACCAAAAGCAAAAAAAATATTTTACTATAAATCAGAACTAGAATAAACAAAATCGATAGTATGACAAAATTACTACTAAACAAAAATCTGTACAACGAATACTCTTCTCTACTTTACTATACTTGTCATAAATATTTATGTACATGTATTTCCAAATGCTGATTACATTTTGTCTAATTGATGAATTTAATAGGTACTAAAGACTGTTTGTTACTAAGTCCATTTACGAAACAAATCTCTAATACTCGAGAAGAAGACAAAGTATTAACAACACCTATCCATCAACAAGATATGTTTAATTTTTGAGTGAGCACCTCACAACATTTTCTGTAAGACTACCATGCTACAGACTCAACTATCTCTTTCAAAAATTCTACAACTTCAGTGTTCTAACACGAAAGAACTCCAAAATCACTAATAAACTATAATTTGAGCCTACTGGGAGACATCCACCAGCAACTCACCAAAAACTCCTCATGAACTATCTTAGCTCCTGTACACTCTCAACTAGAATAAGCACATCAGGCCTAGTCTCAAACTACTAAACCGAAACTCAAGCATTCCTTTAATGCTTAATATACTATCACACTCTAACTATATCACTACTTGCTTAACACTTTACTAAACAGTCTCTACATCCTCAAACATATACTTCATCACTAAATACGTATTTCTCCACTGAATACATACTCATCACTATATACATGCAACATCTCTAAACACATGCTGCACTCTCAAACACCTCAACAAACGTATCACCATTCAAAATCCATAAACACATCCTTGTCGTCATCAAAAATATCATTTAACACATGCAATATCTAAATCAACAAACATATCAAGCTCTATTACTACTAAAACCAAAAATTACTTTAAGCAAATCAAAAAAATTTAACTGACCTTAATCTTGTCCTACTTAAGAATTTAAAACATGGACCAAAAAGAATTACGACTGACATCAACTATATTTGGAAGTACTTAAGGAGCAGACACATTTTTAACATCTTCATCTTCATCTTCACCTATCGCAGAATATGGCTTTAAATCTTTGACATGCCATCGACCTGCCTTAGAACCATCTATGTTACTCAACTCATAAACTAAATTAGAAATCTTTCTTCTAACCACACATAAAACAAACTTTGGTGCGAGTTTAGCAGTAAATTTATCGCCTGCACTCGATAAAACCTTGTTTATTCTCCACACCTTATCACCAACTTCAAAGCACACATTTCTTCTTCTCAAGTTGTATTGGCGACTTGCTCGCTCATAAGCTGAATGTAAATTACCATGCACATCCTTAAAGATATCGAAGAGACCTTGTCGATCCGATACATATAATGGTCGGCTACCTGGAATTAATTCAATATCGTCTTTAGGTATATAACCACCACTGTAGAATCTTCCGCTTACTGGAACACTACGACCAAAAAGTAAAAAATTAGGGGTGTAACCTGTAGATTGATGTTTTGAAGAGTTAATAGCATATTGAATTTGAGGCAGTTCTGAATCCCATGAATCGTGTGTATCGATATACGAACGAATAGCAGTACCCACAGTTTTGTTAATCCTTTCCACAAAATTACACTGCGGAGAATATACTGTATTATACCATATCTTCTGAATATCGTATTTATTGCAAAGGGTTTTAAAATTCTACCTGACAATTGAGGTCCATTGTCACATATAACAAATTGTGGGACGCCAAATACTAGAAAAACTTTTTCTTCCATAAAACGTTGTATGCTGCGTGCTTTTGCACTTCGTAGAGGATATAACAAAGTATATTTAGAGAACCAATCACCCACTACCAATAACCATTTATGACGTGGAAACGGACCCATCAAATCTAGCGCTATTGTCTGAAAGGAAAACTTCACTTCTTTCTCTTTACCCATTAAACCAAGGGGACCAACATTCGATGACTTTTGAGCACCACACGTTAAACACTTCTTACAAAATCGGAGTACATCTATATTCATTTTAGGCCAATAATAACGTTCCTGTATTCTCGAATTAGTTTTAGCAAAACCAAAGTGTCCTGCAACCGAAGGAACATGACAAGAACGAATGATTTCCTCTCGCTGGGCTATAGGTACCAAATATTTCCATTCATTTAAATTTGAAGATACGGGTAGATTGGAAGGGAGAAATTTAAATACAAAATTATTTTCTACTTTCCATTGAGGGTAACTTTCTGGAGAAGACAGAATTTTATTCCTTAAAGAAACGTACCACGGGTCTAATTTCTCTAAATTAACTTCAATTAAGTCGACAACAGGATTGTCCGGAGGGGGTTGCACGACTAAGACAATCGGGCACAACATTAAATTTACCTTTTCTATGAACTAGATCGAACGTATGTTGTTTCAAACGTACAGCCCACCTGGCTAATTTACCAGTCGGATTTTGAATATTATTTAACCACAACAAAGAAAAGTGATCTGTCACAACTGTAAAGCGGGTGCCTTCAACCCATGGTCTAAATTTCTCAATCGCAAAGATTACTGCCAGACATTCTCTTTCAGTAACCGAATAATTCCTTTCAGCTCGATTTAGCGTTTTACTCGCGTACGAAATCACATGTTCAATATCATCAATTTTCTGAATCAAAACAGCTCCTAATTCAGTGTCACTGGCATCACATTCGATAATGAATGGAAGCGAATAATCCGGCTGCGATAATAACGGAGCAGAAACTAGAGCTTGTTTAATCTGTATAAACGACGATTCAGCCTCAGGATTCCAAATAACTTCTTGTCCTTTCTTTTTTCTCTTAATAAGGTCATTGATAGACGACACTAACGAAGAGAAGTTTCGAATGAACCGACGGTACCAACTGCACATACCCAAAAATCGTTTAACTTCTGTCGTAGTCTTCGGACGTGGAAAGTTTACCATAGCTGATATCTTATCAGGATCAGCACGAAGAGAGTTAGAGCCAACTATGTGACCAAGGAACTTTAAAGATTTTTTGAAAAACTCACATTTCATCAAATTAATCGTCAAATTTGCTTCCTTGAGACGATCTTTAACGTCTGCAAGAAGTTCTAAATGTTCTTCAAACGTAGAAGACACTAGTATTACATCGTCAAGATAGCAAAAAACATGGGGTTCATAACGTGGTCCAAATATAGCATCAACAAGCCTTTGTTGGGTTTGAACTGCATTTCGAAGTCCAAAAGGTACACAACTGAAACGATATTGACCTCTAGAAACAATGCTAAAAGCAGTTTTGTCTTTAGAACTTTCCGAAAGAGGGATTTGCCAAAAACTTTTTCTCATATCTAAACTAGAAATATAGTTTGCACCCCGTAAAAAATTAAGAATCCTGTCTTTGTTTGCCATAGGGTAACTGTCATGCTTGGTAACATCATTTAACATTCGTCCATCGAAGCAAAATCTATACTCGTTACTGGACTTCTTCTTAACCAATAATACTGGGGAACAATACGGACTAACGCAAGGTTCTACCACTCCTAACTTTAGCATATCATCTAGTTCTCTATTCAATATTTCGTTCATATATGGCGACATAACGTACGGCTTTCTACGAACTGGCTTAGAGTCGCCTGTATCAATGAACATTTCAATTTTATTAGTACGGCCCAATCTATTTTCACTACTTATTTCATTATACGTATCAATAACCGCTTGAGCTTGCTTTCGGTGCTCAGTCGACAATTCTTCTAAACTAAACAAACTATCTTTATAACTTAAAGGCAAGGACGACTGTCCAACATAAGAAATATGATTTCCCATGTCATCGCCAATATTCCAAGAATCGTTTTTAAATTCAGCAATTAGACCAAACAATTTAGCAAAATCAGTCCCAAAGATGAAGGCATGAGGCAACGAAGGTACAACTAACGCGTTCAAAATACGACATTCCGACCCGATACGGATAGGTAAATCAACTGAACTTTCTACCAATTTTAACGAACCACGTGCAGTCGATACTCCTTTCATTTCAGATGTAAAAACATTCAACTTCATTTTTTCAATCACTGGAACGGCGAGGGAACCTATTATCGATGTAGTACATCCAGAATCAAATAAACCTGTGATATCCATATCGAATAACTTTACCATTACATATGGGCGATTATCATAAGGCTTTTTCTCAAACAATGCATTAGCTTTAGGTGGAACTCTAGTCTTGCAAAAATTTCTAACTACCTGAAGCCATCGCGACCACTCCTCCTTACAACATAGACCTTCTTGATCACACAACATAATTGTAGCCTTTTGTCTAAACCCAGGGAATTCGTTATTCAACTTCTGTTCTTTTACTCGTTGAGTTGGACACGACGGACAAGTGATACTAGTCACACCTTTATGACCACAACCATAACAAAATAATCTTTTGAAAGATCTACAAACACTGAAAGTATGTCCATAACGTGAACAATTCCAACATATCAATTTATGTCTAATATAAGGGTTACCTACTCCACTCGTTACTGACATTGGGGTAGCAGAATTAAGGACTTGAACAGGGGAATGCGAAGACGTAGGGGTATAGACACGACTTGAAGCATTCTGAAATGAACTAGGGGTTTTGTTTCTAAAATGTGGATTAAAATAATTAATAGGCTGTTTGGGACTATATGACGTAACTGAAACAGACTTATGTTTACTTAAAGAAGCTTCTTCTAACTTCTTACATAATTTAACTAACGTACTAATATTCTCTATCTCGGTAAGAGCAAGGTGCTGAATGAAATATGGTAATAAATTTTTCTTGACTATTCTAACTTTAGTGTGTTCTGCAGGAATAATAGGTAATCGGTTAAATAAACTTTCCATATTAGCAATGAACAAGACTACTGATTCACCGTTCTTCTGTAATCTATTTTTAATTTTCTCCCAAATATCGTCCTCAGGATGTGCTGGTAAGAAATCTTCCTTTAATCTATTAACCAATGAACTCCAATCTGTTAGTGAACTACGAACGCAACGATACCATACCAAGGCATCACCAGTAAACAATTCAACTGCAGAATTAAACAATTCCACTTCAGATACCTTTCGGGACTGTGCAATGTCACTAATGTTTTCTAAAAATTGATATAAAAGAGATGGGTTTCCTGAATATTTTATCGACCAAGATCCAATAGGGACTGACTGTGTGACATATGTGACCGTTGGAATGGGCACATTAGATGCAACAATAGAATTTATGCTAATATCATTATGATTTGAACTTAAATCTTTATTTAATCTCTCATGAAGATCTGCTTCCACAACAAGAATAGTAGCCAAACTTTCATTTTTAAATAACACAACTTCTTCAAAATTTTCTTTAGGGAGTTTTAACCGTTGAATTCTACCTGTAAGATGTATTAATCTTGACCTTATCCTTTTAAAAATAGACTCTGCGGGATCATCAATAAATTCTAACAAAACATTTTTAACTGACTCTATACTAGACTCAATCTCTTCTTTCTCTACTTCGAAATCCACTTTATAGCTTGAAGGATCTATCAAACAACCGGGTTTATCTGTTTCTTTGGCCAACAACCTCGCTAAAATTTTTCTTTTATCTGAAACTGGTCTTGAATTTTCAATGCCTCTAATGTTCAATTCATATTCTAACTCATTTTTAAGTAAATGAACGATGCTATAAGTTTCTGCCATAATTAAATATCTGAATATCTCTAAGGTATCCCAACTATATAATTTTTGAAGATGAAATCACAAACAAACAGATGTCCTACCAATATAAAGAACCCACTATAAACTGTAACAAATTGTAACAAAAATGAAACTAAAAAAAGACATTACTAGAATCAATGCAAACCTCAGTCGCTGAATATAAGTGTGATGAAAATAACTACAAAGTGTTCCAGCTTCTAAATGAAATTATTCCAGCCCCACGTTGTGAGCGCAAGTGTACTATATAATTTTTTTTGATGTTTTGTTATATAGTTCTTTATCCTCGTGACTATCAGCTATAAATCATACCTCCTAATTTTCTAAATCTTGATCTGATATCACAAGGTCGAGAATTTCTTCTTTTTCTTTTAAGCCCAAGGTAATGTCGGATGGAGAATGGCTTGAGACAAAGAAAAACTCTTAAGATGTAAACGGCTAGTCGAGTGTTAGCTCTGGGTAGATCATGAGCTTGGGTCATGGGTGAATAAAAGACCAAAAATATATTTAATGAGCGCCACCGTATTTTTTAACACAATAACCAACATAATTTAACTGTGCTTGTATAAGGGGAATGCGGAAACCTTATCTTTTTACCACTAACATAGCCATAAAACTTGAATTTCACTCTTTAAGACACACTTACCAAGACCTCAACCACCAGATGTCATACAGATGTCTCAGCTTTACCTGTGAACTAACAAAAGCACAACATGGACACCATTTGTGTCCTCAAAAACATTTGCCAAAAATAGAATAATAGAATTTAGGCATCTAAAATATACTGAGGGAATTTATTTTCATTATACACACTTTTTATTTAAGGAGGACTTGCACTATTTTTTAAATGTTGAATAATAAAACGTCTTTCAGAAACAAAAGGAATTCTATTAGGATAGATTTCTGATTATATACATGTGACTGCAATATTTAAGTTTGTATCATTCTCATAATTTTTTCATAATAATTCTAATGAAGCTTTACATTCAAAATTAAGATCTATGAGTAGATCATATCTATAAAATTTGATTAGATAAACATATAATTTATTAACTGTTCATAACACATAAGTTCCTTTTAATCATTGAAGTGCTTCCTTGATTATTACAACAAAAATTGATTATCAAAGAGCAGACATTGTAATATGCAAATATTCTAATTTAATTGTAATCTACAAAAAACACGCGAATTTCATATATCAATGAAAGTGCATTTACAAGATCTGAAAGTCTTTAAACATAATGTAAAATTAACCAAGACAGCATATGGCGTCTAGATTGGAAAACAGAATCTATGATTTTTTTTTGTCTGACATAAGTTGTCATTCAGAATTTCATAACATACACGGTTTGCGTACATGTGCAAACAAACTGTACAACACGATACTTATTCGTTAATGTTACTGACTTCTTAAAAAAACTACTTTATATTTTCGTTACTTAAATAATCAATGTTGGATAATTCATAATCATTTACTATAATTTCAAAGCTATCAAAAGTTATAAACACTCACGTGCATCAAAATTTACAGCAGGTGCCAGACCTTGACGTCAGCTGTTGAACATTTCCAGCGTAATATCTGTGTGTGCTATTAGTCATCAGTTTGAAATATAGATATCCCATGTAGAATGAACGTTTACTTTACTGCGTATTAAATTGAATAGAACGAAACCATAAAACCTTGCTTTAAATTACTGCCATAAAAATTTGTTTTAGTTTATTATCGAAAATGTTATTGAAGATATGTCCTTAAGATATTGCATGTCTAAAATGATGTCCAAAGGGGTTCCATATTCTCAGGCCTGTCGGGATCAACTAAACTACTTGGAGCAAGGCTTATCAAAAATCGTGCTCACGCAACCGCTGTTAGGCTCGACCTCCAGACCGTAAGAATTTATTATTCTCTACTTTTTCCTAACTTTGTTAGAAGCCATGTGTTTCGACAGGGCCATTTCGACTTCACCTTGTCTGCAAAAGCGGCTTGCACTTTCGAGCGTTAAGAATGAAGTGCCGACGACAACTCGACAGCGCTTGGCAACAAACTTTAGAGTATAGATATACAAGAATCCATGCGTTATTACGAATATTATATATTAATTTTTATTGGATGATAATTCACAAATTAAATACTTTAAAATACAGCTGTTTTATTTTTATTTTATTGAACTAAATGTAACTAGGAACAAAATACGTTACAAAAGTACGACACATACCTATGTGACCTTTGAGCACGACCATTCTGGTCTTGGAAGGATTCGACTGAGATCGTCAGAAAAAAAGGCTGTTGTTTTCAGAGATGCGCGGGAACTGCCATGCATCAAGATAGCGACATCGTCAGCATAAGTAAACGTGGATGTATTATGACTATTGAGATCTAGAAGAAGATTTATAATTATATCCAAAAGGTTGGGAATGGACGGGAGCCTTGGAGGCACCTTAGTGTATGAGTTTGTAATAGAATGGAATTTCGAGGAAAGTGTGGCTGTGTAAGAAGAGGGATAAGATTTTATTATGAGGAATAGATTGAGTGGAAGTTTGCTAGTATGAGTTGGTTGAGCAGAATTAGTCACCAAACGAGGTTGAATGCAAAGCATAGAAAAAGTACAATTACGTGCTTTTTGGAGGCAATTGTACCGTCCAAATTAAAGAATGTCTGGTTCGTTCGGCGCTGTATCGTGAATGAAAACTTTTTTGATTTGAGAAAAAGAGATAATTTCATTTAGTGTGGGTGTTTAATTTTTGCTCAAGAAGTGTGCCAAAAGTTGATAGTAAAGAAATAAGCCGGTAGAATTTTGTGTAGTCTGGGGGTTTGCTAGGCTCAAGAATGAGGGTAATGGAGATCGTTTTAAGTGGATCTGGAAAAGTTTCTAAAAATAGAGACACAATGAGGTTTTGGTATTTATAAACAGCCACTTTGAGTAGACTTACCTGTACCAAAACCACCATTTTAATTACCAGTGATCTGTCCAAAAGAATTGCATTAGCCAGGTGGTGAATATTTTACTTGAAAGTATAGAATATGACCAAAACATTGCCATACCCGTCATGATAGGTATATTTATTGTGTGTAACAACAAACTTCTGGGTTAGATTCTAGGCAATCTCTTGACCTCGGTGGGATGAGAGCTTAATATAGTCCAGTAAGTAGATCTAATCCGGTACATGCGTGAACACTATCGTGCTAATAGTCCTGATTAGTCATTATACGCACGACTACAATTAGGCACCGCCGCTTCAAAAATCTCCTATGCTGGATTCGTTGGGTTCGCAGAATGATTTGGTCCATCAGAGGGGTTTCAACACCAGCTCCATACCGTCAACCACCTCGGCTCATCTTCGTGCAATCAGGTTTCTTAACCTACAATAAAGTAATTAAGTTTCGTTAAAAAGTGTTTCTACATCCCAAATTACCCCCCATCCATTACATAATAAATTTTATGATTGAGACACGGAAATTTCTTTACCAAGGTTATAGCAGACTTTTGTTTACACTTGTTTACATGTGATTTTCCAATGCTCCACCCGAAGGTATTACATTAGCCAGGAAGCAAGTTCTATTACCTGAAAAATTTTGAATTTTGCTGAACCCTTGGTGTTACAAGCAAGGTAGGAATCTTTAACGTTTGTGACAACACTCACACACGGGACCTCCAATTTACCTCTCGTCCGAACGAGAGCGTATTTTTGTGAAAAATGATCGTCTCACATTTTTCAAGCGAATCGTGTCGGGGTATCCTGAACCTTGGGCATAGTAGTCACACACATACCAACTATACCACGGAGCCGCCTTGGTCTCTGGGAACCTTACATGTAATTTTTCAATGCTCCACCCGAAGGTACTACATTGGCCAAGAAGCGAATTTTCTTTACCTAGAAAATTTGGAATTTTGCCGAACCCTTGGTGATACAAGCAAGGTAGGGATCTTTAATGTGCGTGACAACACTCACACACGAGACCTCCATTTTATCTCTCGTCCGAACGAGACCGTATTTTTGTGAAAAATGTTCGCCTAACATTTTTCAAGCGAATTGTGTCGAGGAATCCTGAACCTTGGGCATAGTAGTCACACACATACCAACTACACCACGGAGGTACCTTGGTCTCTGGGAATCTTACATGTAATTTTCCAATGCTCCACCCACAGGTACTATATTGGCCAGGAAGCGAGTTTTCTATACCGAGCCCTTGCTCTTGCAAGCAAAGTAGGGATCTTCAGCGTGCGTGACAACACACACACACGAGACCTCCATTTTACCTTATCCGAATGAGGGCGTATTTTTGTGAAAAATGCTCGCCAAACAGTTTTCAAGCGGGCCGTATCGGGATTCGAACCCGGGACCTTGGGCGTAGTAGTCTCACACATACCAATAACATCACGGAGCCGCCTTGGTCTCAGGGAACCGCTGTCCAGATTCTCAGTAGATCTTCGTCATATAGATCTTCCAGTTCTAGCGGTGCCCTGAAAGGATAAGCTAAAGAGAAGTGGGGGCGATAATTATGTCACTACATTGAAAACACGCACTAAACGAAACTCCGATCAAAACACAACCGTTCTGACTAAGTCCCGGTACTAAAATAATGCTGCAATTTCCTGCAAAGATAGTTCGACATATAATAAATTTCACATCATTTTCCTTTGCCTTTCGCATATTAAAACATTCTATTCTTACAATGTAATTATTAACTTTTAAACTAAATAGGACCGGATAAAGGAAACAAAAAAATTTCTTTAACTTTTAGATAAAACAGCAAATTTAATTAATTTAAAAAGTGGACACTTGTTATCCAATAATTGAATAGAAGGTTAACTTGACACGTGACAGCTTAAAAACGGGCTGTAATTAATAATTTGTACTAAGTAATTTTTATTCTTTATTTAAAAAAGGACAAAACTGTCTTTAATTGAAACTGCCACAAGATGTTCTACAAATTACAATTAAATCCTGTATTATTCAAATATGTGCAAACAATTTCCCACATGCACGCGCATTTTGTAAGAATCACCTCGAGGTATTAGAGTAGCATCGCAATTGTCAAATCAATTATCAAATTTTTTGACATTTATAATATAATTAGCCCCTGGTTTACTCGAAAATAATGGTTGAAGCTATTGCTTTAATATGACAGCAAGCTAAAAATGAAGTTTAAGCGCAGATGAATAATTTAATAAAGGTAACAATATTTACTCTTTTACAGTTTTTGCTAACTTTAAAAATATCTTTAAGCCTGTTTGTTTTTCTTAAATCTCAACGTTGCCATTTGCAAGAAGTTAGCTCCAAAATTTTGTAGTTTGCTTCTCAAATAATTATTTACGTAACTGAACGTTTAGTTTGGATTGCCGAATGTTTGTTTGAAATTTGGTTAATGGTAACCCCTGTCTGTGGCACTGGAGTAAATTTAATACCTGACATTTTCGGTCCAGATGCGCAAGCTGTTTCTTACCCTGAAGATTTTATTTCCTCTTTGTTGTTTACAGTAGCACTTCTGTTTGGCAATGAAATTTTTTAGAGAAAAATTATAACGTTCTATACCTATAGTAGAATAGGACAACCTTTTCAAAGCTCTTTGCGCTCTAGGTCTGTTTTCAATTCCATGTGTCGCAGGTAGTCAACGGAGTTGATAATCTTCATAGGCTTTGCGTTGAGGAATTAGAAAAATTGATACCACATATAATGAATTAAGCTTCCATAAATCCTAAACCCCTTGTAAAACAGGCCTACAATTCACACTGCATAATTTGCTACATTTTTGACTTACTCCATAACAAGAATTTATAGTTTTTTATGCTTCTCACAATTCTTCTTCGGTGACGGCGTTCATAAAGTTTGCTTTCGCCATAAAATGTAATAGAGGCTTTCTAAATTGTTTGCATAATCACTTTTGGGCAAAATGGTACTGTCTTTATTTATTTATGATTTTATAAAAAATTAACATTATAACCAGTAGTGACTTTATGGCAGCTGTCGTCTTGATAGCATATGTCTTTGATCAAATTACCTTTGCACGATAAAGTAGTATTGTCATAAAATCTTGTTTATTTATCAGCAATGCGTGGGTTCCACTAGATTCGGCATTCAAAAATGACGGCAAGTGAAAATTAAACTCAAAAATTCTAGAAGGCTTCAGAAAACTAAGAAAATTAAATTTTTGGATTTTTGGGAGCAGTCGTTTCTATTCAAAATCTATTCTGAAACCTTGGCATATGATTTTACAGTTTTTTTATATGGAATTTGAATACAAATATCAACATTAAAATTATTTAACTGAAAAGTATAGTCGAACGAGAGCAAAAAGTTCAACACAAGCGCCACTGACAAATAAGCCAACTGGCATCTTTCTATGTAGCAATGTCGACATCTGTCAGTGGACGCATTCTATATCCTCTACTTTAGTTTCTAACTATCATCTTGCGTTTCATGTCAGCTATTAAACAGTGAAAGAATAAGTGTAACGTGGCGCGATTGTTTTTCGCATTTTTGAGTTGTTTCTTGAATGATGATGATATAATTGTTTTGTATAATGCTAGCATCGGAAATCCACTGGTAATTTTGGTTAAGAGATTTCTTAATGAACAAATTTCTATTAATTTTTTTTCTCAGTGAATTAGTTTCACCACTCACCAGTTTGTAGGAATGCTGGTCAATTTCTTTAGTTCCACGTTTATTCGTGCAATCTTCAGTTCATCCAAAATATTTTCCTTGTTACCGTTAACACTGACCTCTCATAATTAATTATTAAAGTTCAATTGCGCAAATTTCTAGCTGCAAGTTGTAAGGTTATGAACACTTACGATGCATAGCGTCCGGCGATGAAGCTCTTTTCAAGGTCGTGGTGACTCGGCCTTCTGCAGATTGTTGGCTACCAATAGCCGCTGTAGTGCCCTATAAGGAAAAAGTAAAATGGTGAAAACGAGAATATGAAACCCCACATACCTCGCACGCGGTAACGGTACGCTCAAAAAACACAACCGCGTCCATGAAGTCCGGCACTAAAAGTGCCCACGCAATTACCCCTAGTCCCAGAACTTGTTTCGAACCTAACGAGCTTGGGTTATTTAAGCCGACTGATGTCTTAAGTCCAATTAGAATAGTAAACTTCGTCACTTCAATGGCGCGTTTCGCATATTTTCCCCGAGAGCGATAAAAATCCTCGAGGTATCTTAACGTATTTTTGCATGTCAAAACTAATTTATTCTTACATTGTAGACAATAATTTATAAAATAGCCAGCGCTGAATTTAGGAAACAAAACGAGTTCCTTTACTTTTATACAAAATACGGTAGATTTAATAGATATAAGAGACTGGATATCTATCAATTAAAAGGTATGTTACGAGTTAATTTACTTAACACGTAACGTCCTTCAGTACAAATTTTACTCTTTTTCTTCTGCGATGTATTTGAGAGTTTTTAACAGCGTCATTGATTTTTAACTAGTTTCTTTGTGCACTGTAAACTTCTTCCTTTTTACCTTTTGTAAACTAAATCGCTTATAGCCGACCCTCACTGGCATATTTTATTTTGTCAGCAAATTCACATTACAACCGCCTCTAAAACTTCACACTAGATGAGGCATTTAATCATCATTTTTCTTAATTTAGTATTTAATTCTCTACAACATGCCTGGCTTTTCTTGTCGTTCCGAGAGTATGCCATGTAATTCATGAAATTATTTACTAAGGATCAAATATACAAAAGCTATATCTTTTGTACGTCTACTTTCATGAATGTATCATTTTTTCTTCCCATATTAATACGTTTTGTTTTCTTGGCATTGATGTCGACGTTTTTGATAATCCGTGCCAAGTTTTTAAACCTGTCTTAAATCTGAAAATAAACAAATGACCGATTACCTACTGGCGGACCTTCTAAGGAAGTACTACACCCAATGGTAAAAGAGGAACTTGGTCAACGGAAACGAATACGTTTCCAGTTACGAGCTTTCCTTTTTGCAAAATAACCAACAATTTACATTAATTTTCGTTCATTATACTCGAATTACTTTCCTCAATGCCAACCAGAATTATTCACTGTCTTAAATCTGAAAAATTTCTGCAAAATTTGATACTTCATATCTATTCTTCTACGGTTTTTGATTTCTGCTGAAGAATCCCTTTATCATTTCTTAAGATGTATGTTGAATAACGTTGTCAGAAGCAGAATCTTTGTCTCACGTTTTATCTTATTTATAGTCTTCTTCTATTTAACTCTAATCTACACTATTCGTTTATTTTAACACAATAAAGTTGCCCATTTTTTCTACTCAAATAAATACACCTTGTCGTGTTCGTCAATAATAATATATTCATACATTAGTTGTGTTTGTTGGCAAATTGCAAAAAGAAAGCAATCAATGATGGGTTTTGCTACTTTTCCCGTTCATTAAATTAGTTCAGTTTTACAAAATTCAACAAAAATTGTGAAATATATACTTGATTCAAATTTAAATACAAAGTTCCTAAACAGTGTGTTCGCACAATACGCGACTGTAAAATTTATAAAAAAAAACAAGAGTGCAGCTGTTTACAGACTGCTTCGCGATCACTTTCTAAACCTAGCACGAGATGGAGTAATTGTCGAAGTTTTGGATTAGTGCCGATCGGTCCCGGACGAGTGGGGAGTCAAGAAAGAAACATAGAACGGACAAGTACGGTTACTTGGCGGGAATGATTTTCGGAAGTTTTTTTACGTGATTTTCACTGGGAACATTTACCTTCAGTTTACATACTGCCGTGTCCTGTGCTACTCCATATGACATTACAAACATCAAAAGTGCAACAATTGGAGAGGACACCAGCGACCGCCCAACCATCAACGATTACCACGTGTACTAATTTCACTGTGCTACGTACCTAGACGTAGCCGAAAGAAATGTAAATACCAGGCTAACTACCAAACGCAAAGAGTGGGGAGATTCACCTAAACACCAAAAAAAAACAAAAAAAAAGCACGTCGCCTACGATTATCTATTAACGAGAAGAATAAATAAAGGATTCTGTACAAACAAGCAAAAGTAATAAATTAAACGTTACTATTTCAAAACAAACAATTATGTAATACAAACAATTTAGTACTTTAGATACGAAGTGCGCATCTCGTATTTTACACAAAATAAAATTAATCAGTAGAAAATAAACATGTGAGAGCTTTTGTCAAGCGTTTTTAAAATTACACATAATACCTTTTGTAAAATAAACTAATCAGTAGAATAGAATTAACGTGTAAGAGCCTTTGTCAAACATTTTCTTAAATTGTACATAATACCGTTTGTAAAATAAACTCGTCAGTAGAAAAGAATAAGCGTGTGGGAACTTTTGTCAAACATTTTTAGCAATGGTACATCACACCTGTAGAACGATAATATCGATTCGCAGCAACAAACAATAGTCCTACAGTGTCACGTTTCTTATAACGTAACTACACTAAAGGCTGACAATAAATATTCCCTTGATATACGCAAAAGAAAACAAGTTGTATACCTGTATGTGTCGAGATACTTAGCTTGCACGCCCTTGGGGGTAAATCAGCACCGCATCGCCACGGTCGTCGGGGTCCATTTACCCTGTTACCATAACGGCACTAGCAATCTACAGGCAACAGCAGTTGATCTGTGGCACAGAACAGTTGGGTCTACATAAAAAAGAATCAATTTGGCCTCCAGCTAAGAGCTAAAAAAGAATCCTTTTAGGATGGGTAAGCGCGGAAAAACTCACCGATGCAAGCAAGATACCTCCTACTTGTCAAGCAAAAAAACATGCATCGTTCTTCAAGTACTGGGACGAGTAATGTAGAAAGTCTTTCAACGCATAAGCTGCAGAATCAAATTAAAAATTGGTTCAAATAACACGAAATCGAACTGCAAATCCTCGCGTTATCAAAGCGCGATTAAAACGGGAAAACACGGTTTTATCGGATAGTTCAGTACACTATTTAGGCGAATGTTTAGATGGAAAACACATAAGAAGCAATTATACACGGTCGTAATGTATAACAAGTTAACGGATACCTAAAACAACGTATTGACTATTTAATTATAGCATAAACTTTACGTTTCAAAACAAATAGATTTGAGTTAAAATTATTGTAGAGCGAGCTTATATGGACAGGTACAATATATAGGATGTTGTTGAAGAATTTAAGAATTGAAACGTAATTTATTCGAACGAGTAATGAATTAACAAGGGAGAAAAAGGGGTATTTAATTTAGGTTGAAAATAAACGTAACAACTGGTAAGTCGTTTACTCATGATTTACATTTCAACATTTTACATTACTCTAATTGCGGTCAAAATCATGGTAGTAATTACAAATACAGTTCACTAGGAAAAATTACAGTATGTTTACTGTTTCCGATACTCTGATTTGCGCCAACACAGTGTTTTGGAAAAATTTTCGCTTTGTAATAAAAAATTGCTGATACGTGTTAATTTTTTTAATGAATACGGCGAAAGTTTGCTATCTACCATGATTATTGTCCTTAAAGCTTGTGAAGAGATGCTATCTGTTTTATCAGCCGCAAATAATATTGATGTTTACATTTTCCGAAATGATAGAAATGGTCTTTTTAGGATAAATAGAAACGCACCCTTCTATTATATAAAACTTGTGTTGCTGGTATGTTTTTTATTCTCTTAATCCAGTACTGCGTCTACGTAACTAAACGAAAACGGCGAGTGGATTTTTAATTAATTACCTTGCCTATTCTTAGTATTATCTGACAACTTAACGTATAATACGGGGTTCTTCAAGCCAATTTTATTTGTTAAAAGTTATTAAAAGCAAGACGGGAACTGCTTTTGAAGTTTTTATAGTTCTGCTCATTTTGGCAATCAATTTTATATAATATGTTTCAGACATTTCCCATCGTTTAATAATCCTTAGTCCTGTAGTTATCAATTATTGCTGCCAATCTTTAGTCAAAGTAGATCTAAATGTCCCTTTTAACGCAGCATTCACACAGTTAACAAATTCAACTACAGGGTTTTCTGTCTTCCTATAAGTTTCTTGATTATATTCTCAACAAGTACGTGCCCAAATTATCAGCTCTTGCCAACAGTTTTAACATAATCCACATTCCTGTATTCTGCATACCCTTTCTGTTTGATAAGTTGCAGTTATTTTGTAAATTATTAAACATTGCACCCTTCATAAATACCCATAATTCAAGTGAGTTAACTTACAATATTGGGGCTAGTTCTTCTCCAACATTTTACAAGGCCCATGGAAATTTTTTAAGTTTTTACTAACGTTTCTAATATTTATCATTTTGTAGAAGATAGGCTAGTTTGACTTCTGGCCCACCTTTAAAAAATACAAATTTTGAGTTTCCATAAGTAGTACATCTCTTTCGTTGTCAAGAGCTGCGGAGAAAAATGCACTAGCTTCATTCAATTTCTCCTACTTATAGACTATTTTAAAGCTGCAATTAATCAAGATAAAGGTATTTTTATGAATAGAATTTTGTGATGATTTAAATTAAAGAAGGACGTTCTTAATTTGTAAGAATTATAGAAAACATTAATAAGGTGCAGTAGTAAATATTCGTTTTTAAACGGACAAAACTTTCTAATGAAATTTTTTAATTCATACAGCAGACTAAAAACAAGTTCAAATGATACAGATATTTTAGAAGGAGCTGATAAGATATTGCGAGCGTTTACTATCTTATCTACTTCTATTTATTCCTTGTTCTAGTTCAGAAATATCTTCAAGTTTTTTAAAGTAATCATGAAGCTGCCGATAGTTAAGAATTTAAACGATCTCGACGCACTAGAATTTAAGTCATTTCTGGATTCGTTTGATCACATTTTGTGTGACTTTGACGGTAAGTCACCTATTTTTTTCTAATATATTTAATTATTGGTTTATATTCTAGGTGTCATTTGGCGTCGTCATAATCCCATCAAGGGAGCAGCTTCAAGTTTATCAAAGCTGCAACAAATTGGAAAGCGCGTTGCTCTCGTCACCAATAATTGTAGTCGAAGAACTAAACATCTTTGTCAAATTTTAAACGATTTAAATGTTAGTATTAAAGGGGATGATATCGCTTACCCCACCACTGCAATTATACACTACCTTACAAAAATTAATTTCGACAAAGAAATTTTTGTGATAGGATGTGCAGCTTTGAAAGAGGAACTTTTGGAGTCTGGGTTTAAACTGGCAGATACTGGAGTAAGTTTTTGTAGCATAAGGTTTGAAATCTATTTTCAGTTTATCATAATTCGAACAACAGCTCTGAAATATCGGAAATAATATACGTACACAACATTTTTCGTCAGTTATTCCTCACCTGGACACATAACACGACGCAGTTACTTTTATACATGTTGATTGATGTATGCCCTTCGAACTCCTTGATTCTTAGTCCTTAACCTAACCTTGTTACGTGCCATTTTGACGCGCATCACATTCCTTTGGTATTTAATTTCTGTATGTACAGTATTACTTTAATTTAAATTTTTCCTTTTCTGACAATTTATGTGATCTCCTGTTGGGAACTGTGCGGTAGGTTGTTAACGGTCGCTTGTTATGTATCGGCCAGTAAAAAGGACTGTTTTGGATGAGGTGGGAGGTAGACGGTCCTTTTCAATATTTTCTTTGATTAAATTTAATTATTACTAACATTTAGCAAACGTTAACAGTTTTCAGTGCTCGTTATTTAAAAATATTTGTCATCATCATTAGGTCTTCAGTCCTGGAACTGGTTGGACGCGTATCCTCATTGTTTCCTATTATGTGCTAACCTACACACTTCCATGAAATTTCCACAGTCCGCATCTTTCACTATCTGTGTACAATAGTCTGATTTAGGTCTACTTCTACCTCCTTTTTTTAACTCTGCTTGTAATATATCTTGCATTATTTCTCAAAAATGCCTTAGAAAGTATTCTGCCCTTCTATTTCTCCTATTTTTTTTCCACCGATATCTTTATTCCCTTATTATTTATATACCTCTTTGTTATTAACTTTGTCTGTCCATGCTATCATCCTCATGCATCTGAAGCACAACATTCCAAGAGGCTTCTGCCGTTCTGCTGTCTGCTTTTCCTACTGCCCCTATTTCATAGACAGAAATTATTTGTAAGTGTGAAATATTTGATGACTTTTCGTATTTATAAAACGATTAAAAATCATTACACATAAATATAATAAAAATCCCTTAGTCATCATTTATTTTAAATTTAGGTACGTATTTCAACCAATGGGTAGTTAACAGCAGAAAAATTGTTTAGGAATTTTTCTGAGGATATTCGCTTCACCCCAAGCTAAGCTACACTTTTTCAGCAGACAATTACCTAATTTTGCTTTGAAAATCCGGGATATTCTCACCACGCAGACTGAGAATTGTCGTTGAAGGTTTTGTGCCGTGGAGATCACTAAACTGAACTGTGAGGATACTTTTCTCAAGTGGCCAAAGCAACAATTATACTTAATTTGAATAGTACCACGGAGTACTTATTAATTATTAAGAAACACTTCCTCTTCGTGGATGCGTTGCTTTATTTATTGCATGTGTTCAGCTTTCATGAACAGTTATATGACTGTGCGATGCGTGATGTATTTTACGCCGAACAATGACAAATCAAACCCTCTTAATACGGTCTGCTTATACAACTCGGTCACGTAAACACATTCTGCCAAGGGAAGAATACTTTATGTAAATATCATAAAAAACACAAAAACCAAACATTTAAATTATAAATGTACATAATTCATTCATTATGCGAAAGCGAATACAAATCACCCTGTATAAAATCAATAACAAGCTACAGTTAATTAAAGGAAGCTCATTCCGTAATAACTTTACTACATTCATTAAAATAAATAATTGCAAAAGCAATCCCATCATTTTTAAAACATTTAAAACATGCGTAAGCTTAAAAAACAAATTACAAATTCAACATATTTGAAGAAACAACTATGAAATGAAATTTCTTTTATTCTAAACGCAGTTGCGTAATCTAGTCAATAAACGCATGTAATTTGTACTAATTTTTATAGGTAATCATCTAAGAGCGGACATATTTCATAAAGTATAGATATTTGAAGCGATGGTGTACGTGCAGTTTAAAACGTACATCAAATACCATTTGTTAATCAAATCTCGCTAGAAAGTTTCGATATACGTGCAGTTTGAACCGTACATAAGGTGCCAGACTTGGTAAAGAAAGTATGGAAATTAAAATTCCGATATACTTGCAGTTTGAAACGTACATGTAATACCATTTGTTAATAAAATTCCATAAAATAAAGTCCCTATGTATGTGCAAATTCGAACGTATATAAAATGCAATTTTTAATAAAACCCAACAGGTTGCAGGTATGACAGGCCTTTTCTACGGACTAGCAACTGATAGCGAGCTGTCAACCAATAAGAACGCGTGAAACATTTGGGAAGGAATTTTGTCTATAAAACTAACCGAAGCAAATAAAGAGATTCATTTCATAATTGACGCGCCAACTGTAATAGTTGAAAAAAAATTATTACGTGAATAAAATTTTAGTGAAAGTTGGTAATTGTAAAAGTTATTGAAGCATAACATAAATTATAATTTCAAGTGATAGAAACAGTAAAGTGCGCGTTGAAGAAGTGTGTATAACACTTTGCCGTTGATATGAACGTAAGTCTAGAATTAATTAATATAAATAAAATCTTTGTAATTTATTAATTAAGGGCACTAAATCACGACGTAAATATTCCAAGTAATACTCTAAGTTACTGGTTATTCCAAATTACGACGTTAATATTTCAAATTACTGGGTTAGTACACTAGTTCAATGGTTAAAATACTCTAAATACTGGGGTTAATACTTCAAATCATTGGGCAAACGACTCCAAGTTGCTGGTAAATATTTTTAAGTGGCTGGTTAACGACTCCAAGCTACTGAACAAACGACCAATTTGGACCAGGAAGCTCCAGCAATAAAAAAGCAGGACAAATATAAGATCAGAGCTATATTTGTCAATTTATAGTATGTTACATTTATAATTTTATATAATTGGTGTATTCAGAAGTTAGTTTAAAAGTTACATGTATTTAAAATATTTGTGTAAAGGGTCAACAAAAATTTGGTTGGTACGTGAAAGTATGATTAAGAAGGGGATATTTCTTTGAACGTTCAACGAAACTATTCGTAGTAAACTACAATTTTTTTGGCGGCTTTAATTGCTATAAAAAGGTGTAAAAAGGTTATAAACTTCGTAAAGATCTAATTTGATAGGAATATTTATTTTAAATTTGATTTAAAAATTCTATAAAAAGTAAATGATATTTAAAAAAGCGCAGATTTGTAAATCGTAATTTTATTTAGTTCATTATACAGTTTTTGGTGAATTTGCCTTATGAGGAGATATTAAGTGTTGGAGAGGAGTGAGTACAATTCTCTGTTATCATATCGTCGTTCACTCTGTGTGTGGTATCACTGAGCTAGTCAAAGTATAAATTTAATTATGTTAATTTTAAATTATTATAAAAGCACAGATATGTGACGATCAACAGGCAATTGATCGTATACTTGACGAAGGGCGATATCGTAGCAATATATATATATATATATATATATATAAAATATGTATAATATATATATATATATATATATATATATATTGCCGTGTATCTGGGATTAAAAATCGAACCCCTCTAATTATCAATTTTATAACAAATCGAAAATTTGCACACAATAGAAAATTTTCAAAAAAAAACATTAATTTCTTACCCAGATTCCTCTCTTCATCACCTTGGTTGAATTGCTTTCTTCAACTGCTTCCGGCTAGCTCAGTTGGACCTCCTCTTGGATACCTAGATTCACTCTCATATTCTCTATCGTTCACGCACACTCTCAATAAAACCACAAAATAATACAACAATCATACAATATCTATTTTTCACTATTTACAAATAAAACTTCAAAATCATATACATCTCAGTGGTCAAGTTACACCTCAATAAATTCTATTTAGTAAAGTCCAGAATTTTAACTAGCAATATCAAACACATTGAATGCAACCTGAGTAAATGGGCCCTGAATAATACCTTATCTTTCTTTCTGCATTTATAATTAATTTCAATTAGGAAACTCTGGAGTAAGGTGAGTTCATGATAACCCAGTTAATTATAATTAATGTATGCTCTTTACTTGGCATATTCTTATTACAAACACAACAAAAACCCATGTACTCATAACAAAAAAATATTTAAATTCCTGAGGAATGTGAATCAGCTTTATATACACCTTTAGCTTTATAGTTAAATACCACAATAAAAGTTAGTTATACGTAATACTTTCAATACGCCAAATAATGTAAAATACCATCATAGTTCACTCTCACCCATCACAATAACCTTCATAGTTTATCAACAACAACAAATTCTAAAACGTTACCTGGAATTTCTAGAAGATCCCTGCTCCGTTTATAATGCCATTAAGTTGTTTCGTGGTACTGCTTTGCTCTGTTGTCCGCCTCCAGATATTAGTAGTGGAACACCCTCTAAGTAATGTTGCAATGCTGTTCATACACGATACATTCAACTCCAGATCCAATTATTACTCTTCTTTGATTTTAATTTAGATTAATTCACGTTACATAACGTCACTACACGAGCTTTTTAAAAAATGTATGTGGCACCTCAATAAAATTTAGACTCGGCACTATCCGCGTACAAATTATGAGACTAACACCGTACTATTTCATTTAAAATAATTTGCTATACTTACAAGCTCGTGGTAACTTCGGTACGTAACCTGAAGCGATCAAAATACTAAGGGACTTTTATTCATTTTCAAAAAGTATTTATACAATTTACGCTGCCACCTCGCGGCCGCATTTCACTCGAAGTCCTTCATTTACAATAATATTTCTTAAAATTTTGGGTTCAACCGATTTCTAAATCCTCGAAATCCAGCGCGATATTTTCTGAAAAATTAATATTCAATATTTCCGTGTCTGTCTGATGTACAACTAACAATATCGACCAATAGTCTATGCATTGACGTCTTACAAATCCCGCCTATATTAACGCTGTCCCTTGCTTATGCATGTTCTACGTCTCCTTCTAACCTTGTTTGAGTGGTAGAAATCGATATTCCTGTCCATCTGCTATCTAACCCCACGTGGACTTGCCTACGTGCTTTAAATAACCCCTATTAACGTTTAATGCAAAAACATCCGACCGTTTGTACAATATACGTAGAATCTTGAGCTTTATCTACACAAAATAAGTGGAACCTGACATTTAGAAAACATGCAGGTGTTTAATTAAAGATCGTTTTTAAAATAACATTTCTAGGATTCGCTGTTCGAAGTAAAGCGTTTCGCCTTGGACATATCGATTTTTACCCGCTCTTATGCGTTTTAAACGTTATATTCCTTTGAATTCAACTCAATTAAATAATTATTTCCATTGGCTTATGCAATTTATTTTCTTTACGCACCTATTAAATTCTTAACCCCTAATTATAAAATAATGGTAATACTTGATACTTTAAATTGAATAAAATGAAATAAATTTTGCACGTAAATTTTGGTTGTTTCCTTTATACAGGGTGTTTTGAAATTGCTTTGTTTATATTTACATTTAACCCTTTAAAACCACTACATAATATATATATATATATATATATAATACATGTGTGTGTATGTGTATATTGCTGTATGGTCCCGCAAACATTTTGTTAACATGAAAAAGCGCCGACATTAAAATAAGTTGGTCGTTTTAATTTTTGTCTGATTTTCTTTTCGTAGCGGATGCGCTCGGTGGAAGATGACTTGCATAGGTCCCATCTGGAACCCGGCTACTTTTAGTTATCGACGTGTTAATCTTAATTGTTTTCTGCCAAACGCTTATGTAATTTAACCTACTTAAATTAATTCTACGTAAATGTCCATCAAAAAATTTAAAAAAGGTATACTTGCGTTTTCAACATAAATTCTTCGAGCCAAGTCGTTGATCAACTTTTATCTCTATTTTGTACCATACTAACTGCATCGGAAAATCAGTTCTTTCTTTTGTTTCCATTAATACGTTAATTAACTCCAGAATTCTACTTACTATTTAGTTGTTCATATTTCAATAGAATTTATTTATATACGTTGCATTTTACTCTGTACGTTTAAAAAAATTGTTTTAACCAATATTTTAAACATCGAACATGTCCTTACACTCGATTTAAATTACAACTCTTTGTTGATTGTTAAACACATTATCGGCAAGTGCCTTTATATACAGAACGACTAACATGAATGACCGACCTTAAATGAATGATTCAATTTTTGCACAACTTTATATAATAAAATCTTTAATACGTCACACGTTCTAGAAAATTTTCATACCTGTCTAGTTGGTCTGACTCATCGAAATGATATAACTTGCACGTTTATTAACTGTTATTTTATTTATGAGGTTCGTAAAATAGTGTCTTAATTGGAAGAATGAATGAAAAATGATTAACGGTAGCTTCTTGTTATCAGATTTGTGGTCTTTACACATCTTATCGTATCTAAATTATGGTAATAAAATTGCAGAATCTTTGTTAATTGGTGTAGCGTTCAAAGGAAATGCTTGTTGTTATAGCTCTTGATTATAATTTATGGCCTATTAAAACGTCTTATCGGGCTCTACCAATTGGGCTGTTTATTTAAATTGCTCGTTATCGACCAAAATAATTACTTACCATTTGTGATTTATGGATTCTCGTCACCAAATAAAACTTTTAATATCAGAGCAATCTAGAAGAGTAGCCTTGTTTACAAATTACATTTTACGTTATTTCATAAGTGGAAAGAGATCTCTAGGAAAATAAACACAGTGTTCAAATGTTTGCAAAAACAAAGGTGAGCAATGAGGAGTACTTTTGACATGTTTTCAGTAGAAGCGTAATGTTATTTAATACTTTTGATTAAGTTACAGAACGCACTTGTAATTGGTATTTCATGTATTTATGAAGTAAATATTTACATATTCAAATGATACTTTGTTTTCTTATTTAGAAGCACGGGTTTTATTATCATGGAGTGATTTGTATTCTTTAAGCGTTTCACTTATATACTATAATAAATTATAAAAAGCTATCGCATTACTAAAATATTATACAAGATGTAGCAAATTTAGTATTAGTAAATTTAAGGTTTTTTTGGTTTTGAGTCGTTTGGTGCTCATTGACATCTTATAACTTCCTTATCATATCTATATACATATCGCAGTACACTGCTGTATTCAAAACCTACATGAAAAGCAAGCATGTATTTGTAAAATAAATTCTCGTGTAGATTTTATTTCTTTAAAAATGTTATTAGACACACAACTTTGAAAGAAAATATTTCTTTTAATTTCTCAAGTCGACACACTCGAAAATGAAATACAGACGCTTTTGAAGAACCTAATTAGATATTTCACACGCACTAATTTAATAGCATGTAGAAAATCTCCGGTAGACTCTTATAACGAGAGATATCAACAGATTGACTTAAATAACTTTAAAAACGCAGGTGTAAATGTTTTCCGAGATTTTTTAGAGTACAATTGGATGATTGTAATTAAGAATTCGAAATAGAGTTTGGAACACAATGAATGTTTGTTTGCGACGTCAGGTCGCGGTTTTGGTTTTGCTTTCTTTTTCAAAATTATATTAATTTTTTGAGATTTTGAATGCTGCTAAAGCTCTATTAAATTTTTAAGGTCTAACCTTACATAATTCGTTTGTTGGTTTGTTAACTTTTGCTACAAGTCTAACAATGTTGTACGTGTACATTTTTCCTTTTAATAACATAGTTTGTTAAATAATGAAATCTATAGGTTTGCTTATATAAAATGTCTAGCAATTTAAAGTATTGAATGGTGTAGATTTATGTGTATATTAATGAACGAAATGTCGATGCTTGGTTAAGAAATGACAATAAAATTTATAAAATAAAAAATTGAATTGGAAACAGCTTAAATTCATTACGATAAAGTAATTTGAAACTGCGACACAAAATCAACGATCAGGTATTTCATCGATATAGCGCTTCGGAGTATTTGATTTTGTTTATAAACTAAGTGTGTTTGACCCATTTAGTTTAACGTTCTAAACAGTTGTTTTTAGCAGATATGGGTATTTTATTTTCAGATTTGACAATAATAAATTAAATCTATAAACTCATGTTATTGTACTTAATGTGTTATTTTAAGAACTTCAATTATTTTTCAATTAAAAGTCATTTTTTAATCGTTATGCTCAATTTTTTCAGTCACCCTTTGAAATATTTTCAGAGTTTAAAAATCTTACGAAGTTCCAACTTATGGTAATGTTATTCGTATGTTTGGTAAACTAAAATATTTAAGTTTGTATTCTGTATAAATTTGTAAAATATATGTTTTAGCCAGCAGTCGTAGGAGAAACTCTTGCAGACGTAAAGCACCACTTAATTGATAATCAGGATATTGGAGCAGTCGTGTTTGATCTCGACTTAAATATGACATACCTAAAATTAGCCAAAGCAGCAATTTACCTCAAAAGACCCAACGTTTTATACATTACTGGAGCTTCTGATTGTACATATCCCGTTGGAAAAAACAACTTTGCACTTGGTAAATACTAAAAATAAGATAGCACACGTTTACGGTACTTATTGAAGGACCCCGACACTTTCAAGAAATTTTACAAAATTCTAGTAGAAGAGAAATGATTCATTTAGGTAAACCTGGAAATGAATTCAAGGCCTTTGTAAAAGAAAAGTTTAATATTGTAGATGCTAGCAGAGTACTTTTTATAGGGGACAGGTTCGTAGATGCCCAAATATTTTTTTTGTGAGATTGTTTGTACTTACAGCTTACGTGAAGACATCTTGTTTGCTAAAGAGTGTGGCTATCAGACCCTATTGGTTCTGACCGGAAAAACTACATGTGTTGAAGAACTGTCAAAGCAAGATACACTTCCTGATTTTTATATAAATAGTTTAAGTGATTTACCTAATCTGATTTAAAGATCTAAAGAAAGTTACTGTAATTATGACTCTAAAGAATATACAGATATATTTCATTCTAGACTTTTATGTATATGTTAGCAAAATGTATACAAATATATTGCGAGTGGTCCTAAGCCGCCAGCCGGTTGGATTATGGGGTTAGGAGGAGCAGAATCTTCGTTCCTTCGCTCATAACAATCCATTCTTAATACTGAGTGACGCTTTTGGTGCCGCACAGAAATTGGAATAAATAACAAAACAAAAAAAAATTGACACGTACTTTACCTTCAATATCAAATTTAAAAAACATGTTGATTCTTGAGACCCCTGTGATTTAAAAAGGCCATCACCATCTGTCTGCGATCCAAGAAAAAAATTATTACTAAGACTACCAAGTTGTTAAATAAATAAAATTGAAACAAAATCATTAAGTCTGTTCCCACCTGAATACCTTGTACAAAAGACCAACCCAATTTTTGTGCCGGTATTTCAATAGCTGTTAGTTTAGAAAACCAACATCTGCCAGTCAGTCTCTCAAACTTTAAGCTCATTAAGCTAAAAATTGGGAACTTGTTGTTTAGTTTGGTGACGCAGGAAACTACGAGGGAGAGTTCAATGTCTATGTCTGGGTCCGTGTCTGGTTGGGTTTAAATGTTGTCGATTATGCGTTGTTGCGGTTGGGTTGGTACGTCAAGAGGAGCCGAAGGTATTGCTGTATTTAGGAGGGTAAACATTGTTAAATGTGGAAGGGATTGTAGTTGAAATGGATGTGAGGATGAGTATGGGGGGAGGTTCGATTAGTTTACGGTACGTACTCCAGGGGTTTGTATGTGATCGTGAATTATATCAAGGTTGTGCTGTTTTCTCGTGGTGTTAATGAGGATTTTGTATTATCGTCTGTCAGTGATGTATTTGTTAGATAAGGTACTAATAGCCATGGGGTCTGCATTGGTACGTTTCGCTCTTTGGAGTCCATGTCTAGTAGTTGCAAGTGAGCGTTTGGCGTGAGTAAGTTGTTGTGTCCACAACGACGTGGCTCGCGCGGTGCAATGTTTCCGTGGGATAGTTTTAGAGGCAGCAGTAAGGATATTGTTGGTTATTTCATTAGCGAGGGAATGAGGTGTGAAGTTTGCATAGGATATTGACTGATTGGAAAGCGGGGATGAATGTAGCTAGGGATTCTAGAAATAAGGGCCAGTCTGCTTTTCGGGTGTAAAAGGGTTGAATTTTCTAGTGTTCTGGGGGGAAGATGTAGAAAAATATAGCTTGAATTTTTCAACTCCTTGAATATGAATGTTTGTCTGCTGCTGCTATGATGATCGTAGTCGTCGAAAGTGGTGGAAATCAAAGGGTCCTAGTGGCTGAATGTCCTCAATCCTGACGTACATGTTGGCGTCACTTGCTTTAGGAGGTTGTCGTAATTGTTTCGGAGGTTGAGCGAATCCAAGCTGTTAAAGCGGACTCCTGCGTCCGTAGTGTAGAAAATATACATTATTTTATCCCATTAGATTTGGTGGTCACAACGAGAAAATCTAAAGTAAAACCCTCAGTGCACGAGGAGCTTGATGACTTCCGTCTTGCACTATTCTTAAGTTCTCTCCAAAATGTTTGGTGACTACCTTGAAAAGAGAATTATTAAGAAGTGATTTATTGTAGCGTTTGGAGCTACTTTTATATCCTGAGCTTGTTTGTACTGTACGTTCGAACGGTTCTATTATGTATTTTGAGGGGTGTCGGACGAGTTCATTATTGTTTGAGGGTGTTTTAAGCACGCTTGCTATTTCTTTGCGACTGCCTACTTATTGGTCAACTATTTAGGAGTATGGTTGATTGCATACTTCTACACGTGGATATTAAGAATGCGATGTTGACTCTATCACAGCACGCAGAGCACTGAACAAACTGAGAATTTGCAGTTGACTATATCAGAGTACACGAGCTGGAAATAGAACAAACCAAAGAATCTCGAGAAATTCCAACTAAGTTTTTGTGCTACCCAAAAATCTATACTTTCATTGATTAAACTAAATTTGGAGATTCTTTTACAATCAAAAATCGAAAAACCCATTTCATTGGTTAAAGACATCATTAACGTTTTTCAACACAGGAAGAATAGGAAATGGAAATGTATAAATGAAAATGCAAATTCTGCAGAAAACATTCGTAGTGCTCACCATAACCTAGGAATCCTCTCCTTGCAGTGCTTCCCATAGTCTGCAAATAACCTTCCAAGCAGCGCTCTCCATAGCCTGCTATAATTCGAAACGCAGCGCTCATCATAGCCTGCGTACTTTCCGAACGCTACGCTGTCCACCGCCGTACCTGGGGCCGTCATAATAGTTCATTGGTCTAAACCAAACAACCTACGTATGGGTAGTAAGCTTCGTTCTGTACATCAAGCAGCCCGAAAACAAGCGCAAAACGCCCTTCCACGTGCGATCCGTTCCATCGACCGCATCCAAGGCTTCTGTCACCTCTACCGCCGTCGCCGAAGGAAATCATTCAATCTACTACAAACATATCCCGAGAAGTCGATTACTGTAATGTCGTCGACTGCATCTGCCAGGTCTATCTCCGGGACAACACCCCCGTAGAGTTTGAGGGAGCCGTACTCTATTAAGCCTAAGACACCACGTTCTAGACGTCTGCCGAAGTGTACCGAAGATCACCGAAGACGTCTGGGCCTGCCAAACCTGTAATTAATTGCTATGCACCACCATTCAAGTTGTTATTGGACTTCATAATTCAATTCCGAAGGTTTCCGAGAAGTTCCGAAGACAACCGAAGACTTCTGAACCCTCTATACTTGTAAATATTGTAAATTAGTAATTTTTAATTTTAAATATTTGTTATTCGCGTTATTATTGAACTTCACTATTCAATTCCGAAGCCTTCCGAGGAGTTCCGAAGACAACCGAAGACTTCTGAACCCTCCATACTTGTAAATGTTGTAAATTAGTAGTTTTTAATTTCAAATCATAACTCTTGTGACTTAACATTGTGACAAAAGGAAGAAACGGAACCTTCCGGACAATTCCGAAGACCATCGAAGCAGTTTTCACCGCTTTCAAACTATATAAACATGCATTTAATAAGTGTTTGAGTTTATTTTGGTTTTCACAAGGAAGCATCAAGCTTCCGAAGAGTTCTGAAGATAACCGAAGACTTCCGAACTACTTCAAGAATTAAAATCAGCCAATTTCACTTTAATTTTATGTATCTTTTTGGAACTTATAATTATTTTTGCTTATGTTATTAAACAATTAATCAAGCCAAGTCTACATACTTTCAGACGCCTCCCACTCGAACGATAACAGCGAGGGAAGTATATAAGTCAGGAAGGCATGGAAAGAGTCAGTTCTGTATGATACAATTTAAAGAAATGTTTTCCAAACCTACTACCCCTTCTGGGGAATGGTACAACATAAAAATTGGTACTTCAAATGAATATACTGTTATATTCCGAAAAAGCTAGTTGAACGTGCTGTAAATTAACTCAGAATCATAATTAGCAGAACCTCTTCGTAGTTAGCCCGCTCGTTAAAATTTCCGTACCTTTGTTGATTTTTCTCTGTGTAGTTTATAAATTTACATCTTTATTTAGCATGAGATTGTAAGATTTTGATATAGATTGTAAAAACCACGTATTGAGCATACGTGTACCAAATTCCCACCATTCAATAAATGTTATTGCACCTTTAATTATAGAGGTCTTAAAACTTGTATTCATTTATCTTTGCAACAAAGTCGAATGTTTATTTATTACCTTACATCATATCCGGTAATCATGTGATACTCAACAACCGTTACATACAATGCTAATTTTAGATTATGTTGAAATGATTGACAAAATACTAATGATTTAACTGACCGGTGGTCAAAAAGCCATCCATCGAGTGTCCAAAAATGGCCACGCACTACTAGTGTTATATAAGAAACTACGTTACATATTGTATTAATTTGCAAACATGCATAATGATGACCTAGTGCACTTGGTAATACAAGTGCGTAACAAGATACAGCAAAGCTTGCAGTCTAGTTCTAACCTTGACATTGCATATTACATTCAATAAGCAGGGGCTCTCTCAAGGTTGCATTAGATGCCGCTGCATATTCTTGAGCTTACTCATGAAATCAAGAACTGACTTGCGTTTCTTGTGACACCGGAATATGATGTTCCGTTTAAATTATTTTACCCTAAATGAATTAATAATTGCCAAAATTTTGGAATCTCTAGTAGTACCGTAGAAGTGGCTATATTAAGGAATTCTTTGAATTAAATTATGATTTTGCGTCGTGTAGAAAATACTCAAAAGGGTTCCAAAAGCAGCTGTAACACATCCCCAAATGAGGACGTAATTTAATGTATACGAAATAAATTAATAGTTCAAACTTTGAACAACTCTTTGACCAAAATAACGAACATTATCACTGCATTTCATAACAATTTTGTTATTGAGCGAACATAAAGTACAGTTATAGTACTGGAGACATGTCATCATCTTCATTAGGTCTTCAGTCCTGGAACTGGTTAGACGCGCACCCTCATTGATTCCTATTCTGAACTAACCTACACATTTGCCTGAAACTTGCATAGTCAGCATCTGTCAGTATCTGATCTAGGTCTACCTCTACCTCCATTTTCCTATCTCTGCTTGTAATATATCTCACACTATTGCCCAAAAATGCCTTAGAACGTATTCTGCCTGTCTATTTCTCCTATTTTTTTTTCCACAGATATCATTATTCCCATACTTACTATTTCTATAACCTATTTGTTATTAACTTTGTCTGTTCATGCTATCATCCTCATATATCTGAAGCACAACATTCTAAAAGGCTGCTACCGTTTTTCGGTCTGCTTTTCCTACAGCCCGTATTTCATAGACATACTGTCTAGTGTGCTATGCTCCACACAGCTTTCAACAATTTTCTTCTTGTTTCTATATTTGTTGTCTTTGATCATAAATGCTGTTCTTTCTTGTTAGATGCAGTTCGGTCCCCTTCTATTGCTTTACAATTATATACCCTATTTCACCGACCTTCAGTGGTTGTGAAGGGGAGTAAACAGCCTGTGGCTGCCAAGTTCCCCCAGACTTAAACATTTGCCGATTTAATATTTTTTCCAATATATATTTTCGCACAGTCAACATTAGTTGAAAATATTTCACAACCAACACCTGTAGTGTTTATAATAATCATCAGATTTATCTGCACTTATTTTTTCGTCATTAGGTTTTCGGTTTCAAAACTGGTTGGACACGTAACTCCACTTATTTATATTCTGAGCTAGCCTACACAGTACTCTGAAATTCCCACACAGTCTATATGCAGCTCGGTTCCCCTTCTATTGTTTTCTAATTGTATGCCCTATTTTACCGAGATTCAGTGGTGTGTGAAGGGGCGGGCGGTTCGGTAAGCGTGTAACTGCTATACCCAAGGTCCCGGGTTCAAATTCCGACACGGTCCGCTTGAAAAATGTTAGGCGAGCATTTTTCACAAAAATACACCCTCGTTCGGATGAGTAGTAAAAGGGAGGTCACGTGTGTAAGTGTTGTCACACACGTTAAAGATCCGTACCTTGCTTGGACCAGTAAAGCTTCGGCAAAATTCCAAATTTTCCAGATAAAAAACTCGCTTCCTACCCAATGTAGCACCTTCGGGTGCCGAATTAATAGTTTTCCAGTAAATCCTTTCACACAATTAACATTATTCGAGAATATTGCACAACCAATGCCTGTAGTTGCTTATAATAATCATCATGTTTAAGTACAGTTATATTTTTCGTCATTAGTTTATCTATCTTGGGACTGGTTGGATGCGTACCTCCATTGATTTCTATTCTGAGCTAGCCTACGCATTTCCCTGAAATTCCTACAGCCTGCATCTTTCACTATCTGTGTGCAATAGTCTAACCTAGGTCTACCTCTACTTCTCTTTTTTCCTATCTCTGCTTCTAATATATTCGGCACTATTCCCTCATGTCTTAGTATGTGGCCTATCATCCTATCTCTCCTATTTTTTATCGTTTTCCTCATATTTCTTTCTTCCCCTGACATTTTTAGTACCTCTTTGTTCTTAACTTTGTCTCCCATGATAACTTCATCATACGTCTGTAGCACCACATTTCAAAGGCTTTTCTTGTCCGCTTCTCCTACTGTCCAGACTTCACAGCCGTACTGTGGTGTGCTCCACACAAATGTTTAAAGAAATCTTTTCCTTGTTTCTATGTTTGTTGTCTTTGAACACAATAGTTGCTTTTTCTTGTGAAGTGTAGCACGACCTTGTGTTAATTTTTGTTTTATATCTTTTGTGCTTTTGCCATCTTGCGTTATTTGGCTTACTAGGTAGCAGAAATCCTTAGCCTCTTGTAAGTTCTTGTTACCTACTTGATTCCTAAACCGTTGTCTAACAAGAATGTAGTCTATTTGATATCTACTTATATCTCCTGGCATTTTCTACGTATATCGTCTTCTAATATGATGTTGAAATAATGTGTTTGTGATGATAAAATTGTTCTTGTCGCAAAATTCAACCAGCCTATTTCATCTGTCGTTTCTCGTGCCTAAACCAAATAAACCTACTACCGTTCCTTTCCTATGCTCATCTACCACTGCATTAAATTCCCCATAATTATTAAATTTTCATGTCCTTTTAATACGTATCTTAGTATGTCTTCGATATCTTTGTAGATCGCTTCCCTTTTCGTCACTGTAGCTAGAGGTGGGCATGTATACTTGTATTATTACTGTGTTTACCGGTTTAGATTCTAATCTAACTATGAGTACTCTTTTGTTCTTTGTAAGTAATTTTCTACACAGTGCCCTATATTTTTTCGTATAACTATCCCCACGCCCGAATTTCCTTCCTCTGCTCTGTTTGAATTACCCTGAAGTCTCGACTGCAAAAATCCCCCGCCTCTGGTTACCGAACTTCGCTGATCCCTGCTATGTCTAGTGCTAACCTATTCATTTCAATTTTCAGGTTCTCTAGCTTACCTACGTGCTTTATTCCATTCCACGCTCCGAGTCGCAAAACGTTCCCGACTCTTATTCTGAGCTTTCCTATCGCATCCTCCGAAATAGTCCCCTCCCGGAGATGGAGACATGTGCTACGTACATTGACGTAGCTGGCAGCACAGAGAAAGGAATTCCCGGGCTCAGTTGTTGAGTAGGCAGGGTATTTCACATACAAAACAAAAAAAGGCCTTAAATAAAAATATACTCAGTCATTTCAACCCACAACTAAACAAACACAAAAGAAAACCTCTAATTAAAAAAAAATATGTACAAAAGCACAGTAGTACTAAAAAAAATTGACAATCAATAATTACAAGCTACATATGTCAAAAAAATCAAAAGATAACATTTTTAAAATGACGAGCTGCCGTTTTTAGGTACCTACCCCCTACATTATTTAGCAACAAAGAAAAAAAACCCAAACGCAACACTAAAAACCGCAACTCTAAATCATTGTAAATATAAAATTACATATATAACATTGACACTACAATGTCCTAACTAACCAAAAATTTACAACTTAAAAAAGAAAGGAAACCCAGCATTTTAAATCATCCTCGTAAACATACAATTAGACATATGGATGGTCACGATAAATACAATATTAATAATAAATATCATCTCACTTGACGATAATCATTTTAAAAATACTCAGTTTAGTCAACACGTGAGCCTGATAAATATACTATTTCGACCAATTTCATAGAACCCATACAAGAAAATAGTGCATAGACACTCACCCGAGCCTCCACGCTGTAGGTTTGGGTCACACCTTCTCTAATGACAGGGCTGAACACAGGAGCTCGAGATCCCGCAGTGTGGGTGTAAAAATAATTGCGGTGTAAATTTCGAATAGCTCATTTGGTAGAAAGATGTGGACTGTATAAAATTTAAGTGATAGTTAACAAACAACAAATAATTAATGTCTTTAATAAAATCAAAGCGTTTACTTTAAAGCACTCATCTGGATGAATTATGCAGCCGTGCCGACGAAAAAACGATGGAACAAATACTACTCTTCTCTTTGGCGGGTGAAACGAAGCACATTTATAACGATAGCGGTGTTCTAAAAAGACCAGCGGTTCATGTACAATCGCGACGCAAACTGTTCGAAAGAAAAATCGATTTTCTACTATGTAGAACGTGTAAGATAGCAATGCGGTGTGATCGAATGACGAATCGATTTTCTCTGAGCTTCGTGGATTTCCCAGTCACTACACTGTTTGCACATGCGGAATAACAAGAGTTTTATCACGCACGGCACTGTTGGCGCGTGCTTTTAGTAAACCAAAGAAATTCCGCTTTAATAAATTTAAATATACCGCGCCGAATTAAAAATAATCAACAAACTCGATGTATTAATAAAATTGGCAGTAAAATTTACAATATAAACGGAACAGTGGGTGTCCTCCCATAACAAAAGGGGCGGCAATCCAATGGGCCGTCAGGTCCACCAGAGGAAGAAGCTACTACAATTACGAATAAAGATTAATTTATTTACGCCGAAAAATACAGGTTTATAAAACCATCATTACCAACCACGCTGTAGGGCGTGCGCAAAATTTTTACAAAGAAAACGGAAACAACCAAAAATACAACAAATGTTTTCGTTGTGTATATCGAAAAGAAAGTGAATATTAATTTCGTTAACTAATAACCAGAGCTCAAAGTAATATTGTTATCAAACGTGATGAGGAAATTTGAAAGACGGTTTTATCGGATAGTTCAATATCTCATTTTAACGAGTTTCCGATTGAAACAATAAAGAAAGCAATCACACGCCATCGCAATGCACAGCGAGTTCCCGGATACCTAAAACAGAGTATTGACTATTTAATTTATAGAATAAACTTGCCATTTTAAAATAAATAAATTTGAAATTGAAAACTACTAGAAGCGTATTTTATTGTAGGAGGGTCTAATATACCGGGTGTTGTTGGAGGATTTGAGCAGAATCTAAGTAAACGAACAGTGAATTACAAAGGGTGTAGTTTTAACTTACTATCATAACACATGTAATAAACAAAAAAAAGTACTTTTTATTTCTGTCAAGACACTGCACGAAGATTTGGTTTTTCCTTTGAAACCTGGTTTCTTACGCCTGTCAGCTGATTTTTCGTCTCTGGTCAGTGGTGAAACGAGCATTGAAATTGCACCTTGCTGTGGGTGAGTGGCTAACTACAAAAACCCTTTCCTAAAAGAAGTAGTTAAATGAAAAGCAGTCTTCCGACGTAGTTAGGGGTCCATTCCTGTGCAGGGCAATGAGAGATGATCATAGGTCTTCAAAAACTATACTTCATGCAACACTAAATAGAAGCTAAAATAAGAACAACACTAAACAGTGTGCCACCAAGTCCTAGTCTCATAAAAAACAAGATTTACTCTAAGAAAGAGCGTAGAAATTCTCACAGAAAAATATCACATTCGCTGTGTGAACACGGTTATTAAAAAAGTAAGCGTAACACCTGCAATAAAACAATATAGTTAGAGCAAAGAAAAGACGTATGAGGCGCGTTCTCACTACCTTGCTATTGCAAACGAAACATCATAAAAAATTTTTTCTTATAAATAAAAATCTGTTATCAAACCATACTATTAGAGCACGAGATGAAGACGATGCAGCTTCAACCATTAATCTCGAGAACCGCAATTAAAAAGGATCTAACTGAATATGTTTTCAGGGATGGAAAACGAGATAAACCGCAGTAGTGCCCACCCAGTACATCCTTCAGCGTATGGAGGATATCGCCTTGATATCTGCTGTCGCTTCGCAAGACTGAGATACGTCAGATGGATAAAAATATTAAGACTCCCACGTCATAGGTAACATCCACGACTGTACAACAACCACCTACACACATACAACCACCTTAGGCACACGTTTCCGTTTCCCAATATGCCCCACTTGCCAAACCACTCTCCAAAATTATTACCCTAAAACCAACTTCCTCTGAAACAACACAACCCCAGCTGTTCAATACTGTCAAACAAAACCTACGAACATCCCTACCAGATCTTTCGATACGTAGTATTTGTCCTTCTAAAACCGCAATCACTATCCGAACCGACAAACTCTCTTACCTATTTATGATACCCAACTTAAACCAACAAATTCGCTCCGTTTACGTCCCTAAACAGAGACAATCCAAACTTATTTTATTTGAGGTCGGCCGAGAAATACCCACTCCAGATACCCTTTCCTTTCTATAGCGACAAAACTCCCTTCAGCACCACATCCTTGAAACTGAATTCCGATCCCATGTATCCGTAGCCATATGCCGCCCCAGACATGACTCCTATGACAACTTAATCCTAAACATCTCTTCCCGCCTCAGATCGCACGTTTACATCGGCTACAAGTCCTGAAGAATTCGTGATTTGGTTTCAATCACCAGATACTATAGCTCTGGAGATTTGTATATTCTGCCAAAGTATGTCGATCAACAACTACCTATGGTCACTGTGCACAAGAAGACACACTAAAAACGTGCCAAAACCAAATATCCTTACCACCCACCTGTTCCAACTGCCAACGTATCAACCGTCCTCATAACCACCTAGTTACCAACCCTGATTGTCCTGTCTATAAGCAATCCCTTGAGATTTCTAAACTCCGTACCGAGTGTGGCTATTAACACTACCACACAAAATTTTCTCTTGCCTGATCAAGTTGTCCAACTTTTCTTTCCTATGTACGAGTTATCCAAGTCAATCCCCAACACTCCTCCTCCGTGCGCTTGAACTTGCCCATATTCTTATCGAACAAAACATATCCCTATCTGTCTTTCAAATACCCTACATAGTAAGTAATGTAATCTCCAATCTAACTCCTCGAATTAAATCCTTTGTACATCCCCACCCGTTAAAGCCCATGCTCGCAGCATCTATTATCATTAACAACCCTCAAATAGACGCTTCCGTTATCATCTCCCACTCTACATCGCAAATCTTGATTACAGAACTGCACTGGGAAAAAAGCATATTTTACATCATTTGGGTGTATTTTCAGTACAATAGAAACATACAGAATATTTACAACTGCTTGACGATACTTCACAGACACTTGGACACAACCCTATAATCATATGTGCAGATGCACACGCTAAATCTACACCATGGCACAATGACACCACCGACGAAAAAAGCACCCTCCTCGAAGATTTTATTCAACAAAATAAGCTGATTATCCTAAACATCCTTTCGCATACTTCAATCTGAGAATCCCTTAATTACCGATCCAATATAGACATCACCCTCTCTTCCTTATCAGCCAACAATTTGATTGATTTCTGGAATGTATCCCGACTGATAAACTCCAGTAACCATAATCCAATAACCTTTAAAATCCGCTCTAATCACCCACCACGACAAAATAGATTGCCCACGTCTCCTAAAAGCCTTGACAAACCACCTTTCCAACCCTCAACCAACTCAACCAAGAGACTCTCGCCCTATATCTCTTACAAACTCCATCATCCAATCCTTACACTGTGCCGCAGCCACAACTATACTTACGAGACACTACGTCACATACACGACACTTTGCTGAAATTCTTCACTTCATGACCTAGAAGACGCCTTAACATTCTGCGCCATAAGATCCAGTGTTTACTAAAACTTGCAGTTCCCAATGACCATCTGGCAACACTGGACACTGAATATCGACAGTTGCGAGTTTCTTTCAAAAGAGAAATGTATACGAGGCTAAAAAACATCTATGGTACGTCATCGACCATCCCTGTACCGATACCTGGAAAACTTATTGCAGGTTAGTTAAATCCTCACAAACACATATCCGTAAAACACTTTTATAAATACCTCTACGTGAAAAAAATTTACCCGAGAACCGACCACGCCACCCTGAAGCGGCTATTACAGTTTAGTAGCTCCGAAGGGCAATTTATCAGATGGATAGAAAGACTGCAGGAGAATGACTTCGGCACGGAACACCGTATAAGCACAAATGCGCTTTTATGTCAGCGTTGTTCCGAAGATTGTAACCATTGTTCACGGTTAGAAAAAAAAAATGTGATCTACTTGGTAGGACTACTGTGATCAATGGCGATTGGCAACCTTTACAGATGCGAACGAAACACGACAATGGCAAACGCTTAGGTTACATTCTGGGTTAGAAAACCAAATAAGAATGTCCATCGTCGCAGGACATTAGTCCGTTGAGTAGCACCTTGTAGTCGTACTCGGCACAATGGGATTCCCTGAAAGTAAAGAATGGGATCTTGCTGTGATACTTGAAGAATGGAGATGGATCCGCGAATACGTTTCATGTGGTGGTTCCCAAAAGACGAGTGTCAAAAGGTTTAGGACATCTGCATAATAGGACCTCGGGAGAATGCTTGGCGTTTAAAAAGACACTGGAAAAAGTCCTAGCAAGATTTTAATAGGTAGGCTGCTGAGACGATGTTAATGAGTGGTGCCGCAAGTGTCAGTTGTGTGCACCACTGGTAAACCGTAAGGCTCCAATGAGGCAAAATAACGTGGGGAGCTTCTTTGAGACAGCGGCAATCGATATTTCCGGTCCATTTCCCAAGACCTACTCCGGAAATAAGTACATCTTGATAACCATAGACTATCGTATGAAGTGAAACCGAAACGTAGCTATATCAAACCAAAAGTTCCCAGACGTGCTGGTAAAAGAACTGTTCTGCTGTTTTGGAGTTCCTATAAAGTTGCATGCCGATCAGGGCAAAAATTTTAAGTCAGCGTTATTCCAAGAGATTTGCCGGTTGCTGGGCAAGTGAAAGACTCGAATAAGACCATTGCACCCGCAATCGGATGGTAAGGTAGAACGCACAAATTGCACCTTGGAAATGTCTTTTCCAAGCTGGTCTCCCAAAATCAGAGAGACTAGGACCAATATTTACACCTATATTTGTAGTCTATCGGCCTTCGGTTCAAGAGATTATGGGACAGACACCTGCATATGCTGGAAAGTGAGATACGTCTACCGTGTGATCTTAAGTTAGGGCGATTGGCAACATTTACAAATGCGAACGGAACATGAAAATAACAAACACTTAGATGTCATTCTGGGATAGAAAACCAAAAAAGAACGTCCATTCTAGCAGGACATTAATTCGTTGAATATCACCCTGTAGTCGTACTGGTCACATGGGATTCCCTGAAAGTAAAAAATTAGATCCTGTTGCGATCCTTGGAGAATGGAGGTAAATCCGTGAAAACGTTTCATGTGGTGGTTCTTAAAAGCTGAGTGTCGCAGGTTTTTAGGACATGTACATAATGGAACCTTACGAGAATACTTTGCGGTTAAGAAGACTCCAGAAAAAGTCTGAGCAAGATTTTACTGGATAGGCTGTAAGGACAATATAAAAGAGTGATATCGAAAATATCAGTTGTGTGCACCACTGAGAAACCATAAAGCTCCAATGAAGCAATGCAACGAGGGAAGCCCTTTTGGGACAGTGGCACTCGATATTCCGGTTCATTTCCCGAGAGCAACTCCGAGAATAAGTACATTTTGGTAGCCATGGACTATTTTACGAAGTAGATTGCAGCGATGCTATACCAAGCTAAAAAGGCGCAACTGTTGCTGACCTGCTGGTAAAGAAACTATTCTGCCGTTTTGGAGTTCTTATGCAGTTGCTCGCCGATTAAGGCAGATATTTTGAGTCAGCGTTATTCCAAAACGTTTGCTGGTTGCTGGACAAAAGAAAAACCCGAACACACCATTGAACCCGCAATCTATTGGTATGGTACAGTGTATGAACCGCAAGTTCTTTACAAGGTGATCTCCCAACATCAAAAAGACTGGGACCAATATTTACACTTATATTTGTTGGTCTATTGGTCTTGGGTTTGTGAGAGCACTGCACAGACACCTGGTTGTGCTACACTGGGACTCGAGATACGCCTACCGTGTGATCTTGGGTTTGGCTGGTAACCCGGAGTTGACTTTGTGGCCGAGGGCTATGTCGAAAAGCTCAAACGCAAGATACATGACATCCACAGTTAGGAAAAATATCTGCATCGCAAACGATCGGATAAACACCAGATATATCATCAAGGGGCAGGAGTCTGGTTTTCAAGAGAGCGACCGCGTCTGGTTATACAACCCCAGGCAGAGGCGTGGAGTGTTTCTGAAGTTATAAATACATTGGGAAGGTTCGTAGGTGTTGTAAAAGGATAAACTCTGTGGTATATCGGATTCGTAAGTTCCCGAAAACACAGTTGTGGTGCACGTTAACAGATAAGCATCCTACGATGGCAATGACACCAGTAGTGCCGAAGAACGATGTACAATAAGACGAGCAAACAGTTATGCTCGAGTTGACGAGCAAAGGTTCATGTCTTTGTACAGCGGCACAAACAACGCGAGATTCGGGATCGCGCAAGAGATTCGGGGTGTTCTATTCGATGGGTCATCGGAATACTCGTGACGCATTGCGTAGCAGCGTATCTTGATAAATCCCGAGAATATGCTTAGGTGTTTAAAAATAAATTTGCTGGTCTGGATCAACTTCGTCGACAACAATCAGAGATCGGAAATACCATACGGTAAAGAACAGACATCGTAACATGTAGTATTTAATGACTAAGCAACAGCCTTCTTGTAAATCGAATTATCAGTATCTGTGGAAGGCGTTAGTAGACCTAAAGGGTCAGATGATCGTGTTTGAAAACGAGAAGTTGGCCATACCCAAGATCGGTTGATGGGTTGGACTAGAGGGTGATACGAAATATACTAAAGGTACTGTTATAGAAAACCGCGCTCAAAATTTTATGTATGGGTAACATCCAAATAGTATGGTACCTGCTATAAAAAGTATTGCTTGCTACTTCTATCAACATGTAAAATTCAGTAATGGTTTCGACCGTCGTTACCGCCACAGAGACTTCCAACATCCAGGTCGCATAGGCACGAGGCAGTGTAATGCCACTTAGTCTAAGAATAATGCATCGGAAGATAAGCAAGGCGTCTACACACAAAAGATGCGGTACGATTGGCAGGTGCAAGACTTTGCATTCAAAGATTACAATACGTACACTCGAAATGTTATAAGCAATTCCGGTATGTTGTAGATTAATCTAGAACAATTGGATAAGGTATAAATTAGCGTTAAGGAGTCCTGAAGTTCGGTTCCGATTAAAGCTTCGATTATGATAGGTTTCAATTGTAAGCTTTGAAGGACGAGATATAAATCAGTGGTACAAATTAATTACCTTATGTGAAAAAATTATTGTAGAGTTCAATATGTTACGTTAATCGAGGCAGCCACGTTGGGAGCCAAATTTATGCTACGTTGACTCGTAGCCGTGCGTAACACAAAGATATTCACGGAATGACCGGGCTCAATCGGAGATTAGGATCCGGAGGTTTAGGATCAAAATGTCGGACAAAACTAAGAGTAAAGAAATCCACAGGGAAAGATAGGTAAGCAGTAGCAATCGGAGAGGACCAAGGTGTAAAGGCATAAACGCTGCCAAAGTTGTCAAAGGACGGATGTCTCTTTAGAAAAGAAACAGCACAGTTTCCAACCTCAAGAAATTGATTTCGCGCGCGCAGAAACCAAAAGAAAAGAAAAGTAGCGAGGAAGGAAACCAACAGCAATAGCCAACATAAGACACAAGTGTCAAGCCTCAAGTAAGCTAGGGAACGACAAACGGAAAACTGGGAAAAGTAACGAAAGGCTTCAACTGTGGTATCAAGAAGAAAAAAAATCGTATAATACAACCAAATAAGAACCATAATCTGCTAATAGACCCAAAAATCGACTAAGTCGTGATTCCTAAAGGACAGAAAGTAGGCCTAAAGAGCAACTACTACAGGAGCAGATATAACGAGTGATCGAAGTTAGTACATCAACTAACCGCAAGGAAAACCAGTCAGGAAAAAAAAATGGACAGGAATGTGGAATTAAAGAAAACCCGGAAAAAGTAGAAGAAAAAAATAAAAGTCATCACACAATACTACGGAATATGTCAAATATCACAGATAAAGCTAATGAGTTGAAGGAATCGTGTAACGTAGGGAAACGAGTGGATTACGCACGAAATTTGCGGCGCTTGCGTCGCCAAAAGGACAACAGATCTAGATCGGGGACATTAGGATTATATTTAAGTGAGGTAGCGAAAGTGACGTGAAGAAAAGAAAAAAAAAGGTGGTGTACAGAAAACTTGGGCGCCAGTGTTTTCCAGAACCAAATTACCAGCGAAAACACAACTCTGATAATTGACCAAAAAAAAATTAACATCAAGGAATTTCTATATAGCGAAGGAAGAAAAAAAAATCAAAACTACGCCACAAAAAAAATTAGAGCCAGCCAATATAGGCAGAAAAGAAAATCGAGCCGATACACAAAAACATCAAGGTCATAAAAAAAATTTAAAAAATCAAGAGCAAACCAAAAAAAAATCGAGAGCAAATCAAAGAAATCGAGCCCCTAAAAAAAAATCGAGCCGATCAAAAAAATCGAGCCAAATCAAAAAAATCGGGCGCCACGTTGGGCGCCAAAATTTTATGTTACGTTAATCGAGGCAGCCACGTTGGGCGCCAAATTTATGCTACGTTGACTCGTAGCCGTGCGTAACACAAAGATATTCACGGAATGACCGGGCTCAATCGGAGATTAGGGTGGGTTGTAGAAAGCAGACTGACATATAATGTATGCGGCGGTAAGGAGTTAGTGACAATACCTGCAAGAAAATTAGTTAAGCAAACCTGAAAAAAAAAGAATAAGCATAGCAGCAATGAAAAGTCTAAGTTATTCAGTACTTTGTAGAATGTAAATAAAACTGTTTAGATAAACTATATAATATAATCACAATAAAAGCATTACAAAAATTTTTATCACAAAGTGAGGTAATATTGGGGAGTAGAAGAAACGTTTCCTCACACACCAATTAAACATAAATCAGACAAAATGTTAACAAAAGATAAATAGATAAGACACAATTGATATGAGTAATCCAGTAGTATTGATTTTGTTTTTCTTTCTTTTTTTTTCTTAATAGCATGCACTTCTATTGTAAAAGGTATCAGAACGACAAAGATATGGCAAAACAACGGATAGATATTTAAAATCATAACAAGTAGGAAATAGTTCAACTTACATAAAGTCCTTCAGTAACACTTCCTTGCAATTGAAGTGTGGGATTCACGATGTCCTGCACTAACGAAGCACTTTACCCTTGACTGTGAGGGTGTTGATGGAATTTCTTACACTTTACACTAATCACACCTACGTATTTCCCTGGTGTTAGCAGCAGACATTATCATGCTGATGGAACTATGTAGCATTGATAAATTTCTTGTTAATTCTATTTCCTGAGACAACAATTTCGAAATATTTTGTAACACAAATCAAAAAAAAAATAGTAATAAAAATTTAGAATCACGGGCTTTCAAGGCACGATGTAATGCATTAAACTAACAGTAACGTGAGGTGTTTTATTTGCTACCTATGGTAACAAAGAAAAATCTGATGTTTTTGAATAACGAAATTTGCGCAAACAACGATCTATTTTAGATTCGTTGGGGCTAGAAAATTCAGAAACTACAGTATCAACTGTCTTTACATGTGAATGAGATACATGTTTATAAGAAGCAACCTTTTTTCTACTAAACCTGCTACAACTGTATCATCATTTTTTTAGCAACACTCAAGCTTAAAACTGTATTTGGATAATACAAAGTATGCACTACTCTGATAAAAAAGGACCACGAAAACCAGATCGCACACACAGTTCAAATATAAAAAGATAAATCAACAAAAAAACACAATCAATAAAGCACATGCAAACGCTAAGCAAGTCCGTCAAATGCTCCGCACAAAAACGCGTGCAGGTCGAGTCCAACAAGTTCTATCACTTTTATTTCCAACAAAAAAGCAACAAAAAACAATTAGTAAAGCAACGCGTATCACTAAAAACCGTCCGTCAAAGACCTTACAACCGCACTTGTGGTCAATCAAACACGTTACATATAAAGCATACTTCCTTCAAATGTCATCAGAACTACACTCCAATCTGTTTATAAAATAGTTGTTACCATAACCTCTTGTCGACTATTATCTCCTCTTCTATAATACATTAAGGAACAACCAAAACGTGAATGCGGCAATCATATCTAAATAATTAATTACAGCGGTTTATCATTTTCGATAAGTTGGAAAGTAATTTACAAATAATCCAATTTACAATTCATTCCTTGCAATTTATTTATTAATGAAAATCAATCTTTAAATTATCTACTTTTAAAGTAATACCCACGAGTTAAATTGCATACAAATCTGAAAGCTATGCGAAAGTATTTACTTTATACAAACAGCGATCCACTCATTATAATACGACGCATTCGCCTAAGGAGTTAATAAATATAAAATATAGAAATAGTAGTGTAAAATGTTAAGCCATAAAAATGCACGTTACAAATATAAATTAATCATAGTGCGTCGATATAAGTTAATTAAGAAGATTAGCATCGTAATGTTAATAAGATAACACTTCTACTGTTAGAGACTAATTCCGAAAGTGCATAATTGTGAGAACTTTTAGAAATTTTATTATAACTACGAGTTCCTGAAGAGGCTTGTATAATTAGTTTGAAAATAAATAATTGTTGTTTGTGCAAATGGAGTTTACGCTACATTGATGTCAGTGTGAAATTAAACACTTTTGAACGATTTCTATGTGCGTGCCAAAAGTCAGCAGAAAATGAAGCGTGAATCCCTTGTTTCTTGGAGTTTAAGTCAAGCGTTGCGGAGAGCTGGGATGAAAATTCCGAAAATTTGCAAGTATGCACAGAAAAATAGACCAAAACTCTGCGAGCCTGGCAGGAAGGTTTACAAAAAATTTAGAGGAAAGTGCCTTGCAGAAAAACCGAACGAGACCGCTGTGAATTTACAGGAAAACTTTACAGCGCAATAAGACCCGAGTGCAAGAACGGTTGGATAAAAATTAATTGAAAATTAAAGCCAACTGAAAGATGAATTTATGCAGGAAACTTGCAAGCTAAATTTTCTGGTGGTTTGTGGAAATTGGAAACCAAGTTTTAGATGATTTGCATTAGCTGGAAGCGAGATTTTATGAATAATTGCTAGAAAACACGCGTAAAATGGAAAAGGTGACGTGGATGGATGAACGGATTAATTCACTAACAGTGCACGCTCCAGAGCCTTTAGTGGCGGTAATCCAACAACATGCCCCAGAATTTAAGATTGTCGGGGAATGCAAACTGAAGCCAAGCTTTAAAGTAAAACCGCCCATATTTAATGGAAAGTCGCCTTAACCTATAAATTTTAAACAATTTGAGGCTACCGCAAGAACTAACGGCTAGAACGATGGTGAAGAGGCAACCAAGTTGATTGTCGCGTTACGCGTTGAGGCCTTGAATATTCTGCAGGCCATACCTGGCCATGGTCAAAGAAGCACAGAGCCTTAACATCAAAGCTGGAAATGGGGTATAACGACCCCTATCTGCAACAAGTGTACTATGCTCCGGTGAAAAACGGTTATCAAAAGGCCAACAAAAATTTGCAGGGTTTTGAAGCAGATACTACTCACTTGATAGAACTAGCCTGTCCAATAGCACCAAATAGTTTCTTAGAACAGCACAGACCTTTATTGATGAGATACGCGACGGAGAGATCCAACAAGCACCACGGCTGGCTCGAGACTCGACCAAGGACTCCTAGATAATGCGCTAGCTATTTCTTTAAAATTTGAAGCGGCAAAACAAGCTTTGCATTGTAGTAGTGGCGAAGTAAGACGTTCCGTAGAGGAGCAGGGCCAAGAATGCACGGAGAAGGTGCTTCGACGGGTACTTCATGAATACCAACCAACCAAAGAGGAAGGGACCCAGAAGCTGGAATTGTGGCGAGTCATATGCAGTCCAAAAGTAAACAGCCCAAGAGGAAAGCAGAGAAACCGGAAAACTAACGGGGGTTGATAAAAGGGGTTGAAAGTCGATCTGCACGGATTCTGCCACAAAGACCATCGCACAATCTATTCATGTAGACAGCGTTTACATATATTGACAGTTTAACAGCAAGGCTGTGAAGTTCTTGGTTGATACCGGAGCCACTATTGCTGATCCGAATGCAGTGAGTAACGGGGGTAAAGTATTAACCACTACGGTGCGTCATTGAACCATGGCCGGTGAGGAAATTCAAACACATAGAATGCTAGATGTAAAAATCAGAGTTGGGAGCAAAAGATTTGACTATCAGGTAGTAATAGCAAACATCACCGAAAATGTTATCTTGGGAATGCATATTTTGATGTAGTATGGATTCCATATAGAAATGAAACACAGTGAAAGAGGATGAAAGAGAAATGAAAGATGATGAAGAAGGATGAAAGAGGATGAAAGAGGATGAAAGAGGATGAAAGAGGATGAAAGAGGATGAAAGAGGATGAAGGAAGATGAAAGAGGATGAAAGAGGATGAAAGAGGATGAAAGAGGATGAAAAAAATGAAAGAGGATGAACGAGGATGAAAGAGGATGAAAGAGGATGAAAGAGGATGAAAGAGGATGAAAGAGGATGAAAGAGGATGAAAGAGGATGAAAGAGGATGAAAGAGGATGAACGAGGATTAAAGAGGATGTAAGAGGATGAAAGAGGATGAAAGAGGATGAAAGAGGATGAAAGAGGATGAAAGAGAATGAAAGAGGATGAAAGAGGTTGAAAGAGGATGAAAGAGGATGAAAGAGGATGAAAGAGGAAGAAAGAGGATGAAAGAGGATGAAAGCAGATGAAAGAGGATGAAAGAGGATGAACGAGGATGAAAGAAGATAAAAGAGAATGAAAGAGGATGCAAAAGGATGAAATAGGATGAAAGAGGATGAAAGAGGATGAAAGAGGATGAAGGAGGATGAAAGAGGGTGAAAGAGGATGAAAGAAGATGAAAGAGGACGAAAGGTGATGAAAGAGTAGGAAACGAGGAGGTGGTGTTTTGTGAAGCAGACATTGTGCCTGTGCGAGTTTGTTAGACGGACTACGTTATGGACATTTTCTATAGAAGCTTCATTTCCGGCTTTGAGAATATAACCAAACCCTTGACCAAACTAAATAAGAGCTTGGCGCGTCTACGTTTGGGATAAAGTTTCCCAAATTGCGTTCCAACAACTAAGGCATTTATTGACACCAGCTCCGATGTTAAGTTATCCTCATTCGGAAAGCAAATTCATCTAGAATACAGACGCAAGCAATATTTCCAACGGAAGTGTACTATCTCAGATGTTAGATGGATAATAGAAAGTCATTGGTTAATTTAGCAAAGTGTTCTCGAATCCGGAATGGAGTTATTGCGTTACAAGATCGAAACTGTTTGCTGTGGTGAAACCCGTAAAATATTTTTAAAAGTACTTCTACGGGAGAGAATTTTACCTGAGAACCGATCACGCCGCCCTGAAGTAGCTATTATAGTTTAGAAACCCCGAAGCGCAAATCGTCCATGGATAATAGGACTACAGAAGTATCGCTTCGGCACGGAACACAGTGCTGGCACGAGTAATTGTAATGATGTAATAAATATGCGCTTTCGTAACGGTCTTGCCCCGATGATTACAACCACTGCTTATGGTTAGAAACAAAGTGTGATATACTTAGTCGGACTACAGTGGTCAATGACAATTGGTAACTTTTACAAATGCGAACGGAACATGAAAATAACAAACACTTAGATGTCATTCTGAGATAGAAAACCAAAGATGAAGGTTCATCCTAGCAGGACATTAGCTTATTGAGTATCACCCTGTAGTCGTACTGGTCGCATGGGATTCCCTAAGAGTAGAGAATGGGATCTTGCTGCGATCCTTGGACAATGGACATGAATCCGTGAGTACGTGGTGGTTCTTAAAAGCCGAGTGTCGGAGGTTTTAGTAGCTCGGGAGAATACTTCGCGGTTAAGAAGACTCTGGAAGAATAAGATTTTACCGGATAGACTGTAAGGACAATGCAAAAGAGTGGTACCGAAAGTGTCAGCTGTGTGCACAACTGGGAAAGGCTCCAATGAAGCAATACAACGAGGGAAGCCCCTTTGAGACAGTGGCAATCGATATATCCTGTCTATTCCCTGAGACCGATTCCGAGAATAAGTACATCTTGGTAGCCATGGACTATTTTACGAAGTAGACCAAAGCGTATGCTATACCAAGCTAAGAAGGTGCAACCGTCTCTTACGTGCTGGTACAGAAACTGTTCTGCCATTTTGGAGTTCCTATAAAGCTGCTCGCCGATTAGGACAGAAATTTTGAGTCAGCGTTATTCCAAAAAGTTTACTGGTTGCTAGACAAGAAAAACATCCAATCACACCATTGTACCCGCAGTCGAATGGTATGATAGAGTGTATGAACCGCAAGTCCTTTCCAAGGTAGTCTCCCAACATCAAAGACACAGGGACTAATATTTATACCTATATTTGTTAGTCTATTGGTTTATGAGAGCACTGGACAGACACCTGGATGTGCTTTGCTGGGACACGAGATACGTCTACCGTGTGATCTTGAGTTTGGGTGTAAACCAGGAGTTGACATCGTGGCCGAGAGTTACGTCGAAAAGAACAAACGCAAGATGCATGCCATCCACGGTTAGGAAAAATATCTGCATCGCAAACGATTGGATAAATACCAGATATAACATCAAGGGGCTAGAGCTGATGAGTAAAGATCTGGATCGAGCTATGTTTAGTTCATGTTTTTGTTCAACAGAACAGGCAAAGCGAGATCCGAGGTCACACAAGAGGTTCGATGCGCCATTCAAATATTCGTGACGCTTTGCGTAGCAGCGGGTCCGAGAATTTGCTCGGGTGTTTAAAAATAAATAAATAATAAAGATTACAGGTTGGAAAGACCATACGACTATAGGATAGCCGTCGTAATATCTACTGTTTGATGACTAAGCAACAACATTCTGGTAAATCGGATTATCAGTATCTGTGGAATATGTGAGTGGACCTCAAGCTTCAAGTGATCGAATTTTAAAACAAGAAGTTGGCCTTACCCAAGATCAGTCGTGAACTCGATGATTTGCACGAAAGGATGATACGAATTATGCTAGAAGTACTGTTCTAGTAACTGGGGTCCAGATTTTAGTGTATGGTTACAATCCAAACAGTACGGTGCCTGCTGTAAAAAGTGTCGATTACTACCTCTATCAACATGTAAAATTCAGAAATGGTTTCGACTGTCCTTACCGCCACAGGGACTTCCTACGTCCAGGTTATAAAGGCACGAGGCAGTGTAACGCCGCTTAGTATAAGAATAATACATCGAAAGATAAGCGAGGCGTTTACAAACAAAAGATGATTGATATGCCATGCTGTGCGAGTTCTCTTGATTGGCAGGTACAAGGCTTTGCATTTAAAGATTACGATAGGTACATTCGAGATGTTATTAGCAAATTCTAGTGTGTTGCAGATTATTCTAGGACAATTGGATAAGGTATAAATTAGTGTTAAGGATTCCTAAAGTTCGGTTCCGATTAAAGCTTTGATTACGATATGTTCTAATTTAAAGCTTTGAAGGACGCGCTATAAATCCGTGAATAGAGATCAATATTAATTTATTGTAGTAATTATATAAATGGATCACAGTGCAACGATATAAGTTAATTAAGAAGATTAGCATCGTACTGTTAAGAAGATAACACTTGTATTGTTAACAACTAGTTCCGAAAGTAAATAATTGTGAGAGCTTTTAGAAATTTTATTGCAACTACGGGCAGGTATACTCAGTTTGATAATAAAGAAGGTTGTTTGTGCAAGTTTTCGTTACCATCATAGATGCACAAGGTTAGTAAACAGAGTTGCCTAGTTTATAATTTGTAGCAATATATCACACTGTTACAGGTGCTACGTTCATTTTTGGCAATAATTGGTTCTTTTATTTACATAAATTCCTTTTCTAGTATTAAATTCTCCAACAATACTCGATATATTGTGCCTGTTCAGATAAGCTAACTTTACCATAATTTTCAACTGAAATCCCTTGTTAGTTCATTATCCGTTTGTATAAATTCCATGTCTATTATTAAATCCTTCCGCATAATTAATAATAAATACTCTTTCTAAGAATTTCTCAACGTAAATATAGTTGTTTTGAAACGACAAGTTTATGCTACAATTAATTAGTCATGATCCTGCTAGGTATCCGTGAGCGCGTTATACCTTCCGATAACCTATAATTGCGTTCTAGTGGGTTTCCCATCTAAAGATTTGTCGAAATAATATAACCTACTATTCTCCGGTAAAACCGTGTTTTCCAGTTTCAATCGTGTTTCGATAACGCGGATGTTTGCTTTTCAAGTTCGTGTTATTTTGAACTCCTTTTAAACTTTCATTCTGCAGATTGTGCGTTATGCACTTGTAAAAACTACTCGTTCTGTTACTCCAATGATGTAGATCAACTGCTCTTGCATGTAGACCGCCGTTACAATTACGGTAGTAGCATGGTTGTTGCTGACTACCGCGGCGGTGCTGTCAATTCGCTTCCGAGGACTGACAAGATAAGTATCCCGACACATATATGTGACTTGTTTTCCTTTGCTAACATACCCAGGGATAAACCCAATTTGAATAAGATGCGCTAATATTTGTTATGGTAAAATCCTTACTAGAAAAGTTTCGAACCTTAATGCTTTTGCTTTTTGTACTTAACCCATCTGCTTATACGAAAGTATCAGCAATATTCTTTTTTCACTGATTAGAGTTATAACAAATGCTTCGTATGGTGAAATCCTTACTAGAAAGGTTTCTAAATTTAATGTTTATTTTTTAATTAACCCATCCGCTTATACGAAAGTATCATCGTTATTCTTTTTGCTACTGATTAGATTTATTGCATGTTAGCTACGAATTGCGCACTTCGTGGAACAATTAGTGAATGTGTCCATAGTGTTTTATTAAATAGTAACCTTAGTTAATTTTGTTTTGCTGTTTCGATAGAAATTTCTATATTTGTGTCTCCTTATTGTAAATAGAAAATCGTTGGCGATGTATTATTTTTGTGTTGCTAGGAACCCCTCCTCTCTCCGCATTGGTAGTTAGCCTGGTATATTTACGATTTCTTCCGGCTACGTCATTGTGCGTAGTATAATTTCTGGCGCCCAACGTGTGCCACGATTTTTTTTAGTGATTAATTTCTGCTCCTAGTTTGTTTAAATTATTTGTGCTCCGATTTTTTTTATTGTTAGTGCCTAAGTTCCTACATGACCCGCACTTTCTCGGCCTGATACTACTTATGTTTCGTCCCTTTCGCTCAATATTATTGGTGGGTTAATTTCTGATTATTAGACTTGTGTTTTCGCCAATAATCCTCGTTCATTGAAAACGCTGGAGCCCAAGATTTTTCTTTTTCTTCTTTCCCTCTCGGTACATTTTGTTCTCCCCGTCATGTTTAGAGTTGGTTTCTTTCTCCGATTTTTCTTTTGTTCTACAGCCCTATTCTAATTTCTATTTCGTTGTTTCGCTCCTATTGGTATTTCTGAAGTTCATCCGTCGGATATGTTTTAAATTGTCATGTATTCGTAATAATTTTCTTTTGGTTTCTATCGAGTTACAATTAGCCTTTATTTAGTTACTTTCTACCAATTTCTTTCTTGTTCGTATTCAAAATGACTTCTTTTTCGGCTTCCTACCAAGGTCTTCCCGTGTGGGAGTGGAATTTGAAATTTTCTGATGTCCCAAACACTCTTACTGTACATGATTTTTTGAAACGGGTCGAAGAAGTCCGATGAACTCACCATGTGTCAGAATTGCAGTTATTTGAGTCTGCAGTGGATTTGTTTGAGTCGAAAGCGTTACTTTGGTATTGTGGTTACCGGCATAGATTTTCGGACTGAAAGTCGTTGTCCAATTTACTCAACATTTTGAACCCCCGGATTTCGCATATAAGTCTGCTGCTACTGAGGAAAATACTTTTGCTTCACATGACCGAGTTGTTAAGATTTCACCTATGCCTCCATTGTTATGGTTGCGGATACAAGGGAGTTTCTCGCCGCAACTGTCCACACTGTCATCCTACTACCAATAGGTCTTCAAATCATACTTCAAATACCGTCCTCACCTCTAGTTGCCTAATTTCTTCTGCTTCTCACTCTACGTTCTCTTCTGTCCCTCATCCAGGTCACCCGGCTATTACTATCACAACATACCTTTCTTCGGCGAATACAGCTTCGAACAAAATTTCTTCCGTTTCTAGTTCTACATTCTATTCTACCTCCTTCTGCTCGCCCTACTTATTTACTCTCACCCCAAACTGTGCCTCCACCACCATTAAAACCCATACTTCAAATTCGTGACTTGTAGGTGGCTTTTCAAAAGTTTGTTCGCGCTTTCTTAAACCATTCTACTCAAGAAATCCCTGTCGGGTCTGCAAGCACAAATGTCGCTGAAATAACGATCACTTCTAATTTAGTCAGCGAAGGTCCTGTTGAAGTTCATGAACCTGTATCGTGAATCCCTGTTTCCGTTTTGTCAAAATTTTACCTGTTCCTGCTTTCCTAAATTGACCTACTCAAGAAATTCCTGTCGTGTCTACAATAACAGCCGTAACTGAAGTAAGAATGATTCCTAATACGGATAGAGAAGGTCCTGTTGAAATTAGAGAACCCGTAGCTATAATGCCTGTTGCTGTTGTCATCAAAATTTTACCTGATCCTGTTTCGTTTCCTACTCTTACTGATTTTTCTCATGTTGACAAAATGATACTTGCTTCTGTTCTTTTAGATAAGGTTAATGAACTTCTAGCTGATGTTCCTTTATCTACTGTTGTTGAAGTTCTTCCTGATGCTGTTTGTTTTTGTAAGGTTGATGAAGTTATACCTGATTCTGTTCCTTTATGTAATGTTACTGAAGTGTTAGCGGATTCTTCTCCTTTTCCTAAGGTTGATTCTCGTACAGCCAATACCTTTTCTCTTCCTGCCGTGGATATTCTGACAACCCATGATGATTCGTTTTCTGCCGCTGACTTTTTTACCACCAATCCTAACAACAAGCAACGTCTTTCTATGACGCGTTTTGAGTTTTCTAAACTACCCTAGTCACCTCCTAAATCTCGTGCCACAACTACTACACCCCTGCTGTTCCTGTTTGGCAGAAAACTGCCCAAAAGAAGCAGAAATTAGTCTATGCTCCTTCTGAAGTCCTAATGTCCTGGATCTTGTTTCATTTTCTTGCTGGCAGCGCAAACGTCTTAAGTTCAATACCTAGTCCTTGCGCCCCAGATTCTTATGCCGCCTTTGCTCTCCTTAGGTTTTGATTTTTTAACGTTACAATTTTGTTTTACTTCCCTATTTTGTGGGGGTTTCTTTGTTTTCTGGCTTTTTCTATCACCAGTGTGGGTCCGAGAATAGAATAGTCCCATGGTACGACCTGCCTTTCGTAAGAGGCGACTACAGCGGTCAAACACATACACACACGCACACTTTATACACGCATAACACATACACACACCCTTCTTACACCCCCCCCCACACACACGCACGCACACCCTCACACCTACTCATACATAACTACACTGGGATTCTGTTTTATTTTCTTTTGTACGATTTTAGTGTTTTTTGTTTTATACCTGGTGCTTGATGTTATTCTTTTTGGGGTTTTTTCTTTCTTTTCTCGTTCCTTTCGTTCCACATTCTTCTCCTTTATCCTGTTGCTGATCTTCTTTGCTGTCAGTTCCTATACCAATTGTGTTTCGTCCATCCGCTCCTGTGGTAGGTGCTTTCTAGTCCGTCTTTCGTTCTTCGGAAACAACGAGTTAGTCGACTTTAGGACTAGTTAGCATTTCTTTTCTTTGGTCCTTCGTTTATTGAAATTTTTGGTTACCACAGTTGATAGTACATCGTTTCTTTTATCAGCGTTTCTCCTCTCTTCCTCTCTTTCTCCCTTGTTCCTTTACATCCTTGAGGTTTGACCTTTGGGTCCTGTTTTGGTTGGCACTGTTGGTTTTTATCCTCGTTCCTTTTCTTTTTTGGACGTTGATACCTTACTGTTTCTTTTGAGAAACATCAGTCCGTTGACGACTCCGCAGTGCTGAAGCCGTTCCACCTTAGTCCTCCTTGATTACTTATTAACCGTCTTCCCTTCTTTTTTTTTCTTTTTTTTCTCCCTTTCTATTATTGGCACTTCGAGCCGGATAAAGGTTTTTTTTAGTGTTTTGTTGGGTGGTTCTTTTTTTGGTTTTTTTTGTTTTCTTTTAGTTTTAAGCAAATTTTCTTTTTATTTGTTTGGTGCTCTCCACTTCCGTACTTTTGCTTCCCTACCCCGACCTTTTAATTTTGCTGGGGAGGATTGTTACGTTCATTTACGGCAATAATTTTTTTTTTATTTACATAAATTCCTTTTCAAGTATTAAATTCTCCAACAATACCCTATATATGTATTGTACTTGTTCAGATAAGCTCGCTTTACCATAATTTTCAACTCAAATCTCTTGTTAATTCATTATACGTTTGTATAAGTTCCATGTCTATTGTTAAATCCTTCCGCATAATTAATAATAAATACTCTTTCTAAGAATTTCTCAACGTAAATATAGTTATTTTGAAACGACAAGTTTATGCTGTAATTAATTAATCAAGATCTTGTTAGGTATCCGTGAGCGGGTTATATCTTCCGATAACCTATAATTGCGTTCTAGTGGGTTTCCCATCTAAAGATTTGTCGAAATAATACATCCTACTATTCTCCGGTAAAACCGTGTTTTCCAGTTTCAATCGCGTTTCGATAAATCGGATGTTTGCTTTTCGAGTTTGTGTTATTTTGAAATCCTTTTAAACTTTTATTCTGCAGCTTGTGCGTTGATGCACTTGTAAAAACTATTCGTTCTGTTACTCCAAGAGCGATGCACGTTTCTCCTCTATCAAATGTTGAAACATTCTTCGCCTCCACTCGTTGGATACAAGTGAAGCTTTATCCTTTTTTACTTGTTCGCGGCTAAGTCTGGGAATTACCCCAAGGGTGAGCAATGAGAATGGGCGTGGCGATGGTATAAACTCAACAATAAGCTAACATAGAAAGAAAAAAGAGAAATTGAGCGCCACTGTATCTATATGGACAACACAAGCAATTCAATACTCATATGAGAAGATACAGAAACTCATTGGATTTAAGCACCATAAAAAACTTACAACTTAATGAACTAACACATCTGGAAACCTCTGGAACATACTTACAACCTTTTCCATCTCGATGATCCTGAAAGAAAAAGTTACACAACAAATTTGCTATTAAAAAGACACTTTGTGCTTTTCAATAAAAAAGCATACTAATAATTATGAGTGGATAATCTTGAGATTACCACACCAAAGGTATTTTAATTAAAAATGGATATCTAGAATAAATCAATTGTAACATGTCTGTACTTTTATATTGTTTCAGCATTCGTCTAATTTCGTTACTTAAAAAATTTATTTCCTCCAAGATATTCTTATTAAAATTAATTATGCATAGAATAAAAAAACTTGAATCGAAAATGTAATTTTAATGTAGTTTCTCTCTTTTTGTGTTTTTTTAATTATGGTTACAAATACAAAATAATAAAATTGAATTCTGGTTTTTCTTATAAATCTGTCTTGACATAACAAGACCTTACTTTTAATAATACGTTAAAACAAGATTCCTGATACCCAACTAACAGATCTGTGTATTGGTTTACATTTATTTCACATCAGTTTAGTTCATATTCTTTATAGAAAATTTAAATCACATGTAGCTAATTTGAGTAAATAGAATTTCAAACTTATTCAGATATAGAAATGATTAATGACCTTATTAAAGATTAGACATCTGTAATTAACTCTTAAGAAACAGGAAGTAGACTTTAGAATCACAATACTTTGAACACATGTATATTCCACGTGTCTTACAAAATTACTTTAATATTACTTCTTAAACCATCGTATTTCACGATATTTAAATTTGTTTAGCACAATTTTTTAACAAATAATCTTGTCATCAAATTAAAGAAATATTAGACTTTTATGATCTCACGCAAAGTTGATTCGTGCACAAAATTTAGCATGAATAAGCAATCTTCTATTAAAATTTAATATGAGCACTTTTAAAAGTCTAACAAACAGGAACTGAAAGTTTTAATACCTGTGCTTAATGAAGAAGTTACCTCTTGCTATCGAACTGCGATGCACATGTTCCGGGTCCTGCTTACAAAATTTGGTGCCAAGAAATGTCGAACAAAAGCTTTACATACTTCGTTAACGACAGTTGCCCCAATTACTAAATATAACCATGGTTATTTCATGCGCTAAGGAATTAAAGATATTTTGTGTTAGTATAAAATTACTTGAATATTGTGGTCTCGCCGTTAACAATCACCGACCTGTCCAACCATTTTTATTAGGAAGCGTGATCTATTGCCTTGCCGGAGCTACAGAAATGACAACTCTTCTGGGCCCCCAAGACGACCACGGCTCTCCTGCCCCTACCACAATATACTTATTCTAAGGCTCCACTTTTCTCGTGCCCGTGCCCCCATCCTTATAAGTTGCAGCTTTGCTTACATGTTAAACTACAATGGCGGACTTGCCTTTTAGTACCGTCCACGTAGAGAACGGCTCATACGTCTTGCGCGTCACCTCGTGACACTATTTACGCAAGCGCTATCTTAATTTTAATAACTGAAAGGATATAATCCGCCTATGGGTTAGGCAACACAAATGACTTGTTCCTTTTTAAATACGTTTTCAGAGTGTATATTGCTATTAAATATTTTCTAGTAATGCATTTAAGCTAATTAAATGGTAATAATTTCCTGTTCCATTGTGGAATTGTTTCTTTCAGATATAACTATATCGAATACAAAAATCAGACATCACAGATCTACAATGCATAGATGTGATTTCTTCAAAACCAGTGCCACAGAATATATATTCGTTACAATGTGCAGATTTGCTGTGTATCGGTAAGTGCTCCTGAGTTGTTAATATTAGTAAGATTTTGCTTTTTTAGCTCTTAGCTGAAGGCTAAATTGCTTGTTGCGGAGCCCGATCATTCCTTGATGTAGATTTACTGCTCTTGCATGTAGACCGCTGTTGCAATTACGGTAGTACCATAGTTGTTGCTGACTACCGCGGAGATGCTGTCAATCCCAGGGATAAACTCAATTTGAATTCGATACGCAAATGTTTGTTCTGGTAAAATCCTTACTAGTAAAGTTTCGAATTTTAATGCTTTTGCTTTTTGTACTTAACCCATCTGCTTATACGAAAGTATCAGCGGTATTTGTTTCTTTACTGATTAGAATTATAACAAATGCTTCGTATGATAAAATCCTTACTAGAAAGGTTTCTAAATTTAATGTTTTTTTTAATTAACCCATCCGCTTATACGAAAGTATCATCGTTATTCGTTTTGGTACTGATTAGATTTATTGCATGTTAGCTACGAATTGCGCACTTCGTGGAACAATTAGTGAATGTGTCCATAGAGTAAAATTGTTTTATTAAATAGTAACCTTAGTTAATTTTGTTTTACTGTTTCCATAGAAATTTCTATATTTGTGTTTCTTTATTGTAAATAGAAAATCGTAGGCGATGTATTATTTTTGTGTTGCTAAGAACCCCTCTCCTCTCCGCATTGGTAGTTAGCCTGGTATATTTACGATTTCTTCCGGCTACGTCATTGTACGTAGTATAATTTCTGGCGCCCAACGTGTGCCACGATTTTTTTTAGTGATTAATTTCTGCTCCGAGTTTGTTTAATTAATTTTTGCTCCGATTTTTTTTATTGTTAGTGCCTAAGTTCCTACATGACCCGCACTTTCTCGGCCTGATACTACTTATGTTTCGTCCCTTTCGCTCAATATTATTGGTGGGTTAATTTCTTATTATTGGACTTGTGTTTTCGCCAATAATCCTAGTTCATTGAAAACGCTGACGCCCATGATTTTTCTTTTTCTTCTTTCTCTCTCGATACATTTTGTTCTCCCCGTCATGTTTAGAGTTGCGACAACAACCAACATAGCAGCAGCAGACAGACATTCATATTTAAGAAGTTGAAAAATTCAAGCTATATTTTTCTACATTTTGCCCCCAGAACACACCGGAAGATTCAAACCTTTAACACCCAAAAAGCAGACTGGCCCTTATTTCTAGAATCCCTAGTTACACTCATCCCGCTTTTCCGTCAGTCTCCTATGAAAACTTCACAACTCATTCCCTCGCTAACGAAATAACCAACAATATCCTCACAACTGCCTCTAAAACTATCCCACGGAAACATTACACCTCACGAGCCACGCCGTGGTGGACACAACAACTTACTCACGCCAGACGCTCACTTGCAACTACTAGACATAGACTCCAAAGAGCGAAACGAACCAATGCAACCCCATTGATGTTAATACCTTATCTAACAAATACACCACAGACAGACAACAATACAAAATCCTCATTAACACCACGAGAAAACAGCACTACCTTGACATAATTCACGATCAACACACAAACCCCTGGAGTACGTACCGTAAACTGATCAAACCTCCCTCCATAAACATCTTCACAACCATTTCAACTACAAACCCTTCCACATTTAAGCAAACAATGTTTACCCTCCTAGATACAGCAATACCTTCGGCTCCTCTTGACGTACCAACCTAACTGCAACAACGCATAATCAACAACACTCTAACCCAACCAGACGGGGACCCAGACATAGACATTGAACTCTCCCTCATAGATTCCTTCGTTGCCAAGCAGAGATAGGAAATGAGAGATAGAGGTAGACCGAGACCAGACTTTCGCATACAGATAGTGATAGATGCAGACTGTGCAAATTTCAGGGAAATGTGTAGGTTGGTTCAGACTAGGAAACAAGGAGGGTACGCGTCCATCCAGTTCTAAGACTGAAGACCTACTGATGGTGTCGGGTTGCTGAAGAGGCTAGTATAATCAGTTTGAAAATAGAGAAGTGTTGTTTGTGCAAATAGAGTTTTCGTTACCATATCTCATCCTAGATGCAGAAGATCGGTAAACCAAGTTGCCTAGTTTATAATTTGTAGCAGTAAATCACACTATTACAGGGTCCTCGTCGTAAAAAATGATACGCCAAACGAGAACTGCCAGGTTCTTCAAACCAACACTTTTAGGTGGAGCGTTGCGCATCGAAGAAAAGTTGAGAAACGAGATAGTAGTAGGGACAGGGAACGTGACGCTTCCCGCGCAGCAAGGTATGAAGAGTCAGTTTAAAGATATTTCAGTGCAGAATTTAATAATTTGAAATCCAGGTAATTATAACACAAAAATAAGGTCAAAAATGCTCGTCTTAATAAAAACGACGGAAAATAACCGTGCAGCAAGCATTTCAGAGACGCTTGCTTTAAAAGGGGCAAGATCAAAGACAATACGATGCGTTTTGGTTCAATGACAATTAAAGGTTAAAACGGGATTATAATTTTCGTGCAGAACTTTAGCGCTTCATCAACTAGTGTTACTTTTGCTTCATAATTAAACAGTATCACTGCATCTTATAAATAAACAACGTATGTTACTAAGCAAACCTGTTTATTTCTTTTTTTATAGAAACAAGAAATAATAAATTCCTATATGAAAGCTAAAATAACAATAATTACACGAATGCAAATCAAAAAGTAATAAAGCAACGGATGGCTAACGTGCAACAATCATTATTATGCTCATGCGGTAATGCTACTAACAAGTACATGCTAAAATGTGCAAGGTTGCCATAACGTTTATAGAGGTAAACTCTTTCGTAAACACGATACGGTTGTAAGCACCGCTCTTCGCCGAACGGCAACGGTGCTAATGAAACCGTGATCTTGGCATTCCTCCATGAAGCAAGAGCAGTCAACATGATATTCATTGCTTTTGGTACATTACAGGTATACTTCATTCCACATAGCTTGCCATGTAACTTTTAAGGTTATTATTTACACCTGTTGCTTGTGTTGGATGCAAGTGCTCGATCAATTCTTTACTTCCTAGTCTTTATCCCGGTAGATATAAATATTCATATTTAAATTTGACGTTAAGTAAAAATATAGCGAAGACATCAACGATAGTGGAAGGTTATTATTAACCCTTTTTTAGGGCAAAATAAGTCGATTATCATTTTTATATTTTATGTTGTTAGATTACCTATGTATAGATTATAAATTGTATAGTATACTTCAAATTTGGTGAAGAAATTTTGTATTAACGGTATATCATCATCATTAGATCTTCAGTCCTGAAACTGGTTAGACGCGTACCATCCGCGTTTCCTATTCTGAACTAACGTACAGATTTCCCTGAAACTTGCACAGTCTGCATCTATCACTATCTGATCTAGGTCTACATCCACCCCTTTTTTCCTATCTTTGCTTTTCATATATCCTATACTATTCCCCAAATATGCCCTAGAACGTATTCTACCCTTCTATTTCTTCTATTTTTTTCCAAAGATATCCTTGTTCCGCTACTGTTTCTACAACTTATTTGTTATTACCTTTGTCTGTCCATCCTCATACTTCTGAAGCACGGCATTTCAAAAGCTGCTACTGTTCTTCTGTCTGCTTTTCAGACTGCCATATTTCATAAACATACTGTCTGTGCTGTGCTCCTCACATATGCTTTCAACAATTTTTTGTTCTATATTTGTTGTCTTTCATCATAAGTGCTGTTCTTTCTTGTTAGGTGCAGTTCGGTCCCCTTCTATTGTTTTACAAGTATATACCCTATTTCTCCGACATTCAGTGGTTGTGAAGGGGGGGTAAGCAGCCTGTGGCTGCCAAGTTCCCCCAGCACTTGAACATTTACCGATTTAATATTTTTTCCAATATATCTTTTCGCACAGCCAACATTAGTTGCAGATATTTCACAAACAACACCTGTAGTTGTTTATGATCATCATCAGCTTTATCTGCGCTTATTTCTTCGTCATTGGGTTTTCCGTCTCAAAACTGGTTGGACACGTACCTGAACTTATTTATTTTCTAAACTAGCCTACATAGTTCCCTGAAATTCTCACACAGCAATACAGCTCGGTTCCTCTTCAATTGTTTTCTAATTCTACGCCCTATTTCACCGAGATTCATTGAAGGGGGTTAAGCAAGCTTGTGGCTGCCAAGATCCCTCAACACTTAGACATTTGCCGAAATAATAGTTTTCCAGTAAATGCTTTCACGCAATTACCATTATTCGAGAATGTTGCCCTCCCAATACTTGTAGTTGCTTGTATATAATCATCATGTTTAAGTGCAGTCACTTTTTTTGTCATTAATTTATCCATCTTGGGACTGGTTGGAAGCGTACCTCCATTGATTTTTATTCTGAGCTAGCCTACACATTTCCCTGAAACTCCTACAGCCTACATCTTTCACTATCTGTGTGCAGTAGTCTAACATAGGCCTACCTCTTCTTTTCTTTTTTCCTATCTCTGCTTTTAGTATATTCCGCACTATTCCTTCATGCCTTAGTAAGTGGTCTATCATCCTATTTCTCCTATTTTTTACCGTTTTCCACATATTTTTTTTCTTCATTAGTTTTTCCATCTTGGGACTGGTTGGAGGCGTACCTTCATTGATTTGTATTCTAAGCTAGCCTATGCATTTTCCTGAAATTCCCACACTACATCTTTCACTATCTGTGTGCAATAGTCTAACCTAGGTCTACCTCTACTTTTTTTCCTGTCTCTGCATCCAATATATTCCGCACTATTCCCTCATGCCGTAGTATATGGCCTATCATCCTATCTCTCTTATTTTTTTACCGTTTCCCACCTACATCTTTTTTCCCTACCATTTCTAGTACCTCTTTGTTCTTAACTTTGTCTGTTCATGATATCTTCATCATTCGTCTGTAGCACCACATTTCAAAGACTTACTTCTACCTCTTTCTTGTTTGCTTCTCCTAGTGCCCAGGCTTCACAGTCGTACAGTGCTGTGCTCTATACATATGTTTTAAGCAATCTCTTTCTAGTTTCTATGTTTGTTGTCTTTGTACACAGTAGTTGCTTTTTCTTGATAATGTAGCACGACCTTGTGCTAATCTTTGTTTTATATCTTTTGTGCTTTTCCCATCTTGCGTTATTTGGCTTTCTAAGTAGCAGAAATCTTTTACCTCTTGTAAGTTCGTATAACTTATTTGTATTCTTGTTTTTGATTTATTTTCTCCTCCTTTGCATACTAGTACTTTAGTTTTAGTTTTATTAATTTTCATACCGTATCTCTCTGTTAGAACCGTTTCCATTTCATTAAGAGCAGCTTCTAAATCTTCCTTGCTAGGTGCTACTATCGTTATATCATCTGCAAATCTAAGCATATCAATTTTTTGTCCCTTCATAGTAATTCCAAATGTCTTCCTGCATTTGACAGTATTCATTGCGTTTTCAATGTACAAGTTAAAAATTAATGAGGATAGGGCACATCCCTGTCTCACCCCTTTCCTAATGTTTACTTCTCTACGTTCCTACGCTAATCCCATTACTGCTGTTTGCTCTTTATATAAGCTATGTACGATTCGTCTATCCCTATAACTCATTCCAATCTCTTTGAGTATTTCGAACATTTTTTCCATTTTACATTGTCAAATGCATTTTCCAGATCTACAAACCCTATATACACGCTTTCCCATTTTTCTATTGTTTTCTCCCTTATCACTCTCAGAGCTAAGATAACCTCCCGTGTTCCCCTGTTTCGCCTATACCCAAATTGGTCTTCTCCTAGTATTTCTTCAGCCCGTTTTTCCATTCGTCTTTGTACAATTCTAGTTAATATTTTTGGCACGTGTGCTGTCAAACTTATTGTTCAAAAATTTTCATCATCTATCCGCGCCTTTCTTTTTTGGTATAGTTACTATGATGTTACGTTTGAAATCTTTGGGCATCTCGCCTGTTTCATATATACAGCTTACAAGTTGGACGTTCTGTTAGTGCTTGACCAGCGGCTTTTAGAGTTTCTGCTTGCACCTTATCTGTACCCGGCGTCTTACCATTTTTCAGACCCTTTAATGCTAATTCAAATTCATCTCTAAGTATAGGATATCCCAAGTCATCATTTTCAATGTCTGATTTCTGTTCTAATGCAGTTAGTTCCTCTCCTACATATAAATTCCCTATGTATTCTTGCCATCTACCCACTTTCTCTACATTTTCTATGATGACGTTTCCTCCCGCGTCCCTTATATTTTTGATATACGGATTTATATCCCTAAAATTGTTTCTAATCAGTTTACATGCTTCATCTGTCTTTCCTACTTCCATCTTAGTTTGTGCCTCTTTGCACTTTTCATCAATCCATTGTTCTTTCCTGCATTTGCGAATAATTTCTCATTTTAAGGCTTTGTATCTCTGTTTTCCTGTTTCGTCTAATTTATTTTTGTATTTTCGTCTTTCTTCTATTAAATTCAGGATATCTCTTGTTATCCATGGTTTCTTATATTCTGTACTTTTTTTTTGTAAAACTAAACATGACGCCAACAAAATTTTCATAACCCTCTTTGTTTTTGAGATACAGGGTAAAATTCAAAATTTTTACTTTTGGAACATTCCCCGTATCAAGGTTGTTTTTAAACTTATTACAGAGGTGATAAGGTATTCTTATAGAACTTTTTCTGTAGAATCCAGTGGCGTAGTTTGTTTTTTTCCTGCGCCATCCGTCTTTTAATTATGTTTTTATAACACACTGACTGTCAAGTGTATCCTTTTGTATATGCCAAAGTTCTTGCCTAAAACGCCAAGTGTATCATTTATAATACACCGGGTTATACTAAGTTTAGAACTTCGGTGTATCCGTACGGACACACCAATATATGATTTTTCTAGGTGCATTTCACCGGCACCCTCACTTTCACGTGGGGAGTGAAAATGGGTGCATTCGTTTGTGCTACGTTTGTGCTGGTTTGTGCTGCAAATCCCATCGTTTGTGCTACTTCTGTTTTCGAGATATTCAAAAAACAAGTTGGGGGTGCTGCTAAAACGTCCGCACCCCACCCCCTCTTTCAGAGGAGGATATAAAGTGATGCATTAGTTTGTGCTACGTTAGTGCTGATTTGTGCTGCAAACCCCATCATATGTTCTGCTTCCCTTCTCAACTTTCTAGTTAGCGCTCGAATCGAACGGACGTGTTTTACAGAGCTCCCGCTGCAACAGCAAATAAGTAAGTTTTTATGTAGAATATATTATTATATTTTATATTAAAAGCTTTATTATTTATTGTATTTAATTTTATTATCGTGTGGCATTAGTTTTAAACACAGGGCAGTAAAATAAAATCAAAAATAATAATTTAATCTGGTAAATAATAAATAAATCGCTTTTTCTTCGAATTTTAAACTAAAATCCGCGTTTAAAAATAAACTAAGTTAAATTCCGGGATACTAGACCAAAAACTAATAAACTAACACCTTAAAATAATTTCAAAAGTAATTTAAAAGGCTTTTTTAATAAATTTACAGGAAAAACCGCGTAAATCTTGTAAAAACCGCGTAAAATAATCAAATAAATTCGTAAAAATTTTGTAGTGTACGTGTAATAAAATAACAAATAAAAAACCAAAGTTTAGGGCCTTTTTGAATAAAACAAATAGCTTAAAAAGCTTAAATTTTGAAATAATTTAAACCTAAATATTCCATAGTTTAAGTGCTCGCGTACTTAAACATTCTTAAAGTCGAGTTTTTAGTGTAATTAGTGGTGTAGCATTTGAAGCTCGTACCAGGCACCGAGTATACACGAGGCAAGGGCGTTTCCGGTACCGCAATCCGATAGCTCGTGTTATATTTGTTTATTTCTATATTTAAATTCAAAGTGCAGTATTTTATAGGTTTAATAATTTTGAAGTAATTAGCTTATTTAAATTTGATTTGGCGGTTTAAAAATTAAAATAAATAAATAGTGTTGTTCACGGTACATTTTTAATCGAGATATTTTTATTGGGCTAGCAATTTTATTTGGTCCTAATTGTTATTTGGAGGTTTAGTGTTTATTGCATTTTTGTTAAATTTGAAATTTAATTTGGCGGATTGACGTTTAACTAAATAAATAAATACAAGGTTGTTTACGGGTTATCTTTAATCAAAGTATTTTTATTAGATCAACGTTTGTGTTCTTTTAGCGTCACAACAGGTCAGGTCGTTTTTTGAGCTGCGTTTCTCGTTGTTTGTTCTTCTGTCATTTGCTTTGTTAGCATGGTGGTTCACCGGGACGAGGAGCCGTTGCCACGGAAGAAGAGGGATGATCGGTCGAAATCAGCTAGGTCGGAGGCTAAAGGCGCTCTGATTAAAAGAAAGCTGCGAGAGAGATCAATACGACAATGAGAAGAGAGGTGGAACAACGCTGCCACGGGCAGATTAACACATAAATTCAAACCGAGTTTAGTAGCTAGAGATCAAATCGAGGTGAAGCCCGACCATACAATAGTGCAGCTAATAACAGGGCATGAAGCCTTGAAGGCGTATTTGCAAAGATTTGGTTTAACCGACAACGACCGCTGCGAATGCGGCGAAAACGCAGAGCACGTAGTTTTCGGCTGCCTGCTCGAGGTGACAAATCGAGGGTTGGCTGATGGGAAGATAGCTATAGTAGGGCTAGCATGGCCAAGGAGCCTAGAAGAAGTCGGGGAAGTGGCTTACCAGAAGGCGTTCTGGACAGCCTTTAAAGAATTTGCGGGTCGCGAGATTGGACGGTGATAACCGTGCGTAAATCGGAGGCTAGGGGGTGGGGGCGGAGGGAGGATTGGGAAACTAGGATTTGACTTGGCACGATATATGAGCACGATTTAAAACTTGCTAAATAAAAAGAAAAAAAAATAAAAAAATAAAAATAAAAAATTATATAAAAAAAATTAAAAGCAAAAATTCAATAACCAAAAATGTATTATACACGACGAATCCCCCCACACCACTAAAACAATCACTGTCGAACCTTAAACGCGCGAAATATTAGGAATAAATCAAACGTAAATAAATAATAACAAACTCATTAATATAAAGCAGTAAAATAAATAAAGAAAATAAAATAGAGTAAAACTGCCTCCCCCCAGGACTTTTAAAGTGATAATGATTTTGATCCCCTCCCCCAAGAACATTTAGTGCATACCCACCAGGACTTTAACAGTGCATATTCAACTCCCCTTAGAAGTAAGATATTAATAGACGTAAGAAGACGACCAGATCTTCGGATGCTGGAGAAATTCATATACGAGGTAGGAATAAAATTGTGGCGGCTGTACTCGCATAAGCATTTGTATTAATAAGAAGATTTTGAAATAATTTAATGAGCACGTTTTTTGTGTGTAATGGCGCTAGCCATAATAATATTTATGGGAGTACAACTGATAATTTGGGTGATGCTTTTGCTAATTTATGCACTGTTATATGCTTCTTATTTAGATATTTATTTATTTATGTATTTATTTTATGTTTAATTATAAATTTATGTTTATGTTAATATTTATATTTTTGCCTGCATTGTATTGTTTTGTAGCTTGATATAATTCGTTTGACGTTCTGCCGCCTATGTTTTGACCACAGTATTTATAGGAAAGAAGAATGTAATTATAATATGGCAAGTTAGGGAACGTTAGGGACGAATATAGGATTTACTTAGAATTAAATACTTAGACCAGGGAGAACAAATTTATAAATTTATAGAGTAAGCAAAATAGCTGGATTCACTATTAAAATATTTGGTGAATGCTTAGAAAATTTGAATCTATTTTCAAAATTAGCTAGCTAGATTTGGATAGTTTTAAGACGACCCTTCAAGTCGCACCGGTAAGCAGAGCTGGCGACTGCTACCTGGTATTACGGAGCCCTCCCATTTTACCTTTGCTTGTGTCTTGTTGATCGGACACACTCCAAAATCAACGCTAGGGATACCATTATTCAAACCCTATTTCTAGTTTTTGTTTTAGTTTGTTAGATTTTTATTTAGGATTGATTAATTTTGAAGCTAGATTACATTTGAAGCACTTTTATATTTTCGTGTTTAAACCTAATGTAGTACCTTCGGGTGGAGCATTGGGGACGTGGCCGCAGGCATAGCGGCCTTTATTCAAATTATAATGCATCCCTTCTCGCGATATTAAAAAAACTATTTGAGGGTACTGTAGAAATGAAGTGAATGAGAGTAAGATGTGTGTGGTTGAAAGTTCATCAAATTTGTTGAAAGCACTTGTAATCGTTTGTGCTACATGGTGCACTGATTTTTTTGCTTCGCTAGTCACCCTTCTGGTTAGTTGTCTTTTTTATATAGAAATATAAATATGCAAATACAACGGGAACAAATTTTTTCGGAAACCAGTCGTGAGACTTATTAAGAAACAAAAGTTTCGTAGGGAATCCGAAAATCATATAAATTTTTAACCAGCCCTCAACTCCGTGGATCTTTGCCCCCCCCCCCTTCAAATTAAAAAATTTGTCCTGCAAGCAGTTGAACAATATTAAATTGTTGCGCCAAATCCAAAAATAATTTTTTTCCAACTTTAAACCTGTGAATTTTAGCATTCTTTATTTGGTGTAGGACATTTGGGCGCTGCTGGTAAGGCGCAGCTGGCTGGGCGCCGCCGTTAGGGTGCGAGTGATATGAACGCGAGGATAGTAGGGTCCGAGCCGTTAAGGCGCCACCGATAGGGCGCGAGTACAGTAGAGCGCGAGGACAGTAGTGTGCGAGTCGTTAGGGCGCGGGACAACAGGGCGCGAGGGTAGTAAGAACACGGGCTGTTATTTCGCGGGACAGTTGGGATCATAAGACACAAAAAAGTTAGGTCGTGAAACTGTTAGGGTTACAGAAAAATATTAAATCAACTTATAATAAAATATTAAATGTTTTCTGAACGGGCGCTGTAACTTTTTTTCTGTGTTGTTTATTGTTCTAATTCTTCTTGTATGGTGCTCCTATGCGTGTTTATATGAAAATGTACCGATTGAATTTTTGAGGATGCCCTTGATGGCCAAAATATTGTTCTTTTACTACTTTAAAGAATGCTTGCTTCTGCGTGGATCAGTATTTTGGCTGCTGAGATAGCATTTTCAAAAATTCTGCTTGTCTATCCTCATCAGCACGCATACAGGAACACGATACAAAAGGAATTAGAATATAATAAAACACAAAAAGGTTGATGTCCAATTTTTCTTTATTTTTGGAGTTTTTTTGAAATTTGGGTCGCAGTCTAATGTCCTCGCGCCCTAATGTCCTCGCGCCCTTATGTTCCGCGCGCTATCGGCAGCGCTCTAATGTCTCGCGTCTTATTGGTGACACATAAAAATAAATAAAGGATTCTGTACAAACAAGCAAAAAGAAAATAAATTAAGCGTTACTGTTTCAAAGCAAACAATTAGGTGATAGGAACAATTTAGTATATTAGATACGAAGTGTGCATCTCGTATTTACACAAAATAAAATTAATCAGTAGCAAATAAAAACAGTGAGAGCGTTTGTCAAATGTTTTTATAATTTCACCTAATACTTTTTATAAAATAACTAATTAAGAGGAACGAATTAACGTGTGAGAGTTTATGTCGAACGTTTTTAAAATTTCACCTAATAATTTTTGTAAAATAACTAATTAGTAAAGCGAATAAACGTGTGCGTTTTTTTGACACGCATTTTTAAAAATAGTACATCTCACCTGTAGAGCGATAGTATCGATTAGCGACCACAAACAATAGTTCTCCGATATCACGTTTCTACACCAAACGTTGATACAGAATATGCCATTGACACACACAAAAGAAAACTAGTTGCATACCTGTAGGTGTCCAGATACTTAGCTATCAAGTCATCGGGTGTGAGTCAACTGTAGAAAATATTTCGACGTACAACTCACGTTAAACAAAGGACGAAGTCCTTTATTGTCCTGTCGCATACACGGCCGTGGTTCCATAAACAAGTGGGTGTTCGAAATGGTACTCGTATTCGATAAAATGTTGCAAGTCGTACATTTTGTACTTTGGTTACTGAACCTTTCAACTATAACCTTTTGTAGTTGAGACAGTAACATACGCACGCAAAAAGGTTCTTGTGAGATTACATGTAGCACATTCATTACTTCTTTCTTCGACCGAAGGATAGTTTATTAATAATTGTTCTAACAGATAGCATGCTGTACAAGCAGAATTTATATGTCAATCGTTTAGTAGGTTTTATAGAATTTGATGAATTGCGAAAGTGAAGTTCAATAAGTGTTACGTCATCATTGAACAATTTAATAGTGGTGACAATAAATACCATTAGTGCGGATACCCTACAGTTTGGTGAAACATTATGCCGCAGTGCGAGTGCGTGAAGTGACAGTCAGTCGTACTCGGACGGTAGCAGCAGACAGTTGTACGAGAGACCTGAAAGCGACACTACACCGAGTGCGCGTGTTCTTTGGTGTCCGCTAGTCTTTGTGTGTGACTTTTCTTGCCCAATGCGGCACAAGCTTAAGGTATTTATATTCTTTATTAAGTGTTTTGTCGTAGTTGCTTTGTTTATTACATAACCGCTACACTGCCATCGGTATTGCTACATAATAGCAATTGGTCCTTCCCTATAATTACCATATCTAAATGACCTTACCAAACAATAAGAATTTGTCCTCTCTTGGCATAACTTTGTGCAGTAATACCATCGCGCAAAATGCTACTGATTAATTCAAAAATTTGAATGATAAATTTTCTGTAATAAATGCTGCGTAAAATTGACTGTCTGCAAAAGCGGTACAAATAAGATGCACTACACTATCAAACGTGCAAATATTGATAAAGGCGTAAAAATTTCCGCCTACTTGATAAGTTTAAGCGAAAGAGTATTGCCATTTTTCAGAATGCCTATTATTGATGCTTTTGACTTGCTTAGGACATTATAGTGCAAAATAGTAAGGTCCTTTGTGAGATACACTTGTTTTAGTATTTTTATTACGTTTAGTACTTTTTACTCCTTAACTTTTCCAATTTTCTACGGGTTCTTCGAGGCTAGCTTCAGGAGGATCGGCACAGGAGAGGATGGCAGTACAATTGTCTTCACCAATTGACTCACTAGTAGGCATAGCAGAGGTAGCTGTTAGGATGTTTTGTTCAGAAGAAATACGTTCTATATAAAATTTTTGCGAAGAGTCATTAGCAATTTCGTATTTGTTGAATAACATTTTATTAATTCCCGTGATATAAAGAACGTGAATTTGAACGAATTCATCTGTCAAACAGGGAGGTTTTTATTACAAAAAATTTGATTCTTGACTTCTTTAAATAAACTTTCAGCTGTGAAACTGCTCTCAGTTAGTTTGCCATACTTGCTAATCGGATTCATTATTGCAGTCCAGAAAGGAAGGTATATGGCGAATTTAAATAATCGTTCAGCTAGTTTTGGCGCAAAATGTAAATTGTCATTATCACACTTCATTTTATTTCCTTTATTAGAACAGTTTTGGTAAATGGTTGTTATTTGTGAATAAAATTCCAAACCACTGAGTTCTTCATCGCCTTTATCAATCTCATTGCTTTCGCCTAAAAGTAGCAAATCATTATCGATGTGTTCCTCATTAGGTTCCGTCACAAATTTGTCGATTTTTTCACCAGTAGCTATTCTTGCTTTGAGATGTTGTTTTGCCATTTCACACAATGTTGGCCATCTTCTTGTACTCCTTCGGTTTTATTTAAAGCGACGTCAAAAAAATATTACAGCAATATTCTGACATCTTCGTAATTTTCCGAGAAAATTATTAATACCAAAACACGCATATAGTAATTCTTAAACCGTGTTCCTCTACATGGGCTTGATTTTATTTCTCATCAAGTTGAAAACTTTCTCATCAGATAATTAAAATCATTCCTGATTGCTGAATTAATTCCAGTCAGTAGAGAAGAGCAGGTATTTAAATACTCTGACAAAGTGGAATATTGTGTAAATGAACGTACGCATGCGTCATCATTGAAGCAAGAGAGAACACTAGTACTACGATTTTTGGCGAATCAATCCCACTCTTTGCCCATCGGACAACCAATACGAAATTGCATTGTGATCATGGCGTTCACTTAGTAAATGGCCAACGGGAAATTGGCATTTCTTTTCGTAGCTCATCACTCCTACCTGATATAGAAAAATGTGATGATTTTTTCTTCCCGACAGCAAAGTAATAGGTTTCACTACACTTCCAGTAGCATCTATCGTAATCCTTAAAAACTTACAATTTTTCGTGTATAATCAATAGGTATTTATTTCGCATGATGACCAGTAACGTAAAAAAAATCTGTCATAGCCCATATCACGAAGAATAGTACTATAAGGGGAAATTTTTTTAACATCGCTTATGCTATTATAGGATCTTTATCTATATGCTCCTCTTTTTTTTTCTGTACTTGAGAATACGGAGGGCATTCATAGTTGGGAGATGGATAGGCTCGGGATCTCCATATTCCATCAGCAAATTTGCTGCGTGCTTTTGGGTGAAACTGGCAGACCAGTTTTTTTTTATCATTTTATTCAAGTACTCGTCCTTATTTAGCCCCCGAATAATTCGTTTTTTACCTGATAGAATGATAGGGCACCAGTTAAGACATGAGGGACTATTTAGTAAAGTCTTAGATAATAGACTACCAAATAAAAATAGAGTAGGAAGGCCTAGACAAAGCTATATTAGTCAAATTATTAGAGATTTAGGTTGTGAAGGGTATGTACACCTTTTTAGACTAGCTCAGAATAGAAAAGAATTTAGAGCTGCGTCAAACCGACTTTAAGTAAGTTCGAAAACAAAACAAGAAAAAAGAAAAAACAGTTAACTAAATGTCGCCAGGATATAACTCACAATTAGTTAGCGGTCTGGCATGTTGGTAGCGTTTCGTTGCTTAAGCCTTACCATAACATATAATTTAATAAACGTCACCATGACATAACTCACAATTAGGTAGCGGTCTGGCATGTTGGTAGCGTTTCGTTGCTTAAGCCTTACCATAACATATAATTTAATAAACGTCACCATGACATAACTCACAATTAGGTAGCGGTCTGGCATGTTGGTAGCGTTTCGTTGCTTAAGCCTTACCATAACATATAATTTAATAAACGTCACCATGACATAACTCACAATTAGGTAGCGGTCTGGCATGTTGGTAGCGTTTCGTTGCTTAAGCCTTACCATAACATATAATTTAATAAACGTCACCATGACATAACTCACAATTAGGTAGCGGTCTGGCATGTTGGTAGCGTTTCGTTGCTTAAGCCTTACCATAACATATAATTTAATAAACGTCACCATGACATAACTCACAATTAGGTAGCGGTCTGGCATGTTGGTAGAGTTTCGTTGCTTAAGCCATTGCTCATTACAATTTTGAACAATATTTAATATTTCCAAGGCATGAAACCGATTTTGCGGTACAATACTATAAGCATATTTAGCTGTAATTTGGTTGTCAACATCTTTCGCAATATCCGCCCAATCCTTGTGCGACGGTCTTTCTATTCTCTTTGACTCGTCGTCGTAAAAAGAAATTCTGTGTTTCCGTAAAGTTGCAATTAGCCTAGGAACATCGACAGTTGTAGACTTCAGCATCGCTATTCTGATGAATTAATAAGGATATTATTCTGAGAAAAAAATGGGATGGTTATATTGTAGTAATTTTATGGTAAAAATCAGATTTGCATATCAACTTCTGTAAAAATATTTCTAAAACCATTTCTTTAAACTTTCTCACGCTGTATACTTAAAATAAATGCGAGTCGACTGATACTGTATGTAGAAAAAGATTTTGTAATTCAATTTTCTACTAAATCCCAAAACATGGAATACGTAATCTGAAATACCCCGTATACTACAAAAATTATAATTTGTTATTATACGACTCGCAATTGAATCTGCATGTTGTGAGCACAGATAAGAACAGTGCCTATAAATAATAGGAGATATTTAGGCATTTGTATTTTGCTTACTACTTAATAAGTAGTAAGCAAAATGTAAATGCCTAAATGTCTCCTATTATTTATAGGCAGTTCTTATCAGTGGTCCAGTTTAATAACTATTTAGATAGGAATTCTAAAAATAACATTTCCTGGATAAAGCAATTCACACTTACATCATTCATAGCGTTCAGCGTAGCTTTGATAGCCGGAAAAAAGAAACTTCGGTGTTTACGTAATATACGGGGTGTTTCAGATTACGTATTGCATAATTTGGGATTTAGTAGAAAATTGAATTTCATCGATAACAAGCACTTTTACAAATGTGATACACTGTCAAACAACTAATTCACCTTCATAAATTTCATCTACACCCCCCCCCCCCAAATTGTTTTTTGGATATCCCAAGAAAGAGGTATCACAAACGATAGGGTTTGCAGCGTAAACGTAGTACAGACTTTTTGTGCACCACCATGGAGGTGGTACGGTGCCGACACTTCAGCTGCACCTCATGTTGTTTTTTTAATATCTAGTTAAGAAGGTAGCACAAACGATGGGGTTTGTAGCACAAGCCAGCACGAACGGATGCACCTCTTTCCCATATAATACTTAACGTTCCTTAGGCGTCCCGTGGACGTCCGTTTTAGTTCCATTCAATGTACGAAGATCCATGGACTTTTGATGGACGTCCATAGGACGTCCTTCAATTAAAGTGGTATGTACATCCTTTGGCAAACGTCCATTGGATATTCGTACATTGAACGGCACTAAAACGGACGTCCAATGGACGTTTGCTAAAGGACGTCCACATCACTTTAGCTGAAGAACGTATTTATGGACGTCCATCAAAATTCCATAGACGTTCGTTGGAAGAATTAATAATTATTGAATTTGGGGAAAAAATTTAATGTATAACTTGAGATATTTTACAATTAGTGAATTAGTGGCCCGGAGAAAAGAGGACAACAGAGTCGAGGGCTGGTTAAGAATAAATATGATTTTTGGATTCCGTACCCAATTTTTGTTTCTTAATAAGTCTCACGCTTGATTTCGGAAAAAATTCGTTCCCATTGTATTTGCATATGTCTAAATAAAAAAAGAAAACCCTAACCAGAGAAGTGACTGGTGAAGAAAAAAATCAGTGCACCATGTGGCATAAACGGAGCACAAACGATTACAAGTGCTTTCAACAAATTTGATGAACTTTCAACCACACACCTCACTCTCATGCACTTCATTTCTACAGCACCCCCCAAATTGTTTGTTGAATTTCGCGAGAAGGGAAGCAGCACAAACGATGGGATTTGCAGCACAAACCAGCACAAACGTAGGTTACGATGAGGTATTGGAGAAATACTGCTCGTATTTCTAATAAATCGGATTACAAACCCTAATATTTCCCCTCTTACAAAAGGGTAAATCATGCAACATCCTTTGACATAAACTACTGTCACCCAACCATCTATCTTTTCTTTTTCTGTTCCGATCACAAGATCGACTACCTAGCACTGCATTGCCCCACCGATTAAATTAAGAATATAAATACATATTTGAGATTTTAATCTCATGAACAACATTAACATTATGTTAGAATTAACTTGTTTAGCAACCTCATACGGTCTTTGGTATAATAAAAAACTTTCGTATCTCAGATTTCTCTGCGGAGGACAATAGGTGGTTCCGTAACAAAACCGCATCTACCACCATGAATTCTGACACTCTTACCAATTTATTGTACTTCTCCCGTTTCCTTGCATACTTGGATCGCATTCTCTCGTAAGACAATTCCCAAAGATAATTTAAATTAGGTTCTTCGCGGATCTTTTTGAAGGAAAATTAGTTAAGTCGTGAATATTATTTTTCTCCATCTTCCCATACATAAGGAAAGAGGGTACGTAACCAGTCACGTCATGCACTATAAAATGTAAGCAAGACTCAATTTTCTTCAGCTCATACGCCCATTTGGTATGCTTGGCGTGGTAGTACATACTGTTAAGACGCCCAATTACTTTATAGACTCGTTCAGTGGGATTTCCCTGTGGAAAATATACAGAAGTATGTATCACTTTAATATTGCTCTCAGATGAAGCCTTCAACCAGATGCTTGAGTGGAATTGCGTATCATTATCGGTGAGCACGGAGTCCGATAACAAAACCTCGAAAAACTCCGTAAGCTTCCGTAAGATAACCCAGCCCGTAACACGTTTTAACGCATACAGTTTTACGTATCGCGTAAATAAATCCACTACTACCATTAATTGAGTGCAGCCTGCTCGCGACATGGGAAGTGGGACCATTAGATCAATGCAAATCAACTCACCCGGCTTCTTACTTATTATCGAATTAAACAAATCCCTACTCTTACTAAACGCCTTACACTTTTGACAAATCTCACAAGATGTTACGACACGCCTAACCTGCTTCAACATTCTGGGCCAATAGAAAGTACTACACATGTGGGTGTGTCTTCTTGTAACCTAAATGTCCAATGTCTGTGCGCTGTTTTAAAACCAAGCCCTTCACCTGACCCTCGGCACACACAGCTTGAAATTATTATTCTGTTGATTCCCCTTCTTAAATAATATACCTTGGTATAAGGTATACCACAACGTCACCTTAATTACTCCTCTGTAGAATTGTTCTATTTTTTTAGAAATCCAGGGGTCGTTAGCTTGATCAGTTCTGATCCCCTATAAATTGTTTTTAACATCCTTGAATTCTACAGTAAGCTGAAGCATGTGCAGACAAATAGAAATGACATTGATTGGTTTCCTATCCTCCCTTACCACCGTTCATCTACATTTCCAATGCTCCACCCGTAGGTACTACATTGGCCAGGAGGCAATTTTTTTGTTGTCTGGAAATTTAGAATTTTGCCGAACCCTTGCCGTTCCAGGCAAGGTAGGGATCTTTAACGTGCGTGACAACACTCACACACGGGACCTCCATTTAACCTCTCATCCGAACGAGGGCGTAATTTTTGTGAAAAATGCTCGCCTGCCATTTTTCAAGCAGTCGGCCGTGTCGGGATTTGAACGCGGGACCTTGGGATCCCTAGTCTTACGCTTACTACATTGATCCACAGCGACGCCTCTCCCTTACCACCTGTGATTGCCGCGACAGAACATCCGCGATCAAATTGTTGCTCCCCTTAAAACGAAAATCATATTCCTGCATGAATAAAACCCACCGAGTTAACCTATGAGTTTTTAACGGGGAATTGACAATAAACGACAACGCTTTATGATCAGACACATTGATTAGTGGCCGACCTAATACCAAAACTCGATATAGTTATAAGGCGTAAACAATTGCCAAAGCCTCCTTTTCATTCAGTCGTAGTGTATCTCGGCTCCGCAGCTCGCATCGTACGGCTCTCATAAGCCAACAGCCTTCTGTCTTTTGTCTCCGCGTCTACCTGATAAAGATAACAACCCAAACCCACCTCTGAACTATCTGGCTGAATATACATTGGTTTGGACAAGCCCGTATGACTCCCTATGGTTACTTTAGGATATGCTTCCTTTACAGCAATAAAAGCATCTTCTTTGCACGAATCCCACTCCCAGTCAATATTTTTCCTCCATAAACCCAACAAAAGAAATAGTCAGATCCCGGAAATTCTGGCAGAATTTCCGATCGTAGTTAACTAATTCCAAAAATCGACGTAATTCTCTCATATTACGCGGCCTTGGAAAATCCTTAATAGCGCGTAACCGCAATGGGTCTTTGGAGATACCCTCCAGTGCAATAGTGTGCCCTAAAAACGAAACGCTTTCCCTGGCGATAGCACATTTGTTTAACTTCAGCGTTAAATTGGTCTCTTTCAATTTTGAAAGAACAATGTTCAAATGGACTAGATGTTCCTCGGCAGTATTCGAGAAAATCAGTACGTCATCCACATATACTACTACAAACCCGTCCCCAATACTTGACCTATCGCAAGGGCAAAACGTTGAAAATATAGGTAGTACCATTGAAAAGGAAACCCACATATTTCCTATCCTGCTCTCTAATCGGAATCTGATAATAGGATTGTGTCATATCCAGGGTAGACAAATTGACCCCGGTAAAATTTAACTAAAAGCTTTTCCGGTCGCGGAGGAATAACATGGTCCCTCTCCATACGGGAATTAAAAAACCTCGCATCTAAACACACACGGACACTTTTGTCCTTTTTGATGACCGCAGTTAAAGATGAAATATATTCCTATCGGACCGTCGTGATAATGCCCCCATTAACCATCTCATCAATTTGATGTTGCGCCTGTTCACGATGAGCAAATGTTATCTGGTAAGTTGCTTTGAAGAATGGCGTTTTATCGCGCATCTGGATCTCATGCTCATATCCTATAATTCTCCCTGGTGTCATTGAAAAAAACATCATCATATTTCCTTAACACGCGATATAAATCCTCCCTCTTGTTCTCATTGAAACATTGCGCTGCTTTCACCACTTCCTGAATTTCCAAGTCTGAATAGCGATGCCTTGCACTCGTTGAACCAACTACACGTAGCAAATTTATAGACAATTGCTTTTCTTTTCGCTTTCCCTCAAACAAATCTACCTTGAATTGTCCGACGCATAATTAAACATCTGTTATCAAAATCTAACTTTACCCATTCAGAAGCGAGTCAATCACATCCCAGTATAACACTTTGATTGAGTTTGGGAACCACCACGCATGGTATATCAAACAATGTACAATCCACGTCATCTGGGACCAAAAACTGTGTACGCATCCTTTGCCTTTTTGCGCCTACTGCTACATATATCCAGGTATTGTTTACTGGTAGCGTTTCTAATCTAACATCTTCACGCGATATGTCATGTAACAACTTCTCCGAAATCGCGCTACATTGAGAGCCTGAATCAACTAAGACTTCCACTTTGATCCCTGCTATTTTGGATTTAATTATTGGCGAAGACAGCACGTTGTCCTTACCTGTTAGTTCGCTTTCTGTTACTAACTCATCATTAATCTCTATATACCTTATTGACCTACTGGCATCCCCTGCGCAGTATTTTGGATTATCACCCTCGGTCTCCCTTTCTAAATTCACCCGCCTAACATTTTGCTGATTAGCATTTGTATTGAATTCGCGCTGCCTATTAATCGTCTCTCGTCGATCTAAAACCGTCGCTTCTCCTGATATTTCCGTAGTCGTTCATCACCCTTTCTTCTTGATTCTGAAAACCATCGTTTATACGCCTTTCTCTCTCCGTCACTCTACCATAACCCCCAAAATTCACTCCTTCGGTACCGTTATTTAATTTGTTGTTATAATTACTACCGCGCGAAATTTCAGTAAAAGTAGTATCTAATCTACGCAGATAGGCTTCAATCTCCTCGACACCCCCCAATCCGGACACAAAATTCCCCTGTACACTTCTGGCTGGAAATGCTTCACCAACCATTGAGCCAGTTGTTGATGCTCAATTTTCTCGGATAGAAAAACTGCTTGTTCCACTAATTTCAAAAATAATCAACGCAATTCCCACTTTTGTATTTCCCATATTTTATCTCGTAAAATAAATCTCGTTCCTGTTCAATACCCAAATAGCGGTCCTCAAAGTCTCGGCAAAATTGTTCGAAATATTGGAAATTATCCTTCTTTGCCATACCCCAATTATTTGCAGAACCCCTGAGATAGTTTAAAGCAAGTCCCAATGTATTTCGCTCCGGAACTCCCGCGTCTTCCATGGATCTTTTTAGTTTTTTAAGAAATGCCATAGGGTGTTGCGACCCTCCCGGCATAAATGATAAATTATGTCCCCTTAAATCCCTTCAAAAAGAAACCAAATTGCGGCCATACTCATTATTTTCCCGTTTCGCTTTGCTATCCAAAGAACGATTCTCAGGACTACCAACAAATGTGACATTTGACAACTGTAATTAATAACATTCTGCATTGGTACAGCAAATAACTAATTAATTACAATTACGCAGTGGCATAAACGTACGTATTATACCAAAAATTCTATCTATTACTTACTATATCTGTAGACAAGCCCGTCCTGAATAAAAGCTACTTAAACATAAAAACCTAATATAAAACATATTTACAATAGTATATTTAATTACAATCACAAAATTATTAGCCAAATCTTATAGCATAAAATAGTCCACGTCTACTCATAAAAACTCTTACAATTTCTAGAATGTATCCAATCTACGTATAGTTAAGGATATTTCCTTACGCAGGCTGTAAAGGGTGTTGGTAACTTTTTAAAAGTAAAAAGTAACTTAAGGATCGTATTTTTTGACAAATTAAATTTAATTCGCATTTGCTTACGATACTTTTGTTTATACGTTAGCTATTGATGGGTGTACGTCTGATTTTAACATAAGGAGACGTCATGAAATGAGTAGTCTGTAATGAAAGAATGTCACTTACTGATATGTTTATCAGAATGCGTAATTTACTTCAGTCAGTTTGTCACAGTGTCCTCAAGAATAGATTAAAAGTTTAAACGTGCAATTAAATACAATATTGTATTTACGCAAAAGCTTTTTTGCTTGGCAAAATAAATTCTTACCCTTACGCATCTGACATTTAATCCTTTTCTACTAGGATTAAGGATTTGTTTTAATTATTTCAAGTATATCTAAATTACATCGATTGTTTCATATAAAATGCAGGAAAAAGGAAGCTACGTGTTTGAGATATTTCCAAACATCTTATTTGTTATTCGACATTTGTAGGATTCCGCGCGTGTTGCAAATGTAAATCTTTATTAAATACACATTAATCTTTTAAAGGCAAAGGAATAGGTTTATATTCATAAACTCACAAGTCATTAGAAAACTCAAACAAACCAGTTTTAACATAAACAAATCTTAAACTTTACGCAAACTAGGTACCCTAGGAATTCAAACAAGAATATATTTAGAAAGTTCCTTAAATTTGACCTGACCTCGTCTAAGCGTTTTCAAGAAAGTTAGCTTCTTTATAGTCTCATTACTTGAACAAGACTAATGTGTTCAGTCAGTCAGTTTAATCACAGTTCAACATATAAACACTATAAAATCATTCCCACATCCTTTTATACAACCTCCTTTGTTCATTTACATTAAAATATTTTCCTATAATTTCCTGTAATTGATGAAGTGCAATGTCCATCCGATATTTATGGTCGGTTATAAAAGAAAGTGTTCCTCCATTATAAACGTTGTTTTTCGTGTTTGTTGGAACGAACAATTTATTCTAGTTGATCATAGTGTCGATCGCCACCTTGATATTTATAGTGTTTGTAAAATTTAACTATGCGGAAGCCTAAGAAATAAACATTGCTGTTCTTCTCAGGGTTCACGGTTTAACGCCGAAAGAAGTACTTTTCTACAAAAAGAAGTACTCGCTCAGATACAGCGAGGGTATTTGATCGGTCCTAAGAAGAACTAAGTTCCATTTCGTAGAGTAATCGTCATTGCTCTTAGATATAAACATTTGCATTCGTAGTTTCCGTGATTTGTGCATGGAGGGTGATTATTCGGTTATCAGTCATCCGCGCACTGCATTGTAGTTACATTAAATAAAGCACAGTAGAAGACAATTGTTCGCTCGTTATTAAGGGAAGCAAGGGCATCATTGGTCGTCATTGTAAATCACCTTATTGGTTGTTACAGCTCCCACGCGAGGATAAGTGATTACATGAAATCGATAATTAACATTGCACTAGTTAGGTGTCTCGATTACTGGTCCTTCATAAATTAAATTAACTAACTAATGCCCCCTCGCCTCCTCTTATCTCGATATTTTCAGCAACTGGATATTTATAGTTATTTTCTACTTTTTCAGCTAGCCTTAAAAATGTCCACAAATAGCCATTTTCTTGGGTGGAAATTAGTTTAGCAACAAAATAATTAGAGGTTCCACTTTCTGTTGTGAGTTATACGAAAATGTATTCAGGACATTTCAAATTTTCGTATGTATTGTCGAAGTTTTCGACCACGGCGGCTTCTTCATGCACAGTGATGTTCTTAAACTCGTCTTGTAGGGGTTACCCTTTAATGTGATCAATTTCAAAAACACCAACATCTACTGTTGTCACTAATAAATCTTTATCGCTCTCATCAAAGCTGGAAAATAATATCTTTTGTTTTGATTTTCTGACTGTCCCTCAGTTTTTCTGCTAACAATGGCGGTAGGGTTTCAATATTTACTTGACCAATACCTTTGCCTGGTTCTACTGACAATTTCTTTTTTCACCCTCCATCAGATGTCCCTATCTTTCGAAATCTAACTTCATGAAAAATTTCTAGCATTAGTATGTCCAAATATATTTTGTGCTGCTGTTGATGCTGCAAGATCTTGACTTTCGGAAATTTGTAGATAATTGTTTGATGATTAAGTGGTATAATGCGAGTTGCTTCGAATCCATATTTAACATGTGCACCAATTATTTCCGAACGCTGTCTTAACATTGTGGGAAAGAAATCCTTCCTCATAACTCTGTTATTTTTTGTTTTCCAATCTCTGACAACTTTTCGCCATTTTATTTTAATGGACTTGAAAACGCCGATGTGCAAAGGTTGCGGCATGTGAGTGCTGTTAGGTGGTAGCAGTTTTAAAGCTAATATTGTTTCGGGCAGCTCCGTGGTTTACTTGGTATGCGTGTGACTACAGTGTCTAAGATCCCGGGTTCGAATCCCGACACAGTCTGCTTGAAACATGTTAGGCGAACATTTTTCTCAAAAATACGCCCTCGTACGGATGAGAGGTAAAATGAAGGTCCCGTGGGTGAATGTTGTAACGCACGGTAAAGATCCCTACATTGCTTGGAACAGCAAGGGTTTGGCAAAGTTTACAATTTCAAGATAAAAACTCTTTTCCTGGCCAATGTAGTACCTTGAGATGAAGCATTAGAAAATCAAATGTAGTTATATTGTTTTCTTCACAATTCCAATAACTTCCAGAGAAATGTAACTACCCAAATTGAGCGGGATTTTGTACTCGCGTTAGGATAGACTGGCGATGCCTTGCATTAAGCTTTTTCCTTTGCGCACGTCTTTAGTAAGTGATCTTCAAAGTTTTGTTTCTCGTCCAGGATAACCACAAAGCACTTAGTGTGGGGCAATCTTTATCTTCTCGTGTCGTAAAATGATTTAGGGTTTCTCGAGAGATTCCTCTTCATCATCATGTATGTGCCTTGGACGCAGAGATGAGCATTTTGTTGCTTCCGAACCAGTTGTCTATTCGCTCTACTGTGGTTGTAGCGTTTTGCTCGATTGCGACCCTTGTAGTCTCCTCCGCCACGACAAGTATGTCGTCCGCGTAGGCAGCGACAGTTAAAACCTCTCTCGTGACCTGAAGGTCGTCCAACAGCCCATTCAGCAAAATGTCCCAAAATTGAGGTCCGCAGACGGATCCCTGCGGTCAGCCTTCGGTAACGATTTTAGATATCGGCTGTGGTCCTTGTAGTGCAACGTATCTCTTCTGGCAGTAATTTCGAAATGTATGATACAGTAGTTTGGGACAGTTGATTGATTCCAGCCTGTGAAACAGGGCCGACCACCAAAGGTTGTTAAATACACCTTCGATGTTTATCATCGCTAGGACGTATTTACTGTCAAACCTTTTAAAAGATGCAAAAACGTGGTTGATATCGTCTTCAGTCGACTGTTCCAAATAATTCTTCCACTGCGACACAACACTTAATGGAGGACTTTCATCCCAATCTAAGCCCAGAAGCTACAAATGTTGGATTAAGTATTTGACAAAAAATTCTAAAAGTGTTATAGGCTGTTATAGCTCTATTGGATAATGGTAGCATAGAGAGTCATATGACTGACGCAAGTCGGCAGCGTCCATCTTTGAATAAATCAAAAATTTCGGTAAAGGTAGAAGGGTTGAGATTATCAACGTTTCAGATTTCAGGTGCATTGTCATGTAAAATTCATCCACGAGGACAGAGAAATCCTCAACATGACGTGGATGTCTTTGTTCTCCCGGAAATTTGTGGAAAATTGCCTCCTTTATATACTTTATATTGCGACTTTATGCAGGATTACATGGAGAATGGACATATGATTCTTTGTTTGTTACCATATAAAAAATCATCAAATGGTTATCAGAATACTGTATACCACATCATGCCGCTGTCAAATCAGAGAGCTCAACAATCAAAATTAAAGTAGTTGTTGATGCTTCCGCCTCTGTGCCTATTGGTGGTTCTTTAAATGAACATTTGTTAGTTGGACCTCAGTTACAGAAAGATATGGTTTTGGTATTACACTTTCGCATACATCCTGTGGTATTTACTGCCATTATCAAGCAGATGCACGGGCAGATTTTGGTTGTGCCAGACCATCGTAAACATAAAAATATTGTTTGGGGATTTAACTCGTCAGATCCTATCATAGATTACGAGTAGAACTCAGTCACTTATGGAATCACTTCATCTCCATTTTTAGTGTTGAGGGTCATTCAGGAACTAGCCCAAGTGGAGTCAAATATATTTCCTCATGCCGCTAAAGTTTTAGCATCAGACACCAACGTCGATGCTGACAAGTGGTAGTTCTTCTGTGGAGGAAGCAAAACGCTTAATTTTTGAATTATATCAAATCTGTAACGCTGGTGGTTTTACTTTGCGTAACAGGAACAACAACGTCGGTGAGGTTCTTAAAGAATCACCAGAGCAGTCAAATAACTTGTCATAAAAAATATTAGGTTTGCAGTAGCAATCGATAGGGGATTACTTTTTTTATAATGTTAAGCCTACCTCAAAGGATTGTACGAAACGCAGTCTGGTTTCTGAATAGTCAGAATTTTTAAACCTCTAGAACTACTCACACCTTTGAATTTTTTGTCAAATACTTAATCCAACATTTGTAGGTTCTGAGCTTAGATTGGGATGAAAGTCCTGCGTTAAATGTTGTATCGCAGTGGAAGAATTATTTGGAACAGTCGACCGAAGACGATATCAATCACGTTTTTGAATCTTCGAAAAGGTCCGACAGTAAATTCGTCCTAGCGGTAATGATAAACATCTAAAAGGTATTTAACAACTTTTGGTGGTCGGCCCTGTTTCAGAGGCTGGAATCAATCGACTGCCCCAAACAATTGTATCATACGTTTCAAAATTACTGCCAGAAGAGATACGTAATACTACAAGGACCACAATCGATATCTAAAATCGTTACCAAAGACTGCCCGCAGGGATCCGTCAGCAGACATCAATTCTGGGACATTTTGCTGAATGAGTTATTGGACGAAACTCGGCCACGAGAGAGGTTTTAACTGTTGCTGCTTACGCGAACGATATACTCGTCATGGTGGAGGAGAATACAAGGGTCGCAATCGAGCAAAAGGCTACAACCACAGTAGAGTGAATAGACATCTGGTATATAGAAGCAACAAAATATTCATCTCCGCGTCCAAAACCACATACATGATAATAAAGAGGAATCTCTCGAGGAACCCCCAAATCATTTTACGACACAAGAAGATTAAAAGATCGCCCCTTATGGTTATTCTGGACGAGAAACAAAACTTTGAAGATCACTTACAAAAGACGTGCGCAAAGGCAACAAGCTTAATGCAATACATCGCCAGTCTAGCACAACACGAATACAAAATCCCGCTCAACTGTGTCGAACTCGGCGCAAAGAGGACGCATGCTGCGGTTGACAGGAGCTTACCGCACCACCTCGCAAGAGGCACTGACCATAGCAGTACTGGGCTAAATTAAGTCGTAAAATGTTTCTAATAAGAAAACAGACAATCGCGTAAATTAACATTTCACGGTGGCTACATGCAACCTGATGGTTTTGGTAGGACCCATGGTTTTAGAGTTTATTTCATCGAGTAAGCGTTTGTTATAATCCACGGGCAAAAATTCGGCTTGTAATAACTGAACATCGTCTTGTCAGTAAGCGAGGGAAACCTAGTGTGCACGAAAGAGGATCAGTGCCTTCCAGGTCAGTAGTGCCGAAATGTCAATAAAATATTATTGAGCAGAAATATTTCGAGACACGCTAACAGCAACAGCAAGACAGTAAAGTATAAAAATGCAAAGAAAAATAAAACAAAAAGCCATAATGCACCTTAGTTTTTAGGGTCCTCTAATGCCAGAACTAAAATTCTCAGCGAAAACCCAATTCTGATAATCTAGGGTGAAATAAAAGCGATGGGTTGCGTACATAAAATAATTCAAGGCGAAACGTTGAGTAAAATTCTAGAATTCACGTTGAAAATCCCAGATGTGTCACCTGCAAGACAAACAAGTCAGGAAGAAAAGCACGAAATCGATAATGAGTGAACTTGTCCAAAATACGGTAACAACAGAGAAAGAAAACGAATGTCACGCTAACACAGTCGAAGATTGGTGAGGTCTAAAGAACGAACCGACAGGACACACAAACCAACTCGTCCTTTTTTTAACAAATGCACATGAAATCATAACTAAACACAAAAAACATGTAAAATATAGCTCTAATAAATTACTTGTTGGATTTAAATGGTAAAACAATATTAAATTGCTGGTTTAAGAACGAACATCTGACTTCTTCAATTCCCACGTACTAATATTAAATATTAATTATTTGTAAATAACAATCAAACTGAAAGGTGTTTGTAAATAAAATAACTGCTCCATTATACACCTCTTAAAAGTTACCCCGTACTTTAGGATAACAACACAATGTGATATTTGACCACTGTAATTAATAACATTCTGCATTGGTACAGCAAATAACTAAATAATTACAATTACGCAACGGCATAAACGTACGTATTGTACCAAGAATTCTATCTAATTACTAACTATAGCTGTAGACAAGCTCTTGCTGAATAAAAGCTACTAAAACATACAAACGCAATAAAAAACATATTTACAATAGTATATTTAATTACAATTACAAAATTATTGGCCAAATCTTATAGCATAAAATAGTCCACGTGTACTCATAAAAACTCTTACAATTTCTAGAATGTAGCCAATCTTCTTTTAGTTAAGCCTATTTCTTTACGCAGGCTGTAAAAGGTGTTGGTATCTTTTCAAAAAGTATATATAATTGAAAAAGTAACTTAAAGATAATATTTTTGACAAATTAAATTTAATTCGCATTTACTTAAGATACTTTTGTTTATACGTTAGCTATTGATGGGGTACGTTTGATTTTACCACATGGAGTAGTCGTGAAATGAGTGGTCTGTAATGAAGAAATGTCACTTACTGATATGTTTATCAGAATGCGTAGTTTACTTCAGTCAGTTTGTCACAGTGTCCTCAAGAACAGATTAAAAGTTTAAACGTGCAAATAAATACAATATAGTATTTACGCAAAAGCTTTTTTGCTTGGCAAAATAAATTCTTACCCTTTCTGATCTGACATTTAACCCATTTCCACTAAGATTGAGGATTTGTTTTAATTCTTTCAAGTATATATGAATTACATCGATAGTTTCATATACAATGCAGGAATAAAGAAGCTACGTATTTGAGATATTACCAAACTTCTTATTTGTTATTTGACATTTGCAGGATTCCGCGCGTGTTACCAGAAATCTTGTATGTTAACACACGCAAACAAATGTATATTACATTTATTTTACATTGAAAGGAAGTAATTTTACTTCAAAATTAGTTATTTTTCCAATCTAAACTGCCTGAATAATACTTACTCCTCAAAACAAGTCCTTATAATGTGGAAGATAACAGGATTTAATAAACACTACTATTTTATTATTCAAGATATTTTATTGATACGGTCTGTAAATTTATGCTAAATTTATTTTAATAAGAATTTTTTTGGTGTTTTCACAGTGGACTAAACCGAATAGATTTGCATACAACTCAGTTCAGTAACCTATGATGTTGTCATGATATGTTCATATGGTAATCGCTAGCTGGACCACTTCTTGTTTAGGGTTTTCAACCTTTTTTTAAATTTTAAATTTAAATGTTGATTTAACTAGGTATGAAATGCACTCATTTCAGGCAAGCATGCCATACTTTGTTGTAAAAACCGGATCATTGTATATTGTCCTAGAAAATAATGTTATTCTTTATGTATTCAATATTTAACCAACAGTATATAAATATTAGGGTGCCCCGGATGTATGGCTGTAATTTATTCAATCCCTTTTAATCCCGTTTGTTTGGTGCTAAATTTGAACGAACATATTTTTGTACAGTATAACGGGGCTACTTGCTGAAACTTTTTAGAATTTTTATTCAATCAGGGCCAAATCTGTAAGTTTTCAAAAATCGAAGTAACTATGATCAAATTTTCGGTCTAAGCAAGATGTTACAGCAATAGAACAAACTATAACTTCCACCACTTTTCCAAAGAAAATTCAAATACTAATTTTCAAGTAGCTCCGTGATGGAGCTACTTGAAAGTTTGACAGTAAATGTGAAGATTTTTCAAGAAAACGTCATATTGAGACTAAACGAAACTAACAAGCTGAAAATAAACTGTTTTTGCTCCTCAGTTGGGAAAAATTGAATAAAAACAAATGGAAATCTTTATTAAATCCACATTAATCTTATAAAGACAAAGTAGTAGAAAACTCAACCAAACAAGTTTTAACGTAAACAAATCTTAAACTCTAAGTAAACTAGGTACCCTAGGAATTGAAACAAAAATTTATTCAGAAAGTTCCTTAAATTTGACCTAACCTTGTCTAAGGATTTCCAAGAAAGTTAGTTTCTATATAGTCTCATTATTTGAACAAGGCTAATGTGATCGGTCATTCAGTTTAATCACAGCTCGACTTATAAACACTATAAAATCATTCCTACATCCTTTTATACAACCTCCTTTGTTCATTTACATTAAAATATTTTCCTGTAATTGATCAAGTACAATGTTTATCCGATATTTATGGCCGGTTATAAAAGAAAGTGTTCTTCCATTATAAACTCTTATTTTTCGTGTTTGTAAAACAAACAATTTATCCTAATTGATCATAGTGTCGATCGTCACCTTCATATTTACAATATTCGAAAAATTTAAGTATACGAAAGCGTAAGAAATAAACATTCCTGTTCTTCTCAGGGTTCACGGTTTTACGCCGAAAGAAATGCTTTTCTACAACAAGAAGCATTTGCTCAGATACAGCGAAGGTATTTGATCGGTCCTAAGAAGAACTAATTCCCATTTCAAAGAGTGTTTATCGTTGCTCTTAGATATAAACATTCGCATTCGTAATTTCCTGCATTTGTGAGTAGAGGGTGATATTCGGTTATTAGTCATCCGCGCATTGTATTATAGGTACATTAAATAAAGCACAGTAGCAGACAATTATTCGCTCGTTATTAAGGGAAGCAAGGGCATCATTGGTCGTCATTGTGAATCACCTTATTGGTTGTTACAGCTCCCAACCGAGGGTAAGTGATTGCATGGAATCGATAATTAGCATTGCACTAGTTAGGTGTCTCGATTTCTGGTCCTTCATAAATTAAATTAACAAGCTAATGCCCCCTCGCCTCCTCTTATCTCAATATTTTCAACAACTGGATATTTATAGCTATGTTGTACCTTTTCAGCTAACCTTAAAATGTCCATAAATAGCCATTTTCTTGGGTGCAAATTAGTTTAGCGACAAATTACTTAAAGGTTCCACTTTCTGTTGAAAGTTATACGAAAATGTATTCAGGACATTTCAAATTTTCGAATGTACTGACGAAGTTTTCGATCACGGCGGCTCCTTCATGCACAGCGATGTTCTCAAACTCGTCTTGTAGGAGTTACCCTTTAATGTGATCAATTTCTGACTGTCCTTCAGTTTTTCTGTTAACAACGGCGGTAGCGTTTCAATATTTACTTGACCAATACCTTTGCCTGGTTCTCCTGACAATTTCTTTTTTCGCCCTCCATATAACCCTATCTTTCGAAATCTAACTTCTTGAAAAATTTCTTGCATTAGTATGTCCCAATATAGTGTTGCGAGCTACTACTAGACAACCCATCAAACACACACAAAACGCCGCAAGCACTGTTTATTCTCTACGGTTCCAGAATTCTTTTAGAAAATACTAGATAATGAGTCATATCTTTAATTCAGGGTATATATAAGGCCGCTTATGAATGTAAGAGTTAGTCTATACTTGAATGTCTAATATAAATTATATCGTGTACAGTAAACGTAGTTGAGCTTTTAGGAGTTCAAGAATTTATACATAAATGATATATGCTTTGTCTAATGTACATGCAGCTTGTAGTATACATAAATAAATAGAAGTGTATAAACAAATAGTTGTGTTAGTGTTGTTAATGGACCTATGGTAAAGAAGTTAGTTTAAGAAGATATTAGTGCTTGTGAATTCATTAGTGTAATAGTGCTTCATTGTTAAGTGGACTGAAAACATTTATAAACAAGGCATATACTGTTAATTATACTTGTGAACAGTGAGTAATAAAGACGTTTGTTATTACTTGTTTTTAAGTTAAAGAAACGCGGTAGCAGTAGCTGGTTTCAATATTTTGTACTGCTATTGATGCTGCAAGATCTTCCACTTTCGAAAATTTGCAGATAATTGTTTGATGATTAAGTGGTAAAATGCGAGTTGCTTCGAATCCATGTTTAATATGTGCACCAATTATTTCCAAACGCCGTCTTAACATTGTGGGAAAGAAATCCTTCCTCGTAACTCCCTTATTTTTTGTTTTCCAATCTCTGACAACTTTTCGCCATTTTATTTTAATGGACTTGAAAGGTTGCGGCGTGTGAGTGCTGTTAGGTGGTAGCAGATTTAAAGTTAATATTGTTTTGGGCGGCTCCGTGGTTTACTTGGTATGCGTGTGACTAGCGTGTCCAAGATCCCGGGTTCGAATCCCGACACAGTCTGCTTGTAACATGTTAGGCGAGCATTTTTCACAAAAATACGCCCTCGTTCGGATAAGAGGTAAAATGTACGTCCCGTGGGTAAATGTTGTAACGCACGGTAAAGATCCCTACCTTGCTTGGAACAGCAAGCGTTCGACAAAGTTTACAACTTCCAGGTAAAAACCCCTTTTCCTAGCCAATGTAGTACGTTGAGGTGAAGCATTAGAAAATCAAATGTAGTGATTTTGTTTTCTTCACAATTCCAATAACTTCCAGAGAAATGTGACTACCCAAATTTCTGCTACTATTAAAATTTTCCAACAAGGATCTAAAGACCTAAAATATGGCAGTTCATTTTTTTAAACCAATCTTCACAAATATTGGCTTGAACCACCCAAACTGACTTCTATTATATCTAGCATTATGAGATTCATCCTCAGTTCACATACTCCACAAATACTCTAACTTGTGGACGATGTTCGGTGGTAGTATACACTAAATTTGATTTTCGAATGCTCCACCTAAAATTACTACATTGGCCTGGACGCGAGTTTTTCTTTACCTGAAAATTTTGGGGAATATTTGCTGTTAAAACAAGGCAGAGATGTTTAACGTAAGTGACAGCAATCACACACGGGACCTATATTTTATCTCTCATCTGGACGAGGGAGCATTTTTATAAAAAATGCTCGCTTAACAGGCGGTGTTTTAGTCTTCAGCTCAGTGTACTCATGGCAGAAGAGAATGTTCTTATATAGATCATGTCTTTGTTCGGGATACACCAAATCCACCTCCAAGTAGCCTTCAGTAGCTTTTATCAGGAACTGATGTCACGTCAATGTTGGTGCCGGTCCATTCAAATCCTCCGTAGGGTAGAGCTTGACTCATTGTCCATCCGTATTAATTATGAACATCATAATACATAAGGTATACTTCAGGTTTGGAAGGATAGTACATTGGTAAATACTTATTATTCGCAGAAGCACGTCGTTCCGAACACACGTGACTAAGACCTCCACGTATTCCCTTTTCTATAAACAATAGCTGGTCGATATCGGTCAACAACTCGAGTCTTGTCCTATATGCTTCGATGTTGCGTTCCACGTGGGCAAGGTCAAATCCATATGTTAAATGGCAGCTTGTACGGTATTGTTCAAAAACCTCTGCAAATAACATCACATCGGTCTTTAGATACAAATCAGAATATGGACCCAAGTTTTGAATATTAAATGCTTCCCACACTTTCTGAGCATGCGCATACAGTTTTTTCGTGATTCCTTTACCTTCCAGATTGTTGTAGAACTCCTGCTGATTAGGTAATGTTGTGTAATCAAGTTTTTCAAAAGAATCAACGAAATCATATGGATATACGTCTTTTCGAATTAATAATTTAAACCGCTCTTTACTCAAATGAGCAAATTCACTTTTTTTGTAGTGGAAATGTATTTAGATATGACCCCAATGTTAATGAAGCTATATCATAGGGACACATAAACACAGTTCCAATGTCTTCTGCAAATTGTCAAAGTTCCACAGTTAACCAATTTATACAATCTTTACCTCCATATGACCGATAAAATGATAATGAGTCATCATAACCACACTTCACATAATATCTAACACTATATGGAGCATGTTCTTGATACTTCTTATCGTCCACAGTAGGCTTCAATAAACATTCCAGATATGCATATATAATAAAAGACACTTTTACTTTATTCTTAAAATTCTTGAAGCGAAGTATTTTATCTTCTTCTGTAGGCAGTCGAGGTAGACATAATTGCTTTGTCTTACAGTCCATGATGGTCAGAACTAAGTTGAGAAGACACCAGTCGGCTTCCACACATAGTGTGAGTTGAACCTTTCTAGTCCATCGGCGTACTTAAAGCATTCCATATCTTCGTCATAGTACTAGTTGTGAATCATTAAGGGAAACGCATGAGTATATTTTCTATTTTCATACATACAAATAGGAACAGAAGAAGAAAGGGGGCAGGGCTTACAACTAGAAAGAAAACGGCAACAAATCGGGTGCATTGGTGAGACATCTGTAAGGGAGAGAGACCAATGACAGCCACGATAATATTCAACCCTAACATAACAGCAACCACAATACAAAGATACACTATCGAACACAACGTCCGCCTAGAAATATCAGGACAAAACATACACAACTGAATACTGACCAAGACATACTTCCAATTTCGGTTGGACACCGATCCCTACATCACTAACATTAAAAACATCGCACGTTCATACACAAACCAACCCCTCCTTTTTATGGCAGATGTACATGGTAAATCCCCAATGTGGCACTGTAGCACATTGACGCGCGTGGGGAGAGGGTAGAGGACCTGATCGACGAGCTACAGCTTGAAGTGATGAACTGTCCCTTTAATCCACCCAGCCACAAAAACCATCGGGCAAGAGTAGAGAGTAACATTGACTTCACAATAGCAAACGAACTAGCACACCCCCACATACAAAAGTGGAAGGTACATAACAACTTAACAATGATCGATCACAACCTCATAACCTTTGACACAAACAAGTGTAACGTTATTTTTTTTTTATATGGCTGGCTCCACGTTGTGAGCCAGTGAAACGTTTTTTTTGTTATTTATTTGTTTTGGCGCAAGTAATACTTATTGTTCCAAAAATCTTCCGACACAACTAGGGGTCTATTCCTGGGTAGAGCAATGAGAAGTGGGGGGAATTCTGTTTGCAGATCAAACTTAAGCTAAATCAAATAGGCGCTACCAAGTCCTGATGTAATCACGATAATTGCATAGCACAGTTCTAAGGGCGGACGTGGAGACCCAAAGAAAAAAGGATCGCCTTCGCTGAGAAAAACCTGTCTTAATAAAATAAGACGCAGCTCCTGTACGAAATTGTGATAGTTAAATAAATAAAATAGTGGAATACCATTTGTGTCCTGCAAAAATACATAAAGAAATAATAAAAAAAGTATTTCCAATATAACATTGGCATCAATTTATTACTCAGAAGGGTTGTAGCTTTATGTAATAAGATTTGATCACACTTGATCAAAATAAAAAAACCTTTAATCTTGAACCAATTGTTTACTAAAAGATCTCTTTTAAAATAATATAACTTATAACAAAAAATTTAATCATTAACTGCATCAATCTTAAACTTTTAACTTTCAGGTTTGTCTTTATTATTTTCAATCAAACACTTTACTTTAAAACATGAACTTGTTGTACAAATAGGGTTGTAACCTGGGCAGATCTTTTCAGGTAGATAACAAATTAATAGCTCCTAACAATATTAGCATTTGAGCTTTCAAAATTAGGTATACTAATTTTAATGTAGATAAAGCTGATCACAAAAATAGACATGTTTACATATATTGTACTAAAGCTGTTCAAAGCATTTGCTTTTAAAATAACATCTGTCAGCTGTACAAAGTAGAAAGATATGACATCAGTAACACCTGTTGACATTACCGACGATTCATATGGAGCTAAGCATATTGTTTTTAGAACATTAAATCAATGAACTTTTGTTTTACTACTGGTAAATCCAGCTCAACAATTAATTGGAACTTTTACAATGTATATGTATTACACATCAAAGCAAGTTAACGTGTTCCAAATTTTGAAACACATAAAAAGAACTCATAGCTTTCTACGAACCAAAACTGCAATTGTAGCATTGTGACAAAGGAAGACGGGATCCCCGTTCTTCAAGCAACGATAACAGCGTTTGCAATTTGAAACCAATTCATCCAAACCACCTTCTATAATTCCTTTTTCTGTGTCCTTATGTGTTCTTAAAAGTTGCATCCTACTTGTCGCGCGTTATTCGAAGATATCCTAACTATTTGAAATGGATTCGCAGATTGCCGGCCTCCAGCCAAGGGTACATGTTGATATCTCTATCACCTGTGGCCGACTATCTTATAACCAGCTCGGGCGGTCGCGCCGTCAGGAGGGGAACAATCAAACAGAGATGTGCTTGTAAATAGCTGTATACGACACAGATATCTGAATAAAACTAGATTATTAAACGACGATGCAGGCTTAGTGTATTACTTTTGAAGTTGAATGCAAATTATTATTATTAATAAAATTGTTACATTATTCTTGAAGTTATATGCAAAGAATTATTATCGAAAATAAAATTGTTATACAAGGATAACATACCATTACATGCAGAAACGGACAAAAAGGACTAAAATACAACATACACAATGCCAACGGCAAAGACTACTAAACAATTTCAATCCGCCCCCTGATATCCAACGAAACGACAACGTACTTGCTGATGCCCAAGCCTTAACAAGAAGAATACAAGACACTATGAAACAAATACTAAAAAGAATAAGATAAACTGCGCCACAAAAACCGCTAAAATGAACCACAGAGGTCCAAATACTAAAAAGCAAAGCTCGCAAAGCAAGGAGATGCTATCAGGCCGTCCAACACCCGCAGAAAGAGCCTTCCAGCTGACCAACTACAAAGACAACACAAGGCGACATACGAACGAGAACTATACAACATGAAACGAATATTCTGGGACAGTTTCGTCGAAAGACATTTGCAGACGGACGCTTGGGGGTACCGTACAAGTTAGTAGCAAGAAAAATTGCACCACCGACAACATACTCGACTTTAACCAAACACACGGAACAGAAACCAAAGATTGGATTGAAACCACGACATTTCTACTACATACACTCCTCCCTGATGACGACTAGGAAGAGGACACTCAAGAACAAATACGCAAACAACAAACAGTCACCGAACAGAACGGGAACAGAAATATACCATGGAACCGAACACAGGACGACGTAACACCTTTCACTGAGGAAGAGATTAGACACGCTATTCGATCAAAATAAAAACAGAAAAGCTCCTGGGCCGGATGGGATTCAGACAGAAATCACAAAGGCACTTGCCACCGAAACTTACCAAACTGTAGAATGAATGTCTAAGACAAACAAAGTTTCCAAACTTCTGGAAGCAAGCGGACGTAATCATACTCCCTAAAAACCGAGAAAAAGAAACCGAAAGATCCGGGTTTGTACCGCCCTATCTGCCTTTACGACTCGCTCAAAAAAACTTTAGAGCAAATACTGTGCATGTGAATGCAAGAACATCGGGAAACGGAATGCCTGCACACGGCGCAGTACGGATTTAGACAAGAACGATCAACCGAAGACACCGTAAACAAAGCCATAAACTCTACAACCACTTCAAATAAAAAATACGTGGCCCTAATCATGATAGACATAGAAGGAGCCTTCAACAACCTGCGGTGGCCAACACTGTTCCATAGCTTAATCGAAATATATTGTCCAAAACAACTACATCATACCTTCAGAAGCTATTGCCAAAATATATTTGTAACACTGTCTGGTACTGAAAACATCACAAAACCAATTACCAAGGGATGTCCGCATGGGTCAGTTTGCGGTCCCATGTTTTAGGACATTGCGACTGAAGAGCTTCTGGAGCAGCTTGAAACCGCAGTGAAGTGAGGTCCGTAGTAGCTTATGCGGACGACATCTTGTTGGTGGTAGAAGGAGGTTCCAGAAATGAACTCCAGCACAATGCAAGTACCGCATTGAACAAAGCCCTAGAATGGTGTAACACAAATAAGATGACGATATCACATGACAAAGTAACTTATATGATAGTTAAAGATTCTCTAGAAAGAGATCCTATCATTAAACTGAACAGAGACAGAATACGAAGAACATGAGAGGCCAAATACCTAGGGCTAACCCTTGATGAAAAACTAAACTACAAAAAACACATTGCCAACATGACCGCAGGTGCCAGTAAAGCTATGCAATGCATAGCAACCCTAGCACAACGAACGTACAACATCCACCTAAGCTGTGTAAGATTATACTTATTCAGCGTACTTGCAGCAATAATAAGCCATGCAGCGAGCGCCTACGCAACCAGATTACATCTAGTAAAACCCAAACAAAAAATCAAAAGTGCCCAAAGAGGGGCACTAATAATACTGACTGGAGCATACCGGACAGTATCACACGACGCAATCTATGTGATACTAGGAGTTCTCCCTCTTAATCTGTATATCAAGAAGAGAGCGGCAACATACTGGTTAAAAAACCACGAACCAGGAAACGTCTGGAAAGTCCTAAAACCAACATCAGAAATCCAGATAAAAAAGGACAATACTAACCGAGTAGCCCATATTGTCGAACGAGCAAGACGTGTATTGATATCACGCTGATAACAGTTTAATTTATTTAAATTGAACATTTAATTTCAATTGAAATTGTATTGTAGTTTATTATAACAAATCATTCTAAACAACAAATTACAGTGCGAGAGTGAAATAGTTTAGCTTATTACCCCCGGAAGGGTAATTTAACCAAATTAAATATATTATTCGATTTCTTTTTTCCTTTTACATAAACTGTGAACAAAACCACATGTGCAAGTGTGCAAACTTTTAAGGTAAACCACACCGTATATCCAAGCTAATTACAACCACCATCAACCCGATATTTAACGGGAAAAAATCCTCGTAACCAGTTGTGAATCAGTTCTTAAAGTCATACATTTAGAATCGCTTATAGTCGTTTGATGAAAACCAGGTGTGTGTGTGTGTGTGTGTGTGTGTGTGTGTGTGCGATAATTTCGAACAAACATTCGTTTGGAAACACATGCCACTAAGAGACCAGCAAGATAAACCAAGGTCAGCAACTTCAAACATATCAACAACACCAACAGTGCCGTTAGTACCCCCACCACCTCCACCATCGGTGGAAGCGTTAACACCTTTCAAGATGCTACACTCACCACCTCTGCGATCTCGAACATCCTCAGTGGGATCTAAGGCCTCGGAGAATAAATATAAAAGACCGCGAGAAGAAGACGACAGCACGGAACAACTGTCAACATCAACTTTAAAGAGAATCAGTTACATTAAAATAGACATTACTGAGTATTAAACCACAGCAATAAGCTCAGCAAACCGAATTCTTCATACCTCATCGCTAAATTCGAAGAACTGGCCCTTATCGCCATAGAAAATTCCCACCTACATGACATTGTTATTACCAAATTACAGTCAGCTGAAAAATCAATAGGATATCTAACAAAGGTAAAGCCCAGTTCAACACTTACACACATTGACACACAACCATCTACCTCTGCCTCCACCCCCATTGCATTCGCTGCCGCAACATCATCCAAAACAACTTCGCAACACGCTCCCCCAACAAGACCACCTTCCAAATTAATTACCCTAAACTCGACCACATCAGATACGACCCCCTCAGCTCTCCTAAAAATCATAAAACTAACCTTCAACCGTCCCTTCCCAATCTCAACATAAGAAACATCCGACCTACCAAAACCGCCGTCACCATCCTAACAGACAAGTCTTCAGATATTAAACTTATTACAACCTTGAACCAACAATCCTGTTCCGCCCACGTCCCAGCCCCAAGACAACCTAAGCTCATAATCTTCGACCTATACAAAGAAACTTCCAACACCGGCGTCCTAAATTTCATTTACACTCAAAACTCCCTTCACAACCTAATTCCTGAAGACCAGTACAGAAACGAAATACACGTAGCGGTACGAAGATCTAAAACAGACAACACGGACAATATAATCATCAACGTTGCTCCCCGACTCAGAACGATCTTGACAAACAGGATACAAGGCCTGCCAAACCCGAAACCTGGTGTCTGTCACCAGGTGCTACAACTGTCAGAGGTTCGGCCACTCGGCGAAGGTCTGTTGGCCCAAGGTATCCTGTGGCCGGACAGCACGCAATGCGAGACTGCACCAGACCAACACAGCCGCCCCCACTTGCACGAACCGTCTAAGAATAAACAAACCACACGACCACCCTGTGACTAACCCCGGGTGCCCAGTTTATAAACAAGCCCTAGACATCTGTAAAAGACGCATAGACTATGGACTTTAAACCCTTAAAAAGGAAACGGACGTATGACTCACCTCACAGACCCCTATCCCTTAATGCCATACAGATTAACCTCAAACATTTCCGAGCAGCCACCCCTGAATTCATCAAATCCCTTAGTGAAAATCACATTTCCATAGTCCGAGTATAAAAACCTCACCTGATTAAAAAGAAGATCGCATGACTTCCCCCATATGCTAGATTATACAACCATCCTGTCCCATCAGATCCTAACCTTACCTCAGCCATTATTATCACAGATCCGAGAATAGATGCCTCCTACATACCAGCCCTTTCCACAAACCAGACAACCACAATGGAAATCCATTGGAAAACCGGTTCCCTGACCCTAATTTCCTCCTAATTTCAATACGGACAAGACATTAACATACACTTACTACAAATCGACAACACACTTAACATAATAGGACACCGACCCACAATCATCTGCACGGACGCCAACGTCAGATCGACCCTGTGGTTTAACGACAGCACAGACGAACGAGGCACCCTACTTGAAGATCTTATCTTCCAACACAACCTGCAAATCCTAAACACCCCCTCCCACATCCCAAAATAGGAATCCTATACTCAACAATCCAATATAGACGTCACACTAACCGCCCCATCCGTCGCCAATATCATTACCACCTGGAAAGTATCCCATATAATCCAAACCAGCGATCACAATCCTATGACATTCAAAATACTACAAAATCTCCCACCACAAACCTTCTTTCAAATCATATCTTACAATATACAGAAAGCCAACTGGCAACAATTCCTAGCGATTCTAAATAAAATTACCTCTAGCTTCCCTTCCAACACATACAAAAGATCCGACCCCAACTCCCTCGCTACTACCATCATCACAAATATCCACACCGCCGCCAAAGACACCATCTCGCACAAATACTATACGCAAAGAATGAACGCATGGTGGACATCTGAATTAAACACTAAAAGACAAGCACTAGGCCAAATGCGACACCAACTACAGAACGCTAAACGTAGACATTGCAACAACGTAGACATACTCACACAAGAATACAAAATAGCACGGAACGAATATAAAACTCTAATCACAACAACCAAAAAACAACACTACATGGACATAATCAAAGAACACGACAGCGTCCCTTGGAGGACACCGGAAACTGTTAAGACCACTTCCTAATCACATACTATCTACACCCTCCAACCAAACTGACCCCTCATTTCAAAATACCTTAACCACCCTCCTAGACATAGTTATCCCCTTTACCATCCCAGACGTATCTACACAAGAACAACAAAGAATAATAAACTACGCCAATACACCACCAGATAACACACCTGACTGTGACATAGACTCACTAGATCTAATAGTTAAAAATCTCGATCCTAAAAAAACTCCTGGACCAGATCAAATTTCCAATATTATTATCCAAAAATCCTGGCGTATCATAAAAGACTCCATGATCCAACTTATCCTTAAATGCCTCAAATCAGGTGCATTCCCAAACGTCCTTAAAAAAGCAACCATCACTCTAATATTAAAACCCAGTAAACCCCCAGAAGATCCTAAATCATTCCGTCCAATAGCACGGCTCCCGACAATTAGTAAAATCCTAGAACGCATACTTATTCAAAAGATTAGCTCCGATATAAATAAAAACTCTCTCCTTTCTAAAAATCAACATGGCTTCCGCCCCGGACACAGTCCCGAAGATACCATCCGATCCCTTATCACTACTGTTCAAACATTCTTCTCCAAATATATAATAGCAATTTTCCTTGACTTCAAAGCTGCCTTTGATCTCCTCTGGTGGCCGAATATTCTATTATAAATTAAAAAATACAACTTTCCACGTAATATATACCAAATACTAAAATCCTATTTACGTTCACGAACTGCAACCCTTAGATCCAATTACTTCTCCGTCACAAAGTCCCTATCCCATGGCTGTTCGCAAGGATCAGTCTTTTCACCCCCATCATGGAAACTCTCCATAAATCCCCTTCTAGACCTAGTCATCCCTAATATCTCAACATTCACCCATGCCGACGACCTTACCTACCTTATACACGGAAACTCCCGAAGATCTTTAGAAAACAGCGCCCGCATTCTAATCCAACATATTGAATCCTGGTCCCTACTGCATAAACAACCCTTATTACCAGCCAAATCAAAAATCCTCTTATTAAAAGGCCACCTCCAACGAGCCCCTACAATCCACTTATTTAATACACTCCTAACCCTCTCCGAATCAACCAAGTACCTTGGCATCCAAATAGAATCCCGAGACAAAATGCACGCTCACCTATTATATCTCCGATCCCAAACGAAATCAATCATAAACAATATATATCAATCCATTCCAAAATCCACAGAACTGACTCGTCCCACTCGTAAATTAATCTTTTAGCAAATAATTATACCTATCCTAAGATATGCAATTGATTCCTGGTACCCGTTAACAACACCTCATTCCCGCAGAAACCTAAATCCAATTATAAGACCTTTCCTATTATTTTCTACAAGAGCATTTAGAACCTCCCCCACTTCTGCATTATATACTATCATGAATCAACCACCTCTGAACGTCCTGCTTCAATCCAAAGTCCAAATCCGCAACCTTAAGAACGAAAGATCAATAAACTTACATGATCCCACACTTCTACCCGCGGAAAACGAAACAATGACAAGGACAAACATAATAAACTTAATAAATGATTCACTAACATACACATGGCAAAACGAATGAGACAATGACACCACCGGCAGACACACATACGACATTTTCCCGAAAATCACGGAAGTTCCCGACGATATCTCCTACTACAACCGATCCACGATTCAATTCCTGATAGGCCACGGCAAATTCCGACAAAAATTACATTCCTTCCAATTAATCCCCTCTCCTTACTGTCCCTGCTCTAATCAAAATATTCCTGAAACCCCCACCACCTAATACACTTATGCCCCAACTCCGTCTCCCACCAAACTCACTTAAAACACACGATACCGCTATATCCTTTTGCCCCACTATCCAGTATAAATTTCCTAGTACCAAACTATCCCCTCCAATTGGACCATTTCCTTAACGAAATCCTAATCACTAAACCTCCCGTACAATAAAATAGCTCAAATCCCTTCCAAAATCCATCTCTAAAACTATTACCCTTTACACCATCATTTCCACCCCCACAACATTACACTACACTACAGATTCTCCACCATCAGCTACGCCTCAGATCAAACCGGTGATAAGGGTAAAATTTCCATCAGCAAGACCGACCTACATCGGAAAATTGTATATATTGTAAACTTGTTTACGATTTTATAATTTTGTAAATAAGAATTTATGCATCGATTCACTAGGATCAATAAACTTACATGATCCCACACTTCTACCCGCGGAAAACGAAACAATGACAAGGACAAACATAATAAACCTAATAAATGATTGACTAACATACACATGGCAAAACGAATGAGACAATGACACCACCGGCAGACACACATACGACATTTTCCCGAAAATCACGGGAGTTCCCGACGATATCTCCTACTACAACCGATCCACGATTCAATTCCTGATAGGCCACGGCAAATTCCGACAAAAATTATATTCCTTCCAATTAATCCCCTCTCCTTACTGACCCTGCTCTAATCAAAATATTCCTGAAACCCCCACCACCTAATACACTTATGCCCCAACACCGTCTCCCACCAAACTCACTTAAAACACACGATACTACTAGATCCTTTTCCCCCACTATCCAGTATAAATTTCCTAGTACCAAACTATCCCCTCCAATTGGACCATTTCCTTAACGAAATCCTAATCACTAAACCTCCCGTACAATAAAATAGCTCAAATCCCTTTCATATCCATCTCTAAAACTATTACCCTTTACACCATCATTTCCACCCTCACAACATTACACTACACTACAGATTCTCCACCATCAGCTACACCTCAGATGAAACCGGTGATAAGGGTAAAATTTCCATCAGCAAGACCGACCTACATCGGAAAATTGTATATATTGTAAACTTGTTTATGATTTTATAATTTTGTAAATAAGAATTTATGGATCGATTCACTAGGATCAATAAACTTACATGATCCCACACTTCTACCCGCGGAAAACGAAACAATGACAAGGACAAACATAATAAACCTAATAAATGATTCACTAACATACACATGGCAAAACGAATGAGACAATGACACCACCGGCAGACACACATACGACATTTTCCCGAAAATCACGGGAGTTCCCGACGATCTCTCCTACTACAACCGATCCACGATTCAATTCCTGATAGGCCACGGCAAATTCCGACACAAATTACATTCCTTCCAATTAATCCCCTCTCCTTACTGTCCCTGCTCTAATCAAAATATTCCTGAAACCCCCACCACCTAATACACTTATGCCCCAACTCCGTCTCCCACCAAACTCACTTAAAACACACAATACCACTAGATCCTTTTGCCCCACTATCCAGTATAAATTTCCTAGTACCAAACTATCCCCTCCAATTGGACCATTTCCTTAACGAAATCCTAATCACTAAACCTCCCGTACAATAAAATAGCTCAAATCCCTTTCATATCCATCTCTAGAACTATTACCCTTTACACCATCATTTCCACCCCCACAACATTACACTACACTACAGATTCTCCACCATCAGCTACACTTCAGATCAAACCGGTGATAAGGGTAAAATTTCCATCAGCAAGACCGACCTACATCGGAAAATTGTATATATTGTAAACTTGTTTATGATTTTATAATTTTGTAAATAAGAATTTATGCATCGATTCACTAGGATAGCCCTTTGCCCAAGGTCCCGGGTTCGAATCTCGACACGGTCCGCTTGAAAAATGTTAGCGAGAATTTTTCACAAAAATACACCCTAGTTCGGATGAGAGGTAAAATGGAGGTCCCGTGTGTGAGTGTTGTCACGCACGTTAAGATCCCTACCTTGCTTGGAACAGCAAGGGTTCGGCAAAATTTCAAATTTTCCAGGTAAAAAACTCGCTTCCTGACCAATGTAGTACCTTCGGGTGGAGGATTGGAAAATCACATGTAAGGATAGGCCTTTGGCCTAGGTATAGTGTCAAACCATAAACAAACAAACAACAAACAAACTAACCGAGTGGCAAGATAGATAGGATCAGAGCACAAACGCGAGGAAGGTATATACACTATTGCCAAACATCCGTGACAGGCTAAACTGTCACCACTTGGTACCCTCACAAAGATTCATTCATGTTTTCACGGGGCATGGTCCTTATCCAACCTACAGAAACCGCTTTGACTTCCAAGACAACAACAACTGCCCATGTGGTGAGGTGGGGTCACCGGAACATCTGGTGTTTCACTGCACCGAACTGCAACAGGACCTAGGAATGGATAGGGCAACCCTACGGGACATACCCCTCTCATACATGCTCTGGAATGAAAACATATTTCCTTATCTTTACCAAATAAACACACACACACACACACACACACACACACACACACACACACACACACACACACACACACACACACATACATACACACCAGGTACTGTACGTGGCCTCCCTGGTTTCCGACTGCCAGGACACGTACAGGAATGTAAACTTCTCACTTTCTGATTCCCGGCTGCCGACGGTCGGAAACCGGAGGAAAGAAGCAGTCCCAAGGACATTACCACAGGCAGAAACACACACACACACACGCACGCGCGCGCTACAGTATCTCTAAACACTAATAATATAAGACTAACCGATATAACATAAGGTAACAAATAATCCCGTTAGATTTCTAAGGAGTAACAGATTTGCTGTAATTTTTAGGCAGCAGACTAATTGTAACGTTAGAATAAATAAAAAATAAATAAATCTTAACGTGACATATTTCCTTTTGCTTTTCCTTCTTTTTAAAGAAGATTTATATTTATAGTTTCAACAACTACGTCGTTCTTTTCACTCCTATATAAATTGAAATCAATTATACATGTCAAACTTCCTTACCAACCTAAAAATTGTTAATTTATACACAATTTAATTAAATTAGATACAAAAAGTTGATCAGCTGATTTCATTTAAGCGGATTGGCTATCTGAAAGTCGCTTTCAGGTGAGCAACAAAAATTGAAAACAATTACTACATTTCAATCTTTAAAAATTCTTTTTACTATTAATCGTCCAGATTAAAAATTTCAACCGTTGTTAAATCATAGTTGCCTTCAATTTATGTAACAAATGTCAATATTGAAATATTATTTTGACAAGATCTTAGGTCATGGATGGAAATGTCAATAATTATGCAGTAAATGCTCTATGTAGTTACATTCCTAAAAAAGAGAAAGAGGAATGCGTTTATTTTTGTACTGAAAATGCGTTTATTTTTGTACTGAAAATTATTAAAATATTTAGTTTTTTCTTGGAACACTCTGTATACAAATTGATTCAAAGCTCATCCTACGAAATAACTCGATTACTGCACAAGCAGTAGAACAACTGTCATACCTGGGACTCCTAACCAAAAAAATGGACACATCATAAAAGTTTTATTTTTATAAGGGATTGTTTTGTATAATTCTTAGAAAGAAGCAAATTTAAGTTGTATGTGAAGAGTTCTTTTACCCGTCACACGATTTATTTTAGTAGGAAAAGTACAAATCAAAATAAGATCAACAACGAACCCAATATGTCTAACTGAATTTCTTGTTGTAATAAATTTAGCATTTTTTAAAATTCCAGTACCAACTATTTAATTTCCATATAACCAACAATTATTTATAAACAAAATATTTGTATTTACTACTGGTCCGTATATATCCATCTAACAGCAAGCAGGTAGTTGCAAGTGATTCAGAATAGGTAACCTCAACAGGTCGAAACGTAAAGACATGGACTGCGAGCGGGGTTCACGGAGACGGGGGTCCACACAACGGTTCACATCGACTGGGGCCTCAGCGGTCATCAGTCTTAAACTTAGCTTCGAGTTGCAAGGTTTGCCGTGACTGTTATTTGTTGTTGTCAATTAAATAAACATTTAACGACCCGGTGTTTCGCATAAACAATTAATGAGATTCTTTTTATGTATATTTAGGGGTAACCAGTGGTAGTGCAGTGATTTATTCTAAGGTACAATGGATTTAGTTGTGTAGTGCAATTGGATTACTTAAAGACGGTATTATAAAAGCTCAAAATGCCGAAGATATTTCTTATAAAGAATCGGCTCCATCAGCAACAGCTGCGACTTTTGGAGGCTCAGAATGCTACCGCTACAAAATCTGGGGATATTGGGAATATCCTGGGTAGTGAGCCCCAGCCGTTATCGCTTATCGTTAAGAAAGAAGGTAAGTAAATAGTTGTAGTGGTTGTGGTAACGAATACAATAGCCGGAGACTTCGATGCGCGTAAACAACGAACCCGAACTAATCCTGGAATCGTCCTTCATTTTCTGGTGAATTATTTAAAATTTAGTTCATAAATAATAAAATAATAAATTTAAGGTAGACGAACTGAACTGTTTTCAATGTGACATTGAAACAAGAAACAGAGGTTCCTCTCGTCGGTATTTTTAACCTTTGGAAAAAATAAAAATAAAAGCGATTCCCAGTAATTTGTTTTTGCAAATTACATCATTTGCAAACCCCAGGAAAACTTGGCAATGAATTAGAAAGCGAATCGATATGCGGCATTTTTACTGTAACGTTTTTATACTAAAATATAGGGGTTAGTGCTCTATTAAAAATTAGAATCCTATAAACCGTTAGAAGGTTCCCATAATTTTCGTAAAAGCAGATCTCGTCTAAGTAACTAATCATAGTTCTATTCTACCTGGGAGTTTACAAGAAAATAGCTTATTTTCGTAATAAGATTGCCCTTGTGCAGGGTAACAAACCGTGAGAACGTGTACAGTACCCCTTGGTTTTGGGGTTTTGTAATTCTATCATTTGCGTTCTAAATTCTGTGAACACATGGGAGACGCTTATGCGAAAATGCATTCATCTTAAATTGAGATAGACACAGTAAGCAAAAATTTAAACCTTTTTGAGCATTTGATTCAAATTATTCAATGCTCAAAGGGCTGAGGCCCCGCAAAGCTTTAAGGTGGCTTGCAAAAAAATGTTTTCTACATTGGTATCGAAAATCAGTAGCAAGATGAATTAAAAAAATTTTAACAGACTAATTTTTAGAATATTCTACCCAAAAGTTTACAAAAAATGGATATTCCAATTGTCCGCCATTAAGGAACTCGAATGAGCGTTTTAGTAATATACAATTTTTTTAACCACCTGCTTTCAAGACTGCAAAATTTTGACTACGTTCTTAGTCTAATTCGGTTTCCAGTCAAACTACAGACATTGAAATTCGCACCCTCGGTCGGCTCCTCACTGTTTTCGCCCTCTAATCAACCCGTTTTCAGCCGGATTAGAAATTTACCGATAATTTATGGAATTTATTTTTAAAACGAAATGTAATAACGATCACAAATAAGCGGATAATGTACTTGAAAAGACACTGCAGAAGCATTCAATAACAATTGTCAGAGCGGTTGCCTTTTTTGTAGCCTCCAGAAGGGTAAATCTAAAAGTTCAGTGCATTTTAAACGATACAATCGCGTACAATAGTCAAATCTAATGTTCGTATCGGTATTCGACACAGAAAGTGCGCATGTATTTGTTTTTCCTTTTTGCATTTTTTCAATATAAAGTATATTTTTCGATCAACTGTCTATCTTCCTTTATTTCTCCTTTTTTCCTTCTTTTTCCATTTCAAATTTATTTAATTTCTGCCTGTTATCTCTTTCAAATTTTTTTGGTGTTTCTTTACATTCTTTTGATGATTTTGCACCTGGTGTTTTTCGTATCCGCTGTTTTTTAATATTTTACCTACTTATTGGCGAGGAAAGTGTTAAATATTGTTGAATTAAGTTTGTTGCAATTAGAATGTGATTGCTTGTTTATTTTAACTGCTTGGTTTTTACTTTTCCTGTTTTTGTTTCGTGTATTGTTTTTCCTGAACAAGGTTATTGTTCTTATTCAAATTTTTTTTGTCACGTATATTTTTCCTACGTCATTATTCACACAACTGATTACTTTTTCCTTTTTGTGTTTTCTTGCAACCGTTCACGAGTACAATTTTTTGTACAAGTTGGTATTTATCATTGGAATCACTGTGCTTTTCACGTTTATTGCTTTTGCGTGATTACTTTCAGATTCTCTTTTTTTATGTTTGTAACACAAATCAACCCTTATTTTCCATTTACCGTTATTGGTTTCTTTTCTTGGTTTCTTATAAGTAGCTTCAACTAATAGAACGAATTGTCCTGGCGTTGCCTTTTAGATCCACTGCTGTCAACTGTATTTGAAAGAATATAACGAGCTGGCATAAGCGATAATTCAGTTATTGAGACGATTGTGCCAACTGCCCGTATAGTTTTGATCTACAACATTATCATTGAACAGAGTTAAACAAAAATTGTGCTATCTACCAAAAAATCTTAATAGTTCCTATTTCATTTATAATAATATTGCAATTTATTACTTGAACCCATTTGGACTAGTTATGTCTTCCAAATCCTGTTCTTTTAAAAATCTTGCAAATAGAAAGCCAAGATCTAATAGATTCGTCCCTATATCTACCCACGTGCTTTGGTAACTATTTCTGGTTCTCAAATCAATATTTCGGTGCGCCTTTTAGCAAATTCCAATACCATTTGTTTCCTTGTTTTTCGCCCATGAAACTCGTTTTTCCTATTCTTCACAATTTTCTTGTCAGCTTCAATAAAGTCGCATTTTTATAGGAAACGGCACCGTTCTCATCTATCACCTATGTTTACGTGTTCTTTTCTCCTTCTATAAAATCGCATTTTTTAAAGGAAACAGCACCCTTCTCATCTATCACCCATGTTGCCGTGTTCTTTTCTCCTTCGGGGTAGTAATGTGTTTTCGGCCCGTTTTTCGGTTCTTCGATTCTGCAACTCCCGGAGGATACGTCGACTTCTACTAGACCGTCTTATACCAAGATAATTCTCTCGAACTTTCCATTTATAATAATATCGCAATTTATTACTTGAACCTTGAGGATAAAGCAAATCGAATTTCATCCCCATTTCAACGAATTATGTCTTCCAAATCCTGTTTTTTAAAAATCTTGCAAATATAAAACCAAGATCTAATAGATTCCTCCCTATCTACACACGTGCTTCTGTAACTATCTGGTTCTCAAATCAGTAATTCGGAGCGCCTTTTAGCAAATTCCAATGCCATTTGTTTCCTTGTTTTTCGCCCATGAAACTTGTTTTTCCTATTCTTCACAATTTTCTTGTCAGCTCAATAAAATCGCATTTTTATAGGAAATAGCACCGTTCTCATCTATTACCTATGTTGACGTGTTCTTTTCTCCTTCTATAAAATCGCATTTTTTAAAGGAAATAGCACCTTCTTATCTATCACCCATGTTGCCGTGTTCTTTTCTCTTTCGGGATAGTTATGGGTTTTTGGCCCGTTTTTCGGTTCTTCGATTCTGCAACTCCTGGAGGATACGTCTACTTCTACTAGACCGTCGTATACCAAGATAATTCACTCGAACTTTTCATTTATAATAATATCGCAATTTATTACTTGAACCTTGGGAATAAAGCAAATTTAATTTCATTCCAATTTGAACGAATTATGGCTTCCAAATCATGTTACTTTAAAAATTTTGCCAATATAAAGCCAAGATCTAATAGATTCCTCCCTATCTACACACGTGCTTTGGTAACTATTTGGTTCTCAAATCAGTAATTCGGAGCGCTTTTTTGCAAATTCCAATACCATTTGTTTCCTTGTTTTTCGCCCTTGAAACTCGTTTTTCCTATTCTTGACAATTTTCTTGTCAGCTTCAATAAAATCGCATTTTTATAGGAAACACCACCATTCTCATCTATCACCCATGTTGCAGTGTTCTTTTCTCCTCCGGGGTAATTATGGATTTTCGACCCGTTTTTCGGTTCTTCGATTCTGCAACTCCTGGAGGATACGTATACGTCTACTAGACTGTCGAATACCAAGATAATTCTCTCGAACTTTCCATTTATAATAATTTCGCAATTTATTACTTGAACCTTGGGGTTAAAGCAAATAAAATTTCATCCTCATTTGGACGAGTTATGTCTTCCAAATCCGTTGCTTTAAAAATCTTGCAAATAGAAAGTCAAGATCTAATAGATTCCTCCCTATCTACTCGCGTGCTTTGGTAACTATTTCTGGTTCTCAAATCGGTATTTCGGAACGCCTTTTACCAAATTCCAATATCATTGGTTTCCTTGTTTTTTGCCCTTGAAGCTCGTTTTTCCTATTCTTGACAATTTTCTTGTCAGCTTCAATAAAATCGCATTTTTATAGGAAACAGCACCGTTCTCATCTATCACCCATGTTGCCGTGTTCTTTTCTCCTTCGGGGTAATTATGGATTTTCGACCCGTTTTTCGGTTCTTCGATTCTGCAACTCCTGGAGGATACGTCTACGTCTACTAGACCGTCGAATACCAAGATAATTCTCTCGAACTTTCCATTTATAATAATTTCGCAATTTATTACTTGAACCTTGGGGATAAAGTAAATTAAATTTCATTCTCATTTGGACGAGTTATGTCTTCCAAATCCGTTCTTTTAAAAATCTTGCAAATAGAAAGTCAAGATCTAATAGATTTTTCCCTATCTAGTCGCGTGCTTTGGTAACTATTTTTGGTTCTCAAATCGGTATTTCGGGACACCTTTTACCAAATTCCAACACCACTTGTTTCCTTGTTTTTTGCCCTTGAAACTAGTTTTTCCTGTTTAATTTTCTTGTCAGTTTCAATAAAATCGCATTTTTTAAAGGAAACAGCACCGTTCACATCTATCACCCTTGTTGCTGTGTTCTTTTCTCCTTCGGGGTAGTTATGGATTTTCGACCCGTTTTTCGGTTCTTCGATTCTGCAACTCCTGGAGAATACGTCTACGTCTACTAGACCGTCGAATACCAAGATAATTCTCTCGAACTTCCCGAAATGGTTGCTTTAATGATTTCTCGGAGAACTAGAGAATGTTTCCTTTTATTTTTGCTTGATATCAATAAACTAATTTTACGTGCCAGCATTATAAATTACAAATTACCACTGAGAATTCAAAGAATATTTCTGTCTTGAGTATTTTTAAAAATTGTAAGGTGTCCTATAAAGAAATGAAGAAACTTTTGCCCAACTAATTTATAAGTAGAAGAAATGACTATTTTTACCTCGGTGAAGAAGGCGATCACCTTCTACTGGCCACTAAATATGATTACGCCTTCTGATCACCGTCACTACAAGACCACGCCTACTGAACTGAACACATAACTCCATATTAGGTTGTCGTATTTCAAATCCCTGAAGTCGTATGTTGCACAAATTTACAAAAATGTAACACTAATTTTTAATAGCTCCTATTGAACCTCTGCTTTTGATTCTTGTTAAGCCGCTGAGGTAATTTTTCCAAAACATTTTTTGTACAAAAAGTATGTTATCTCGACTAACATTTTTGTAAACTTCCGTAAAAAGTCTTAAAAAACATAAAATTGTTTATATAACTCCTACAGAATTCGCGCTCTTACTTATTAAACTTCTAGGGAAAGTGTACCAATCCAAACTGCTTGTAAGAAAAAATCATGACATCTTTAAATGAACATTTTAGAAGTAAGGCAAAATTTTGGCTACGTTCTTAAAGCTTAAGTATTTGAAATTTATTAAATTGAAAAAGTAATAAATTATCCCATCCAATTACTGACACTGAGATTTGCACTCTCGGTTGGCTCTTCGCTCGGATCAACCCGTTTCCTGCCGCATTGAAAATTTAGCGATAATTTATGGAATTTATTTTTAAGACTAACATGATGACGTTGACAAGTAATCGGATAATGTATTTGAAAATACACCGGAAATACAAGCATTTGTCAGAGAGATAGTCTCTTCTGTAGTCTCCAGAAGGGTAAATCTAAACCTTGAGTACATTTTAACGATACCATCGCGCGCAATGGTCACGTCAAATGTTCTCATTTTGTTTTCCACACACAAAGTGCTCATGTTTTGGCTTTTTCCTTTTTTGCATTTCTTCTGTGTATATTTTTTGAAATGTTGAAATGTTGAAATGTTGAAATGTTTTACTATCCTCCCTTATTTCTCCTTTTTTTACTCTTAGCTACCTTTCCATTTCAAATTTGTATAATTTCTGCCGGGTTAGATCTTTTCAATTTTTTTTGGCGTACCTTTATATTTTTTGATGATTTTGCAACTGGTGATTTTCGTATCCGCTTTTTTCAAATATTTTTACCTACTTATTAGCGAAGAACATGTTAAGTGTTGTTGAATTAAGTTCGTTGCAATTGGTTTTAGAAAGTGATTGCTTGGTTTTTGTTTCTCCGGTTTTTGTTTCGTGTATTATATGTTCTGCAACAAAGTTATTGTTCTTATTCAGATTTTTTGCCATTTATATTTTTCCATATTATTTATTTACACAACTGGTTCTTCTTCTCTTTTTGCTGTTTTCTTCCAACCGTTTATTAGTTCAATTTCTTTTGTAGTAGTTGGTATTAATCCTTGGAATCATCGTGCTTTCCACGTTCATTACATTTGTGCGATCGTTTCAGATTTCTCTTCTATTCTTTTTTATGTTTATGCATGTCAACTTTTCAATTTCCGATTCATTTTTCATTTGGTTTCTTTTCTTGTGCTTGGCTGTGTTCGTTTCTTATCAGTAGCTTCAACTAATCAAAACGAAATGTTATATGGCGTTGCCACTGCAGTCAGCTGTATTTGAAAGAATATGACGAACTGACGTAATCGATAATTCATTGATTGAGACAATGGTACCAACTGGTGGTATAGTTTTGGTTTTAACATTACCTATCATTGAATAGAGTTGCATTTGATTCAAGTACAAAAGCTGTACTATTTACATAAGTATCGTGCTAGTCGTTATTCCATTTATAATAATATCACAATTTGGACATAAAGCAAATTCAATTTCATCCCCATTTGCATGAGCAATGTCTTCCAAACCCGGTTATTTAGAAAACAATTGCAAATAGAAGATCGAGATCAAATAGATTCCTCCATAGTCTCGTGGTTTGTTAACTATTTCTGTTTCCTAAATCAGTATTTTGGGGTTCCTTTTAACAAATTGCAATACCACTTGTACCTGGTTGATAAGGAACGTCAAAGAATCCTACTGACTATGAAATTAGCAACCTATCGTTCAACGTGGCGATTTCCGCAGATAAATCAACAAAGACCCAATATTTAATTTGGACAGTTTGGTTCCGAACCAAATTGGTTGGAAATTAAATGATCCTTTGGCAACGTGAACTCCTGCCTGGCGAAATGAAAATTCTTATTTAAACTGGTATTTAGCTGTAAGTTTATTAGCTATATATAAGTTGCTATTTTCGTTTTGTTGATGGCATGTATGTTAAGCCAGACGTTGATGGGATTATAAAATGTACACCAGTATCGTAGGTTATTATTTACTTTATTAGATTTACAAGGTTTGGGAATTGGAATAGTAAATAGTATGACTAATCGAAAGTGACTTGTGATAAGTAATTTAAAAATTTTTTTGTACGTTTCTGTTTACTGGAATAATATGATGCTGTATTAAAATAGACTGAAAATATAGATTGATTGTAAAATGAACTCCTTCCCACCAGGAGGCTGACATAATTTGGATACCTAGGAATACTCGTGTTTTAGAAGATTGTCACTAGACAATACGAGTTGGCGCCCATAAATTAAGATAGTATTGAAAACTTTTCAGGATAGGTGTTTTTAGTAGCATGCTTGATAATTTAGCTTCTTCGTTATATATTTTCTTTTTGCTATACAATTTGTTTATATAGGAACCCCACTCCCGCATCACTGTAAGTAGCCGGTGCTCCCTTAATTTCTTATGGGATTCCCGTCTCTTCGGGAAAATTCAAATTTAAAAGATTAACGATTCTTTCACGCGTAACATAAATATTCAAGTTTTCTACATATTTCTGCAAAAACGACTGTTAATTTCACTACTTTCATTCATTCGTTCTTACTTTATAAACGTGTTATATGAACCTTATGAAATTCTAATACTACCTAAAAACTTTGAAGTACTTGGAAACATTTTCTTGCGTGTCTGCGCGAATGTTGGAACCAGGTTGTTGCATCTAGAAAAACTGAATTTTGTGTACCTCAAGATTCTGTTCTTAAACCACTACTATTTTTAATTTAAACAGCTTGCATGTAAACCCAACCAAGTACGACGCTATCACGACTTTCCTGACGTCGCAAAGATCTTCATTGATTTTATGTCTAAATCACTAATCTACAATCTGATCTCATTATCATGGAAGAGGGGAAAAAATAAAAGCAAATAAGTGTCAAGACTCACATGATCAGTATTGATTTGAAAAGAATCAGTGATTATTTTAAAATAAGAAATTACTCGAACTTGCAGTACCAGACGCAATCGCATTTTTAGAAAGAAAACAATTTTTTTAACTCTAATACTCTTATGTATGTTTATATAAAACGTAAATCAAAAATAGATTTTCTTAAAAATACAAGTTGTTTTGGAACAATTTCCCTAACTGCTTAACACGTTTCAAAAGTGCATGCTCAATGGTAGCTGTTTTATGATTTTTAGAAATGTTCTTATGCATGTTTGCATATAATACAAATAAGAATAAATAAGCTTTTGTTAAGAATATGGTAAGACTGCGTCGCTTAGTCTACCTTTGACTAGAAAAATACAGCAGAACGAAAACGCGGCATCTGTACACAAACAATAATTTGCAGGCGCCTTGTGGCGTGACGTTTTCGGATGGAACTGATTGACAGATTACAAGAGTATGCATTTAAAAGTTTTATTAACCTTACAATAGGAACGCTCTAGATGTTATTTGTAAAACAGGCACATCCTCGAAATAATCTAGAACAATTGGGTAAGATATAAATTGCTGTTAAAGGGTTTTTAAAGTTTAGCTCCAAACCAAACTTTAATTAAAAAGCTATCTATAAAGTCGCAATATGAAATATACTAGTGTAATACAGCGTTGAAATAAATATCTCTATGTGATATAAAGACAGGAAAGACAGGAAGAATATAGAAACCTTTGAAATGTGCTGCTACAGATGTCTGATGATATTATTGTGAGATTATAGAAGAGATTATGGTAAGACACGTTGTGAAGCATGAGGGTATAGTGCGGAATGTATTAGAAGCAGAGAAGGGAGAAAAAGAGAGGTAGACGTAGAGCTAGATCAGACAATTGCACACCTATAGTGAAAGATGCAGGCTGTGGGAATTTCAGAGAAATGTGTAGGCTAGCTCAGAATAGAAAACAATGGAGGTACGCGTCTAACCAGTACTAGGACAGAAGATCTAATGATCACGATTCTTACATTAAAAGCAACCTTCGTCCTATCTTGTTCTTTTCTAATGTAAGAATTTCAAACATTTTACATTAAGTTTGCAGGTAAAGTAAATATTATTCTGGGCTATTTTTAGGTTGGTAAAGTTGGCCGCGACTTGTAAGCACTAATGTTCTTATAGGTGCCAAAAGTTTAGATCCAGAAGTTGACTAAAACTTTTTGCTATAGAAACACTAACGGTCGTATAGCATAATAGACAGTGCTTAACCCCAAAGTACCGCACTTCCGGTTTTGGAAATATTCAACTTCAAATATCAAATCCAAAAATAACTACAACTTTTGTTGTAGAAGTACTAACGACAATATGTAGCATAATCTTTAGTGCTTTGTTAACGTTTTATTTTGCTTAAAACCACAAAGCACCGGCACTTCGCGTTTCGGAAATATTCGACTTCAAAGGTCAAATCCGACAATATGCTACAACTTTTTTCTTACAGAAGCACTAACAACGATATGTAGCATAATTTTTAGTGCTGTATTAGTGATTATTGTGCTTCAAACCACAAAACTGCCGCACTTAGGTATCGCAAATATTCGACATCAAATGTAAGATTCGAAAATAGGATGCAACTTTTTTGTTGTAGGGGCACTAATGACAATATATAGCATACTCTTTAGTGATTCGTTAGTGTTTTATTATGCTTTAACCTGCAACGCAGCCGCACTTCCGTTTTTGAATATATTCGATTTCAAAGGTCAGATCCGCAAATAGGCTATAACTTTTTTATTGTAGAAGCACTAACGACCAAATGTAGCATACTCTTTAGTGCTTTGTTAGTGTTTTATTGTGCTTCAAACCACAAAGCAGCTGCGCTTCCGGTTTCGAAAATGTTCAACTTCAAAAGCCCGGTCCGAAGTAGGCTAAAACTGTTTTGTTATAGAAGCACTAACGACTATAGGTATCATAATCTTTCACGCTTTGTTAGTGCTTGATTGTGCTTCAAACCTCAACGTTTCCGTACTTCCGATTTCGAGAATATTCGACTTTAAGGTGCGAGACCAGAAGCTAGAAGATGATCACTACTCTTTTGTTATGGGAGCACTAACAGGATTATGCAGCACACTCTTTAGTACTTTGTTATTGTTTTATTGTGCTTCAAACTACAAAGCAGCCGCACTTCCCGTTTCGGAAATATTCGACAATAAAGTCAGGTCCGAGTTTACAATTTACAATTTGCAATTTACAATTTACAATTTACAATTTACAATTTACAATTTACAATTTACAATTTACAATTTACAATTTACAATTTACAATTTACAATTTACAATTTACAATTTACAATTTACAATTTACAATTTACAATTTACAATTTACAATTTACAATTTACAATTTACAATTTACAATTTACAATTTACAATTTGCAATTTGCAATTTGCAATTTGCAATTTACAATTTACAATTTACAATTTGCAATTTGCAATTTACAATTTACAATTTACAATTTACAATTTACAATTTACAATTTACAATTTACAATATGTAACACACTCTTTAGTGTTTTGTTAGTGTTTCATTTTGCTTAAAAACCCAATGTTGCCCATTTCCGGTTTCGGAAATATTCGGTTTTAAAGAGCAGAGCTGGAAATTGGAAAATAACTACAACCATTTTCTTATGGAAATACTAACGAACATATGTAGCATAATACTTAATACTTCGTTAGTGCATTATTGTGCTCTATCAATGCAGCCGTACTGCCGGTTTCGGAAGCATTCGACTTCAAAGTTCAGATCCAGTGAGAGCTACTACTTTTTGTTATGGAAGCACTAACGATCATATACAACAAAATATTCAGTGCTTTGTTAGTGTTTTATTGTGCTACACAGACCCAACGCTGTCGCACATCCGTTTTCGGTAATATTCGACACAATGTGCGGGGCTGGAGTTGGAAGATGACTATAATTCTTATCTTATGGAAGCACTAACTAACACATGTAGCATAATACTTAGTATTTCGTAAGTGCCTTATTGTGCTTTAAACTCCAACGCAGCCGCATTTGCGGTTTCGGAAGTATTTGACTTCAAAACTCAGAACCGATGGTTTGCTACAACTTTTTTGTTATGGAAGTACTAACGATCGTATCTAATACAATCTTTAGTGCTTCGATAATGATTTATTGTGCTTCAAAATCCACGCGGCTGCTTTGTGGTTTCAAGCACAATAAAACACTAACGAATCACTAAATGGTATGCTACATATTGTTGTTAGTGCTTCTATAACAATAAAGCTGAACCTATTTTCGGATTTGGCATTTGAGGTCGAATATTTCCGAAACCGGATGTGCGATTACTTTGTAGTTTGAAGCACAATAAAACACTATCGATGCACTAAAGATTATGCTACATATTGTCGTTAGTGCTCCTGAAACAAAAAAGATGTAGCCTATTTTCGAATCTGGCATTTGAAGTCGAATATTTCCGAAACCGGAAGTGCGGCTGCTTTGTGTTTTCAAGCACAATAAAACACTAACAAATCACTATATAGAATGTTACATATCGTCGTTAGTGCTTCTATAACAATAAAGCTGTAGCCTATTTTCGGATAAAGCATTTGAAGTCGAATATTTCCGAAACGGGTTTGAAGCGCAATAAAACACTATCGAAGCAATAAAGATTATTCTATATTGTCGCTAGTGCTCCTGCAACAAAAAAGCTGTAACCTATTTTCGGATCTGTCTCAGGTATCTATATTTGCATGCCACTGAAATGTAGAGCACTCGAGAGCACAAAACACTACCATTCGACTGTAAGAAAATGTTTGAAGTTGAAACAAATCGCGACCAGCTGTAAGTAACCACACTTATTTTATTAGTAGTCGTACGCTACTAAGTCATAAAGCACTATAAGGCACTAACGAAGCACTAACGTTCGGCTGCAACAGTTTTTGAATCGAAACAAACCGCGGCTAGGATTAACAATATAAGGGGCCACAACTTTTTATGAGAAGTCGTACGCCACTGAAATATAAATCACTAGAGAGCACTAACGAAGCATTAACTTTCGGCTGCAAAAGTGTTTTGAAATTGAAACAAACCGCGGCTAGAGTTAAAAATATGGATGGCTATAACTTTTTACTAAAACTCGCAAGCCGCTGAAATATGAAGCACTAACAAAGCACTGACTTCCAGTTGCAAAAGTTTTTTTAATTGAAACAAACCGCGGCTATTTTTAAAAATATAAGTAGTCATAACTTTTTTTATTAGAAGTCGCTGAAACGAATTTTTGAGTTTGAAACAAACGCGGTCAGTTGTGAAGTTAGCCGTAAAAATACAAGTGACAACAACTTGTTTATTAGTAGCGTACGCCGCTGAGATATGAAGCACTAACGAGTAGTAACGAAGCACTAGCTTTCGGTTGAAACGAACTTTTGAATTTGAAACAAACCGTGGCCAGTTGTGAAGTTAGCTGCAAAAAGAGAGGTGGCCACAACCTATTTATTAATAATCGTACGCCACTGAGATATGAAGCACTAAAGAGTACTAGCGAAGCGCTAACTTTCGGCTAAAACAAATTTTTGAGTTTGAAACAAACCGCGGCCAGTTGTGAAGTTAGCCGCAAAAATGCAAGCGGCAACAATTTTTTTATTAGTAGTCGTACTCCGCTGAGATATGAAGCACTAACGGAGCACTAGCTTTTGGTTGAAAGGAACTTCTGAATTTGAAATAAACCGCGGCCAGTTGTGTAGTTAGCCGCAAAAATGCAAGTGGCAACAACTTTTGTTATTAGTAGTCGTACTACGCTGAGATATGAAGCACTAACGAAGCACTAGCTTTTGGTTGAAAGGAACTTCTGAATTTGAAACAAACCGCGGCCAGTTGTAAAGTTAGCCGCAAAAATGCAAGTGGCAACAACTTTTTTATTAGTAGCCGTACTCTGCTGAGATATGAAGCACTAACGAGCACTATCAAAGCACTATCTTTTGGTTGAAAGGAACTTTTGAATTTGAAACAAACCGCGGCCAGTTGTGAAGTTAGCCGCAAAAATGAAGTGGCAACAACATATTTATTAATAGTCGTACTCTGCTGATATATGAAGCACTAACGAGCACTAACGAAGCACTAGCTTTCAGTTGAAACGAACTTTTGAATTTGAAACAAACCGCGGCCAGTTGTGAAGTTAGCCGCAAAAATGCAAGTGGCAACAACTTTTGTTATTAGTAGTCGTACTCTGCTGAGATATGAAGCACTAACGAAGCACTAGCTTTTGGTTGAAAGGAACTTCTAAATTTGAAAGAAACCGCGGCCAGTTGTGAAGTTAGCCGCAAAAATGCAAGTGGCAACAACTTTTTTATTCGTAGTCGTACTCTGCTGAGATATGAAACACTAACGAGCACTAACGAAGCACTAGCTTTTGGTTGAAAGGAACTTTTGAATTTGAAACAAACTGCGGCCAGTTGTGAAGTTAGCCGCAAAAATGCAAGTGGCAGCAACTTTTTATTAGTAGTCGTACTATGCTGATATATGAAGCACTAACGAAGCACTAGCTTTCAGTTGAAACGAACTTTTGAATTTGAAACAAACCGTGGCCAGTTGTGAAGTTAGCCGCAAAAAGAGAGGTGGCCGCAACATATTCATTAATAGTCGTACGCCACTGAGATATGAAGCACTAAAGAGTACTAGCGAAGCGCTAACTTTCGGCTAAAACAAATTTTTGAGTTTGAAACAAACCGCGGCCAGTTGTGAAGTTAGCCGCAAAAATGCAAGTGGCAACAATTTTTTTATTAGTAGTCGTACTCCGCTGAGATATGAAGCACTAACAAAGCACTAGCTTTTGGTTGAAAAGAACTTCTGAATTTGAAATAAACCGCGGCCGGTTGTGAAGTTAGCCGCAAAAATGCAAGTAGCAACAACTTTTTTATTAGTAGTCGTACTCTGCTGAGATATGAAGCACTAACGAGCACTAACGAAGCACTAGCTTTTGGTTGAAAGGAACTTTTGAATTTGAAACAAACCGCGGCCAGTTGTGAAGTTAGCCGCAAACATGTAAGTGGCCACAAATATTAGTGGTCGTACGTCGCTGAGATGTGAAGTACTAAAAAGCACTAACAAAGCACTAATTTTCGGCTGCAAAAAGTTTTTTTCATTGAAGAAAACCCCGGCTAAGTGTGAAGTTACGCCAGAAAATTATAAATTGTCATTTTCGGTGAAACTATTATTCGGCGATCTTCTTTTATAAAGCACTAACAAAGCACCAACTTTCGGCACCTATAAGAACATTAGTGCTTACAAAGTTGCGGCTAACTTCTCGCAAGGAAATAATACAAGAAAAGATTACCTCGAGCACAGCTGCTGATGTACACTCGCTCCTTTAAAGAATTGTTAGCGAGCGGTCTAGAATTGCAAATTCGAGCTCATAAAATCCTATTTTATAGTTTTTGAATAAATTTAGATAAAACTTTATTTCCGTTCTTTTCCAGAAATGATTTCAACCTCCACATAAAGGTAAACTGCATATTTAATACTGAAAATTCAAATTATCGGTTAATTAATTTTCGGTAGGAGTTCAGGAAGTATTTACTTGTAAATTATTAATAAATTTAAAGTAGAAAATCTAAAAGTGCCGGGTTTAAATTTAAAAATTCTTCTAGTTTTTGTTTAAGTTCTTGAATGCTCCCTGCATTTTTGAATCTCATATTTTAAAATAATAAATATTTTAGACTTATACTCCTTAGACGCTTATAAAAAATAGAAAAAATCGAGAATGGTATGTAGATGTAATGTATATGCAGTTGCAGTTATATCGCATACCAATATAACAAAAAAAGTCAAAGCTATGTAGACCATTACTTTAGTAACAATACATTAAAATGCACTATACACTCAGTTGCACAAACTGCAACCAAGCATGACAAGTATGCGACTTTAACAGGTAGTTGGGTCTGTAAATGGCGGTTCAATGTTAAACTTACGTCCCTTTGCCCCTCCACTTGTTTCACGTTTAGCTGTTCAAGGCATTTGCATACATAACAGTTCTTCTTTGTAACCAATAATAATATATTCTGTACGTTTTATTCGTTTTTCAACGTCCGGTTACAAGGGGAATATGAAATGCATAACACCTTGCTAACCTATCTAATGCAGCTGTGAGCTGCATATATGTCGACCTTCCTTTAATACAGATTTGTCTCCAATAAGTGTTTCCTTATGATAATTTTCCTTATAATTATCGTTTATTTGTTGAGTAAATTGTATTAGTATTAGACGTTTTAACATAGTTGTGTGGTTTAATGGCGAGAAGGTCATAGTAAATTAGCTATTTGTAGGCTGGTAATTGTTGAGGAACAAGATCTAGCACGTGCCGAGCTTTGTTTGATATTCATCACCGTATTCTTCTTTTCGTATTTGACTAAAAGCTATTCGATGAATTTTTAAGGAGCGGTTAAAAAAAGAGATATACAGAGTTACTACAAATAATTGTAACGATATCTAACACTCTTGTGGAAAAACTCAAAGCTTTTTTTGATATATTACAGCGCCCTCTAGCTTCGCACGCACGATGTAGCGTGCTCCATCGACGTGTTCCAAGGCATTGATGCGAATTCGCATTGTCGTAAGTAAGCAAGCCTGGAGCACTGAATCTAGTATAACCTCACAAAAATTGCATGGTGTTAGGTCGAAGGAATGTACAGATCATGCCAGAAATTGTTGATCAACCAACCATCACCTCCACCATGATCGATTCATCGGTTTAATTGATTCGGCAGATATCTAGTCTATAACTATTGCAACGCCGTTTAGTTCACCTCTGCCCAGAATAAATACATTGGAATGTATGAGAGGCGTTTGTACAGAAAAGATGATTAATAGGCCCTTGCGGGCGATGGACTTATGACATTAGTGACATTAGAAATAACTGTATTCATGTTTCATTTTAATAGTTTCTGTGTAAGTAAAGTTCACCAATAGGATTCGCTCATTCCCTTCAGGAAATATAAGTTTTATAAATTCTAGTTTAAAAAGAATTTTTGCTATTATATTGAACCATAGTCAAAGGTTATAGAAATTCATCATCATCATTAGATCTTCAATCCTGGAACTAGTACTTACATGCTATTGCAAGGTATAACAAGTTCACGGATACCTAAAACAGGGTATTGACTATTTAATTTATAGCATAAACTTTACGTTTTAAGGCAACTAGATTTGAAATTGAAAATTACTAGCAAGCGGGCTTATTATCGGAAAGTCTAATATACCGGGCGTTGTTGCAGGATCTGAGCATGATCTAAATAAATGAATAATGAAGTAAAATGATGTAGATTTTTAATTTATCGACAGTAAATAAACGTAACAATTGTATATTTGGTTCCATTATTGTAAACGGTGTAGTTAACAGTTTTGCCAAAATAAATTACCTTGTGAATTTTGTTTAAAACGTGATTAAATACTTCAGGTATTGTCTGTCATTTACTTTCAGAAATCTTCATTTCAGCTAGCAGTCATAAATTGGTCTACGTGTTTAGGTTTGGTTTAGATTTAGAATAATGTTTCTTTTAATAAATTCTCAGATATATTTGTAAGCCAGAATCACTCTCCTGATCTCAAGATTTTGGCATTCTCTTTGTTATTCATTCTAGGGTTTTCTCCAGCTTCCCTGCGAGATTAAGTGGCGTCTAAGATATTTCCTGATCAAGACCACATTTCATACCCGATAGCTTTCTGGAACTCGCTCTAAACACTTACACCACCCGTCCTACTGAATTAGTCGGCGGAGTAACAACATTCTTGTTTGTACAGTCGAGGTTTTCGGTCTTTTACCGACACGGAATTCCACAAATTTTCTGTAAATTACCTGCTAGATATGCTGGGGGCCAAGAACTGTACGTAAAAACTTGATTAACAGATTCAAAAGTTTGGCATTTAAGAACTTTACTAAGATTACAATAGGTACATTCGAGATGTCCTCGAACGATTGGATAAATTATAAATTGCCGTGATAACCGTTAGTCAATTCAGTTTAGTTTGAAGCTTTTATATGAGTTCTGATGGAAGCTTTGATAGTGGTACATGTAAATATATTACTTTGTGTGATATAAATTACTGAAGTGATCAATGTAAATTATTGTGGTATAATATAAATTAATGATGGTGCAGCGCTATAAGTTAATTAAGATGAAAGCATCGTAGTTTTTAGAAGTTAACATTTGCACTGTAATATAACGGCACCTGATCGCAGCTACAAATCTGTACTCTAACCTACCGGCGGATGGACGAACGCCCTCTCTTGACAATACCTGGCCTCGTAATCTAATCGTCTGTGCCTAGTGACACCTATGTTGTGTGTCCGAAACTTAACCCAAATATACACACTGAGATGGCGTTCAGGCGCGAAGGTTTGAAATAAAACTACAATAGTTAACGACCCTACTTTAATTATTATATGCTATCCTCAAAATTAGGTTACCATCAATTATACATGAACTACAAGAGCAAACAGTGCCGGACTCCCTGAGTTAACGCTTAGGAAAGAGTATCGGCAGATAAAACATCAAACACCCTGCGCTTCTAACTGCATAAATACACTTCTCCAAGGATGGGGCGGCGAACAAGCACCCTGTGCACTTTTAATATTACGGGATGTCAGCTGTTACTCGAACATACTACATATGAGACTGAAGAAATGTTAGTGTAGTCTAGCTAATCTTTTCTAGAAGATACCAGGGACGGCTGTGCCACTACTACCTGGATAAAGTTGAAGAGGCAAAACACCTGGGAAGATAAAGATTATCACTACCAATGTTCCACCCCGCACGGCCATAAAATGTTAGTAAATTCAACAAAAGCTCAAACATGCACATTTATCGTACATACCATTAACAGTTTTCAGCCCGTTTGGCCATATGGTTCACAAAGGCTAACCTACATTCAATCGTTGCATAAACATTACTACAAATACATTGGCAAAACTAATATTTCTAAACAAACATGAACGTATGCTATGATAGTACCAAACAAAGGATACAAATTGAATCGACCATCTCCTACATAGTAATAATGCAAACACGTTAATACGGGGTCATAGCAGAGGTTCACTATAATCACATCATAACAAGCATCATTAAATTTAAATATTAGTTACCAATAGAGTTGCAGGTTATAATACGTCACATATTACATCAAACTAACTTACAACTAGGTTATAAAAGCAAGACATGAATCATGTAGTTATAAACGCACAATTAAAAACTGAAATAAACATTTACATAATCATAACAAGTTATTAAAACATTGAAAACAAATTATAAAATATGCGTGTAACAAATACATACCAAAATTCTAAGAAACAAAAACTCAGATTCAGGCTCTAAATTAATAAAATATATTCAATTTAATAAGCAAAAGTTAAAGAATTATTCATTATGATTGCATCGACTAATAAACGTGCATTTAAAAATTAAACACATCATGTGACATTACAAATAACACACAGAAAATATGAATGACAATTGGATTATTAATTCATTTCCTGTCTTAAAACACAACGAAATAACATTAAACAATTAATGAAGCTTTCCATACAATCAGATAACTTCAGAATAGCACATAATTAAAAACATTACCTTTAATAAAACCGTCAAGTGAAGCTTTTCAACCTTCCATTTTGAAATCTGAAAACCAAGTCTCGTTCAAGCTTGTAAAACAATATCGATCGCCCCTACAACGGTAAATTCTGACGTCACGGAGTGCGTTCGGAAACCTGGAAGTGATTACCGTGCTGTTCAAAAATACTCTCGAATATCGAAATATACACTATAATATTTGCAATAATTATCAACCAATGAGAATTGACTAAAGGAAATAGTAGGCATCACTACAGTACTGTTAGCAATTAGCCGGAATGAAGTGTTGTGAGAGCTTTTAGAATTTCATCGTAGCTACGAGTTGTTGGAAAAGCTTGTATAATCATTTTGGTAATAAAGAATTATTATTGTACACATAGAGTTTTTGTTACTATATTTTTTTCCCAGACACGATTTCGCTTACTCCATCCATCTGTTTAAAGGTATTGTTGATGCAAGCTCGTGATTTTAGGTAAAGAAGATTGAAACACTGTAACTTTAATATAACCTAGCAAAAATTGCATGGTGTTAGGCTGAAGGAGCGTGGAGGCCATGCCAAGAATTGTTGATCAGCCATCACCTCCACTGCAATCGCTCCATCGGTTTAGTTGAGTACGCAGGTATCAAGTCAACTTCTCACACTCTATCTGTTCAAAGGTATTGTTGGTGCGATCTCACATTCTCGTACTTCAAACAAAGTTGTACATTGAATCCTTAACAAAACATCATAAAAAATAGCACGGTGCAAGGTCGGCAGAGCTTGGAGACTATGCCAGGAATTGTTAATCATTCATCAACTTTACCACAACCGATCTATCAGTTTACATGATTCTGCAGATAGTTAGTCTATAACCAACCTCCTCGCATGGTCGCTGTAGCTTGTTCTAAGGATCTGTTGAAAAATATAATTGGTGCGGGCCCGCATTATCGTAGGTGAAGGAGACTGATTCACTGAAACTTTAACAAATACTCGCATGGTGTTAGATCGAAGGAGCGTGGAGATCATGTCAGGAATTGTTAATCATCCATCACCTCCACCACGATCGAATGATCCGCTTAACTTACCCACGGAAGATATAACATGTTCCAACGATCTGTTCAAAAACATTGTTGATGCAAGCTAGCATTCTCGTAGGTGATCGAAACAGACATACTGAATCTTTAACATAACTTCGCATGGTGTTAGGTTGGAGGAGCGTGACGTGCAAGCCAGGAATTGATAATAATCCTTCATCTCTGTTGGTTTAATTGATTTTGCTGATATAGCATGTAGCATGTTCGATCGATCTGTTCAAAGGCATTGTTGATGCAAGCTCGCGTTGTCATAGATGAAGAACGGTGAATCTTTAATATAGTCTCGCAAAAACTTGCATGGCCGTAGGTCGGATGTATGTGAAAACCATGCCAGGAACTGCTGCTCATCCATCACTTCCACCACTATCCATCCAACGGTTTAATTAATTTCGCCAATATCTAGTCTACAACCAATTTCTTCTCACTCGCGTTCTCAATAGTAAAGGTACCTGCAACACTGAATCTAACAACCTCACCCTGTACAAGATTAGAGAGAACTGAAACCATGCCAGAATTTGTTGATCATGCATCACCTCCACTACGATTGTTCCATCGGCTTAACTGATTCCGTAGATACCCAGTCTATTTCTTCCTATGGTCGATGTAACCTATTCCAATGATTTGTTCTAAAACATTGTTCATGCGAGCTCGCGGTCTCGTAGATGGAGACTGAAGCACTGAATCTTTAACATAATCTGAAAAAACTCGCATGGTTTTAGGTCGGAATAGCGTGGAGACCATGAAAGGAATTGTTGATCATCCCTCACCTACATCACGATCGATTCATTGGTTTAATTGATTACGGAGATACCTAGTCTATAAACTAACTACACCTTAGACACGATGTAACATACTTCATCGATCTGTTTAAAGGCAATGTTGATGCAAACTCTCGATATTGTAAGTGAGGAAGATTGAAACACTAAAACGTTAACATAATCTTGCAACAACCGCATAATGTTAGGCCGGAGGAGCGTGGGGGTCATGCCAGGAATTGTTTATCATATATCACCTTTACCACGATCGAGCCATCAGATTAATTGATCTCGCAGATATTAGCCGGCAACCAACTTCTTTTCCCGCATTGTATGTGGGATTGTTCTATCGACCTGTTTAAAGGCGTTGTTGATGCAAGCTGACGTTCTAGCCGGTACAGAAAACTCAAACACTGAATCTTCAGCATAGCTTCGCAAAAACTCGCATGGAGTTGGGTCCGAGGAGTGTGGAAACCAAGCCTGGATTTGCTGAACCTTCATCACTTCCACCACAATCGATCCAACGATTTAATTAATTCTGCAGATATCTAGTCTTATAACCAATTCCTTCCCACTTGCGTTCTCGTAAGTAAAAGAATCTGCAACATTGAATCTAACATAATCCCATACAAAATTGCACGGAGCAATGTCAGAGAAGCATTGCGGCCATGCCAGGAATTGTTAATATGCATCACCTCCACTACGATCGATCCTTCGGTTTAACAAATGCCGCAGATATCTAGTCTAGAACCAACATCCTCCCACGGCAGATGTAGCATATTCCAGCGATCTGTTTAAAGACATTGCTAATGCAAACTTGCGATCTCATAGGCGAAGGAGACGGAAATACTGCATTCTTAGTATATCCTCGTAGAAACTTGTATGATGTTGGGTAGAGGAGCGTGGAGACCATGCCAGGAATTGTTAATTGACCAGCATCTTCACCACGATTGATCTATTGATTTAATTTATTCTGCAGATATCTAGCCTATAACTTACTACTTCACACGGCCTATATAGCAAATTCCAACAATCTGTTCAAAAATTTTGTTGATGCGAGTTCGCGTTCTCGCAATGCCGGAGACTAAAACACTCGGCAAAACTCCCATGGTGTTAGGCTGGAAGAGGGGGTGAGGTCGTGCCAAGAATGGTTGATCATTCATCATCTTCGTCACGATTGATTTAACAGTGTAATTTATTCCGTAGACAGCAAGGCTATAACCAACGTTTCCCACACTCGATGTAGCATGTTCGATCTATCTGTTTAACAGCGTTGTTGATGCAATCTCGCATTCTCGTACGTAAAAGAAACTGAAACACTAAATCATTAACAAAACCTCACCAAAAATTGCATGGTGTAAGGTCGGAAAAGCGTGGTGGCCATGCCAGGAATTTTTGATCCCGCATCACCTCCAGCATGATGGCTAATAGCAAGAATGCCAAAAATTCTCCTAAATGTTTAGCAGATTCAATAAAAATCTCTAAATCAACTTTCTAGATTTTAATATACCATCCTACTTTGTAGCATTTTGCAATTGACATAAACTATTGACAAAATAGAAGACGTTTAGAAATCAAGGATGACAAGTTTCCCAAAAGTTAAGAATATCCAGGCATATCCACTGGAAACTGTAACACAACTTCCTGGATGTAAATATATCTGCAGATTTTGCGTTTGAGAAGTACCCTTTCGTCAGACATTTCCTTTCGAGAAATAACTATGATATACAATTTAGCTTTTTGTTGCTTTTTCTAAATCCGTTCGTGTGTTGGTGTTGTCTGAGTGGTTTCTCTTAGAGTTTTGACCTTGTCTGACTGAAGGGACGGGATTGATAGATTAGGTTAACGCGTATCAGCTGAATATATGAATCTTTCCCCAGTAGAATAATACCATGCCTCTAAGAAGACTACCTAGCCCAAATCAAAAGATTTTTCACGATTTCCTCAAGAAGAAACAACGTTTACGGCCATTGGCTAACCCTTTTTTTATGCTTAGTGTTCATACAACCTAGTGCTTCAAATTTGTTTCAGTTTTACAAAACCTAGGTTCTTCCAAAAAAACCAACTGGAGAGGGAGTAGCTTTAAAGGAAGAGGTCGTCAAATGAGATGCTACAAATGTGGAAATAGTGGACACATTACTTGCTGACTCGCTCACAGAATGCTCGATTCTATTACCTACCACGTCGCTTTAGTGAATACAACCTCAAAAGTATTTTTCAGAACGTCCGGACTATCAACGTTGTTTTTGAACCAACAATACTTTCAAAAGATTTCGCAGGTATCTATCCCCACCATTCTTTTGGTTACTTTTAATACTGTTGACCACTTATAGATTGCGAAAAAACATACTTCGTTATTGCAATAGCTCCTAGATTACTACAGAGTATGGGTTTGATTACGGTTGCGGTAAAATTCTTCCTAGAAAAGCTACAACGCTCGCCGTTAATTCAGCATATATTCTGAAATAAAAAACAATTTATCGATTTCAGCTAGTTCAGGAGTTTCAATAAGAAAATATCTATAAAATGTTATAGACGTTGGGTAGAAGTAGTGCACAATTTACTAATAAGGCTATTTCACATAATATTAAATTAGGCCATTAATAGTAAAGTACCTAATACATTCTTTTATAACTAGCAATCAAAAACCGGGACTGCACAATAGACATATCAAACTAGAAGAACGCCAACATATTTTTTATCACTAATCATCCTACGTACGTACCAGTGAAAACATCCTCACGCATTAAAAGCAACCAAAATTATTGCAAATTACTCAACCCGATATAAACCATAAAAAGTCGTAAAATTTAAAACGTACCGGACCCACCCAATGACGCAGATGTCAATATTAAATAGCAACCGTGGAAGTACATAAATTCCTATTCACCGACAAATCCTTGACCTCAACTGCAAGTTTAGTTCAAATCGTACAAACCGTGGAATGGATGAAATTGGGAATTCCCTAAAATAATATAGCTTATATATACCGTTCATTTGCATTTCCAATGCTCCACCAGAAGGTACTACATAGGCCAGGAGGCGAGTTTTTTGTTGCCTGGAAATTTAGAATTTTGCCGAACCCTCGCCGTTCCAAGCAAGGTAGGGATCTTTAACGTGCGTGACAACACTCACACACGGGACCTCCATTTAACCTCTCATCCGAACGAGGGCGTAATATTTGTGAAAAATGCTCACCTGCCATTTTTCAAGCAGTCGGCCGTGTAGCTTATATATACCGCAATCGCAAAATCAAAAGGGCAATTTATTGAATTCATTTATTCATTCAAATTTATTAAGATCTTTGTATACAAGCTTTTAGCTTGAGTCGAGTGACAAGGAACTTGCGCAGAGTGATAAGTTTTTGGTAATTCGAAGTACAGTAATTTAATAAATTTGGGTTGCCTTTTGAAAGAAAAGCTCTCGAACTCCAACGTGAGCGCAGAGTAAAAGAAATTGTCATTACTAGTGAAAGTGGTCCGGAAGTGGATGCTTTCTTCAGTATTTGTTTGATTCAAAGGATTACTGACACCCCAGTTTGTCTAGCAGCTAACGGGGTATTTGAACCTTGTCTTCGAATCTAAAGCTGTAAGTAATAGAATTTAGCGTTGTATCTACCTTTTGTCTTTTGGACATTTATTCGTATGTACAAACTATTTATTAAGATTTTCAGACTGTTTCGTTGGTGCACGCTTAGTACGAGAGTGCTTTAATAGAAATAAGCACCACAATTGTTTCCGTAGAAAGTTACATATTACCTACGCTTGACTCTCCATTGGTCAGAAAGCGAGTTTTTAGCTGAAAATTTTGAATTTTGCCGAGTCGTTGCTATTTCAAGTGAGGTAAGGATTTTTAGCGTGAGTGACAATACTCACACAGAGAATCTACATTTTACTTCTCATCCGAACAAGGGTGTGTATTTTTGTATGTTCGCCTAACATTTTTCAAGCGAGAAAATCGACCTGGAACTAGAGATCAGCAGTCACACTCGAACTTGTCTGATACACAGAGTCGCCAACTTAATTTACATATACCTGTTGGATAATTGGTCTTGAATAAATTTAAGATGTTTCTTTTCTTTGGAGTTTATTTTGTTTGTGAATGCTTATGTTTGTTCAATACTGAGATATTTATGTATAATATAGGTTAGATGAAAGTCGTACCGTTTTTTGTGCTTAGTTTAAATTAGTACGAGGAAGAACGTATACATAGGGTTCCATCAACCTGTTGAGATAAAAAATAATAATCAGTCAACTTATATACCACCCATGGTCTAGCGAGATCAGACCAAATTCCAGATGGGTTAGCGCTCAACATTTTATGGAATAGACAGTTCGGAAACCTTTCCGTGTAGGGAAAAGCGTGCAAGTTTGTATACCCCTAAACGAATTGCCTTTGTTTTTATAGAACGCATCCCTTATCACTAAAAGCTAGCCGGTACATTTTTTCTGTTAGCAAATTTAAAAGGTCTTCAGCGTCAATTTCACCTGTAACGAAACTCTTTCCTAGCTTTGGATGTACATGTCATCCTGCATGTTAGACAGGGTCATGGTCATATGACCTTTAGCAGTTCACGCTCCTAAAGTCATGAAAGCTATCAATTTCCGATATCGACTCCGGAGGTCGTAACTGACATGGCGTTTGAGCCTCGGCTACATAACTCAAACTTTTCACAAAAACTTTTCAATGGCAGGGGACTGTCTGTAAAGCGAGCAATACCGTTGCTGAGGCTCAAAATCACCGTTATTAGACGATTAAAAATATGAACAATTAAAAGTAAGTGATCTAAATCCCTTTTTGACCAACCCCGCCCAGTTGCACATCCTCCTACATCCATTCCAAAGCTCTAGTACATTGCAATAGTAAAATAACTTGGTTTGCAATCATAAAATCGTATCATTTTGCATAAAATAAATATGGCGCCCGTTAGCGTCATTCCATTTTAGTAAGCTGTCCATTTTAAGGTAATATAACAGTGAATTTGGAGAAAATCTACCTGGACGACTTATTAGCCTACGCAAACCCAAAAAGTAGTATTTATTACGTTAAGAGTGGGTGTGGTATTTTATTGCGAACAAATTTAGGTCATTGTCGCTGATGATATTCTTGTGCAATACGTCACTCTGTAAGGCAATTTCTAGGAATTGTGTGTTACCTTGAGACATGATAGTATCACCTTTTATTATGACTTGTTTTTTACAGTGCATTCAAAAATTTACATTAGAATTAGCACTTAACACAAAGGTACGAAGGTTTCACCCCTTCTTATAGGGTTATGAGTACACGGGGAATATTAAAGTTGTTCTGAATAATAACGGTAACTTTAGAAAGACTACCTTAATTTAATTTCAAATTGCTTTTTTCTACTTTGTAAGCGTTGCTACAACGTAACATTTACTTAATCTAAGGTTATGTTTGTTTAGTTTAAGGTTATGTTTCTTTATTGTTATTACAATTAGATTATACAACAAATTCTTGTTGTTCAAATATTGCAAAAATTACGCATTGACCAGAAATAAATTGAAATCTGCTACTTGCTGCTATAATCTCTTACGGTTTCGAGATCTTCGGAAAAATATAATTCATCAAAAGATGAATCACATTTTTCCAAATTTTCCCAAAAGGCATCTTTTTGTTAACCGCCTAATTTTGGTTCCCCATTTTTTGATATTGACAATTTGTTGTCAATTGAAACGTGTTAGAGAAGGGTATTTTTTCTGGCTGTAATGGAAGTGAAGAAAAGGTGGAATAATTTATGTGTTACAGGAGGTTGGAGATTTATCGTTTTGTTTCTGAATGAACCAGAGGCTTTTTGAACAACTTCCTGGACAAAGGATACGTTGTTTTCTTCGGTGGTTTTATTAGGAAATAGCTTTCGAAATCTTCAAAAACTGTTTTTTTATTTTTTGCATCACTTTCTTGAATCTCTAATTTATACTTTTCGATGTTTGGTTGTTTGGTGGAGAACGCTCGTTGTATTCACAGTTGGTTGTAAATTCGTACAGGCTGGACGTTGGTATTTCTTTTTCTGTGCGTAATGGAAGTGAAGAAAAAAGGAGATTGCTACGTCAAATAGATCATTTATCGTTTTGTTTTTGAACGAGACTAATGCACCTTAGAGTGCTTTCTAATCGAAAGGATACGTTTGGTTTTCCTTGTAAATGTTCTATATTTTGCTAATAATTATTGAAGGTTGTTCTGTTAAGAAATGGTTTCAAAGTCTTTGGAAATATGTTTTATTTTTGGCATCGCTTTCTTGAATCTCTAATCTTTGTTCTCAGCAGGCTCGGGTAGGGAAATTTTCTTTTTCTGCACGTAATATAAGTCCTGAAAAGTAGGTCTTATTTTTGAACAAACTGTTTTCTGGTCGAAAGGATATGTTGGATTTTCCTTGGTATGGTTTTACGTTTTGTAGAAAATTATTGAAACTGTTTCTGTTGGGAAATGGCTTTCGAAAAAGTTTCCGAAAAAATGTATTCAATTTTCCCGCACATCTTTCTGATTTTAGTTCTTCGATGGTTTTTTATTTGCAAGAAAACGCTTTTGGTATTCAGAATTGGTTGTAAATTCATACAAGCTGAGCTATAGTATTTTTTGCACGTAATGGAAGTACGGGAAATGAGGAACATCTATCTACGGAAGGAAGGAAGCTCTGGTCGTAAGTTATGTTGGGCTTTGAAAAGGTTCTATGTTTTGTAGATAATTACTGTAAGTGGTTCTTTTTTGTTGAGGAACAGCTTTCTATATTTTTCGGAAGAATGTGATTAATTTTTTGGTACCTCTTTCTACAAAGTCTATTTTTGGTTCTCCGTTTTTTGGTATTCAGCAATTGTTGTAAATTGTAAATTGATACAGGTTGAGCAAAGATATTTCTCTTTCTGGACCTAGTGAAAGTGCGGAAGAAGGTGGAATATTTATCTGCTACAACAGGTTGGCAATTTATCGTTTTATTTTTGAACGAATTAGATGTACCTTGAAGTGCTTTCTAGACGAAAAGATACGTTAGGTCTTTCTTGAGAAGGTTTATGTTTTGTAGATAATTACTGTAAGTGGTTCTGTCCTGTTGATAAACAGCTTTCGATGTCTTGGGAAAAATGTGATTAATTTTGGTATCTCTTTCCTGAATGTCTCATTTTGGTTTTCCGCTTTTTGGTATCCACAATTGGTTGTGAATTGACACAAGCTGAGAAAGGGTATTTCTTTTTCTGGGCGCAATGAAATTGGAGAAAAAAGTGGAATATCTATCTGCTACAGCAGACTGGAGATTTCTGGTTTTACCTTCCAACAAATTAAATGTTTCTTGAAGTTCTTTCTGGTCAAAAGAATACGTTGAGTTTTCCTCAGGAAGGTTCTATGTTTTGTCAATAATTACTGTAAGTGGTTCTGTTCTGTTGAAGAAGGGCTTTCGAGGTCTTCGGAAGATGTGATTCATTTTTTGTATCTTTTCATTTCAATGTCTAATTTTGGTTCTCCACTTTTTGGTATTGACAACTGGTTGTGAGTTGACACACGTTTAGGAAGGATATATTATAAAAGTGCAGAAAAAAGTGAAATATTTATCTGCCGCAGCACGTTGGCGATTTATCGCTTTATTTTGAACGAACTATATGTTCCTTTGTGGTCGAAAAGATACGTTGGGCTTCCTCGGATAGGTTTTGTTTTTGTATATAGTTACTGAAAGTGATTCTGTTGGAACATGGCTTTCAAATGAGTTTTCGAAAAAAAATTATTTCAATTTGCCTGCACTTCTTTCTTCAATCTTTCAGATTTTCGTTTTCCACTTTTTTGGGAAACGTTTTTGCTATTCATTCACAACTGATTGTGAATTTATGCACGCTAAGGTAGGGAATTTTTCTGTGCGTAATGGAAGTCTGGAGGGAGAAAATGGAAGATCTATTTTCTACAACGGATAGATTTCTATAACTTTATTTTTAACCGAACTAGATGCTTCTTGAAGTGCTTTCTGGGTGGAAAAGATATGTTGGGTTTTCCTAGCAAAGGTTTTATGTTTTATAGATAATTATTGAAAATCTTTCTGTTGAGAAAAGGCTTTCGAACAAGTTTTCAGAAACGTTTTCGAATTTTTCTGCATATCTTCTGATTTTGCTTCTCCGCTTTTTTTTTGGAAACGCTTTTGGTATTCATAATTGGTTGTGAATTTATGCAAGCTGAGTTAGAGTATTTTTCCTACACGTAGTGCAAGTGCGGAAAAAGAGGAATATTAATCTACAGCAGATAAGTGATTTATCGTTTTGTTTTTGAACGAATCAAGTGCCCCTTTAAGTGCTTTCTGCTCAATAGGATACACTGGGATTTTTCCCAAAAAAGTTACTGGTTTTGTAGATAATTATTAAAAGTGGTTCTGTTAGAAAATGGTTTTCGAACAAGTTTACAGGGTAATGCATTTAGATTCTTAGCATCCCTTCGCCTTCTTATAGAGTGCAGGTATTTACAATTGAGTACAAATCCATGCAGGCTGAGAAGGGGTATGTGTGGATGGGCTACCTTCGTACAGCCTTAGAATCGGGACACGCGCTCATTTTGCATCTGATAGACCTGTTTTTCATGGAGAATTCTAGTGGTCGTTTAGCAAACCTTATCAGAGGCTCCCGAGAAGTTAACATGGGTAGACAGCCTTCCATTTTTACATTTCGAGTTCGAAGTTCGAACCCGCATCATTTCCACCTTGTTCTCGTTTCGAGCGGTGGGAGAGCTTGAGAGGCATTGAATTGGTATTCACTCTTTCGTGTTACAGATACAACAGTGGGCTCCGAGTATGGGTGTTGGTGTAGGCATTGAATACCCTTAGCCTGTTTGCAGGGATCGGATAAAATTATAAAAGATGGTAGTTTCTATTTTGTGGTATCAATATTTGGGAATAAAAATAGAGATGTCGCCATAAACAATTAAAAATAAGAATTTATTAAAAATAAACATATAACCAAGGAATGTGGACATGTTTTGTTTCGTTATGTCCAAATTGCTTGGTTATATGTATATTTATAACAAATTTTTATTTTTATTAATTTATGGGACATATTGCTGCTTTTATGCTCAATAATCGGAAGAACAGAAACTGGTCTCCTTTGTAATGTTATCCAATTCCTCCAGGCAGACTGGGGATATTCGGTGTGTATGTCAACACCAATGCTTGTGGCCTACAGTTGTGCTTCTATATGGAGAAGGAATTATATTCTATGAAATGCTTTTTGGGCTGACCCAATAGTCGAGGCGAGAGTGGAGCGTAAGTGGAGTGGGTTTAAATTTTTGAAAAGCGAGAGTGAAAGTACCCATTTATACGTCACATGAGTCTCGAGTGAATTACCTTGAAGGGTGCAGAAGTTTACAGAATGAATCTTGAGCGGTGTGTCCCGATTTTGAGGCCGTACGAGAGTAGCTTATCTACTGTATTGGAAATGTTGGAGATGAAATTAGAGTATCTACCTATTACAACAAATTGGTCATCGATTCTCTTTGCTTTTCCACGCGTTAGATGCTTTTCCTTGAGCTTCCGATCGAAGTGATTATTTTGGAATGTGTTGGAAAGGTTATCCATTGTATAGAAAGTGTTTCCGTTACGAAATGGCTTTCGAACACGTCTTAGGAAAAATGCGCTTGAAATTTACCCTCCTGAATTTCTTTTTGTTGCTAAGTTGAAGGTTCTATATCCATTAGTAAAATGCTTTTTTCCTTGACTGCTGTTTTCTATATCCATTGGCTGAAGACTTTTTTCCTTGACTGCTTTGTGTTTTCCATTACAGACGCAAATGATTCTAGAATCTTCTTTTATTTTCACAGATTCTTCTTATCTACGCTCGTATTCACTGTTGGTCCTGAATCCAGAAAGGCTTGTGCAAAAGCATTCTTCTCTCTGCATTTAAAAGTGAGGAATGTATTGGAATAATTGAGCGGTTTATAAAGATGTATCTTTCTCTTTCTGGAATAAAAGTACCTTTTATCGAAGTGTTTACGTTGTACATTTACTAAGAAATGTCCCATAAATAATTCAAACGAGACTAATACTTTTTCTGATCTAAAGGATACGTTTGGTTTTCCTTGTAAATGTTTTATATTTTGCAAATAATTATTGAAGGTTGTTCTGTTAAGAAATGGTTTCAAAGTCTTTGAAAATATGCTTTATTTTTGGCATCCCTTTCTTGAATCTCTATTCTTTGTTCTCCGCTTTTTGATGAAGTATGATTTTAATATTCACAACTGGTTGTCAATTCATACAAGCTAGGGTAGGGAATTTTCTTTTTCTGCACGTAATATAAGTCCTGAAGGGTAGGTTTTATTTTTGAACGAACTGAATGTTCCTTGAAGTGTTTTCTGGTCGAAAGGATACGTTGGGTTGTCCTCGGAATGGTTTTATGTTTTGTAGAAAATGATTGAAACTTTCTGTTGGGAAATGGTTTTCGAACAAGTTTCCTGAAAAATGTATTCAATTTTCCTGCACATCCTACTGATTTTAGTTCCTCGTTGTTTCTTTTGGTATTCAGAATTGGTTGTAAGTTCATGCCGGTTGAGCTAGAGTATGGAAGTGCGGGAAAAGAGGAACATCTATCTACGGAAAAAAAGTGAGTTATCGTTCTATTTTTAAACGAATCAGATGCCTCTTGAAGTGCTTTCTAATAAAAAAAATTTCGGAAAGGTTACATGTTCTGTAAATAATTTCTCTAAGTGGTTCTGTTGGGAAAAGACTTTCGCGGTCTTCGTGATTCATCTTTTGGGTTTCCGTTGTTTGGTATTCACAATTGGTTGTACATTGACACAGATTGAGAGGATATTGCTTTTTCTGGACGTAATGAAGGTGCAGAAGAAGGTGGAATATTTATCTGCTAGAACAGATTGACGATTCATCATTTTATTTTTGAATTAACTAGATGTTCCTTGAGTGCTTTGTGGTCGAAAGAATACATACGGTTTTCCTGGAATAGGTTCTATGTTTGTATATAATTTCTTACGTGTTTTTTTTTTGAAAACGGCTTGCGAGGTCTGTGGTTTTGGCTTAGTTTATTTGAATGTCTAATTTTAGTTCTGCGCCTTTTGGTATTCACAATTGGTAGTGAATTGACATAGATTGAGGAAGGCGGAATATATCTACTTCAGCAGGTTGGTGATTTATAGTTTTATTTTTAAACAAAGTAGATGTTCCTTAAAGTGTTCTATGGTCGAAGAGATATGTTGGGTTTTGAAAAGGTTCTATGTTTTGTAAATAATTACTGTAAGTGGTTCTTTTCTGGTGAGAAACAGCTTTCAATATTTTCGAAACAATGTGATTACTTTTTTGGTATCTCTTTCTTGAATATCTAATTTTGGTTCTCCGTTTTTGCTATTCAGCAATTGGTTGTAAATTGAAACAGGTTGTGGAAAGATATTTCTCTTTCTGGACGTAGTAAAAGTGCAGAAGAAGGTGGAATATTTATCTGCTACAACAGGTTGGCGATTTATCGTTTTATTTTTGAACGAACTAAATGTATCTTAAGTGCTTTTTGGACGAAAGGATACGTTGGGTTTTTCTTGAGAAGGTTCTTTGTTTTGTAGATAAGTACTGTTTTTGTCCTGTTGGTAAACAGCTTTCGATGTCTAGGAAAAATGTGATTCTTTTTTTGGTATCTCTTTCTGGAATATCTAATTTTGGTTCTTTGCTTTTTGGTATTCACAATTGGTTGTGAATTGACACAAGCTGAGGAAGGGTACTTCTTTTTCCGGATGCAATGAAAGTACAGAAAAGAGTGGAATATCTATCTGCTACAGCAGGTTGTGACGATTTCTCGTTTTACTTTCCAACAAATTAAATACTCTTTGAGGTGCTTTCTGATCAAAAAGATACGTTGGGTTTTCGTCAGGAAGGTTCTATGTTTTGTAAATAATTACTGTAAGTGGTTCTGTTCTGTTGAAGAACGGTTTTCGAGGTCTTCGGAAAAAGTGATTAATTTTTTTGTATCTTTTTTATCAATGTCTAATTTTGGTTCTCCACTTTTTGGTTTTTCGAAAATGTTTTATTTTCTGATTTTGCTTCTCCGCTTTTTTTAAACGCTTTTGGTATTCACAATTGGTTGTGAATTTACGCAAGCTGAGTGAGAATATTTCTTCCTACACGTAGTGCAAGTGCGGAAAAAGAGGAATATTAATCTACGGCAGATAGGTGATTTATTGTTTTGTTTTTGAACTAATCAAGTGCCTCTTCAGTTGCTTTCTGCTCAAAAGGATACACTGAGGTTCTTCTCAAAAAAGTTACAGGTTTTGTTGATAATTATTAAAAGTGGTTCTATTAGGAAATGGTTTTTGAACAAGTTTACAGGGTAATGCATTTGGATTCTTTGCATTTTCTCGTCTTTTGATGGAGTGCAGGTATTCACAATTGAGTACAAATCTATACAGGCTGCGAAGGGTTATGAGTGAATGGGCTGCCTTTGTGCGGCCTTAGAATCGGGACACACGCTCATTTTGCACGTAACAAACCTGTTTTTCATGGAGAATTGTAGTGCCCTAGAAAACTTTATCAACGGATCGCGAGACGTCACCATGGGCAGGCATTTACATTTTGAGTTCGAAGTTCGGACCCGCACCATTTCCATCCTGTTCTCGTCTCCAGCGGTGGGAGAGCTGGAGAGGCATTGAATTGGTGTTCACTTTTTCGTCTTACACACACAACTGTGGGCCCTGAGTATGGGCGTTGATATAGGCGTTGAATATCTTTAGCCTGCTTGCAGAGATTGGATAAAATTTTAAAAGATAGTCGTTTCTATTTTGTGGTATCAATATTTGGGAGTAAAAATAGAGATGTCGCAATAAACAATTAAAAATAAAAATTTATTAAAAATAAGCATATAACCAAGCAATTTGGACATGTCTAAATTGTTTCGTTATGTCCAAATTGCTTGGTAAAGTATCTATCTATTACAACAAGTTGGTCATCGACCTCTTTGCTTTTCCACGCCTTAGATGCTTTTCGTTGAGCTTCCGATCGAAGTGATTATTTTGGACTGTATTGAAAAGGTTATACGTTGTATAGTGGTTTCGTTAGAAAATGACTTTCGAACACGTCTTAGGAAAAATGCACTTGAAATTTTCCCTCTTGAATCTTTTTTTGTTGCTACGAGGGCAAGGTGAAAAGTTCTCAGCCTGGCACAGAGATGGCGTTCCAATCAGCAAAAATTTGTGCTTCCCACCTGCGTGCACATGTCATTAGTTCGTATGACAAGTTTCAACTTGCTATCTCAAGTAGTTTGTTAACACGAATTTTTTCATGCAGACGTCTTATGCGTGTTTCCTTAAGATGGATAAACTTGAATATCGTGCGGTCATAAAATTATTCGTTTTGGACGGATTAAACCCTCAGGAAATTCATCCGAAGTTGACAAAAGTTTACGGAGACTCTGCCGCTTCCCTGTCAACCGTTAAAAAGTGCGCAGTTGAATTTAAACGTGGTCGCACGTCTCTCGAAGATGACCCATGCAAAGGACGACCAAAAACCGCAACCACACCGGAAACGATCGAAGTGGGTGGAAGCCGGTTGTTCAGCGCCAAAGAAAGCGAAGTCGATCGCATCTGCCGGAAAGGTGATGGCCAGCGTGTTTTGGGATGCGAAAGGGATCCTGTTAATAGATTATCTTGAAAAAGACAGAACAATTACAGGCCAATATTGCTCCACCCTTCTTGACCAGCTGGATGCCAAAATTCGCAAGAAGAGACCTGAAGAGACTTGAAGAAGAAAAAAGACCTAGGCAACGCACCTGTACACAAGGGTGCGTTGGCGATTGCAAAATTGACGGATTTCGAGTACGACTTGCCCGGCCATACCCCATATTTCTCTGATTTGGCGCCTTGAGACTTCTATCTGTTCCCAAACTTGAAGAAATTTGTTTTTGGGCTTCATGTCCAATGAAGAAGTTGAGAGGGTCGTAGACGAATATTTTCACAGCCTTCCAGACTCTCACTTCCGGGAAGGAATACTGATGTTGGAGAAACGCTTGACTAAGTGTGTTGAAGTTAAGGGGGATTATGTCAAAAAATAAAATCTTTTTTTTTTACTGAAAAATACAGTCTTTCACTGTAGGCCGAGAACTTTTCACCTTACCCTCGTAAGTTGAAAGTTCTCTATCCATTAGTAAAAAGCTTTTTTAGTTGACTTCTGTGTTTTCTATATCTATTGGCAAAAGTCTTTTTCCTTAACTGCTCCGTGTTTTCCATTACATTATCGCAAAAGCTTCTAAAATCTTCTTTTATCATCACAGATTTTTCTTATCTCCGCTCGTATTCACTGTTGGTCCTGAATCCTGAAAGGCTTGTGCAAAAGCATTTCTCTTCTCTGCTCTTAAAAGTGAGGAATGTATTGGAATAATTGAGCGGTTAATGAAGATGTATCTTTCTCTTTCTGGAGAAAAAGTACCTTTTATCAAAGTGATTACGTTGGACATTCTCTAGGAAATGTTTCATGTCCCATAAATAATTCAAAGTAGTGCCGTTATGAAAGGACTTTCGAACAAGGCTTACATGAGTTTATAGACGAGGTTAGTGTGAAGGTCTTCATTGCCAGCCAGTACCAACGATAATCAATTTGTCTGCAATTTGTTGGGGTAAATGAAACTTTTTTATTTGTTTATCCCATACGTACTGTTCAGCCTCTTAAATTTTATCATTTGTAATGGTCGTTTACTCAAATCGTCTCGAGTTCGTTCTCTGGTACCACACTAACACATCGCGTCTCTCGATAATTTACATAATTATGTAAAATATTTCCGTATAATTTAAGGTGGTACTTACAGATATAATAAAATAAACAACCGTCATAATTTATCAAAGTCAGAATGATTAATAATCTACCATTCAGTTGAGGATAATTAACCGCCAAAAGCAGAGCAAAATGTACAGTACAACCTTGAAACGACGGCCATTTTCTTTAATTGAGAGAAGCACAGCAACCAGCTCAGCTTTCAAGCATTATATGTTCAAGGTTAAGTGAACAAGTAATTTTAAAAGAACAATGCTCTATTATACTCGTCGCTGTTTTGACAGAGTTCTCCCCATAGCCATCTCTACGCCCGCTAGTTACGCAAGCCTTGAGATATTCTTTACCGTACATGTATAATCTCAAGGTTACATTCATTAGGCCTTCTGGTTTCCGTGATGACCGTTTTAATGCCCGTATAGTGACCACCTACCTGGATATGTAACTGTAGTTTGGTACGATGATGTCATGCACGTGGATGTTTACATAAATTTAAAAATACCTGAATGTTTGGTAATGAAACAAATTAGAATAGTGTTAAACGCGATGTGGAAGAAGATTGGAACGAGAACAATTTTCTTCGGAGTCGCTGTGCCTTTACCGATGGGTTGGTATAAGATTTTCCAAACAATTTAACACAAATCGTACTCGTCGCTTATTTGTCCAACCATCAAGGAGGACATATTGACATGGGTACCTTCGCTACGTATACATTCAATCAATCTTTTTTCTCATATTCTTTAGAAAACTCTTTTGGCATAGAACATTTCTCGCTAGCATCGTTGAATTCCTCATTAGAATACAAGTACAAACGCGCTTCATTCAGTTTTTGAAATTTTTGACCAAATGGTACCTGAAAAACGAGTTTGATAAAAAAGACGGCGATTATTCATCACTATCTCCTGAATTTTGTTCACATTTTGAACTTACTAACTGTAATGCAGTGACATATTTTCCAATAAGAATGTGGGTGCTTGTTGGAGCAATTTTTAAAATTTGGATTGTAGTTTCATGTTTGACATATTCAACGAGCAAAATCGGCTCCCACAAAAACGCTAATCCTATTCCTTTTCAAAAGAACATGTTTTGGTTCTTGTTGATGAGAAGATGCTTAGTTAGAAGCTCATTTAATCGAACTATTTTTCTCTTAGATCCGAAGTTTTTGAATCAAACAAGACGCAATTCACCTTTACCAACCCGAGTTTATATAAGTAAACCTTTTTTGCCTTCTGAACTTGACACTTTTCATGCAGTAACATTTCTTTGATGAGAATATGATCGTTGATCTTATACTCAGAGACAAGTTTTTTCGCAACTTTATAAAACAGTCCCCACCAGCCCCTTTAAAATCCTTATCAGAATCCAAACGCAATTTTTTTAACTCTTTTTCTTTACAAGAGTGTGTATATTTTTTGCATCAATTTTTGAGGCGTGGATTATATTTTCTTGTAGCTTTTCATTTTTCTCTTGTTTGTTTGACATACTTTCGTTGAGCAAAACCACTTTGGCCTTCTGAAAATAGTTGGTTCCATTTCGGTTGATCCTTGTTGGTGATGGAGAAGCTTGGTTAGAGGATTCCAATTTCTACGTCTGTCCCAACATCTCATCTTTCAGTGTATTTGGTCTCATCCAAATCAAAAGGTTTTTGTTTTCAACCAAACAAAAGTCTGCTAGAATTAGTTCAAAACTAAGTCATTGCTCTCGGGAACTTGTTAATAGTTGTGTAGTAACATCTCTATCAAGATGAGAATATGGCCGTTTATCTTCTACTTTCGGCAACTTTTCTGACGACTTGGAAGAGCAATCCTCACCCGCAGTACTTTTACAAGGACTATATTTTCATGTGACTTTTCATTTTCCTCATGTCTCTCTGAGGTGCATTGAATAAGCAAAACAATGAAACGCTTAATACCATTCCAAAAAACTACCATGTTTTGGTTCTTGTTGGCGTGGGGGGGGGGGCTTGGTTAGAATCTCCTAGGTTCCACATGTCTAAAGAACTTATCTTACACTATATTTGAACCACTCATCAAAATAAAAAGTTTTTGTTTTAGAACCGTTTGAAATTTTATAACCAAACAGAAATCTTCTAGGATTAATTCAGACTGTAGGATGGGCGATTTACCGCTGTCAACCTTCATTTGCTCTCTGAACTTGTTAATTGTTGTGCAGTAACATCTTTTTCAAGATGAGAAGGTGACCGTTTATCGTATACCCTCTACCACGTTTCTGGCGTTTTGAAGTACACCCACAGCACTTTCCATGTCTGTTTGACATGTATTTAATGTGCAAAAAACTAATGAAACGGTTGATACCATTCCTTTTCAGAAAACAACCATGTTTTGGTTCTTGTTGGCGATGAGGGAGGGAAGAGGTTAGGATAGTTTGGGTTTATGGTGCCCCAAAATCTTATCGTACAACATACTTGAGCTCCTCATCAAAATCAAACGTTCTTCTTTTGGATTCGTTTAAAGTTTTCTAACCACACAAGCGTCTGCCAGGATTATTTCAGTACCGTAGGATGGGCGATTTATCTTTGCCAACCTAAGTCGTTGCTTGAGTAAATTTATTTGCCCTCTGAACTTGTTAGTTGTTGTGCAGTAACATTTCTTTCAAGATGGCCGTTTACCTTGTACTCTCTGCAACGTTTCTGGCGACTTCGTAGAGCACTTCTTACCCGCAGTCTGGATTGTATTTGCATGTGACTTTTTATTTTTTCCATGTCTGTCTTGCATGATTTCTTGAGAAAAATTGCTTGAGTTCCCAATAAACGGTTGATACTATTCCTTTTCAGATAACAATCATGTTTTAGCGGTTGATGGTCTTGGTTCGACGAGGGATTAGTTAGAATTCCTAGGTTCCAAACGTCCCAAGATCTAATCCTGCTGTATATTTGAGCATCCCGACACGGTCCGCTTGAAAAATGTTAGGCAAACATTTTTCACAAAAGTACACCCTCGTTCGGATGAGAGGTAAAATGGAAGTCCCGTGTCACGCACGTTAAAGATCCCTACCTTGCTTGGAACAGCAAGGGTGCGGCAAAATTCAAAATTTTCCAGGTAAAAAAAAACTCACTTCCTGGCCAATGTAGTACCTTCGGGTGGAGCATTGGAAAAAATCAAATGTATATTTGAGCTCCTCATCAAAATCTAAACTTCTTCTTTTAGATTCGTTTAAAGATTTTAACCGAACAAAAGTCTGGTGGGTTAATTCAAGCACGATGGTAATCGATGACAAAACCGTGCAGCGCTTTTTTTCTGACAAAGATTATATGGAGAAAGAGTCGTCTTTGCTGTAGAGCGATGGTGTTCTGTTGCAAAACAGTCTAAATGTTTTTATTTTCCTACTGAAAGGCATCAGGGGATCAGAAGGGGTAAGAATTCACTTTGTTGTAGGGCGAAAGTAGTATATTGCAATAGCATCTGAAGGACTTCTTCGCCAGCCAAATGTATCAAAAGCCCATAAAGTGTGCTAGATTTCTTTCTTGCAGGACGGTAGTAATTGATGATAAAACCGTTCAATACTTTCTTCTTCTGCCAAAGATATCAGGAGATCATAAGGAATAAAAGTCGTCTTTGCTTTATGGCGATGGTGTTCTAATGCAAAACAGTCTAAAGTTTTTCATCCTCTGCCGAAAGGTATCAGGAGATCAAAAGGGGTAAGAGTTTATTTTGTTGTAGAGCGAAGGCAATCTAGTACAAAACCATCTGAATTACTTCTTCAAATGCCAAATGCAGCAGGAACCCATAAAGGATGCTAGATGTCTTTTTTGTAGAATGATAGTAACAGATGCAAAACCGTCCAGCACTTTCTTTTTCTGCCAACGGTATAAGGTGACCACAAGGAGTAAGAGTCGTCTTTGCTGTGGGGCGTTGGTGTTCTATTACAAAACAATCTAAAGGTCTTTCTTTTTCTACCGAAATTATCAGGAGATCTGAATAGGCAAGAGTTACTTTGTTGTAGGGCAAAGGTAGTAAATTGCAAAAGCATTTACCTGCCTAATGCAGCACGAGTCCGTAAAGAATGCTAGATTTCTTTCTTGTAGGATAATTGTCGTGTAGCAACATACTTTGGTGATAAAAAGGTGACCGTGGCCTTCCAACGCAGTTTTAAACTTTGGCAAGGCATCTATTTAATAACCAAAACCTTAATAGTATCTCAGAAAACATTTATTTTAGGTTTTTTTATTAAGGCTGGTGTCGAAGGTGACAGTTGGTATCCAAATCTCATTTCACTGCACGAAAACCTCTTTTGTTTCTTTTCGATTGGATTCCTTCCAGTGACTTCCTATATAGTTGGCTAGCTTCCCAAAATGGAACTTCAATTATTTTGCTTCTCGAATTGGATTTGCTGAAACTATTTCTCTTACAAGCTGCGGTTGATACCTAGTCTAAAGTTTTGCTTTACGAGAGTATTGATAATATCCGGTTTTCTTTAGACCCTATGCCACGTTGATGTTCGTTTTTTACACAGGATTTTAAATCAGCGGTTTCTCCTTTTTAACCATGTTGGTCTAGTCATCTGTAGGATTATAAGTTTTAATACATATTAGTTTTTTACAGTTTTGGCATCCAAAAAGGGCTACTGGAACTACTTTTTACGATTTTTGGTGGAGGTGATTAAATGCGGCCTGGTTTTTTAAAATTTTAAAATAGACTCTGAGTTTTTGAGAATAGATGAGATCATTTGTGATGCTTGTAGTAAAGACGACAAAGGATTCCAAAGGTTACTTCACTGCATCACTCGCATTGATTGGACGACTTCATTGATTCGATTCGATAGCCCAAGGTTATCTGCCTGATCATGGCACTCGTTTACACCAACTTGTACAAACACATCTTTTATATCGCAGGTTCTCATCGATTGAAGCAATGATGCACATTAGTACGAGCGTGAAAAAACGTCTAATTTAACATTCCATTCACACGATTCGTATAATTAACATGTCCTGACAATACTGGCAGCTCAAAACCACATTCTTAATGTGTCACGTGTCTACTTGTTGGTTAAATTACGGTTGGAAATATATCTCCAATTAATGATTGGAAATCCTCTACGATTAGTTACTAAAATAAAGCTTGTAAAACTTAAAATAAAAAAAACAGTGAAATTTTGTAATGAAGATTAAATTCTATTTACAAAATATCAAAAGAAAAAGAGTATTAATTTTGTGCAACTGTAACTCTAATAGCTAGAAGTTGAAGACTTATGCCCAGAAATAATCTCTTTTACTCTCAAATTAAGCATGGTGTGACTTCAGCTGATTAAAGATTATTCATACGATTTGAGAAGATTGGAAACTGGTCAAAAGATCTAAACATGCATGCAGTGGTAGGAGCTATAGGTAATTAAATAAGATATGATGAAAAAGGTTGTCAAAAGGAAGAGGTTGTTAATTCTTTATCAGATGTAGCAGAGTAAAAAATTGAATTTGGTCTTCCAAATAGTCAACCATTATACAAACCAACTACGTTAGCCTGGTATGCTAGAAGAAAATGCAGCAAGATTGTTAAATGTGTAATATACCTCTCAGCAAGTTTTGTTTCGCTACTTACCATGCCTGTGTTTTTATTTATTTGTTTAGCAAAGAGTATTATTCGAAATCTTGTAATAGATTTAGTTTTCTTGTATTTTTCCAATGAAGCCCTAATTTCCAAGTATGGCACCCGCCAAAAAATGCAAGACGAGCATTTTCCCAAACAGGACAGGCGGCAAAGTCGAACCGACGGCTTCGTGGATCAAGATCCCGGGTTCAAATTCCGACACGGTCCGCTTGAAAAATGTTAGGCGAGCATTTTTCACAAAAATACGCCCTCGTTTGGATGAGAGGTAAAATGGAGGTCCCGTGTGTGAGTGTTATCACGCACGTTAAAGATCCCTACCTTGCTTGCAACAGCAAGGGTTCGGAAAAATTCAAAATTGCTAGGTAAAAAAACTCACTCCCTGGCCAATGTAGTACCTTCGGGTGAAGCAGTGGAAAATCAAATGTAGAGGCTCCGTCGATCAGTCAGTTTCGTATACGACTGCTTATCGGAAGGTCCCGTGTTTGATTCCCGACACAGACCGCTTCAAAAATGTTAGGTGAGCATTTTTCACAAAAACACGCCATCGTTCTGATAAGAGGTAAAATGTAGGTACTTTACATGTGATTTTCCAATGCTCCACCCGAAGGTACTACATTGACCAGGAAGCAAGTTTTTTTACCTGGAAGGTTTGAAATTTTGCCAAACCTCTGCTGTTCCAAGCAAGGCAGGTATCTTTAACGTGCATGACAACACACACGGGACCTCCATTTTACCTCTCATCCGAACGAGGGTATATTTTTGTAAAAAATGCTCGCATAACATTTTTCAAGCGGACCGTGTCGGGATTCAAACCAGGGACCTTGGGAGTAGTAGTCATACACATACCAACTACGCCACGGAGCCGCCTAAAATGTAGGTACCGTGTATGTTTTAAAGAACCCTACTTAGCTTGGAATAGAAAGGTAAAAAGAACGCTTCTTGGTCAACGTAGTACCTTTAGATGGAGCATTGGAAAATCAAATGTAGGGGGTAAAACCAAACTCGGTATGAGTCCAATGCTGCACATAAAATCGTTAAGTAGAATGAAACCACAAAGATTTTGCAAAATTCTAAATTTGCAGGAACGATTGGTTGTTCACGCTTTCTATTAAGTAAAACAAATAAATAAAATAGAAAAATATTATACTTCGGCAATTTATTTAATTATTCACGATAAAAAGATCTTCTGCAAATTACTAATGGAATATTCCAAAGACCTTAACCCAAAGAAGTACCTTCTTCAAACTGAGCTTCCTTAGGACTATGCAATTACGATTAGAACTTTATTGTACAAAAATGGTCCTAAAGACGATACAGTTTATGGGAGTGTCACTCAATGTATTTCTTTTGGTAAATTAGTTTCTCATGTGAAAAAGTCTTTGCGCACACTTGGTTTGCTCCCGTCATTGCCTGCGTTGGGTTGACCGCGCCTAATTGGCCTGACCCACCCATCCCAATTCCAGGAAAAGCATACCAAAGCATTCTTTAATGTCAAAAATGCAAATTTTTGTTGTGGAATTCAAATGTAATTTACGAAGTGGCCATATAATTTTGTGCAACCGCCACTCTAGTAATATTGGGACCAGAAAGCGGACCAAACGACAGCGAGGAGCTGATTTTCCCATTCCAAAGCAATTGCAATTTTACCGTCAGGTTGTGGTTTGTACGAGTTCGGCGATTAAGAATTAATCATACAAATAATGAAGCAGGCCGGCAAACTGACTCAAACGCTGCTGTAAATAGGTGAATTATATAAGTTGAAAGAAGGGTTCGTCAAGAGGAAGAGTTTACTGTTTTAGCAGAAGAAATAATTGAAATGGAAGCAGAATAGTAGAATCAAAATATAAACAATGAACTTTAAGCAGACCATTTGGAAAAAAGTAAACAGTTACGATAGGTCGACGTGCTAAAAAAAACCAAAAAAAGAACGCAGCTAGGTTGCTAGTTCTTCGGCAAGTTTTGCTTTTCTTCTTTTCGTTTCTTAATGCATTTTTCTAACCTCCATAAGGCATTACTTTTATACAGATTATCATATCCTATCCTGTGATATATATATACTTAACACTTCTCCTCCTAACCAATTTTTCACAGCAACCAATCCAACCCCCCCCCCCCAATTCCACCCATTGTTGTACTCGTCCCATGCTTTTGTCGCCGGGTTATTGTATTGAATGGTCACGTTTAGAAAAAACGTTATCGTAGTACAATAATGGTCGTGTCACTGTCTAGAGTGCAGCAGAGCATTCGATGTTTTACTTAAAAAAAATATTTAGTTGAAAGTGACAATCAGCTCTAAATACAGTCCAATAGAAGAAATTTGGGCAGGAGTTGCAGGCCAGTTTTCGAAGCATCGGAAGTCAAAAGTTATTCTTTATTTTTTACTTTCGTGCAGTACATCATACCTATGACATTATTTTTGTCTATTTGTATAGCCATGAATATTAACCCCATTTTTTAATAGATTTAGCTTTTTTGTATTTTTGTCAATCGATTCTTTTATTTTTGATTAGAAATATTTGACTAAAGACATCGAGTCGCAATAATGTCCTAAGAGTCCTGGTCCAAAGATCCCAGATTCGTTTTCCAGGTATGGCACTTCAGAAAAAGTGTTAGGCGAGCAGTTAGTAAATTAGTTTCTCATGTGCAAAGGGATACGTGTGTTGTTTAACCTAGTTTTCGCACCCATTTCTGCTTAAGATTGGTTGATCGTACCCACTTGGGGATACCTAATTGATCCCCAACATGTGATTTTCCAAAGCTCCACCCGAAGGTACTACATTGGTCAGGAAGCAAGTTTTTTTACATGAAAAATTTTGAATTTTGCCGAACTCTTGCTGTTCCAAGCAGGGTAGGGATCTTTAACGTGCGTGACAACACTCACACACAGGACCTCCATTTTACCTCTCATCCGAACGAGGGCGTATTTTGTGAAAAATGCTCGCCTAAAATTTTTTAAATGGACCGTGTTGGGATTCGAACCCGAGACCTTGGGCGTAGTAGTCACACGCATACCAACTACGCCACGGAGCCGCTACCTAATTGATCGATCCATCTGTCCAATCCTGAAGGCATTCCTAAACTTAAAAGATGTGAATTTTTGTGATGAGGTTCAAATATTATTTATGAAGGGGCTAAATAAGAAGTATTAATTTTGCGCAGCTGTCACCAATGTTATTGATTTTTCATGCACAAGGCAATCACATTTTAAGATTAATGCGGGTTTAACCGATCAAAAATCAATGTATAAATTGAGAAGGAATTCAGCAAACTAGTAAACGGTTTTGCTACAGTCTAATAGCGATCAGAGCAGTTGGATAGTTAAGATGAATGAAGTCATTGTTAAGAAGAACAACTGGTTTCTTTGATAGGTTTCACAGAACAAATAGTTGAAAATGGAAACAGTGAAAAAACCAAAAAACAGACACCAATTTGAGGTGGGCCATTTGAGACAAGTGAGTAGTTACGTTCGATTGGTGTGCTAAAGAAAAAACTCGGCATGATCGTCAAACCTCTCAGCATTACTTTCCTCCATATCATACCTGTGGTACCTTCCTTTCGTTTGTTGTGTAGCAGTAGGTTTACTTGTATTTTTGACAATTAGCTTTTTTGTTTCTGATGATAAATATCTTACACTAGAGAACAGCGTGTCCCAATCATGGCACTTTCGAATAAATATAAAACGAGAATTTTGCCCAATAATATACCTTCTTTGCTGGTTTAAAACAGAGCTCTTTGTATGAGGGCTACCAGGTAGATCAAAATCCCTACTTTGCTTGGAACACCTAGGTTTTAATTTCCAGCTGTAGCGGTTCTCGCCTCCTATCCCCAATGGGGTAGCAGAAATACCCAGGCGTAAAATCAAACCGATTCATTTTATTGTTTACCTTTTCAAAAATTATAACCTTCTCAAAATTACCAACGGGATTTTTGCCAAATCCTTAAGTCTCGTCCACTCTCCTCTAAAATTAGATATCCACTTTTTTAAACTAAATAGTTACGAATGGGGTGACTGGTCAGTTTTCAACATTTTCAAAACAATCGGAACATTTTCAAATTTTTGAGATGTTTCCATTGTTTTGACAAAAATTTGAAAACATGCAAAACTAACCGATCAACTTATAGGTAATACTTTGAGACATAGTTAGAAATACTTAATTTAAGGAGGTTTAGTTGAAAAAAGTGGATATCTAATTTTGAAGAAGAGCGGAAGAGACTGGATTCTTAGTAGAAATACCATTGGAATTTTAAGAGACTTATTGTTATTCCAAAGGCAAACAATGAAATGAATTGATTTTGATTCATTTATTTACTTTACACCTGGTATCATCGCTAGCGATAAGGAGGGAGGACCATCACATCTGGAAATTTAAAATTTGACATTCCAAGCACGTGATTTTTGTCTATGTGACGCAGCACTCATGCAAAAAGCTCTGTTTTGCCGTTCATCCGAAAGGGGGCTTATTATTGGAAAAAACGCTCTTCCTTACATCCTTTCGGAAGTGCCAAGACTGGAAGACAAATCTCGTATCTTTGGTTCAAGACTCTTAAGACTTCTATGGGACGTGGTGTTGTCCAAAGTAAGACATTTATTATCAAAAGGAAAAGAACTAATTGTCAAAAATACAAGACAACAATATGTTACAGGACGTGGAACAATGTCCACTGATACATAAACAAACAAAAACAATATGTTACAGGTATGATATGGAGGAAAGCAATGCTAGGGAATTTGACAATCATGTCAAGTTTTTCTTTTAGCACACTGATCTAACGTAATTACTTACTTGTCTCAAATGGTCTACGTCAAGTTTGTTGTCTATATTTTGATTCAGTCACCGCTTCCATTTTTAGCTATTTATTCTGCAAAAGAATGAGTTCTTCCTTTGGCAACGGATACGTTCATCTTATATTATCCAACTATTTATAACTGTGACCCCCTACTAACTTTTTACCAGTTTGCTGATTTTCTCTTCAATTCATATGATAGATTTTTGATCGGCTGTACTTGCACCAAACTAAAAATTATGCCAAAATGTGATTGCTTTGGGCATGGCAAATCAACATCAATAGTGGCACTTGCGCAAAATTAATATTTCTTTTTTTGCCACTTTATAAGGAATATTTGAACCCCGTTGCAAAAATTCACATTTTTTGACTTTATGAAATGCCTTTGTATGTTTTACTTTAGACTGAGACCGATGGGCGCGGTCAGTTGGACACCAACAAGTGGGTGTAATCAACTAATCATAAGGAGAAGTGGGTGCGAAAACTTAGTAATACATAACACGTGTTCTTTTGCACATGAGGCATCAATTTATTAGATGCTCGTCTTACATTTTTTGAAAGTGCCACGCCTGGAAAGGAATCTGGGATCTTGGAGCCGGGACTCTTTGGACTTTATTTCGACCCAGTGTTCTTCTATGTAAGATATTTAAAATTCATCATCATCATTAGGTCTTCGGTCCTAGAACTGGTTAGACGCGTACCCTCATTGTTTCCTATTCTGAACTAACCAACACATTTCTCTGAAATTTGCACAGTCAGCATCTATCACTATCTGATCTTGGTCTACGTCTACCTCCTTTTTCCTATCTCTGCTTGTATATTTAAAATAAAAACAAAATAATCTTTTGACATAAATACAGAAAAGCTGAATCTATTAAAAGATGGAGTTAGTATCCATTGTTACACATATAAACAAAAACAATACCTATAGATCTAGTAATATATTTAGTTTTATTGTATTTTTGACAATTGTTTTTGATAAAAATATTTTACTTTGGAGAACACCGCGTCCCGGATGAAGTCCTAAAGGTTTTGACACAAGGATCCCAGATTCGTCTTCCAGTCAAGACACTTCCAAAAAGGTAAAACAAGCATTTTTCCCAAAAATATGCGCTCTTTCGGATGGGGGTGGGGGGGTGGAATAAAGCCATTTGCCTAGGCGTAGGCAGTAATCCCTACTTTGCTCGAAACTTTAAATTTTAAATTTCCAGCTGTAGCGGTTCTCGTCTACTCTCGCCACGGATGGTAGAAGAAATACGCAAGCGTAAAATAAATAAATCAAACCAATTTAGTTCATTGTTTATCTTCGGAACAACAATAGCTCTCCCAAAATTACCGATGGGGTTCTTGCTAAAAGTCCTAGGTCTCTTCCGCTCTCCTCCAGAATAAGATAACCACTTTCTTAATCCTTGCTTCGTTAGAACTAAGTGTTTCTAACTTCATTAAGCAAAATTGGTGCTGTAAGTCTTACGGATGGGGTAACTGGTCAGTTTTGACATTTTCAAATTTTTGCCAAAACAATGGGAACATTTACAGATTTTTGAGATGTTTCACAGGGATGTAAAATCGAGAATGAGAACGAAGTTATTTAAACACGTCCACCGATTAACCTAGAATTTTGTAATAATTAAATTTTTTTATCCAAGTGAAATCTAAGCTAAGTTCAAGGTCATGGGCAGCGTTGCATATATACTCCAATGCAATAAATACGTAATAATTACATTAAATAATTTGTAGAAAGTGTTTCAGCACCAACTTTCACCGGACGTAATGGTATAATAGTTCGTTTAGTATAATATACCCACCAGTAGTAGGCCATTGCCATTATTATTATTACCTACTTGTATGTAAAAAGCTTCACGTGTTTGTACTTTCGTTCTCAAAAATTTATTTTACATGGGAAGGGTGCTTTTCTTGTTTTGCCCACGCTCCGTCAATATTGGTTAAGTTTCAAGAATTTCTTTGGGTTACAAATTTAAGAGTTGTGTAATTTTTGGTATTGATAAAGGACCCATGTGTTACCATCAGGCCTTTGCATATGAAATGCCGATAAAAACTTCAAAATTGTTTTGATCAACTAACCTTGGTCTACTTGTGCTGTTATTTTGGTTTTAATTTTGACATTCATTTTCCTATCAGTTGACATAATAATCACTTTTCAACAACTTTATAAAAGAATGTTGTCATTGCATTATATTTGGGCACATTTTTGTTTTCAATTTAAAAAGGTCTAAATGCCACAGCAGTTGCTAACAAAATTAACCAGGCATCTAGAGAACACTGGTTTGCAAATTTTTACAAAGAAAATTTTGTCTTACAAAATGGACCGCATAGGCCGCCAACTACGACCTTAAACAATAGCTATAGGAAGAAGTTCAATGAAGCTACACAACTTTGCAAAAACATTCAACGTATCAATAAGTTGTTACGTGCTGGATTGACGTTACTATCGGGGTCGAAGTGACGTAACAGTTAATTAGTAAACCCGCTAGCTTTCAGTAGTGCGGGATGAGTTCTATGAGAACAAATGCAAAATTCTTAGGGGTATACAAATTATTACCCTTTTACTAAATACTTTTACACGTACCTTGAAATGTGTTTAAACTCACTTTATCCAATAAAGCATTTGAGCAGCAATCCACCCGAAAAGAAAACCCAATTAAAGTCTACCCTGTATTTGGGTATTCCAAGAGGCGGGTTAGCTGTTTATGGATGCTCGTTTAATGTTACTTACCTCCTTCTATTAGTTTCAAATAAACACACAATAGGAAACTCTACGTCTTGTTCACCCAAACATTATTATCAAACATGATCATCACAGTAAATAACAATAGAGAAAGAAGCTAAAATGTGCTCCTAATTGGCCAAATACGTGCGTAACTAAAAAAATAACAAACTAAGTTTATCAATTATAGATATGCAACCAATTTAATTTTTACAAGTGAGTTATGCTGATACAATTGTGAACTTTTCCAGATGAGAATTTCTGTAAATAAGCGTGCACCAACGAAAAAAGTCCTTCTTAATAATATACCCATCTTATTATTACCACCATTCACAATTATTAATTACAAAGCAGCACGTAAGGTTTAGAAGGTGGAAAGCAACATTCAATAGATTTACAGTTTTTTATTGGTTCTTTACAAGTACAGGAAATGGTTGCCCGTAAATTAATTACTTCAACTTGGCGTTGAATAAAAACTTTCAACATACGATGTTTTCACCTTTAACGGTATTATTATATCCGCGCTTTAATTGCGTTTGGGAACCTACCTTGGTTTAATACCGTCGTTTTAATAATTACTCTATATTCAGCTTTGTCAAGCACGGCGATGGTTGCGTGTCAATCGAATTCAAAGCTCTGCTCTGATCTCTATTCCTAAATAACTGAAGATGATAGAGACTCCTCTTTCATTAACCGTTGGTTTTATACGTTTTTCATCCCAGGGTTATTGTATGCTATTTTTTGTTCTCCCGAATGTTGCGTCTAAGCTGTTTGATTTCGAAGTCAATATCGTTCTGTCTATGTATACGGTCATCTTGTGCTCACACTTTTACCTTAGATACTGAACGCTGCGTCATTTGTTTACATTTCTAACACATTTTTATGGCTCTTTTATTGGGATGTATTTCGTATGGTTGCGATTTCTTTGGACTTGTGTGAATTTGTGCACATAATTTTAAAATGCCGGTTATCACCTGATGTCTCTCTTTTTACCTTTAGGGGTATTTTTATATACGCGCTTTTACTTGCGTTTGGGAACCTGTTTACTAACCGTACCGGGGATTAATACTGTCGTTTTAATTACTCTATATTCAGCTTTGTTAAGCACGGCGATGGTTGCGTGTCAATCGAATTCAAAGCTTTGCTCTGATCTCTGTTTCTAAATAACTGAAGATGATAGAGACTTCTCTTTTATTAAACGTTGGTTTTATAGGTTTTTTATCACAGGGTTATTGCATGCTATTTTTGTTCTCACGAATGTTGCGTTTAAACTGTTTGATTTTCGAAGTTAATGTCGTTCTATCTATGTATACGGTCATCTGTTCTCACACTTTTACATTAGATACTGAATGCTGCGTCATTTGTATACATTTGCAACACATTTTTATGGCTCATTTATGAGTATATGGCTATTGGGGTGTATTTAGTAGGGTTGCGATTTCTTTGGAACTGTGTCAATTTGTGCAAATAATTTTAATATGCCAGTTATCTCCCGATGTCTCTCCTGTAATTTTTCTAAGTTTAATACGAAGAAGATAAAATACCGATTATCATTAACGTTTATATGTAATATATTGGGTGGTTTTATCTGTTTATTTCTGAATTCCAATTTAATATTACATTAGACTATACAATTGCATGATGCTTTCGGTCTAAACGCTCCTTTAACTAACTCAACTTAATAAATTCTTTTCTACTAATAATGTTTCATAAAGTAACGCACTCGCATTACAAAGTACCGTAAGTCATTATCTGAATCAGCTAGGGAGGGTAAAAAACTCGATAGATAGGTTCCACACGAGTTCACGCATGCAACCAAATTGGACGATTACAAGCATCTTTTTCATTGCTTAATCTGAACAAATTTGTACCATTTACCTGCGATGAAAAATGAATATTCTGCATCAACCACAAACATCTGGACAATGATTGGACTGAGTTAGGAGACGAAGTTCTTGATCATCCATCTGACGTCTTACCTACTAACCAACATTTTTTCGAAACTTTGAAAACATTTTCAGAATTGGCGATTTATTAATCAATTCTGTAATTGAGCTCTTTAAAGAATTTTTAGATCATAAAAATACAAATGCATCACCTGTCAAATGGCAGTTACCGGTAGCCGTACTTTAGTTTAAAGCTTGGTTATGCTGAGGGTGTAATATTGCCAGATTTTTCAGTAATGAAAGAACAATAATTAACCAAAGAACGACTTACTTTTAATTATAGAAATGGTTTAAATTAGGCCCAGCGTCCTTTGATTCTTCAAAACCGACTATTGTTATTTAAACGCACGAGAGAATCCTTGTTAGATTGGCGGCGTTTTCCTACAAATTCGCAGTGAAGTAGTTTTTGTCCTACAACATTAAAACAAGAAGCACTTGCAAGGTAATTAGATGATGAAAGGTAAATAATTTTACAGGTAACTTCACTGCATATTTCACGCACTGACTGTCATAACTTCTATTCGATAAGGTAGTTGAAGATGATCTCCCCTTTCATAACATTTATTCAAACGAACTCGTCAAAATCTTTCCAGTGTCGAATGTTCTCATCGATCAATGCAATCACATGTAATAAATTATAGGTTTTTGGCCTAGCAGTGTATGGTATTTTAACACATTCTCATGCGTCATAACCCACTTCAATAATGATGGAAAATAGTATTCCATTAGGTCTGGAAATTTCGTATACCTGGCTGTTGAGGTAGAGCTTACAACACCAAAAATGGGCGCAACAAGTGTTTTACAAAGTGAGTTTCAAAAATAAATAGGACTTTTTCGAAATGGCACATTCTAGTAGCGCCATCTATTGATAACTGCATAAGTTAGAAAGATAGATTCTTCACTGATGTTATGTCAAACGTGCATGAGAGTCGCACATGTAGAAGCCGAACTATTGCGTTGTAAGTGTGTTTGTTGCGTCGGTGCAAACAAATATCAAAGAGAACCGACATTAAACTATTACTTGTCAAATAGATAGGTAAAAGGTACTATAGTTAATCACTTGCCCGTTCAAAGGGCGTAATAATATTGCACACACACACACACACACACACACACAATATATATATATATATATATATATATATATATATAATATTGCCGCTGATCTAAATTATTACTTTGCTAGCTCAGTTTAAATAAAATCACGAGAATCAGACATCAAACAATTTTTCAACAAACAATATTTCACATAACAATTCCTACATCCACATACAGCTTTTCTTTAACAGACAATATCTTACATGTAACTTCACACAAATTACTTTCATACAAACATTAAAATCTAAAGATAGACTCCAATACGCCACAACGATTTTTTCAGACAATATCTTAAGACTAAGATCAAAAATTTATAACTACTAGATAAACACTTGCTTACGCTAAAATAGAGTCAAAAAATTTCTTTTTCTAATTAGGATATTCACTCACAAATCATTTCCTGCTTAAATCGTATTCTGTGCAAACTTTTACAAGTTGGATAATTTTTAATAACCTTTAAATCTTTAAATCGGATTCAAACGTAGCTGATCAGTCAAGCTCAATAATTCTTGTTATATACCAAACTTACCGAAGTTCAACAACCCTCAATGTCAATTATCCCACAATTATCACACAAAGATTTACATACCACAATCTTCTTAATTTAACCTACTTAAATTACAAAAGCAATGTATTTTTAAAGATTAAAGAAATAATATTCTTGTTTTACTGTTAAATTATGCTGGTTGTGCTTTTTTCATATCATAAACTGGCATCCATACCCATTAAATGCTATTAAGCTTCATATATACTTTTCAAATCCATATACCAGTATCGTTCAATTCTTTTAAAATTAATTAAACATCGAATACATTTCAAAATTCATCTTGCCGTAATTCGTCGTCGTTTATTCTTTCAAAAACCAGATCTGTTATCTACTTCAAAACCTTACTTCTTTAAAGTAGCTATACGTTCCAAGTTGTTTATTTATTACCTTATACGTTTAAAACAAGTATTCAACACTGGTTATTACCCCGACTCGTTCTTAGCAACTGCATGACGTCTTTAACGGGAATTAAAACACTGATCTCTGATCGCATTCGTTAATTGGTTACATAGTATCGAGTCTTACTACGTCATAAAATCTTGAAAGATCCCGTAGTTTCTGGGCATTTTCCCTACGTTTCCAATCATTAGCATGGCTCAATTCTTCCAAAAGTGACATTTTATTTATCGCGGTTATCATTAATTAATACATTTACACGCGGTATCTGTTAACTTTAATTTAGTAGCTGTCATTTTCTCATTTGTAAGACCCTTCTCTTGATTTATTAATTGTTGAACAAATGTTTAAATTTCGTATCTGATTTATGGACAACATCATTTACCTAGGATTTTTCTCGGAGAATCTTAATAAAGTACACTTATCAATTTAAAATACATGTTCGTCGTCAAAACACGACTGGCTTTCTATAAACGTCATTCAATACTTTTAATTTTTGAAAATTAAATGAATACAAACTATTTCTTTTAGAACGCGTTTAAATTAATTTTTCATATTCTTATTTAAAGATACAATTAAGTTACGTATTACGAATAAAACTTGTAAAACACGGAGTTTATGCATTTATAGTATAATATAGTTAGTGTTCTTCAAATACTGAGTGTTTCTACATATACCGTTCTTTGAAACATGAGTATTTACAAAAATTTCTTTATTTTTCTAAGGTTCGGAGTGTTGCGTGTTCACGGAATAGTGCTATTGGGCTCCACGATTGGGCATGCCATAAAATGCTGTGATATTATTATTAGGATTAAGGAGCTCCTACGATGGGCGTCCTAAAATGCTGTGATATTAATCCCAGAATTGAGCCGTCATAAATTTTGTTGTGAAATTTACTCCTAATAATCAAGCACTTATGATGTGGAATGTTAAGTTACGGTTTTTGCCCCGACTAGCTTATTTAATTAAATAAAGCAATTCTACAATACACAATATAATGATTAAATATTTACAACTCTCAAAATTTTCCCCTTTTCAGAATATTTACATATACCAGATTTATGATGTTTGAAGCCAGCAAAACTGTCTTTTTACTTATATTTAGGGACCTTTGAACGTTCCAAGATACCTATTCCCTTTTTCATAAATTGTCAAAATGAACCTACAATGTTTTGCTGGCTCTTACAGATACAAAATGATAAATATTGAATTAAAAACAGTTTTCAATAATAAATCGCATCAAGATTGTTAACCTGGAATGGTTCTATAGTTCTTTCCTAGCCTGCTTTTTATTGGTTCATTCACGTGCTGGAACGACACTTTTACCTTTATCTTGTATACTTTGGAATTTTCACCAATTATTTAGTTCAAATATTCGAATGCACGCCTGGTCCGTCACGTAATACTCTCACATATCATGGTATTATTTGAGAAATTCCAACAATTTCCTTTTATTAAGTCACGTATTCAATGTTTGTTATTAATTATTATCTAAACTGTAGGATGTTAAGAGTGCAATAAAACCACCATCAGGTGGTAAACACCAACACTGGATCGTGAAGGTACAAAAGCAGATTCGAAACTCAATCGTAAATTTATGGATGGCCATACAAATATATTCTGCTACTTGAGAATTGTGTATTGTTATAAATAAAATTTATTTGCAATTGTAACAAAAACTTTCTCATGGCGTCGATCGTGTCTTTGTTGAACAAAGCAGAATCGTGTAACTATAAAAACAAAAGATAACTGCAGTCTGCAATATAAATTTCGTGTATAATAAAGTAAAATCTATCTAGTGTTGGTGTTTGCCTCCTGATGTTGGTTTTATTATACACTTACCATCATGCAAATCTTACTTCGAGCTTTCATCAGTAATGACTTTGATTGCTTCATAAGGGTGTTAAAAAGTACTCTATTATGATGAGGTCCAAAAGGCCGAAACCGGACAATGTATGTTTCTTCTTACGAAACACTCAAGTTAGTGCTTTGTTAATGGCTATGCAAATATTTGTTTGATTTGTATACGTCAATTCATTATTATCTTCCTACGGGAGTATTTACAGATACATCGTATTTTACTTTGATATTCACAAAATTTATATAGCGGACTGCATATATATATATATATATATATATATATATATATATATATATATAAATTGCTGTGATATTGGAGTAAGCTTTTTTATACAACAGATGCAGATATCTCAATAAAGTGCAATAGTTACAAATAATAATATAGAAAATAAAAATTTGTGCAGTATAAATCACATAGAAAAAATATTAAAAAAAAAATACCAAAGCTTCAACTTACACCCAGAATAAACTTATGTTGAACTTCCAACGTCAGAGTACTCTCTCTACCACACTTACTCTTTTAAAAATATACCTTTTAGAAAGATACGTGTAAATTGCCCTTTGTTATATAAATAATTTCTTAACTGATATTTTGAAATCATGAAGCATAAACTTTAAAGCTACCGTTTCTAGCAATAAAACTATTAAACACAAAATATGCATCTAATGTCTTTTACACAAAAAGAAACACAAATCTTAACTAGTTTTGACTTTGATCTCTGGTGCTTTTAAAAAAGTTCCTCACTCGCTAGTTATCAATGCTTTACTTCACACAAACTTTTTCCACGACGAGGTAATTTCTTGAACATAATTACACACGATTTTCCCAGCACAAAACCAAAAACTAATTTGCAACAAATTCAAATTGAATCAAATAGATTTTAATTGAGGTTGCATAAAATTTCAGAAGAATTAGAGGTAGCATTCCGGCAGAATTTAAAGTAGTATTTTAGGTAATATTTGAAATTGAAGTGGTATTTGAACCTCTAAAATACGCCTATAAGTGATATTAATTTAAAATATGCAGGTCTACATATGATTTTTTTGAACTGGTAAAACAGCTAATTGCACAACGCTTTTATAATAATGTTAATACTTGTACTTATTTTAATAGAATTCAGTTGTTTTTGAATTACTTCACTGGTTCGCAGAAATAGCAGGAATCTTCCTTTTAAAGATACCTACTCATATATATTACCACTAAATTAGATTATAAACAATAATACTTTTAGAAAATCCACTATAGTGTCCAAGTGTGAAACTCGTTAGTAGTCACGTAATTAAAACAAATACACGCGTTTCAGTGTATAACAAAACATTTCATTCGTTGAACGCTCTCATCAATGCAAAATAGACTTGCTTTCCGATACGTAACTTTCAATCATTTTAATTTCTCACCATAGCCTAACCTTACAGTGATCCCCATAGCCTGCAAAACCTTCAGGGACCAATGTTCTCCATAGCCTGCTATACTTCAGCGCACGGTGCTTTCCATAGCCTGCGTATTCTCCGACAGTGACGCTGTCCGCCGCCGTACCTAGGGCACGTCACTATAATTCATCAATCAGTAGTTAACAAACTACATATGGACGTTCAGCTCCGTTCCATACTTCACCGACAAGTCGTTATTATGATTGCGTCTGTCAACTCTACGTCCGAAACGACACCCCCGTAGAGTTCAACGGCGACGCATTCAACAAGGCTAAAGGCACCACTACTAAGAAGGCGTCCGAAGAGTTCAGAAGACAACCGAAGACTTCTGAACCCCTCTATGCTTTTTTCAATTAATAGTTTAATTTCGTATGATAATTATTTGTAACTTCACGTTGTCCCACCAGTAAAACATGAAACCTTCCGAAGAGTTCCGAAGACCGCTGAAGACGTCTGGACCTCTTCAAACTGTAAATATTTTGTAACTATCGTTGTTCAAGTTCTCACAGGACCTCATAAACAAATTCCGAAGCCTTTCGAAGAGCTCCAAAAACTAAGGAAGACTTTTACACCCCGTTAAACTATATATACATTCATACAATTAGTGTTTAAGTTTATTTTGGTTCCACAAGCAACCATGAAGCGTTTCGAAGGGTTCCGAAGATTACCGAAGACTCTCGAACTACTGCAAACTCTTAAAATCATTCAATTTTAACTATTTCACTTTTATTTTCATGTATTTATGAAACTTATAATTATTTTTGCTTATACTTATTAAACAAATAATCAAATCAAGCCTACATACTTTCAGACGCCTCCCACTCGAACGATAACAAATGTTTTCTTCATAAATAGCAAATTGTTTGGATACCGTAATTTATCATGCAAATGTTGGCTTTTATTGAATGAATTACATGACTTTCCCCTTGTATTACCGTAGGGATAAAGGGATGAACCAATGATATGGAATTCACCTACCTTTAATGACTGCGATCTTGATTCAACGCTGGTCGATCAATGTAACGAAACTATTAATTGATTGCGGACTGTAGTAATGTTAATTAGCACACGAACCGATTGTACGGCACTAATTACTGCAAAATAACCACGACAACATATTGCGTACATGTGACGCTTGCTACGACTTTCGAAGCACTGGTATTTCTGTCTTTTCTCACCATTTAGTCCCTTTTCTTGTAGGTAGGTAGTGGATAGAACCGGATTATAGGAAGGGGTTAAGTACTGTTAGGTTAAAGGATAAGCGACATTAATTAATATCTATAAGCTTAAGGTAAAACGTGTAAATAGGGTAAATAAGCTAAACATACCGCCCACCAAAATAAGTGTGAAGCAACTTATTTTAAAAGTAAACGGCAACAAATACTTATACGTATACACTTACGAAAAATACTAAAACTATTTTTACAAAGGAAGAGGACATAGTTTAACAAGTGGTCTTTTGAGAAAACCTTGCATTGTTTTCACACCTGCCACGCGGCTAATGTTGTCTGAACCAACATACAGTTTTTCTATGCGCCCTAATTTCCAATGTAAAGGTGCGACTTGATTGTCATGAATTAAGACTAACGTTCCAATTTTCGCCTCAGAAGTAGGGGTAAACCATTTTGCCTTCTGTTGCAAAGAATGCAGATATTCATTACGCCAACGCTTCCAAAATGATTGTTGGATGCGTTGAATAAGTTGCCAACGATCTAATTTTGATATTTCCAACTCAAGGAGAACTGGATCGGGTATGACAGAAACAGGCTCTATATTCAAAAATGGGACGGACTTAAAATGAAAAATCATTCGGATCTGAGCTCATGGGGCACAGAGGCCTTGAATTTAAAATGGCTTCAACCTGAATTAAAACCGTGTTTAATTCCTCGTATGATAATATCTGGTCGCCAATCACTCTTTTAAATGTGTCTTGACAGACTTAATTCCAGCCTCCCACAACCCTCCAAAATGAGGAGCTGAGGAGGATTGAACACGAATTCAATTCCTTCAGCATGCGCTGATTGAGTCATCAGTTGCGAGATTTCGTTCGATGCTCCAACAAAATTGGTACCGCAATCGGAATAGAGTTTTAGGCATTTACCCCGGCGGGCTATAAAGCGTCGTAACGCGGCTATAAAAGCATCCGCCGACAAACTTGACACAAGCTCTAAATGAAGAGCCTTTGTGCTGAAGCAAACAAATAAACAAATGTAAGCCTTTAGTGACCTTACACCTCGATTACGGCTCATGAGAATACAGAAAGGACCTCCAAAATCAACTCCGTGTGTAGGAAGGCCTTTCCAGAGGTAAACCTTGATGCAGGCAAATCACCCATCGGAGGACAATAAGCAATTGGTTTCACTCTAAAACATCGAATACAAGATTTTAAACACTGACGTATGACTCTTTTGCTGACAAAATCCAATAATTTTGGGTTAGTAAAATTGTGTGGCTTTAAGACCAGGGTGTAAGTATGTTTTATGGCAGTCCAAGATGATTAATTCTGTTAATCTGTGAGTGCGAGGAAGTACCAATGGAAATTTTGTTTCATATGGTAATTCCGAGTTTCTGAGCCGACCGCCCACCCTCAACAAACCACGCGAGTCGATAAAAGGGGTAAGAGGTCGAAGATGTTTACTAATTACCTTACCCCGTTTAATATTTTCTATATCCTGACCAAATGATTCTTGCTGAATTCTCTTAATCAATAATTCCATAGCGTGTTGCTGAGACACAGACACGTTATCCAAATTCTCACCAACTGCCTGTCTAGCAAATTGTAACTTACGAACAAACTGGTAAACATATGAAACAATTCTACATATTTTTGTAGATTTGAAAATCTCTAGTAATGAATCTAAAAAATTATCTGTCACAACAACATTTAATACCAATGTACGTTTCTCCACATCTATTGGAGATGTATCGATTAACTTTGGCATGTGGGTAACCGGGCAATTTTCTTCTGGAAGTGACAACCATGGAGGGCCTGTCCACCATAACTGATGATTGACTAAATCTGATGCTAACATCCCTCTACAGGCGCAGTCTGCGGGGTTATCATGTGACCGAACATGGTTCCAAGATGCAGGAGGAATGCGATCCTGAATATGCGAAATCCGATTACTTATAAAAGTTTTCCAGTTATAAGATGACGATCGAATCCAACACAGAGCGACTGTAGAATCGGACCAAGCAACTATACGATCTAACGACAGACGAGTTTTATATGTATTTTGGACAAATGCCACTACATCAGACAATAACACAGCACCGCACAATTCTAGTCTTGGCAACGATATGCGCTTTGTGGGCGCAAGTCTAGATTTTGCACATACTAAGGCAACCTGTATATCACCCTGTATGTCAACAGTACGAAAGTAAATCACAGTAGCATACCCTGCCTCAGAAGCGTCACAGAACGCATGCAGCTGTAGATCTTGAACATCATCAGAAATAATCCACCGAGGAATTTTAAGGTCTGATAATTGCGACATTTGTTGCAAATAAATTTTCCACTTTGAACGTATGGTCAACGGGGGACTGTCATCCCATTCAAATCCTAAAATCCATAACGATTGTATTAAATGCTTGGCCAAAAATACTAAAGGCGCTAATAGCCCTAACGGATCAAAGATCCTTGCTACTTCGGACAACATATTTCTTTTAGTACATGGTCTGTCTATGATATTTGTATCATAGAAGAATTGATCAAGCGACGGTTGCCAACGCAAACCTAATACCTTTTGGGTAACATTGTTAGATTCCTCGAAGGAAACAGCTTGTTGATAACGATAAGATTCTGGTAAATCATCAATGATACTAGCAATGTTACTATTCCATTTTCTCAATGTAAAACCTCCAGCCTCACAAATCTGATTTAATTCAGAAACTAGACGTTTAGCTTCATCAGGTGAACTGCACCCGGTAATCACATCATCGACATAAACATCCGACAACAAAACCTTGGCAGCGTTTGGATATTTAGGTGCTTCAGCATTCGCAAGCTCCTTAATAACACGCATTGCCAAGAACGGTGATGAAGTAACTCCGTAGGTAACAGTATTCAATTGATACTCGACTATTGACTCTGATGACGTTGGTCTCCAAAGTATTTTTTGATAAGCCCGATGATTCGGAGCAACAAAAATCTGCCTGTACATCTGTTTAATATCGGCAGTTAATACAATGGGATATAAACGAAAATCCAACAACAAAGCAAAAATATCTTTCTGAAGCGGAGGTCCTGGCATCAAATGTTCATTCAATGAACCACCACTGGGACAAACCGCGGATGCGTCAAACACCACTCGAATTTGTGTAGTAGTGCTTTCCGGTTTCATAACCGCATGGTGCGGAATATAATATTCCGGAGATGGAATATTGCTACTCATTGAGGCATTTACTGGTGTCATATGCCCACTGTCGGAATAGTCTTGCATAAATTGTTTATACAAAGTGTATAATTCCTGATTCTTTTCCAAACGACGTTCTAATATTAAAACCGATTAAGTGCGACATCCGAGACCCAACAAACAACGGTTCAGGACCACTAAACGGCAACGATACAACGAAACGACCTGTTTTGTCTCTCGAATAATTGCTACGAAAGTGTTTTTCACAAATTTCCTCTTGTGGGGATAACTTGTGTGTTGGAATGTCTGGAATGTTTTCCAGTTCCCAGAATCTAGTGATACTATACTCTAAGGGTTCTACGAATGCACACAATGACGTGCCACTTGTCACTGGAGACACAAATTTGCCTGTCAGTAACCAACCAAATGAAGTGCAATTGCAACTGGTTCATCAGGTGAACCCGAACGAGTTTCATTACCCAAAGTGCGGGCAAAAATATCTGCTCCCAACAACAAGTCTATATTACCTGGTTTATCAAAAGAGGATCGGCTAAGTCTAAACCTTTTATATGTATCCAATTTTTCGAGGAGATTGGAGCCGTTGGTAACTTTCCACAAATTTCTGGCAATACAAATGCTTGAACTGAATATTCTGGCATTGTGTGTCCAACGGGTTTAATTTTACAAACTACCTTTCCGGTAATATGAGATGACGCTAACCCCAACCCTTCTACCTTTAATGCAACCTTTGATTTATTTAATCCAAGCCGTTGACGGCATTTTTCCGTTATAAAAGATTCCATACTTCCACAATCCAATAATGCTCTTACGATTTGCGCTTGTCCAAATTCATTGCGAATAGAAACTTGAACTGTTGATAACAATGTAGAAGCACTTGACAATTTCGACGAGAACAATGTACTACAATTTGAAGTAGAGGCAACATTTGAAACATCTGCAGCAGCAGGTTTTGTTTCAACAACAGAAGCAGAATTTTCAAAATGAAGGAGGGTATTGTGACCCTTTTTGTGACATTTTTTACATACCGATTTTGAAGGGCATGTTGCAATTTTATGTGTATCTTGAAGACAATTGATACACAAATTTTATCCTTTGCAGTATTATACCTTTCTTGAGGAACCTTATCCAAAAAATTTGACAACGATAAATCTGATGATTACCATTGCAAACCAAACATTTTACCGCGTTTGAAGTTGTAAGTAATGAGGTTTTAACATATGACTTCGGATTAAAAGAAAAACGCTTTTCCTTAATGTTTGTATTCAATATGTGTTTTGAACTTGACTTCGATGGTTCGGACGAAATCATACTACTAATTTCCAAAGCTTTACACTGTTTTTCAAGAAATGATTTCAATTGCTCGTATGTAGGTATTTCTTCATTATTTTCAACCTCAAATGCCTTTAAGAGGTCAGCATCAACCTTTTTGCTCTACAAATTAAACAATATTAAATTAAGTAAATCAATTTTTATTTGACGTAAACCTGACAAATTCTCTGTAAAACAATTCAACAAATCCCTAAGTTCTGTATGTGATTTTGCTTTCACCTTAGGACAATTTTCAAGAGCTGACCAATATGTATTGACAATCAAACGACGTGAGTCATAGCGTTGTACTATAACGGAGTACGCAATTTCATAATTGTCATTATTTATTGGTAGATGACGAATTAAATTTCTGGAATCTACATCCAACGCTTCAGTAAGAAATAAAACTTTTCGATTGGTAATAACTGTGTATTTAAATGAATGAGATTTTTATACAAACTATGAAACGATTCCCAATGCTCTATGCGTCCAGAAAAGCTCCCAATTGCGACCTTTGGAAGTTTTAAATTACTGGTGATACCTATACCAGCGGTATCATACGACGATCTACTTGTAGAAAACGGTTTCGCTTCCTGCTTACTTTCAACCAAACTAACAAATTTTGCCCCAATAACTTTAATCGATATTAAAGTTTTATCCAATTCAATTCTGATTGCTGTAATTTGACTCAAACTGTCCGAATCATCCTCGTCTAACACACACCTTTTGTAGGATGCATCAAATTCTTCCTTTATCTCTACAGCTGACTGTACCATCATCGAAGCAATTGCTTGGTTTTCAAGATTATATTCCAACTTTGAAATACTTTCAAACAAATTTTCTATTCTATCCAAACACCCTTTTCCATCTACTATAAGACGGTCCATAAGCATCTGAGTCATTTCGAACAAAATAGCTATTCCTCTAAACACGAGTACCCTTGTCACAAAAATAACAAATCTTAAAGATGTAAACCCAAACTAATGATGAACATGTAACTACTCTACCAATTTTCAGAAACTAACAATTATGTAGCTAATCCTGAGTGACACTTTAATTTAACGTTAAAATGAGACTTGTGTTGACCACAACCCTTAAGATACCTCGAGGAATAACGGTTCTTTAAGCTCTCACCAAAATAGATTAGTGCAGCTTCAGGTATACAATGCAAGTTCTTAGAACAGGGGTATCGCAATGATGTTTTTCCTATTTGTATACGCTTAATTTAAATTAACTGCCTTTTTTAATGCACTTTAATTTTAAGAAGTAACTTTTTAAAATGCAACGGCATGCACAAATATTATGAAATAAGCCTAACTGCAATTACTATTAATGTGTAAAACTGACCTGATTACTCTAATTGTTTGATTAGATAATCAATTTTTATATGCAAATATTAATTAATCCGGCTCGAAGGACCAAAATGTAGGGATAAAGGGATGAACCAATGATATGGAATTCACCTACCTTTAATGACTGCGATCTGGATTCAACGCTGGTCGATCAATGTAACGAAACTATTAATTGATTGCGGACTGTAGTAATGTTAATTAGCACACGAACCGATTGTACGGCACTAATTACTGCAAAATAACCACGACAACATATTGCGTACATGTGACGCTTGCTACGACTTTCGAAGCACTGGTATTTCTGTCTTTTCTCACCATTTAGTCCCTTTTCTTGTAGGTAGGTAGTGGATAGAACCGGATTATAGGAAGGGGTTAAGTACTGTTAGGTTAAAGGATAAGCGACATTAATTAATATCTATAAGCTTAAGGTAAAACGTGTAAATAGGGTAAATAAGCCTAAACAATTACTTAATATTGAAAATTGATGCAACTTTTTAGTAAAATGGAAGTCTGTCTTATTAAAATTTTTGTTTTGATACTGCATGAACGATCTGAATAAAATGTTCTTGAATTTAACTAATACAAAACGTTTATTTTTTAGTTTGGGTAAAAACGGAAGTTTTACGGTGGGCGGAATGTTTATTAGGAAAATAGTTTTTGTTCCATTTCTTTCATTTTTTCGTGATTGATGTATTTCGTGTTTCGCTGGCTCCCTTTAACGTTAAAATATTTGTCTTCACAGGTTCAATAAGCTCTGAAGACGACGAATTTGACGTGTTGTTTTGAAGCGATCACATGTATGACATTGACATTGTGCTGTAAGTTTATTTCACTGATACCTTAAATGTATTCGGATCAAAAATGTCTATTTAGCTTTATTTAAATCTAAAAATTTGACACTTCACATGCAAAGAACTAATACACTAAACAACTTCTTTTAGTATTTCTACTCTGATAATTCGATACATAATTTCCAATGTCATTGGTACAACCACTACAAACAACCTCGAAGAATTATGAAGGATACACTTTCACTCAACAATATAACACCTTTTTATATAATATTTAAAATTACCGCCTATAACAATAGCAACCTTCACAGTATATGAACAAAATTAAGAACAAAGGGTCTGGGTTTCGGCCCTGGTAATTATTTCACGCTGTGACTCCATTAAAAATGATAATGAAAGAGAAAACGAAAGTTAAAAGGGCGACCTATTACCGAGAACTTATATTGCATGTTGGGTTGAGCAACACGATGTTATTTACCTGAACTGCTGCATACCATTGGAACAAAGTTGGGGCCCATATAACCCGTGTTGTATCTCAAATATACTCAATTTTATACCATAGCGAAAAGGTAATAACAGGACTGAGAATAATAAAGAAAGTGGATCTTTTGCCTGTTTACGAACGAGATGACGTAGAACTACAAAGAGATTATGTAAAAGTGTACGATTTTAGGTTAGGTAATTCAATGGAAATTGAAGAATGACAGATGGTATGTGTTGGTGATCGTTTTTGTGCAGTTGAACAATAATTTTGAACCGGCTTCTGTAAGATTTTGCATCTACACCGGATGGTGTATTATATGGGTAGATGTAGGAGAATGGGGTGCGGGAGTAATGGGACTTTATTTTTAAATCTGGTGCGTACGTGGTAAAACGAAAATGTTATTTTAGTACATTGTTAACTTCGAATGAAGCTTGAAAATTTAATGCCAAATTATATTTACGAAATAAAATTAAGGATTTTAGGCAAACAAAAATAAACTTTTAATGTTTTAATTGGAAAGTAAATTTTTGTTTTGTTGTATTTTAGTTTGAGGGTATCTTTGGTGCCTGGGATTTTCTCACAGCCCCGAGCTTTAACGCAGCTCTTCTGTTTCCAAACATGAGCTAACTCGTCATCATTCATCTAGCCTTTGTCTTTATTTACGTGATTTACCTCCTGCTCTGCTTTGATATTCTCTCTGTAGAAGTCTGTAACCAACCATACTCCTAACTAACTGACCAATAAGCACGCAACTTGCCAATAAATAGCATGCATGCATATAATACCACCTGACTAATAATGAATTCGTTCAACGCCCTTTGAAAACGTACAATACAAACAAACCTCAATATAAAAAGGAGCTCCAAATGCTGCAAATCACTTCTTCTTCGTTCTCCCTTTAAGAAAGCCACCAAACTTCTTGGAGGAAAATTACGAATAGTGCAGGACGGAGGTCACCAAGCTACGCGTACACTAAGAATTTCCCTTCAGATTATCTCATCGTGACCTCCAAATCTAATAGGATAAAATGAAGTGAACTTTTACAACGCTATGGTCAGGATTCCTCCATAACTTGGACTGTTTCACCTCCGCAGCCATTACATCATCAGGACCATCTCCTATAGCACGCGACGCCGGCAAGCAAGCCAAGATTAGCAACATTCTGCCACAAGCCCGCTTCAATTTCTATCAACCAAGAATGCCTTCGTTGGTCAGTGTCTTCGCCCACCATCCGCTATGTACCGAAACATGAAAATCCTCTAGTGTAACCCGGGCTATGGTTACCTACTTACAACCATTGACGTTATCTAACACCACCGTCGTGGACCCGCAAGACTCAATTCTTCAACTAGAAACACGTTCCGCAGCTTTACAAACTAAAGTACCATCAGGGTCACCCCTAGAGCACGTGACGCTAGCAAATGCACAAGGATTGGGAACATTCTGCCACTAGTCCGCTTTAATTTCTACCAAACAAAAGCGCCGCCGTATTCCAGCGTCTCTGTCCATCAGCCAATAAGTACCGATGCATAAAAATCCGACTCCAATTTACCACATAGCATCCAACGTAACCTAGATTAGGGTAAGGCTATCTACTTACAACCATCGACATTATCTTTACTTAAGACCACCGCCGTGGAGATGCAACATTCAATTCTTAAATATAGAAACGCGTTCCGCAACTTTACAAACTAAAGTGCTTTGAGTTCTGGTATTAAAGGCATTTGCAATTTAATTACGCACATAAAGACTTGTAAATATTTCCTGTGCGTGTCATGTCTTTAATGTTAATGCATAATAAGTTCTTATCAATATTTTAACTTGCAAATAATTGTTATCACTGGTGCTACGAAGCATTAACGGGGTGATCCCAGACAATCAAAACACCACATCTGCAATATCTCAAAATATGACGTATCATCTTAATCCGCTTTCTTTTAATTGCTTCTAATATACACTTCATTTGCAAAACCACATCTTTACCAGCTCTATCTGCACAAGCGGTTTCTCTTAGGGTCATTTTCTTACTTATCGGACCTGATGTGGGCATGTGTACTAAAACTACAACCGTGACTGTTGGCTCGGTATTAAGCCTGATTACTGTTTATCCTATCCCTAACCAATTGAACAGTTTTTTTTTTACTTTTCTTGTCATTTTCTCATTTATAATAAAAATTTTACCTATATGACTATTAGATGTACCTGAGAGATGCACTTAGATTTTTCCTGATCAAAATCTTCTGTCAACCGCCTTTCCCTAATTTCTGCCATTATTTAAGCCTAAAGGAATGACCTTAAATTTTCATAATCAAAAATTTTCTGTCGATCTCCCTTCACTACATCCGACATTAGGTGAGCCCGAGGGGATGCACCATAGATTTTGCCTGATCAAAAATCTTCTGTCGACCGCTCATTACTAAACCCGACATTAAGTGCGTTTGAGGGGATGGCGTACAATTTTACTGATCAACATCTTTTGTCAACCGCCGTTCACTAAACCCGGCATTAGGTGAGTCTGAGCGGACAGCGGATGATCTTAGGTTTTTTTTATCAAAAATCTTCCGTCGGGTGCTTTTCACTAAGCGCGACATAAAGTGAGTCTAACGCAATGACCTTAAATTTTCCTGATCAAGAATCTTCTGACGACCGCACTTAAATTTTATTCATCAAAAATCTTCTTTCGGCCGCCTTTCACTAAGCCTGAAATTAAGTGAGTCTGCCGGGATTACCTTATATTTTCTTGATCAAAAACCTTCTATCGACCTCTTTTCACTAACCCCTACCAATGTGTAAGCCTAATGGGTTGACCTTAAATTTTCCTGATCAACAACCTTCTGTCGACTGCCCTTCACTAAACCCGACATTAAGTTATTCTGAAGGGATGATTTTACATTTTCCTGATAAAAAATCTCCTTTTGTCAACACTCTTCACTAAACCCGACCATTAGATGAGAGGTTTAGTTTTCCTGATCAAAAAGCTTCTGTCGAGCGCGCTTTACTAATCCCGACCATTAGGTAATCCTGAGAGGATGACCTCCTTTCACTAAGCCCGACCATTAGGTGATCCTTTGCAAAAGACTTTAAATTTTTCTGACCAAAAGTCTTCTGTAGATGGCCCTTCACTAATTCCGACATATAAGTGAGTTCGAGATATTGCTCTTAAATTTTTCTTCTATCTTCTTCTATCGACCACTCTTCACTAACTCCTAAGAGGATGACCGTAATTTTTCCTGATCAAATATCTTCTATCGATCGCTTTTCACTAAACCCAACATCAAACGGTTCCGAGGAGACGATTTTTAATTTCCTAATTTTTTTCTATTAACCGCCCATTACTAAATCCAACATTAGGTGAGCCTGAGTTCACAGATTTCTTTTAATCAAAATTTTCTGTCGGCCGCCGTTTACTAATCTCGACCATTAGGGATAAACCTTAAATTTTTATGATCAAAAATTTTCTGACGATCGCCTTTTACTACCTCCAACACTAGGTATGTCTGACTAAGGGGACGACTTAAATTTTCTTAAAATATCCTTCTGTCGACCGCCTTTAATTCAGCCAGATATTAAGTGAGTCTGAGAGAATTACTTAAATTTTGCTGTTCAAAAATCTTCTTTCGACAGCCCTTCGCTAATCTCGACCATTAGATAAGTTTTACTACGCCCAACATTAAGTATGTCTGAAGGAAATCACTTAAATTTTTTTGATAAAATCTTTTTGTCGACTGATTTTCATTCAGCCCGATATTAAGTGAGTCTAAGGGAATTACCTAAATTTTTCTGTTCAAAAATCTTCTTTCGACCGTTTTTCGCTATTCTCGACCATTAGGTAAGTCTGAGCGGATGATTTAAGATTTTTCTGATCAAAAACCTCATTTTGTCAACCATCCTTTACTGAATACGACCATTTGACGAGCCTACGCTGATGATCTTAAATTTTTTTGATCAAAAATCTCCTGTCGACCTTTTTTCACTAATCCCAACCAGGTGAGTCTGAGAGGGATTACCTTAAATTTCTTAATCTAAAATCTTCTGTCGACCATCCTTTACTAAGCCCGACCATTAAGTGAGATCTTAAATTTTCCTGGTTAAGGATATTTTGTCAAACGCCCTCTACTAAACCCGACATTCTGAGGGGATGACCTTAATATTTCCCAATCAAAAATCTGTCGTCCGTTCTTCAATAATCCCTACCATGGGCAATCTTCAAGGGATGCCCTTGATTTTCTGATCAAAAATCTCTTTTGTCCACCACCCTTCATTATGCCTGGCCAGTAAATGGGTTTGTGCAGAGAACCTTAAATTTTCCATATCAAGAATCTTCTGTAAACCGCCTTTCAATAATCCTGACCATTAGGTTTAGTTCGAGGGATGCCCTTGATTTTTCCGGGTCAAACATCTTCTGTCGACCACCCTGACTAGATCCAGCATTAAGTGATTCTTAGGAGGATGAACTTAAATCTTCCTGATAATAAATCTTCTGTCGACACCCCTTTTACTCCACATTATTTAAGTCTGAGGAGATGACTTAGATTTTTCTGTCGACAGCCTTTTACAAATTTTGACCATTAACTAAGCCTGAACATATAACCTTAAATTTTCATAAACACAATTCTTCTGTCGAACGCCTTTCACTATGTCCGATATTAGGTGTATCTGAAGGGATTTATCTTATCAAAAATCTTCTGTCGATCGCCTTTCACAAAACCCAACATGAAACGATTCTGAGGAAATAATCTTAAATTTCCGATTATTTTTCTATTAACTGCCCATTACTAAGCCCGACATTAGGTGAGTCTGAGATGACAGATTTCTTCTAATCAAAATGTTCTGTCGGCCGCCGTTTACTAATATTGACGATTAGGTGAGCTTCAAGGGATAACCTTAAATTTTTATCATCAAAAATTTTGTGACGACCACCTTTTACTACGCCCAACATTAGGTATGTCTGAGAGGGATAACTTAAATTTTCCTGATAAAATCCTTTCCGCCTTTCATTCAGTTCGATATTAAGCGAGTCTGAGGGAATTACTTAAATTTTCCTCATCTTCTTTCGACCGCCCTTCGCTAATCTCGACCATTAGGTAAGTCTGAAGAAATGAATTAAGATTTTCCTGATCAAAAATCTCATTTTGTAAATCATCTCTCACTAAATCCGACCATTTGGTAAGCCTGAGCCGATGATCTTAAATTTTTCAGATCAAAAATCTCATGTCGACCGTTTTTCACTAATCCCAACCATTAGGTGAATCTGAGGGGATTACCTTAAATTTCTTAATCTAAAATTTTCTGTTGACCATACATTATTAAGCCCGACCATTAGATGAGATCTTAAATAATTTTCCTGGTCAAAAATATTGTGTCAAACGCCCTCCACTAAACCCTACATTCTGAGGGGATGACCTTAAAATTTCCCAATCAAAAATCTTCTGTCGTCTGTCCTTCAATAATCCCTACCATAGGTAATCCTCAAGGAACGGCCTTAGATTTTCCGATCAAAAATCTCTTTCGTCGACCACCCTTCATTATGCCTGGCCATTAAATGAGTTTATGCAGACAGGCTTAAATTTTTCAGATCAAAAATCTTCTGTAGACCGCCTTTCAATAATCCTGACCGTTAGGTTAGTTCGAGAGATGCCCTTAATTTTTCCGGGTCAAAAATCTTTTGTCGACCACCCTCACTAAACCCAACATTAAGTGATTCTTAGGGGATGATCTTAAATCTTTCTGATCATAAACCTTCTGTCCACTCCCCTTTACTCTACGTTAAGTAAGTTCGAGGAGATGACTTAGATTTTTCTCATCGAAGTTATCTGTCGATCGCCTTTTACTAATATCGACCATTAGCTAAACCTGAACAGATAACCTTAAATTTTCATGAGCCCAATTTTTGTGTCGAACGCCTTTCACTACACTCGATATTAGGTGTATCTGAATGGATTTATCTGATCAAAAATCTTCTGCCGATCGCCTTTCACTAAACCCAACATCAAGCGATTCTGAGGAAACGAACTTAAATTTTCGATTTTTTTTCTATTAACCGCCCATTACTAAGCCCGACGTTAGGTGAGCCTGAAATGACATATTTCTCCTAATCAAAATTTTCTGTCTGCCGCCGTTTACTAAGCTCGGTCATTAGGTGAGTTTCAAGGGATAACCTTAAATTTTTATGATCAAAAATTTTGTGACGACCGCCTTTAACTACTCCCAACATTAGGTATGTCTGAGGGGATGACTTAAAATTTTCCTGATAAAATCCTTCTGTCGACCGCCTTTCATTAAGCCCAATATTAAGTGAGCCTGAGGAAATTACTTAAATTTTACTGTTCAAAAATCTTCTTTCGACCGCCTTTCGCTAATCTCGACTATTAGGTAAGTCTGAAAGCATGACTGAATTTTGTCAGCCATCTTTTACTAAATCCGACCATTTGGTAAGCCTGAGCTGATGATCTTAAATTTTTCTGATCAAAAATCTCATGTCAACCGTTTTTCACTAATTCCAACAATTAAGTGAGTCTAAGGGGATTACCTTAAATTTCTTAATCTAAAATCGTCTGTCGACCATCCTTTACTAAACCCGACCATTAAGTGAGGTCTTAAATTTTCCTGGTCAAAGATATTTTGTCAAACGCCCTCCGCTAAAACCGACATTCTGAGGGTATGACCATAAAATTTCCCAGTCAAAAATCTTCTGTCGTCCGTCCTTTAATGATCCGTACCATAGGTAATCCTCAATGTATGACCATAGATTTTCCGATCAAAAATCTCTTTTGTCCACCACCCTTCATTATGCCTGGCCATTAAATGAGCTTGTGCAGAGAACCTTAAATTTTCGAGATCAAAAATCTTCTGTAGACCGCCTTTCAATAATCCTGACCATTAGGTTAGTTCGAAGGATGCCCTTAATTTTTCCGAGTCAAAAATCTTCAATCGACCACTCTCACTAAACCCAACATTAGCAATTCTTAGGAGATGAACTTAAATTTTCCTGTTCATAAGTCTTCTATGGACTCCCCTTTACTCTACATTAGGTAAGTCTGAGGAGATGACTTAGATTTTTCTGATCAAAGTTATCTGTCGACCGCCTTTTACTAATATCGACCATTAGCTGAGCTTGAGCAGATAACCTTAAATTTTATGAGCACAATTTTTCTGTCGAACGCCTTTTACTACGCCCGATATTAGGTGTATCTGAGGGGTTTTATCGTATCAAAAATCTTTTGTCGATCGCCTTTCACTAAACCCAACATCAAGCGGTTCTGAGGAGACGATCTTAAATTTCCTAATCGTTTTCTATTTACCGCCCATTACTAAGCCCGACATTAAGTAAGCATGAGATGACAGATTTCTTCTAATCAAAATGTTCTGTCGGCCGCCGTTTACTTAGTTCGGCCATTAAATGAGCTTCAAGGGATAACCTTAAATTTTTATGATCAGAAATTTTCTGACGGCCGCCTTTTACTACTCCCAACACTAGGTATGTCTGAGAGAGATAACTTAAATTTTCCTAAAATTCTTCTGTCGACCGCCTTTAATTCAGCCATATAGTAAGTGAGTCTGAGGGAATTACTTAAATTTTCCTGTTCAAAAATCTTTTTTCGACCACCCTTCGCTAATCTCGACCATTAGGTAAGTCTAAAGTGATGACTTAACATTTTCCTGATCAAAAATTTCATTTTGTCAACCATCCTTCACTAAATCTGACCGTTTGTGAGCCTGAGCTGATAATCTTAAATTTTTCTGATCATAAATCTCCTGTCGACCGTTTTTCACTAATCCCGACCATCAGGTGAGTCTGAGGAACTTACCTTAAATTTCTTAATCTAAAATCTTCTGTGGACCAGCCTCTACTAAGCCCGACCATTAGGTGAGAACTTAAATTTTCCTGGTTAAGGATATTTTGTCAAACGCCCTCCACAAACCCGACATTTTGAGGGAACGACCTTAAAATTTCCCAATCAAAAATCTTCTGTCGACCGCACATTACTAAGTCCGACATTAGGTTCTAAATAGATTACTTAGATTTTTTTGATCAAATTTTCTATCGACACTTTTAAGTAACCTCGACTATTAGGTGAGTCTAAAGAGTTTACCTTAAATTTTCGTGATCAAAACTCTTCTGTCGACCACTTTACATTACGCCCGATATTAGGTGTGTCTGAGAAAATGACTTAAATTTTCCTGATCAAAAATCTTCTATCGACCGTCTTTCGTTAATCCCGACATTAAATGAATCTGAAGGAATGGCTTAAGTTTCCTTGATCAATAATCTTCGGCCAACCGCCCTTCACAAAACCCGACATTAACTGATTCTGAGGGAATCTTCAATTTTCTTGATCAAAAATCTCATTTTGTCGACCACCCTTTCCTAAGCCCATTCCTAATATTTGGTGAACCTGAACGAATGACCTTAAATTTTCCTGATTAAAAATCTTCTGCCGACAGCCTTTCACTAAGCCCGACCATTAGGTAAGCTGGAGGTGATGACTTAAATGCTCCCAATAAAAAATTTTCTGTCGACCGCTCTTCGCTAATCCCGATCATTAGGTGGATCTGAGTGGATGAACTTAAATTTGTTTGATCAAAAAACTTCTTTCGACCGTCCTTCGTTAATACCTACCATTAATTAGGCCTGAGGAGATGACGTTAAGTTTACATGACCAAAAATCTTCTGTCGACCGCTCTTTACTAATCCCAACATTAGGTAAGCCTGAGAGAATGACCTTAAATTTTCCTTATTAAAAAAATCTCCTTTTGTTGATCACCCTTCACTAGGCTCGACCATTAGGGGAATCTGTTAAAAATCTTCTATGGCACCCTTCACTAAGTCCGACCATTAGAAGAACTTAAGCCAATGACTTGAATTTTCCTGATCAAAAATCTTCTGTCAACCGTCCGTCCTTCACTAATCCCAACCGGTAGGTGAGTCTGAAGAGCAAAGCTTAAATTTTCCTGTTCAAAAATCACCTGTCGACCGCTCTTCACTAATTCCGACCATCAGGTGAGCCTGTGAGGTAGAACTTAAATTTTCTTGAACAAAAATCGTCTGTTAACTTCTTCTCCCTAATTCCGACCGTTAGTTGAGCCTGAGGCGTAGAGCTTAAATTGTTCTGATCGAAAGCCATCTGTCGGTCGCCCCTCACTGAACCCAACGTTCCATGTTTTGATTTCTTCGTCCTTAGCGACTTCTTTCTTCTTTCTTCTTCTCTATTTTCTCTAGTAATTCATTACCAACCCCAAAATCGGAATATGGGCGGTTTACCGATGTAATTGGGATTGTGAGAGTGTCCACCTACCTCTCTTGTTTGTTTTATTTCTTCCCTTTTAACTGGTTTTTGTGGAAAAAAATCGATGCTGGTTTTCCGTTCCTTTCAGCCAGGAGGAGCAAAAGGATCTGTCGAGGAGTGGGGAATGAATAGTTAATCCAGTTAGTAACTTCCTGTGACAGGCAAGAGGTATCCCAACGATTACATCTTGGTTATAGATGAGTATCGAATATGACAACCCCTAACAATGTTATCATGTTTTAAATTTTCAAATTTACTGTGTAATCCACTAGAAGTATGAAAGATATCACCATGAGAGGGATGATACACTTTTCCATTGTTTCTTACCAATTTGTAACAACTTAATTAAGTTCTTTTTATTGCAAATTATCAATAGAAATACCTGGTTTTATAAAAGGAACACAACTAAAAATTAAAAACACCCCTAAAGGCAGTTTTAAAATCTGTTAAAAATGGAAGATCAATTTGAGCCGATGCTAAAGATCTGTAAATTTCCGGATGACAACAGATATACATATTTCAAATTAATATTTTTTTTCGAATTTGTTCAAAGCGACTAATGCTGATGTTAACAATGGCCGTACCCTATTTCAAGGAAAAAATGTGTTTTAAATTATAAAGTTAATCCTTAGTTGAACAGAGATTTTACATGTTAACATCGTTGGAGACCAAACTATGCAGGGTACAGGACCCAAAAATACCAATGAATACAAGACTCAGTTTAAAGTTAGGTTAAACGTCAAACTGTCGGCGAATTCCATTATTATCCTCTTAGATATTCTGTCTTTATGGGGTTGTAAACCAGTTTGAAGGAAGCACCCAAAATAACATTCAGAGACGATGACTATAATGGAGAAATGACCATTGTAGTACAAAAGGTAGGTACTAAGTGGTGTTAAGAATGTGAATTTGTTCTAAATTCCTTGGGGTTTGTATAACCACTACTTTCGAACATATGGTGAGCTATGAAAATTGGCAGAGGGTTTTTGTATAATTGATATTTGCTTATATTTATTTTAGAGTCAAAAATTTTAAGCACAATTTATACAATCCTTTGGTAACAGTCGCGTATTCGCTACTTATTGGTGAAAGTTCTTATTTTGCCTCTTCACTCATAATTAACCCCTTTAATTAAATATTAAGCCAATAGATTGAAAACAAAAACCTGGAACACATTTGACTATTTTTATAATGTGCAATTATCAAAGTTAGACGAACGAATGAGTTGTAACTGGGTTTTTGAAAAATATTTTTTAAAAGCTAGCAAAACATCCCTTTCACGCGATTGACAAATCTCACAATTTGCTATATAAAATTTTTAATTCTACCATTCGTTGAATGAATCTTAAAACTGTGACTCTTAAAATATTATTGGTAAGAAACGATTTTCCCTTACTTCGTTATTTTTCTTACACAATTGTATTTTTAAAATTTATCGCCCTCTAAAAGAAAGAAATGGGGTTATAAGGTTTCCTCTGATGCCAAAAGGTCGCGTAACATAAGTATAGTTTTATGGCTGCGCCAAAATGTAGAGACATCTAGTTGGTGCACTAAAATTTACCTACAAAGTTAGCATAAAAATAACCAATGAAAAATAAAATGCAGTTCGTAAAGTTTTGACGAGCCAATCAAATGCGGCTATTGATACAATAGTTCTTGCGCTAACAAAAGTAAAGTTTATAATGCCCACGCTTTGTGATGCAGTGTACTTGATTATTTGGCGTATAGGATCGTTCCGCAAGACAACGTCCAAACTAAAAGGGAAGGGACTATGTAGCGAGGTTTTGTGAAAAATGTTTAGTTCTTCTGAGTGCATGTAATACCCTCAACTGGGCTTACTAGACCTAGGGAAATTTTTTCTTTCGTTATTGCTAGTATAGAGATTCCTGCAACATTATAAATTGTTAAAATTGTATCTAGCTTTCTTATTATCCAATTATTTACGACATCGTAACGCGCTTTACAAGGCCCACGTCCTCCTCTGACAACTCCAAAACAAGTGGTGTTGCAATAGGGTGGAAGTGTACCACATCAATATCATCTTTCATATGACTTGGTTGGTGGTTATCAACCAGAAAAAAATGTGTCGCCGTGGATCAATGTAGTAAGCGTAAGACTACGGATTCCAAGGTCTTGGGTTCAAATCCCGACATGCCCGACTGCTTGAAAAATGGCAATGTAGTACCTTCGGGTGGAGCATTGGAAATGTAAATGCACGGTTATCAACCAGAAGAACAGAATTTTCTTTGGAAAACTGTTTGCTTAATGAAATGTTTATCCACTTAAAAATGCACCCCTATTCTCCAACCACTTTCATAGACAAACATATTCCCGGAGGTCTGCAAACTTAACTCATGCAAGCGCAATTGTACTGTCAACCGCAGTAGCAATTTACACATTAACACATTAACAGGTGAATTATCCAACCATCTTGGAGTCTTTCTCCAAAGACTTTTGGACGTTGTAAAACTGGGTTCATCTATGTTTTATGTTAGTAATACTTTTAGCAGGAACATTTTTCTTTATCACATTGTTGCAAGTTGTTCACGTTAAGCAAACGTGATTTGTCCATCTTACTTGACTTCTTCTCGGGATTACTTTTGGAGACTTTTGGATCGTTGTCGTCCTGGTTTCATCTAGATTTTTAAAGTTTTCAGCCCAAAACTCTTCCTTTTTATCACATTTTAACAAGTTGTCTTCGTTTAGCGGAGGTGGGTTTGCGAATGTAGTACCTTCGGGTGGAGCATTGTAAAATAAAATGTAGGAGGTGGTTTGCTCAACTTACTTTTGACTACTTCTTGAGATTATATTTGAAGACTTTTGGACAGTTATGATTGTGGCTGCATCTAAACTGTTAGTGTTTTCAAGTAAAAATTTTTTTGTCACAGTGTAGCAAGTTGTCTGCGTTCAGCGGAGCCGGCTCGTCCAACTTGTTTTTAACTTCTTGTTAAGATTACTTTTGAAAGCTTTTGGACTGTTCTGATCCGCGGTTCGTCTAAATTATTAATGTTTTCTGGCAAAACTTTTCTTACTACAATGCAAATTGTCCACGTTTAATGGAATTGTATTGCTGGGATTTGGCCACCCCTTGCCGAGATTAGTTTTGAAGGTTTTTGCACCGTTGGAATCCTGGGTTCACTTAAATTGTTAATGTTTTTAGACGAAAGTCTTTCCTTTGTTTTATTGTAGCAAGTGTAGCTTTGGCGGAGGGAGGTTTTACAATTTGCTTTGACTCCTTTTCAAGATTATTTTTGGAAGACTTTTGATATTTGTGATCCTCTTTTCACCCAAATTGTTAAAGTTTCCAGGCAAAAATCCTTTTATTTGTCACATCGGAACGAGTTGTCCTCGTTCAGCGGAGATGATGTTTTCAACTTGCTTGCGATTTTGTCTTGAGATTACTTTGGATGCTTTGGACCGTTGTTAATGTTTCCAGGCAAAAACTGTCTTTGAAACACTGTAACAATTATTCCCGCTTAACGAAGGTAGCCTAACTTGCTTTTGACCCCGTTTCAAGATTACTTTTAAAAGAGTTTGGACAATTGTGATTCCAGTTTCATCCAAACTGTTAGTTTTCAGGCAGAAACAGTTTTATTTGTAACATTGGAACGACTTGTCTTCAACAACGATGGCTTTTTTTGCTTGCCTTCGATTCTGTCTCGAGATTACTTTTGGAGGCGGTGGACCGTTATAATCCTGATTTTGTCTAAATTGTTAATGTTTCTAGGAAATAGTATTTCTTTTGTTTTATTATAACAAGTTTTCTAATTTCAATGAAAAGAGATTTTCCAACTTGATTTGTTCCATTTCAAAATTACTTTTTGAAAACTTTGGACAATTGCGATTCCAGTTTCATCTAAATTGTTAAAGCCAAAAACCCTTTTTTGTCACATTGGTACGAGTTGTCCGCGTTCAATAAAAGAAGCCTTTTTAAATTGCCTTTGATTCTATCTCTAGATAATTTTTGAAAGCCTTGGACGGTTGTGATTCTGATTCCATATAAATTGTCAATGGTTCGTGGCAAAACCTTCATTCTTTGATACATTGTAATTAGTTGTTTGCGTTCTTGGTTTGTCCAACTAATGTTTGACCCTTTCTCTAGATTACTTTTGAACTTCTTTGGACCGTTGTGATTCCAGTGTCACTTAAATTGTTACCTGGACGGATGTTCAAGACCCAACTTTTACTATACTAAAATGTTTGGGTCCGGGCATGTATATTTGTTAAATCACACTGCATTTTTGAACAAACCAGTAAAAAGTAGTTAACAATTTTTTTCCTGCTTTCCAGAAGACGCTAGTAACAACAGTATAAAATATTGTTGTTGGAAAGAAATTATCACTTTATTATCCAATTTTTCATTTGGAAGTAATTGTTTTGTGCCCACCATTAAATGTTTCTTTGAAAATTTCTATAAAATGTCTAATTATTAAAAGTAGGATTCGGCTCTCAAGTTCCACAGGAGTAGCCAATTTTCTTAGCATGTTTACCATCTCCATCACCCAAAGAGTTAAATTGTTCCAAATCTTGGTCTAGCTCTGGGGCATCTTTTGCAATTATCACCGTTTCAACAGATTTTTCTAATAGTTGAGCGCTGAAAACGACCCAAGGGCAGCTGTTCAACATAGCACAAAATACATATAAAGATCACTAAAGACTATATAAAGCGTCAATTAGAAGACGAGAGAGAACCATCTGTAACTCAGTTGAGTCTGCCGATGCAACCTCTCGTATTAACAGGATCTTGTCTAAAGACTATTGCCATAAACCATGCTGCCTGAAATGTTTGGACGTACACTACTGCATTTTTCCACATTCGAAGTAGTTCGACTCATCTCACCCACAATTTGAGCTGACTGGATAGTATACAATCGCGTGGTAGATGATGAGAAACTTAAACTCTGTACCTTTAGGTCTCTTGGAATGGATATGTTGCCCGTCCTACTACAGTGAGGTGTGTAGGGGCTGCTGCGGTTCCTTGTGGTACTCTTCAGTTGCTGTATAGCATTTTGATACATCCCCATCAGTTGAAGAAAGGTTAGAGTGCTTGTCTTTCCTAAACTAGGCCGGAAAGACTATTCCAAGACTAAATCCAGTCCGATCAGTCTTGTGTCTTTTTTGTTAACTATGCAACGATGATTTGTGAGAGGAGATAATGCAATCTTATCCACTTTACCCAAACCAGAATGGTAAGTAGAGATTGCCCCCAAAGGGGCGTGTTGATACCACTAGTATGAAGCGGCTCCGTGGCGTAGTTGGCATGCGTGTGACTACTATGCCCAAGGTCCCGGGTTCGAATCCCGGCACGATCTCCTTGGAAAATGTTAGACAAATATGTTCGAATGAGAGGTAAAATGTAGGTCCCGTTAAAAATCCATACCTTACTTGGAACAGCAAGGGTTTGGCACAATTCAAAATTTCCAGGTAAAAAACGCACTTCCTAGCCAATGTAGAACCTTTAAGTAGAACATTGCAAAAATTAAATATAGTGTCACCACTAGTATGGAATCTATTAGTAGACAGCCTTATCAAACAAAGCAGGTTTTTACACGATAGGTTATGCGAACGACATAGCTATTGTGGTTGGCAAATTCGAGCAAGTGATGTGTAACTTGATACAAGCAGCACCAAAGATTACGGAGCACTAGTGCTGCGACAACTGACTAGACTGCCGATACTTTTCCAAACCCCTCTGCCTCCTTCGAAGAAGGGTATAATTCTTAACAAGCAGTTGTATTGGGTCAAACATCTTTGAAGACAAACTTAGTGTTCGGGTAGGGTAAACGTGACATGGGCAAATTTTTGGGTCTACCACCAAAGGCTGTTCTGTGGCTATAAACCACTATAGTTATATTAATGTCTGGTGGTCCAAAACCAGGCTTGCCAATGCAGATAAAGAGCTAAGTTGTATACAGAGATATGCCTTTCTAAGCATCATGGTCGCAATGCAATCCACACCCGCAGCAGCCTTAAAAGCCATTGTAGGCCTCACGCCCTACATTTGATTTTTTCCAATGCTCCACACAAAGGTACTATATTTGCGTTTATTTTATTTGGAAATTTTGAATTTTGCAGAATCCTTGCTGTTCCAAGCAAGATAGAGATCTTTAACGTGTTTGACAACACTCCACACGGGAGTGTGTTTACTTCACATCTAAACAAGGTCAAATTTTTGTGAAAAATGCTCGCCTAACATTTTTCAAGCGCTCCATGTCAGGAATCGTGCGAGGGTCCTTGGGTCTTCTAGTCTCATACCGCTGGACCTGCATGTGGGTAGATGACTCTAAGAGCGGAACCTAAAGCTGCGGTTTAAAAGTATGTGGACCGATACAGCCGGCGGAGGTAGACACAAAGGTCACGGGTTTGATTCCCGACATGGACCCCTTGAAAAATGTTAGGTGAGCATTTTTCACAAAAATACACCATTGTTCGGTAAAATGTAACTCAAGTGTGTGTGTGTGTGTGTGTTTGTGTGTATGTACGTGCGTGCGCGCGCGTGCGTCCGTGCGTGCGCGCGTGCGTGCGCACGTGCGTGCGTGTTATCACACACGTTAAACGTCCCTACATTGCTTGCAAGAGCAAGGATTCAGCAAAATTCAAAATTGCCCTGGCCATTGAAGTACCTTCGGGTAGAGCATTGGAAAGTTAACTTCCGGGTAGAGCATTAGAAAGTCAAATGTAAAGGGATATTGACCACAACATACTAAGGGAGATGATGCGCAATACGCCACTCCTGACAAGAGTGGTAGAATCCATCGCATCCACGATTATTTTTAAAAAGAGCTTCGTGGTTTTTGTTAATATTGAAGATACGTTCCCAACCGAAATCTCCATATACAGATGGTTCCAAAACAAATAAAGGTAAAGAGGCAGGCATTTTTTCAGATGACCTAGACCATCATAAGTGTCGCAATGGCTGAAACACGGTGCTGACGCTATTCTCGAAAATAAAATCCAAAATAAAATTATACGCATTGTGAGTGTTAGTATAGAAGCACTTCTAAGCTTAAATAAGCAGAGACTTCTCTAAGGGGTGGTGCTAGAATTCTATCACACCCTTAAAGCAGTTTGGGCCAAAAGACATCCTTTCAGGACATGGTAAAGAACAGGATGTCGCTCTGGTGAAACAAGGATCGACTCAGAGTTTTGTTGACCATCGGTTCCTACATTGTCATTTGCAATGTTTTCCATAATAAGACCCACCACTGTGGGCTTGTACCACAGACGAAGGTGTTCGTGGAAGCATTTGTACAGGATGAGTCTGTCAGCCGAACTCACATTTCGCGGCTGGCATCAGGAGAACGCGAGATTGATGCGCATTCTTTGTACGTGTCCAGCACTCGTCCGACTTCGATGATCCTTGCTGGGGGTTCTATGGCCTAATATGGAAAGAATCGGAGAGTACCCATGGTCCGACATCCTTAAATTCACCTGCACGGCGGGGTGAATAAGTGATGAAAAATCAATTTAGGACAAGAAAGGCACTACATTTTATTTTTAAATGCTCCACCCAAAGGTACTACATTGGTCAGGAAGCAAGTTTCTTTTCACCAGGAAAATTTTGACTTTTGCCGAACACTAGTTGTTCTAGGCAAAAGAATCTTTAGCGTACGTGACAACACTCACACACGGAACTTTCATTTTACCTCTCATCCAAATGAGTGCGTATTTTTGTAAAAAATATTCATCTAACATTTTTCAAGCGGACTCTGTCGGAATTCGAACCCGGGAGTTTGGGCATCTGGAAGGGAGACAGAACAGTGGGCCCAATAAAAGCTCTAAGTGCGTGTGGCGTATGCCACACTTTCCAATTTAATTCATCCATCCAATAACACTATAGGAACTTTTAAGAACAATGAAGAACCTATTTTAAGTTAATAATTGCCCTTTCCTATAAGATATTTAAGATGCTAGATATAGCAATAAATTAATAAGGTAAAATGTGTGAAAGAAGTTGGCACAAAACCACAATGCAAATGTAAGTAGTTTCGATTGCGACTACGACCCCTAATTTTTCTTCCCAGTATGCAAGATTCTGTTGATATTCTCTATGTTTCGCAGTGTTTCTCTTCGCTTCAATGTGCGAGCACCTTAGCTCCTTTTCCATTTAAAATTTAAGTTATATTTAAGGTTTCCGCAGCAGAAAACTTTCCTTGGTTGCTCTGTAGATTTCTCCAACGACTGACTACGATCCCTCATTTTTCTTCTCCTCAGTATGCGGATTCTGTTGCTCTTCTTTTCTCTCCTCTTCCCTTCAATGTGCAAGCACCTTAACTCCTTTTCTATTTGTAATTTGAGTTGTATTTTGATTTAAAGATTCTCGCTTGTCTATCCATCATATGCTGGTACGCGACTAAAAGAATCCCAAGAGGAAACTTCTCTTGGTTGCTTTGTAAACTTCTCTCGCGACTGACTACGATCCCTCATTTTTCTTCTTCTCATTATGCGGATTATGTTGATCTTCTTTTCTCTTCTCTTCGCTTCAATGTACGAGCACCTTAACTCCTTTTCTATTTGAGGTTTGAGTTATATTTAAACTTAAGATTCTCGCTTGTCTATCCATCATATGCTGGTGCGCGACTAAGAGAAGCCCAAGAGAAAACTTTCCTTGGTTGCTTTGTAGACTTCTCTCGCTACTGACTACGATCCCTCATTATTCTTCTTCTCAGTATGCGAATTCTGTTGTTCTTTTTTCTTCTCTTCGCTTCAATGTGCGAGCACCTTAACTCTTTTTCTATTTGAAGTTTGAATTGTATTTAGACTTAAAGGTTATCCCTTGTCTATCCATCGTATGCTGGTGCGCGACTAAGACCCAAGAGAAAACTTCCCTTGGTTGCTCTGTAGACTTCTCTCGCGACTGCTCTCTGCTTTGATTCCCCGTCTGTCGCATTAGTACGCGAAGTCCTATTTCATTATATGAAAACTTGTACTGAAAATATTCTCTTCGCTTCATGTCGCCGCGCCCCAGTGTCGATGTCGAATATAAAACCAAAGAAAGGGGTGCTACAAGTGTTTATTTAATGTCTTCATTCCAAATTTAATTTAGAATAGAATAAAACTAAAAAGTTCATAACCTTGTCTTTCAAGCTTAAACCCACCACCGCTGTGATTTACATGGCGTTCATGTATTTTAACCAAATATTAAACTAGAATTTTAAATGGATTGTACTTTGCCCAGAACCAATACTTGTTTTTGGGGTTGAATTTGTAGGTATACAACACAGCTTGACTTCTATTTCAATCACAAATCTCTTGTTCCTAGAACCTGAAATTTTACAAGAAACAACCCTTTTTGGTTGAAAGCAATATTGTGCTTGTATTATACATTGACAGTTCTGTCAAAAATAAACACAGGACAAAAGTTCGGCATAGATTAGAATAATCACTTTAAGGATTAGATTTTAAACAACAATGAAGGGATTTACCTGATTCAACCCTTGCTGTCGCCTTAGCTTTTATTATCTTCGTTAATAAGCTCCTTCAATTATGTTTCTGAAAGACAGTCTCACCAAACCATTTAAAACTGAAATTTATTTTTCGTGTTTGACTTTATTCAAGTCCAAAAGATTAAAATGGTTCAAATTCCTGATGTTACAATTATGAAATATTATCTCCCGCCATTACCCTTACAACTAGTCTGTGATGGACTCCCTCATAGGAGGTCTTGCAAATTGTATAGTTTACACTTGAGAACACTTCCAATAATTTCTTACATTCATATCAACTATCAAAATGTGACTGAAGCCTGTCTGAGGTATCTAGGGCCTTGTAATTTTAAATAGTTTACGCGTACACAGATGGCTTACTCTATCTTAACTGTTTCGTCGGTAAGAAAACGATTTGTGATTATCAGATTGTTTGTCTGTTTTCGACCGTCCATTTGAGGTAAAGTTAATATTAATGGAACCAAAAATTAGAGCAGTGAGACGTACAAGTTTTTTTAATACAACCGAATCTTCAGCAGTGACGGATTTCAAAATTAAGATCATATTAAATCAAAGCTCAAGTGTTTGAAGTTTATTAAATTGAAAAAGTAAATTATATTGTTTTTGACTAATGACAGTCTAACCGCGGCTCTTAAAGCACTCATTCTCGACCATCTCCTGAAGAACCAGTTTTTACCCGCAACAACTGTCTATCGATTAAGAATAATAGCTGGGTATGATAATGTATGGTGTTTATTTCTAAAAACGAACCCGATATGAATACATTGTAGTAACACTTACAAATAAACGGTTCATACTCGGAACTGGACAACAGGTACAAAAAAGTGGATTTTCACAACAGCAGTATTTGTGCTACCTCTTTAAGTGCATGAAGTTGGCCTCACTTTTTTCAAAAAAATCCTTGTGCAATAATTAAACGCCATTTTGCGCCACTAGAACGCAATTTTGAGCCTTCTTAGCAAACAAGTTTTTCGAAAAATTTTCATGCATAATTAAGCGGCATTTTGCGCCGTTATAACAAAATTTTAAGCCCTTTTTGCAAACAAGTTATTTAGAAATTCTTCCTTAGGAGCGTGAAGTTGGCCGCACTTTATTTTGGTCTTTCAAAAATCTTTGTGCTATAATCAGGCGCCATTTTGCGCCGCTAGAACGAAATTTTTGAGTCTTTTTAGCAAATAAGTTATTTAAAAAGAAAATTTTTTTGGCCTAGTTCACGTAGCCGCATTATTTATTCGTATTTCCAAAACCTCTTATGCCACAATTAGGCACCATTTTGCGCCGCTAAAAAATTTAATTTGTGCTCGCTTGACAAGCAAGTTATATAAAAAACATTATGCCATCGGCCAAGTTCACGCAGCTGCATTTTTTGGAATTTTCCAAAAATTTTGATGCCATATTTAGGCGTCATTTTGCGCCGTTAAAACAAAATTTTAAGTCCTTTTTGGAAACAAGTTATTTAGAAATTCTTCCCGAGAAGCGTGAAGTTAGCCGCACTTTATTTAATTTTTCAAAAAATTCTTGTGCTACAATTAGGCGCCATTTTGCGCCGCTAGAACAAAACTTTGCGCCCCTTTGGCAAGAAAATTATTTTTAAAAAAATTTACGCTCTTCAGGAAAAATTTCTAAATAGCTTGCCTGTCAAGAGGGCGCAAAATTGTGTTTTAGCGGAGCAAAACGGCGCCTAATTTGGTACAAAAACTTTTGGTAAATTTCAAAAAAGTGCAGCTGCGTTAACTTGACCGGACGCATAACTTTTTTAATAAAACTTACTTGTCAAGTGGGCGCAAAATTTTGTTTTAGCGGCGCAAAATAGCGCCTAATTAGGACAGGAAAATTTTGGAAAATACCAAAGAGTGCGGCTGCGTAAACTTGGCGGGAGAATTCTTTTTTTTTTAAATTTATTTGCTACGAGGGCGCAAATTTCGTTCTAGCGGTGCAAAATGGCGCCTAATTATAGCACAATAATTTTTTAAAAAATCAAAAAGTGCGCCCAACTTAACGCTTCTCGGGAAGAATTTCTAAATAACTTGGTTACAAAAGGACTCAAAATTTTGTTTTAGCGGCACAAAAAGCGCCTAATTATGCCACGAAGATTTTTGGAAACTACCAAAATAGTGCTGCTGCGTAAACTTGATCGAAAAATTTTCTTTTTTAAATAACTTGTTTGCTAAGAAAGAGTAAAATATCGTTCTGGCGGCTCAAAATGGGTCCTATTTGGCGCTTAATTATAACACACGAATCTTTGGAAAAATCAAAAAAGCGCGGCAACTTTATGTTCCTCGGGAAGAATGTTTAACTAATTTGTTTGTAAAAAGGACGCAAATTTTTGTGTTAGCGACACAAAATAAGAACTAATTATGGCACGAAAATTTTTTGAAAATTACGAAAAAGTGCGACTGCGAACTTAGCCGGACGCATAGGTTTTTTAATATAATTTACTCGTCAAGCGGGCGCAAAATTTTAGCAACTCTATATTACGCGTAATTATGGCAGGAAAATTTCTGGAAAATACCAAAAAAGTACGGTTGCGTGAACTTGAAGCGGATGCATGGCGTAGTGGTATGTATGTGACTACTACGCCCAAGGTCCCGGGTTCAAATCCCGACACAGTCCACTTGAAAAATGTTAGACGAGCATTTTTCACAAAAATACATTCTCGTTCGGATGAGAGGTAAAATGGTGGTCCCCTGTGTGAGTGTTGTCACGCACGTTAAAGATCCCTACCTTGTTTGGAACAACAAGGGTTCGGAAAAATTCCAAATTTTCCAGGTAAAAAACTCGCTTCCTGGCCAATGTAGTACCTTCGGGTGGAACATTGGAAAATCACATGTAAGGTTGCGTGAACTTGGCCGAAAAACTTTTCTAGCTTTTATCTCCACCTGAAGTTTGTTCTTTTGAGATTTTTAATATTCTTTTACAATCTCAGAATTTCAATTTTTGATCTCCTATCTATTTCCTCATCTATATTTCCTGTTTCTCATTTTTGTTCAGTATCTCATAGCTTATCTTTCTTAAGGGCTTCTTTTTTTGTATTCTATTGGTGATTTGCACTGGGTAATTTTGAGATTTGCCGTTCTCCATTGTTTAATCTATTGGTGATGAAAATGTTAAACCTTGCTGAATTAAGTTTAGTTCGTTTTCGAAATCTTTAAGGTTTTTTTATTATCTTCAAACTTTTTATTTCCTTTTGTAATTCAATTTCTCTAAGCTGCTCTTCTGTTTCTTTTTTTTTGTTCAGTATCTTATAGCTGGATTCTTTTATCAGAGTTTCTTTTTACTAACATTTCTCCTATATACTTTTGGTAATTTTGGTATTTGTTGTTCTCCATTGTTTAATTTATTGAAAATGGAAGTGTTAAACGCTGTGGAATTAAACTTGTTTTCTTTTCGGAATTTTTATGTCTCCTTTTATCATCTCCAAACTTGAATTTTTTGTCATTCTGTTGATGATTTGCACTGGGTAATTTTGGTACTTGCCATTCTCCATTGTTTAATCTATTGGAGATGAAAATGTGAAACCTTGCTAAATTAAGTTTAGTTCGTTTTCGAGATTTTTAATGTTTTTTTTATTATCCTCAAACTTATTATTTCTTTTCGTAATTCAATTTCTCCAACTTGCCTTTTCTGTGTCTCATTTTTGTTTAGTATCTTATAGCTGGATTCTTTTATCAGAGTTTCTTTTTCTAATATTTCTCTATATTCTTTTGGCAATTTTGGTATTTGTGGTTCTCCATTGTTTAATTTATTGGGGATGGAAATGTTAAACGCTGTGGAATTAAACTTGTTTTCTTTTCGGATTTTTTGTCTTCTTTTACCATCTCCAAACTTGAATTTTTTGATCATTCTGTTGATGGTTTGCACTTGGTAAATTTGGTTTTAGCTATTCTCTATTAGTTAGCTTATTGTGGATGGAATGTGTTAAACGTTGCTGTATTAAATTTGTTTTGTTTTTGACATTCTTAACGTAAATGTTCTTTTCACGAACATCAAACCTGAATTTTGTAGGCCCCTTGCTTTTTTGTTTCCTATTGTAATTCTTCCTTAGTTATCGTTTTTTTTCTTTTTTGTCTTCTAGCCCCGCTCTTTTTTCATCGTATTTTTTCTAACATTTCTCTGTGTTACTTTGATAATTTGTACTTTAGGTATTCGCTGTTCTCTATTATTTAAAATATTGGATATGGAAATGTTAAACATTGCAGAATCAAATTTGTTTTTGGAGATTTTTACTATCTTCAAACTTCAATATTTTTCTTTCTATTCTCTTTTATAATTCTTCCTAGGCCATCCTTCCTCTTTCTTATTCTTGTTTAGTATCTTACAGCTTGTCTCCCTTATAAGCTGCCAATTTTCTAACATTTCTCTGTATTCTTGGATGATTTGCATTCTATAATTTTGATATTCGCTATTCTCTATTATTTAAACGAAAACAAATTTAATTCAGCAACACTTAATATTTCCATCACAAATAAGTGTTGCTGAATTAAATTTGTTTTCGTTTCGAGATTTATTTTGTAAATGTTCTTTTTGCCAACTTCAAACTTCTTTGTGACCCTTCCTTTCTGTTTTGTTTTGTAATTCTTCTTTAACTATCCTTCGGTTTTTTTTCTTTTTCGTATAGTGTCTTCTAGCTCGATTCCTGTTTTAGCGTATTTTTCTAACATTCTGTGTATTGTTTTGACGATTTGCTCTTTCTGTATTCGCTGTTTTCTGTTATTTAATTTATTGGGAGTAAAATGATAAGCGTTGCTTAATCAAATTTGCTTTTACGAAATTTTTAACATCTTTTTTATTTTCTTTTTATTTCCTCTTGTAATTCCTTCTTAGCTATCTTTACTGTTTCTCATTTTCGTTTAGTATCTTATATCTTGTCTCTTTGCAAGTGTTTATTTCTAACATTTTGCTGTTTTTTTAATGATTTGCATATGGTAATTTTGGTGTTCGCTGTTTTCTATTATTCAACCTATTTGGGATGGAAATGTTAAATGTTGCTGAATTGTATCAAGATGGCGTGAGCGAAAAGCGATAGTTGGATCAAAATGGTTGTGGTGTAATGTGTTGGTGGAGGTGGTAGGGGGATGTGGGAGGAGGTAGGGGGGTAGTGGTGGTGGTGCTTCAGCTCATGCAAATACTCTACTGACGACAATTCGACCGCAAGTCCTAGGATTTGCAAGTTATACCGATTCGTGGATACGTCGAGCAAATGTTTACGTTGAACAACAGGGCGAAATTTTGAACAACTATTGTAAAATAAAATGAAATGTTAATCGTTAAAAATTGTTAATTGATAATTTGTTAAAAAGATCATATCTCTCTTATGTTGCAACTTCTGCTAATGCGTTTTTGTTTAATAACCTACTTTTTAGCTGGTCAATCACCCCTTAAAAAAATCACAAGATCCCAAACATTCTGCAGAAGCGAATACGTTGTGACCTTGTAAGATTTTTTATTTGCAGCCTCACTTTGGGGTGTGTGAGTGGGTAACTACGAAAAGCCTTTTCTAAAAGAAGTGGTTAAAGGAAAGGTAGCCTTCCGGCGTAGTTAAGGGTCTATTTCCGGGTAGGGCAATGAGAGATTGTCGTGGGTCTTCAAAATCTATACTTTATAGAACGCACTAAATAGGGCGCCACCAAGTCCTAGGCTCATAAAAGACAATACATACTCGAAGGGAGAACCAGTAAACCTCAGAGAAAAATTTCGCATTCGCTATGTGAACACGGTTATCAAAAAGGAGTGCGAGCGACTGTAATAAGACAATATAATTGGAGTAAAAAAGGGCATAAAGTGGGTGCTCTTACTACCTTGCTAATGCAAAAGGAACAACATTTAAACGCTAGTGAAATATTCCTTGGTTGCTATGTTAAAAGAAATATTATATAAAATCACTTTCTGTATTAAAAATATATCTGTTATCAAACTGCACTGTTGGAGCTACTTGAGGACTACTGTAAAACAAGACTACAAAAGAGCGTGTCGCTATAAACTCTTACTAATATAAAGACTAAGTAGTATTTATTACTGACCAAACCTGATAAAAAATACAGTAAAATTGATTACAAATTAGGAATATAGATCAAAGAATTGCATTTGGTTTCCCTATTTTTGGACGCAATTGTACAAAATAAAACAGCAAATTTAGTTCAAGTTATTCTTTTAATAAATTTGTATTCCTTTTTATGTTTAATAACTTTATTTACAAAATATTCAACACATTATAAATATTTATATTGATTCCGGCCGTGAAAACCTCCCACAACATTACTACACATATTTATACAAAAACAAAGGCTTCCAAAAAGCGGCAGCAAATTTAGTTTTAGTAGAGTATACTTTCTCTACAAAATTCGTACAAAAACATTAACTTTTTATACAACAATATTTAACAATGTCCTCTGATATCGAGATCTGTATATACAGGCACACAACAATAGTGCAAATTTCTGATTTACAGGTTAATTATTACTTCAAAATTAAACAATTCCTTAAAATATGACCCAAAAACTATACTATACTATAGGTATAGGTATAAATTCTCTTGATTATTTACTTAAATTTCCGGTATTCATTTTTAATACAATGCAAACCAGTTTTAGGTTATAAATATTCTTTGAAACCTAAACATTAACACATAAGGTGGAAATTCCTATTGCATCCTAATATAAACAAATATTTTTTAGGATAACTTGCTCGTGTAAATGTGAGACTGACTTCCTTTTCAAACTTCAAAACGAACAGGTCACCGGACAATGTGTATAAAGCCACTCGCTTACTTTAAATTGTGGAATAAATGTTAAAAGGAACCAGACAGAACCATATGTTTCGAATTGAAACAAACAAACGTTTTACAGATATTTTCCGAAACTGAAGATTATCAAGGAATTGAATACTTATTCTGTTTCTCTTTATCATTGTCGATAACTTCCTATTTGTATTATTCGCTTTTCGCAAACCAATAAACTAAAACGCAATACAGTACACCATATTTATCCATGAGGATCCGACCTAGTGGCGCTGCAATCTTCTTAACACTTTTCCTTAAAAAAGCGTGTTAACTGGGAAACCAAACCTAATATAAGACATTTCTATTTAACAGTACAAATCAAAACGTCGATGCGCATATCGATCGATCGATTCCTTCCAAACTTTATATTACCTGTTTCACGAACCGAGAGCGAATGCTTGAGTTGACGAATAACCGAAGCGAGCTTACATTGCTGTCATATTGATCAAAGTTCAAACAACCATACGATAAAGCATAAGCCTTGTTATTTATTTTAAATAATACTGCAAAAACTTGAATTGTAATTAATCCTAAGAAATTAGTTACTGAATTAAATAATTAGTGAGCTTACATTGCTGTCAAATTGATCAAAGTTCAAACAACCATACGATAAAGCATGAGCCTTGTTATTTATTTTAAATAATACTGCAAAAGCTTGAATTGTAATTAATCCTAAGAAATTAGTTACTGAATTAAATAATTAGTACACTAAATGTAGTAAACCAAATATATATCTCATCAAGAAAACATGTTACAAATGTAAGGAAAAATTAATCATTTCTTTGAGACCACCTCCAATACGTCATTAACCATATTAATTGTTCCCATTTCTTAACAACTTCATTTTTTTTTTAATACTTTAGCATCACTATTTTTGGGTATTGGCCTAACTAGCGAATTACAAAAGTTAATTTGATAATTTAAGGATTACTTAAATCTTGGTCAATTTGCGGTTCATGTATCTCATTAGAGCATGTATTATTAATCACAGCAAAAACAAACATTAAAGTGAAACTTATTATTACCTCAAAAGTAGAGCGAAGTCACTACGTGCTGAAATTATCAAGGACTTAGTAATTAATTTCAAATTATCGTTAAGATCGTTTTTTGTTCATAAAGAACGCTTTGTTTTAGTCAGGTTGTTGTTCAAATACTTCCTTATAAAATTATTGAAGATTTCCCACGTGAAGAATGGCGGCATTTTAATGACCTTTGAAAATTATCTGTACTTATGAAATGTGCTTAATTGTCGTTGGTTAATAATTTTTACCTATATAACCTCCTTTATAATCGATACACAAGAACATCCTTTCATTTCTTTGTCAAGTTGTCAAACGGTTTTTGTAAATTTACAAATATTTTGTGTTTAAAACATCAGTAATGAAACCACGGGCAATGAGAAAGTTTATGATCCTGTGAATTAGGTTCTTGTGTGACTACTAATTGCAAGGGCCCGGTTCGATTCCTGACAGTGACCACTAAAAATGACTAACGCGCTGCGTTACGCTAGATGAGAAAATTTGGATGTACAAAATAAAAATGAATGCGGTGTGTGGTTGTTGGGATAGTTTGTTTGTGCAACAGGTTATCCGATTGTTGGTTTAGTAGCAAAGTATTCCTTAAAGAAGAGGATAATTCTTGAGGGTGGTGGATTACTATGAAATAATATTTGATAAGGTGGAATAAGGGTCTAGGCTAATTTGTGTTTCGAAGTTGATGTGTAGCGGTATGATAAATGGGCATTAAATGAAGGGAGGAATTGGTTGGCCTGAATAACAGTTAGGAAACAGGGTCCCATTAAAATAATGGAGTTTGTCACGGAAATCTTTTTGGCCTGTAAGGCATCGTAGGATTGGTCTACAAGAGAGGGATATGGTGCGGGACGACCGTAACTGAAGGGAAGATATCGTGGGTATATTTGCCAGCAAGGGAGAGAGACCCTACTTCTTGTCGGGAATGAAGAGGGAGTTGTATAGGCGGGGTTGGGATTTCTGTGATAGAAAGGGTGCGGTAGTTGTTGCATTGGAACGTACATTCGTGTAGGAAAATTGGACGTTTAAATTCAAGGTTTCGGAGTTGTTGTAGATTGCAGTTGGATTTGTAAAGAATGGGTGAAAGGGATTTGTAGTAAGGTAATAGGACAGCTATGAAGACAGGTCGGTACGATTGTGATGTGAACAATAAGAAAAGGCGGGTGGGTAAGTGTGTTTGGGATGTGTAGGGTTGAACAAGGGGTAAGTGAGAACCAAAAGTCTATGGCGTAAAAATTATTTGAATGAAGATAATCCTGCGGGTTGATTTGGTTAATAATAGTCTCTCTTCGTAGACTATTGGATATGATGGAGAATTGGTTTTGGTTTGGAATGGAGCTTACTAACACGGGTATTGGCCATTAATCTTATTTTGAGGTGGAAACCTAGGTAGGGAGCAGTTGTGGAAAAGGGTAAGGCAGTTCAATTATGTGGATTTTGGGTTGCATAGAAGGTCTAAATGATATTTAAGAAGTAGCATTCTGAAGTTGGATAAAGATAATGGTAGTTTGTTTAGTAGGACGGCGTGAATTCACGAAAGGAGCAGGAGTTACAATGGATTACGAAGGCTAGGTTGTCGGCAAATGCGTAGGTGGGAAAGATGCGAAATCCCTGTGAGCTATATTTGATTTTCCAATGCTTCGTTCGAGCGTACTATATTGGTCAGGAAACAAGTATTCTATAAATGAAATTATTGAATTTTGCCGAATTCATGATGTTCCAAGCAAGGAAGGATTTTAACGGGCATGGCAACACTCACACACGGGACCTACATTTTACCTCACGTTAGAACGAGGGCGTATTTTTGTGAAAAATGCTCACATAACATTTTTCAAACGGTCCGTGGCGAGAATTGAACCCGGGACCTTGGGTTTACTATTCATAACCGAAACTATCTATTCCAAGGAGCCTACTGATGGACTGATCCCCTACATTTGATTTTCCAATGCCTCACCCAAAAATACTATATTAGTCAGGAAGCGAGTTTTTACCTAGAAAGTTTCAGCATTGCCAAACCCTTGCTATTCAAATCATGGTAGGGATCTTTAACGTGCGTAACACACACACGCACCCGACCTACATTTTATCTCTCATCCGAGCCAGGGCGTATTTTTGTGAAAAATGGTCGCCTAATATTTTTGAAGCGGCTCGTGTCAGCAATCCAACTCCAGACCCTGGGTTTAGTGGTCACATGCGAACCAACTAAGCCACAGCGTCGCCTTTTTGCTAGACATTCTATGTAGAAAATTTATTCACAATTACTGCTGTATATAGAGGATCTACAGAATTTGTTAAAATGACCAAAGCGCTGTCAATTAATTCACCTAGTCCCCTACACGTGATTTTCCAATTCTCCACCCGAAGGTACTACATTGGCCAGTAAGCATCCTCAGCGGGTAGCAGTTTGTTGTGGTTTATGGAGTGTCGGCATCATTAGTCCATTTTTCCTCGAAAATGATGCTAACAACATCGTCATCGTAACGGGCATCCTTAAAGCGATGATAACCGATTTTTTGTGGCCAGAAATTGAAGACAGACTTGCACAACCTTTGGTTTCAACAGGATGGCGCGACATGGTACACCATCCATCAAGCAATCGATTTTTTGCGTACTAAATTCGATAGTCGTGTAATCAACCTTTTTTGTTAACTGGCCTCTGCACAGCTGAGATTTGACGCGGTTAGATTTCTTCTTGTGAGGTGCCCTGAAAGAGCTATATTATGTAGACAATCTAATCTACAAACGACTCAGGCCGGTAAGCACACATTGCTGGAGTTATTCGCAAAATAAAACCCGAAACCATTAAAAATGTACTGAAAAATCGGGTTGCCAGGATAGGCTACTGTTAATCTAGTCGCGGCAGCTAGATGAATGAAGTTGTGTTCCATCAATTATCGGAAGGATTGTTCTTGCCAATAGGACAATAATATTTAGAAAAGCATTGATTGGTGTTCATATTACTACATTTTTAAGAAACAGCTAACTAGCCCACCCCTTATTACAGTGCTAACTTAGGTGTTTCTCTTAGGCTTTTCAGCGTTATAACTTACCCTGCCTCATACAGAAATAAAAATTCAGAACGGTGGGTTTACTTTTTCACCAAGAAAAATGCAGAATCTTTGCAGTTACACGATTACCTCGTAAGGCTGTTTTGTTTATCGTACACTTTCCCTCAAGCGCATGATAAGAACCTGCTAATTTATGGGTTTATGACGTTTCTTTGAAATGTTTATAATCATATTCCATTTTAATAGTTTCTATAACATTAAATCCCACCAATGGGATTAGGTTATTGCCTTAAAGCAATATAATTTTTAAGGTTACATTCTGTATCTTATATTGTTCATACTCGAAGGTTGTAAAATTTATTATGGCGGTTTTAAAGGTTGGAAATGTTATGAGCAATGTAGTTTTGTATTCAAAATTATTAATTTTATGAGTCATTTGTTTGATTGATCGTGTATCACGCTGGCGCCTATGACCTCATCTCCTCGGCATTGAATAAAGTTCACATGTAAAATTGTGCCGACAGAAAAATAAAAAGTTCCTTTCTCTGGTTCTAGTTAACCCTTCCGTAAGTTAATTTTATTTATATTTATATAGAAAAAACAACACAAGTAATCCCAATTTGCAGTCTTAATTCATCTGTTCGAATTCTACTAAGGGTATCCAGAATTGTTTTATGGTGTAGGTCATTTTTTATAGAACACTTCGTAATTAACATCCAAAGAAATAACATGTAACTTAAGCAGGTTAGTTCATCTTGAAGAATAGGTGTCAAACAGGCTGCAATTAGTCGATAAAGTTTGGATAATACTCCACCAGGTTGGTTAGTATTAATTTTAGGAACACCTTGGTTGCATTAAATTCACAACTTCATGTTGCGTATAAGCATGTTCAGAACAGCCAGCTTCTTTAGAAGTCCAAGGAGATAAAGGTTTTTAGTGGTGTTCGAATTAGCCATAGATAAAACTCTCATCACGTAAGTATGAATACTTCTAAAACTATAACCCAGAATAATTATAAATTAATAAACATTTTTAATAAATTGCATAAACGATGAATTAAGATTGAACATTTAAATTACTTTCAGTTTGTTTGATACCTGTTCTTCGAGGTAAATTATCCTACTCAAGTTACATGTTGTTTCTTTAAACGTTAATTACAAAGTGTTCTATAAAAATTGACCTCTCTACGGAACAATTCGAGATACCTTCGGCAGAATTCGGACAGATGATTAAGACTGCAGATTGAAATTACTTGCGTTGTTTTGCCATCTAAATATATGCAACATTAGTTTACGGAATAACTAGAACTAGAGAAGAGAGCTTTTTATTTTCTGTATCAGCACAATTTTACATGTGAACCTTCTTCGATGCTCACACGATGTGGTCATAGACGTCAGTGTGATACATTATTAATCAAAACATATGACTCGTAAAATGAATAATTTTGAATTGATATCATTTCTAACCTTGAAAACCGCCATAATGAATTTTATAACCTTTGAGTATGAACAATATAAGATACCGAAATAATCCTTCCTTAGATTTAGAACGCGTGTAACCTAAAAATTTTATTTCCTAAAGAAATAACCTAACCCTGTTGGTAGGATTTACTTAACAGAAGCTATTAAAATGAAATATGATTACAAACATTTCGAAGAAACGTCACGAGTTTACAAACCTGATTTTCACAAAATGACAATAAGTTTATTACAATTCAAGTGAACCAAAACTGATTGAAAGATACTGAAACTTCGACAGATATTGAAATTACGGAACTCACGAATTGGCGTCCTTCTTCGGCGGCAAAAGTGGAACGAAAACAATGTATGGGATACATTGATTATAGAATACGGATGTTTCTATCTCGCAGTACGTCACTTGTAAACCTTTCTTTATTAGCTGGTGTTGAGCACCAATGGCTTCTGTTGTTGCTAGATCTGTAATCGGTTTGTCAGTGAGACTACTGCGCCCATATTAAAATTTGTGTAACCGTATGGAAAATTATCGATTGACGTTAATACCCCAGCTTTGCTAAACACGTTGTTGATACCCTTTCTAAAGTTTTTAAAAAAATTTTGGGTAAGTTTTCTCGTTTAAATTCCATTTTTAGAAGATTTTTTAAATGTAAAACTAAATTCCATTTCGAATGGACCTACACCTTGCCGAAGTTCTAGATAGAACAGGTGAAATGGCTTGCGTGTTCTAATGAGCTAAAGAGCCAAACTACAGGTCCAACCAAAGCAGTAGGCTCGTTAGTAAGGAACCAGATTAAGACAGGTCCCCGAAAGAGCGTACCTTGGCAGAGAGTATAGGAGCCGGTATGGCAGTCTAAGATACACTACTCCGATGTGGAAGGCAACGGGAAACCACTACATTACCTCCCAAGAACACAGCGTACTTAAATTGTAATAAACATGATGGCATTCTCTGGGGTAAAAGATTCCGGAGTTAAAATAGTCCTTACATGTGATTTTCCAATGCTCCACCCGAAGGTACTACATTGGCCAGGAAGTAATTTTTTTTTACCTGGAAAATTTGGAATTTTGCCGAACCCTTGTTGTTCCAAGCAATGTAGGGATCTTTAACGTGCGTGACAATGTTGGAATGAGTTATAGGGATAGACGAATAGCACAAAGCTTATACAAAGAGCAAACAGCAGTAATAGAATTAGAACAGTAACGTAGAGAAGTAAACATTAGGAAAAGGGTGAGACAGGGATGCGCCCTATTCCTATTAATTTTTAACTTGTACATTGAGGAGGCAATGAATACTGTCAAATGCAAGTAGATATTTGGAATTACTATGCAGGGACAAAAAATAGATATGCTTAGATTTGCAGATGATATAACGGTATCAGCATCTAGCAAGGAAGAGTTAGAAGCTGCTCTTAATGAACTGGAAACGATTCTAACAGAGAGATAGGGTTTGAAAATTAACAAAAATAAAACTAAGTACTAGTATGCAAAGGAGGGGGAAATAAATCAAAAACAAGAATACAAATAGGTAACAAAAACTTACAAGAGGTCGAGGATTTCTGCTACCTAGGAAGCCAGATAACGCAAGATGGGAAAAGCACAAAAGACATAAAGCAAAGATTAGCGCAAGGTCGTGCTACATTAAACAAGAAAAAGCAACTACTGTATTTAACAAACATAGAAACAAGGAACAAATTGCTTAAAACATATGTGTGGGGCACAGCACTGTACGGCTGTGAAGGCTCGACAGTAGGAGAAGCGGACAAGAAATGTGGTGCTACAGACGAATGATGAAGGTATCATGGACAGATAAAGTTAAGAACAAAGAGGTACTAAAGATGGTAGGGGAAGAATAGGAGAGATAGGATGATAGGCCACATACTACGGCATGAGGGAATAGTGCGGAATATATTACAAGCAGAGATAGGAAAAAAGAGAAATAGAACTACACCTTAGGCCTAGGTTAGATTATTGCACACAGATAGTGAAAGATGTAGGCTGTAGGAATTTAGGAAAATGTGTAGGCTAGCTCAAAATAGAAATCAATGAAGGTACGCATCCAACCAGTCCCAAGATGGATATACTAATGACGAAAAAAATAACTGGACTTAAACATGATGATTATTATAAGAAACTACAAGGTATTGGTTGTGCAATATTCTCGAATAATGTTAATTGTGTGAAAGGATTTACTGGAATTCGGCAAATGTCTATGTGTTGGGGGATCTTGGCAGCCACAGGCTTCTTAACCCCCTTTACATACCACTGAATCTCGGTGAAATAGGGCATATAAGTTGAAAATAATAGAAGGGGATCTGAGCTGTATATAGGCTGTGTGGGAATTTCAGAGAACTGTGTAGGATAGCTCAGAATATAAATAAGTGAAGGTTCATGCCCAACCAGTTTTAAGACGGAAAACCTAATGACAAAAAAATAAGTGCAAATAAATCTGATGATTATTATAAACAACTACAAGGGTTGGTTGTGAAATATCTGCAACTCATTGTTTACTCTTCTGAACTAACCTACACATTTCTCTGAAATTTGCATATTCTGCATCTATCACTATCTGATCTAAGTCTACATCTACCTCTTTTTTCCTATCTCTGCTTGTAATATATCCCATACTATTCCCCAAAAATATCTTAGAACGTATTTTGTCCTTCTATTTTTCCTATTTTCTTTCCACAGACATCTTTATTCCCCTACTAGTTCTATAACCTATTTGTCATTAACTTTGTCTGTTCATGCTATCATTCTCATACATCTGAAGCACAACATTCCAAAAGGCTACTACCATTTTTCTGTCTGATTTTCCTACTGCCCGTATTTTATAGGCATACTGTGCTGTGCTCCACACATATGCTTTCAACAATTTCTTCTTGTTTCTATGTTTGTTGTCTTTCATCATAGACGCTATTCTTTCTGGTTAGATGCAGTTTGGCCTCCTTCTATTGTTTTACAATTATACCTATTTCTCCAACATTCAGTGGTTGTGATGGGGGCGTCGCCGTGGATCATGTAGTAAGCGTAAGACTACGAATCCCAGGTCCTGAGTTCAAATCCGACACGGCCGACTGCTTGATGGCAGGTGAGCATTTTTCACAAAATTACTCCCTCATTCGGATGAGAGGTTAAATGGTGTCCGTGTGAGTGTTGTCACTCACGTTAAAGATCCTTGCCTGGAACGACAGGTTCGGCAAAATTCTAAATTTGTGAGCAACAAAACTCGCCTCCTGGCCAATGTAGTACCTTCAGGTGTAACATTGGGAATGTAAATGAACGTTGTGATGGGGTGAACAGCCTGTGGCTGCAGTTCCAGCACTTGAACATTGCCGATTTAAATTTTTCATATACTTTTGCAGATAACATTATGCAAAACAATCAACCCTTGTGGTTTTTATAATAATCATCAGATTTAATTGCACTCATTTTTTTGTCATTAGGTTTTAAGACGGAAAACCTAATGACAAAAAAATAAGTGCAAATAAATCTGATGATTATTATAAACAACTACAAGGGTTGGTTGTGAAATATCTGCAACTAATGTTGACTCTGCGAAAAGGTATATTGTAAAAAATTTTAAATCGGCAAATGTTCAAGTGCTGGGGGAACTTGGCAGCCACAGGCTGTTCACCCCCCATCACAACCGTTCATTTACATTCCCAATGTTACACCCGAAGGTACTACATTGGCCAGGAGGCGAGTTTTTTGTTGCCTACAAATTTAGAATTTTGCCGAACCCTTGTCGTTCCAGGCAAGGTAGGGATCTTTAACGTGCGTGACAACACTCACACACGGGACACCATTTAACCTCTCATCCGAATGAGGGAGTAATTTTTGTGAAAAATGCTCACCTGCCATTTTTCAAGCAGTCGGCCGTGTCGGGATTTGAACTCAGGACCTTGGGATTCGTAGTCTTACGCTTACTACATTGATCCACGGCGACGCCCCCATCACAACCACTGAATGTTGGAGAAATAGGGTATAATTGTAAAACAATAGAAGGAGACCAAACTGCATCTAACCAGAAAGAATAGCGTCTATGATGAAAGACAACAAACATAGAAACAAGAAGAAATAGTTGAAAGCATATGTGTGGAGCACAGCACAGTATGCCTATGAAATACGGGCAGTAGGAAAATCAGACAAAAAAATGGTAGTAGCCTTTGAAATGTTGTGCTTCAGATGTATGAGGATAATAGCATGGACAGACAAAGTTAATGACAAATAGGTTATAGAACTAGTAGGGGAATAAAGAGGTCTGTGGAAAGAAAATAGGAAAAATAGAAGGACAAAATGCGTTCTAAGATATTTTTGGGAAATAGCATGGGATATATTACAAGCAGAGATAGGAAAAAAGAGGCAGATGTAGACCTAGATCAAATAGTAATAGATGCAGACTGTGCAAATTTCAGGGAAATGTGTAGGTTAGTTCAGAAGAGTAAACAATGAGGGTGCACGTCTTACCAGTTCCAGGATTGAAGACTAATGATGATGAAAACTTAATTATGACTAAATCGCTTGCCTCATTTCTACGAAAATCTAGGAATTTGAGCTCGTTTCTTTGCTGACATTTTATTGGTGTGTGGTTATGCGAGAAACTTTATTGGTGGCATTGTCGCCCCCTTGTAACGTTTTCCGTTTACTACTTTTTGCTCTTGTATGGTCTTCGTTTTTTTTCAATTGTAGACCAACAATACAGTTTTTAGGAATATATCTGGTGACGTTATTGATCTTTGGTGTTCTCCAACGTTCGAACATTCCACCAAACAATTGGGCATTTTTTTGCGTATTTTCCTTTTGTTTTCCTTTAGTGCTCTGCCCTCTGGTGTTGCCAGCAACATTCCCAAGTGGTCCTGATCTCCGTTCTTTATCTTACACAGTTAAAAATATGTAAATAAGCATGTTTCTATATTTGCTTCCTTAAATTAATATCTGCATGTATATGGGTGAACCTTGAATGGAAAACCTCCAACTCTTGATAGCGTTTCCGCCCGCGTATTCATATTCATTAGTGCACTCACAAGTTTTTCTTGCTGTTATTAATTAAACACCTAGTTACTTTGTCTCATTCAGCAGCTTTTTGCTTCATTCGTTTTGTCATTCGTATGATTTTAGCTTTATTTCCGTTGTTAACATTGTTTCTCTTTGTTTTGATTTCTGTTCAATCTGGTACTAACTGCTGGACCCAGCCCATAGACACGCAGACTAACGTTATTCAATGTGGTAGTTTTGAAGTAACTCTCTCGAATATAATTCATCTACGAAATGCGCCAATCTTTCAATTACAGTGTTGAAGGACGCCAAATAATTGGCTGAAATCTTACCTGGTATTTTTCCAACAAAATGTATAAATCGTGACTAATTTCCTAGTATCTTTTGGACTTCCGAATTTAGTATTCTTTTTGTTTGTTAAGTTCCTAGAATTTTACCAATTCGCCGAAGGTCATTTTTATTCATAGCTTTATTACTTCGTTCGCTGTTGTATCGGGTATTTGCATAACAATTTGTTTAAACACCAGCAATTTTTAAATGTGCTGTATAAATGCATATTTTTTAGTGCTTTTGGACAGATACAAATTCATGTGGGCACGCCAAACGCTAGCGGTAACTTTATGTATATATTTTCTTATGCAAAATTAATTGCGTTGTTTTTCTGATATTTGGTAAGTTATCGGGCGATAAATTTCAATAACTTTGAAGTGATGAAAGGTCGTTGTCTTATGAAACAAACGGTGACGTTTTTAAAGTAACTGTTGAAAGATGGTATGCGTTTGATTACATTAGTCTCATAAAAACTTATTGCTTACGTAATAAGACTTTGGCATGAAATGTATTGATTCTTAACCTCACTTGATGGTTTTTGGTTAGTTCTTTGTTATTGCGAAATTCTTTGGTTGCGTGATTTCTTATGGAAACCCCCTTATTAGATTATGTTAAACGTATTCGCCATTTTCGATTATTTATTCTTAAAAGTTTATCGTAATGTATTTTTTACATAGTTTATTAATGTCACATGTCAATTTAACGCGTTCGTAGTTCTAACCACCTCAGCAGTAAGTAGTTTTTAAAAGGACCGAATAAAACTGGTAAGCAAAAGAAATAATGTTCGACGTTTAAGGGTACTGCTGAAAAAATGATCAAAACAGACTTTTAAGGCGAAGGCGATTTGTGAAGTCAGAAGAAAGAATGTAACAAATTAGATTGCTTCCAACGCTTTGCGTCTGTGGTGTAATAATAATATTACTGTCATAAACCCTCTACTGTTTTCCTCCGCCGCCGTTAACACATCCTTAAGGCAAGGTATGCACAGTATTCACGTATACACAACACCACTTTCCCTTATAACGATTAAGTCACGGGTTTAACCTATCGGGAGCTCTCCGCACTCGTGATGAACGCCTGGGCGAACTCATACCAGCATTCTGTATTGGTTTTTAGTTTGAAGTTTGTACAGTAGGGCTTGTTACATTTTCAACTTCTAAGGTGCTCGTAGGTATATTGGGAGTAGCAACGGTGGAGGCAGTAATCACTATAGAACTAGCACTATTTGGAATACCGTCTGCTTGAACCGCTGTGCTGGGCAGTTGAACCGGTAACTTTTGTGATAGAGATTCTTCAGGTGATGAATTGTCTAGCAGTTCCTTTGTAGCCGTTGCATTATCAGAAACGATAACATCCGGGAGCCCAAAATATGAAAAAACATTTCTCAATTTGCTCACTGTAACTGCGGTAGAAGTTGATATCGCGGGGAAAACCTCCGGCCATTTACTGTATGAATCAATTGTGACCAAGAAATCCTTTCCCATGAACGGTTCGACGTAATCCATGTGAATTCTCTGCATTGGAAGTGTAGCAGGTTCCCAGGGATGAAAAATTGTCTTGCCCGGATTCTTCTGTGCAAGGGCACAAGCCATACAGCTTTTGACCACGTTCTCAATGACATTGTCAATGTTGGGCCACCAAACGTATTGTCGAGCGGGCTCTTTCATACGTACAATACCCACGTGTGCAGAGTGTAACTCCTTTAGTAACTTTGAACGTAGTATAGTAGGTATAACAACCCTACTCCCGCATAATAGACATCCTTGTTCAATTATTAATTCAGAGCGCCTTTTTGAAAACGGTAGTAATTCTGGGTCATATGTGCATTATCAGAAACGATAACATCCGGGAGCCCAAAATATGAAAAAACATTTCTCAATTTGCTCACTGTAACTGCGGTAGAAGTTGATATCGCGGGGAAAACCTCCGGCCATTTACTGTATGAATCAATTGTGACCAAGAAATCCTTTCCCATGAACGGTTCGACGTGATCCATGTGAATTCTCTGCATTGGAAGTGTAGCAGGTTCCCAGGGATGAAAAATTGTCTTGCCCGGATTCTTCTGTGCAAGGGCACAAGCCATACAGCTTTTGACCACGTTCTCAATGACATTGTCAATGTTGGGCCACCAAACGTATTGTCGAGCGGGCCCTTTCATACGTACAATACCCACGTGTGCAGAGTGTAACTCCTTTAGTAACTTTGAACGTAGTATAGTAGGTATAACAACCCTACTCCCGCATAATAGACATCCTTGTTCAATTATTAATTCAGAGCGCCTTTTTGGAAACGGTAGTAATTCTGGGTCATATGTGTCGCTATTTCAACCTGAACTTGTAACTATAAATGCTTTGGCCAGAACTGGATCTGTCCGAGTATAACGTGCCACGTCGGCGGAGGTGTAGGGTAAGGTATTTTCTGTTTTAGTTTTGAATATCTGCGACACCTCGTCTAATTTATTACAATCAGGATCAGGTCTATCAAGAGGTGATCTCGAAAGGAAATCTGTAACAACGTTATTCTCGGATTTGACGTATTTGATTTCATAGTCGTACGCAGACAAAATCGAAGTCCACCTTTGTAATCAACATTGATATTCAACTAGCCTGATCACTGACCCAATATTTTTGAGAAAAGCAAGTGGGAAGTAGACCTAGCAAGTTCCAGCAAAAAAAAAACACGTAATTAGCAGCTTTAAACTGGCAATGATAGAAATGTAGCGATGCTTTTAGTAGAGACAGGGAGATAAAACAGACACTGAGTGCCATTTTGATGTCATAGATATCGGTGTTTTTCACGAGAATAATTAGGATGCTCCAACGAAGCGGAACATCTATGAGCCTTAGCAGAATACCAGCAGGTGTATTATTTCACCGTGCACTGACTCGCTACTTTCACCTCTCGTATGGTTGCGAGCAGAAAATTAATAGACGACACTGGCACGGCACACATATATCAACACCACCTAACCATCCACAACACTCCTTCTCGGATCACCACCTGGGAATCTATGAACAGCCACTCCTATATATCGATCTCACCACTTCCACTCCGGCAGCAATTAACCTCGTGAATTCCTGGAACATACCCGCATTTTCCAGTGATCATAATGTAATCACCCTCAAATCCTGACCAAGCTTCCAACGAGAACCTTTTAAAAAACCCCATCCTACAACACCTTTAGAGGCGATTGGCCCTCGTACCTAGCATCCCTTGTAAAATTCATACCCTTGCCATATTAACCTCAATAACACAACATATCCACTCCGCACCACAAAATCTTTTCCTTGGTGAACACATGAATTGGCACACACAAGAAATGCACTAAACAAAACAAGACAGGCTACAAAGAGCAAAACGGAGGAACCTAGACCCAGCACACATTAACACGTTAGCCCACACATACACTACAGACACAAGACAACACAATCATCTCATTCACAACACCGGGAAACTCCACTACAACAAAATTATAAACGAACAACAAACCGATCTTTGAAAGATATACAGAAAACTGATAAAACCTAAGACTTCCGAAACCCTCACCACCCCTGCACAGGCAACACTCTCTACATACGACATCCTACTAGAGACACTTGTAGACTGCGCAATCCGCTCCATTACCCAAGACGTTCCAACCGAACCCCAACAAGCACTCATCAATAACTTCGAAATCCCACAAGACCTCTCCCCCCGATACTGACCTTGTAATCTCCTTCCTAGACTCTCTTGCTTGCAAACTACATCCCAATAAAGCCCCAGGACCATATTACTAACTTCATGCTCCAAAAACTACTCAACACCTATATTGACAACAATTCTCTTCTATTCCCCAATCAGCATGGCTTCCGCTCCGGTCACAGTGCGGTACTCACTATTCACTCGTGAGTCTTAACTGTTAAAACCTTTCTTTGCAAATATGTCTTAGATCTTTTCTTAGATTTCCAATCCACCTTCGATTTCTATTGTGACCAAACCTTCTGAACTACCTCCGTCTAACAAGGTTCGCCGTCAACCTGTATAATATAATAAAATCGTTCCTCACATTTCCTCCAATTTTATTCCCCTTCAAAACTCCAAACACAAATATGTTCCCAAGGATCCCGCTTATCCCCTACGCTATGGAACCTTTCCATCAACCCCATCCTAGACTTAAACATCCCCAATATTTCCACCTTTGCCTATGCAGATGACTTTGCCTTTATGGCAACTCCCGTACTTTTATAGAAGCCACCGCCATCATTCTTATGCGCACCGCTGAATTCTGGTACTCTTCAAATAAACAAGCTCTTTCCTCGTCCAAATCCAAAATGCTTTTCCTTAAAAGATTCCTAGATCTGCGGCGAAGTCTCAACGCCCACATTCTAAATTCCTCTATTACCTTTTCGCACTCAGCTTTTACCAAATTCACCATCCACAACCTCCACCACTCACTTCCAAAATCAGTTCGTCTTACAAACCCCACGCGTATACTTTTCCTCGCCCAAATTATCATTCCAATAATCCGCTACGCTGCCGATAGTTGCCCCAACGTAAGGCACAAGCTCGACACATTTATCCGACCGTTCCTCCTATACTAATTCCGAGCTTATAAAGCAGCCTCCACCGCCGCACTTTACAACCTCTTACAGACACCTCCCATTAAATTTACTCTCCATTCTTGTTTCGAAATCCGAAACCTGAAAAAAAACCGGCTCGTCACTCTGCACGACAGGACCTTATACCCGGACGGATATAGCACCTTACCCAAGACAGATATTAAAACCGTTCTTAAATTCAAATAGGAACGGCCCAACAAAACTTGACGAAACTCTGAGACCATGTCATTACCCACCTGAAGTTATATCAGCTCTATATACGTTTCATCGTTTGTTGTTGATTTGCATAAATTGATCATAGTTTTTGGTTACCACCCACCGAGATGATTAAAAAGAGCTTAGTGGGATATTAGGTGCGGGAAAGGACAGTCGCGCCAATCAATGGAATCCTTTAGTCAATTTTGACTCCTCTTTTGAATCCAAAAAGGAACGGCTTACGTAAGCAGGATGAGAGTGTAAGACCATATCGCTACCCAACTGAAATTATATCAATGTCATGTTTTGCTTTTCTATTTGCTTTTCTCTAACTGGTTTTACAGAGAAAATCGGTGGTAGTTTTCTATAGCGTTCGATCTAGATCTTTGAGGAATATCAGGGATGAGGAAAAAACAGTTGCTCCTATCGAAGTAAGGTGAGGTTTATGCCAATTTCATGTTCTTTATTTTTTTAACTATGTTTACTAGGAAAATCGGTCGTGGTTTTGTTACCTTCCACCAAGATGATTAAAAGGAATTTTGGGGATATTAAGGGCGAGGAAAAGACAGTTCTCCCTCTTAGGGGAATTCTCTAGTGAGTTCTGATCCTTCCTAAATCTAAATAGAGACGATCTAACGAAGCTTGATAAAGGAACATGTTTACCCACCTGAAATTATATATTCCATGTTTGTCTTTTGGTTGCTTGGAAAATAAATCGGACCTTGTTTTCGGATGCCATTCAACGAGATGATTAAAAAGGAGGGGTGAGGAAAAGACAGTTGTGCTAGTCAGTGAAATTTTTTAGTGATTTTTATTCTTCTTTTAAATTTGAATAGATACTGCCTACTGGAGCATGAGATTGTAAGACCGTATAGCTACTCAACTGTGTTAATGCCAGTTTCATGTTTTATTGTTTTTTTGCTCTCTTTGACCTACATTTATAGGGAACATCGATCGTGCTTTTCTTAGTCTTCTCTTAATTAGATTAAAAAGAGCTTTGAGGCATATTAGTGATGAGAAAAAGACAGTTGCTTCTATAGAGGCATGGCTAAGTTATGAGGCTAAATCGCTGTCAGTTTTATGTTAATTTTTGTTTTTTTTTAAACTGCGTTTACTGGTGAAATCGGTTGTAGTTTTCAGTTGCCTTCTACCGAGATGATTAAAAGGAGTTTCGCGTTATGTTAAGGATAAGGAAGAGACAATTGTTTCAGATATGGGAATCTTACGAGTTCTGATCATTCCTGAATCCAAATAGGGAGGCCTAGCAAAAGTGAACAAAACTGTAAGACCATGTCGTTACCCACCTGAAGTTATATCGGTTTCATGTTTGTTTTTTTGTTTGTGGTTAAACTGCATTTGCTAGGGAAATAGATCGGTTGTAGTTGTTGGTTATCATCCACAGAGATGATTAAAAAGAGCTTAACTGGATATAAAGGGCGAGGAGAGGACAGTTGCACCAGTCAGTGGAGTCCTTTAGTGGGTTTCGATTCCTCTTTTGAATTCGCACAAAGACGACCTACCAAAGCTGGATGTGATTTTAAGACCATATCGTTACTCAACTGAGGTTATGTTAGTTTCATGTTTTGTTTTGTTTCTGCTTTCTTTAACTGTGTTTACAGGGAAAATCGGTCGTGCTTTGAGGAATATTAGAAATAGGGAAGGTATAATTGCTCCTCCTATTGCCTTCCGCCAAAACGATTAAAAAGAATTTCGCGGAATATTAGGAGAGAAGAAGAGACAGTTGCCCCAATTAGTGGAATCCTCTAGTGACTTTTGATCATTTCTGTATCCAAATAGGGACGCCCTAACGAAACTGGATGAGAGCTGCGAGAGCATGTTGTTATCCACCTGAAGTTATATCAGTTCCTTGTTTGTTTTTTGTTTATTGTTGAACTGCATTTGCTGGAAAAATCAATCGGTCGCAGTTTTCGATTGCCATCTACCGAAATCACTAAAAAGATCTTAGTGGAATATTAGGGGCAAGCAAAGGACAGGTTCGCCGGTCAGTGGAATCCTTTAGTGAGTTTAGATTCATCTTTTGAAGCAGGAGAGTCCTGTGAGACAATGTCGTTACCCACCTAAGATTATATCAGTTCCATGTTTATTTTTTAGTTCGTTTTTGAACTGCATTTGTTGGGAAAATAAAATGATCGTGGTTTCGTTGGTGTCCGCCGAGAATTATAAAGAGCTTAGCGGAATATTAGGACAATAAAAGAACAGTTGCGCTAGTCAACGGAACTTGTTAGTAAGTTTTGATTACAAATAGAGACAAGCTGTGAGACCAAGTCGTTACCCCGCTGAAGTTATGTCAGGTTCGCGTTTTTTTGTTGTTCTTTCTTGAAACTGCGTTTAATGCGAAAATAGGTCGTGGCTTTCTGTTGCCTTCTTCCGGGATGATTAAAAGGAGTTTCACGGGAGAGGAAATAACAGTTGTCCCAGTAAGGAAATCCTCTAGTGAGTTCTGATTGTTCCTGAATCCAAACAGGGATGACCCAACAAAACTGGATGAAGTGAGACCATGTCGTTACCCTCCGGAAGTTATATCACGTCTATGTTTGTTTGTTGGTTCGTTGTTGAGCTGCATTTGCTGGGAAAATAAATCGATCCTAGTTATTGGTTGCCATCTACCGAGATGATTAAAAAGTGCTTAGCAGGTTATTAGGGGAGCAGAAAGAACAGTTGTCACAGCCAATCGAATACTTAAATGAGTTTTGATTCTTCATTGAATCCTAATGGGGACGCCTTACCGAATCAGGATGAGATTGTAAGACCATATCGCTATTAACTGAGACTATGTCGGTTTCATCTTTTGTTTTTTTTGCTTTCTTTAACTGCGTTTACTTGAAAAATTTGTCGTGGTTTTCCTATTGTCTTCCGCCGAAATGATTAAAAGAAGTTTCGCAAGATATGAGCGGTGAAGATGAGACGTTTGTCTCTGTTAGGGAAATCCTCTAGTGAGTTCAGATCGTTCCTGAATTGAAATAGGGACGGCCTAGTGAAACTGAATAAAGTGAGACCATGTCGTTACCCAACCGTAGTTATATCGGCTCCATATTTATTTTTTGGTTCGTTGTTGAACTGCACTTGCCGGTAAAATAAATCGGTCGTAGTTTTCGATTGCCATTCATCGAGGTGATTACATAAAGCTTAGTGTTTCGATTCCTCTTTTGAATACGAGTAGGGACGCTCCACCAAAGCATGATGAGATTGTATGGCCATAAAGTTATCCGCCGGAGCTTGTAACAGTTTTATTTTCGAGTTGATAAACCTCTTCATTAAAGGTACGAAAATAATAAAACACCTTTATTAAGTAAAGTCGTAATACGTTTAACAATTAAAATATTACATTGAAACAGCATCTTGATTCGTTAGTCTATTTGTTTTGGATGTCGGTGTATTCCACAGCCAGTCGCAAAGGCGTTTAGAAGTGTGACAACCTCCCCCCTTGGACCCTCCGATCGTCCGAGAGCGCGTGATAAGCACTCGGCCATAGGTAGAAGAAAGAGCAGGATGTATACGAGGACGATGGCCAGTGACCTGCGGGTCGGTTTGAATGAGTGAGCACATTTTTAGAATAACGGTTGGTAAAGTATACACTTTATTATCTTATTTAATTTGAAAAATTTGTTTAGCGCAACAAAATTTAGGCCATGAGAATCTAAACGACATGAATGTAGGCAACAAAATTTAGGCGATAAGAATTTAATTTACAATTTACGATGCAGTTAGAACTTTGAATACGAGAATCGACGTTAAGAAAACCACTTCATTTTACCATGTGTATTTAGAGGATGGAAAGCTGATCTAATTAATAGAAGATCGTTTGTTGCTCCGAGCCGAGATTCTACGTTGATAGAATGTAAGCAGTAAATGCCGCATGGTGATGCACTTCCTAATCCAGTCTTGGAAAGCAGTTTTGTTTGGTTCGTAGTAGCTTTAAGAAATTCTTTTGTGTTTCATTCAGGAAGCACGCTATTTTGTTTCGATGTGTAGAAGTGCGTATTTGTTATTTGCTTCAACTATTGCTAAGCTGGAATTCCCAGTATTAAATTTAAAATTCACTCACTTGATTTTGTAAGAATATAATCTGTTAGTTACAATAACAGGTGTAATTACGTCACTTGTTTGTTTGAAATATGTTGTTGACACATGTATCCGTGATGGCAGATGCTTAACACTGCGTCACTACCGACTTTGAAAACAAGAATATTTTTGTGAACATTTTTATTTTAAACTAAAATTAGTACTTCGAACTTAAAGAGAAAATTTTGTATTTTAATTTCTATAATGTAATTGACCTAAACAGATCTGAGTGGGTTAGAAAATATTGGTGTAACAAGTTACACTTTGTTGTAATGTATTTGATCTTGAATAAGGTTGATAAACCTTACGTTAAATTTACAAAGTAATTCAAGTAATTTTTTAATTTTGTTGCATTGAATTTTATTTAAAGATAAAGAGATTCTTTCGAGTAAATTATTAATCCAAGTTTAAAGTTTTTTATTTTGATCAAGTGTGATCAAACCTAACCACCGAGATTTAATATCTTTAAGAGTTGAATTTTGATACCACCCTTATATAGAAAATATTTTTTTATATTTCTTTAGGTATATTTGCGGGACACAAACAGTGTTCCAATTTTCTATGTTGACTTAATTATTATTCTTTCTTGCAGGAACAGCGTCTTATTCTGTTAAGACAGGTCTTTGTCAGCGAAGGCGATCTTTTTTTCTTTGGGTCTCCACGTCCGCCCTTAGAAATATGCCATGCCATTAACGTGAATCAATCCGGACTTGGTGGCGCCTATTTGTTTTAGTTTGAGTATGATCCCCCAACAGATTTCGACTTACCCCCCCATTGCTCATAGCTCTACCCAAGGAATAAACCCCTAGTTACGTCGAAAGACTTTGTTTTGCTGACCCCCAACTTCTAGAGTCAGATATAGGTATTAAGAAGAGAACGCTAGTTAAGACCAATAAGGAAAAAAGTTACAAGCTTATAACAGTTTCATGTTCTTTTTTTGCTTTCTTTACCTGCGTTTATAGTTTATAGAAGAATCCTCGAGTGAGTTCTAATCGTTACCCTCCTGAAGTTATATCAGCTCCAAAAAGAGCTTAGCGGGATATTAGAGGCGGTAAAGGACAGTTGCACCAATCAATGGAATCCTTTAGTCAGTTTTGACTCCTCTTTTGAATCCGAATAGGAACGGTCTACGGAAGCAGGATGAGACTGTAAGATCATATCGTTACCCAACTAAAATTTTATCAGTGTCATGTTTTGTTTTTCTACTTCTTTTCTCTAACTGGTTCTACAAAGAATACCGGTGGTAGTTTTCTATAGCGTTCTATGTAGAGCTTTCAGTAATATTAGGGATAAGGAAAGGACAGTTGCTTCTATCGAAGTAAGGTGAGGTTTTGAAACAAAATGGTTATGCCAATTTCATGTTCTTTATGTGTTTTAACTACGTTTACTAGGAAAATCGGTCGTGGTTTTCTGCTACCTTCCACCAAGATGATTAAAAGGGAATTAAAAGGGAATCCTCTAGTGAGTTTTGATCGTTCCTGAATTCAAGTGGGGCCGATCTAACAAAACTGGATGAAGCGGGGAGACCATGTCGATACCCACCTGAAGTTATCAGTTCTGTGTTTTTTTTTGGTTTGTTATTGAACTACATTTACCGGAGAAATAAATCCGTCGTAGTTTTCAGTTGCCATGTACCGAGATGATTAAAAGCAGTTTTGCGAGATGTTAGGGGCGAGAAAATGACAGTTCCGCAGGTCAAGGAGTCTTTATTCCTCTTTTGAATCCGAATGGGGACGACCTACCGACGCAGGATGAAACTTTGACAATGTCATTACCTACCTAAAGTTATATCAGTTCTATGTTTGTCTTTTGGTTCTTCTTTGAATTGCATTTGTTGGGAAAATAAGTCGATCGTAGTTTTCGTTTGCTTTTCATCAAGATAATTAAAAAGAGCTTAGCGCGATATTAGAGGCAAGACAGAACAGTTTCGCCAGGTAATGTAATCCTTTAATAAGTTTTGATTCGGAATAGAAAGATAGCCTACCGACGTAAGATGAAGTTGTGAAACCACGTCGCTACCCTCCTGAAGTTATGTCAGCTTCTTGTTTTTTGTAATCTTTTTTGAACTGATTTTTGAGAAAATCGCCCGTGGTTTTGTTTTCACCAAGATGATTAAAAAAGCCAGGTGGGCCAGTAGAATTGAGGAAAGAACAGTAGCCCCAACTAAGGGAATCCCTAGAACTATTCCACCCAGTTCTTCGTTGGGTAACTCTACTTTCGGTGTATTTAAAGAATTGCGATTAAGCTAAAAATATAATAACTGTTACACGTTCCGAATTCTTCTGCTTCCAGTGGTGGGATTTCGTACCAATCCCGCGATGGCATTCAAAACATTGCACCATAATCAAAGTACCAGATAAATTTTAGCTGACGTTTTAGAGATGTTTAAAAAGTGCAGAATTTCCAAGGTAAATTCCACGCAATCAACAAGGTTAAACATTTCTAAACACCTTTATAGCGGTCAACGAACCAAAATGTCTTAACCTTAAACTTTAACCTTTAAAAATCCTTGTAACGGTGTAACCTACAGGAGACAAAATAAGCTGTCAATTTACTAGAAAAACTAGCAAAATTTCTGCACCGACCCGTTTTGAACTGAATTACTCGCCAAAGTAACAACATTCCCATAGGCTAAGTTTGTTGCCTTTTTAATTGCGACTGGATTTAAATTGTTTAAAAACAAGTTATAAATATTTTATACATATAAAATGGTGTTAAGCAACAACAATATTAAATATATATATTTTATATAAACAGGTATTATGAGCAAGAAAAGCAGTTATATGTGCGAAAAACATCAACCTTCAACCGAAATATTCCGTTCAATAAACCTATGCAATGCAAATTAAATCTGACATTGAATTTAATTCACACATGTTCAGATTTGATTTATGTGTACTTGAAAACATGCTACAAGTTGTTAAGTAAATGTTTAATTCCACTAATATCTACCTATTGCATTTATACAATAATTATTTCTTACGTTACCACTTCCAGATTAGGTTATGGGAATTAATAGGCGATGTCTTATGCGTTTTTAAGTATCTTTATCTACCTTATTTGTAGATACTTAAATCATAAATCTTGTTTTTTCAAATGGCAAGCCTGATTTGGTTGATATATACGTTATTATGGCAAACTACAGGAGATGTAGATTTTCCCATTGCATTTTTAGAAAATAATTGTTGGGAAAAATTCTACATCCTTTAATAAAATATAAAAAAAGTCAGACGCTGTAATAAATATAACCATTTGGTTATTATATATATATATATATATATATATATATATATATATATATATATTGATATGATGACGCTGCACGCCGATGTAATTATACGTTCAGTCTCCTGCTGACCACCACCGCTCTGTGTCTTTTAATATCCTAAAATTTAAATATGCCTTGGCTAGCTCAGTCTAATTCACACAGGGTGCACAACGTTACGATAACAAATAATTTACCCTCCTTTTAACTAATACTTTTCGTGCTTTGAACGAGAGAAACGAAATCAACCACACTTCACAGTTTAACATGTTTTACTGTATGACGAATTAAACCCCTGAATCAAATAATAATAATTTTTAAATTGTTTATCCCCAAAAATTATAGCTCCTTTTTCTTATTTTAAAGTCAGCAAAAATGACACTGTACTTTTTGAACGTTCAAGACTTCCCCTTTTTACGTAAATTTTCACGTTTAAAAGAATGACTCTTTACATAAAATATTCAGTCATAATAAATATAGTCAATGTTCAAAATAAAGAGAAAATAATGCCTTATGCTAGATAGTTCTGACCTGTAGTTTTCCTCGTGCATCTCTCTTAATTCTCGGATCTGCTACTGCGTGCTGTAGATCAGTACTCCAGGATTACTTTCAGTTGAGTTACTCCATTCAATGCTTAAAACAATACTCTGTTTTGTACGCCTTTGCATAGACTTAAACCAATATTTTTGTTTGAATGTCCTCCCAGTATTATCAATTTATTTAGTTTCCAACTTTTACTCCGTTTAATCAATAATTAAATACTTCTTAGGTTTAATAAATATTCACTTAGAATTACTTAGCTTTACTTAGACTTTTCTTATTGTTACTAGGATTTACTTAGATTTACCCAGTCTTTCTTAGAGTTCCTTAGATTTACTTAGAGTTTCTTAGATTTACTTAGAGTTTCTTAGATTTACATAGAGTTCCTTAGATTTACATAGAGTTCCTTAGATTTACATAGAGTCCCTTACAGCCCTAAATTATGAATAATTAAAATTAATTAATTAATAAACTTTTACTCATGTTGTCCAGCAAGCGGCGAAACTTATCTCATATATTTCTCACTATTATTTACTTTAAAATTTTCTAACACCACTTTCACAAATAATTAATTATTTTAATTTTAATATTCACTCCTTGCGTAAATTCTTGACTTAAGTAATGTAAGCTGTGCTCAGTTTGAAAGAAGACTGCCTGCTTATCAAATTCGCGTGTTATATAAGCAACGCCCTTATCCAAAATTCATTGGTTATCGGCGTTGTTTGTTCAAAGTTTACGACAAGCCATAGAATGTTTTGAATACTTTGGGCTTTTACAGAGGTATACGTCTGATAATAGCCAGAACGATGTCTTGGTCACGTAGGATACCAGTGGATTTCTATTATGTATTTATTTTAGTCTGTTTTGATGTTGTTACAGGAATTTCTAATTCGCCTTGGCACGTAATTTAACTTATGGCTTTTGTTTGTCTAGATAATACTTTGGGTATAAACTCCATGTCGAAAATCACGTAGATGAAATGACGTAAATTAACATATTTCTGTTTACCATCCTGTGTTTCCAAAACGTATTTATTTCGAAAGATGCGTTTATTATCAGAACGCTTTGCTATCTCCTTTCACTATCGCATGTTTAATTTTAATAGGAATTGTACCATGATTTTCTAGTTTTTGCTGCATTTAACGCGTATCTATTTACAATTTATGAATGCTTTTTTGTTTAAGACAAGTTTGATTGCGTGTAGAGTTATTTCTCTTGCTGAATGTGTATTTATTGTTAAAGGGCATGCTTTCCAGCATTACTTAAAGTCAATTGCGATTCTTATACAGGGTGTTAAATGTTTTCTCTTTACATAATTTGCAAATTACGTATTTTTCATACTAAATAAATGTAGTTTTCTAACTTCTAATACTATTTACATGTATTGTATGACCATTGACTCAATATACCCTAAATAATCCTCTTATCATAGCAATATATATTGAAATGAAAACCCTATCTGCAATAGCAACAGTCCTTTATTTTGAAAACTGATTATACAAGCCTTTTCAACAACTCGCAGTTACGACGGAATTCACTGAGCAATTTATATCTACAGTCATTTATATCACATCTTTCAAGGCTTCAATCAGAACTGCTTTTAATATTCATGTCGGCAATTTATATACACTTCAATCGTTCGAGAACATACCTGAAATTATGCAAATAACATTCTCGAGATTTCCTACTGTAATCTAAATAACCCTTAAATGCAAAAGCTTGTACCTGTCCATCAACATCATCTGAAAGAATTTGCGTTGCAGAGCCTATCAATCATCTTTTGTGTACAAAAGCTTTTGTTACGTTCTATTTTAATCATTCTGGTTACTGCTTGACCTATCGATGCTACACTACCCCCCTCTTAAATCTGTTCTGTACCAGAACACTCTGTGACAGGACGTTGAAGTCCCTGTGGCATGTCAGAACAGTCAAAACCATTTCTGCTGTTTTTACGTTGATCGAAGTAACAATACTTTTTTCATAGCAGGTGCCGTAGCATTTGGATTGTAACCACATACCAAAATCTGAACCCCCGGTTTTCTAGAATAGTACCTCCAGCATTTTTCATCGTTTTCATCGAGCCTACAACCGTTCTAGGATATGGCCAACTTCTTATCTTCAAATTCGATCATCTGACCCTTGTGGTCCACTTACGCCTCTCACAAATCCTGGTAATCCGATTTACCATAAAGAGGTTGCTTAGTCATCAAGTAGATGCCCCGATGTTTGTCCTTTAGCCGTATGGTCTTTCCAACCTACGGTTGTTGTCGACAACGTTGATTCAGACCATCAAATTTATTTTTAAACACACAAGCAAGTCCTCGGGACACATCAGAGTCAGCCGCTACGCAATATGCCGGGGAGTATTTCGATGGTGCATGGAACAGATCAACTTGAATATCTTCCGTGACCTCAAATCTCGCTTTGCCTATGCCGCTGTACAGAGACATGAACCAATTATAGCTCAATCTAGACTTTCGTTTATCCTCGCGAACGTAACTGCTAACCGATTAATGTGCACCACTATTGCTTTTTTTTCGAGAGCTTACGAATCCGATATACCATGTTGTTGATCCTTTTTACAACTTCATACGAACCCTCCCAACGTCCTTGTAATTTTGACAACAATCCATGCCTTCATTTGGGGTTGTATAGCCATATGCTGACGCATTCTTAAAAACCAAACTCCTGCGTCTTGATGTCATATCGTTCTCATTCGATCACATACGGTCTAAATAATTTTCCTAACGCCACTATGGATGTCGTACATGTTGCGCTTGAGCTTTTCGGCGTAGCTGTCGCCCACGGTTACATCTCCAGGTTTACGACAAAACTCAAGACTTTTACGTAGACGTATTTCGCGTCCCAGTATAGCACATGTAGGTGTCTGTCTAGTGCTCTTATGAACCGAAGACCGATAAGGCCAATAAAAATAGATGTAAATATTGGTTCATCTCTCTGATGTTGGGAGATCGCCTTGGAAAAGCACTTGTCCAAGGTGCGGTTCATACGTTCTACCATACCATCCGATTGCGAGTGCAATAGTGCTGTTCGGGTCTTTCTCGCCATAGCAACCGACAAACTTCTTGGAACAACACTAACTCAAAATTTTTGCCCTGATTGGCGTGCAACTTTATAGGAACGCCAAAGCCGGAGAAAAGTTCCTTTACCAGCACGTCAGCGATGAATGCAGCTTCTTGGTTTAGTATAGCATACGCTTCGGTACACTTCGTGAAATAGTACATGGCTACAGAATGTACTTGTTACCAGAGTCAATCTTAGGGATCGATTGTTACTCTCTCAAAGGGGTTTTCCACGTTGTACTGCCTCATTGGAACCATACAGCTTCCCTATGGTGCGCACAGCTAACACTTGCGGCACAACTTCTTTACCTCGCCCTTGCAGGCAACTCAGTAAAATCTTCTTCGGACTTTCTCCATAGTCTTCTTAACGCCAAAGTGTCCCCCCGAGATCCCGTTATGCAGATGTTCTAAAATCTTCGACCATCGACACCACCTGAAACGCAATCACGGTTCCATCTCTATTCTCCAAGTATCGCACAAGGATCCCATTCTATACTTTCATAAAATCCATTGGTGCCCAGTGCGACTTCGGGGTGCTAGTTAACGGGCTAATGTTCTGCCAGGATGGATGTTCTCGTCTGGTTTTCCAACCCAAAATCACACCTAGGTCTTTGTCATTCTCTTGTTCCGTTTGCAACTGTACTGGCTGTCAATCATCGGTTATCAGTGTACTCCGACCAACAAGATCACATTTTCCCCACGCGACACGCACGCCCATTTTCTTCCAGGGCAGAATCTGTGCAGGTCGATTTTCGTTCTATTTCGCGACCTTCTCTATTAGTTTCTTAAACCACTTACATCAATTCTGCATGTGCCTAAATCTCCGGTTCTGTTGCCGTGGCCCATTTTTCTCCCATTTCTCGTCACACTTTCTTGGTTTCGTTCTTTTCCAGAACGCTCCACATGTTTTGCTTTCTTTGTCATGTCCAACTCTAAAGCATGAATCAACACATCACGTGAAGTCTTTTGCCGGGCTAGCTATAGTGCTTGTCCGATTTCCTCGTCGCGTATTTCATCAAGGAAAGTCTGCACTGCCACTAACTCTAGAAAGCTATCTGCTTCAAACTTTTGCAAATGTTTGTTGGCCTTTGGGTAACGGTTCTCACTTGAACATTGTACACTTGTTGTAGATGAGAGTCACCGTACCTCATTTGCAGCCTTGATGTTTTGTAGCTTTTTTGATCACGATCTGGTATCATCCATCTGCAGAATATTCAAGGCCTCACCTCATAACGCAATAATCAACGAGGTCACCGTTTCACAATTGTTCCATCCTTTTGCTCTCGCGGTAGCCTCGAATTGCTTGAAATGTCTTCCAAGGTGACCTTCCATCAAATATGGGCTGTTTCAATCTAATTCTTGATGTCAATCTGCATTCCCCAATATTTTTTAATTCTGGGGGGTGTTGCTGCTTCTCACCGGCACTAAGGGCTCTAGAGCTTGCACTGTTATGAAATTAATCCGTTCCTTCATCCTCAGTAACTATTTTTCCAATTTACGGGAGTTTTCTAACAATTTTTCTTAAAATCTCGCTTCTAGTTTTTGCGACCCTTTTCTTTAATTAAACATAAGAAAAAGAATTTATTCAATTCATATTTCTATAAACTTTATACAGCTCTAGTTATACTTCTGGGTTAGGACTAGCTTTAGTTCTACTTCTGGTTTAAAATATTTTTGGTAGTGGTTTGAATTAAGTTCGAGTCTAACTCACACTTAATTTAAAATAATGAAATTTTATCTATAAAATTAGGAAGATATTGATTCCAAGATACCAGTTGAGCGCAAAACATAATTCAAATTAAAACTTTATTCATCTTGGAAATTTACTGATCGAGGCGATTCAAAGGAAGCAGCTGATTGCAGCACGAACATCAAATAAAGGTCAGACACTAATTCTATTTTATATTTCGAAAACATTCATATTTTACCGAGACTTTTAAATCTATTGAAAAATTTTAAATAGTAGGTATTTTATGAAGTGTTTGTAATGTAGCCTTACACCGATTTGGGTCAATCTGTTAACATTAGTTAGGAAGTTATTTTTTGTGCACAAACAATACTTCAGTACTTTGATGAAAGTTTTCAAATAAGGTAAATTACGAGCCACGGTGTAAAAAAAACCAGTTTTCTTTGATTCAAATTTATAGAACTTGATATACAGAATCGTGAGATTACTAAACTGTGTAATGATTTATTTAACGTATATCATATTCCATTCTTTTGTACATATTTGACGCTTACTAAACATTTAGTTGTTACGCATTTAGCTTATCATTTAGAGAACGAACTGCGTGAGAATCCTACAGAATTTGCAGAAGATTTAAGTTTCAGATCTACAGACTGAGAGCAATCAGCAAGGGCATTACAACTGTAAGATTTTATTTTACAGGTATTGTTTCTTTCCATTCATTATGTGGCTACATAGTAATTATATATATATATATATATATATATATATATATATACATATTTATATGTATATTGCTATGATAATAGGGTTATTTAAGGGAGGTATACTTCATGTAAACAACAGAAAATCAAGAAAACTAAACATTTAAACCATGAAAAGTACACGATTTGTTCATTATGCAAAAAGCAAATACCAAACACCCTGTATAAAATCAACAACTAACTACAGTCAATAAAAGGAAGCTCATCCTTTAAAAATTTAATCACATTTAGTAAAATAGATAACTCTGGGCGCAACCCAATTCATTTTAAAAAACATTAATACATTTATAAACTTTAAACAAATACAAACTAGGCGCATTCCAAGTAAAACAAACGCGAAACAAATCTTTTCCAAACTCGACGCATTAGCGCAAGAAAATAATCAATGCATGCTTATAATAAACAAATCTTTTAAAACAAGCATATTTCATAACGCAAGAAGTCCATAAACGCATCTAATTTACGTCATCTGTTAAAAGAACCCCATTATAAAATTTAGCCTACGTGATGTTTTAATGTAGAAATTGCCACATTCGAATAAAACCCAGCATATTAGGTAAACAAAATATGGAACCATAGGTTTTGGCATACGTGCAAGATTAAATATAATAGTTCATAAATCTCGATACAAAATTACAATTACGTGATGTTAAAAGGTACAAAGTACCATTGACGAACGAAATCCATAATACAAAGCTTTAGGTCTGAACAATGCATATAGTAAGCAACTCCCAGTAAAACCCAACTGGCTGCATGATAGCGCAGGGCAACCCCTTGGCCATGGTCAAATAATAAGATAGCAAGCGGTTAACCAATAACAGCATGTGGAAGGGCTAGTCTATATAATTCACCTAAACTAATAACATTCATTGATTCCTTAACCGAAGCACGAACTGTACTAATCGAAATAAAAGTATTACGCAAAGTTCAATTGTGAAGTGAAATAAAAATTTATAAGTGAAAGTCACAGTAATTAAAATTTCAAGTGAAGAATACAGTCAAATGCGCGTTCGAACATTCGAGAAATCCACCGTTGGCATAAAACGTAAGTCTAAATTTTATTTAGTAATAAACATATCTTTACAATTTATTAATTAGGGCACTAAACAATTCAATAAGAAATCTAACTAAGCAATTCAATAAGAAATCTAACTAAGCAATTCAATGAGAAATCTAACTTAAGTACGGACGTAAAACCACAATACTTTAAGTACTGAATACAATAAATGGTGAAACTCTAAATCAAGACGCTAAGAGTACAACTAAGGCTTAAAGCAACATGAAGTCACTAGTTAGCAACACGCTGTGTAGAGGCAGTTCAAGGTATTGGGGTGCACGCAGAGCTACGGGGTCACAACTTGGAATCCACAAATCCAGCAACTGATTCGAACCAGGAAATCAATCTGAAAAATACTAGGTTAGCATTTATGTTTAACCTAATAACATAAATCTTATTTTTGAATATTGGAAACTTACATGTACTTAGATATTTTCTGTAAAGGTTCTTCAAAAAGTTTTTTTTAACACGTAGAAAATACGTTAAAAGGAAAAGGTTCATTGAACCTTCAATGAATCATTCGATATAATACATAATTATTTTTGCTTGCTTTAATTGCTTAAAGAGGAGTTATAATTTTGTAAAGAGCAAGTTGAATATTTATTTTTACTTTGATTTAAATGTTTTATATAGCAAATGACATCACGAAGGTTGTAGAGGTGTAAATTGTACATATTTGTTAGTTTATTATACAAATTTTGGTGAATTTCGTTTCTCTTATTCAGGTATGAGACTCAAAGCAGTATACTATTATGAAGAAATGCTGGTTGAAAACTAACTCCAATAATTTCCAGTACTAAATAAAATCCGCACACACAAAATCAGATTCACAAAATGCATAATTTAAAGTTTCAAGCACTTCTACCCTGTGAAAGAAAAACTCAGGGTCATTTATCCAATCTTCAAAAGAATATATACACATTCTTATACTACTTATGAATAATAGCAGTATACTATTATGAAGAAATGCTGCTTGAAAACTAACTTAAATATTTCCAGCTCTAAATAAAATCCACATACACAAAACAAGTTTCACAAAATACACATTTTAAAATTCCTAGTGCTTCTACCTTGCAAAAGAAAAACTCAGGGTTATTTATCAAATCTTCAGAGTACTCCATATTCATATTCCTATAGCGCCTATAAATCATAGCGGTATGCTACTATGAAGAAATGCTGCTTGAAAACTAACTCCAATAATTCCCAGTACTAAATAAACTCCACGCACACAATACAAGTTTCACAATATTCACAGTTTAAAATTTCCAGTACTTCTACCCTGCGAAAGACTCGGGGTCATTTATCCAATTTTCAGTCATATATATATATATATATATATATATATATATGCTATGATAATAAAGTGATTTAGGGGTATATAGGGTCACTCGGATAGTGCGCTTTATATAGACATCGTGAGAGTCCAGAAAACTAGACATTTTACCAAAAAAAATGCGAAATTCGACGATTAGGCAAAAAGGCAAATACCAACGCCATGTATATAAACTATATTTATGTTTATATTCAAAGAAAGGAAGAGTAATCGTAAATAAACAACCTAAACAACATTGCAAGTTCTAAAACCACATGGATAGATGCCATAAAACAATACGCGTGAGTAGTGCATCATTATTATACAAGAAATTCCATTTAAACGAGCAGGTTTGTCAATGCGTAAAACAGATAAACGCATATAATTTCGTACATCAATAAATATAAAGCTACGTGACCAAAAAAGGATTAAAATCCAACACCTTGATAATTTGGAAATAATAACAGCATGAGGATAAAGCAAAGTTTAACAAATTTGCTGTACAAACAAAGCGCACGTGATTTAAAAGACCATGGAAGATGTCAAATTCCAACAAATTTATACACATAACCTAAAATCCTACGTGCAATGAAGAGCGTCTCGACTTCGTTATTCATGGAAAATTCATAGAAATACCCAAGCCTTCATGTGAAAATCAAGGTTCAAGTCGGTAATCAACGAACTATGCGCTTGACCTACCATTTACAAACAGATAGGCGGTTTCTTTAAATACCACAGGATTTCGTAAACAAATCGGTTTGACTCTAATGAAGGCACGGTCTAAATCACCTGATATAAAATATTTACGTGAAATAATTGCAATTGATTTTATAATTAATAATTTAAATGTGGTGATAGTGAATAATTAAACAAGGTTCGTCGCTTAATTCTCAAAAACGTAAGTTATAAAAGGTTGCTTTAGATAGATTTTAAGATTTATATTAACAAAGGACTTCAAGTAATTTCTGGATGCGACCTGGAGAAATTGAACGAAGGACTCCAAATAATTTCTAGATCCGACCTGGAGAAGTTGAACAAAGGACTCCAAATATCCGGCCTGGAAAAGTTCAATAAGTATATTCAAATAATTTCTGGATCCAACCGGGAATATTTAAATAAATACCTAAAGAATCCACCTGGCGCAAAACTTCTAAATCCTATTTAGGTAACTCTAGGAGTAACTATAAACTGAACCTGCACCAGCGAATAATTGGAGCAGAAACTGGTATGAATCGGGGAAACGAGACACTCCAAAAAGGGACAACAAGCTAGCCATTTTAAATATTTTGTTGCATTGATGATTTTATTTATGACTATATTAAAAATATTACATACACGAAAATTGATGTGAGGGTCAACAAAAATCGTTTTAACATGCGTTATAATTTACGTAAAAATTTAAGGAAGACTGATGAACGTTCATATGGCTTCAAGTAATAATAAAAAGGGTGATTTTTGCTGGATTTTTGATCAATTAAAGGGATTTATAATTTTTAGGAGAAAATAATTTAATTATATAAAAGAGATTCTATTCTACAACATTATAGACACTTTCTACATTGTATATATTGAGAACATTATATAAATTGTGGTTAGCTCAAATACATAGGAAGTAGAGATAAAAAAGGAGATTAAGAATTCTTTGTTGCCGTAGCGTCGCAAGCTCGTGCGTGGTTAAAACTGAGCTAGCCGAGGCATTACAATTAAAATTGGGGCACCGGGTGATTGCAACGATATCATAGCAATATATATATATATATATATATATATATATATATATTGCTATGATATCGTTGCAATATATATTGCTCTGATAAGGGGTTGTTTAAGGGTGTATTGAGTCGTAATGGTCGCGTAGTAACTGTAAATAGCAATAGGAATTAGAAAACTGCATTTATTTAGCAGAAAAATAAATAATTCGCACATTATGTAAATAGCAAACATTTAACTACCTGTATAAAGACCGCAATTAACTTTAATCAATGCCAGTAAGCATATCTTTCAATAAGAGAACACGTATTCTTCGAGAAGCGTTGAATAAGTTTATAAAATAGATATGCATGAGATAAAATAAAACCTAGTAAATTTTCATGCAATTACGCTTGTAATGAAGAAGGAATGATAAAGCGCTTTGATAAGAAACGCACTTTCAAAGATAAGTTTTAAATACTAGACATAAACGAAAACATGTGGATTTACAGCACTCATATTACATCAGTTGTTTTGTTCAATTCTCCAAAAGCTTTATCTACACAAAACAACAGCCATAAGCTAAATTAAAGTCCAACAATAATAACAAAATAGGCGGTCAAAGACCGTAAAACACTAGCAAATACCAGCATGATATGTAACTTCAGAATAGTTTTGTCGGAAATCAGCTTGAAAACTACTAGGAATGTCCAAAACAGACATGGTTGGTTGCAACACTTTGTAAGGCTGTTTGGACAAACCAATCCGAATGTAGATATCAAAATCTATATAACGCCCAGAGTTGATAAGAAAGGGCAGTCTTAATTTAAAGCACGTCGAACCTGAAACACTCTGACTCGAATATTTACGCGTCAAATAAATAAATTTTAAATTATATTATTGTGAAAAGTAGTGTTGTGTAATAATAGTTGATGACGAAGTGCGTTGAAAATATATGAAAAAGCTTTTGCCGTTTTTCGGAAAACGTGAGTAGAAATTTTTTAATTAATTTAAATTAAACATTTATAATAATGTAAAGCTCTAAGAAACTTACGACTTCTAAGGTGTATATAAGAAATCTAAGAAACCTACGACTTCTAAGGTGTATATAAGAAATCTAAGAAACCTACGAATTCTAAGTGTGATATTAAGAAGGATCTAAGAAATCTAATCTAAGAGAAATCTAAGTAAGGTGGATCTAAGTGTGGTATTCAGAGAGCCAAGTTGTATCCAAAGAAATATAAAGTAAAGCACGAGGTAAATTTTGGAAATAAGGAGTACTAACAAAACTATTGGTTCAAACGTACATGAAGGAGTACAAAGCAGAGCATTGGTTTTTCGATTGAAAATAATAAGAGGGTGTTGATCTACAACACGCAACAGCAAATCAGGATATCACAGGTCAGGGCTAACTAGTTTAAGGAATCTTTTCAAATTTAAATTTAAACATTGAATATAATTTTTTTCTCAAATTTGTAAGGAGTCAACAAAAATATTTAATACGTTGAAATTTACGTAAAGAGAAAAAAAAGGGTCTTGAACGTTCTAGATTTTTTTTTCAGTAAAAAGTGCCGTTTTTTACTTTGAATTAAACTAAGGGATATAATTTTTGGGATAAATGATCCAAATAATATTAATTGATGGAAGGATTTATTTAAAGGATTACAAAATTGTGAAGTGTAGATATTATTTCCATTCATTATACGAATATCGATTGACTTCGTTTTATCATTCTAAACAGGTAAGATTTGAAAGGGTAAATTAATTTGATCATCGTAATGTTGTGCACTCTGTGTGAATTAAACTGGGCTAGCCGTGCCATAATTAAAATTAGTATATTAGAAAAACACAGAGCGGTGGCGTTCAGCAGGAAACTGGACGTTTATTACATCGGCGTGCGGCTACACCGTTTATAAACCATGCCAGTATGCTGTCATGAAGAAATGCTACTAAATGCTGCTAACAACAATAATTTCCCGTGCTAAATAAAATACTCGCACACCAAACGAGTTTCACAAAATACGCAGTTTAAAAGTCCTAATACTTCTACCCTGCGAGAGAAAAGCTCACCAACATTTTTCAAATCGTCAGACTAAATTTTCTTATGGCAACTGGGACGTTTTACATGTTTAAGTTTATAATCTGTACTCACGATAGAAAACAAACGAATACGTGGAGATCTACAACGATCGCAACAACGAGAGTTACCGCATTGTCTCTATATTTGAAATTAGTACGAGTGCACTTTAATTCACGCTTAATAACATCCATTACTTTGCACCGTTTACCTTTGCTAAAAGAAAATGCCTCGTAAACTCTGACTTTCTAAGTGTTTTCATAGTTATTTCTCGACACGATACCTTTCGGGAGTGCGGATCTGTACATCTAGAAGTAGTAAACAGGTCTTATTTTGGTAATGTCATTACCAAAATGGAAGAAACATCGAGTATTATTATTTAATAGGACACTTCAAACATGGAAAACGGTATAATCGTTATCACCTAGTTACGTAGTTATACTTTACGTAACTAGTTGTGTAAAATATGCGGTTACGTAACTCCTATCAATAACAAAGCGTTTCCTTCATGGTATTACAAGTTGTACAAGCATATCCCGTATGTTAATTTTGTTTTTGAAAAACCGGAAAAGATTTTGAACAGAGTTCAGATCGTTTAGACACGACACGAAACAATGCAAACAATAAATTTTGACAAGCTTAAAAAAATACAATTTTGTTGTAACGCGCTTTTGGTTTTTAAAGTTAGTATCTCTTCTATCAACATAACAGAAGTATAATTATTGTAATAAATACAATGTACAATTATAATTAAAATCAGTAACATAACCTCAAAAATCATAGAATAATATCTCATAGGCTGTCCAAGGTAAAAAGAAAAGGTTAATTCTAATCAAATGCCGGAATTCCATTTCGCTTTGGCCACCGTTAACTAACAAAAAATTGCCATTATCATTTTTTTCATATACCACCATCGCAATAAATGCTGAAATTTGTAAATTGATAAGATCCTAGATAGTTGTCCAAACGTTTGTAATTACAAAAATAACCTTGCAAACCAAATAAAACAGTTTTACATCTACCTTGTGTTATGTGAAAAATGTAAAGTGGTTTCAGGAACTAACTTTTATACATCATTCATAGTACAATAATAAATAAAATTAAAAACAAGTAAAAAACGTAATCATTTGGACGACTTGGATCGTTCAAAAAAATTCTCATTTACTCTACTTTTTAGAATGCCTTTACATTACACTGTTTGGGGTGGTTTACGTCTAGAATTTGGGTAAAACAGCTCCTGGGATATCCAGCCTGTCATATAACTAGAGCATTTCCACACTCCTAGCATCATTTGGAGTATTTTTTACCTTTCTCGATAGAAGTCAACTGAAAACCGCCACTGATCTACTTTCCCAGAAAGCATAACAAAGATGAATTGTAACATATATGACGTTCCTTTAAAATGTTTATAATTATATTTCATTTTAATATTTTCTGTCTTGGTAAATCCCACCAACAGGGCTAGGCAATTTCCTTTAAGAGATACAATTTTTAGGTTACATGCATTCTTGTCTAACGTAGAATTATATTGTTCATACTCAAAGATTGTCAAATTCATTAGGGCGGTTTTAAAAGGTTAGAAATGATACCATGGTTATTTTGTATACAATTATTACAGTTTCATAATTTATTTGTTTTGATTAATAATGTATACCACTGGCGCCTATGACCTCTCCGTCTGAGTACGAAAACGTTCACAGGCAGATTTCTACTAACTAAAAAAAATAAAAAGTTCTGGTTATGATTTTAGTTAAACTTTCCTCTTGCCTATGACCTTGTCGTCTCAGTACAAAGACGTTCACATGCAGATTTGTGCTGACTCAAATAAAAGTTCCAGTTACTAATTTTAATTAACCTTTTTTTTTAAATTCATCTGTCCGGAGTTTGCCGAAGATGTTTCGAATTATTTTATGGAGGGAAGATCCATTTCCTATAAAGCACTTTTCTTTACCATCCAAACACTCAACATGTAGCTTGAGTAGGTTAGCTACCTTAAAGATTAGGTCGAAAGGAAGTCATGTTTAAATGACACCCTACAAAGTTGGCTGCTTTTCGTTTTAGGAGCATATTGGCTTCGGATTGACAACTTTATGTTGGACATAAGATGTTGAGAACAACCAGGTTTGAAGCCAAAGTAGATAGAGGCATTTCGTTTCCGTATTAGCTACAAATAACAGTCGCTCATCAGGTATTTATGAAAACCGCTTAAAACAACCTCGAATAATTGTAAATGAATGAATATTTTTAAAAATTGCATGGAGTAATGAATTAAGACTGCAAATTTAAATTACTTGCAATTTGTTCCATACCTATTCTTCAAAGTAAACTACCATACTCAAGTTACCTGTTGTTTCTTTGAAAGTTAATTATAAAGTGTTCTATAAAAAAAATTGACCTTTCTTCCATTGGCAGAATTTGGACAATTGAAATAAAACTGCAAATTAAAATTACTTGAGGTGAAAATCTCTAAAACTATATCCGAGAAAATTTGTAAATAAATGAATATTTTTAATACATTGTATGAACTGGTAAACCGTACCTATGGTACGTCTGTGTGATTAGGTTAAGAATTTAACTAAATAAATTTTAAATTATTTTATTTTTAATATTTGCTTTAGAATGTCTATTTTGTATTTGTAATGAACACGTTTGTGTAATATAGTTGAAAACACAAACGTGTAATAGTGTAAAGACGTATTAATATTTGCTTTTTCCAATAAATGTGAAGGTATAGTTACAGTTTTGTTGCAATAAATTATTTTGCAATTACTTAGAGGTGTGAGTGAAAATTCAAGTCACTTTACATTTGATTTTAGAAATCTTCCTTTTAATGTTCTTATGGTTAATGTGTGTTTTATGTTTAAGCAATAGGGTGCTTAATAATTTCCCATGTGAATTTTCCAAAATTACTTTCCTAATCTCAGGTTTTGGAACCCTCTTGTTATTCTTTCTGGGGCTTCTACGTGGAAACCCTGTGAGATTTAGGTGGCGTCCAAGATACTTCCCGATTAAGACATATTTCATACCCGATAGCTTTCTGGGACCCTCTTCAAACACTTATACCACCCGTACCACTGAGTTAGTCGGCGACCATTTTTGTTAGTACAGTCGAGATTTTTGGTACTTTACCGATTCGGGATTTTTAGCGGAGTACTTCACTGAGTGTTACTGTGGATTACTGGTTAGATTTTTCTGTGGCCAAAACTATACGTAACACAAGGATGGAGACAGTTTCAAAATTGCGCCCTATTTTAGTAAGTCGTCGTTCTCCCGATTCTAGATAGACAAAAATTACTAGAAAGAATAGATCAGAGGAAAAAAGTTCTCTACGAAGTGGAGAGTGGAATTTTCTGAGCCTTTAAACTTTTGAAAGACGAAATTAGAATTATCTAGGCTAGATCTGGCGCTTAGTGGAGTTGAGTTGTCGATAGCAGGAGATGAGTTTAAGGTAATTTATTAAACCTCGGTAATAGTCGAACAAGAGTGATTTTCATTAAAAACTACACAACAACTAAAAAAGTACGACCTTCAAAATATTTGTGATCGGATAATAGCAGTCCAGCCTGATACTAAGCTAACAGACATAGTGATGGTTCATATATTGTAACGCGTTTGGGTTAGTAAACTATAAATCAGATAACCAGATACCTATATTAAAGTTGGATGGACAGACTAATATGGACGCACCCTGTATAACAGCTTTTACGAATAATTAATATTAATTGAGAAGGATATTTCAAAATTCTGTTTCTATAAAGATCACCCAACTAATAAAATATGACATTATTTTTTCTTAAATATATCGTAAATGCATCCAGGCTTTATTTTAAAACCGCAAATGCAAATAACCGTATATGTTTCAAGACGCTACAATTGCATTTTCTAGAGAAAGATAATTAACAATAGACAGTTGTTGTACAATATCCTTTTACGTAAAATTGTTACATTGTATGAACGGATGCTGACCGCAATTATTAGGATTTTGTAGAAGGAGAACATGAGATGATAACTAAGCTGGACAAGTAAGAAAGTTAAGTACAAACAGAGAAGTGAAGAATAACACAACTAAAGATGTGTATATAGATTCGCACAGGAAATATACACGCCGCGTGACATAATGTTGGACTACGTCTGCAATGGCAGACTAGGCGTCACACACAGGAGGTGGATTTAGTGTCCTTGCAACTGATGCAAACGTGTTAAGAAATTTGTGAGTTTACCCCAAACTAGTTTGGAATTCGTTTTATGCTAAGGGAGATGCTGTTCGTTGGATAACCCAAGTAATCGATGAAAGAGAAAGGCTAATGTTGCTGGACGCCCTTAAATTTTTACAAACCGTAAGTAGAATGAGCTTCTATGTTGATGATTCGGAATTATGTATATGTGAATTTTAAATATAAGTTGAAATGTTTCGAATGTATGTAATAGGAAATTGACAAATCGTGAAAGTAATTATTTGTTTGAACTAAATTAGCGATGAAATTAGTAAGCTTTAGTAATGAAATTATTGTTGGTAAAGGAGTAAAAATAGATTATTTTTAACAGGCATTAAAATGGTTAACGAAAAAGGTTGCGCTGTTTTCGATGTATCGTTGTGGCGAGCATTACCGTAAATTGAGATTTTAAATGTCCTACAGATCAATCTTAGAAACTAGAATAATGGCATGAGAAAATGTTTTTTAGGATTTTTGTTAATAACACCTGTCTAGTTGGATGTTACATTAGGTTTTTAAAGGTTGATGTACGTGTATTTCTATTTCCGGAATTTGCTGGTAATATAGTTTAAGCTTTGTCAAAATTCTATTTGTTATTCACAAGATAGTAAAGATAGGAAATTTGTAAAAGTATATCCAGCTACCCCAGTGATGAAGTCGTATTTGAGAGAGGTCTTGAGTTCGAGAACTTAATTACGACAGAACTTAATACATGGTTTAAAATATTTTAGAAAAAGGTAAAGTATAATGTGATAAATTTAGAAAACCAGAAACAAAGATGACCTATTCAGAATAATCGTCTTCCGTATAGGGAAAATATCAAAGGAATTGCTGAGACAAGACGGTTTGGCGTCCCTTAATTACGGCAAAAGAAAGAACCGTTTACGATAAGTGTAGTGTAACATAGTTTTGTATTTCAGACATTTCAAATGTTTACTTTTGTTATAATATTTTTAATTTTTATTATTTCTTCTATAAGAACCCACTCTCACACCACTGTAGTTAGCCGGTGCATCCTTAAATTGTTACGATAATTTCACCCGTAACGTAACGTAATTTTGTGAATTTGTGGAATTTTGGGGTTTTGAGAATTTTTGGGCAATCGTTTAATAATTTTTGGGTCACATACTTAGGAATTTTGGTTTATATCATCCAAGAAATATGTATGATCATGTAAAATATGTTTACTACATTTTAATACTACTTCTAAGAGCAAGACATCGACATGTGCTGCACAGAAGAAGTTAAGGTATTCAGGACAACAGCTGATTAGAACGCAAAATAAACAAAGTCAAAAATCTTTATATTTTAAAAACATTCTTATTTTATTATATAACTCGAATAAATATTATGGAATTTTGAATATTAATTGCCTTATGTAAAGAGAATTTTTACACTAAGTTGAGATTGAACTTTTAACATTACTAGGAGGGAGATTTCTTCTGCACAAACAAATTTTCAGTACGTTGACTAAAGTTTACAAGTAAACCAAGTTTAAGCCACGGTGTAAATATAACCAGATATATCACTACAAATTTATACAAGATTATTTAAACTGTGCAATAACGTAGAAAACATAAATTCCATTTCAATCTTATTTAGCGCCTATCAAAAATTTGATCATTAGTAACTTGTTCATATCTATTCGCTGACAGCTATTCGTATTATTTTCAGTGAGTATACCAATATATACACATTATATTACTCTATTTTTAAACCCCATCTGTTGAATACCAGTTACTGCAATATTAGTAGCCCGCTTTGTTTACCTTTAGTAATTGTTGAAAGAATTTCAGAAAATACGTTCCTTAGCACAACAGACGCAGAATTTCAAACCTAAATTCAAGAATTCACTTTCTCAACTATCTCAGTCGGTAGAGTATCAGACTTAATCTCAGGGTTGTGGGATCGAGACACGTTGGGCGTCAAATTTATCTACTGCGTTTTTGAAACCACATTCGTTGCATGCCAATTGCCGTGGTGTTATATGGTTCGCTTCACTTACCTTCAGTAATTCCGGACTGAATTACAAAAAATACGCTCTTGAACACAACACTTCTTCGACTATCTCAGTTACTAGAATATTTAAAAAAACTCTTCAGCTCTAATAGATTAGTGGAGTAAGCTTTTACTAAGATTCTAAAGTATAAATATTTGCAAACAATTTAATAAAATATTTGAAGAATGAAAATGTTTACAGTACTAGATTACATAAAAAAATAAAGTCAAAGTTTCAACTTATACAAAGAATAATTTTACGTTACGCTTACAGCGTTGGAGTCTGTTCACACAACCGTATTTTAATTTTTAAAAATAGCCCTTTCTCCTCAATACATGTAAATTTTTCTCGATTGTACAACTTTCCTAAATAAAAATCGCTAGTTTTACGTTTATATTGATTAAACATACAAGTTACTATACAAACTATACACTATACAAATTGCTGATTTAAATATCTTTATGAAGTGTCATAATAAATCACACAGCTTAACAGCTACTCTAACATTTTATTCTCTTGTGACTTGCGATAAATCCAAATTGCGAGCTCTTCAATATTTTAAATTCCAAGTAATATAAATATTAATGCTTCATAAATAAGGGTCTCCTCGTATAAGTTACTACTTAAACTTGCTATACATACAACGTGATTGCTAACTTTAATTAAATTGTATTAGACTCTCACTAGCACTACAATGAGAAGTCTAGTAAAGAAATAGCAAAAATATAATTAAATTGAAGCACTAAAAATAATGCCCCGTTACTTAAACTAATTCAAAAATGCAAGTCTACTTACAATTTTCCAAAATTGGAAAAAGCATTTTATAAAAATTGTAAATACCTCAAGGTGTGCACTTAGTTTTATTAAACTGATTTACTTCCAGTAACGTTGTTTGTCAGCAGAACGACAAGAAAATAACCCTTAAGACTACACTCGTATTTATAAATTAAACCACAAGCCAAAATCCATAACATGCTTCATGAAATTTTCTATTCTCCAAGAACTTTAACATGTTAAAAATCACCCTTGTCCACTCCAATGACAATGGTTTCTATTCACAACAAAGTGCTTGATTGGTTTAGCGCACTCAACAATGCGAAAATCGATTTTACTAGCCAAACATAAAATACGACCATTGAAAGTACTATCGGACATCTAAACAACTTTAAAATCCCAAATGTTTCTTCATATAAATACAATATTTACGTCGACATCTCGATTTTTCGGTGCAAATGTTAATTTTATTGAATAGAATAATGAAATCTTAAGTTAAAATTATGCCTTAACATGCATGTGGCGATTTAGAGTAATAATAAATGTATTTTTTTAGCAAAATACACGATTGTTTTCTTTTAAAAGTTTTACTCAATACTAAACAAATAATACCAGTAAAATGCCCATTCATTCTAGTAGTTATTCAATCGTGTGTGTGTGCGCGCGCGCGTGTGTGCGCGCGTGCGTGTGCGGGAAGGGGGTGTGTGCGTGCGCGCATACTTAGGTGTATGTGTGTGGGTGCGTGCGTGTATGTGTATGTGTATGTGCGCACGCATGTGTGTGTTGCGTGTGTGTGTGTGTTTGTTTGTGTGTGCGTGTATGCGTGTGCGTGTATACGTTTAGAGAGCGTTTTGCAAAACAAATAATATGGTTTAATCATAGTTAACAAAATTTTAATAAATTGATTTTTGTGCAAGGTAGAAGTTACACACCGTTACTTATATATTTTGCGTAATAACTTCTCATGGTTAATTATCGGTTGCTTGTCATAGGTTTAATGTTTATTTTGCTATCAAACGTTAAGTAAATAATCGGTACAGCTTGCACTTATTGTGTTAAATATAGTTAACGCAATTATCACCGAATTTACTTAAAACCAGTGATAAAATTAATTTGTTTTCTTAGTCGATTATTACGAGCTAAAAAATAAAACTTTGTTGTAACTAAATATTTGTACAGCTAGTTTTCAAAATAAACATGGTTTGGTTTGACGTATACCAGTTTTTATACGTCGTGGGTGGGTGTGACTCTTTTCAATGATGCTGCATTTGAAACTATACATGACACTTCGTTAAATCACATGCTCTATCTCGGATATATTTGTTTAATTGGTTAAAATGCAAATTACAAGTCTTGAGAAATGTTAAATTTTTTACTGAAATAGTGCCCAAAATGTATAGGTCTGAAGTACCTAATGCAGCCGGTACCAACATGTAAATATAAAAATGTTGCTGTATTTGCTTTTTCAATAGATTTAAGATTGTTAAATTCAGTTACAAGTTATCCTGTATTGAGGCCAATTTTCCAAACATTTAAATCATATATATATATATATATATATATATATATATATATATTGTTATATATACTGTGATCCTACCTTATTAGTGATAGGCGTCCTTGTCTTATTTTAGAGCCTTGTTGAGTTATGCCACACAATTTATCTTTAATTATTTTACACGGCTGCTGCACTTAAATATTTTACAGGGCCGTCAAACACGTGGCGGAATCTACCTAGGGTGGGTCCGTCCTAAGCAAACACCTCTCAACTAGACACCCAAACAAATATCCAAGGCGTTTTCAAAATAATTTTAAAAGCCAAAAGTATTCCCAAACACTAGTTCCACTTTTATAAATTTGATTAAAGCACTGCGTAGATATTAAATACTAATACCTGGAATCCAGATACAAGCGCCGCCTTCCAGCCGTCCTGAAGCCAAGTGACCAACTGCAGGCACCTCCTGTAAATAATAAGTAACTCGAGCAACTGGTAATCTCCAGACTATAAAACTACTAATATTTCTACAAATTTTATGTTATACAAATACTCAGATAACTCCAATTCCACTATGCTTTCGTCTTCAAACAATAACGGTACAGACCAGCACTCCTCTTTAATTAACTTTTATTCGCCGTAAAACTGCTACTATTTGCTATCTCCAGGTACAACTTGACTTTTAAAACTTTCTCGTAACTTTTTAAATGTAATAAAACTTATAACAGTACAAAAACACGTCTATTTTTCAGTAATATAAATTTGAAGTCCCTTATAAATAAAAACCGTCTTCTTTTGTTTTCGTTGCCATAGCAACTATCTCTACGCACACTATGTAATTTATAATTCTTAATAATTGATTAATAATACAGTTGTTTTCTCTAGATACATTCATTTTCTAGATGGTTTGTAATCCAGTGATTTATGTATATTGAACTTTTTACAATATTGAAAATAGCTAACAAACTTTGATGGTTCAGCTTTTAAATTGTACGCAACAGACATTTATGTCTTATTCGGTAAACGTCCTGTCATTACATAACCAATCTTTAATTGTTAAAACATATTCAAACTGAAATTGATTTACAAATTTTACGGGAGTATCACTTAACTCCTTAAAATTTTAAAAGCGTGCAGTATACCAAGCAATTTTGATATTTGTTTTTACATTCAAATGGTTCTGAAAACGCTAACTCCAAATTAAATTTCATATACATGCAACCATAACAATTAAAATACGTATACAATGCAAACTTATGACTAGCTTAGCCTGGTCTATGGCCGGTATATGTTGTTGAATGCAATGCAGTTTCAAAAGCTTTATAAATTTATAAACGTGGAATAGTTGTTGTTAATTTATAAACCAAAAATACCTGAAAGAAAATACTCAAACAAAACCAAATATACCCCATTCTAGCAAAGTCGTTTCGAAGCCCTATTTAAACATTTTATAAGCCCACCCCTTCTTGACAGTATATAAGGCCCCACTGATTTTAAATAAAATGAAAATTTGCTTCCTGGATATAAGTAATTCTTTTAATGGTTGAGAAATTTTAAATTTTAGTTAAAATCACTATAGTTTTTTTTCTTTATGTATGAGGATTAAGTGTTAGTTTCTGTATATTCTGTATAGTTTTAAGCTCGTTAGTATTATTTACAGTGTTAATTTTATTCTTGCGATACTTTACTTTCCACATGGAAATATGGATACAAATTTTCTATATGAAAACGTCCCCGACATTCACCCTGTCATTCTCCAATTCGTAAGTATTCCTTCTGCAAAATTCTTCTCACTCGATAAGGACCTTCGTATGGAAATACCAACTTGGCACAAATATTTCTTTCCCAATTTGACATTCTCAATCTTTTAACAATAACAAGATCCCCAACTGAAAAACCACTTGCTTCTTGATTTTCTTGTTACGTTTCTCCAACTCCCTTCTTTGTATCGTTTCGACTTGTTGTTTGGCTTTATGCAACAACTCCGTTATATCCTCCACTTTTGTTCAGCTCTCCACGGTCTTGCTGGAATCACCTTCTTCATCAATGTCACAGGACACATTCCTGTCACTGAACTTGGTACAAAATTAATATATTCTTCTATTTGCGGTAAATACCTTACCCACCGATCATGTTGTTCCTGCGTTATTAACCTCAAAAACTTTATTACTTCTCGAATATATCTTTCACACGGATTTCCTTGAGGATGTCTGATACTACAGAATGTCATCTTTATTCCATCCTTCCTTAATTTACTTTCAACCCTTCGATTACGAAAATACGTTGCATTGTCCAACAATACCCTATTCATCTTACCTATTCGTTCTACAAACTTTCTTACAGAACTCAATACATGCCTAGAATTACATCTCCTCGCTGGATAAAGCTGCACAAACTTTGTAAAATATCAACTACAACTAAAATATGCTGATATCCGTTCCTACTCGGTATCAAATTACTCAAGTAATCCATTGCCACAATATCTAATGGACCTTCCGCTCTTATACATCTAACTTGATTCTGCAACACCACATTCTTATCCTTTCCTAACAAACACGTCTCACACAGATTTATGCAATTTTTCACCAATTTTCTATCGTTTCGTGCATAGAAAGCTTCCTAAATATCAAGAACGTCTTACGAATCCCTATATGACCAAACGTAGTATGAATTTCCTGGATCAGCTCAACGGCTACCTGTGTCGTTAACACTAATAATTCATCATCCCATAACCTTTTCACCAAAACTCCCTCGACCATATAAAACCTCTGTCTTGTTCTAAATTCTCTCTGAATAATTTTCTCTGATCACCCTTATTTCTTCGTGTGCTTGCATCCGATGAAATCTGGCATTCGACCATCTTCCCAGATCTTCAAACACTTGCAATGCAATCAAAAATCCATTCCTACTATCCGTTAGCAACCCTTCATCCTTCCTACTAAAGAAATCAGCCGTAACATTTTCTTTACCAGGTTTATGTCTAATCTCAAAATCATATTCCTGCAATACTAACGCCCATCTATACAATCGACTGTTCAAAAACTCTTTCTTCTTCAGAAACGTGACCACTGTGTTATCCGATTCAACCAGAAATTTATTACCCAATAAATAAAATCTTAACTTCTTCACAGCATATACGATTGCCAGCATCTCTTTTCCGCTGTCGAATACCTAGTCTCGCAGTCTTTCAGAGCCCTCGAAATAAAACAAATTGGCATTTCTCTCCTTCTTGAACCTGCACCAACTCAGCCCCTATTGCAAAACTCGAAGCGTCTGTCCTTAAAATAAATGGATCCGTAAAATTGGGATATTTTAATGACAGTTCCTATAAAATACCGCCTTCAACTCCCGAAATGCCTGCTCCTTTGCTCGTTCCATTTCCACCTTTCGTTCTTTTTAACAACTCCAACAATGGAATGCACAACTCCGAATATTTTGGTATGAATCGACGATAATAATTTAATACACCTAAAATCCTCTTAAACCTTTCAAATTTCTTGGCTGTTTCAAATTCTTCAACTCGTCCAAGCGTTTTTCACAAATTCTAATTCCTTCGCTGCCAACGACAAACCCCAAATACTTTACCTGGTCCTTAAAAACTCACACTTCTTCGAATTCAACCTCAAACCTCCCTCGTCTAACCTTCGGATCACTTTTCTTAAATGTTCTAAATGTTCTAACTCGTTCTTAGAAAAATCAAAATATCATCGACATAGTGCGTACAGAAGTCTTCGTACTCATCTAATAACTTCTGCATGGCTCGAACTAATGCAGCGGATGACGTTGAAAGACCAAATGGAACAACTCTGTACTGATAAATCTCCCTTCAATGCTAAATCCAGTATACTTCCGACTTTCCTCATGCAAAGGAATTAGCCAAAAGAATTCTTTAAGTCCAGTTTGCTAAAATTTTCATCTCGCTTACCTTGTATAACAAATTATCTAGTGATTTTGGTTGTTCAAATTGTGGTTTAGTAATCGCATTCAATCTCCTAGCATCTAAACATATTCTTAATTCTAAATTATCAGATTTAGGCACAACCACTACCGGATTGATATAGGGTGTTCTCGCTGATTCAATAATTCCCTCTTTTAACATCTTTTTAATCTCATTTTCACTCGACCCTTAATGCAAATGGTATTGGATATACCCTAGTACGAAAACTTCCCTCGTCTGTGACCTCTAACTTATGCGTATACTCCTTCGCAAACCTAGGCTCATTACTAAAACTCCTGCATGTCTATTAAACACCTCATATAACATTTCCTTCATATCCACCCCTATTAATCCTATCTGTTCCTCATCAAATACCTTCTCAAATATATTACATAACCGTAACTCATCAATTCCATCATAAAATCTATTCTTAGTCTTTCCTGATCCTATACTATCTGTATTTATCTCATCCCTAGTATCCCAATTATCCTTAGGCACCACCCATTTCTTCTCTAAATTTAATACCTTTACCATTCGTGCTTTACCATCTATAACCAGTCCAAATTCCTCAATTACATCTATCCTACAATAAAATCTAAATACAATCCTCTTGCTATCCAAAACTCTACTTCACCTAGTCTGGTACTTCCTAATACAATCGATACTCGTACAACTTTGTCTATCGTAGTTAACTTCCTCTTAATCGCAGACCATAAATTAATACTCTTAACCCTACAAATTTTCCCTTTGAATAATTCTGCATGTTTCAAAACTATTTCCTCTCTCACCAGCGATAACTGCGACCCTGTATCTATCAATGCCGTGTAAACAGAATCCCTAAACTAATATGAATAAATGGTAACTCCGCCTTGTTTCAAACTTATTATCTAACAACTTATCTACTAAACTAATACTATGCTGTGTCCCTAAATCTGATTTTCCTAACACTAATAAATCGACGTTTTTTTGTACCGTGGGTTCATCGTGGACCTCCACTTTCTCTATCCTATCTTCCGATCTCTGTCGCGTGTCTCTTGTTGTTACGTGTTGGATCGTCAAGTTTCTATCTGTCTCCGTTCTCTGTCTCTAATCCCTGTCGGTATTTCCCCTGATCCGTTGATCTCTGCTCCCTTTCTCTCTGCCATCTCTGCCCAAAACCCGTCCTTTGCTGTCCAAAACCTCTGTCATTCCTATCCGTCCTGTTCCAGTCATTGTTCCCCTATAATTATCGTCTCTATTAAAACGTTGTTCCCAATTATTATTCGTTCTCCTTTGATTTCCCTGATATTGCTTTCTGTAGTTGTCCTGTCCATTCTCCCTATAATTGTATCCTTGCACCCCAGTCCTCTGGTAGTCTGTGCTATTCCTATTCCTATCCCAATTCCTATTATCACTATTTTCCTGGTATTCGTTTCAAACGTCCTAGCTACGTCATAATTTCGCATCATTTCCAAAAGTCTCTTAAAGTCCGAACGTTTTGTATCGCTACGGCCCTAGTTATTTCCGCCTCCATATGCCTTGACAACAATAATATAATTTCATCTTCTCTTAATTTAGGAATCAGGTGCTGCGCCTGGTTATACTTTTCAATCACATAATTTTCTCTCGATCCCTGGTATGACCTATAGTTCCCAGTGTTTAAATCCGTTCGAATATTAGCCTGATGCGTGTTTCCCCAATATTGTTCTATGAATAGCCTTCGAAATTCCTCGTACGAACTATATTGCCTCCTCACGATACAGTGCCATTTCTCTGCACAACCCCCCAATGTCACGCTCACCATCTGCATCTTCACCCTCTCAGGCTCACTCTCTACCATCTCGTCCAACTTGCTAAGATAGACCATCGGCTGCTCATTCTTTCTGCCTTCAAACCTCGGCAAGGTCTCTTTCCTAGCCTATACTGGTATCCTGCATCACAAACAACTCTTCCCTTTCCAATTCAACCAACTGTTCTCTCATCTGTCTAACATTCCTTCAAGACCAGACAATCCATTTACCGTATTCCCCAGAACCGTCGTATCCTTCTCAGCTTCTCTGCCACCTCCTGACTCGCCCGCAATTTGCCTATAATTTCGTTTTTAGAGTTAATATTGTCCTCCGTCTGAATCCGAACTATTTCACCTAAATTCTGCAATTTTTCTGTATGTCTAACTTCGACCATGTACAGCTCTTCCCTTAATTCATTTAAACCTGTTGTTACCTTCCTTCTACAACCTGGACTCTATCCTCTACGTCCTTCAGAACTTCATCCTTAAATGAACACAAACTGCTCTGTATTGATACATTAATTCCTTCAATTTTCATTTCCATCATATCAAATTTTTCCTTAACTTCCGCTTGTGAATTTCTAACCTCGGCCAACAATGATCCTCTCAATTCTTCATGCGACTTAGTTAACGACCCTTTTAATTCCAACAAAACCATCATCACATCTTGGATCTGCATATTCTCTTTTCCTTATCAATTTCATTTTCTCCCGATGCATCCCCTGAATTCACAATAATCACCTCCGGCTCCACATATCCTCCAGCTTCATCCCTAGCATCCCCTGCTGCTACAGTCTTAACCACCGGTTGCCCTCTCACACCAGTCTCAACTCCATAAACTTTCCTGACCTCGTGATTCTCTCCTCATCAGACATGTCCCTTTAATTTTCAAAATAAACTTCAATGATGTGCCCCACTAAGCTACACAACCTCTGCAAATCTGAATCAGCCCTATCGAGCCCCACCTTTAGGCGAACAAATATTTTGTTGCGAAGTTATTTACCTATTCGAGCCCCACCTAATGTTTTACCGCCGCTAAAATTGACCAAAGTGTGAATATCAAATTACGTCTTAGCCTACTACAATAAATTCAAAACCTTCAACAACTGTCAAATAAATATATATGAAACGTCAATCAAATATTAATTTTCACTTTTAAATAGAATATATGCAACGTACAACTAACAAATCTACTCGAGCCTCACGTTGTTAGCGCCATCTGTTATATATACTGTGATCCTACCTTATTAGTGATAGGCGTCCTTGTCTTATTTTAGAGCCTTGTTGAGTTATGCCACACAATTTATCTTTAATTATTTTACACGGCTGCTGCACTTAAATATTTTACAGGGCCGTCAAACACGTGGCGGAATCTACCTAGGGTGGGTCCGTCCTAAGCAAACACCTCTCAACTAGACACCCAAACAAATATCCAAGGCGTTTTCAAAATAATTTTAAAAGCCAAAAGTATTCCCAAACACTAGTTCCACTTTTATAAATTTGATTAAAGCACTGCGTAGATATTAAATACTAATACCTGGAATCCAGATACAAGCGCCGCCTTCCAGCCGTCCTGAAGCCAAGTGACCAACTGCAGGCACCTCCTGTAAATAATAAGTAACTCGAGCAACTGGTAATCTCCAGACTATAAAACTACTAATATTTCTACAAATTTTATGTTATACAAATACTCAGATAACTCCAATTCCACTATGCTTTCGTCTTCAAACAATAACGGTACAGACCAGCACTCCCTCTTTTAATTAACTTTTATTCGCCGTAAAACTGCTACTATTTGCTATCTCCAGGTACAACTTGACTTTCAAAACTTTCTCGTAACTTTTTAAATGTAATAAAACTCATAACAGTACAAAAACACGTCTATTTTTCAGTAATATAAATTTGAAGTCCCTTATAAATAAAAACCGTCTTCTTTTGTTTTCGTTGCCATAGCAACTATCTCTACGCACACTATGTAATTTATAATTCTTAATAATTGATTAATAATACAGTTGTTTTCTCTAGATACATTCATTTTCTAGATGGTTTGTAATCCAGTGATTTATGTATATTGAACTTTTACAATATTGAAAATAGCTAACAAACTTTGATGGTTCAGCTTTTAAATTGTACGCAACAGACATTTATGTCTTATTCGGTAAACGTCCTGTCATTACATAACCAATCTTTAATTGTTAAAACATATTCAAACTGAAATTGATTTACAAATTTTACGGGAGTATCACTTAACTCCTTAAAATTTTAAAAGCGTGCAGTATACCAAGCAATTTTGATATTTGTTTTACATTCAAATGGTTCTGAAAACGCTAACTCCCAATTAAATTTCATATACGTGCAACCATAACAATTAAAATACGTATACAATGCAAACTTATGACTAGCTTAGCCTGGTCTATGGCCGGTATATGTTGTTGAATGCAATGCAGTTTCAAAAGCTTTATAAATTTATAAACGTGGAATAGTTGTTGTTAATTTATAAACCAAAAATACCTGAAAGAAAATACTCAAACAAAACCAAATATACCCCCATTCTAGCAAAGTCGTTTCGAAGCCCTATTTAAACATTTTATAAGCCCACCCCCTTCTTGACAGTATAATATATATATATATATATATATATATATATATATATATATATATATATATATATATTGATCTGTAGTTTCGCTCGGAAGGAAGCCCTAAAAATTTGTGCCCCACACTTTGGCCGACATAAATGCTGCGTAGGTCCCCCTGGAAGGATGCTCTAAAATTTGTGTTGTCACAAATATCTGCACCTGTCTGAAAATGAAGCCATACCACCTATACTTGCAATTCATATCACCCTATAATAATACCCTCTGAAGATGCTTTCCAATTCGGACGCCAAAACCTCCAGCTTCCTCAGGGATATTTGCCATGACTGCTCACTTGTTCTCTGAAAATACTATCTTACTAAAATAAAAGTTGACTGCCAAAAGTACATCACGATTTATTTGAACATAAAGTTGCTATTCAAAAATTTCAGTTTTACATTTCTCATACACCTTGAATATTTGACAAATATTATCAATTTTAAAAGAAGTCATTTTGAATAAAATAATTAGGAACATTTTTCTATTTACATTAATTATTAACCAAAAGTAACTGGGCTTATTCCTAAAATTTACTTTAAATTCCCAGGTCTAATACGAGCTCATAGTAAAGACCTTTCTTTACCTATATGCTACCTACTGCACTGAAATTACCAAAAACCCTTTTACTTTGTACAAAAGGCCAATATTACACCTTCATTTTATAACACCAAATAGTACATAAATAAATTTTCATATACTCTTTTCTCAAGGTAAATCGTCAAATAAAATGTCCTTACAATACAATACAATACACCAATAATCACCAGATTGTGTTATAATCACCCACAAAATCACAATAAGCAAAAGTTTTACAAAAGTTGAATTACCTGGATTGTAGTACCACCAGCTCTCTACGTTGAAACCATCTACACTGTAATCAACCCACTAGACTGCACGTTCAAAAATTACTCTAGGTGGCCTCCCACCATCTGGAACTGCACGCTTCTACCCAAATTTCTCAGCTGCTAATGCACGGTACTTCCATGCTCCCGTACATCTGCTACTGGTTCATCTACATACTTTATTTGTACCCAGTGTACACCAAGCGCCTCCAACCACAAGTTGTAAAAATTCTACTTACTTTGCTTTCAGCTTAGATTATTAACAGGATTTAATATACTTCACAATAGCCATATAACTTTGCACCAACTTGTGCATATTAATTTTTAATATATTTTAAACTCACTTATTTACATTTACACTTGTATGCAGCTCGGTTGAAGATCGAAAAGAAAAGAGAGAGCGTTTACCACCTCCTCTGGGTTTATATAGCCTCCAAAACTGCATCCTTGAATCTATTCTCACCACCCCTATAACACACTTTCTTAGTAACGTTTTCAAACCGTCTACCGATTCCAGAAACCCATGCATAACACAACAAACTGCTGCTCAATTCCACAAACTAGTCATTACCCTTGAGTTATTCTAGGTAAAATTCTCAACTGTTTTCAAGCCGTCGCAAAATTCTTGGAATTCTTATTTACAAACAATCGTTTTACGAAGAAACCCTCATTAAAATTTTCAACGGCTGTCACTATGTGCAAAATCTCCCGATAACTGCCATCCCCTCTAGTCTCCAAAACACGCCTCTAATGCACGCGCATATCTGTCATTTCCCTCTAACCTGCATTTAAAAACCTTCTATCTTTTGTCTTTTCCCTTTCTTAATTTTCAACATTCGTTGTGCCTTTTTCGTGTCTTTGTCTAACCCGTATGTTATATCTCGTTGTTTCTATCCCTGTTAATCATAAACTCGTCTATCTTGCTCTTATTCACCCAATCTAACAATCGTACTCTGTTTGTAGCCCTCTACCAGATTTCTCATTCCCTTTCCAACTAATATCTTCAGAAAACACATCGCGTCTCTGTCTCGCTTATTTGCCACTAAATTTCCTTGTCTAACACACGTTTTAAAGTTAACGATCACTTACCATATGTTTTCTCCCATTCTTTGCTACTTCATGTAAAATACAGTCTTTCTCTTTATATTATCGATCTGTTTTCGTAAGCGACGTGCAACATTTTATCTAACATAGACCTGTGTTTGTTTCTCAACGGTCTTTTACCAGGAATCCAATACTTGTTGACAAGCTTTAAATTCGATACAAAGAACTATTTGCATTTCTAAACCTTCCTAAGTTACACAAATAAATAAATTACGCTTTGAATATGCGTTAATAAATAAATTCATCCTCTTCCATTATCGATTTTTATGCTACAAACATAAAGGCTTTCGTATTAACAGATTTACACGCTATTTCATTTTAAAATCTTAACTTCGTTTTACAAAACTACGTTTTCTATATATTTATGAAACAACGCTTTACGAAATTACGTTTCCTACTTAATAATTAATATTTACAGTGAATTTTACAACTACGTACAATTAACCCTAATAGTTAATGAAAATTGGTAAATTCTTATCCTATCTTTTGGGAAAACGTCTTAAACTCTACTTGACCCTTATATACATGAGTTACCCTGCAAAAAATAATTATTTGACCTTTCTAACACCTATTATAACCTATAAATCTACTGTATATATATATATATATATATATATATATATATATATATATACACACTTCGAGCGTAGATTATTTCTCTTCTCGTAGTAAAAATTATTACTTTCAGCAAGAATCGCGTTTTTCCTTTTGAATTTAACCAATAAGCTATTTTAGATATATACCCAGAAACTTCCCTGGTTACTACGGTGACTCTTTTCCTTCGATGACGTCCATCAAAAATTGGTTTAACGTGTTTCAACGTGATCGCACGTCGGTTTTTGATGAGCCACGCTCAGGTGCCCCGAAAACGGCTGCCACTGAGGATAACATGACAAAAATCCACGATTTCGTATTGGTAGACCGTTCATTTATATTTCCAATGCTCCACCCGTAGGTACTACATTGGCCAGGAGGCGAGTTTTTTGTTGCCTGGAAATTTAGAATTTTGCCGAACCCTTGCCGTTCCAGGCAAGGTAGGGATCTTTAACGTGCGTGACAACACTCACACACGGGACCTCCATTTAACCTCTCATCCGAACGAGAGCGTAATTTTTGTGAAAAATGCTCACCTGCCATTTTTCAAGCAGTCGGCCGTGTCGGGATTTGAACCCGGGACCTTGGGATCCGTAGTCTTACGCTTACTACATTGATCCACGGCGACGGTCTCGTATTGGTGGACCACCAAATGAAGGTGCGTGAGATAGCTGAGACAGTAGGTAACTCAAATAAACGCGTAGATCATATCCTGCATGAAATTTTGGCCATGAGAAAGCTGTCGGCGGGATGGGTGCCGCGTTTGCTCACTCCGGACTACAAGCGCAACTCCCTGGCCATGGCCAAACTGGTCGAATTGGATTACGAACTGCTGCCCCATCCACCGTATTCTCCAGATTTGGCTCCGTGCAACTTCTTTTGATATTCAAACTTGAAAATGTCACTCGCCGGGCAGAAATTTGAGCCGGATGAGGTCATCGCCGCCCCAGAAGCCTACTTTGCAGAACTCGAAAAAACGTATTTTTCAGACGGGTTAAATAAGTTGGAGCATCGCTGGATCAAGTGTATCAAGCCAAAAGTAGACTATGCTGAGACATAAATCGCCACTTTTCTAAAATTTTCGTTTTTCTTTTGTAGGCTAAGTACTTATCGGACCGCCCTCGTATATATAACCTTAATATGGACAAGTTCAACATGTCCATTGCAGGTTCATCTCTATGACAAGTATTGGTCGAAGTCCTTGTGTGGAAGAGTCCGTATCACATGACAAGTGTTGACCGTGGTTGTTGGATATGCTGGTTCGACGATTACTTCTTAGAATCCTTTCAGGAGGTTAGGTAATTCAGGCAGGGGTTCGACTGGAAATTGGTGATTTATAGTCTGCGTGGATGGCCTGCTCGTCGTGGTAGGTCTGGATCTTCAGTTCCAGTAGAGTGTTCTTCATTTGTAGGCGCTGAAGTGTGTAGAGTCCCGCTCATAATGTATTACTACTTTCTGACGACCAGCATTGTCCCAGGATGATGTCTTTGGCTAGATTAGTTACCATTAGCAAAGTCACGTGGTCTGTGACGTCCTAGGGCGAACGGTGTGTAAAACTTTCCATTGATTGCCATTTCTATTCCCGCTTTGGCCAGGTGAGCGACGGCGCGGATGTTTTGTAGTCACGTGGTCTGTGACGTGCTAGGGCGAACGGTGTGTAAAACTTACCACTGATGGTCATTTCTATTCCCGCTTCAACCAGTTGAGTGGCTGCGCGGGTGTTTTGTAGCTAGTCCCTTTTGTCGTGTTTAATCGTGTCATTTCATTCCTTCCGGCCGGGTATTGTTTTCCTCTAGTCTGGTGCGGAAGGTTACCATTTCCCATAGGCGTATGTCACCAAATTGGGTTTCGTAGAGTGGAAATGAAAAGGTCGATAAACAGCCCTAAGTCGTTATTGACGTCTAGTTTGAAGCTGCAAAGTGACGTTGCTTAGTACTCAGGAATTTTTTATTTCTTTATTTATTTCTCTATCATTCTGGTTAGTCAGCTGTCTAATGTTTAAGCTGACGCGTTTCACCCCCTATACCTAACTGATGTGTGTGTGTGTGTGTGTGTGTGTGTGTTTTGTTTTGGGTACTGTGTCTTTGCGTATGTGTATGTGTGCGTGTTTGTGTTGGTGTTGAGTGTGTTCCACTTTCAGTGCCAAACCATTGGCAGCCGGAAATCCAGGACTGAAAGTTGAGCACTACTTCACGTGCTCTGGCTATCGGTAGCAGGAAATCAGAAAGCTCACGCGCAGTCCAAAACGTGTTGTGTTTTGCATTATGTGTGTGTGTGTGTGTGTGTGTGTGTGTTTATGTATTGTGGGTTTTCTTTTGGGTGTTTGTGTATTATCTTTGCTTGTGTGTGTGTGTGTGTTATGTGTGTGTTTATGGTATGTTTTTGGATGTTCTCCCCTCAGTTTCAAATCCATCGGCAGCCGGAAATCCAGGATGAGAATTGAGAACTACCGCATGTGCTCTCACTATCGGCAGCGGGAAACCAGAGGGCTTACGCGCTCAGACAAGCTGCTGCTGGTTGGGATGCTGTTTGTTTATTTCCGTAATCCGCCGCTGTTATTTTTGTCTTTATAGCGAGGCGTCGTGCTTTTCCAAAAAGAACTACCTGAACTCTTCGTAGCTAAGTTAAAATGCCTCGAACATGGCCCACCATGTGGTTGCTTCATATTGCATCTGGTCTGTTATTGTTGGTAGCTCGCTTCCTACCGTTTCTATTCGTAGGAGGATTCCACGGGTTTTTCAGGGAGGTGCCCGAGAATTTTGGTTTTCGACTTCAGTGGGTGTTGTGGTGACGTGGTAAAGGTTTTCCACGAGCATCTTAATGGTTGTTATCATCTTGGTAGTTTGTTGCTGAGTGCCACTAGGTTGCTGCAGTGCCAGAACTGTTGGTAATTATGTGTTTTACTGGGTTGGAAGTGGTTGGTTGTTGTCCAGCTGGCCGGTGGCCTGACTTCATGTCTCATGTATGGTGTTGCTGGTTTGTGTAAGCTTCTACCTGCAGTTTGTTATGTAAAGAATGCTCAGTCACTCCCGGGTCATTCGTACGGTGGCTTTATTCTCGTGTTGCACAGCTTGCCCACGTTCGGATAACTCGAAAGGGCTACATAATTAGTCTGTGATTTCAACAGCTTAGTATACAAAGGTAGAAGGCAACTTTCACTGATGGTCTCTTTGGGAATGCTGTCTTTGACGGGTTGCCGTAATAGATAGTCGGGCAGCTCATTCTGTGTGCCGGGACAGAGTTGTACGTTGAAAGAAAACTTTTGGAGCAGATCGGCCCAGGTAATGAGTTTGGAACAGGTCTCCTTGGTTCAGTCCAGCCATAACAACGCATGGATGTTTGTGTACAGCGTGAATGACTGTCTTCCAAGTACGATCGATACTTCTTCTTGGCCCAGATCACACCTAGCCATTCCTGTTCGTTTACGTGATAATTTTTTTTGTTGTGCTAAGTTTGGCACTGGCGTAGCTGACAATGTCTTGTAACCCTTCGGATTATTAGTGAAAGACATCTACGATACCGGTCCCGTTGGCGTCGGTTTGTAGTATGAATGGTCGCTCAAAGTCGGGTTGGAATACCTGTTCGGTTTCTGCAGTCAATTGGAAGCGTCGGCTGCATACCGGAAAATGTAGTCTTGGAGCCAGTTGATGAGTCCTAGGAACGATCTCAGCTGTTGACGGTTCGCGAGTCTTCTGGCTTCCTGGTTATGTTCCACTTGCTTCAGTAGGGGCTGATTGCATTCGGCGGTCATGGTGTTACCGAGGTTGTCTATGATCTGGAACCCACCTGTATTTTTTCTATGGCTAAGTGTATCCGGTGTTGTCCTAGCCTCTCGGACACAATGCGCAAGTGATGTAAGTGCTTTTTCTAGTAATTAGAGTATATTATTAGGTCGTTCAAGTAGACTGGTAGGAATTTCCGAAAATAGCCTGGTAGCATTTCTTGAGCCACTAAGTTCTGATAACTGTCTGGTGCATTCTTCAGTCCAAAAAGCATGACACGAAATTGGTGGCTAACCCCGTCGGGTGTAAAAAACGCCGTGAGTGGTTTGACTATGCAAATATTAGTTCGATTTGTATAGGTAAATTCACTCTGCGAATTTGCATATACATTACATATTATATATATATATATATATATATATATATATATATATATATATGTATATATATATATATATATATATATTATTCTACCCTACTTTGGGCTTAAACCTATATTATATGTCCACTTTCCGTTTTACTATTATTAAATCTCACTACTTGTCAGTTACTCACTCTTTATTTTATAAATTTTTAAAATGTGCACACCTAATGCACGCCCCGTACTTGCAACGTTTGGTTGGTTCTTTTATTAACTATTTATTGCAATGCCTCGACTATTTAAGCTCTTAATCTCAGGGTGTTCAACTACTTATAGTGGGTTCCGTTATAAGTAGATGTGCTAAGTCCAACCAAAGTGCACTCTTTTGTTTTACTACTAAAATTGATACTCTACTTTTGTATATGCCAAAATTTCTAATAAGATCAAAGTTGCTTTGTGCCAAATTAAATTACTACCAAAATTGTATGCCTATTTTTGACGTATTAAGATATATTTCAACACTCACCTGGTCTATACTCCGTTGACGCCTCTCTGACTGCTGGCTCAAAATCCTTATCACCGTATGTGTCTTCACACTGATGTTCTTGAATTTCCGTGCCGCCTCCAGGTGTCCTTGAATTTTAACTGCTCCCCAATACCTGAAATGATTAACCCAAATTTAGAATTTAGAAAAAACAGTGCTACAACTTCCCCTGTGCTAATCTCCGCTTCGAATCCTTGTTTTCTCTATAAATCCGTCCGCTTCTCCGTATCTAATCCCAATCTACTCGTTCCTATTTCTTTTTGCTCAATGCTCCTGCTACCTATAAACCGCTCTCCAATATCCAACTTCTTTTCTATGTATAACCACTCTCGATGTCCTTCTACCTTTAAACCGCACTCCAATATCCAACTTCTTTCTATGTATATCCACTCTCGATGTCCTGCTACCTTTTAAACCGCTCTCCAATATCACTTCAAATCTATATAACCACTCTCGATGACCTGCTACCTTTTAAACCGCTCTCCAAATCCAATAATTTACCGTCGCACAATCACTACTATTCACTTTATACTTTCGATGCTTGTTTCTTTACCACTTTATTCAATTGAAACTCCTTTTACAACAACTACTTTTATTTACATTTAAATATCTTGATACAAATTAGCACAGTTATGAAAACACGTCTTTTTACAAAATTGGTTCGAAAATAATCTCCCTTTGTTTACTCTCTAAGGCGACCATGTTAACTCTCTTCTAGCCTACTACATCTTAAAGTTCATAACAAATAACTACGTTCGTGTCGCACATACCAAAGTTCATGTCTTTTATACAATTTCATAATCACATTAAATTCTAATATATGTCCTAAATCTTTACATTCCACCAATCACATTTGACGTTGTTATAACTAATAATTTTGAGTTTACAAATATTGTCCAAAAGTTGATTCTACATAAAATGAAACCAAAATAATTTACACTTGACCCTGGATGCATGTTGATAGTAAACATTCACAGACGCATCCGGCTTTTGGACGGCAAATGTACTTTCAAAGGCCTTTAAAATTCAAACTCGGCATAAACCCTTGAGCACTGCACATCTTACTACGTCATTCAGTCATTTTAATATTACCTTTTGGCACTGAATTTCAACTACTATATTTGAATGGTATTTTAGTATACATAAAATACGGCAAACATATACATTTTTAAGTTTATGTGATCCAATATGTGGATTATTTTTACTTGGCATATACTACCTTGTACTAAACAACCCTTAGAACTCTTAGTAGCTCCCTTATACATTATAATATATATATATATATATATATATATATATCCGCACCTACGCGCATACGTTTTAACATTTAATAAACATTTTTCAAAAATGGGTCTTGGTTTGGTTAGGAGCCTAAATGTACCCATTAAAGATTTCTTCATTGCCTAGGTTAGCAAGGGTTCGACTAAATTCCAAATTTTTAAGTGGTGATTTCGTCATAATTCAAACACACGGACCATTTGTATTTATTCAAAATTCAATTAATTAATAAATATTAAATGCTACTCTTACTTTTCGGTTTTTCTGTAGTAGAAGTCTGAAGATGTGCAGGTAAGAAGATCAAGCTCCTGTTATTACAATAAATTTAATTTAGAGTTATTTCACCGTTATTGGCTGCAGCAAGGTGCATCATTATAAAAATCACTGCAGGTGTATGCATACAAGATTCTCAGACTTCCTCTATGATGTTCTTGTTTTTATTTTTATGTCCTTGTCTGGATTAATATCCAACACATTTCTCTTTTTATTTAAATAGGTAACGTATCTCGTCTTGTATGCATTGAACGAACAGGTCTTCCTAAATAAAGGTCATCAGCTTCAAAGATATTTAAATTACGGTTTATATACAGGGTAGTTATGGGTTAAGGCAAAAACTTCTAAATGGAACTGAATTGTTAACCTAAAATTTTCTATCTTTTGAGAGAGTAATTATAATTTTATTTTTTTGAGAGATTCTGTTATCCACTCAGGTTGGATACTGAAAGAAACATATATAGCACGCACAAAGGAAATCTTGTATTTAGGAAGTCTTCAAGAGGATGTTCCTAAGGTTAAAACAGGGAAAAATGGGTGTACGGGCGTGTGTGAGTGCGCACGTGCCTTAGTGCTGGTTTTAGCCACTTGATGTTGGTTTATTTATACTTTTGCAAGTATACAGAAGTTAGTTCGAGCATGTATTGGAACTGCTTTAATATTTTCGTTAATGTTAAAACTATTTCATTCTGACGAGGACCAAAAGACCATAGCCAGGCCAATGGGTGTTTTTTCTCCTTATTAAATGACCAAGTAATTATTGTGTAATAGCTATGCAAATATTAGTTCCATTTGTATAGATAAATTTTCTAGTAGATCTACGGATACATCTTAAGTGTATTGAATTAATATAAACTGCGGATTGCAAAAAAGTTTTGTTTTTTTATTATTTGCCGTAAAGACTGGAAGCGAACGACGTCCCGGGAAGTCTGTTACTTTTATTGCATTAAAATGTGCTAGTAACATACCCAAATCTAAAGGCAGAACGTATTTGTATGGCCATTTATGAAATTATGGTATAAATTCGAATCAACTACTATACCTTTCAGCCTTAGTGGTGGTTTTAGCCACCTGATGGCGATTTATTTATAACTTTTCAGGATTCAGAAGTTCCTTCGAGTATATTTTGGAATTGCTTTAATATTTTGCATAGCTTTTGCATAGCTCAGGACCAGTCTCAGGTATGCCTTGTCTTAATCTAGTCTTGGTTGGCAGTTTTTTTCGTGCGATGATCATTACGTAGAGGTAACCTCTGGCTTTTCTTGCTTTTTCTATTGTCATGTCTACGTGTTGTTTAAATACGAGTCACCTGTCTATGATAACTTCCAGGTATGTTATGGATGTCTTCCATGTCAGTTGGCGTTCTTCCAGAGTGGATGGTTGATGTAGTGACGGATTGTGTTTAGAGAAGAGAATGGCTTCCGATTATTGTGAATTTAAAGTGATGTTCGATCGTCTGAACCATTCTGGTAGTGTGTTAAGGCGTCGTTGCATCTTCGTGGTTGCATATTTTGGTGTTCTTCCTCCTGCTATAAAGATGGTGTCGTCAACATACATTGTACATGTGCTGTCCGCTCCTCGCGGCATGTCGTAAGTGTAGGCGTTGAAGAGCTCCGGCAAGAGTCGTCCCCCTTGCGGTACGCCGGCGTTGACGTGTGTTTCGTCCAACAGTTGATCTTGTACTCGTACTTGCAGGCGTCTGTTTGTTGGGTAGCTGCGTAGGAGTATGAATGGTATCGGAGTCTTGTGTGTATTTGCTACTTTGTAGAGAGGTCCCTGTATCCATACTTTGTCGAAGACTTTTTCTACATCAATGTTTACTGCAACGGTTACTTTGCATCGGTTGTAAGTTTCTACGATGTGCTCGATCACTCATATTATTTGTAGCGCCGTGTTGTGCTCTGCTTTGAATTCAAACTGGTCGGGTCGGTCCAGTGTGTACTGTTTCAATTTCGTCAACAGAAATTTTTCTAATATTTTCGACATCACGCTCAGCAGGACGATTGGTCGGTGGTTTTCAGCTTTTGATCTTGGCTTTCCTGGTTTTGGAATCATAACTATTATAGCTGCTTTCCATGCGTCGGGAAAGTAGCGATGGGTGATGATGCTGTTGAATATTTTCGTCATGTATGCCAGCGCGATTTTTGTCATTTGTTTCAGAGCCTTTGGCGAAGGCTATATTTGCCGTAACTTTTCGGTCGTTCAGCCTAGCGATGATTAGTTTTGCTTGTTTGGGTGTTATGAAGTCTACTTCGTTTTCAGGTTGCAGCTGGAGAATTTGTTCGATTGCGGCGTTTACGGTGTTTTCGTGGCTTCGATCGGTGGTGTTGTTTATTGAGAATGTTCGCTGTAGTGTTTCTACGTATATTGTTGCTCTATCGTAGATTTTCCCGTGCGGTCCGTTGGAAAGGGCTTGTCTCTGGTTTCTCTTGGATGTTTACCTTCTGTTTAGTTTGTACATGTTGCCTTCTTCGTCTAGTTTGTTGTTAACGTGAGAGGCCCATGTTTCCGTTCTGTAGTCATGCAGAAGCACTTTTAGAGCGGCTTGTTTGGCGTTCAGTTGTGTTCTAATGTTGGGATCTCGTGTGTGTAGCCATTTTCTTACTAGTTTTCGTTTGTTTTTATTTCGTCTCTGATGTATTGTGGCAAGACTGTTTTTTTTTGTGTTCCGTTGTATAGTATGTGTGTTGTTGTCGATGGCTTTTCGGAAAGCGTTCGTCAATGTTCTTACGGCGTCATTGAAGTCTTGTGAGTTTTTTATTTTAGGGTTGCCGTCTGTAATTTTGCGATATAGTGTTTCGTTATACTTTTGTCAGTTGGTTCTTCGTCTCGTAGCGTTCGTATCTATTGTGTGTGGTTGCGTGTGCATCGTGATTATAATTGGCAGGTGGTCCGAACTCAGGTCTTCTATCACTTCTAGGTCTATTGGGTGAGGTAGGTGTCTCGTGATCGTAATGTCTAACACGTCAGGTTGATGTGCGTGATTTAATGGTATTCGTGTAAGTGCGTCCGGTCCGGTTATGTTCCAGTCCATTCTGGCTGCGTGGTTGTCTAGGGTGCAACCATCTTGATTTTTTGTTCAGGAGCCCCAGCTTGAATGTTTCGCATTTAGGTCGCCGGCGATAATTGTAGGGATGTCTTTTGCCAGAAGGTTGTCTAGTTCTGCTGTTCGTATTATTTGTGTAGAGCTTTTGTAGGCCGATATTAGTTGAAGTGGTTCGCTGTGGATGTTGATTCGGGCTCCTACGCATTCCATGTCGGTTGGTGGCAGATTTGTTTGGTCCTGAAGTATGCGTCTGTGTATTAGAATTACAACTCCTCGAGCTGCATGGTCTGTCTGTGCGGTAGATGTCTGGGATGGCCAATGTTAATTTGGTGTTTGGTGACAGTTTAGTTTCTCTTAATAGAGCTGCGTCGATGTCGAATTCTTGTAGAAAGTGTTTCAGTTCTGTTCTTTTGTTGTTGATTACGTTGACGTTGCAATAGGGTATCTTTGGTTTGCGTTGCAGTTTGTTAGCCATTGATGCTTCCCAGAATGTTGGTTATTGCCGCCCATAGCAAGTTGGCGATGGAGTCGACGGACATGTAAGTGCGGATTACCTTTTAGATCCACTGGAGGACCTTATGTACGATTTTCAGCGTTTTGGATTCTCCGGTTGCTGGTGGTGGTTGGTCTCGGGTGTTGGTAGCAGTCACTTTGTTGACGTCTCTTGTGCTGGATTCTGCTGGTGGAACAAGGGGTGTGAATGGTGTGGTCGTTGGTGGTAGTGGAGTCCTCGGTGTCAGTTGGGTCCAAGTCCTGGACTTCTTTTTCTTCCTCCTTCTGTTTTTCTTGGCCCTAGTCTGGTGTAGGGCTTCGTCTTCAGGGGAGCTTGATTCGTCAGTGGTGTCAGTCGAGGTGGATGGTGCGGATGATTCAGTTGGAGGCGGGTTGTGCCGGCTTTCCCTTGGTACTATGTAGCCATCTTTGTATGTGTAGTGGGCGGTTTCGTCTTTGTTGCGCTGTTCTTGATTCGATTTCTTTTTCTGCTGTTCCAACAGTTCTTGCTGGTATGTGGTGCACTGCCGGTAGTTGGTAGGGTGAGAGCCATTGTAGATGGCGCATGTTGGCGTGGTTTTCCTCCGCTTTTCGCAGTCTGCTGTGTAGTGCGGTTTCCCGCACTTTTCACGCACCTTGGGGTTGAAGCCGCTGTTTAGGTTTGAGTGGCCGAACCTTTGGCACGAGTAGCACTGTGAAAACTCCACCCGCGATTCGAACGCTACTACCTTGACTCTGTTGCAGTAGAGGAATGTCGTAATGTCATATATTTTCCTAGAGGTTGAATGGTTTTCCATTGTTATTAAAAACGTGTTGCAATCGTGCGTTGTTCGGATTGTAGTTTGGTTACGTTGTTAATTTTGAAACCCAGGTCGATCAGCTTCTGCTTAACGTTTTAGGTGTCTAGGTTGGATGCCAGTCCCTTCAGAACTATTTATAGTTCCCTTTCAGCTATGGTGGTATAGGTGTGGAACTCGATCTTTTGCTTTTTCAGATAGTCCTGAATAAACCTGAATTTGCTTGGGTCGGTAGCATGTATTCTTGCTCCTTGTCCAGAAGCTCAGATGTCCACGTCCTTTTTCGCCCAGGATTTGATTTCCTTCGTGTGTTACAGGAAGTTCGGAAATTTATCCACGAAGATGAGAAGAATTCTTGTGCTCACGGTTGTTGGTGAAGCTGTTTTCGGCTGTGTTGTAGTTGTGGCGATGGAAGTTGTTACTCTAACATAGGTGCTAGGTGATCTGATGTCCGAAGTGTCCATGCTAGTGTCGGTTGCAGAAGGTCTGTTGTTTGCGTCTACGGTCGTGTGTTTTAACGGTTTTGAGGTCCCTGGCGGTATCTGTGATTTTCTTGTCGGAGTGTTTTATCTTCTTTCGCTTCTTTTCTGTTTCCAAAGTGGAGAAATGTAGCTCTCGGGAGCGACGGTTCTTGTGGGATCGGTCTCTATGTCGGAGTCGTCCTCGAGACTGACTACGGCTCTTGGCTGTTTCTTGAAATCCGAAGCCTTCAGCATTCTGGTCTGAAAAGAGCGGACTTAATGCTTATTTAACTAATTTAATTCTCTTTATGGCAATTTGCGGTGAAAGAAGCAGAATTGTCGTGCGTTGTCTCGTTGTGAACTCTCTGATGTGTACTCGATCGAGATTGGCCTGAGAGTTGATTTGCTCTAACTACGAACTTGGTTGATCTTGGCCCTCTCAGGGGGCGTGTTGTAATTAGCGTTAATCTTGTGGTTTTTACTGTCTTGTGTGTATTGTTATTTATCGTGTGTGTGTTCTAGGTGTTTGTTTTCCCACCTAATGGGTCTGTGTCGTCTGCTGTGCTGTTACAGGTGGTTCATATGGTGAGTAGCTTCCCGGATCTTCTTCTTGGTTGCCTCTCCAGCTATACGATATCCAAATCCTGGATCCTCCGTCCTGTGGTTTTCGACCGACAGGATGGCTATTCGCCACAAGTCGCTCCATCGTCAAGTAGCTTGTCGAACAGGACTGACGGATGTACATTTCCAAACGATTTCGATTGATTCACCAAAACTTCCTCGAATTGTCACCCTTCCGCTGCTCACCTTGTTTTGCCCGGAGGCGAAGGTAGGTAGATGTTGATTCCGCGAGGCCTGCAGTTGGAATGCCAAACAACCCCCCACCCCCCTTCGATTGCGTTTAGTGCTCCTTTTATACCAAGATTTGTTCCTATTGTGCATTTGGAAGGTTGTATTTATATTTCGAGGGGCGTCGGATGAATGCATTATTTGTTGAGGGGTGTTTGTGCGTGCATGCTCCGGACTTATTTGTCAGTTATCTAGGAATATAGTTGGTTGCATACTTCTACAAAACTACACCAATCTAATAAGCTGAGTACAGCAAACCCGATTTGTTTTTTAACAACTAGACAAAGATAATTAACATTGATTGATTCTTTACAGTTATAGTGGTACTTTTAATTGCAGTAGTGTTATTTAATCACGCTAGAGGGCTTTTTTGAATAACTTTCCTAATTTTTTGTTAAATACTACTTGTGCTTAGTAAATTACAACCGCAATGTTGAAGAAGTATCCTATCTATTTTATTTTTACTTTTTTTGGAGTGTCTTAGGTTTAAATTTGGTATTCCAATCGGTTGCAGTTGCTTTCGCTTGAATAATAATGCTATAGGTAGATAACTTATAGCTCTGCAAACAAATTTATTACTCAAGAGACCAATCATCGTCAGTGGCAAACTGGTCCGTTATTTTCCACGCCATATCCTTTGTACCTACTTCCAGAAACAGTTTGGCCTTAAGCTTCTCAATAATGCCATTCAATCCAATAAATCATTGTATACAAGCCTCTTATCTGATCTTTCAATCGTCTATGACCATGAATTCAAGTTCTTGTGCACAAACCATACAAGTTCGATTCGGCTATTGTAGACAATTAATTGCAGTTGAGTGTCACGAGAATTTCAATTGATAATTTTAACGACGCGAAAAACGCTATTATAGTTTATTGACTTCTTTGAAATTATTTGGCAAAGCTTTGGGTAGCAATTGAATTGCTTTGAAGATTTTCAAGGTAAAGCATTGAACTTGTTCTTGTTCCTTGTTTGTCGTTAGTCATTCGTCTCTATTATTTAGGCAACGTGGGATGTTTTACGTAATTTAAGTTAACGATTCATTCTAATTATTGTAGAATTATTATTCTAAGCACGACACCTTTTGAGAGGTCGTTGCGTGGAGCTATTTTTGGGTAAGGTACTAGCTCATATAATAGCAATAATGATTGCTGTTTTTTGCTATTACATTATTTTTTTATAACATATTACGCTAGATCCTTGCAACCGAACGGTCTAGAAGAGAATAAAACGCTGTACATCTATACCCCGGCTAGTCAGCAGCACAAAGGGTCGAGATCTGAGGGTGTGGTGGTACAATTAATCTTTGTTGAGCGCCAAGGCAAACTGCAAGCAGACGACAACTACGATATAAATATAAAATCAACCTTACCTGCTTAATAGGTAGAATCAGGATCCAGAAATCAATAACAACTCATATACAACCTTTGAATTCATGGCAATCACTATTAATAGGACACGCGCTATACACACATGCGCGCGCGCATAGAGTACAAATAGTTACAGATGATAATAATGTAAAAAAAGAAAATTGGCGCAGTGCAAATTACATAAAAATTACAAAGACTTTATCTAAGTATCAACTTACACTTAGCATACACTTACGTTGATCTTCCAGGATTTGAGTACTCTCAGCACCGGAATACTTCTTTAAAAATATGCTTCCTAACAAAGAGCATATAAATTGCCCTTCGTTATGAATAATTCAATTAATTGAATCTTACAGCTACAAAACCACACAATAAAATTATTAAATACACAATGCTCTTTTCAAAAAGTCCTTTACAAAAAGCACAAATCTTTATAACTAATCAAACCGTTTTGAATTCATGAGCTTTGAACCAATTTCAAATAAACAGCCTCTCGACGTTTCCAAGCTTTGAACACACACCTATGTCTGAAGAATTAATACTGGAACAAAATTCAAAACTTACACCATGTCTAAATATAAACCCAATTCGAAATGAATTCAATTGTGAAAGAACGATTCAAATAGTTTAGAGCTAATATTAGCAGTAATGTTTAGAAATAATCAGTGAAGCTATAATTGAATTTATAAATGAACTAATACTTGTAACGATCGAAAAAATAATTGCAGAAATATTTGCAGCCCCAGTTGAAACCCTTAAATGGTCGCGTTACCAAAATAATTCAAACATGCAGATTACGTACGATTTTAACATCGGCGAAGTCAAACTCACCGTACAGTTTTAATTATAATATTAGTGATCGCACTTAGTTTGTAGTACTTAGTTACGTTAAATAATCTTCACTGATTCACAAAAAAAATACAGCCATCTTACAAAGGACATCTACTCTTATAGCATTTAATTCAGATTTTAAAACCATTTTATCCAGGAAATTTCATTCTACGCCAAGTATTAAACTTGTTAAGAGAAACGTACACCAATTCCAATCGGCAACCTTTTCGTTCATAACAAAAAATTCTATTCGTTGTGCGCTTTGATTAATGCTAGATCGACGACAATATAACATGTAAATTCCAGTAACTCTCATTTCTGTTCACCTAATGTTTCTCTACATAAATACAAAACTTATTTTGATATCGCCGTTATCGGTACAAATGTTGGTTTTATACAAAGATTTAATTAACACCTATGTGACTATTCGCTTGTAGCACTCTTATATTAAGAATTTATGCCTGCTTATAATATTTAACAATTGCATGACTTTTCAACATTAAAGCAATTCTCAGTTTGAATAAATGCGTCTTTCTTATTCAGAATTTTCCTTAATGAATGAAGAAGATGCGTAAAATGTCCATCCATTTAACTAATATAAAGCGTACTTTCATATACCAAGCGTTCTTAATAAAAGTTTACTCTTTTATAATTAATTACTGTGAGTTGGGAGTTAGCTCCTTTAGGCAAGGTAGCGTCTTTTTCTCGGCAATATATACATTTTATGTATATAAACAACATTTATTTAACAACGTGAGTTAAGGCAAAAATGACAACAGCGTAAATAGAACAGGAAACAGTTGATTACACGAGCAACTTTATATAAGTTGCATAAATTTACAGCCAGTAGCACGGAATTGGTTTGCACAAAAGAACACTTTTTATATAGTAGTTACCTCTCTATGCGCTCTTAATTGTTTTAACAGCAATAATAAAAAATTTACATTAATATATATAGTTATATACATGATTTATTTAATAACTGCAAAGTAAGCAACTAAGTCTGTTGGGATACTCGTTGTAGTCTCATTAAGACTTCCTAGCGACTTGTTTAAAAAATGATACTCTAACAAAAACTATATTTGCACAAGCAACAGTTCTTTATTATCAAACTGATTCCGAAGGCTCTCACAATTTCTTTCCAGCTGATCCCTAGCAGTACAAATACTAACTTCTTAGCACTACAATGCTATGTTCTTAATTAACTTAATATCGAAAGACTTTAGTAAATTTATACCGATCACTTCAGTAATTTATGTCACATAGGGCAATTTATATATACCACTAATTTATTTTATATCACGACTTTCTAAGCTTTAAATTAAAACTCGTATTGTATTAAAGCTTCAATTAGAACTGAACCAACCAACACTCATCACGGCAATTTATATTTTATCTAATCGTTCTAATTATTTCGAATACATACTAGAATATGCACATAATATCTCGAATGTACCTAATGTAACCTAAACAAAGCTCTGAAATGCAAAACTTTTCTACCTGTCAATCAAGTCCATTGCCCGTAGGCGCCTTTCAATCATCTTTTGTATACTAACACCTCGCTTACGTTTCAATGTAATTATTCTGGTCATAGGTGGACTAAATAGCATTGTACTGTCCTCTTCTGTTCCAGAATACTGTGAGCCAGACGTCAAAAGTTTTTATGGTGGTGAGAACAGTCGAAACCATCTCTGCAGTTTCCTTGTTGATAGAAGTGCCAGTCAAAACTCTTCATAGTAGGTACCGTACCATTTGGATTGTAAACTCGCACCAAGATCTGGACCCCGGTTTTCTCAAACAGTACTTCTAGTATATTTCGTACCACCCTCCTACCCAAACCATAGAGCCGACACCAAATACACAGATTCTCATACACCTAGAAAGCCCTTGACCTCCACTTCAAAACACGTCGCACGAACTCTGTGAATCGGTACATTACACAATCCCCGGGGACATTTTAACTTATTGATGTAATAAGGAGACCATAAGAGGTCATTGAGCACCACATTCTGTAAATAAATAGACCCAAAACCAAAAAATTCTAAATTTTCTAATACTTAATTTTCTACACTATATAATATTCTAGTAGTACGATAGGATTAGTATAGTATTTTCTAGTACATGAGTGAAACTAGCGTTTTTAATTAAAACAAGTTTTAAGTGCATTTATACAGGTTGAAAAACTATAAAATAAGTACTAATATACTAAGTTTAAATGCTCTTTTTCAAAAAACGCGTTGCGTATATTCTGTAAAACATTATTTAAACCTCATTATTTTAAACGAGTTCTAAAATACGACCTCTTAATGAAGTATCAAATACCCTTTTAAATACGTTACGTATATTCCGATATTTTAAAACCCGTTCTAAACAGTGCTTTCATTAAAAGTATTTTGACGCAAAACATGAATTTAAACAAACTACTCAAATCTTTCTAGAATTTCCATTTTGGTGTATTCGAGAATTTTATTTGAGAATTTTCTAACCATAGCTTCATTTGGTAGCATAAAACTCAAATTGCAAATGAAACCATAAATCACAAATGACATTTAATTATTTCGTACTACAGCAAGCAATGTGAGTGAACTACAAATCATATAAGATAAGACGTTTTTAATGGCCATAAATTATAATTGGCAGCAATAACCAGGTATCATGAATACATAGCTTCCATTCACTAATAAGAGGATAGTAAGATTTTTATTGCGCAATAAATCTGAACTGACACCTAATTAAGATAAGAAAACCATATAAAATGAATGAAATTTCAGCTAATTATTACATCATGCGATGATGAGTCATATTACTAGGAAAATATCTATGTTCTAGAGCCTGTGACGTATTGAAGATTTTATTATATTAAGCTGCGAAAGAATATAAACGAGTTATTCATTGAAGACCGGTCATTCAAGTCGATCTATTTATAAAGTGCTTGGCGACAATACTTTTTGTCGGTAACAACGAATTGTAAGGTTATAAGTTTTAAATTGCATGCAAGACCATCCTCGACGTTTAAATATTGGTTGAAACAAATTCTTTTAACGTAAAATTGAACGTACAAATGCAAAATCTTATTGAAAAATGAAGAAATTAAATTGAATTATGGAGTTAGCAGAGTTATAAACGAAAGAGTCGAAACTTGATTTTCCGATGCAGTTATTATGGTACAAAATTAAGAAGTACATTTAATCAAAAAAAAGTCTAAGAATCCTGAATAATTTAATGCTCAAAACCGCAAGTATTTAATTATTTAAAATCTTTTAAAAACATTTCATAATATAATTAGTTTAAGTAGATTAAGCATGCATAAAATTTTTGCGTATAGACTAACTCCAGCATCGAACGATGACAAGTTTTTACGTAATTTAACAGTGCGGTAATTTCATCAATTTGAGTTTGCTAGTGAAAAGCTCTCGAATTTTACGAGCGTGGAATTAAATAAGTTGCTGGTACTTAATGAGAGGATCCAGTCAGTAGACGCTTTCATCAACATTCGTTTGATTTCAGGGATTACTTAATAACACCTCATTGTTGTCTTGCACAAGATTGCTCGAGCCTTGGAAGAAAAGAATCTGTGAGACTTTGAATTTTTTCACCTGCTGCACATTTAAAACTGATAATTAATATTTAAACTGCATACAACCTATTTTCTTTGGTACACGCTTGAATGAAAGCGATTTAAAACCAGGAAAAGCACAATATTTATAATTAATAATTTCTTCCTTTTCACGTAAATTTAAACAAATAAGGATAGTTAAGTTAATCAACTTGTTTTGTGACGATGATACTCATGTTTTAATATGTTAAGAGAGCACCTGGAAGATTTTACTTGTATATTTTAAGTTAGCACTTGCAGGAAAAAGACAAGTGTGTACGATGCTCTCCAACCTGATTTGTAAAACTTATTAATTATTTTGGTATTATCTAGTAGATTTCTCACCATCTACGAGATAAGATTGGTACCAGATGAGTTGGCGTCCAGAATTTATTATTAGACTGAGAGTTGAGATAGATCTTTCCTGGTAGGTGCAAGTGTTAGCATTGTATATCCCTAAAAAAAAATGTCTAAAGCTTTCGTACAATCCACCCCTCGCCACTATAGTTAGCTGGTGCACATTTTCTACTAGTTTTCATGATAAAATAACTTCAAAAGGTTGTTAACATCAATTTTACACGGTACATATTTTTGAGCCGTGTTTTAAAAAGCTATGAGTTCCCTCTGCATAAATATAAAGTATTTCTGTTCTATACATTCAACAGTTGTTTAACCCTGGTTTAAAAAATGAGAAAAGAAGCAAAATTTAAGAATATAATAAAAATAGTTAAAATGTAAATCAAATTTTGACATTGAACGAAATCAGTAGGTCAAATAAGTACCTATATTTTGTCGCTTAGGATTTGATTTAAGAGGTTCCTTTTGCTAAGACATACATATTAATAAACAGGGTTTTTTTCTAAACTTTTGAAGGCAACTGCGACTTCAAGGTCAGGGGATAAGGGAATATTAATTGAGATGTTTAGAAAGTTATCGAAATTGTTCATGGGGATTAGATAGCGAAGCATCTAGTATGCAAATCATATCACTTATCACTTTACTTTTCCTTTACTATCGCCAAAACGTTTTTAAGCATTTTGAAACGCCTATGTGATTCAAGAGTTATAGCCCATCGTGTGCTTTCAAAATGCCACCATGGATATTCAAGGGTCAGTCAACAACATGCATCGGAATAACAAATAAATTTGTACAAAAGAGTGTAATTTATTATTCTGGTAAAAAGCCTAGGTTTAACACTTTGCTAGTGCAGAAGAGAAAGCAGAAGAGGGAAGAAAGGTGTTATACTACGGTTCTACACTCTAAGGTATACTTTTAAAGTCCCGGCGCGCAATGTATGAGAGCCACTACGACAGTTGATAACAATGCTAAATACATGCAAAATGTTGCGCAATAAGCGGTTACGTCATATTTATGATCAAATTATTATCACATGCAAAAAATGTTTATTTTGATTATAGTAGAAGACAAAAGGTACTAACGTAAACTGTAGAACTCTTCACAGCATGGCAGCTATTCCCGCGTCAGTAGGGCGTTATGGGCGTGGGTCGTCCCTTGCCCCCTCGTTGAAGTCAGATTTAAATTTGCCTTCTTCTTTTCTATGTAGAGATACGATAAAGGAATACAGGTAGGAGGAACGATATCAGGTACAGATGAAAGGAAACCTACATTACCTGAAAGAGAAGACAAGATAACGGCACACAGATAAACACTCCGTTCGACGTCTCGTTGACCAGTCTCGACATGACGGAAATCACCACCCTTCTTTTTCCTCCGCGTCTGCGCAATCTCTTGCGCAAACGTAACTATCTATAGTGACGGAAATGCACGCACAAGTTTTTTAAATTATTTGCGCGAATTCACTTGCAAATTAGAAACTTACAGAGATGTTTAAATGCCGATTTTCGGCATGTAACAAAGGGTATATTTTTTAAAAAGATGTCTAAATGGTCTGACTTTTCCAATATTCTGTTAGAATTTATGCATGCATTAAAGCTGAAGATTGAGCAACGTCCTCAGCAATAAAACTATCCATATCCAACTGAGCCACCTCGATTCATAAAGCAATAACAAGTCTTTACTAACCCAGGGTGCTAGAAATGACAAACTTTAGACTAGCCATTTAAAATACCGTAGGGACCTGGCCGTAGTCAAGTTTAGGATGTTCTTTCAAGTATAATTTAATAGCATTTGTTTAAGACATAACAGTAACATTTGCTGAGGACTTCAGTGTGAAGCAAGGCGGGGGAGTAAAGACGATCAAAAGTAAACATGTTAATAGAATGAATGACACTAAAGTACCTCGTAAGCAGAGATGATGGTCTCAAACCAGCATTTGTCAAAGACACAACGCAGGCAAAAATCTATTGACAGTATGCTCTGAAAACTTAGTGGAGAGGATAAGAAATTAGAACTAAATTCAAGAGATCTTTAGATTATACGAAAATACATACTTCAATATTCTTATAACAAAAGAGGAAGACAAACATGAAGAAGTGAAGGAGGAGTTATTACCCACGTTTTAAGCAGTTTGTTAGGGTCAGAAAATATAAACGATTATGATGGGAAGGGTAAAGGAAACATTAAACCAAATATTTCCTTTATACAAAGAATATATAGGTGCGTTGAACTGTTTGAAAAATTTTTGAGGACGGCATATTTCAGCATTTCAAACAAGAAGTTATAGTTATGCACTTTTTAAGTATTGTGCAGATCTAAAATTAGCTGTTGAGCAGTTGAAATGCTTCATAGGAATTCTAATTGTTAGTGCCTTTTAATAGTTTAATTTATTATACATATAAATTGAATAGTATTTGTAGAAATGATTAAGTACCTCCTTGATTTGTACATAGGTAATCCCATCATTCACTATCCAATACAAACCAACCCGAACTTTATTTCCTTTTGGTTCCTGCCCAAACTTTACCAAAGTCGTTCTCGAACTTTGTGCGCAACACGTCGTGTGTTACAGACGACCAGTCAGAACCTACATTAAGGTAACAATTCGCCCAAGTGCGTGTCGTTTTTCGTTGTTAACAATATCTAGTATCGGCATTAAAACATTAGTGCTTTACATCATTATCAACCTATTTAACTACAGTCCACATTTAAAACTCGAAGATATCAACAGCAGACCTTTAGAAGCACACCAGCGTGATTGTGAGTATTAACCAGTGTAAGTTATTTCTTTTTAATCTGCACGGCATACTGTACACTAATTCTTAGTGGCTATAATGAACTTGTTACGATAATCCATGCAGACAAAAATGAAAGTAGTAAAGTAAGCTAAGAAAATAGTCCGCACCAAGTACCACAACAAAAAAGGAAATCGAAAGAAGTAGTGCCGTACTACCTAAAAAATAGTCGCAGAGGGGGTGGGTCACAAAAAAAGAAAAAGAAAACCTCAAAAAGAAATTTATTTACAAACTTATAGTTTAAAAAACCGCATGATACAAACCAAAGAGTGTTGTAAACCGGCCACTAGCTATACTATTGCGGGCAATTGTTATACTATTACGCAATTGTTAAACCCGCGTAATTCCTATAACACGTATCACCACGCTTTAAGTATTACGCAATAGTCGAATTTTCATGAACATTTAAAGTCAAATTTCTTACACTACATAAGTAAAACAGATTACTCACTTGGATGGTATTTTGTAGCTAAATCTCGGGGTCCATGTTTGTGGGTTAATTTACGCCATTGCTGAGTTACAATTTGCCAATCCGTCCCTCCTAATTCTCTATGCTCGTAGAGGAATGAAGGAATACCAGGTAGAGGTACACGAAGGTAAAGATAAAGGAACCTACATACCTAAAAAGAGAAAAGACACACACACCACAGATAGATGTTTTTGGCTTCAGGTCTCATCGCTTAATGGCCGCTTTTGACACTACTCGCACCTGCGCATTCTTTTGCGCAAACGCAACTTTCCGGAATGACAGAAGTTGACAAGTTTTAAATTTAAAAAACCCGGAAATTTATTTACAAATTAAAGCTAAATCCAAAAATGTACATTGCCAAATTTTGGCATGTAACAAGAGAACATTTACCCAAAATATATTGTGAAACATTTACACAATAAAAGAATCTACACAAAATTAATCATTTATCAAAAAACATTGAACACAATATATAGGAGACTGTTTTCAGTACGATGGTTAGCACAAAATTTTTAATTTGTGTATATGTAAAACATTCATTAGGCAAATAGACTTACATATTATCCTTAAGTAACTCTGCAAGTAACAGCAATCAAGAAAAAAACATTTATACACGCAATGCATTTGGCCGTAGCTGTAAAAAACTTATTAGAAAAAAGCATCACATATAAATAATAGTGTACCCTAAGTTTTATATAGGAAATTGTTATAGTCAGTTAACGTAACTCTTAACCTCTAGCAGTGACAGTCATCGTCCTACGCACCATTCGATGATCCGAGTGAAGTGCGATGAGTAACCTGACAGATCCAGACCTAATTCTTCCTATGGAAGTCAGAGCGACACAGAGAAAAAATAGCCACCCTTGCAACTTAGTGTGACGTTCCAGTTTCAAGTTTCTAATAATTTACAGTTGGGCCACAACAAGTCTTGGTAGCCGACACCTGCAGAATCACATGGCACATCATGCTGTTGATTCGAATATATAGGATTATCCTGATCGGTACATTTTACACTATAATTTAGAAATCGACAAATGCACTAGAGCTTTCCGTTAGAAATATACCATGTAGCGGTAATTCTGAAGAGAGCAAAAATCATTTTTGTACCGCTTGACTTAATATGAAAATATCACACGAACGTGTATCTCCAATCGAAATCTGTTAGGTGTTCATTTCTGTTTTGACAAACGAAATCTAAGTAATGCCTCTTGAAATCATCAGAGACCACGGGTACAATCCACTTATCCAAGAACCAAATGACCGTGAATACAGTAGGTAATATGAAATTTAATTACATGAGAATGAAAATATTCGCATGCAGGAACCTTACATGTGATTTTTCCAATGCTCCACCCGAAGGTACTACATTGGCCAGGAAGCAAGTTTTTTTTTTACCTGGAAAATTTGGAATTTTGCCGAACTCTTGCTGTTCCAAGCAAGTTAGGGATCTTTAACGTGCGTGACAACACTTACGCACGGGACCTCCATTTTACCTCTCATCCGAACGAGGGTGTATTTTTGTGAAAAATGCTCGCCTAACATTTTTCAAGCGGGCCGTGCACATGCAGAAACCGCAAGTAGCAAACTTCCTAGAAAAATGTACTATTAGGACAGTGAAATTGACATGAGAAATGAACTTGTGTATAAATCAATGAGACCCAAATTTGACTGATTAAATTTGAAAGTTACAACATATTATGGAAATGATCAAAAGCAATCATCTGGAGCATTTCATTCCTGCACTAACATATGTTATGACAAAAGCATGATGAAATATTTAGGGCGATTCTCTTACAAATAATTTGTTTTGATTCTGGTACAATATGTGATTCCTCAATACCCCACAGGTTACCTCATAAATTTCGAGCTATATCAAAGCAATAATCCAGGACACTTCTTGAATACCTCTTTGGAAAAGCCATGGCACCACTTATGGTTACGTTAGACGAATTAGAACAGCAAAAGGACCCTCGACCATACAATTTGTATTTTTATAACCTATCCACTGGCATACATTTGTTAAAACATTTTAAATCTAAAGAGTGGCATGATATAGGCACCATAATGAAAAATAGAATTCTAGAATCTGTCCATTGGCTAACAAAAATATAAGGAAGCGACCAAGAGGAACCCATAGATAGATATAATGGTATATTATTTGTATGTTGGGTTGACAATGGTGTAGTTAGCATGGTGCCAACTTTGCATGGTATAACGCACATTAATTCTGTAAGATGATTACAGTCCCCAGCTCAATATTATAGGTCGTATAACTTGTTTAAGAGGTGGGTGGATATTGAGTTATCTGATTTATTTTGCCAAATTTTGTACATAAAAAGATTTAATTAAGGACATTGGTGAATGAAATTAAGATTAGAGTGTGCTATGCATATTACCATTATAAAAGAGATTTTTTGCTTTAATTTTAGTATAAGTGACTGATTATTCAGAAGTTATATTTTTGTTAGATTTAAGATATTGTTTGTAAGACAAAGCCATTGTGGCAATATTAGACTCTACTTTTAGATTTTAATATTAGTGCAAAAGTGTTTTTCTAGAGGTTAGATGTAAGATATTGTTTGTTAGAGAAAAGCTGTTGTGGATGTAGTAATTATTATTTGAAAGATTGTTTGTTAAAGAATATTTCAAATCATCTGATTTTAGTGATTTTATTTAAATTGAGCTTGCGAAAGTAATTAGGGCAATACTTCTATTAACCACTGCAGTCCACAGCCACTTTTATGGCTCCCATAGTCGAGCATCTTCAGTCCACAGCATGTTTTATTAGCTCCCAATGTTGGGCATCTTCAGTCCACAGCGATATATAATAACATTGTTGCTACTTTACACCTATAACTTCAAAAACACTTACCTTTGTAGTTGAACTTCAAATGTGGTATCTTTGAAACATGTCATGGTCTTATAGCAAAAATTTATAAACACCCATTTAACTTTCTGCCCTTCACCTATTATAAAGATTGCCGTTGGTCAGGAAAAATATAATCACTTCATAAGTGGCACCTTTCAACATGGTTATTGCAGAATCAATAATTAAAACAATCAATTGCGTTTCAACTCCTGTCCTTGCCTATAACAATCTCATAGCTTACTGTAAATGTTATTTTAATGATGTGAAATGTGGTACCAAGTTCATTGTCACATTCTAAGTAAGCCTTTAGTTGATATGAACAAAATAATTAAAAACACTTTGATGTTAACAATTGTGAGGTCATTTGGTTTTTAAGAAACGGCAATAGTTCTTAAGAAAAATGACAAAGTCAGATAGATAAACAACTTTATATTCAATGTTGTGCAACAACTATATAATTATGTGACTAATTAACATTCTTTGATGTATAATCATGAATGGTTCTTGTCTTCAACTTGGTAATTATGTATATCGGCTCCATTCAGTTATGCTTCTTTATACACGATTAAAAATGCATTGATAATAGCAGGGGAACCAAAAAGACAATTTTAACAGGGGTTGTTCTGCCCCCTAAGCCTCAAGGGTAAACTAAAAGGAGTACCAAACAAAATATAGCTGGTTTTGAAATTCGTGCCTAACTTTCAGAAATGTCTCTCTGTAGCTCCTATTTATGAAATATTTTTTCTCGTTGTTATTCTAGCAATGTACATTGAGGCCACAAAGTCCCATTACCCTTTTATATATGTCACTGTAGATTGGCTTTTGTTGGTTATCGAAGGGGGTAATGGGACTTTATGGCCTCTCTCTGATGGGATTTTAAGCAAATAGCAGGATGAAACATGGAAATCTTGGCGGCTATTTGATTGGTCCCACTGATTTAAATAGTGGTCATGCATCTATTCGATATATATTGGTATCCATTATTATTTATATCATATGCAACCCTTGTTAAATAAACCAAAGAACAGTTTTCAAATAAAATTCAAAATTACAATTTATTGTGAGTTTATGTAAACAAGATAAATATTCCTGAACACTTCGCCTTCTAATTGTTTCCTTTTATTAATTCTGAAATTTTCTGCAATTTCTAACAGAGCCTGATTACGGTAGTTTTGCATAAATTCAACAAGGAATTTGTACGATTTATCCCACGGATGTTCTGGTGCAAGTTTGTCACATAGGGTATCGAATGCTTCTGCACCGATGTAGTGCAATAAATAGCCAGATTTCCTATCATATTGTACATTAAAAATCATGAAAGCACCTTCTAAACGTCTTACCCATATATTCCATTAGAATTTGGAAGTATCAAAATGTTCAAATCTAAAGCAGTTTGATTTGTAATATTTTGCCCTAGGATGGTAGCAGTAGAGGTTTCACCTAGTGTAGACATTGTTTTTTGGTGAATTGTAGGAACAACAACGTTAACCACGTTTTTTAGGGTATGTATTTGTAATTTTTCATAGACACATAGTTCATTTACATCACTCATCGCCAAAATGTTGATAGTATTGTTTGTCGTAGCATATAATTAAAATTGGTCGATTCACGAATATTCTTTATTTTACAACTTACACTCAGAAAGATATTCAAGAAAGATTCGGAAAAACGTCAAATGAATTCTTAAAAGATACTGGAAAAATATCTGATACTAAGGAAGTAGAAACAAAATGGAATAACATTAAATCCAGCTTAGACATAGCAGCCAGAGATATTCTGGGGTATACACAAAAAGAAAATAAGAAACCATGGATAACAAAGGGTATCCTGAATTTAATAGAAAAAAGACGAAGATATAAAAATAAATCAGATGAAACAGGAAAACAGAGATACAAAACCATAAAATGAGAAATTATTCGCAAATGCAGGAAAGTTAAAGAACAATTGATTGATAAAGTGCAAAGAGGTACAAACTAAGATGGAAATAGAAAAGATAGATGAAGCATACAAACTAATTAGAATCAATTTTAGAGATATAAAACCGTATAGCAAAAATATAAAGGACGCGGGAGGAAACGTCATTATAGGAAATGTAGAGAAAGTGGGTAAATGGCAAGAATATATAGGGAATTTATATCCAGAAAAGGAACTAACAGTATTAGAACAGGAATCAGACATTGAAAATGATGACTTGGGATATCCTATACTTAGAGATGAGTTTGAATTAGCATTAAAGGGTCTAAAAATAGTAAAGTGCGGGTACAGATAAGGTGCAAGTAGAAACTCTAAAAGCGGCTGTACAAGCAGTAACAGAACGTCTCTTCCAACTTGTAAGCTATTTGTATGAGACAGACAAAATACCCAAAGATTTCAAATGTAACATAATAGTAACTATACTAAAAAAGAAAGGTACAGATAGATATGAAAATTTTCGAACAATAAGTTTGACAGCACACATGTCAAAAATATTAACTAGAATTGTACAAAGACCAATAGAAAAAGAAGTTGAAGACATACTAGGAGAAGATCAATTTGGGTTTAGGCGAAACAGGGGGTACACTGGAGGCTATTTTAGCTTTGAGGGTGATAATGGAGAAAATAATAGAAAAAGGTAAAAGCGTGTATATAGGGTTTGTAGATCTGAAAAAAAGCATTCGATAATGAAAAGTGGAGAAAGATGTTCGAAATACTCAAAAAGATTGGAATGAGTTATAGGGATAGACGAATAGTACATAGCTTATACAAAGAGCAAACAGCAGTAACAGATTTAGAGCAGAAACGTAGAGAAGTAAACATTAGGAAAGGTGTGAGACAAGAATGTGTCCTATCCCCGTTAATTTTTAACTTGTACATTGAAGAGGCAATGAATACTGTCAAATGCAGTAAGGCATTAGGAATTACTATGCAAGGACAAAAAATGATATGCTTAGATTTGCAGATGATATAGAAGTATTAGCATCTAGCAAAGAATAGTTAGAAGCTGCTCTTAATGAAATGGAAACAGCTCTAACAGAGAGATACGGTATAAAAATTAACAAAAATAAAACTAAAGTTCTAGTATGCAAAGGAGGGGGAAATAAATCAAAAACAAGAGTACAAATAGGTAACAAAAACTTACAAGAAGTTAAGGATTTCAGCTACCTAGGAAGCCAAATAACGCAAGATGGGAAAAGCGCATAAGATATAAAACAAAGATTAGCACAAGGTCGTGCTACATTTAACAAGAAAAAGCAACTACTGTGTTCAAAGACAACAAACATAGAAACAAGGAAAAGATTGCTTAAAACATATGTGTCGAGCACAGAACTGTACGGCTGTGAAGCCTGGACAGTAGGCGAAGCGGACAAGAAAAAGGTAGAAGCCTTTGAAATGTGGTGCTACAGATGAATGATGAAGATATCATGGGCAGACAAAGTTAAGAACTAAGATGTACTAGAAATGGCAGGGCAAGGAAGAAATATGTAAAAAATAGGAGAGATAGGATTGATAGGCCACATACTACGGCATGAGGGAATAGTGCGGAATATATTATAAACAGAGATAGGAAAAAAGAGAAGTAGAGATAGACCTAAGTCAGACTACTGTATATAGATAGTGAAAGATGTAGGCTGTAGGAACTTCAGGAAAATGTGTAGGCTAGCTCAGAATAGAAATCAATGGAGGTACGCATCCAACCAGTCCCAAAATGGATAAACTAATGACGAAAAAATAACTGAACTTAAACATGATGATTATTATAAGAAACTACAGGTATTGGTTGTGCAACACTCTCAAATAATATTAATTGTGTGAAAGGATTTACTGGAAAAATATTAATTCGGTAAATGTCTAAGTGTTGGTGGATCTTGGCAGCCACAGGCTGCTTAAACCCCTGCACATACCTTACATGTGATTTTCCAGTGCTCCACCCAAAGGTACTACATTGGCCAGGAAGTGAGTCTTTTTACCTGGAAAATTTTGAATTATGCCGAACCCTTGCTGTTCCAAGCAAGGTAGGGATCTTTAACTTGCATGACAACACTCACACATGGGACCTTCATTTCACCTCTCATCCGAACGAAGGCGTATTTTTGTGAAAAATGCTGGACTAACCTTTTTCAAGCTGACCGTGTCGGGATTCGAACCCGGACCCTTGGACGTAATAGTCACACGCATACCAACTACGTCACGGAGCCGCCCCCCTGCACATACCACTGAATCTCGGTGAAATAGGGCACATAATTAGAAAACAATAGAAGGGGAACCGAGCTGTATATAGCAGTGATGAGCAACTGCCAGCTGCGGGCCTAATCCGGCCCATTACGATGTTAAAGTTGGCCCATGGCATAAAAGAGAAAGTGTGCAAGTAGTGTGACGAGAATGCGGCGTAGTAAAGTTACATTTTGTGAGGTATATGATATATTCCACCTGGTAATGCAAGGGTTAAATAATTCAATCTGTTCTGGCCTGCATCGTCATATGAAAATTGAAAATTGGCTCGATAATGAAAAAAGTTGTCCAGCCCTCGTATATAGGCTGTATGGGAATTTCAGGGAACTGTGTAAGCTAGCCCAGAATATAAATAAGTGGAGGTAAGTGTCCAACCAGTTTTGAGACAGAAAACCTAATGACGAAAATATAGGCACAGATAAATCTGATGATTATTATAAACAACTACAGGTGTTGGTTGTGAAATATCTGCAACTAATGTTGACTGTGGAAAAAGATATCTTGGAAAAAAATATTAAATCGGCAGTAGTTCAAGTTCTAGGGGAACTTGGCAGCCGCAGACTACTTACCCCCTTCACAACCTTACATGTGATTTTCCAATGCTTCACCCAAAGGTACTAGATTGGCCAGGAAGCAAGTTTTTTTTACCTGGAAAATTTGGAATTTTGCCAAACCCTTGCTGTTTCAAGCAAGTTAGGGATCTTTAACGTGCGTTACAACACACACACACACACACACACACACACACACACACACGGCACCTCCATTTTACCTCTCATCCGAACAAGGGTGTATTTTTGTGAAAAATGCTGGCCTAAAATTTTTGAAGCAGACGGTGTCGGGATCTCTCTTCACAACCACTGAATGTTGGAGAAATAGGGTATATAATTGTAAAACAATAGAAGGGGACCGAACTGCACCTAACAAGAAAGAACAGCGCCTATGATCAAAGACAACAAACATAGAAACAGGAAGAAAATTGTTGAAAACATGTGTTGAGCACAGCACAGTATGTTTATGAAATACGGACGGTAAGAAAAGCAGACAGAAAAATGGTAGCAGACTTTTGAAATGTTGTACTTCAGATGTATGAGGTTGATAGCATGTTAATAATAAATGGGTTATAGAAATAATAGGGAAATAAAGATATCTGTGGAAAGAAATAGGAGAAATAGAAGGGCAGAATACGTTCTAAGGCTTTTTTGGGGAATAGTATGGGATATATTACAAGCAGAGATAGGAAAAAGGAGGTAGATGTAGACCTAGAACAGATAGTGATAGATGCAGACTCCAAATTTCAGGGAAATGTGTAGATTAGTTCAGAATAGGAAACAATGAGGGTACGCGTCTAACCAATTTCAGGACTTAAGACCTAATGATGATGACTCAGAAATTAAAATTCGTAACATTATGTCATTACATTTCTGCTCACCCTTTGACCAATGTGCAATGCCTGCCTAAAATACAAAACTGTCAGGATTCTACTCAGAACTAACCACAACAGATACTAACACATGTTATACAACATTCAATACAAATTTAATGTAGGTGTTTTAGTTATGTTTCAACAAAAGAAAAGAAACCTGAAAACGTACAGCACATAACTATGCAAAAATCAATAACGGCATTTTGTAGAAATGTGACGAAGGTTCAGATACAACAACATTGCTCTTTTGTTGCTAACAATTTTCTCTTCGATTTGACAGACATTGTTCTTGTTTTGGACAATCTTTGGCCTTATGAGAAGAATTACAAAAAATGCAGTCAACATGATCGATAGAATTTTTCAAACCTGCCCCAGTAGGTACTCATTTTAAGCCATCCACGGATTTCTGTAAAATAGACAGTGTACAGTTACTTTTCATTTCAAATCTAGCAACTGTTAATATTATACGCTCTTCATTTTACACCTCCTTCCGTAAGAAATTCATTAAATTTGATAACTGATTTTTCAAGTTCTTATCTCTATCACATCTTTGCCAAACTCTTAATATATTCTCTGATAAGCATGATTCTACAAGTGGGTAAAGCATAGCTGCATATTTTTCCAAAGCGGGCAACTGGCATTCCAACTTATCATATAACGTTAAAAGACTAACCTTCTTGTTTGAATTCTGCAATATAAGCTCGCTTACGTACACCCCCCACAAACAAATAATCTCTTCCAAAACCATTCTTCAAACTCTGAATCGTCATTTTATAATTTTCTGCAGTGGAAAAGTTTCTACTAAGAGCCTTGCATGAAACCCCTGTACAGCTGCTTATATTTAATATTATAACTTATCAGTCTCTGCAATATCACCATCCTTGTTTTTTCAAACTGAACCCAAAACGGCAACAAATTTTTTTATCATCACCAAATCTTTTTAATTCAATAGAAGACAACTTAAATCATGCTTTTTGTCAGTATATGAAGATGTTATTACTGATCCTGTATTGGTTTTCTCGATTTTCTTGACTTTAACCTTTATCTTATGAAAATTCTATCGATACTCATGACTTGTTTTGCAATCCAGCTTTATCGGGTTTGCTTTAAATCAACAAATGATAAATATGAGTGTCTAAATTATACAGTTCTTCGTGTCTTTCTGTTAGAAACTCAGAGATAGCTTCTAGGTCATCTACATCGTGGTATTCGGTGTCGATTAATCCTTTTAATTGATTAAATAACTTTGTGAAACACGTTTGTACTGGAGATCTGCTTTTCTTACATTTTTCCATATTGAATGTTACACCATGTCCTGTCATGGTTGCTAAATGTTAAAAATAAACCTATGTTGTCTTCCATTTATTGGTGGAAGAAACTATTGATATAAATAAACATGTTTATAAACTCAAAAAAACACAGTGCAGATTGTTTTAAATAGTAAAAAATAAACTGAATTATGACAGACCGCATAATTTTGTCATTTTTGAATTCAATATTCCTGTAAAACCCTAATACCCCAATTCTACGTTATGCCAAGCTTTCGTTCTTCTTTAGGTTGTAGCTACATATATTTTTAAAAAATAGTTACTGCGGAAACTGTTAGAAATTGTAAAAACGGTTTGCAAAACTCGTAAACATATATAAGAACAGTGGGAAAGTTATGTACAGTTTCAAAATCCTGTAAATCAAAAATACCCCTCTTGAATTTTTAATATTTTGCACATTTTTGTAAATCCTGTATCTCATATATCGTTAACAAATTTTATTCTTATACAGATGGTCTGATTAAGATTTTTGAGCAAAGCAACAAATACTTGACTCTATATACCTAAATCGCATATTTAAAACAATAAACAAAAAACTTTACATGTTTTGGCTTTACCACAAATTAAATTGATGTAGGCAATTTAATATATTTTTATGTTTTGTCATAATATTACACGTTGGAAAATACCATACTATTCTCATTGGAATACAATCAGGAAGTCTAACCAACAACCGTTATTTTAATAATTACTGTTTTTATGATATTATTAACCTTAACCTCAACTGTAGCATAACATGAATGCTAATTTCAACCAAAATAAATAAAACTATCTTTTTATCTTTATACATCATCTGCTAAGGTCAGTGCACTTTTAAAATAATGGATAATTTCTTGTTTTCTGTAAGATCTGCAGATTCTGATACGAGATTTCGACCATTTTAGAAATATTTGGGCTATGAACAGTTACTTTGATAGCCTAAATTACCTTGTAAAGTGGTACATTAACAACTTGTAGATGAAATTCTGGTTTTACGTAATTGTTGCTTTCTTTAATGAAGTTTAGTCGTCTAGTTTGTAACAGGCAATGCAATTGATAAATGATCACTAATCACTTATTTCTTGTCAAATTTTTAACTCTATAGAACTTGCACTCATCATCATTTTGTTTTCGACCTTACTTAAGGTCGGTTTGACGCAGCTCCAATTTCTTTTCTATTCTGTGCTAATCTAAAAAGTTCTACATACCCTTCACAACCTAAATTTCTAATAAATTGACTAATATATATAGAACTTGTGCTATAAAAAATCTAAATGAGCACTCATACATTAAGTATTTTTAGCACAACAAAAAGCACCCTATAATGATTCTTTTGACATTATTTGGAAACTCGTTTTACGAGTAAAAGATACTACTAGTTCTCATACAAGGTTTAATACAAATTTTATAATAAGTTGTTATGTACAGTTTTGGCCCTCGAGTATCTAGCTGATATTCACAGAAAAACTCTGTAAAGTATTCGGCTAAAAAATCCTGTTTTGATAAAATACCAAAAACCTCGACTGTATGAGCAAAAATTGACGTCGACTAACTCTGTGGGACGGGTGGTGTAGGTGTTGGAAAGGGGTTTCAGAATGCTATCGGGTATGAAATATGTCTTGATCGAGAAATACCTTGCACGTCATTTAATCTTGCAGGATGCTAGGAATAAGCCCTAGAAAGAATTACAAGACGGTGCGAAAATCTGAGATATGGAGAGTGATTCTGTCTTAAAAACGTACGTAAAAATTATTAAGTAATATATTACTTAAACATAAAATAAAGCTTAACCCTAGGAACACGTAGACCTGTTTAAAACTGCTAACTGCAAAAGTTTTTAAAAGCAAATATTAAATGACCCGAATATTCAATCACGCTTGTGAGTAATTACAAATCGATTTATTACAGCAAACTGCAACTATACCGTTGCATTATTGGAAACATAAAACCAAATGTACACGTCTTTACACTATTATACAGGACTTGTTTCTAACCATATATCACACTTACGTTTTCATTACAAATACCTAATACAGTCTTAAGCAACTATTAAAAATCAAATATATCGCAAATTTACTTTACTAGAATCTTGAGGCGTACTACAGGTACGTTTCATCAATTCATGCGTTAAATTTCAAATGTTCTTTTTGTACAAACGCTCTCTGGTATAGTGTCAGATGGATTCGCAAATATTCTATGGGTGATTGACTATCATTATGGTGGATACCATATGATGCATAGGGGGGGGGGCTTCACCATTTTCAACATGGTTATTTCCAGCTCAAAATTGTCGATCTGAGAACCAAGGTGCCCCTCCAATTGAAAATAACCCACTTGGTAGGGTATTATCCGAATATAGACTACTTTCAGACTTGTTTGATAACCTTCTAATCAAGGTAATTGACCTACTAAAGTGGCATGTTGATGTGTTGGATGTTACGTACAAAGTGCTTTATGAAAAAATGGATCTACTCTCCCTAAATAATTTGAGATATCATACACAAACTTTGGACGGATGAATCAAGACTACAACATGAAAATATCTCGTGTCGTTTTTGCTATCTAACCTATATGTATTATTAAACTTACGTATAGCTTAACCAAAACTGAGACTTTCCATTTATTTAAATCTGCATATAACCTGTCTTTGCATTCAGATAAACGGCGTGCCAACATAATACCTTATTATTCAAAATGGATCATAAACTGCAACAATTTAGAATGAAATTACGATGCTGATATTATCTCTAACTTTTAAAAACTGACATAATGAATTTGGTAACCTTTAGATGTGAACCATATATGATAAAATAATGTTATCTTATATAAAAATTGTAGTAGCCTAAAAATTATAGTCCAATATATATGTAGCCTGAGAAGCTTTCAGCTTGCATTAAATCTGGTAAAAGATTTTTTGAGAATTGTTTGGCATGGATGGGGATGTAAAACTAGTTATTGACCTCGAAAGCTACGGAGAGAACTTTTGGTAAGCAAAAACTCACCATATTCACACTTTTTCAGTTTTTTGCTTATAAACCTCCCACCCCCACCTCCAACCGAAAATTGTATACTTAACAAAATGAAATCAGACAAAATTTCCTCTCAAATGCAGTGGTCAACTTATTCTACGTAGTGTGGTTCGTATTCTGCAGAACCCTGAAAACAGATAACATTTTGCAAAATCTTAAAATGTAGGTTTTTGCTCATTTAAACACGTTTGTAATCGTTTATGGTACCCAATATATTTTTGATGAGAAATGGACAATGCATGTATCATATAACTATTAATATATGTACATATATGTAGAGCTCTTCAAGAAAAGAATAGTAACAGCTTCAAAACAGTTATTATTACTTTTAAAAGGGTCAAACATTTGAAGTGATAATAATTATTATCTACATATAACATGGTGATAATTACAGCTGTATTTTAATGTGTTTTCAACGTCCAGATTGAGTCTCTTCATCTCCCCGAAATCGTTCAGATTCCACGTCGGCTTTATGTTCCTCTTCCAGACCTTTGTTGTCAATTATAGGAAAAGTAATAATGAAAACTGATGGATGGATGGTAATGATAATTGAAATGGGTGAAGCAGTAATGATAATTGAACTAGTTACAATATTTACATGTCATAAAATAATGATAGAAACATATAAAATAAATATCCTGTTCTTCCTCGTCAACAATCTCTTCTTCATTCACATTTTCCGCCTCGATGACATTTCGAGCAATTCCTCCTCGTTTAGCATGAAGTGTCTGAGCAATTTCTACAGATGGTTGTGCAGTGCAGGTTAGATTTTCTACAGGCCCACGTACCGGTGTGCCCTTTTTTGCAGCTTCAAAACACCAGTTACAGCAATGGCTGGGGTGCCGGTTCTTTTTCACTGGAATGGGTATGAGGAGACCAAGGCTATCTCGTTTCTACTCCCATTGCAGTGGGTCCAAACTCTTTCCAAATCAGCACTGTACTTGGAGGAACTGAAACAGTGGTTGTCAGCTGCATCAAATGTTGGTGGTAATCTTGGCAAACTGAACTTTGTCTTTAAGAACATTTTAACGAAGAGATGTTATCTTTGCTCATTTATTGACTGAATTGTGTCCGCTTCAGTGCAATACAGTGCAATGAAATTCTTCTTGCCTGCTCAGCTGATTTGGACTGCCGACACAAATGCCTTCTAAAAGACAGAAATGGCTTCATTCAAGGCAGTGGTTTTTTCAAGGAGAGCACATGTCCATGTGATGTTGTTCGGTACAAGTTCAATTAAATAAAATATTCAATTTCTAAATTCTAAATAATCATTTTTAATTCAAAGCGATTAACTACAGTTGTGCCAAAGATGGCATGCTTTTTTAATTTTGTTACAGGTGTTTGAAGTATTAAATTCTTAAATTTAGATTGCCCAGAAGGGATGGGAATCCATTAACAAAATAAGGAACACTGGCTAATGACAGTGGTGCATGGTGGATCCCTCTGGTAATAAATGGAAGAAAATAGAAAAAATTGAATAATCAAAAACATTTTACCTAGGTGCAATATCAAGCTACATTACTAATAACACTTACCTCGAAATACTTTCATTCGGTCAAGTTTATGAGCGCCAGCTTATCTAATCTAGTCTAGTAAGAATATTTTTAAGATAAGATGACGAGCAATTCGAGGGGGAATTTATTACATTTCCCTCTTGGTGATATGGAGTTTTTTGTACAAAATGCTACCTGTGTGTTTGAGCAAATAGAATAACAGATCTCAACTCATCGGCTACCTAAATCTATTTAGTACTAACATTATTTCGTCATTCCTGTGAACAGATATGCATATGACAATTTTAAATTTACTTACATTAATATTCACGTCAATGAACTACGGCAATTCTCATAACAAAACACATACAAAAAAATTATGATAAAATTTCAGTATTAGTTCACTCTTAATGCATCAGAACCTTTGTAATTAAATATTACAATGAGTTGCAATTCAACTTACAATGTCCAGATCTTATAACTTTAAATATTTAAGATTATGCTGTACTTCAATAATTTATAAAACAATCATCATACATAAATGCCACCAAAGACAACCTCTAATTCTAAAAAAAGTTGACTTACAATTACGCCTTCAGGTGACTAAAAAAAAGTCCATCGGAGCCAAGAGTAAATTAGTTGGCCTTTGTGTGCTTATTTCCAAATTGTTTATGCTAGGAATCAAACCATCCCATTATAATTAGTGTTGTAAGTTCTATCAAAACCCAGGGTTCACTATGTAAATGCCCATTTACTATTCCATAATCAAAAGGATGCCTGACTATGCACTTCTTACAATTCGCCATTACAAGTGTTTTGGTCTATGACTTACAAGTAATTAATTCCGTAATTTTTCCCGTCGGATGTAACTGGTGTCATTCACTTCGCTTTCTTTCTTCCACCGGAGGGTTTGTGTCTGGCCTGTCTATCGCATGTATGGCACAAGACACATGATTCCGGCGTGAACCACTTAGGGATCCAATCATGCAAATACCATGACTTGTATTTTTTGAATCAATCTGAATAAATACATTGTAACCCTTTATACATTGCATAGAAAAATATAATTATCTGCAACATAATCTTCATGAATCTTACCAACAAAGCGTATATGTGTTCTATTACATTGTAACAACATTAAAATGTGTCTAGGGTTTCTTTGTACTGCAACTATTTACCATTGAATAAAATTTTTATAAATAAAATTTGAAAAGCTCATATTTAGAATAATTATGGTATGAAACGTTCATAGTGTTGGTTTACGGTTATTTACTTTCTATCGTTAAAGCTTTCTTTAAATATTCTGCTTGCGCTGTGTAACTTGACTGAAATAAATATTAGGTTTACCTTTTTGTGGTCTAAATTAATTTATGAATCAGAGTTCCATGCTAATATGTATTTTATCATAAATAACTTTTGGATTTCGTGGTTTAAGTTTATTGCTTTAATTATACTAACAGCCGTCACTGAAATTATATTTTCTAAAACCAAAAGCATTGACATAATATGTTCAATTAATGTTAGCTATTTATGCAATCTATTATACAAGCTACATCAATAATAATTTTATCCGTTTTAGATTAATTTTCCTTTTTTTTTGCATTTGGTTTTTTTATTTCCTGTAACGCCAAATCATTACAGCTTGGAACAGGAATTATAGATGTAAAAAATTAATAGACGTCTGAATGCAATAAAATTATGTGGCACTTGTTATTCCTATTATATTAAAGTTGTTGCTATTTATAAGTAGTATGAAAATAGCGAAATGCTTTGTATGGATAAAACTGTTGTTCTTTGTTTATTTCCTGTTTTGAAGCAGTACTATTAACCTAGAGTTATTCAAAAAAATTTATCAAGCAATAGGTAAGGCCTCCGCCATACAAAGTAACAATATACTGTATACAATATACAATATACAATATACAATATACCGCATTTTTGTCCAAATTTAATAAAACTGTTAAACTTTCATTTTTCAAGCTTTTTACTTAGTTTTAATTTAGTTTGCTTGTATTACATAAAAGAATCAAATCTGTATGCTTTAATTAAAACTAATTGCAGTAACTTCAACGTGAGAATAACGGTTAATTAATAAGAGTATGTTGTATTCTAGTTCTATCTGTTTTTGTTATTACATGTGATTAAACATTAAACGCATGCAAATGTTTAGGCCATAAAAATAACTTTTTTTTCAGGCTATCAGACATAATCCAAAAACATTATTATTTTAAATATTAAAAAGGGAGTTATTCAAACACACACATGCGTGCGCACGTGCATACACGCACACACGCGTGCGCGGACCACACACACACGCATGCATGCACGAGCGCGCACGCGCCAGCAAACGCATGCGCGCGCGCACACATGCATACACACAACACACACACACATTCTGGGAAATTGTTATTATCTCTTAATTATACCTATCAAAATCCAAACAATCGATATTAACAAATTGCCTAAAAAAAGGAATAAATTTTAGATATGGCAGAGAAGCTGATGCATTATTTGGAACCTGAAACAGGTTGAAAATTAGAGTCGCTTGCCACAAAATGATTGGTACTCCTATGCAATGAAATAGGAGCAGCTGATCCCTTAACAGCTAGATAAATCGCTAATGGTAAATGAAATGGTCATTCTGTATACTTTCCAGGACCATTTTTGATAAAAACTTCCATCAAAGGTTTAACATTTGTAAGTTACATTTGTTTTCATGCTTCAACACATAAAGCAGCAGTTACACTCCCCAGTATTTTTAATTTTTATGCCGATCAAATAAAGGATGCAAATTGTTTAAAACTGCTACACAAAGCTTGCATCCTGCAAATTCATTAACATCAATAACCTTATTTACGTATTACCTACTTGATCCTAATTTTAAACAAAACTACACCGTTCTTTTCTGTTTTTAGTTGTATTCGTTTACCAAAACTACTTAATACATAAAAAATGTATACAACAAGCTAATTTATAATTTCTTTTTTAGAATTTGATCCAGACGCTATAAAAATCAAACAATCAAATTCACCACCACCAACTCCACCGCCAGATGAAAAACCAACAATTTTACTTTCGCCTAAGAAAGAAACAATTCCACCAAGACGATTTATATCATCTATATTGGGTGGAGATATTCCTTATGGAAGTCGTGGTCATATTCTAACACGGGCTGAAAGAAAAGAATATCCACCACTAATCACAGCAGATAGATTAATAATACCAAATGTAAAACGACCTGAACCTTCTGTGTCGCCTCAAGATTTAACCCCAGTAAGGTGTTCGGTAATACAACGCACACCAAAAACAGGCAAGCGAGACGAAGATACTGATACACGATTGCCCATTCATTTAATTGTTCAAGAACCAGAACAAGAACAACCTATTGACTATCACATTCCCAAACGACGTGGGGAAACAGAAGATGAAAATGAAGAGCGTAAGATTAGAGAACAACGGCGTAGTCATAGTTCGAGGGTTAGCAAACCTCTTATATCAGTCCGAGCTCTTATTGGAAAATTACCAATTACTCTTTCTGCAGCAGCAGGACATGGTAGGGGTTCACAAAGTTCACAAAACAATAACAACCAAGGGTCTGGTGGTTCTTCTGGAAGTGGTGGTTCTATTAATTTCACATCAGGTTCATCTGGAGGTGGCGGTGGTGGATCTCTGGGTGGTGGTACTGGAAATGGAGGTATGAACCCTGGAAGAGACGGAAGACAAACATATGGACCTAGCAGTCCGCCTACCGGAAGTTTACCACCATTTTATGAATCACTAAAGAATGGTAATTTAGGCTTAAACGGTTACAACTCAGGGAATGGCTGCAATCAATTGAATATTCCTATGAATATGGATAGTGATACAGGACAGGACTTGGCAAGTTTAAGTGTGAATTCTCCTAAACAATATTCCATGCTACAGAACGCATCATATGGACTTGTTATGAAAGATGAAGTAGATTTTGAAAACTACGAAGCTAAATTAGATCCTATGGGTAATTTATTTCCTAATTCTTATTCAGTATATGACGACTCAATGATGGTTGATATGGTTACAGGAGCAGTGGTAGATCCACTGCAGTTTACAACAGCACTTGCATTTTCTAGTTCAGCAGAACATGCACTATTAGAAAGCTTATCAGATGCTGCTGATTTATCAACTTTTCTGCAGCGATTACCCAGTGATGACAATGACAGTGATGAAATAATCACCAATGACATGCATTCCCCATCAATGACTCCTGATTCACATATACAATCTGTTGATCATAACATGGACTCGTTTTCAGAACAACTATTAGGTAGAAGTTATGATCGTGCATATCAGCATCAATTTGGAAAATTGTATCAAGAGTCACTTCCATCTTATCAGTCCTCTGTTAGTAGCGATGTTCAAATGCAAATGCAACAGCAGATGCTTTCACCCAGTTTATCATTTAATGGAAATGGCATCGATTTGGATTCACCAACTGCTGTTTCATTGCCCTCTCCGGGAGCTGCTAGCTGTTCGTTAGAAAGCCACAATGATAATTCACTTAGTCCACCAGCTAGCATTAGTAGCAGACGAGAATCTTCAAGTAGCGAATCACCATCTTTACAAGGAAGAGTGAATATCTTACAGCAGAGGGTAAGTGTGCCTAACTTACTACTAGTATTCTTTTAAAAGTTCTCTAGAGACTATGTACAAGGGTAGTCATGTGATCAATTCCATTCATATTTATAGTACAAATTTATGAACTCTATTAACTAACTTATTACGCCTCACTTTGGCTTCATAATGAATTTATTTTAATAATTATCCTAGGGTACCTTTTTGTAGAATTAAGTACGTCGTGATATATTATAAATGTGGTTTGAAGTTCCCAGCATTGCTTGGGGAATAACTTATAATTTATTATTGTATTTTGCAGCATAGGCGTGTTCTCACACTTCGAAGTGATGTGCGTCATTGCTTCAACCAATGAGAACGTACGACGATAGGGAGGTGTTTACAAGTTAGTGGGAATGAGCGCCATGATTTCAGACCACTCTGGACTACCATACCAAAAAGTTGAAGTGACAAGTCAGTACGTGTAATGCAGTGAGCTTACCTTTGAATTCCTACCTTGTACTTTTCTCTTATTATGTGTTTCCCATTTTAATGTTGTATGTAATAAAAAAACTTTACTGCATCTGCTAAATACGAGCCACCTGTACCCATACAATCTGAATGTACGTGCTAGAGGAACAATGCATAGAATTTGCGGGGCGATTGCCATAATACAAGGATACAGTAATTCGCTCTACCTTAACTTAACTATCTAGATGAATAAAAGTATGCTATTTCAGTGATAATTCTATTCTTTTTGTATGGTAGAATATGTGTAACAGTACTACGCCCTCTGTACAAGTACGCTATGAACTATTATACCTGTTACCTGACTAATTGACAAGTAATGGTCTGATGCCCAACGTTGGCCAAATAATTACTTGTTACTTAAACAGATAAAAGGCCCAATAGTTCATAGTGTACTATTATAGAGAGCATAGTAGTATTGCACAAATTTCATAATCATTATCATTATCAGGTCTTCAGTCCTGGGACTGGTTAGATGCATACCCTCATTGTTTCCTATTCTGAACCAACCTACACATTTCCCTGAAATTTGCACAGTCTGCATCTATCATTATCTGCGTGCGAAAGTCTGATCTGTGTCTACCTCTATCTCTCTTTTCCTATCTCTGCTTGTAATATATCTCGTACTTTTCCGCAAAAATGCCTTAGAACGTATCCTGCCCTTCTATTTCTCCTTTTTTTTTTTTTATTTTCCACAGATATGTTTATTCCCCTGTTATTTCTATAACCTATTTGTTATTAACTTTTTCTGTCAATCTATCATCCTCATACATCTGAAGCGCAACATTCCAAAAATCTTCAAAGCCGTACAGTGCTGTGCTCCACACATATGTTTTAAGCAATCTTTTCCTTGTTTCTATGTTTGTTGTATTTGACCACAGTAGTTGCCTTTTCTTGTTAAATGTAGCACGACCTTGTGCTAATCTTTGTTATATGTCTTTTGCGCTCTTCCGTTCTTTAATTATTTAGTTTCCTAGGTTACAGAAATCCTTAACCTCTTGTAAGTTCTCGTTACCTATTTGTATTCTTGTTTTTGATTTATTTTCCCCTCCTTTGCATACTAGAATTTTAGTTTTATTTTGTTAATTTTCATACCGTATCTCTCTGTTAGAGCTGTTTCCTTTTCATTAAGAGCAGCTTCTAACTCTTCTTTGCTAGATGCTAGTACCTCTATATCATCTGTAAATCTAAGCATATCAATCTTTTGTCCCTGCATAGTAATTCCAAATGTCTTCCTGCATTTGACAGTATTCATTGCTTCTTCAATGTAGAAGTTAAAAATTAACGGGGTTAAGGCACATCCCTGTCTCACCCCTTTCCCAATATTTACTTCTCTACTTTCTTGCTGTAATTCTATTACTGCTGTTTGTTCTTTGTATAAGCTATGTACTATTCGTCTATCCCTATAATTCATTTCTTTTTGAGTATTTCGAACATTTTTTTCCATTTTCCATTGTCAAATGCTTTTTCCAGATCTACAAACCCTATATATACACTTTCCCCCTTTTCTATTGTTTACTCCATTATCACCCTCAGAGCTAAAATAGCCTCCCGTGTTCCCGTATTTCGCCTAAACCCAAATTGATCTTATCCCAGTATTTCTTCAGCTTGTTTTTCCATTCATCTATGTATAATTCTAGTTAATATTCTTGAAACGTGTGCTGTCAAGCTTATTGTTAGAAAATTTTCACATCTATCCGCGCCTCTTTTTTTTTGTATAGTTACTATGATGTTATGTTTGAAATCTTTAGGTATTTCGCCTGTCTCATACCTATAGCTTACAACTCATTCCAATCTTTTTCAGTATTTCAAACATTTTTTTCCATTTTGCATTGTCGAATGCTTTTTCCAGATCTACAAACCCTATGTACACGCTCTTCCTCTTTTCTATTGTTTTCTTCATTATCACCCTTAGAACTAAAATAGCCTTTTGTGTTCCCCTGTTTCGCCTAAACCCAACATGATCTTCTCCTAGTATTTATTCAGCTCGTTTTTCCATTCGTCTTTGTACAATTCTAGTTAATATTTTTGACACGCGTGCTGTCAAACTTTTTGTTCGAAAATTTTCACATCTATCTGTGCATCTCTTTTTTGGTATAGTTATTATGATGTTACGTTTGAAATCTTTGGGTATTTCGACTGTTTCATACATATAGCTTACAAGTTGGAAGAGACGTTCTGGTACTGCTTGTCTAGCGGCTTTTAGAGTTTCTGCTTGCACCTTATTTATAATCGGCACCTTACCCTATTTCAAACACTTTAATGCTAATTCAAACTCTTCTCGAAGTATAGGAATCCCAAGTCATCATTTTCAATGTCTGATTCCTGTTCCTCTCTGGCATATAAAGTCCCTATATATTCTTTCCATCCAACCACTTTCTCTACATTTTCTATAATGACGTTTCTTTCCTTGATATATGATTTTATAACCCTAAAATTCATTCTATTAATTTGTATGCTTCGTCTGTCTTTCTTATTTCCCTGTTAGTTTATACCTCTTTACACTTTTCATCAATCCACTGTTCTATGGCTTTCCTGCATTTGCGAATAATTTCACATTTTATGGCTTTGTATCTCTATTTTACTGTTTCGTTTGATCTATTTTTGTATTTTCATCTTTTTTCTATTAAATTCAGGATATCCTTTGTTATCCATAGTTTCTTATTTTCTTTTTGTGTATACCCCAGAATACCTCTGGCTGCCATGTCTAAGCTGGATTTAATGTTATTCCAATCTGTTTCTACTTCCTTAGTATAAGAAATTTTCCCGCTATCTTTCAGCAATTCATTTGACTTTTATTCAGATCTTACGTGGATATCTTTATCTTTTAATTTCTCAAAGTCAAAGTGCTTTTTTCCGTTTTTTTTCAAATTTTTAAATTTAAGAACGGCCTTCTTGATTACGATGTTATGGTCAGTGTCTATATCTGCTTCTGGGTAGCTTCTACAGTATTTTACTTGATTCCTAAACCATCGTCTAACAAGAATGTAATCTATTTGATATCTTCCTATATCTCCTGATATCTTACATGTGTATCGTCTTCTAGCATAATGTTGAAATTATGTGTTTGTGATCGTTAAATTGTTTTTGTCGCAAAATTCTACCAGCCTATTTTCCCTGGCATTTCTCGTGCCTAAACCAAATAAACCTACTACCACTCCTTTCTCACCCTCACCGACCACTGCTTTAAAATCCCCCGTAATTATAAAATTTTCATGTCCTTTTTGATATCTTAGTATGTCTTCGATACTTTTGTAGATCGTCTCTACCTCTTCCTCACTGTAGCTATACTTGTATTATACTTGTATTATTACTGTATTTACTGGTTTAGATTCTTATCTAACCATGAGTACTCCTTTGTTCTTTTGTAAGTAGTTTTCTACGCGTTGTCCTATCTTTTTTCGCATAACTATCCCCACTTCGCTCCAAAAATCCCCTGCCTCTGGCCACCGTTCTTTGCTGATCGCTACTATATCTATGCTAATCTATTTATTTCAATTTTCAAGTTCTCTAGCGTTCCTGCTTGCTTCATACTTCTGACATTCCACGCTCCGACGTCATATTGTAATTGACTAACCCAAGGACGATCATAACACCATAATATTTCTGTAAGCCCTAAAAGCTGAATACTACATACATTCCAAACTAATATGCATCAATGTTGAAACGTGACATAAAAAGCAAACATTTCCTTGTATATACTGACTCTTCGGCAATTTAACCATTAAACGAGCAATTCTTCGCTTGTCAAAAACAATTTTCAAATAACACAAGTGCTCTTGAAAATTAATCCACAGATTTAATGTCATCCATTTATGTGATTACAAAATCATCAACCCCTTACTCAAAAATTAAACTCTAGGAGCTATCAAAAGACACTGATAATCCAACCTGTACAACATTGAAAACAACAGAAAGTTGTATAACTGAAATACCGAAACGCATTTAATGAATTATTAAATCGAAAAGCAATGAACAGTATGTATAATTATTGTAGGTTCGTAACTAATAAAAAAGTAAACAACAAGGGTCCGCAAATAATGGCACGTGGGCCGCATGCGGCCCGCCACAGTTTTTTGTGGCCCACTTAAGCAGTCTGAAAAAAATTTTCTTCCCGTGCACGACCAAAGATTTGTATTTTCCATTAGGACAACTAAAAGGTGTAGTGCTAATCACCGTTCCCACAAAGTGGCCCCTGAGTCAAAACAATTGTGCTTTCCTTGTATACAACCAAACTTCCTCAAACATAATTTCGATATTACTTAATTCTAGTTACCTGCTATCGCCACTAATAAAAGTGCAAATTTTAGCATTTGCAGAAAGCCATTTACTTTCTGCAGCCAAATACATAAGCGGGAAGTATCGAATTTTAAAACGTAAAATTACAATCCCAATTTCTGTAAAACCAATCACAACCAGGCGGTTTAATGTACATAATCTAGTAGGCGCCGTTTTTTTGATGCACGTAATAAAAAACCATACAAATGTTTAAAATTAATTATAACTGATTATGATTCAAGTTAATCATGCTACTTCCTCATCAGAGGAAGTGTTCTCCACTCGCTGCCGACTTGACGTACCAGGTCCAAAATCCATGTCCAATGTCTAATAATTGAAACAACGATAACAATTCAAGCAACTGTCAATTGTAATAGCACCAACAAAGCACTTCCAGTAATTATCTTAATTCCTAACAGTGTTATTTAATATTTACACTGTAAACATAACATAGCTATGGCAATAGGGCAACTAAGACCTAAAGAAGTAATTTGTACAAAAAGAGCATTAATAATTATAAAAAATATAAACAAGTGGACCTTATACAAACATATTCCGAAAACATCTTTTGAAGGCAGTCTCTGGATTCTTTTTGTGAGGCTCACATTTTTGCTTCTTATTTACTACTATTAGCCATACGCCACTAATAGCTATCAGGGTGGACCAAAAGTGAATTGCAAGCAACTCTTGTCCGATTCCAACATCTTCATTCTTCCTTACTTACTAATTCCAAACTCAATCATTATATCCCATTTCTTCCTTATAATAATGCCATTCACACTTTGTGCATCTAAAGATGTTGTATGGTTGAGTTCAAAGTCATCCACCTATGTGAATGGTCATTGTTCCCATGCTTTACAGTTAATGCCAAAAACTGGCAATTCTTTGATCACTACGCATTACTTTCGTAGGGTTGTAAATTTATAATTTTATAATTATTGAGGTTGTTTCCATGGTTGAGAATTTCTGAGCTCATGTGAATGGGTTCAAATATGACCGGTTATTTACCGAAATTCAACTGTATTTTTCTAATTTTGATTCAAGAAGTGTAAAGCCTTAATCGTTGTTGCTGTTTGTGTAGAAATGTACCAGATGCTTTTCGGTTTATTTATTTGTCCTAAGGTAATATTCTATTGAAATTGCCATGTTATTAAATATTGATATAGATAAAGCTTTTCAAATCCACCCTAATCATAAGAATCTTAAACCAATTGCCGCGTAAGCCACTTTTAATAAAATAAACAGCAAAATCCGCTATATTATCATGGTCGAAAAAGAACGAAGAAAACTTTGTAATTGTGCCATTGTCAAGCTTATAATATGAATAGAAAAAGCAAAAGTATAAAAAACAATCTTAAGAAATTCAATGTCTGAAGAAAGACTAAGTGCTTAGTAGTGTTATCATGTGAGAAAGTGTTTATTAATTTTATTGAGAACTTTAACAACCAAAAGACTTATTTGCAATAGAGAAAAATGGACTATTACCTGAGTTATTATAAACTACTTATTTTTATGTGTTGGTTAAATAAATTTGATGTTCGACCTCATCCAACTTTAAGTAACTAGCCGTGATTGATATTTGTTATAGCAATATTGCGTTTGGTTTCAAGCATTTGTTGTCACACAATACTATTTGAGTTTGAAATATCGATAGTCACATTAATAAAGGATAAAGCTTGTTCCCTGATTACATGTAGGTGGCCCTTCTTTTGATGTATTGGTTTCACAAATTGTACGGTGGAAAGTATATCTGATGTGTAGAAAATTTGAAAATATACAAACCAAAAATAATTAATGCATAATAGATTAAAGATAGTTTTTTAGGAAAATCTTTTAGCTTTACATTTGTCTTATAGTTTGTTATGGCTGAATGACTCAACAGACTTTTGAATTACCCAAAAGGAGTGAGCATCCTATAATAAATTGAGGGTGCGCCGGCTAACTACAGTGGTGCGGGAGTGGATCCCTATACAAACAAAACAAAATAAAAAAGTTGCTAAATGTAAAGAAGGAATAGTTGCAATGACAAGACTACATTACCACTAATACACTGTGAAAGACTTTTCCTGTATTAAATTTATGAGCCTCAATTTGTCAGGTCTATGGGTGATCCTCTGGAAGATGAGTTTTACAAAGGAACCTTAATTAGGTCGGTCTCTTGGTGGAATAGTTCTTTTTACAAACAATCTATAATCTTAATAAAATAAAAACACCTTTTTCCCACTGCATCACCTAAATCTGTTTCATTACAAGCATCATAACGTCATTCCTGTGAACAGGTACACACACAAAATTTACAGTTACATAGATCAATTCATTTTCTATTAGTCATAACAATAACTATCCAATTACAGTCATTACATCACGTACTCACCCCTTTCAAATTAAATTCCAATATTCAGGTTTGGTATACCTAATAAAATAAACGGTACATCCTACATTCACCTACAATCATGGTGGACATAATTTCATCAATGTCTAATTTAACAAGCTTCATGCATAAACGCACCAACAAAGAAATAACAAAAATATATATATAACTGGCTGATAAAACTTGCAGTTGTATGTTCATGTGTCTAAAGAGGTCTACTGAACCATGATTGAATTCACTCTATGATAGGTAAATCATATGCAACATCTGTTGGTTTTGAATCGGTCTGTCAATAATTTCTGTTTGTTGACGGATTGTTTTCGAATAATCCGTGGATATCTCCATGTTTAACTCCCATTGGCTAATCTCAAAGTTCAATAAGTTGCCTCGACCACCCTACCAACAGCTGTTCTCTACATGAGTTCTCGTCACATGCTTGCAAGTATTTAATTATTTCCGCCTGCTGTCTGGCTTCTCTCATCCAACTCTTCACTTTTCTATGCCTGTGAGAAGTATGTCGTTGCATTACGGTTTTCATGTTAGATTACGTAAAAAATATGTGATTACATATCGTTTGATACATGATTATTGTTATATTATGTATTCAGCGGTCTATCAATGGGTACATGGTAACATTTAACATTGTATTTTATTATATGTTTGGTTAAATCATTTGTAACATGATATCTATGAATTCCACTAAGTGATCGGCTGTATCTAGGTGATTCAACTACATTGTAATAATAGTACATCTATCTTATCTGAGGTTACTATGTACTATAACTACACTTGTTTCCCTGTAACGTTAATTTTATTCATTTCTACTGCAAATTGTAAAAATCTCTTGGGGTTTTGTACGGTCTGTAGATGTTTTTCTTCAAATTCTTTGCAGTTAGTTTATTGAATCAGCAACTTCATGGAACACAAAAGATTTTTGAATAATTTGGAAAGGTATTCAAGTTTAATATGTCGATATGGTACAATAGTTGAAGATATAGTGTTTACAATGCGCCTTTCCCATGAATGTGTCCCAATCAACCATAAAACATTTTCATCAGTTAAAGTGATAACCACACATTTCTTTGGACATGAGAAAATGCATGTTTGACAGAATATATGCAATAAAATTGTAGGTTATTCTTCTACAATACGTTAGAACTGGAAACCGTAATTCTATGCGTAATAATCTAATGTATACTACTTAAATTAAAAATTGGAAATAATACTTACAAATTCGGATAAAAATCCCCTATAATAAAACTTCGTGAAGTCCAAAAAGGCATGACACAATGACTTTCATTAACAAGGACAAAACTTAATTTGCTAACATCAAACTAGCTAGGTACTACTAGAAACAAATCCTTAAAAAAATTAATAAATAATTACTACTACACCGATGCTTCTAGTTTCCAAATATTGATAAGTAACATTCTTAATGCCATTCATGAAAATGCCATAATTAACAACATAGAAAAACGTATTTTAAAATAAACTCTTCCATTCACCATTTAATTGTCTTTTAAAATTACTAAATTTTCTCTAACACTTTTTAATTAATAACAAATCCCACAATTAAACTTACATTTAAAATTAGCATGCACATATTTCCTAATCTTTCAAAAAGTTCAAACTTTATTTTCCGATAATGCCCTACTTAAGTAACAATAAAAATGTTCCAGGTAACTTAGCGTCACTCTTTAATAGTCCTTAATAATTGTTTGTGTTATACTAACTATCCAACAACCAAATCATCTACAACTGACATTTAAAATCAGTGTGTGGGTACATATTTATAAATCATAGACATAAAGGTCAAACTTTACTCACCGTTTTCATTACAGCCAATTTTTAGCACAAATAAGAACGTCCAGGAACACAGATGCATTTTCCTTATCGTTCAACCTCTGGATCACCAGCTCACTTAAACAAAGGAAAATTTCCCAAATTTGGTTGAGTGAACTATCAAATTCAACACCCTTGTATTAATTTACGTTACCCGTAATTATTATTTTTACTTTTCAAGGGTGCGACTTTAAATCCATTTACCGATGTTTTATTACCACGCTTGTGAGTGTAGATGGCCAATGACGCTACACAGATTATTTAGTAAAAGTCAAAATGCTTTGAACACTGACCTCAAAATTTTGCTGGAATTATCCGCTTCACAAAAACATGTTTTATCAGATTAAGAGCTTATTATAATTTAAGTTACAAATATTTAAATATTCTTAACAGTTACATATAAAGAATAATCCAAATTTTATACTTGCGAAAATAGCACTTATCAAAACCTCATTTCCATTATCATCAACTGTGTTTAATATTTCCAGGTTCCATGTCAAATAGAAATATTTGCATACACTACTCCATTTGAAGTTAGAACATCAGTTTTTAGAATGCATTTTATTTTTAATCATTCAAATTCAACAGTAGCTCTTGTATCTGTATTATGTCAAAGATCATTCAATTTTGTTGTTTCCCAAAATAATTATTCTACATAATTTATGCAAAGTTCTAAGTTACTTGCGAAAGTCCAACTGACTACTTCAAACTTATAAGTTTCATATCGCAAAATAATTTAAAGAATGAAACCTTGCTGAAATATTACATGTTACTTTACCACGAATGAATCTGAATAACTAGTTCTAATTCAGTTCCGGTTTATATATAAAAATTAACCCAATACGTCATATTCCAGATCCTTCCGGGTCTATACCGAAAGATTAGTCATTCTGGCTGATGTAATACTTGTGCGTATATCGCGTTTTAGTTTGCTAATTAGTATAAGCTATGATTTATGTAAATCGTAAAACCTGTGGTCTATGCTTTTCTAATGCATAAAGTTAAAGCTCGTTATCTTCTTCTTTCTTATTGTAACGCGTAATGCTATTAAAATCGTTATCTAACTTTTATGGATTTTTAATGTCTGCGGGTTCCTTGAATAGCCCGTTTATTCATTTACGGGAAACAATTAACTTTTATGACATTTCTTAATAACATGACACATTCTTTTATTAATAAAGAAAATTCTGGGAGTTTTTAACAAGAATTAGTATGTTTAAAATCTACACACGAAAATTAATTACATAATAAAAGCTCACATTTGCGTTCTTTATGTTTTGCAAATGCAATAAGATTTGAATTCTAACAGGTTACGGATTTTACTATTTTTAAACGCAATTTAAGGTATCTCAAGAGTAATTATTTATATACGGCGGAAATGAATTAGGCTTTTAAGTTTATGTTGATTTCACGATCTTTTCACACTCAGCAACAAATGCAGTACACGGGATTTAATTACATAATAAACACTCCAAAACCCGAAAAATTAAATTATCTAATACTTAATTTCTGTGAAAGAACAGCCTGTATAATATTCCCGTAGTACAATAATCCTCGCATAAAGATACATGGTAAAATCCATAAAAATACAAATCATCCCTTGTTACGGAACACCATTCAAAACACATTCTAAATTAGTAAAGCCCGTGAAAATCCTCCACTGAAAAGTAGCAATTGAAATACAATTCAGATATGCGTTGCGTAATTTAAACGTCAAAACATTATTTAAAAACTCGCTCGAATCATTTCTAGAGATTTCTTACCATTAAAAGCATTTTGATGTAAAAAATCTTGTATTCTAAAAACAAAACTACTACAATTCTCTAGATTTTTCAAAATTCCAGTTAATTCGGTAGCGAGAAATCCCACAAATCACATTTGTAAACATAAGCAGATGACATGTAATATGAATGGTTAACCCAATCAGCGAAAATGTATAGAGCGATAACAAGCAATTACAGCTTTTTGTTCATTCTTTGAATTGAGCAAAGCAAGATTTTATGATATAATAAATCAGAAACAGCAATTTAGATAAGATAAATGTGTAAAATGAACTGATTTTCGACAAAATTACATCATCTTATTTGAAATAAAACGTGTAGAAGTTTCCAGGTTAATGACGTAAGAACCTTTTTATTATATAAAGCGAGAAATAATGAGAATGCGGGTTGGTTATCAATGGTCTGCTTATAGTCCACTTGCCAATAATATGTCTGTCAATCAATCACAAGTTGTAACTAACTGAAGTTACGTGCAAGTTCATGTTAAATGTATAAAATATTTGTCAATGTGTTATTAAACTTATGGAGTATAACGTTCGACATGCAAAGTATTAAAATAAGAATAACTCAAATTGGAAAAAAATAATGAAATGTATTCCCATACGATAAATGTAAACATAAACGGAGGAATGGAATATCAATTTTCCAATACATTTATTATGGTACAATATGGAGATGAAAATTTAATCAACGATTTGGTTCGAGATATTTCTGAATCTCGCATTATTTAATGGTGAAAACGCAAGTATATCATTGTTTAAACCTTTAGAAGGACATTTTCATGCCATAGCTAGTTTAAGTAGGTTGAAATATAGATGTTTCTTGTAAATAGATAATTTCAAATTTTTTATTAAAGACTAACTTCGAGTTAATCTGACCATTACAAAGATTTTTTATTAAGATATCTGATTAGTTATGCTTATTAAATGCGCTTTAAGCAAGAGTATTACAAATTATCCATACCTCTATCTAAAAAATTGTTGTACATAGTTTTGAGAATACTAATTACAAACAGAGACTGTGTGAATCCTCTATCTTTAATATTTATGAAAAAATGTTTTTTTAAACCTAAGTTGTAAATTATATTGTAGGTTTTAAAGCTTGTGTGTAAGTAATCTTTTGGATAATGAGTGTTGAAGAAAGATGTCTGTGGATGTAGCTTGTATTAGGCCGCCTTATTGCAGACGTTTAATTCAGGGTGGACTCGGGTAAAAGAGATGACCTTAACTTAAATTGTGACATAATTGTCTAAGTGAAATACTGACACACAGGCAAGCATTTAATTATTAATTAAAGCACTGCATTCAATAATTCCTATAATAAGAACAAACAGAAAACAAATACATTGACCACAAAGGGCCATTAACCATAAATTCAGAAAACTTATATCTACGTACTTTACCAATTGATGCAAAAATGCAATGGAATACACAAAACAAAGCAGTTTTATTATCCTGTGTCGCGACAATTACACAGCAAAACAGGAGTTCGAGATGCATTTGTAACATAGAGGGTTCCACTTGAACGTTATAAACCAGGCTGTAATCGTGCAGTTACCGATGCTTCATTTGTGCACACACCTGGATAATTTCAAACAGCTTAGCTATTTCGAAGTCCCGTAGGTACCTGCATGCCGATATTTGATGTGTTAAAATCAGTAACATAAAATCCTAACTATGTTTATACGGTAGTGCTCGCACACAAGTAATTGAGTGGATTCAATTACATACAATTAAACTTATCGTCAACAAGTTGCATCTTCAGACACTCTGAAAACACAAATCAATTAATTAGTATTTTCCTTAAATTAGTCATCACATGTTTATTCAAGGGAACATTCTCTGATGCTCCTACCTACGCGACTGCCTAATACTGTCTGTTGCCCTGCTCGCTGCACACTCTGCGTTCTTGCTTAGTAACACAGACGAAGCATTCTAGGGTATCCCGACCGACAAACCATAATATCCAAGCACTTCTCCCCATGTTAACCTTATTCTAGTACAACATGAACTCATAATTACGCCATTGGCATAACGTAAGCATGGTCAAATAAAAACAGTATAGGGTTAATTTATACTACAAAAGAAATATTAATGATTCTTATAAGTAACGAAGGGCATGCCTAGCGCAAGCTATTATTATTATTTGTCCGTCTATTAATGAATATTGGATGATATTATAATTTTGATGTTGGAGTTTAGTTGTTCCATTTAATCTGAGATAGCTAGATAATACAGAGATCTTCAGGTAATAATTCACACCAGATCATTCTTTTTATAAAAAGCACCTTTTATTGGCTCCCAACGTTTGGGAGCTGGTTGCCTTTAAATGATGTACCAAAATTATAAAAGCAGACAATGAATCCCTAGTTTTTAGCACGCTAGATGTGTATACATCTTTATATATATTTTTGTTTTTCAGTTGGGTTTGCCATCAGAAGTACAACTAGAATTTGTAAATGGTGGTCATGGTATAAAAAATCCTCTAGCTGGACAAGATTCAGTAAGACCACGTACAGAAGAAAAACCAAAAGTAGCATCTATCGCATCTGATGATGGATCATCAACTTTCTGTTGTCGAATATGCAACAAATCATTTGGTCTCCAGCGTTTACTAAATCGTCATATGAAATGTCACTCCGATGTTAAACGGTACCTCTGCACTTTCTGTGGAAAAGGTTTTAATGACACGTTTGATTTAAAACGCCACACACGAACACATACTGGTAAGTTGTAACCGATAATATACATTTGATTTATTTACGTACTTTAGGTGTTCGTCCATATAAATGCAACTTGTGTGAAAAATCCTTTACACAGCGTTGCTCTCTTGAATCACACTGCCTTAAAGTTCATGGAGTTCAACATCAATATGCGTATAAGGAACGACGTACCAAAATGTATGTTTGCGAAGAATGTGGCCATACAACAAACGAACCGGAAGTGCACTACCTACATCTTAAAGAAAAACACCCTTATAGTCCTGCACTTCTTAAATTTTATGATAAAAGGCACTTTAAGTTCACAAACTCAAACTTTGCTAACATGTTGTTGCAAGTACGTACATAATCGTTATACAATTCTATTTATTTAAAAACCGTCCATAGAGTTGTCTACAAAATTTGTTTGTCTCTTATTATTTTTTTAATTTGGAATTTTGTCACATTTTCAGGGTTATAAATTTACGAAGCAACAGAAAGTTTAAATTTGTTTATGCTATCGCACACTCTTTTAATGGACACTTGGTGAGACAAACATTCTTCTGTGATAATTTGAACTGAAAAGAAGTACCTTACATCATATTGTAATGCCTTACATAACATTTGTACCACATTTATTTAAATTTTCAGACATTCACTATAATAATATTGAAATATCGAACAAATACGTCAAATATAAAATCGGGTTTTCTGTGCAATGGGGTGACAGGTATTGGGGTTATATAAGTTAATAATTTAAAACACAAATCTTTTATACAAGGGATGGAGTTAGAATTCATAAAGGATATAGGAGATAATTAATTAACTTTTTGAACTTTAGCGCATCCCTTAATATAATTCTGGTGCTTCATAGATTACTTATGCTATGGTGCTGCAGAATTCTTAGTTTAGCAATATGTTTTATATTATTATTATTTCTATGATTAATATTTTAGACAGCTTGTTTTATTATTATTATTATTTGTGATTTATCTTGTACTTAATTATCTTTTTTTACTTTTACAACGAAAATTGTTGGGAAGGATTAGCGTTCGTGATGTATATGACTTTAATTTATTGCATTTTTAATTAATTTTTATAATGCAAATGTTTATAAAAGTGTATATAAGTTTAAGTAAGTCTTGTGTTAAGTACCTTTCCTGAAGTTGAATTTTGTTTGAATGACTTAGCCAGTACCTAATTTACTATTAATCTATTACTATATATTTTTTTTACATCACAGTATTCTGTTAGAATATATATGTTATTATTTATGTTATTGAAACTGACTATAATACGTTTAAATTTTGAAAGACATCAGTTGTAGACATCACTTTTATAAGTACAGAATATAACATAGTATTTATATGGAGTAATTTTTTCTGCTCATACTGAATATTAGAGAATGGATGTTTCCTAATTTATATTGTTATGAATAAAATATTGAATGATATCACACTTTATTTTATAAATATCCAACCTTTGTAACCCTGTAACGAATACAATTTTCCGCTTCTTAAATATACGCTTTTGTTCCTCATACCTATTCAATATATACTAAATTTTAATAGAAACAATATATTACGAATTCATACATAGAGCCCCATCTACATTTGAATAGTCAAAGTAAACTTTAAGAACTCTTCTATTTGTATGGATCTTGATACAATATCCCTCTTCCTGCGCGTAGATAAGATAAGCAACGTAGCCTCGTGGTCAAGCACCATTTTGATATCAGCATGTAATCCGAATACAAGTATTAACGTGGGGCTGCAGGTTTTTGATAAAACATGCCGTCCCAGAAAGAAGTAAAGTGGTGTCAACAAATACCATGGCTTCATTTTTAGTGTAGCATCGACCTAAGTATAGTCAAGAATACATTTCTACGGTAGGTGAATAATTCTCAAACTTACCTTTAAAATCATTTTCCCCGTTTCTTTTCAGCGCAAGTATTAAGTAAAGTATGAACAAAAGTATTAAGTGAAACAAGTATTTAAGTAAGAATAAGTATTATACGAGGTGCTCAGGTATGAATTTATATTGAAATAAAGTGGAAACATGTGGATATGCAAACACGTAATAAATTCTGTTGGATATTGGTTGTGCTGGAAATGCAGTTTTAAATGTTGCTATGCTAGAGGGTGGAGATTTCCACATATGCTTGGTTAGTATAGAAGTCAAGCTCGGACGCATGTATTAGCTGTGCGCACCTGCCATTGTAAGTACGTAGATGTTTAAAGAATTTGGTTGCCTAGCAGATATTTAGCCGTGAGTCATCCCCAATTTTATAGCTATATCCATTTCAAGGAACAATCATTTTATGATGTCCAAATAATTTTTGAAAATTCTATATGTTTGCTTAAAGTTGATACACGAAATTTGTGTTAAATTTTTATAGTCATTTAAATTGATATACTTATAATTTTATTCAAAATTTAATTTTCGAATAGTGCATAAATGTTCTTATTATTTCCAAGGCATTTCTATGAGATAATTTTGTAGTTACAAGGTTATACTAAAATGTTCGTATAACTAAACATGTGATAGGTTGATATTTGTTTGTCTCATTATAGTGTATAACATATTTTGACAGTACACCTGAAGTACAGCTTAATACAGACAATAAGTGTTTTTTGATCTTTGATTCTTTCAAATATATCAATTAAAAACGTAGTTCTGTAATCGACCAAATGTCAGAGCATTTAATTTTTTTTTATTGTAAACCCGAAAAGGATCCTATTCCGGTAACACATAAAAATTGTAGTATAATAATGAAAACACTATAAATAAATTTGTAATTATGAAATTCATATAAATAATCAGAGACTAATACTATACTATAAAAAAAATTAATCATATCAAAAGTTTCAGCACGTATACTTTGTACAAACGATGTATATATATATATACATATATATATATATATATATATATATATATATATATATATATATATATATATTAAACCAATAGAAAGAATAATAAGTTGTCTTAAAGCTTTCTTTCATTGAAGTCATCAATAATTTTTTTATAGAAGCCAACAACCACACTTATGAAATTTTTGTATTGAAGAAAGATATTATTGGTGTTAAATTTAAAAAAAATTTTTGAAGTATAATTTTGACTAGTGGATCTATTTATAATCTATTTTTGGTGATAAAGTGACTAGGCTCTAATGTAGCCCTAGTTTAAAAATGTTTAGATGTGGTTAAATTTTCAGATAGTACGAGATCGTCGTTCCTATTCCCGATTGCAGAGTCAAAGGTAAGTATTTTTTTTATATGTTGCTCGTCTTAAGTTTTTGTTCTTTCAAAGATTTCCGCATCTGATCTTCGGATAGATTCTTATTATAACATTCATTAAGATGCGGTGGCGTCCAATAAAATTTCTTTTTTTATCGTATACCATCCTACGACCCTAGCTCATAGCTCTGCGCTAAGTTGAAGAAGCTTAGCTGGCTGGAAGATCTCATTAGAAGAACCTTTTTCTCTCAAAGCCATTTAACATCCTTTTTACCCTGGGCTTGAACGGTAAACAGGAACCCCTCGTAATCTATTGAGGCTCTGCCGTCAATAAGGTAGAGTAGACATACTATTTACCTTTTGAGGAATTTAGTATGCAACAACCTTTATTAAGGTAAAGGCACCAGTAGTTGACCGTGCACTAGTAGTTGGCCATTTTGACACTTAACAGCTATTAATAAGGTCCTAAATGGCAATAGCTTCTACAAAAAGATATATTTTGACTGGTGCTGGTCTCTATTGGTCATGGTTAGAAGAACTAAATATGCTGTGCATTGTGGGTAAAAATGGCTGCCGTTTGTTTACAGAAGTGTTAGTAGTTTGATGGTCTTATGTGAATTTGTTAGCTTTTTACCTAACAACAGCTGTGTGTTGTTATTAAAGGGAAACGCCTTCAACGAAGAATATTGAGTAAGTAGTTAATTTGATTTATTCTTATGTTTTATCTGCAATAAATCATGGAATTCTGATGTCATAACCTTGTTCTGGCCATATTGTGGGGGTGGTCAACTATTAAATTCACGATTGCTCTAGAGTTTGACCCTGGTGGTCAATTACTACATTAATGGACTCTTTCATAATTTACTTATTTATACACATTTTCTTGGTTTCTAGGTGTATGGAAGAGCTTGTCTCTGACTATTTTGTTCTTAGAGCATCTCGTTTCAGTGGTTGACCGCACAGTCAATTACTGATACAAGCTATGGTCAACTTTTGACACATAATTTTTTTTACATTTGAGTAATTATTAGGTGGATTAGGTGGAATTATACGCTGTGGGTGCTAGACATTTTTAATTTGTCCTTAAAGTGCTAATGATCGTACCATTTTACCTAAAAATGCTAAAGTAAAACCTATCAGTTTTTAAAGTTTAAAATAAAAAACATTTTAATTTTATAAGATTTTGTCCTGGAACCTTTTTTGTTTTGTATAAGTTACTTAGTATAGTTCAATCTATTATGAAACATCTGATAATAGTATTTTATACACTGATCGGTAACATGTTACAGGTTCTTTTTATCTCCTAATGTGACCAGTGACCTTTAAGGAAGGATTTCCTTAAAATGGTGGAACGCAAATATGTTCCGACTATGCTAGGGGTCTATTTCTTGGGCAGCGCTTATGAGGATTGGTCGTGGTTCTTTTTACAAAGCATTAGTTTCTTACTAGGGCTAGATTCTTAACAAAACAGGGGTTTAAATAGGGCGAACTTTAAACACATGGTTTCCCTAAGGAGGACTTGGGTGTCCTTAGGGAGGAATACCGTATTAACTGCTAACGCAGAAGCTGTAAAGAAAATTTAATTAAATTTACAAAAATGAGGACACAAGAGGTGTTCTCTTGTTACCTCATATAAAAACACAACAAAGATTAATCAGGCACAATAATATTGTTGCGATCCACTATTAGGCAACCCGTCAAACATACAAACGCCCGGGGCACAGCGTATTCTTCAGCATTCGAGAACCCTTCTACAAAGTTCTAGATAATGAGTCATATCTTAATGCAGGGTATATATAAGGCCGCTTATGAATGTAAGAGTTAGTCTATTCTTGAATGTCTAATATAAATTATATCGTTGTAAAGTAAACGTAGTTGAGTTTTTAGAATATATACATAAATGATATGCTGTGTCTAATGTGCATGCAGCTTGCAGTATACATAAATAAATAGAAGTGTATAAACAAATAGTTGTGTTAGTGTGGTTATTGGACCTAGGGTAAAGAAGTTAGTTTAAGAAGATATTAGTGCTTGTAAATTCATTAGTGTAATAGTGCTTCATTGTTAAGTGGACTGAAAACATCTATAAATAAGGCATATACTGTTAATTAGACTTGTGAACAGTGAGTAATAAAGACCATTATTATTACTTGTTTTAAATTAAAGAAACGCGGTAGTAGTAGCGCGTTACACTGGTGTCAGGCATTTGTGGGGTATATAGTGATTAATTTAAAACACAAGTCTAAAGACATTTAAGTAGTTTGTATATGCCAGTGACAAGAAATCAAAGTAAAATGGAGGCAGACACTTTAATGAATTTCCTCAAGGATTTTAAATCCGGTATGGAGGAAAGGTCGGCTAAACTAGAATTGACACTTAGTGAAAATGCTGAGAAAATGGAGGAGAGGTCGGCTAAACTGGAAGTGACACTAAACGAAAACTTAGTGAAGTCAGTTGAACTGGAATCGACCCTTAAAGAATTTAAATACGGCATGGAAATGACACTTAGTGAAAATGCTGAGAAAATTGAGGAAAAGTTAAGTGAAAATACAGCCACGTTAGAACGAAGATTAATGGAAAGTTCCATTGCATTGAAAGAAGATTTCACTGAACAGGTAAAAACAGTTGAGCAAAAGTTGGACAGTAAATTGATAAAATGGAAGAAGATGTGATGAGGCTGCAAGAACAAGTAATTTCACTAACAACGCGGCCACTTGAATTGCCAAGCCAAGTTGTTAATCAGAACATTCCAGAAATAAGAACCACGGAAAGAAGCGAGTCAATTCCGTCTAAATTTAAAGTAAAACCACCTACATTCGATGGTAAAACACCTTGGCCCACATATTTGAAACAATTTGAAGCTGCTGCAATAGCCAACGGTTGGTGCAACAAAGAGAAGGCTATCTCTCTAATAGTGGCCCTGCGGGGGGAAGCTCTTAACATCTTACAAACGATTCCCGATCACCAGCAGAATGATTACGGCCTCTTAACATCGAAGCTTGAGATGAGATATGGAGACGCTCACCTTCAACAGGTTTACCACGCACAAGTTAAGAACCGCTCGCAAAAGACAAGTGAAAGCCTGCAAGAATTCGAAGCTGACATCGCCAGATTAGTTAGATTGGCATATCCAACGGCACCAGATAGTTTCCTCGAACAACTGGCTGTACAAACATTTGTGGATGGCGTTAAAGATGGCGAAATACAGCAAGCGCTAAGATTAGCACGGCCAAAGATGTTAGATGACGCACTGGCTCATGCGCTTGAATTTGAAGCAGCTAAGCAGACATCACACAGAATGAGTCACAAAGTTCGGTCTGCCTTAGAGGAACCTGATCAAGCGCAGAACAGCATAGAGGAAATAATCAACCGTGTGGAAAAGCTTGAAAGACAACGACCGCGGAGATGGGGTCTGCGATGCTGGAACTGCGGCGAAGTTGGTCATATACAGAGACGCTGCACTCAACCAAAAAAACAACCAGTTGAGCAGCAGGAAAACTAAAGCAAGTCGACGTAAGGGGGCGAACGTCGACAGCACAACGTAGTGCCCCGGAGATTATCATCCGTGCTGCATCGTCGATGGGGAGTCTGGACAGCATTTATATCGATGGAAGAATTAATGGCAGGGTGTCCGATTACTCGTGGATACAGGAGCGACAAAAACTATTGTGAGACCAGATTTGGTTGGTCGTGGAAAAATGCTACCTGTATCGGTGTGTCTTCGAACGGCAAGTGGTGAGAAAATTTGTACTCACGGAGAGACTGCCGTTATGTTGACAATTGGGGATAAATTAATTAATCATCGAGTGTTGGTAGCTGAAATTACAGAAGAAGTGATCTTGGGAATGGATCTCATGAGAGAATATGGGTTTCATGTAAACATGAAAGAAAATGTGCTTCGGATAGATGATGATGAGATTCCATTTCAAGGTAGGAGTAACCAGACGATGCAAGTTCGAATGATTTGCGATATGAAAATACCGAGAAGGCAGAAATGATAGTAATGGGATGCCCGGATGGTACGCTCCGGGAAGGACAAGTATGCATGATGGAAGCAACTGAATCGGGAGTGGGTCAGGAGGACTTCTGATTGGAAGAACGCTGGTAAAGTCTCGAAATATGGTACCAGTAAGGGTGCTGAACATTAATCCCCATACAGTGACCCTGAAGAAAGGCATGATTGTGGGAAGTTGCATTCCAGTATGTCATATTAAACGTTGTGTGGACGACACGAAAATAAACCAACCAACGGTTGCTCACAGAAATTGCTGGATATGTTGATACCCTCGTGTCAAGGATTAAATGGCGACCAACTGGGCAAGGTAAAAGAACTGGTCGGACGATATCGAGGTGTGTTTGCACTGGATGATAGTGAGAAAGGAAGGACGAATGTTGTGCAACACAAGATCAATACTGGGGATGCGCAACCGATAAGACAACACCCCAGGCGGTTTCCTTTGGCAAAACGTAAGGAAGCCGAGCAAATTATCACCGATATGGAAGAACAGGGGTGATTGAACCCTCGAATAGTCCATGGGCATCCCCGGTAGTGCTTGTCAAGAAAAAGGACGGGTCGACAAGGTTTTGTGTAGACTACCGGCGGCTTAATAATGTGACAAAGAAAGACAGCTATCCTTTGCCCAGAATTGATGACACCTTAGATACTCTATCCGGATCTAAATGGTTTTCGACCTTGGACTTGAAAAGCGGATACTGGCAGGTAGGCTTGGAGCCAAACGATAAAGAAAAGACTGCGTTTACAATTGGAACTGGATTATGGCAGTTCAAGGTCATGCCATTTGGATTATGCAATGCTCCTGCTACTTTTGAACGATTGATGGAGTCGGTACTGCGTGGACTGTCCTGGAAGACATGTCTGGTGTACCTGGACGACGTGATAGTGTTAGGCCGGTCTTTTGAAGAACATTATAATTTGAATTAGGGCCGCTATACTTGCGGCCACGTCCCCAATGCTCCACCCGGAGGTACTACATTGGGTTTAAACGCGAAAAATAGTCGTGCTCCTAATTTATTCTTACTTCATAGTTGATTCACCCTAAATAAAAACTAAATAAAAATCTAACAAACCTAAAAATCTAACAAACCTAACAAACTCTAACAATCTAATAAACCTAAAAATCTGACAAAACTGGAACAAAACAAAACAAAAACTAAAAACAGGGTTGTAAATAATGGTATCCCTAGCGCTGACTTTCGAGTGTACCCGATCAACAAGCAAAATGAGAGGAGGGATCCGTAATACCGGATAGCAGACGCCGGTTCTGCTTACCAGTGCGACCTGAAGGGTCGTCTTAAAACTATCCAAATCTAGCTAACCAATTTAAATCCATCCCTAGCTTTCCTATCGTTCCCTAACTGATTTACATTATGATTACAATCTTCGCAATTCTGCTCGTCCTTCCCAAATATATACTGCAACCAAAATGGCGACAGAACGTCAAACAAAACAAATAAGCCACATAATACATGCTATATATAAATAAATATAAAGTGTAAATATAAAATATAAATAAATATAATTATGTAAATATATAAATAAATGTTTATTAAGCGTTAAGCATATAGCAGTGCACAAAATAGCGAAAGCATCACCCTATTTATCAGGTGCACTCGCACAAGCATTATGTCGGCTAACGCCTTTACACACCAAACGTGCTTCTTAAATTATTTCAAAACTACTAATTAATGTAAATCAATGCTTGTGCAGTACAGCCGCCACATTTTAAGTCTTACCTCGATAATAAAATTCTCCAGCATCCGAAGATCTGGTCGTCTGTAACTTACTTCTAAAGGTGGGACGGGTGCACTGCTAAAGTCCTGGTGGGTATGCACTAAATGTTTTGGGGATCACAATCACTATCACTATCACTTCACTTTCAAGTCCTGGGGGATGCGCGGTTGCACTCTGTTTTATTATCCTTGTTTACTTTATTGATTTAATTTAATGAGGGTTTATGATTTATTTGTTATTGTTTATTTGGTATTATTTATTCCCGATTTTCCGCACATAATTATGAAGATAGGCAGTGATTGTATTAATGGAGTGGGGTTTCTCGTGCATATTGGACATTTTGGTATAATTATCTTTTTTTTTTTTTTTTTTAATATCAGGTTTTGGTTATGCTCGTATCCTTACTCACGCCAAGTCAATCTAAAATTTTCAATCCTCCCACCAACCCCACCGAATTTTTACACGCGGTCGTCATTGATTGTCTAATCTCGCGACCCTTCCCGCGAATTCTTTTAAGGCTGTCCAGAACGCCTTCTGGTTAACCACTTCCCCGACTTCCTCTAGGCTCTTTGGCCATGCCAGACCTAGGATAGCTAGTTTGCTATCAGCCAACCCTCGATTTCCCGCCTCAAGCGGGCAGTCGAAGAGCACGTGCTCTGCGCTTTCCGCGCCCTCACCGCATTCGCAGCGGTCGCTATTGGTTAGACCGAACCTTTGTAAATACGCCTTCAGGGCGCCGTGCCCTGTTATCAACTGCACCATTTTGTGATCGAGCTTAACCTCGATCTTACCTCTGGCTTCTATGCTCGGTATGAATTTGTGGGTCAACCTGCCCGTGGCAGCGTTGTTCCACCTCTCTTCCCATTGTCGAATTGATTTTTCGCGCAGCTTTCTTTTGATTAAAGACCTCGGTATCGACGAATGTGATATTCGAAAGTCGCCCGTCGCGGCCTCTTTAGCTAATTCGTCAGCCCTATCGTTTCCTACGTTACCATTGTGCGACCTGACCCAACAGAACTTTAAACGTCGAAACTCTAGCGCCGTACGCGCTATCCTCCAGACGTCCGCTTGGAGATCTGTCGAGGTGTTCATGTTTGTTAAAGCCGTTAGCGCCGATTTACTATCACTGATTATATAATACTCGTCTCTGCCCGTATGGTTTATTACGTAATCGATAGCCTCTAGTATGGCTACCAATTCGCACTGGAAGATAGTGCACCAGTTCGCGAGTTTGGTTTGAAACCGAAACACCTCCTTTCCTGCTTATACACGACAAACGCCGCGCCTGCTTGCCCATCGTCCATACGTGAACCGTCCGTATAAATTCTGATACCCATCGCGTCCTCATCACCTTCGACAAACTCGATCCTCTAATATCAGCCGGGTGCCCTAACTCAGATACAACAATCTTTCTTGCAATTTCCCTATTACCAAGATTAAGATCTTCGATAATTTCGCGCCCTTTTCCTATATTTATTAATCGTCTATCTCTAATCTCCCTAACGACATATTCGATAGGGAGAGACCTACTGATCACCAGGACAGCCTCCGTGGAGGTGGTCCTGTACGCCCTCGCCGCTTTTACCGCGGTTATGCGTTGTACGCTCGTCAATTGACGCATCTCCCGGACTTTACAACCTTCTGCCCATACAGAAGCTGCGTACAGTATTGCCGGCTCAATTGCTCCGGCATAAACCGTCCTCAGCGATTCGCCCTGAAACCCCACTTTATTTTAGCCGCCGCCATCATTTTATTTGATATTTCGCCGCCCTTACTTTTTACGTATTGTACGTGCGCTTTCCAATTTAATTTATTGTCGATCTTGACGCCGAGGTAGGTAATACAATCTTTAAACGGATTTTCTCCTCCTAGCTCTAACCTAGGAGGTCTCTGTCCTGGTTTCGTGCCGAAATAAAGCGCCTCTGACTTCGCCGTGTTAAATTTTAATTTTACCGCCTGCGACCATTCGTGTAATTTATTAAGCGCCTCGTTCGGTTTTGTGCGCATATCCATTAACAATCTCGATCTTACAATTAAAAGTGTGTCATCTGCAAACCCGACGATTGAGCATCCTGCGGGCAACTTGACCCTAAAGATGCTCTCATACAACAACTTCCAAAATGTGGGACCAGAACATGACCCTTGCGGGCATCCCCTTTCCACCTCACGCGACAGAACTTCACCCGGAATTTCAACCTGTGCTAATCGCCCCGAGAAATAGCTCTTGACCAAAGACATCAAGTTTCGCGGACAACCCCTACGATCTAACTCGCAAACGATTAATGGCCACCAGGCAGCATCAAATGCTCCTGAAATGTCCAAAGCAACAACGACACAGTACTCTTTGCCATCTCTTGCCTGCTTAATTTCCCCGACAACGAACTCTAACGCGTCGATAGTCGACTTGCCCTCCACGAAACCAAACTGTCGGTTATTAAAACCGCCGCTGTCTCGCACTAGGTGTTCAACACGCGTAGTCATAACGCGATCTAAAACTTTCCCCAGCACCGGTAGCAAGCTAATTGGACGATAGCTGCCCGGATCTGACGCATCCGCCTTTTAGGTTTGGGTATAAATTTCACATTCTGGATTTTCCAGCAACGCGGAAAACGCCCTTTCTAAACAAAGATTAAACAACCCAACAAAGACACACGGGGCTAACAGGCACGCCTGCAGAGCTGCGTCTGAAGTGATTCCATCATGCCCCGGTGCCTTCTTAGGGTTCATCCTCCTAAGAGCCCTGACGACCTCGTGAACTAGGATTGCCTTATCGGCACCTGTTCCTTGCGCCTTTGCAGCTTCCGACGTATTAAATCGTGCGACCTTCATCCCCTCGGGATTATCCGATGGGAAAAATTTCTCTAGTAAATATTCCGCTGTGGTTTTAAAACCTTCCGTGTATTCGCCATTTGTTTTCTTTATATTACTGAGCGCAATTTTTTGTTGTTTTCCTCTAATTACGCGGTATGCGGTTCCCCAGGGTTCTTTCTCTGAGTTTTGCGTGCAGAATTCTTTAAATTTATTCGTTCGCGTTTCTTCTATTAATATTTTATATTCGCGGTAACTTTGATTATATTCTATTCTCCGTTGTTCTCTTATATCTCCCGAGGCGCGTTGATAGCGGCGCCTTAGGTTACGCCTTTCTGCCCGCTTGGTGGTTAGTTCCCGGGTCCACCAGGGTACGCTGTCTTTAAATGTTTTCTTTTTCGGCATGGAATACGACGACGCGTCTACCACCGCGTCGTTTAATTTTTCGCGAGTGTTTCTACTTCGTCTGCCTCTCGGCAGTTAAATAGCTCATTTTCGAGCACAGGGATACTTTCGCCAAATTTTTGTTTAAATCGCTCCCAATTTGCTTTTTATTACAGAACCGCGGAAATACAGTTAGCTGCTCGTTTGCACTTGTTTTGGTTTCAACGTCCCATGTTATTAATTTATGATCAGAGAGCGTTTCCTCGTCCGACCTTAATTTCCAATTACAAATCGTTTCTAACATTTCGTGCGAGACTGCAGTAATATCTATAAAACTGCTGCCTCTATGCGTCTCAAACGTAGGTAAATCATTAGTGTTTATCACACTAAGATCCCATTCCGTAAAAGATCAGCAACCTGCGAGCCTCTATCGTCTTCGATAGGGCTGCCCCATAGTGGCGACTTGGCATTAAAATCTCCCCAATGACTAGATTTTTATTTCTGCCGATTTTACGAATAATATTATCTACTTCATTTATCAAGTCTTCGGTTTAGATTTTCCCGCCGGGAATCGACCGGCGGGAGGTACACGCTTATTACATAGAACGCATTTTCCCTGATTTGATTTCGGCCGTCGTTACAAACTCGTTCGATAAATTATTTAATATAATTCCGGCGCACGTTCCATTATTTATTATTATCCCGCTACGCGGTCGTTCACTATTCGCGTTTAAGACGGTAACCCTCCCAAAACCTGTTATTTTGTGGCCATACAGGTGCGGTTCCTGTATAAACCCGATGTCGATATTATTTTCGATGAATAACTTTACGAAGTTATTTGTTGCCCTCTACCTTTCCCGAGATTTAGTTGCGCGAATTTAATCTTCTTGCTTCTTATGGACTTTGTTTTATCTTCACAGTCCATAATCGATGTTTCGTGTGATTGCGTGCTTCAGACGTTGCATCGTGGGGCATCTACTCGACTTGGCGTCGTGGCGCGTATCGACCTTCGCGCCACCGCCAGTTCTGTCGTTTGCCCTAGCGCAAACCACACAGCAGGGACTGCCTTCCGGCAATTCTTGAATTCATGCCCGACCTCGGCACAGTTACCGCACCACTGTACCTTCTCCCTGCACTCCATCGATCGATGGCCGTACTCGTAGCACCGGTAACACTGGGTCATCGAGAAGTGGTCCCGGCCCATACTCTTCGCCATCCTGAGGTTAATAGCATCAGCTAATATACGTCTTCGAAGTGTGGGGTCACTTCGAAGACTACGTTGGCGAAGGGATCTCTAGGGCCCTTTCCGCCAAACCTGAACTTCTCTCAGGTGGTCTTCTAGCTTCAAATCGCCGAAACGGGGATTCTGGCTCGCAATCAACCGCACGAGCTCTTCAGCCTTCATCCCGCTTCGACCCCGGAAGAACGACCCGTGGACGTTTCTTCTCGATGGTCTTCGCCACGAGTTCCTTGCAGTTCCCGCCGACCTTCAACTGCAGTTTCTTGGCGTCGTCGCGACCTGCGCACTCCACAACGACACCGCCCCGGCGCGTCCTACGAGCTCCGACAACAACAAACCCATCTCGAGCGGGATCAACCTTCTGCTTCAGGGTCGTCATCACGTCGTCCTTCTAGCCTGGCCTGGCGTCGACCCTTACAGCAAACGTAGGGGCAGATCCTGAAGCTGCAGCGGCGTAGGAGACCTTGCGCTGCACCGACGCACCCTGACTCTGGCCTCCTGAAACGACAGAATTCACCGCCGGACTTCCCCCAACAACACTTGCTCTCCTGAACCATCTAAACAAAGACGCAGCGCCCTAACCATACCTATCAGTTGGTTCGTCACGTCACGGATATCATCCACGGCGTGCCGAACCATCTTCCTATCCTCCACGACGATAGTGGCGGAGGTCGTCGGCACCTTCCCATAGACGGCAGCGTGCGCCTTCCTCACCCTAAACTTTAAGAGTTCCAGCTCATCGAGGTCGCTAGCATTAACGCTACCGTTGCTGCTAGTCGACATCGTGCGCTGGGCTCTCGAAGTAGAGGGCAATTCTGGTGCCGCGACCACCACGGGAGGCCCGACTCCTCAGACACGACCGCCGCAGACGCAGGCTCCTTCCCTACCTCCTGTACCTCCTCCTGAGTTTCTAACAAGAAGTCCTTTAGCACTACCTTAAGCTGTTTCCCCCCAACAGCGCCCTCCGCCGCCGACCTAGCAGACTCCGACCGATCGCCCCTCTTCCTCCTGGGCAGCGGCTCCTCATCGCGGTGGACCACCATGCTGACAAAACTAGCAATAAAATGACACCTAAAACGCAGCTCAAAAACGTCCTAACCGTTACGACGCTAAAAGAACGACGCTAGAAGAACGCAAAACGTTGGTCCAATAAAATGTTTTGTTTAAAGGTGAACCGTAAACAACCTTGTATTTATTAAAACTTCAACCGCCCAATTAAATATCAAATTTTAACAAAAATACAACAAGCACTAAGCGTCAAAATAACAACTAGAATCAAATAAATTTCCTAACGCAATAAAAATATCTCGATTTAAAATGTACCGTAAAGAACGCTATTTATTTATTTTAAATTTTAAACCGCCAAATCAAATTTAAATAAACTAATTACTTCAAAATATTAAAATATCTAATTTATAAATAAGAACACTTTATTTTTAAATGTGTAATTAACAAAATAAGGTCGAGCGCAATCGGAATGTGGTAACCGGAAATGACCTTTCACTTAATCGTAACTGTTACACCGCTTAATTACACCAAAATCGATTTTAAAGGAACTTTTAAATACGCGTGAACTTAAATTACGGAAAATTTATATTAAAATTGTTTTAAAATTTACAGTTTTGAGTTATTTATTTGATTTAAAAGGGCTTAGATTTTTGTTTTTGGTTATTATTTTATTATACGCGCACTATAAAAAATTCACACACTTTTTAGTTGTTTTACCCGGTTTTTACTTGATTTAGGCGGATTTTATTTTAAATTTATTATTAAAATGCCTTTTTAAGTTATTTCGAAATTGTTTTTGAGTATTAGTTGAGTAGACCTTTGTTTTATTAACCCGAAATTTATTTAGATTATTTTAAAACGCGGATTTGGTTTAAATTACAAAGAAGACGCGATTTATTTAGTTTTTATTTAGTTTAAATTCTGTTTTAAAATTTTTATTTTACTGCCCTGTATTTAAAATTTGATGGCACACAATTATAAAAATAAAACACAATAAAAAGCAAAGCTTCAAATAAAATAATACAACAATAAATAATATAAACCCTAGATAAAAACTTACTGTTATTGCTGAAGCGGGAGCTCGGCAAAAACACGTCCGCTCGCTTCAAGCGGCAACTAGAAAGAAAAAATTCTTTTGAAGAACATCTTAAGAACCTAGAGGAGATATTCCAAAGATTACGCGGGGCAAACCTTACATTAAGCCCCAAGAAGTGCCACCTATTTGGAAAAGAGGTGAAATACCTAGGACATGTCGTCTCAGAGACCGGAATAAGAGCTGACCCTGACAAAATAAAAACGGTACAAGAGTGGCCTACACCAGCAGATATACACCAACTACGCAGTTTTCTAGGATTGTGCACATATTACCGACGTTTTACTTGGGTTTTCGAACATTGCCAAACCGTTAACAAAATTAACCGAAGATGGACAAGAATATGATTGGAATGACGACTGCCACAGAGCATTTGAACAACTGAAACGGCTACTAGTTACAGCACCAATTTTGAGTTATCCGCGGATGGAGGGAAAGTTTGTGTTGGATACCGATGCCAGTAACACAGCTATAGGAGGCGTTCTTTCTCAAGTGCAGGACGGACAAGAAAAAGTTATTGGGTATTTCAGCAAGGTCTTGTCGCGGCCAGAAAGGAACTATTGTGTGACAAGAAGGGAGCTGTTGGCCGTCGTCAAATCCGTAGAGCACTTTTATAAGTACTTATACGGCCGTAAATTCCTGTTGAGAACAGACCATGCCGCACTGAAATGGTTACTGCCGTTTCGAAATCCTGAAGGGCAAGTGGCAAGGTGGATAGAGCGGCTGCAGGAATATGACTTTGATACGGAACATCGTGTAGGAACTAGCCATCGGAATGCAGACGCTCTATCAAGGAGACCTTGTCCGATGGACTGCAATCATTGCTCCAAGATGGAAGCGAAAATAAGTGTCATCCATAGAATGACGGTAGCCGATGATACTTGGCAACTCGAAAGAATACGAGAAGACCAGGAGAATGACGCCGAATTGGGACGTATTATTGAGTGGAAAAATAGAGGACAACGACCAGCTTGGGAAGAAATTAGTATTTCAAGTAGGAGGCTGAAGGCATACTGGTCACAGTGGGACTCCTTGATGATGGAAAATAGAATCTTGAAACGACGCCTGGAATTTGAAGATGGCACTGAGAGACTTCAAGTGATAGTGCCGAGAAGCAGAGTGCCGGAAGTGTTGCAGCACTTGCACGATGGTATTTCCGGAGGGCACTTTGGCGTGAAAAGAACTCTCGAAAGAGTGAGAAAAAGATTCTATTGGGTGATCTGCAAAGAAGATGTGAAGGAGTGGTGCCGGAAATGTGAATTGTGTGCCTCTGCAAATGGCCCGGTCTCAAAACGGAAAGCCCCAATGAGACAGTATAACGTGGGAATCCTTTTGAAAGGGTAGCCATTGATATAGCTGGTCCGTTTCCTGAATCAGAGAAAGGAATAAATACATCTTGGTTGCAATGGATTATTTTACCAAATGGCCGGAGGCATATGCTATACCTAACCAAGAAGCCGAGACGGTTGCAGATGTACTAGTGAGGAGTTGTTTTGTCGCTTTGGAGTTCCGTTGGAATTACACTCCGATCAAGGTCGGAACTTCGAATCAGCGTTGTTTCAAAACGTCTGCAAGCATCTTGGAATCAGGAAAACTAGAACCACTCCACTTCATCCTCAATCGGATGGAATGGTTGAAAGAATGAACAGAACGTTAGGAAAGTACCTGGCCAAAGTTGTCTCTGAACATCAACGGACTGGGACCAATATCTACATTTGTTCCTACTGGCGTACCGATCTTCGGTACATGACAGCACAGGATACTCGCCCGCTTGCGTAATGCTAGGACGTGAATTGCGGCTACCATGTGATCTTCAGTTTGGATTTAAACCTGGAGAAGAGATCGCCGGTGAAGATTACGTTAGTAAGCTTCGTGAAAGATCAAATAGTATTCACGAAAACGTCCGAAAGAATAAACAGGCAGCAAGCGATCGAATGAAATCACAATATGACACGAGAGCACAAGAAGGTGGTTATCAACCTGGAGATTTAGTGTGGTTGTACAATCCACAAAGAAAACGTGGATTGTCGCCAAAACTACAAAGACAATGGGAAGGGCCGTACGAAGTGTTAAAAGGATTAATGATGTAGTGTACCGGATCAGAAGATCCCTCGTGGTAAACCGAAAGTGGTACACTTTGACCGTTTAACACCCTACACTGGCAACAACCAGGAAGACTCAAATAATGATAATGGTGTTCGGCAAGTTATTAATCATGAGCCAAATGCAGATTTTGAGAGCTTTATGGCGGCGTATGGTGGTTCCGCTAAAGCGAGATTTGGCGTTGTTGTTGAAAACAGCAAGATCTGTTTAGAGCACCAGAAGAGTATTCCTTGCACATTGCGTAGCTCAAGATTTGGCAATGTCAAGGGAATAGCTGTTGTTTTCAAGAAAAGTTTGGATGTGTGGATGAATTAGTACAACAGCAGCCAACTGTAGGAAAATCTTTGGTTCTTCAAGATAAAAATCGTTATGTTTACTATCTGGTCACCAAAAATTCTTCATGGCAGAGACCTAGTTATGGACATCTATGGGAGGCTTTGCTAAATCTTAAGGCGCAGATGATGGAAAATGGAGTAACGAGACTAGCGGTGCCCAAGCTGGGCTGTGGACTGGATCGCTTGGATTGGAGGATAGTCCGAAATATGCTAGAAGTAGTTTTCCAGGGAACCAACGTCCAGGTTCTTGTTTGTTGTTATCAACCGGTTGCCTACCAAGACCATGAAAAGAGTGTTGACTGTTACTTCCAACGACGCGGTGGATGCACCAGAGGAGATAGCTGCCGATACCGTCACCAGTCATCGAATTGGCGTCAAGATGGATTTACAGTTACGAGACGTAACGGTTTTAAAGAGGGGGCAGTGTTGCGATCCACTATTAGGCAACCCGTCAAACATACAAACGCCCGGGGCACAGCGTATTCTTCAGCATTCGAGAATCCTTCTACAAAGTTCTAGATAATGAGTCATATCTTAATGCAGGGTATATATAAGGCCGCTTATGAATGTAAGAGTTAGTCTATTCTTGAATGTCTAATATAAATTATATCGTTGTAAAGTAAACGTAGTTGAGTTTTTAGAATATATACATAAATGATATGCTGTGTCTAATGTGCATGCAGCTTGCAGTATACATAAATAAATAGAAGTGTATAAACAAATAGTTGTGTTAGTGTGGTTATTGGACCTAGGGTAAAGAAGTTAGTTTAAGAAGATATTAGTGCTTGTAAATTCATTAGTGTAATAGTGCTTCATTGTTAAGTGGACTGAAAACATCTATAAATAAGGCATATACTGTTAATTAGACTTGTGAACAGTGAGTAATAAAGACCATTATTATTACTTGTTTTAAATTAAAGAAACGCGGTAGTAGTAGCGCGTTACAATATGAACACAGATTTTATGGTTCAAATTCTGAAAAGGCTATCAAAGCTTCTTGTTAAATTGGGTTTACCACTTTACGTTATTTGATTTTATACCTTGTTACCCTATTTCTGAACGTACTTGTTCAGAATAAAACAATTAATTAAGAAAATTAAGTGTTGCTTCTTTAATTAAAATTGTTCCTTCATAAGAATTGTAAATATACAACTCATGTTTAAGAAAAGATAATACAAGTTTCATCTACTCATAAGGTAGGATTATATATTCAAAAAAGTATTAAAAACTTTAAATGTTGCTTTCGTTACAAAAGTTTAACTTGAATTTATACCAGAAATATCAGATCTGTGTTTTCTGTTTACATATTTATAAAACTTTAACTACATTGTCTATTAATTCATCATTCAGAAATTGTAAGTAAAATAATGCATATATGAAACATCAATAAGAACTCTTTAGGTTTGCCTAATTTTATAAAATTTAGTAACTGTGATTACACTGTACTAGCATTGACAATAAAAATTTACTAAGGTCCTTCTTAATTTGTTAAACGGATAAATGATAATAGGTGGTTACAAAGATATTTTCCGAAACAGCCTCGTATCAAAGATCACCAAATGTAGGCGTGATGTAAGAATAATTATAATCTCTTACCTTGGTTCAGCAGGTGCTGTTTTCATGTTGGCGTTACAGCATGTTAGGGCAAGTGTTAATACATACGTTTTTCAGAAAAACAAGTGACGTAAAATCCACATGTTCTACAGGACACAAGCAGCTGCGTGATCCTTGGACCGGACCATACGAACTTCCATGCGTTTTTCTTATACGCACAAACTGGACCAACCAAACTCCAATACCAAACTTAGATGTTCTACTGTGTGTAGATCTTGACCAAAAACTTCAAAAGTACCATTTCAACTCATCATTGAACTTAATTTCCAAACCATAAAATTTCTACGTACTTTGTAGAACGTTTCCTTAAAATCCAAACTTATTGTTTTCTCCATAACATTACATAAAATCCAACTATTCATCGTACGGTTGAAGGACGTTCATCTTGGATCGATATTTTATCACAAAGCTGACGTGAATGAACTATAAGTTGATACTCGCAGGTGCGAAAGTAGAATTTATATCCTCTTTAAATACAGCATATTGCCTTATTTTTATAAAACCAGATAAGGCGTGTTCATTCTAACAAATGAATATACGGCGAAGCCTTACAATTGATATACAAAACGACTTCTTAAAAGTTGAGAATTATAAAATAAAAATCTAATTGAAGATTTTCTAACGAAGGGTTGAAAAACATGTTTTATCGTAACTTTTACGAAATTATTAAAAGAATATTTTAAGTGCTATTTAAACAAATGTCCAAAGAATTATTAAATGAATTTATCAAGAGAATTATCCAAACGAAGTTATTTATTAAAAGTCATTTAAAGACGTCGTTGAAAAGACGTTATAAAAAAAGAAGAGCACTACAACAAAATTATTCAGTTTGTCTAATAACTTATTTTTTTAATTCTTACCATCGTTAAAACCACAAAGCCTAGTGTTCAGCGCACTAGGGTTCTACTACCGCACAAGGCCAGACGCAAGTTACATGCCAGAACCTTTATTATTTCCATGATGGTTCTCGACGAGAGCTCTAGCTAATGTGAGTGCAGATGTGATATGCACGAAACTGGAAAGCTTGGCCTTGATAATATTTATACTAACATTCGGCGCCTGATGTTAGCAACCAAACTAGCATTTCTGTATGGCGGTTAGCGCTCATAATACCAATATTGGTATTTATTTATTAAAAATGGTTTACTTGATATAAATGACTACAAGAGTTTGTAAAACTAAAAATTCGTTGATGTTCTGCAGTGGTCAAAAAAACTGTTACAATCTTAAGGGTTAAATAAAATGCAATGTTTATGCTACTTATTTTTTCAGGTCTGCTGTGAAATAGTAAAATAGTAAAGAAGATGCCTGGAGCCAAGGGTTCATTCCTGAGCTATTCAGAAGAGCCATGAAAGCTGCGATGGAAGACGTTCAGCTTCACCAAACACCAATAAGTTCGGAGTTCCAAGGACAACTTTAAAATATAAAGTCGAAGCGAAGAGTCCAGCTCAAAGGAAGATAGCGCCTGCTTCTATTCGCAGCAAAGAAGAGGAAGCGGAAATATGCAAAATAACCTTGCTATAGCAGTATTTTTTAGGGATATTGATGCACACAACTCATATGGCGATATTATATTAAAAATTATAATTTAATTGGTTATGTTTATTTTTTTACTATTTAACGCCATATCTTCTGTTTATACTATCAGCATACTCTTATATCTTCTATCACTAAATTCTGCCAATTACTCTGCTTTAATCGGGAACTGAATGAAAAACGAAACGGGGTGTGGGAGTATTTATAAGATGCACCCCCCCACGGTCACTGTAATAACTCAACTACGCCACTGTTATTACATTTCTGCGCAATCTGGCATATGACATTGAGTTCTTCTTAAAGTGATTTGCCTATACCACATCAGTACACATTACAATATAAAAAACCCTGAAATTACAAAATTTTTGCAATTGAGAATTGAGTATTCTATTCAGACATTCATATATCCAAAGAAATTAATTTCATTCTCCTAAATAAAATGCCATAGAGAAACAGTTTTATATATCTATGTAAAATACCTAGAACCGAGGGTTAAAAAACTTAAAATCGGTGTTACTACACCCCCTTAGAATAAACATCTTATTTGAAGGGGATAAATAAAAATTTTTAGATTAAAAACCACATATTTCATATTTGTATCATAGTCTAACACAAAATTTCCCACATTTAATATTCAACAGGTTATACATTAATTTAATTCGGGTATATTTTTAAAAAATGGAATCTTTAATTCTATATTTCATTTAAAAATTGCGATTATAGATGTCACTAAAACAATTTTTCAGGAGTATGATTAATTTACGGTGTCTGCATTTCACTAGGTCGAAATTTTGGGTTATAATGAGATATAAACATAGGATAAAACGAGTAAAAGGTTTAAAGAAGTTCGTGCCACATTTATTCTGTTTACAAGATAGTTGTTTAATCGTTGGTTTTAGTATCCGAAAAACCTAAAATGGTGGATCTTCTTTTGATAACTATAAGACTTACTTTCTCCATTAGAGTATGTTATTAGGATACTTGTTTAAAAGCATTATTTTGTTATAAATGCAATCGTTCTGGAAAAACAACCCATAACTTTTACTCCTGTTACCGATGTCGTTTTGCTTTTGATGTGGTCAATATAAATCACAACTGAGGTTAACGGTTTTTAACTATTTTAAATTTAAAAAGTACTTACTTTTATGTTTTTTCAGGTTTACTTCCGAAAGAAATATACTACACGTTCTACTTGTGTGGAAATCTTTTTACTTCGATTTTTACTTGTTATGCTACATTGACTACGTTTATTTCGATCCCGATTGAAGTCGAGCGGCTTTAATTGTCAATCCCAATCCCAAGCGTTTATATGTAAAAGGTTTGAAAAAGAAGAAGGAGTTATTAAGTTACTTTCTCGGTTATGTTGATAAAAATAAAGACCGGAAAATGACATGAAGCGAAGTTAGGTACGAATATGCACTTGAAGTGTCATTTCAGGTAAATTCAAGTGCTTACCCGTTTATATGGGTAGTTTGAAGCCGCTTGAGTCAAGTCAAGCTGTAAATTTTTGGGATTAACTTGAACTGTTCAAGCCGCTTGAAATCATATTCTTGCGTGTTTAAATCCAAGCTTGAAAGTGGATTACTCGAGCAGCTTGATTTCAAACCGGATTGAAGTAACCGAAATAAACATAGTCATTTACATTCAATTTGAATTCGGCTTCAAAGTCAAATTGTAACGCACGGCATCTGGTAATCGTAGTTATATTTACAATACACATTTGGACCTTGCTTAATTTCAATCCCACTTCGAATCGCAAGCTGCTTGACAGAGGTAAGCAAGGACAGATTTAGTTTACAAATTTGAAGATTATGTACAACAACATAAAGATGAATGGATTACAGGATTCCATAATTAATGAAGAATTGTTGCTCAAAGTAATTTGTAATTATCCTGCAACATGATTCGCAAAAGAAGGCTTACAGCAATAGGCTAATGACCGATCGTGCTTGGGACAATATTTCTCTTTCTGTTCAATCACCAGGTAATATATGAAGAACCTATAAGTATGAGGCTTGTTCAATTGAAACCCATCTTTGGTTCAGGAAATTTATTGACAACTAAATTTACATATAATTACCAATATGAATAAGGCACATATTCCATTGTTTTGTCAACCTATATACCCTGCCTGAAGAAATCTTGTGACTGCTGCTCGAAGAATTCTTTCACGGCGTTTTGTACTTCTTCGTCCGACTGAAAACGGTTACTTTTTAACGCTTTTTTCAGTGGCCCTAAGATGTGAAAATCGCAAGGCGATAAATCAGGACTATAGGGTGGATGCTCTAATATCCTCCATTTCTTTCGCTGTAGATTTTCTTTCACACATGCCATATTCCTGTCTGTTGATACAGTACACATTGCACCTGGTCGTGGCTTATCATTCGTCCCTTCGCATCCATTCTTAAATTTTCGACACCATTCCTTGACAGTTGGATACGCAAAACATGCATTTTTATACACTGCTTGCATTTGTGTATGAATTTCCAATGGTTGCAAACCTTCAACACACAGAAATTGAATGACCACAAGCTGATCACATTTGGTCGGATTGTTAACAACAAACGTCATTTCAAAGTCACAATACGTAAAATTGCTGTCAAATATATACCAGAGAAACTGACCAGTGGGAAGTTTACAAACACCACTAACGTTGCAAAACATCAGATGAGTGATTACAATTGTTTCCAAGGCTAACCTGACCAAAGATGGGTTTCAGTTGAACAAGTCTCGTATAAAGTAATTAGTAATTTATCAGTTTTAGTCAAAGAATGCAAAAAGAAATGGAAATCACAGGGAAAAACAAAAAATATCAGCATTAGGCGACAGTGGGCATTTATATCTTTTTTTAATTATATTTTTGAAAACAGAACATCTAGAAAATATGTAATTACCTATTTAATATAATTAATGCGTACCATAAATTTAGAACTTCATCAAACCCTCTTGTGGACACTAGCTCTGAGACTGCAGCGGTACAATTCAATAAGGAAAATATTTCTGAAGGTATGAGTCTATAGAAAAATTGCCACGAACCACAGGGATTTGAAGAAAGTTCTTTTCCAATATCTCAGCTATCTGAAAGAAGTGATACTGATGACTTTCAATATGCCAAGTACTTCAATGAAATATAAATCTACGTAGAAGACTAAAAGAAAGTTGCCAGAAAGTGTAGATCCAATATTGGGAGTCTTAGGTGACATTTTTTCTGCCGTGCAAAATGTCAGCAAATCCGACAGTAACAAATACATGGATTTTGCAAAATACATTGCATCAGAATTGGTTGAACTTCCAAAGACTGCAAGTGATGAGTTTATTGATGAAACTTTAATGAGATTACTTCAGTTAAAAGAAAACATCGCCAGCAGTGAAATATTTATCCTACATAAATATTTTTAAAATGTTGTATTTACTTTTTTAGTAGTTCTGCTTTTAATATCGTTGTAAATTCAGTAAGCTGTAAAAATAATGAAATTTATTTTAGTTTTTATTCAACTAGAAACTACATAATTTCATATCTAAATATACATGTTAAAATAGTTAAATCACACATTTTACATACTAGTTTTCAATTCGCATTGTTAACATAATCCAATTGCCAAGGACAACATGCAGCTCCTTTGCCATTCAAATATTATTTAATATGGTCCATGAAGTTCCAAGGTTCTTGTGATGTATTTCTATTTCCAAAACGAACATTTTGCACCCGTTGCAGTTCTGTATAGTCTGGAACTTCTTGTCTCCATTTTCCCAAAACAGTTTTCTCAGCAGTCACAGTCAACAGTTTTCAGAACAATACATGCTTGCATCAACAGCTTGAGATTTAATATAATTATGCAAGTATGTAACAGCTTTAACAACACTATCAACTGTTACGGGAGCAGCATTTATTACATGGTAAAATATCCTGAATCTTGTAACCATAATGCCAAATGTGTTTTCAATAGTTCTGCAGGCACATGACAAACTTGAATATACAGTGTAAATAATAAGCATGCAAATATTTACTGTTTATACATACTGATAGTTGAAAATCAACTCATCTTCTAGCATCTTTCCAAATCGCTTCCTGCTGTAAGGTTGTAATAAATGAATTTGTAGTGGGAATGCTTCATCGCCTACAAAATATAATGGAACTACTTGGCCTGTATTAGGTAGACATGAAGCAGATGGAATATTCAAATTTCCTCTTTTTAAATGCATGCCCAGTGTCGAATTAGTTAAAATACCTCCATCACTTTGCGATCCATAGCCCCCAATATCAACATATGTAAAAAAATATTTTGCATCACAAACTGCTAAAAGTACCATACTAAAATGTTTTTATAATTAAAATACTGTGATCCAGAATGTGAAGGAGCTTGGATTTCCACGTGTTTACCATCAATAGCTCCCGGGCAGTTTGGTAGTTGACAAAACTTATAATAGTCTTCTGCCACATACAGCCACTGCTTCTTTGTTAAAGGCTTTACATACACTGGAGATAAAATATTCCATAAAACAGCACAAACTTCTCGTATAATCACACAAATAGTTGGAGGAGATATTCGAAATCAATAGGCAAGGCTTTAGGAATCTCCTGTAGCTAAATGTCTCAATGTTACAATTAACAGTTTTGTTAAAACTCCATTCCGAATGCATGTAATCACTTAGATTAACATTACTTAAAACAGAGTTTCCTCGTGTAAAACCTTCAAGAAGCTTTGGGTACTTCTGAAGTATTGTAAGCATATTATTAATAGTAAGCTTAGGAAATTACTAACTGGGGACACCTTTTCTTTTCCAAAATTTTGTCAAATAGTTGAGTGAAAACAATATGCAACCGCAACATCTTAAAAATGTCCTGAAAAACAATTAAATCATGTTTACGTTTTTATATAAATGCATTAATTGGTTCTTATTGTATAACAATATTACCTACTAGTGCTTGCAACAATTTCGGCTTCTTAAACATAATAATATTCAAACAATTTCTATTAGATTAATCATTTGAAAATAATATCTCTACATGTAATAAAATGCCTCACATACACAGATACTAGACTAGAAGACGGAGTATGTGATCATTACTAAGTATTAAACACCTCATGAAATTTACTCAAGGTATTGAAGTTTTGCACATATAAAAAACAATATTTTTTAAATACCTCTAAAAGTGACCTTTTATTTCTTAGTTACCCCAGTTAGGTAGTCACAGTCACCCAATCTCACCGTACTTTGGTAGGTTGTACTCTGGAAAGGAACAAAGTCGTGAATCAAAAACGAAACGACCAAAGAGGAAGAATACCATATGAAATTGGAGCGTGAAATGTGCCTTTGGAGAGGAGGGATTTTAAAGAATCTGAAGGTACAAATGCTGATAATACCTCGCGTTGGGCTGTGTTACCCTCTTCTTTTGGAGTAGGTGCTAAAAGAGTGCCATGACATGGTACAGCAAAAACTTCCAAATTCTTTTGGTTGTATGAAGGGTCCTTTTCAATTAAGAGAAAGGTGGGTGCAAATTTGTATGAGTTGGAAAACAATGGGAGTCGAATTCAAAATATTAAAAATGATGAAAACTGTAATTTGCAACAGGCTTCATTAGGTTTTGTTTAATAATTTTATATTAAAATTAGGGTCTGTAGATTCGTTATTATTTTAATAAGGAAGGGCGATGTAGTGCGATATCTTTCTCATATATTTATTTAAATACGTCTGCTTCCGGACGTAACGTAGGATGTGATTGCACTAATAACAAGAAAAGTAGTGAGGTTTTCGGTAGGATACCAGAAAACGGGGTTCATAGAAGACGGTTCGTTCATAGCATTGTCCATATTTTATTCTTATGCTTGTATTAATTACTAAAAGATTTGTGGTTAAGGAGTTCTAGTATTAATAACGCCTATTAGTCTATCAGCAGATAATTATCGTTAGAAAACACCAGAAAGTTGTGTGTTGGATGTATTACACCTAACTTGTAACATTCCTACGATTTCCATTAAAATCAAAGTGTATTCACCTACAAGTTGTTTAACTTTGTTGTACGTAGAAAGAAGAGATCTGTAAATGTGATGTATACTTAATCGCATGCTTTACAAAGATTTGCTTACTTTTAGAAAGCGTCAAAGAATATTATAATTGTACTAAATGTAATTTTTCGAGCAATTTCGTAAGACAAATGTTTTGCTTTTAAAGTAAAGAAATTCCTGAATTACAAAAGTTATTGCTCAAAAAGGATTTAATTGACTGTACATTTTGTGGAAATAATGTTGAAGTTAATTATGTTTATAACAAACAGATTTTTATGGATATTTTAGAAGCAGTGATGTCATTTCTCAGAATAAAGTGTTTTTCCACGACTATCCAGGGATACACCACTTTCCGAATGAGTAATGGCTATAATAACTTGCTCGTTGAATAATATACTATTGTTTGTAGGTATATATGAATCTGTAATCCAACACCGCTAACCAATCAGAACATCTAACTCATAGGTTGTGATCATAGAGAACATAGAGTACGAGCCCAAAATAGAAACACCAGAAGGGACACTCCCTGTCGGCGTCTTTGATGTTCATGTTCAAGAACGGGTGACCTTGGCAAAATATCGGCCATATTCTTGGTGGTTATTTTGGTGCAAAGTTTGAAATTGTGTTTTGTGAACATAATCCGTTATTCTACAACATAACCTCAACGTCTTTCTGCATTGTACTGTTTCTTCTAATTCCTTTATTTAATTTATATATTTACTGACTAATATTAAATAGAGCACGAGGATCACTTGCTATGTTGTTTATTAGATAAACTAAAAATCTCATTTTAGTAAAGATTGTGATTTGTGTTTTTCAAATCACTCCTTCAACTAAAGCAGCCTACAGACGTTGCAATTAATGGTACGATCTGCAGTACAACCCTACATTTGATTCTCCAATGCTCCACCCGAAGGTACTACATTGGCCAGAAAACGTGTTTCTTTTTACCTAAGAAATTTGGAATTTTGCCAAAGCCTTGCTGTCCCAAGCAAGGCGAATCCCGACACAGTCCGCTTGAAAAATGTTAGGCGAGCATTTTTCACAAAAATACACCCTCGTTCGGATGAGAGGTAAAATGGAGGTCCCGTGTGTGAGTGTTGTCACGCACGTTAAAGATCCCTACCTTGCTTGGAACAGCAAGGGTTCGGCAAAATTCCAAATTTTCCAGGTAAAAAAAAAACTCGCTTCCTGGCCAATGTAGTACCTTCGGGTGGAGCATTGGAAAAAAAATCAAATGTAATGTCCCAAGAAAGGGCGGCGGCTCCGTGGCGTAGTGGTATGTGTGTGACTACTACGCCCAAGGTCCCGGGTTCGAATCCCGACACGGTCCGCTTGAAAAATGTTAGGCAAGCATTTTTCACAAAAATACACCCTCGTTCGGATGAGAGGTAAAATGGAGGTCCCGTGTGTGAGTGTTGTCACGCACGTTAAAGATCCCTACCTTGCTTGGAACAGCAAGGGTTCGGCAAAATTCCAAATTTTCCAGGTAAAAAAAACTCGCTTCCTGGCCAATGTAGTACCTTCGGGTGGACCATTGGAAAATCACATGTAATGTCCCAAGCAAGGTAGGGATCTTTAATGTGCGTGATAACACACACGAGACCTCCATTTTACTTTTCATCTGAACGAAGGTGATTTTTGTGAAAATTTTTTATTTTTTATGGACGCCATATTGGATTTTTGCAGTGTTAAATAAAGGGAAAAATTACAAATTCATTGATGTACCACATTGTATACTTTTCTTTTAAAATGGCCGAAATACTGTAAATTGTTTAGTTTATATGACAATTATAGTCTTTAGAATAGGAAAATAATTTAAGAATAAAGTGCTGTCATCAGTGAAAAGTAAGAATTTTCAGTGGTAATTTTTAGCATTTTAATAAAAACAAAACTGAAAATTTGGTTTTAGGTTTTGTGGTTTGTTATTTTAAAACAAACACTGTGCGCATATTAAACATTATCAATAAAATAAAATTGCAAATTTTATTACATCTGAGCGTAGATATTCAGAACTATACCCAGAACGTCCGCAGCCTACCAGAATGGCTTTTGTAAGAGTCTATAACTTAAAAACTCATGGATCTTTTAATAAGCAGCAAAGAAGATATAGTAAACATGCAGATATCAATGATACTAATGTATTAGCACAGTTATATCTAAACCCACAAACATCTAGTCGGAATATCTCTCGAGAATGTGGAATTACTGATCGAGGTGCTCGTGCTATAATACAACGTAACAAGCATCACGATTACAGATTCATTCTAGTACAAAAATTGCATCCTGGAGACGATGAATGACGACTTGCTTTTTCTCAATGGATGTAAACGAAATTAAGTTTTGACCCAAGTTTTAGCAGAAAGATATTATGGTGTGACGAAACAAGTTTCACTAACTGTGGCATTTTAATAGAAAAAATGTGCACTACTACGTTCAAGAAAATCCCTACATAATTAAAGAGAGAAAACTGCTAATTAGATATTCAGTAAACGTTTTGTGTGGAATTTTAAACAACAAGATTTTAGGACCATATTACATTCCAAATAGATTATCGTCGGCCATTTATTTATATTTTTTACAAAATGATTTTGAAAAAATGTTCGATAATCTACCACATCAATATTTGCAGAATTTTGAATATTATCAACAAGACGGCTATGCTTTCCACAATACCAGGGTGGTAACTGAGTATTTAAACAAACACTTTTCGAATCAATGGAGAGGTATGAGCGGTCCAGTAAGATGGCCAACGTGGTCTCCGTACTTCAATCCACTCGATTACTATTTATGGAGAGCCATTAAAGACACGTGTACAGTAAAATGCCAGAAGACAGAGATGAAATGGGTGACATAACAATCAGAGCTAAAATAGCCTCTCGTGTTCCCCTGTTTGGCCTAAACCCAAATTGATCTTCTCCCAGTATTTCTTCAGCTCGTTTTTCCATTCGTCTTTGTACAATTCTAGTTAATATTTTTGAAACGTGTGCGGTCAAACTTATCGTTCGAAAATTTTCACATCTATCTGCACCTCTTTTTTGGTATAGTTACTATGATGTTACGTTTGAAATCTTTGGGTGTCTCGTCTGTCTCATACATATAGCTTACAAGATGGGTGAGAAGTTCTGTTACTGCTTGTCCAGCGGCTTTTAGAGTTTCTGCTTGCACCCTATCTGTACCCGGCGCCATACCATTTTTCAGGATGTTTAATACTAATTCAAACTCATCTCTAAGTATAGGATATCCCAGGTCATCATTTTCAATGTCTGAATCCTATTCTAATGCTGTTAGTTCCTCTCCTGAATATAAATTCCCTATATATTCCTGCCATCTAGCTACTTTCTTTACATTTTCTATAATGATGTTTCCTCCCACGTCCCTTATATTTTTGCTATATGGTTTTATATTCCTAAAATTCATTCTAATTAATTTGTATGCTTCGTCTGTCTTTCCTATTTCCATCTTAGTTTGTAACTCTCTGCACTTTTCATCAAGCCATTGTTCTTTAGCTTTCCTGCATTTGCGAATAATTTCCCATTTTATGGCTTTGTATCTCTGTTTTCCTGTTTCATCCGATCTATTTTTGTATTTTCGTCTTTCTTCTATTAAATTCAGGATATCCTTTGTTATCTATGGTGTCTTGTTTTCTTTTTGTGTATAACCCAGAATATCTCTGACTGCCATGTCTAAGCTGGATATAATGTTATTCTATTCTGTTTCTACTTCCTTAGTATCAGAAATTTTCCCGATATTTTTCAGCAAATCATTTGACTTTTTTTCAAATCTTTCGTGGATATCTTTATCTTTTAGCTTCTCAAACTCAAAGTGCCTTTTTTCATTTCTCTTTTTCAGATTTTTATTTACGTTGCGCATCAAGCTGCTTAATTCTAGTTGACACATCTTATAGCTATACATCAAAATATATCGAAGCTAAACACAATTCAAATGTAATGTAAGTATAACAAAATTGTATGTATCTAGTCTTATAAACTATAAATTTAATCGGTTGGGCGGCTTTATTATTCTTCCACTTTTTGTACGTATATCATTACTCGTTTCCTTTGGTATGACATTCACAGGGCCGCTTTTTGGTACGAATGGTTCTACCTCACTATCTAAATCGTTAACCCTCTGATAATATTTCTTAATAAATGATGTATTACGTCTTAAAACTCTATTATTTATTTCAATCCAATAACTCCTCAATACATTTAGATCGTTCAGGATCTGAAAGGATGCCTTTGTTGCTAAAAATTGAACCTAAATATTTAACCTCCGTTTTACAATATTGTAATTTGTCGGGATTAAATTTTATATTATTTGTTCTTGCTACATTTACAACATTCTGTATTATAATTTGCAATTCTTTTTCAGTCTTTGCAGCACACAATAAATCATCAAAGTAGGGTACTACACCCTTAATATTACCAAAGTATTTATTAATAACTTGATAAAAATCTCAGGTATTACAGACAACCCAAACGGAGCCCTTAAATAATGGTAATGACCAAAAGGAGTGCTAAAGGTGCACAACTTGCTTGACTTTTCATCCAGAACCAACTGGTGAAATCCATCTTTAAGGTCAAAAATACAATAGCATTTTTTATTAGCCAACTTGGAGCTAATTTCATCAAACGTTGGAATTTCATAAAAGTCCCTAACTAGATATTTATTATGATGAGTGGGATCTATACATAACCTAAGCTGATTGTTAGCCTTTTCTACACAAACTAGATTGCTAACCCACTCGCATGGTTCTTTAGTTGGTATAATAACTCACCTTTTTTCATATTCATCTAAAGTTACTTTTAATTTCTCTTTAATTTTAAGTGGGACTCGCCTACTTGCACTAGCTTTCGGTACAGCGTTGCTCGTTAATTTAAGTGACACTACTTCAGGAAATGAGCCTAAACCTGAAAATACATCCTCATTTGCATTTATGAATGTTACCTTTCCCGAATTTTCATTTTTACATATATCGTTAACTCTATTTATTAAACATAGTTCTACACAAGAATCTAGTCCTAAAATGGGAATACAGGCATTATTTTCTACTACAATAAATTTTGTAACAATTAATTTGTCCTTATAGTTTAAAGTCGCTTTGAATTCGCCACATGGCGTTATTTTAAATCCAGCAAAAGCTTCAAGTTTAATATTGGTCCTATCTAATTTGTGATTAAACAATTTATTAAAAATTCCCATTGGTATTATATTAGTTGCTGCTCCACTATCTAATTTAATATTAATACTAACATTATCTAAGAGCAATTCTGTATGCCATTCTTTATCTGTGTAGTGAATAGTTTTAATAACATTAATCTGAAACGTATTATCTGTTTCACTTAATTCAAATGTTTGGTGCTTATCGCTACCAGTACTTTGCCATTTACAACAGACTTTAAAATGGTTATATTTTGAACATTTAAGACATTGCTGTCCCATTGCAGGACATTCGCCCTTAATATGATTACGGTTACACCTTTTACAAACAAAAGCCTTACCTTTACCGTTATTGCTAGCAGCTTTCTGAACGTTGGTCTCTTCATTTGTGCCAAATCGTTTCTTTCCATGTATTTTATTGGACCTAATATCAACAACTGAAATTCTTGTACGGTCATCCTCCAGGGTTTTTCTATTTAACTCTGCAATTACTGCTGCTTGACAGTATCCAATTACCGATTTCAAAGTTGTGTCCTCCCGCAATAATCTTGCTTGTATATCGGGATCATTAATGCCTAAAACAATTTGAGTACGCAGGATTTTGCTCTCTGCTTCCCCAAAGCCACAGGATTTCACTAAATTCCTTAAATCAGTTAAAAATACATCAAAGGGTTCACCTGGTTTTTGTTTTCTCGAGAAAAATTGATAGTGTTCCATTACCTCATTTTTCTTGGGCATACAATAGGACTCGAATTCTTTCAAAATTAAATCAATAGTTGTCAACGACGCAACATCAAACGTGTTATAAACTTTTAAAGCTTCACTGCCCATTAAATTTAATAATCTCGCAATCTGAACCGCATCAGTTTTTTTGTCGGTTTCCGTTGCTGTAAAATAAATCGATACCTGTTGTTTAAAGGATTTAAAATTTTCTGCAAGGTTGCCTTCCAGTGTCAATTCGCATGGTTTATTGTATTCAGACATTTTCTTACACGAAAAACTACTCCAATTTTGCTTGAATAAACGTGCTTCTAACCTTACTTTCAAATGTTGCCAGGATCAAAGTTCCCAGTTAATTTTAATACGAAATATATTCATTTTCTAACAACTGCGCCATGTTTATTACTGGGATTTTAATACTAACTAATGATGGCAACAAACTATACTTTATTAATAAGGATAACTTTACAGCGTGTACATTACATAGCTTTTAGAATAAAAATTGATAAAAATGCTGGCGGGAAAAACGAGCATGCGTGTCTTTTTCTTGTCATTCGGGTCGCACCGTTTATTGCCGTGTCTATCGTAGCACTTCAATGTCACTTTAATTATAACTCACAAACATAATGTTATCTATTTGATATCTTCCTATATCTCCCCGCATCTTCCACGTGTATCGTCTTCTAACATAATGTTGAAATAATGTATTTGTGATGGTTAAATTGTTCTTGTCGCAAAATTCTACCAGCCTATTTCCCCTGTCATTTCTCGTGCCTAAACCAAATAAGTCTACTATCGCTCCTTCCCTACCCTCATCTACCACTGGATTGAAATCCCCGTAATTATTAAATTTTCATGTCCTTTTACGTATCTTAGTATGTCTTCAATATCTTTGTAGATCGCCTCTACCTCTTCCTTACTGTAGCTAGAGGTGAGCATGTACAGTTCTATTATTACTGTATTTACTGGTTTAGATTCAAATCTAACCATGAGTACTTTTTCGTTCTTTTGTAAGTAGTTTTGTACACGTCGACCTATCTTTTTTCGCATAACTATCCCCACACCCGAGTTTCCTTCCTCTGATCCTGTATGAATTACCCTGAAGTCTCCACTACAAAAATCCCCCGTCTCTGGCCAGCGGAGTTCGCTAATTCGTACTATGTCTAGTGCTAACCTATTCATTTCGAGTTTCAGGATCCCTTGCTTACCTACTTGTTTCATACTTCTGCCATTCCACGCTCCGACTCGCAGAATATTCACGGATCTTTTTCTATACTTTTGGATCACATCACCCGAAGTAGTCCCCTTCCGGAGATCCGAATACGGGACTATTTTACCTCCGGAACTTTTTACCCCAGAGGATGCCAACATCATTAATAACAGTTTGAGTACTTGGACGATAATGTGGTGGTTTCCCGTTACCTTCCACATCGCAGTAGTGTGTCTTAGAATGCCATACCGACCCCTGCCACTCCAAGTACCGAAAAAGCTGCTGCCTTTTTTCGTGGACCTGTCTTATTCTGGTTCCTCACTAAAGACCCCACTAATTTGGTTAAACCTATAGTTCGGCTCTTTAGCTCATTGTAACTGGAAAGCCGTTCTACCTGTTCTAATATTTTAGAACGTGGTTAAGGTGCAGGTCGGTTCAGAATGGTTTTTACCACTTACAAAAGTAATATACATATAACACGTGCTTGGGGTGTATAGGCAAATCACTTTAAGAAGAACCCAACGTCATATGCCAGATTGCGCAGAAATGTAATATCAGTGGCGTAGTTGAGTTATTACAGTATAAACGGAAGATATGGCGTTAAATAGTAAAAAAATAAACATAACCAATTAAATTATAATTTTATAATTTTTAATATAATATCGCCATATGAGTTGTGTGCATCAATATCCCTAAAAAATACTGCTATAGCAAGGTTATTTTGTAAAATCCGATAAAGCAAATGATTGAATACCATGGCCTACTTAAGTGGTTTCTATCTCATTCTAGTGTTCTGCAAACACATCTGTTGAGTAACTTATTGTTTTATTAATGTTAATTGTTATATAAAAGATATTTTATATTAGTTAGATGGCGGTTTAAAACTGTCCGTCTGTGTATCAAGTAAAAATAAATAGTAATGAAATCTAAAACTTTTACAAGGTAATTTCCGATTGGTTGATCATAAAATTCTACGCCACTAAAACCTGAATACTGCCATCCCTAATTACATATAATGAACTGTTCCTTATCCAATTTTTGCTTTGTGCGCATGATGACGTTGGTTCTTCTTAAAGTGATTTGCCTCTACCATATGTTTTAACTGAGAAACATCCTACAAGTTCTCTAAAAAGAACAATGATTGAATGGCTTGTACATAGGAATATTATGCATGGTCCACTGCAAACAAAAGCACAGCTTTATGAAATAATTAACATGTATAAACCAAAGCGAGCAATGTATGCATTAGACACGTTGCTGCACAAACATGGCCATTCAGTATTGAGGTTGCCGCCCTATCATCCAGAACTTAACCCGATAGAGAAGATATGGGCAATTGTAAAAAATTGGGTCGCAGCAAGAAATACTACATTTAAGCTAAACGATGTGAAGCAATTAGCTTTAGAGAAATTTAATTCAATTACTGCTGCAGAATGGGCATCTGTTTGTGCTCATGTTGACTAAACAGCAGATTCGTACTTAGCTACTGAGAGAATTTTAGACGAAGCTATAGATCATTTATGTTTTACAGTAAACACTGGCGATTCTGATGATGGAGATGAAGAACTTGAAAGGATTATTGTAATATCAGTGGCATTGATTCTTTTGATGATTCAGAAAGTGATTAAAGGAAATGTTAAAAATTAAAAGTTTAATAAACTTTTTTGTAGAAGTTGTTTTAATTATCAAAAGTGTTTTTTGATTATCTATGTTGTATGTTTAATTTTATCTTTAGTTATACAAAACAGTAATATACTAAACAGTAATATACTAAACTTCATGCGTTGAGCATATCCTAACAGACCTATTAGTCAATCCTAGTGGTAAGAGAAATTCTTTACCAGCATACGTCCTAGTCTTCGTGCCATAAATATTGTATCGACTGCAAAAGTTAGTTTATTTGATTTTACAATTATGCTATTGACAATAAGGTATACACATAAAGACCACTTTTAAGTTTTCCGTTTTGTGAAAATGTTTTGCCATTTTCCTCTATACTAGTATTCTTGAACTTTTTTAAATTAACTTAATCGAGGCAGAAATTAGGTTATGTATTAAATTCAGAGCTATTAAAGCCTCTATTGATAAAACTTGATCTTAATGCATCTTGCCGTTAATGATCAAATCTTGTTTGACCACAAAATTTCCTCATTTGCAAGGAGTATGGATACATAATTTTGTAAAAGTTTTAGATTTTATTACTATTTATTTTTACTTGATACACAGACGGACAGTTTTAAACCGCCATCTAACTAATATAAAATATCTTTTATATAACAATTAACATTAATAAAACAATAAGTTACTCAACAGATGTGTTTGCAGAACACTAGAATGAGATAGAAACCGCTTAAGTAACATGGTATTCAATCATTTGCTTTATCGGATTTTACAAAATAACCTTGCTATAGCAGTATTTTTTAAGGATATTGATGCACACAACTCATATAGCGATATTATATTAAAAATTTTAAATTATAATTTAATTGGTTATGTTTATTTTTTTACTATTTAACGCCATATCTTCTGTTTATACTATCAGCATACTCTTATATCTTCTATCACTAAATTCTGCCAATTACTCTGCTTTAATCGGGAACTGAATGAAAAACGAAACGGGGTGGTGGGAGTATTTATAAGATGCACCCCCCCCACTGTCACTGTGATAACTCAACTACGCCACTGTTATTACATTTCTGCGCAATCTGGCATATGACGTTGGGTTCTTCTTAAAGTGATTTGCCTATACCACATCAGTACACATTACAATATAAAAAACCCTGAAATTACAAAATTTTTGCAATTGAGAATTGAGTATTCTATTCAGACATTCATATATCCAAAGAAATTAATTTCATTCTCCTAAATAAAATGCCATAGAGAAACAGTTTTATATATATCTATGTAAAATACCTAGAACCGAGGGTTAAAAAACTTAAAATCGGTGTTACTACACCCCCTTAGAATCTTATTTGAAGGGGATAAATAAAAATTTTTAGATTAAAAACTATCTTTTATATTTGTATCATAGTCTAACACGAAACTTCCCAGATTTAATATTCAACAGGTTATGCATTAATTTAATTCGGGTATATTTTTAAAAAAAGGAATCTTTAATTCTATATTTCATTTAAAAATTGCGATTATAGATGTCACTAAAGCAATTTTTCAGGAGTATGATTAATTTACGGTGTCTGCATTTCACTAGGTCGAAATTTTGGGTTAGAATGAGATATAAACATAGGATAAAACGAGTAGAAGGTTTAAAGAAGTTCGTGCCACATTTATTCTGTTTACAAGATAGTTGTTTAATCGTTGGTTTTAGTATCCGAAAAACCTAAAATGGTGGATCTTCTTTTGATAACTATAAGACTTACTTTCTCCACAAGAGTATGTTATTAGGATACTGGTTTAAAAGCATTATTTTGTTATAAACGCAATCGTTCTGGAAAAACAACCCATAACTTTTACTCCTGTTACCGATGTCGTTTTGCTTTTGATGTGGTCAATATAAATCACAACTGAGGTTAACGGTTTTTAACTATTTTAAATTTAAAAAGTACTTACTTTTATGTTTTTTCAGGTATATTTACTTCCGAAAGAAATATACTACACGTTCTACTTGTGTGGAAATCTTTTTACTTCGATTTTTACTTGTTATGCTACATTGACTACGTTTATTTTGGTTATTTCGATCCCAATTGAAGTCGAGCGGCTTTAATTGTCAATCCCAATCCCAAGCGTTTATATGTAAAAGGTTTGAAAAAAAAGAAGGAGTTATTAAGTTACTTTCTCGGTTATGTTGATAAAAATAAAGACCGGAAAATGACATGAAGCGAAGTTAGGTACGAATATGCACTTGAAGTGTCATTTCAGGTAAATTCAAGTGCTTACCCGTTTATATGGGTAGTTTGAAGCCGCTTGAGTCAAGTCAAGCTGTAAATTTTTGGGATTAACTTGAACTGTTCAAGCCGCTTGAAATCATATTCTTGCGTGTTTAAATCCAAGCTTGAAAGTGGATTACTCGAGCAGCTTGATTTCAAACCGGATTGAAGTAACCGAAATAAACATAGTCATTTACATTCAATTTGAATTCGGCTTCAAAGTCAAATTGTAACGCATGGCATCTGGCAATCGTAGTTATATTTACAATACACATTTGGACCTTGCTTAATTTCAATCCCACTTCGAATCGCAAGCTGCTTGACAGAAGTAAGCAAGAACAGATTTAGTTTACAAATTTGAAGATTATGTACAACACCATAAAGATGAATAGATTACAGGATTCCATAATTAATGAAGAATTGTTGCTCAAAGTAATTTGTAATTATCCTGCAACATGATTCGCAAAAGAAGGCTTACAGCAATAGGCTAATGACCGATCGTGCTTGGGACAATATTTCTCTTTCTGTTCAATCACCAGGTAATATATGAAGAACCTATAAGTATGAGGCTTGTTCAATTGAAACCCATCTTTGGTTCAGGAAATTTATTGACAACTAAATTTACATATAATTACCAATATGAATAAGGCACATATCCCATTGTTTCGTCAACCTATATACCCTGCCTGAAGAAATCTTGTGGCTGCTGCTCAAAGAATTCTTTCACGGCGTTTTGTACTTCTTCGTCCGACTGAAAACGGTTACTTTTAACGCTTTTTTCAGTGGCCCTAAGATGTGAAAATCGCAAGGCGATAAATCAGGACTATAGGGTGGATGCTCTAATATCCTCCATTTCTTTCGCTGTAGATTTTCTTTCACACATGCCATATTCCTGTCTGTTGATACAGTACACATTGCACCTGGTCGTGGCTTATCATTCGTCCCTTCGCATCCATTCTTAAATTTTCGACACCATTCCTTGACAGTTGGATACGCAAAACATGCATTTTTATACACTGCTTGCATTTGTGTATGAATTTCCAATGGTTGCAAACACACAGAAATTGAATGACCACAAGCTGATCACATTTGGTCGGATTGTTAACAACAAACGTCATTTCAAAGTCACAATACGTAAAATCGCTGTCAAATATATACCAGAGAAACTGACCAGTGGGAAGTTTACAAACACCACTAACGTTGCAAAACGTCAGATGAGTGATTACAATTGTTTCCAAGGCTAACCTGACCAAAGATGGGTTTCAGTTGAACAAGTCTCGTATAAAGTAATTAGTAATTTATCAGTTTATTCAAAGAATGCAAAAAGAAATGGAAATCACAGGGAAAAACAAAAAATATCAGCATTAGGCGACAGTGGGCATTTATATCTTTTTTTAATTATATTTTTGAAAACAGAACATCTAGAAAATATGTAATTACCTATTTAATATAATTAATGCGTACCATAAATTTAGAACTTCATCAAACCCTCTTGTGGACACTAGCTCTGAGACTGCAGCGGTACAATTCAATAAGGAAAATATTTCTGAAGGTATGAGTCTATAGAAAAATTGCCACGAACCACAGGGATTTGAAGAAAGTTCTTTTCCAATATCTCAGCTATCTGAAAGAAGTGATACTGATGACTTTCAATATGCCAAGTACTTCAATGAAATATAAATCTACGTAGAAGACTAAAGAAAGTTGCCAGAAAGTGTAGATCCAATATTGGGAGTCTTAGGTGACATTTTTTCTGCCGTGCAAAATGTCAGCAAATCCGACAGTAACAAATACATGGATTTTGCAAAATACATTGCATCAGAATTGGTTGAACTTCCAAAGACTGCAAGTGATGAGTTTATTGATGAAACTTTAATGAGATTACTTCAGTTAAAAGAAAACATCGCCAGCAGTGAAATATTTATCCTACATAAATATTTTTAAAATGTTGTATTTACTTTTTTAGTAGTTCTGCTTTTAATATCGTTGTAAATTCAGTAAGCTGTAAAAATAATGAAATTTATTTTAGTTTTTATTCAACTAGAAACTACATAATTTCATATCTAAATATACATGTTAAAATAGTTAAACCACACATTTTACATACTAGTTTTCAATTCGCATTGTTAACATAATCCAATTGCCAAGGACAACATGCAGCTCCTTTGCCATTCAAATATTATTTAATATGGTCCATGAAGTTCCAAGGTTCTTGTGATGTATTTCTATTTCCAAAACGAACATTTTGCACCCGTTGCAGTTCTGTATAGTCTGGAACTTCTTGTCTCCATTTTCCCAAAACAGTTTTCTCAGCAGTCACAGTCAACAGTTTTCAGAACAATACATGCTTGCATCAACAGCTTGAGATTTAATATAATTATGCAAGTATGTAACAGCTTTAACAACACTATCAACTGTTACGGGAGCAGCATTTATTACATGGTAAAATATCCTGAATCTTGTAACCATAATGCCAAATGTGTTTTCAATAGTTCTGCGGGCACATGACAAACTTGAATATACAGTGTAAATAATAAGCATGCAAATATTTATTGTTTATACATACTGATAGTTGAAAATCAACTCATCTTCTTTCATCATCTTTCCAAATCGCTTCCTGCTGTAAGGTTGTAATAAATGAATTTGTAGTGGGAATGCTTCATCGCCTACAAAATATAATGGAACTACTTGGCCTGTATTAGGTAGACATGAAGCAGATGGAATATTCAAAGTTCCTCTTTTTAAATGCATGCCCAGTGTCGAATTAGTTAAAATACCTCCATCACTTTGCGATCCATAGCCCCCAATATCAACATATGTAAAAAAATATTTTGCATCACAAACTGCTAAAAGTACCATACTAAAATGTTTTTATAATTAAAATACTGTGATCCAGAATGTGAAGGAGCTTGGATTTCCACGTGTTTACCATCAATAGCTCCCGGGCAGTTTGGTAGTTGACAAAACTTATAATAGTCTTCTGCCACATACAGCCACTGCTTCTTTGTTAAAGGCTTTACATACACTGGAGATAAAATATTCCATAAAACAGCACAAACTTCTCGTATAATCACACAAATAGTTGGAGGAGATATTCGAAATCAATAGGCAAGGCTTTAGGAATCTCCTGTAGCTAAATGTCTCAATGTTACAATTAACAGTTTTGTTAAAACTCCATTCCGAATGCATGTAATCACTTAGATTAACATTACTTAAAACAGAGTTTCCTCGTGTAAAACCTTCAAGAAGCTTTGGGTACTTCTGAAGTATTGTAAGCATATTATTAATAGTAAGCTTAGGAAATTACTAACTGGGGACACCTTTTCTTTTCCAAAATTTTGTCAAATAGTTGAGTGAAAACAATATGCAACCGCAACATCTTAAAAATGTCCTGAAAAACAATTAAATCATGTTTACGTTTTATATAAATGCATTAATTGGTTCTTATTGTATAACAATATTACCTACTAGTGCTTGCAACAATTTCGGCTTCTTAAACATAATAATATTCAAACAATTTCTATTAGATTAATCATTTGAAAATAATATCTCTACATGTAATAAAATGCCTCACATACACAGATACTAGACTAGAAGACGGAGTATGTGATCATTACTAAGTATTAAACACCTCATGAAATTTACTCAAGGTATTGAAGTTTTGCACATATAAAAAACAATATTTTTTAAATACCTCTAAAAGTGACCTTTTATTTCTTAGTTACCCCAGTTAGGTAGTCACAGTCACCCAATCTCACCGTACTTTGGTAGGTTGTACTCTGGAAAGGAACAAAGTCGTGAATCAAAAACGAAACGACCAAAGAGGAAGAATACCATATGAAATTGGAGCGTGAAATGTGCCTTTGGAGAGGAGGATTTTAAAGAATCTGAAGGTACAAATGCTGATAATACCTCGCGTTGGGCTGTGTTACCCTCTTCTTTTGGAGTAGGTGCTAAAAGAGTGCCATGACATGGTACAGCAAAAACTTCCAAATTCTTTTGGTTGTATGAAGGGTCCTTTTCAATTAAGAGAAAGGTGGGTGCAAATTTGTATGAGTTGGAAAACAATGGGAGTCGAATTCAAAATATTAAAAATGATGAAAACTGTAATTTGCAACAGGCTTCATTAGGTTTTGTTTAATAATTTTATATTAAAATTAGGGTCTGTAGATTCGTTATTATTTTAATAAGGAAGGGCGATGTAGTGCGGTATCTTTCTCATATATTTATTTAAATATGTGTGCTTCCGGACGTAACGTAGGTTGTGATTGCACTAATAACAAGAAAAGTAGTGAGGTTTTCGGTAGGATACCAGAAAAAAGGGGGTTCATAGAAGACGGTTCGTTCATAGCATTGTCCATATTTTATTCTTATGCTTGTATTAATTACTAAAAGATTTGTGGTTAAGGAGTTCTAGTATTAATAACGCCTATTAGTCTAGCAGCAGATAATTATCGTTAGAAAACACCAGAAAGTTGTGTTGAATGTATTACACCTAACTTGTAACATTCCTACGATTTCCATTAAAATCAAAGTGTATTCACCTACAAGTTGTTTAACGTTGTTGTACGTAGAAAGAAGAGATCTGAAATTTGATGTACACTTAATCGCATGCTTTACAAAGATTTGCTTACTTTTAGAAAGCGTCAAAGAATATTATAATTGTACTAAATGTAATTTTTCGAGCAATTTCGTAAGACAAATGTTTTGCTTTTAAAGTAAAGAAATTTCTGAATTACAAAAGTTATTGCTCAAAAAGGATTTAATTGACTGTACATTTTGTGGAAATAATGTTGAAGTGAATTATGTTTATAACAAACAGATTTTTATGGATATTTTAGAAGCAGTGAAATAATTGTTTAACTTTTTACCTCTTACATTAAATTTGAATAACAGTTTCATTCTAAAGGCAGTGGTAGGTTTTTATCCACCAGTAATTAAATCTTCCCCCATGAAGCTGTCAAGTTTTACCTAGCATGACATCTAATTTGGACACCGGATGCTTGAAAACCCCACTACTTGTTTTAACCTCAACTACACTTACGTGGTTATCTCTAGCTGGGAAAGTATTCACAATCACTGGGAGAGATCTCATCGCAAATTATCACCAGGTCACCTTCTTTAAGAGGTTTTTGTGTGAAAACCACTTAGTTGTGGTCTCGGATTCTGGAGCTTGAGTCGAATTTGTTGTACCCAGCAAGTGGTTAGGCGTTAGTGGCTCTGGGTCAATTGCATGTACCGGCATGTGAATAAGTGGACGACTATTTACGACGTTTTCGGCTTCTATTAGACTTTGCACTGTCTGCACCCGTGGTGCTACTTCCATTAGCACAATCGCAAGTACTTTCTTTGTCGACTAGACAAGTCTTTTCCAACATCCACCACTGCTAGGGATAGCTGGGCAGTTAAACTCTCATTTTATATTTCGAACCGAGAGCTCGTTTTGAATGTAGGCCGTATCGAATATGTCTTCAACATTATGTAGCTCACCATCAGTACCCACAAAATTTGTGCCCATATCTGAGTGTATTTTGATAGGGACACCGCGACAATTAACAAAATGTCGTATACAAAGTATGGATGCATGCGTGGAGAAATCAGGGGATAGTTCGATATGTAGTGCTCGAATGGTTATGCACGTAAATAACGCGGTCCACCTTTTTTTCTCTTCTCCTCCTTATAGCAACTTGCAACGGCCCAAAATAATCTAGAACAATGTAAGTAAATTGTCTTACAAATGGCGTCAAATGATCTGCGGGCAATTGTTCCATCATGGGAGGTTTTGGTGTAGCTTTTCTAATTTTGCATTGGATGCAATTTGCTTTAATTCGCTTCACGACTACTCTGATATGCACCACCCACTACTTTCTCCTAATTTCATTAATTACTAGCTCGTTGTTCTGATGGTGGAATCTGCCGTGATATCATGCGGCAACTAGATTAGTAAAGGCGTGACTTTTAGGCAGTATGACTGGTCAACGTGCAGATGCTGGCAATGCTAAAGCATGATCAATTCTTCCATACACACAAAGCACGCTTTCTTCATTTAAACTAATAATATATTTTCAGCAACTTGCATTTCTTCTGATAGGGCGGCTAATGTGTTCTTTTGACTCATTCCTCTCTTGGCTTCTCTAATAACACAAAGAGGTCTTGTAATCCAAGCAACTGTTCGCACTAAACGAAGAAAATTAAAATATCTACTGAAATCTATTATGACTGGCTCTAAATTTATAACGGCATTAACGTTTTTCACCAAAACATTCAATCTTTGTCGACAAGTCTAGGCCAGAAGTCCTCAATTTGTTTTAAAAACTCAAGTCCCATCGAGCATGAATTGTTCACATCATACTTCACAAGATACTTCGTACGAGTAGCCATGTCAGTCACATACAACGCTGTTAGCAACCAATTCCAATCATTTTCGTGCGTTTTCGTACTCCCGGAGAATAACTTCCGCACCCTGCTGAAATCACGGGGGTAAATGTTTTATGACTATTTATTTACCCAGGATTTTATCGGGATACGGGTACGTTATGCTACTTACATAACAATGTGATTGCAAAATTAAAGTTCAATATCCATCGTGCGCAAACAAAATTTACAATTTTAAGAACAATTTCACACCTATAAAAAAAGTATAAATATAGAAATAAGTTCCCCAAACATAACTCTACAAGGCATGACAAATATTCTAATGTAGGGCTTACAAATACTTATAAACAACTTACTAATTTTTAGTTTAAAAAAATATTACTAATAGGAAAGCACGAGCATATTCAGTATTAGGTGAAGTTAGCCCCCAAAATATATTCTGAACGATACTTAGAATGGTAGAGCAAATACATTATTTCATACATTATTTCAACATCATGCTAGAAGATGATACACGTGGAAAATGCCAGAGGACATAGAGAAATATCAAATAGATTACATTCTTGTTCGAAAACAGTTTAGCAATCAAGTAAAAGACTGTAGAAGTTACCCAGAAGTAGATGTAGACACTGACCACAACATCGTAATTATGAAAGCCATGCTTAAATTTAAAAATTCGAAAAAAAAGAAATGGAAAGAAGCACTTTGACTGAGAAACGAAAAGATAAAGATATCCACAAAAGCTTTGCGAAAATGTCAAACGAATTGCTGAAAGACATCAGGAAAATTTTTGATATTAAGGAAGTAGAAACACAATGGAATAATATTAAATTCAGCTTAGACATGGCAGCCAGAGATATTTTGGGGCATAAACAATAGAAACCATGGGTAACAAAGGATATTCTGAATTTAATAGAATAAAAATGAAAATACAAAAGCAGACCAGACGAAGCAGGAAACAGAGATACAAAGCTATAAAATGAGAAAATATTCACAAATGCAGAATAGCTAAAGAACAGCAGATTGAAGAAAAATGCAAAGGGGTACAAACTAAGATACAAATTGGAAAGAGTACCAAGATATTTAGAGATATTAGAGATACAAAATCGTATTGCAAAAATATAAGGGATGTGAGAGAAGATATTATAAAAAATGTAGTGAAAATGGTTAAATGGCAAGCATATATAGGGAATTTACACGCAGGACAGGAACTAAAAGCACTACAGCAGGAACCAGACATTGAAAAGGATGACTTGAGATATCCTATACTTAGAGTTGAGTTTGAATTAGCATTAAAGAGTCTGACAAATAATAAGGCACCTGGTATTTATAAGATGCAAGCAGAGATTTTAAAAGCCGCTTGACAAGCAGTAACAGCACGTCTCTTTCAATTTGTCAGTTATGTGTATGAGATAAGTGAAATACCCAAAAATTTCAAACGTAACACCATACTCACAATACCAAAAAAAGAGAGTCGAACAATAGGCTTCACAGCACAGGTGTTAAAAATACTAACTAGAATTTTAAACAGACGGATGGAAAAACAGGCTGACGATGATTTGGGTTTAGGCAAAACAGGTCAACATGGGAGGCCATTTAGCTTTAAGGGTGACTATGGAGAAAACAAGAGAAAAAAGAGAAAGCCTGTATAGGGTTTGCAGATCTGGAAAAGTATTCGATAATGTAAAACGGGAAAAAATGCTCGAAATACTCAAAAACGTTTAGTACATAGCTTACAATGAGCAACCAGATATACTAGAATTAGAGCAGGTGCGTAGAGAAGTAAATATTAGGAAAAGGATTAAACAGGAATTTTTAACCTGTATATCGATGAAAACAGTCAAATGTAGAAAAACGTTTGAAATTATTATGCAGGGCAAACGATTGATATGCTTAGATTTGCAGACGATATAGCAGTATTAGCATCCAGCAAGAAAGAGTTAGATGCAGCCCTAAATGAAATGGAAACAGTACTAATAGAGAGATGCGTTATGAAAATTAAGAAAAATAAAACTAAAATATTAGTATGTAAAGGAGGGGTAAATAAGTCAAAATCCAGAATTCAAATAGGAAGTGAAAACTTACAAGACGTTAAGTATTTCTGCTTCCTAGGAAGTCAAATAAAGCAAGATGGGAAAGGGAAAAAGATATAGAACAAATTTTAGCACAGTGTCCTGCTGCATTAACAAGAAAAAGCAACTACCATGTTCAAAGATAACAAACAGAAACAAGTAAAAAATTACTGTAGACATGTGTGTGAAGTACAGCACTGTATGGCTCTGAAGCATGGACAGTAGGAGCAGCGGACGGGAAAAGGATAGAAGTTTTTCAAATGTGGTGCTGCAGGCGTATGATATCATGGATAGATAATGCTAAGAACAAAGTGGTTCTAGAAATTGTAAGGAAAGAAAGAAGTATGTAAAACAGTGCAATCGGAGAGATAGGATGATGGGACGCATACTAAGGCATGAGACAATAGTGCGAAATATATTAAGAGCAGAGAAAGTAAAAAAGGGAGGCAGAGGTAGACCTAGACTAAAGTATTGCACACAGATAGGTAAATATGTGTTGTGGATATTTCAGGAAAATATGTGAGTTAGCTGAGAATATAAATTAATGGAGGTACACGTCCAACCAGATCCAGGATGGAAAAGCTGATGATGAAAAAAGTAATTGTGTTTAACCCTTGATGATTATCATAAACAACTGCAATATTCTCAACAAATGCTGATTGTGCAAAAGGGGTAATTGGAAACAATTGATTCAGCAAGTGTCTAAGTGGTGGGAGATCTTGGTAACCTTCAGCTTGTTTTACTCCCTTTCGCATGCCATTGAATATTTGTGAAATGGGGTATAATTTTAGAACACAATAATAGAAAAGTGCAAAAGAGTTAAAAGAAGGAGTAGCACAACGCCATGCTGTTTTTAACAATAAAAGGCAGCTGCTATGTTTGAAGACAACAAACATAGAAACATGGAAAAGATTACTGATGGTATATGTGTAGTGCACAGCACCGTATGAGTGGAATTGCGGACAAGAAAAAGACAGAAGCTTTTGAAATGTGGTGCTATAAACGTATGATGAAGATATCATACACAAATAAAGTTAAGAACAAAGAGGTTCTAGAAATTGTAAGGAAAGCAAGAAAGATGTGGAGAACAGTAAAAACCAGAGAGATAGGATGATAGGACACATATATGTTAGAAGCAGAGAAAGGAAAAGAAAGAGGTTGAAGTAAACGTAGATTAAACTATTGCACGCAATAGTGAAAAATCTAGGCTGTGGGAATTACAAGGAAATATCTTTGTTAACTCAGAATAGAAAACGTTGGAGGTACGCATCCAACCACTTCTAGGACTAAAGACCTAATGAGGATGATGTACTAGTCAAAGGTTCATACAAAGATTCTAATTTTGTGCTTAAAAATACTTACAAATTACTTATAATTTTTTGGTAAATTTTTATTTCAATAGTCCAAAGTAGAGTAGTCAACTATATGGATCTCGCACTAGTCTCTAAACTTTACAACACACTAGCAGGGTTATGGTTTTTTAACGAAGCAATTGTTTCACAATTGACATTTTTGGGTTAGCTTGATATATAAGAGAAAATATTCATTCCAATATTTCATCTTTTGCATTATCAAATGCTTATTAATGAAGATATCATGGACAAACAACATTAGGAACAATGAGGTACTAGAAATAGTAGGGAAAGAAAGAAATATGTAGAAAACAGTAAAAATAGGAGGATAGGACACATACATGAGGGAATAGCATAGCATATGATGGAAGCAGAGAAAGGAAGAAGAGAGCTAGAGGTATACCTAGATTAGACTATTGTACACAGATAGTGAAAGAACGTATGCTGCGAGTATTTCAAGGAAATGTCTAGGTTAGCTCAGAATAGAAAACGTTGAAAGTATGCATCCACCCACTTCTAGGACTGAAGACTTAATGACGATGATGAACTAGTTAAAGGTTCACTTAAAGATTCTAATTTTGAGCTTACAAATACTTACAAATTACTTATAATTTTTTGATAAATTTTTATTTCAATACTCCAAAGTAGAGTCGATTATATGGATCTCGCACTTGTATGTAAACTTTACAACACACTGCAGGGTTATGATTTTTTAACGAGACAAGTGTTTCACGATTGACATTTTTGGGTTAGCTTAAAATTTAAGAGAAAATATATTCATCCTTTGCATTCTTAAATATTTATTGATCATCTATCAAATCCAGGATGTCTTGTGTTAATCATACATTTCTTTCAGCCCTTGTCTTTTTTACCAGTTTGTCATCTGATGCCCTAGTAATTTCATCTTTCAGTCTGACCATTCCTCTTCTAGAACACTTCTTTTACCCTTTCCAATTATCCCATGCTCAACACATTCTTTAAAATTCTTCTTCACCTCATGTTGTTTCAGCTTATCAAAGTCTCACCTATTCGATTATTTCTTGCTTCTTTTCAGTTTCTTTAGTTTTGACTTGTATTGTATTGCCAGCAAATTATGATGAGAGTCTGCATTTGTTCGCAGATATGTCTGACAATCAAGAGTCTGGTTTCTAAACCTCTACCCAACCATTATGTAATTTAGCTAGTAACTACTGGGTATACAACCTTCTTTGTTTTTTAAACCAAGTGTTCATAAGGACCAAATTGTGTTAATTATGAAACTTATTCCTTGCACCCAGGTCATGTTTTCCCACTGTTTTACATTCTTTTACTATTCCCAAGACTGCATTCCCACTCCTATTACAATCAAATTCGTATCTCCCTTAGTGTACTGGATGATATCTACTATCTCTTTGTATATATTCAATCTCTTCTTTGTTTGCATACGAATAGTGCGTTACTGTACTATTGTGGTTATGTTTCTATCTTCACTACTACTTTTCTTTTGTTACATTGTTCATAGTAGCTTACCCTCCGCCTTATTTTCCTATTCATTATTAAACCTACTGCTAAAAGTCTGTTGTTGGATTTCGTGTTAAGTCCTTCAGACCACATGCACATTGTAATGTACTGCCACCTCTAATTTATAATGTTTGCTCTCGTATACAACACAATATCCTTCAAGACCATATACTATAGGTCCAGTAAATGGTACGTCACTCCATCTACGAGCCGACAATCTCAATTTAAACGCAATTCATCAGAACACATTTTAGTGCGAGAAACGAGTTACATAATAGGTAAGTTGTTTCATATTATTTCTACCATAAATTTCTGCTTTTCATCATAATACAATACACTTTCATAATTTGTATAATCAGAAGAAAATATATTTTATAATTTTGAAAGAATGTTTGAATACAAAGGGAGAAACTCGTGGCATAAATACCATGTCCTTTACAATGTACATTTAGTACCAAATATGTTTTTAAAACCATTGTTTACAAATATACTGTAAATTTTTATTTCATTTTCTAAATTATCTGTTTTCATCTTCAGCAGAATGATGAAAGAAAAATATTGTTTAGAAAATTTGCAACATGTTTATTGCAAATGTTCTGATACTAACTAATTAACTAAATATGCTGATGAAGATGAATTAGTTTCTGACTCAGAAGTTATGTCAATTATTAGAGTCAGGGCAGATGTTATGACTAGGCAGGGCACTGAAGAATTGCCTGAATAAAAAAGCAGTGCGAATATTGTTGACACATAAACAGAAGTATAGAAAAACAAGAATACATACTGCAAGGATGAATTCGTCCAAGAAAACAAAAAAAAGTAAGAACGCACGTGGAATAAGGACAGGCCTTATGAAAGGGAGAATGAACATGTTTGAGATTTTGGAGAGGGGAACGAAGAACATGAGGCAGAAGAGGAAGTTATGGTTAGTGCAAACTTATTGTATCCCATCGATTATTTTGCAAAATATATTTCTCCTAAAACTTTTGTGAATACTAGTTACTACACAAACATATAATCCATTCAAATAAATTTTACATTTAGAAACGCCTCAGCTTGAGAGTGACAAATCTTATTTGGGTTAAACATTCTAATTGGAAATTTGAGAATATTACCAAAAATCAGAATGTTCTGGGAGAGAGTATATCAAATCAATGCATTGTTTGATAATATGTGCCAAGACAGATTCTTTCAGTTACGGATGTATCTGCATTTAATGAATAATTTAGAGTGGCCACCAGATTGCAAAGATAAATTTTATAAAGTTAGAGGACGTATTTAGCTGAAATTTGAACAAATTCTGAGTATTGATGAACAAATGGTGCTATTTACTGGAAACTCAAGCAATACATCAAAGAAAAACCAGGTCGATGGGGAATACAAGTGGTTGTTTTGGCTGAAAAAAAGTGGACTCACTTATGACTTTATTGGATACTAAGCAGCTCAAGAGAACTGGAGCAAGATGTTCAGAAGCAGTATGCACAAGGAGCAACTGTTGCTTTGCACCATTGTAGACGAATACAGAAAATTTGACAATTATTTTTTTCGTATGATCTTCTATTGAAATTACAAAAACGTAACATTTTTGCAGCTGGAGCTATCTAAATATATAGATTTTTCAAATCATAATCAAATCCCGACATTGATTTGTAGTCAAACGTTCGTGGTTTTGTTGACCAAATTGTTGGCAAAGATGGAATCGTTGTTGTAAAGTGGATGGATAATAATGCAGTTCATCTGGCATCAAATTTTATAGCAAAAGATTAAGTCAACAAAGTTCATAGACAGGAAAACTGGGAGAAGTATATGAATACAGATCGTATGCAAAAGGTAAATGACTATAATCAGGGCATGAGTGGGGTTGGCTTACTAGATCAAATGATATGCTCATATAGGATTTTCGTTAAATTGGGAAAATAGACTCTTTGGGTAGTAATGCACTTTGTTGGTTTTGCTTTGGTAAATCGTTGGAATTAGTATTGAGCAGACAGCCAGAAAATGAACATGTCAAAGAAGAGCTAAATGAATGTTGTAACATTCAGAACAAGAATTGCAGAAAGCCTCATTCTTTATAACAATACTATTTTAAAAAAATATCGACCGAGTTCCTCCCAAATAGCCACAAGTAGTCCCACAAAAATTTTCCATAGAGGATTGAAACGACAATTTACTGAAATATAGACCATATACCAAATATCGACGAAAATAAAAAAGCAACAAAGTGCAAGCGAATCGGTTGCAAAGAGAATTCGCATGTACAGTGACACATGTAAGGCATTTATGTTTAATCTGAGGAAAATGTTTTGTACATTTCTACAGGAATTAATTAGTAAATCCAAAAATCTCTACATGTACATGTATACCCTTATTTTGATGGTTATATTTTTTCTCAACAAATTTTATTGCTTTTTTTACCACTTCATCATCATCATTAAGTCTTCAGTCCTAGAACTGGTTGGACGCAAACCCTCGTTATTTCCTAGTCTGAACCAACCTACACATTTCCCAAAAATTTACACAGTCTGAATCTCTATCACTATTTGTGTGCGACATCTGATCTCGGTCTACCTCTACCTATCTTTTCCTATCTCTGCTTGTAATATATTCAGTACTATTCCCCAGAAAAGCCTTAGAATGTATTTTTTTTCATTTTCCACAGATATCTTTATTCCTCTACTACTTCAGCAACCTATTTGTTATTACCTTTTTCTGTCCATGCTACCATCCACATACATCTGAAGCACAACATTCCAGAAGGCTTCTATCTCTTCCTGCCTGGTTTTTCTACTGCCCCTATTTCATAGATGTACTGTGCTGTGCTCCACACTATGCTTTGAACGGTTTTCTTTTTGTATCTATGTTCATTGTCTTTGAACATAGCTGCTGTACTTTCTTGTTTGATGCAGTTCGGTCACCTTCTATTGTTTTACAGTTATACAGGGTGGGAAAAATTTCAATGTGCAGTATGGGGATCTCGGAAACTATAAGAGCTAGAAAGCTGGTTAAATGGGAAAAAACTTGTGCAATTATAAGCTCAATTTAAAACTAAAAAGAAAATAAATGTATTTCTGTCCGTTCTAAAAATATGGCGTAAAAACCAAAAGTTATCAAATTCGAAAATGCTAAATAACTCCTATACCATTACAGCCATACATAAGTCATTAGCAGGAATTATAACAAAGTGATCAGAATTTTTCTACGCCTTCTGTATTGAGAGATGCGACTGTCAACTTTTTTATTTTTTATGGACGCCATATTGGATTTTCGCAGTGTTAAATAAAGGGGAAAATTACAAATTCATTGATATACCACATTGTATACTTTTCTTTTAAAATGGCCGAAATACTGTAAATTGTTTAGTTTATATGGCAATTATAGTCTTTAGAATAGGAAAACAATTTAAGAATAAAGTGCTGTCATTAGTGAAAAGTAAGAATTTTCAGTGGTGGTTTTTAGCATTTTAATAAAAACAAAACTGAAAATTTGGTTTTAGGTTTTGTGATTTGTTATTTTAAAACAAACACTGTGCGCATATTAAACATTATCAATAAAATAAAATTGCAAATTTTCTACTTTTTATTGAGATCTAGTCACTATAGTTAGAAAACAATTGAAGGATGAAGTTCTGTCATTAGTGAACAATAACTAATAAGTTATTTATCATCATTAAATGATTTGCTGTTTTGCTAATTCACAATATTTAATATTGTGGTGGAAGTAGAAAAGTGTTAATTGAAATTTATTTAATATTCATAATGGTTAAATATTCTGTGGAACAGAAATTTGATATGTACAATGTTTACTTGAAATGCCATCGAAATTTTATTACATCTGAGCGTAGATATTCAGAACTATACCCAGAACGACCACAGCCTTCCAGAATGGCTTTTGTAAGAGTCTATAACTTAAAAACTCATGGATCTTTTAATAAGCAGCAAGGAAGATATAGTAAACATGCAGATATCAATGATACTAATGTATTAGCACAGTTATATCTAAACCCACAAACATCTAGTCGGAATATCTCTCGTGAATGTGGGATTACTGATCGAGGTGCTCGTGCTATAATACAACATAACAAGTATCACGATTATAAATTCATTCTAGTACAAAAATTGCATCCTGGAGACGATGAATGACAACTTGTTTTTTCTCAATGGATGTAAACGAAATTAAGTTTTGACCCAAGTTTTAGCAGAAAGATATTGTGGTGTGACGAAACAAGTTTCACTAACTGTGGCATTTTAATAGAAAAAATGTGCACTACTACGTTCAAGAAAATCCCTACATAATTAAAGAGAGAAAACTGCAAATTAGATATTCAGTAAACGTTTTGTGTGGAATTTTAGACAACAAGATTTTAGGACCATATTACATTCCAAATAGATTATCGTCGGCCATTTATTTAAAATTTTTACAAAATGATTTTGAAAAAATGTTCGATAATCTACCACATCAATATTTGCAGAATTTTGAATATTATCAACAAGACAGCTATGCTTTCCACAATACCAGGGTGGTAACTGAGCATTTAAACAAACACTTTTCGAATCAATGGAGAGGTATAAGCAGTCCAGTAAGATGGCCAACGTGATCTCCGTGCTTCAATCCACTCGATTACTATTTATGGGGAGCCATTAAAGACACGTGTACAGTAAAATGCCAGAAGACAGAGATGAAATGGGTGACATAACAATCAGAGCTAAAATAGCCTCTCGTGTTCCCCTGTTTGGCCTAAACCCAAATTGATCTTCTCCCAGTATTTCTTCAGCTCGTTTTTCCATTCGTCTTTGTACAATTCTAGTTAATATTTTTGAAACGTTTTCAAACTTATCGTTCGAAAATTTTCACATCTATCTGCGCCTCTTTTTTTGGTATAGTTACTATGATGTTACGTTTGAAATCTTTGGGTGTCTCGTCTGTCTCATACATATAGCTTACAAGATGGAAGAGACGTTCTGTTACTGCTTGTCCAGCGGTTTTTAGAGTTTCTGCTTGCACCCTATCTGTACCCGGCGCCTTACCATTTTTCAGAATGTTTAATGTTAATTCAAACTCATCTCTAAGTATAGGATATCCCAGGTCATCATGTCTGAATCCTGTTTTAATGCTGTTAGTTCCTCTCCTGAATATAAATTCCTTATATATTCATGCCATCTAGCTACTTTCTTTATATTTTCTATAATAATGTTTCCTCCCACGTCCCTTATATTTTTGCTATATGGTTTTATATTCCTAAAATTCATTCTAATTAATTTGTATGCTTCGTCTGTCTTTCCTATTTCCATCTTAGTTTGTAACTCTCTGCACTTTTCATCAATCCATTGTTCTTTAGCTTTCCTGCATTTGCAAATAATTTCCCATTTTATGGCTTTGTATCTCTGTTTTCCTGTTTCGTCTGATTTATTTTTGTATTTTCGTCTTTCTTCTATTAAATTCAGGATATCCTTTGTTTTCTATGGTGTCTTGTTTTCTTTTTGTGTATAACCCAGAATATCTCTGGCTGCCATGTCTAAGCTGGATTTAATGTTATTCTATTCTGTTTCTACTTCCTTAGTATCAGAAATTTTCCCGATATTTTTCAGCAAATCATTTGACTTTTTTTCAGATCTTTCGTGGATATCTTTATCTTTTAGCTTCTCAAACTCAAAGTGCCTTTTTTCATTTCTCTTTTTCAGATTTTTATTTACGTTGCGCATTCATAATTACGATGTTGTGGTCAGTGTCTATATCTGCTTCCGGGTAGCTTCTACAGTCTTTTACTTGATTTCTAAACCGTTGCCTAACAATAAAGTTATCTATTTGATATCTTCCTATAACTCCCCGCATCTTCCACGTGTATCGTCTTCTAACATAATGTTGAAATAATGTATTTGTGATGGTTAAATTGTTCTTGTCGCAAAATTCTACCAGCCTATTTCCCCTGTCATTTCTCGTGCCTAAACCAAATAAATCTACTATCGCTCCTTCCCTACCCTCATCTACCACTGGATTAAAATTCCCCGTAATTATTAAATTTTTGTCCTTTTACGTATCTTAGTATGTCTTCAATATCTTTGTAGATAGCCTCTACCTCTTCCTCACTGTAGCTAGAGGTGAGCATGTACACTTGTATTATTACTGTATTTACTGGTTTAGATTCAAATCTTGTAACATCTCATATATAGGCAATTATTAAACTGCTATATGTTCGAAGGATTGCCGTGATTCAGGCGCGAAATTGTAGTCGACCCGTTTATCGATCCGTGCCGTCATGCGCGTGAGCTTTGAGGATCTGCTTGACGTACTTGAGCGACCATTATTGTAACAGATGTAGTCCGCAAAAGACATATATTAAACGTGGTAGGAAGTTCCCTACCAAGATGAGGAGTTCGAAGTTGGATTCGTGGGAGAAAGATGTCGCCTGGTGTATGAAAAGGAGATAAGTTAGGAGAATTGAAGACAATCCGCAGCAGAAACAAGGTCAATAAAACGCAAGCAGTTTCACCTATAGTTTCACCTATAATTTCACCTATAAATTTCATCTACAAGTTTCATCGTTAAGTATAAATAAATTTTGGATTACGGAATTGATTAGTATGGTTTTGATTCGTATGGAAGTCGATAAACTTTCGACATGATGATGCATTCATTTATAAGGTGGTTGAGTTGCACGTGCCTGTAATCTGCAGGTGTTGTAAGTGTTGAAAACTTTCCTTTGGTGAGTACATTGTAATTTGTTGTATCAAACACTGACCCGAACAAGAATTAAGCTTACTTGGAGGATATATAGTTCTCTAAATGATTTTTTTAAGAAAATTCAATAAATTTTCAATACTTAAATGTATAAAAGTTTCCTGTTAAACGATTTTAAAATTGTAGCATAGTTTTATACACTAACGTGTAAAAGCTTTTCTATTAGTATAAATTATGTGCCACACAATATAAGTAAAACAATTGGCTTGACGATTTAAGAATAGTTTTAGTGTTTTGATTACAGAATTAGAAAGTTTCCGGTAAAAATAATTTCACTTTATTTAAAATATGTTAGATAATTTGGCTAAATTTTTTGTATTAATTGTTAAATTTATATTGTCGATTTAGGCACATCTTGGTTTAACATCTGTTACATAAACACCTGGACTTGCATGTTTACTTAAACAAGTACATGTATGTAGTACAAATGAGTTGTATGATAAGCTAATCTTTGACTTATCCTTGTGAGCCAAGAACAAAGATTTTTGCTTGAAGCAAGTAGAGTATAATTGGGGCTCCTGCCGCCTCATTTCCTCCCAAATCCCACATTTCCTCCCAAATTTACATGTAAATTCCCATAAGGAGGAAATGAGGAGGAGTGACTCCCGCCTTGCTCCCCGCCTTGCTCGGACACCACCCCAACCATTTTGATTACGTCACACCCGCATTCTTTCACCCGCGAGATAAATCTTTCTCCACATTTCCACCCATGAGATAAACCTACCTTGTTTGGTATCAATTAATATTAGATTTTTCCCAGCTACCCAAATCTCTAGGAATTTTTTAGATAGCGCCATCCCCCATAGAGCTACCCCAATTTTAAGATTTTTTACCGGAAGCGATTTCTGACCGTCCTTAAACATTTTTTTAGTCATGTAATACATTAAATTAGTCTAGAATTTTACGCAGAATTCGAATCTGCAAACAGATTTGCAATAGGACCCCGCCCTGCAAAATTACACACATACCCTCTGCGAGATAAATCTTTCTCCACACTTCCACCCACGAGATAAATGTACATTGTTTGGTATCAATTAATATTAGATTTTTCTCAGCTACCCGAATCTCTTTAAATTTTTCACATAGCACCATCCCCCAGAGAGCTACCCCAATTTGAAGATTTCTTACCTGTTGCGATTTCCGACCGTTCTTATAAATTTTTTTATACATGCGATACATTAAATTAATCTAGAATTTTATGCAGAATTTGAATCTGAAAACAGATTTAAAATCGGACTACTCCTTACAAAGTTACACACATACCCTCTGCGAGATAAATCTTTCTCCACACTTCCACCCACGAGATAAACCTATGTTGTTTGGTATCAATTAATATTAGAATTTTCTCAGCTACCCGAATCTTTAAGAATTTTTTAGATTGCACCATCTCCCAGGGAGCTACCCCAATTTTAAGATTTTCTGCATGCAGCGATTTTTGAGCGTTCTTATAAATTTTTTAGTCATGCGATACATCTTGTTAGTCTAGAATTTTACGCACATCCCGAATTTGTAAACAGATTTGAAATAGGGCCACGCCCTCCAAAGTTATACTTTAAGCTCTCAAACCTCTTTAAAATTTTTGCTCATTTATGACATATGCTTTAACCAATACAAAGAATTAAGCACACAAAATTTTAATAATTTATTCACAGTTTAATAAACTAATCATTCTAATGTAATGGGTTTTAAATATCTAAATGGGAAGGTCGACTTTTGGTGTAATGATCGTGTGGTTAATAATTAAGAAAGCGCATTTTGCTTGTATGAAATCTATGGAATTTCTCCTGTAATGAAAAGAAGAATGCATCCGTAATTGAAAATGCGTGTTACTTACCTTCAGCCTAATTAAGTATTAATATAGCAAAATATTTAAAATCAATATTTTCGAAACTTCTAATGTAGCATTAATTCATTTGTAACTCGTAATCCAACAAATATTCTAGATTCTTAACGAACATGTGAATCACATTTGAAAGCTGTTTATAATTTCTTCTCCAAACAAATGCGGTTATTACAATAGGAAAGTACGCTAAATGCAAGTCAATTAACAGCAATTAAATATTGCTTACTGACCTACCTTAATTAGGTTGCTGTGCTATTAGGACCAGGGTATGCAGACTTTAACACCTCCATCTCGCTCGCTTTACACGGATGTTGGTTGTTTCGTACAAGACCCTTTAACAACTGGCGGAACTGAACGATTTTGCTTAATGACATACCGTGCTGTTTTTCCTTGTGTCGCTGTGAGCTATTCTTGTAAAAGCGATACTGCAAGACCCAGAGCTTAAGTACTTTGCTGCCGACGAATGTATAAGCTTAACCGTGGACGATGTTACACCACGACATTAAATGGCAGGCTTGAATATTTTCTTTGGAAACAATCGAAGATTGCCGAAGACACTCGAAGAGTGCACAAACGCGATCACTAAACCACAATTAATAATCGCCTTTATAGGTTTAACATTTCTACCATTACCAATGACTTTAATTTCTTATTGGAGAGAATCCTTATTCTCCCACGCACTGTTGCGTAGCTGGTTGCCCACCCCTTTTGGAGATATATGCTCGTTATAGGTTGTAAGACCCTCGGTTTTACTTAACTACACTTTGTGAGATCCCTTTAATCTTTTTTAATCGTGTCCTTCTCGCGCACAATACAGTAGGACTTAGCCTTACTACCTACAAATTCTAACACCAAGTCACCGTTAAACTCGTCTTTAAATTTCCCCACAACTTTTTGTTAACATGCGGTAAATTGTGTTTATTATTTGCGGGGTACACCACTTTAAACTTAAAAATTAAAACAGGATAGTTTAATACGTCTATTAATAATTTATGGTAATGTTGGCGATACAAATATGTAAAAAACAAACTTTATCAAGAAAATATAATGTTTTAATAGAATACATACACGTATTGATAACATCTATAAACCGCTGTGGTAACCAGAGCCTGGCGAATCTGGGATAGCCAAATCTCTAAACATTTGCGCAAGCGATTGCCTTGCAGTTGCATCTTTTAAGTACTGAATGGGGAAACATTTAATAAGTTCCAACACTGTCAAGTAATTTAAATTGCTGCAATCATTAGACAGAGAAATACTGGCACTGCTCTCTCCCTCTAATAACGTTTGAACCCCGTCTTCCTCCGTCGTATTTCCACATACTTTTTATATCACCAACAAATTTTTCGTAAAATTCTGGAAAGTTTCTACACCTTAACTCAGCCATTTTAAAACAGATAAATTCTCGCAAATTTAATAGCTTGATGCACTCGTACGCAGGTAGCACAATAACATTTCCATCTTTCGTAATCTCTATATTATATAAATTCTCTTTTTCAAAATTGTTCAACAGCCATATACTTCTATTAAAGGCTGTGCTCAGCTGCAATTTGAAATCTTGATCCAATTGTATGTCAACAACATCGTTTCCAGTAGTCAAACCATTTAATCTGATTTGTTTTGAGTCTTGAGCAAATTGGCGAATTTGAAATTCCACTTGAAAAGTACACAATTTCTTCCAATCGAAGTAAAAGAATGTTATCGTAGAATCAGCACACATACCACTACAGCAAATAACTTGGATGGCAGATTGAAGACCACCATATAAATCAAAACCAACTTCTAATATATGGTGGTGATAATTTGAAGGAAATTCGCCTAACCTATAGGTTGACTTACCAACTAGTTGGTTGATATTTAATTGTGGTACTCGAACTAGTAACGTAACACAATGAAAACCATCTTTAATTTATAATTTTAACAAACTCGACATACTTTGACGACTAATGCACTGGAACATGGCTCTCGCCTTTTATCCTGGTCGAGCGTGCGCATTATTATATTAGTTGGCGTTATATGCAAGTCTTGACTGGAAAAGTGAGCGATAATGTTTTATAGTGGGTTTTACCGTATGTATTTAACCACCAACCCATTTTGAATTATTAAACAAAATTACTCTTAGCAGATTTTTAATATACCAAGATTTGAATTATTATTATGTTTTCCTCAGGTTCTCAAATCCTCGAATTTTTTAAAATCAAGACCCGTTACTGATTTGCAGATTAACCTTTTGCAAGCACCGTATAACATCTTTAATCATTTCTAAACCGTACGTCTGTTTTGAGTAAACCCTGGTAACCAGAAAATTGAGATTTTCTGAAATTGAAATTATGTCTTTTAATTAGTCCAACAAAGACCTGTCAAATTTATTAAATTCAAAACTATCAGCAAAACCTTTGCATTTTATTTGATTAGCCGATATGAGTTATCCAAAATATTATAGTGGCAGATGTTAAAATTTTCAATTTATCCATACAAATGATTAAACCAAGTTATACATTATTATTTGCACGACACGACAATGTTCAATTTTTTCCATTAGTACATAGACAGGTTATAAAAAATTTAAGTTAGTCTCGCGGCGCTGACCCAACCTATTAATTTTTCCTTTATTCTAACCTAGGTCCACACTTGGTTTTTAATGGAAAACTCATTAAAAACAATTAGTGTTAATGTGTTTTAATGAGAAAACTCATTAAAAAGCAATTAGTGCTAATGGGTTTTAAAGAGAAACTCATTAAATAGCAATTACCTCCACCCTACTTTGTCCTTTCCCTCCTTTCGCATCCGTACTTACATCATCCAAACTATATCCAACATACACCTGAGATATGTCCATTTTGAATATTTTGGGGCTTGACAATTTTTAGTAGTTCGGACTTAGGAAAATTTTAACATAAATTTGTAAATTTTATACCAAGGCCTCTAACTCGAAACGATATAGCTACCAAAATTTACAAAGACAGTTATTACGACTACTTGGTCAGACAGCCCCAACCCCACTTACTGGGAGTCCGAGCTACACCAATTCGCATCGATTCATCAACATTAATTGCACTGTTTCTCGGTTCAACCAGATATGGTACCACTGTAACGATAAAACTTAGTCATAACATCCATTTTAATTTTCAAAGACAATTTTTTAAAATTGGTTGTTACGTATAACTTTTGTGATATTGCAATAATATTAAACTATTTCTTTATTTGCATAATCGGATTTAGGTCTGATTGTGGGGTGCATTAATGGCAAAGTTTCTTGAATTTATCTGCATCAGAATAGGGTTAAATTACCCCATAGGGTGAAATAGCCCCATAGGGTGAAATTGCCCCATAGGGTGAAATTGCCCCATAGAGTGAAATTGCCCCATAAGGTGAAAGTGTCTCCGACATAAGATCATTGATTTCCTTTTACTTATGTCAAACTTACGCTAGGACCTTAAAACATAGACTCTGAGATGACGCCAATGTAATCGCATTATGGAAACAGGGTCACACAAACTTTCGCCATATCTTTTTTGACCATATAAGTGGCGACATGTCATATCCAAAATTTAAAGAAATGTGCTTGCAGTGTTGGGGTGACTCGATACATAGTTTTATAACTGTTGTGAAAGATTTTGATTTGGATAATGGTCGATATAGGAAGAATTTCGACGAGTATATAAATATAGAAGAAGGCGTTCAATGGTTAGCCCCAATCCGAAGTTTCATGGTGACGAACGTTAAACATTTTATTGTAAATAAACGTAAGCTTCATTTTATGCAGGATTCCGTACGAAAGAACTTTGTGGTATACAAAAAGGGAGACACTACATCTCTACAAAAATTCGAAGAGGTGTACAAAACAATTGATTAAACCCTTGCAAATCACCGATTCCTAGTCACAAGGAATAGCGGGAAGAATCCCCACACGTACAACAAGGGTTAAACTTGAAAACAAATGCTAGTTTTTTAAAAAAAGATTAAGTCACCAGTTGACGACGAGTCTGTACAATCTTTATTATACAGACGTGATAGCTAGAGACTAATACGAAAATACATACAAGTCGGTTTATAGAGTAAAGTGTAACCCCCAATTGATACGCATAGTTTAGGAAAAGTGTGTAGGAAGTTGATTCAGAAAACAGTGACACAACCTAAAATAATAACGTTTATACGGAGGCTAGAGGTCTAACAAGAGTTATAATTATTTTTAAAGTCCTTAGCATTTTGTTAAGGAATGTAATAGATTAATTCATAGAATACATTCCCTACCTGTTGCTTCGTACGTGTACACAAATCGGGTGCAATTGGTACATATCCGAATAGGAGTAGCTCATATAAAAGGACTGTTCGCGTAGAAGTTATTATTTGTTGATTGTACGGTTTAAAGAGACAATATAATAAATATGTATAAAGACTTTAGAGAGGTTATTAGAAGATTTCGCAATGCTTCTCACGAGTAAAAAAGCAGAATGTGGGCAACGCTTTCGATAGAAGGAGAAAATGTCTTATGTGTCAGTCATACGAGGAAGCAATACAGCACTGTACTGCAGTGTTATCAATGCCCGAGGATCTGGATGATTTAATGGAAATAATCGAGGAGATGGGGTTTATAAAACTGTTGGCAGATATTCAAATGGAATATATACTAAATTGTAAGTTTTAAAATAAAAATTTAACCACCACAACTGTTATCATAAGAAATGAATGATGTGAATTTAGAAATTATTTTTGTATATATTAGCTTGTTTATGTTTTAAAATATAAAGCATACATTGGTATTGTTTATATTTTTCAAATGTCCACGTAACTGAAGTGGGTATCTAAGTAATTATGAAAAGAATTATAACAAAGATGTGTATTATTTTTTAAAAGGGTGTTATAAACGTTTTACAAAATTATTAATCAGAATCGTTTTATTTAAAACTATAACATAATTTTATTGACATCTATTAATATCTGTAGTTGAAATACAACAATTTAGAAACGTATAAGAAAACAAAAGTGTAATTAATAGTGTTACAAAATTTTCATTCTTCGGCTTAAAATTTAAACATAGCTCGTAAATGCGTGGAATGGAAACCTGTTGTATTCTTCCATATACTCAACTTGTTTACAAATACTGTTTTCAAACAATCTTGGGTAGGTTCTTATAAATTCGTATAATATGACCCCAATATCACTATTACTGTATTTGTTTTTAATTACATCATGTGCGAGATTCTGTAGAACATCATTCCTATTATATCTTTCCATTGCGACATCTAACAGAAACAGATCTATATTAGGAGTACCATTTTCCGTTAGTTCTTTTAAAGTATTATCATGGTTGAGAACGATCTGAGATACCCCTAAAAAGTGCTCTAAAGTTCCTTTGGTAAATATCATATAATTCCCATCAAATGTCATCATCTTCACTAAACAATTTTATTTAAATAAAACGCAAGTTGTCGAATTTGCATATCTGATTTTGCATGCCAACTTCCATAGTGCGTATAATGTGTGGAAGATTTGATATAAACTTCCTAAATACGTTGAGGGATACATCAAGTACGCTCTGAAATGGTGTCAACAAATCTAAAAATTATTTTGTAATCGTCGAACGGGTTCAGGCCTACAATTATGATTTTGGAAGAAGATTTTGTTATGGTGTATGGTTTTTCAAATAGTAACTTGGTTCGTTCTAACTGAATTGCGGCGTTTATACGTTCTTTATGCGCTGCGGTCGATTGGTTTTCCAAATCCTTAATTTGTTCCCACTCATTGGCTGTAATTTTTAGTTCCTCCTGGAAATAAACCATCTCGATGTGCCTTTCGTTGTGTTTTTTTATGGCATCACATCCAGTAAAAACATTTTCGCACACACTGCACGCAATACTTAAGATGTTCATTCTAGAAAAAATTATTGATTAACAGTTTGCAAAATTCAAACTAAGACTTACTCTTCTTTGTCGATAGTCCTCACACGAAATTTTAAACCAAAGACTGAAAATTCAATATTACTATTAATTACACTATAAACGACTTTACGCTTTACAAAATGAACTTCTGGCATCATTTCCCCCGTATTTATGTACATAGAGAAAGTATAAGTATAATTTGTCCTTACATTAACCCAATTTAAATCAAATTATAGAATGTGTATTCTCGTATATTAACTAGAATTGTGGAAAGTGCTTTTATTAAATTAATAGTCAGACGTCATCGACAAACAATGCAAGGCTAATGATCATACATTTCACTAAATTTATTTAGAATATACGTCTTATGTTGAACTACATTTAAAATAGATTATCGAACCACTTTCTAGGTCACCGTGCAGAATTAATATATGTATTATACCTTTTGGTTTAATCATTTGTATGTGGATTCACTAATTGAAAATTTTAACAATTCTAGCCACTAATAAATATTTTTGAGTTTAACTCTATTATCGAGCTAAATCTAAATAAAATGCAAAGGTGTTTTGCTGATAGGTTTTTGAATATTAATACAATATATTCAGGTCTTTGTTGGAACTAATTTTAAAAGACCTGATAATTAATTTCAATTCCCCAGGAAAATTCTATACTAATTTTATAGGTTACACCAGGGGTTTATCTCAAAAGACAGAGCGATACGGTTTAGAAATAGATTAAAGATGAATTATATACGGTGCTTGCAAAAGGTTAATCTGCAAATCAGTAAGGGGTCATTCGATTTTGAAAAAAATTCCGAGGGATTTGAGAACCTGAGGAAAAACATAATAATAATTGAAATCTTACACGATGGTATATTAAAAATACTGCTAAGAGTAATTTTGTTTAATAATTCTAAAAATGGCGTTGGTGGTTAAATACATACAGGTAAAACCCACTATAAAACAATTATACGCGTCACTTTTCCAGTCAAGACTTGCATATAACGCCAACTAATATAATAAGGAGCTGCGCACGCTCGACCATTGGCATAAAAGGCGAGAGCCATGTTCCAGTGCATTAGTCGTCAAAGTATCGTCGAGTTTGATTAAAATTATAAATTAAAGATGGATTTTTCTTGTGTTGACGTTACAAGTGATGTTCGAGTACCACAATTAAATATCAACCAACTAGTTGGTAAGTCAACCTATAGGTTAGGCGAATTTCCTTCAAATTATCACCACCATATATTAGAAGTTGGTTTTGATTTATATGGTGGTCTTCAACCTGCCATCCAAGTTATTTGCTGTAGTGGTATGTGTGCTGATTCTACGATAACATTCTCTTACTTCGATTGGAAGAAATTGTGTACTTTTCAAGTGGAATTTCAAATTCGCCAATTTGCTCAAGACTCAAAACAAGTCAGATTAAATGGTTTGACTACTGGAAACGATGTTGTTGACATACAATTGGATCAAGATTTCAAATTGCAGCTGAGCACAGCCTTTAATAGAAGTATATGGCTGTTGAACAATTTTGAAAAAGAGAATTTATATAATATAGAGATTACGAAAATGGGAATGTTATTGTGCTACCTGCGTACGAGTGCATCAAGCTATTAAATTTGCGAGAATTTATCTGTTTTAAAATGGCTGAGTTAAGGTGTAGAAACTTTCCAGAATTTTACGAAAAATTTGTTGGTGATATAAAAAAAGTATGGAAATACGACGGAGGAAGAAGGGGTTCAAACGTTATTAGAGGGAGAGAGCAGTGCCAGTATTTCTCTGTCTAATGATTGCAGCAATTTAAATTACTTGACAGTGTTGGAACTTATTAAATGTTTCCCCATTCAGTACTTAAAAGATGCAACTGCAAGGCAATCGCTTGCGCAAATGTTTAGAGATTTGGCTATCCCAGATTCGCCAGGCTCTGGTTACCACAGCGGTTTATAGATGTTATCAATACGTGTATGTATTCTATTAAAACATTATATTTTCTTGATAAAGTAAGGTAGTAAGGCTAAGTCCTACTGTATTGTGCGCGAGAAGGACACGATTAAAAAAGATTAAAGGGATCTCACAAAGTGTAGTTAAGTAAAACCGAGGGTCTTACAACCTATAACGAGCATATATCCCCAAAAGGGGTGGGCATCCAGCTACGCAACAGTGCGTGGGAGAATAAGGATTCTCTCCAATAAGAAATTAAAGTCATTGGTAATGGTAGAAATGTTAAACCTATAAAGGCGATTCTTAATTGTGGTTTAGTGATCGCGTTTGTGCACGCTTCGAGTGTCTTCGGCAATCTTCGATTGTTTCCAAAGAAAATATTCAAGCCTGCCATTTAATGTCGTGGTGTAACATCGTCCACGGTTAAGCTTATACATTCGTCGGCAGCAAAGTACTTAAGCTCTGGGTCTTGCAGTATCGCTTTTACAAGAATAGCTCACAGCGACACAAGGAAAAACAGCACGATATGTCATTAACCAGTAAACGTTCAGCTCCGCCAGTTGTTAAAGGATCTTGTACGAAACAACCAACATCCGTGTAAAGCGTGCGAGATGGAGGTGTTAAAGTCTGCATACCCTGGTCCTAATAGCACAACAACCTAATTAAGGTAGGTCAGTAAGCAATATTTAATTGCTGTTAATTGACTTGCATTTAGCGTACTTTCCTATTGTAATAACCGCATTTGTTTGGAGAAGAAATTATAAACAGCTTTCAAATGTGATTCACATTTTCGTTAAGAATCTAGAATATTTGCTGGATTACGAGTTACAAATGAATTAATGCTACATTAGAAGTTTCGAAAATATTGATTTTAAATATTTTGCTATATTAATACTTAATTAGGCTGAAGGTAAGTAACACGCATTTTCAATTACGGATGCATTCTTCTTTTCATTACAGGAGAAATTCCATAGATTTCATACAAGCAAAATGCGCTTTCTTAATTATTAACCACACGATCATTACACCAAAAGTCGACCTTCCCATTTAGATATTTAAAACCCATTACATTGGAATGATTAGTTTATTAAACTGTGAATAAATTATTAAAATTTTGTGTGCTTAATTCTTTGTATTGGTTAAAGCACATGTCATAAATGAGCAAAAATTTTAAAGAGGTTTGAGAGCTTAAAGCATAACTTTCAGGGCGTGGCCCTATTTCAAATTTGTTTACAAATTCGGGATGTGCGTAAAATTCTAGACTAACAAGATGTATTGCATGACTAAAAAATTTATAAGAACGCTCAAAAATCGCTGCATGCAGAAAATCTTAAAATTAGGGTAGCTCCCTGGGGGGTGGTGCAATCTAAAAAATTCCTAAAGATTCGGGTAGCTGAGAAAATTCTAATATTAATTGATACCAAACAAGATCGGTTTATCTCGTGGGTGGAAGTGTGGAGAAAGATTTATCTCGCAGAGGGTATGTGTGTAACTTTGTAAGGAGTAGTCCGATTTTAAATCTCTTTACAGATTCGGATTCTGCATAAAATTCTAGACTAATTTAATGTATCGCATGTATAAAAAAATTTATAAGAACGGTCGGAAATCGCAACAGGTAAGAAATCTTAAAATTGGGGTAGCTCTCTGGGGGATGGTGCTATGTGAAAAATTTAAAGAGATTTGGGTAGCTGAGAAAAATCTAATATTAATTGATACCAAACAATGTACATTTATCTCGTGGGTGGAAAGTGTGGAGAAAGATTTATCTCGCAGAGGGTATGTGTGTAATTTTGCAGGGCGAGGTCCTATTGCAAATCTGTTTGCAGATTCGAATGACTAAAAAAATGTTTAAGGACGGTCAGAAATCGCTTCCGGTAAAAAATCTTAAAATTGGGGTAGCTCTCTGGGGGATGGCGCTATCTAAAAAATTCCTAGAGATTTGGGTAGCTGGGAAAAATCTAATATTAATTGATACCAAACAAGGTAGGTTTATCTCGTGGGTGGAAATGTGGAGAAAGATTTATCTCGCGGGTGAAAGAATGCGGGTGTGACGTAATCAAAATGGTTGGGGGGTGTCCGAGCAAGGCGGAAAGCAAGGCGGGAGTCACTCCTCCTAATTTCCTCCTTATGTGAATTTACATGTAAATTTGGGAGGAAATGAGGGATTTGGGAGGAAATGAGGCGGCAGGAGCCCCAATTATACTCTACTGAAGCATTTGTGTAATGTTATGAAATATTAATTTTATGATGGGCTTCACCCACTATTAACTGCTAATTTTCTTAATCCAACATCGATAAGACCTGTTCACTTCATGTCTTATAATTTTGGTTGTCTTTAATTTATCTTATTAATTTTTTTTGTATATACAAGAACTTGAAATAACGTTATTACATATCTGCAAACTAAGGTAATAGTTTTATTTCCGAAAATTCTAGCTACAAGGTTTAAGTGTATAAGAAACACAGTTATGTTGTTGAGTTCTATCTTCAGGTATAAGTTGATTTCCTTAAGGTTTATCTACGTCTTTCCTTAAGAAGATTATTTTTGTGTTTATGTGTGTGACGTAGTGGCGCCCTAAAATTGTATAAAGACAAGTTAATTAATAAAACGACCCCCCCCCCCCTTTATGCCTCCGCAGGAATAGAGCCCGAGACTAGTCCGCGAGCTTATATAATTCTTTTTGGTAACACTGTTTGGCTCTATGTCACCTTAACTGAAGCCACCCTCTGCATTATATTAACCAAAAAGTAAAAGTTTATAACAATCTAACCATGAGTACTTTTTCGTTCTTTTGTACACGTCGACCTATCTTTTTTCGCATAACTATCCCCACACCCGAGTTTCCTTCCTCTGATCCTGTATGAATTACCCTAAAGTCTCCACTACAAAAATCCCCATCTCTGGCCAGCAGAGTTCGCTAATTCTTACTATGTCTAGTGCTAACCTATTCATTTCGAGTTTCAGGATCTCTTGCTTACCTACTTGTTTCATACTTCTGACATTCCACGCTCCGACTCGCAGAATGTTCACGGATCTTTTTCTATACTTTTGGATCACATCACCCGAAGTAGTCCCTCCCGGAGATCCGAATACGGGACTATTTTACCTCCGGAACTTTTTACCCCAGAGGATGCCATCATCATTAATAACAGTTTGAGTACTTGGGCGATAATGTGGTTGTTTCCCGTTACCTTCCACATCGCAGTAGTGTGTCTCAGAATGCCATACCGACCCCTGCCACTCTAAGTACCGAAAAAGCTGCTGCCCTCTTTCGGGGACCTGTATTATTCTGGTTCCTCACTAAAGACCCCACTAATTTGTTTAAACCTATAGTTCGGCTCTTTAGCTCATTGAAACTGGAAAGCCATTCTACCTGTTCTAATATTTTAGAACGTGGTTAAGGTGCAGATCGGTTCAGAATGGTTTTTACCACTTACAAAAGTAATATACATATAACACCTGCTTGGGGTGTACCATATGTGGTACCATATCTGTACACATTACAATATAAAAAAAAAACTTTGAAATTACAAAATTTTTGCAATTGAGAATTGAGTATTCTATTTAGACATTCATATATCCAAAGAAATTAATTTTTTTCTCCTAAACAAAATGCCATAGAGAAACACAGTTTTATATATCTATGTACAATACCTATGAACCGGGGATTAAAAAACTTAAAATCGGTATTACTACACCCCCTTAGGATAAACATCTTATTTGAAGGGGATAAATAAAAATTTTTAAATTTAAAACTAAATACAAGTTACATATACAAACGCAAAGCTTCCCAGATTCATTATTCAATAGGTTATACATTAATTTAATTCGGGTATATTTTAAAAAAATGGAATCTTTAATTCTATATTTCATTTGAAAATTGAGATTATAGATGTCACTAAAACAATTTTTCAGAAGTATGATTATTTACGATGTCTGCATTTTAATATAGGTTGTAATTTTGGGTTGTAATGAGATATAAACATTGGATAAAACGAGAAAAAGGTTTAAAGAAGTTCGTGCCACATTTATTCTGTTTACAAGATAGTTGTTTAATCGTTGGTTTTATGTATTCGAAAAACTAAAAATGGTGGATCTTCTTTTGATAACTATAAGACTTACTTTCTCCACAAGAGTATGTTATTAGGATACTTGTTTAAAGCAATATTTTGTTATAAGCGCAATTGTTCTGGAAAAACAACCCATAAATTTTACTCCTGTTACCGATGTCGTTTTGCTTTTGATGTGGTCAATATAAATCACAACTGAGGTTAACGATTTTTAACTATTTTAAATTTAAAAAGTACTTACTTTTACGTTTTTTCAGGTATATTTACTTTCGAAAGAAATATACTACACGTTTTACTTGTGTGGAAATCTTTTTACTTCGATTTTTACTTGTTATGCTACATTTACATTCAATTTGAATTCGGCTTCAAAGTCAAATTGTAACGCATGGCATCTGGCAATCGTAGTTACATTTACAATACACATTTGCACCTTGCTTAATTTCAATTCCACTTCGAATCGCAAGCTGCTTGACAGAAGTAAGCAAGAACAGATTTAGTTTACAAATTTGAAGATTATGTACAACAACATAAAGATGAATGGATTACAGGATTCCATAATTAATGAAGAACTGTTGCTCAAAGTAATTTGTAATTATCCTGCAACATGATTTGCAAAAAAAGGCTTACAGCAATAGGCTAATGACCGATTGTGCTTGGGACAATATTTCTCTTTCTGTTCAATCACCAGGTAATATATGAAGAACCTATAAGTATGAGATTTGTTCAATTGAAACCCATCTTTGATTCAGGAAATTTATTGACAACTCAATTTACAAATAATTACCAGTATGAATAAGGCACATATCCCATTGTTTCGTCAACCTATATACCCTGCCTGAAGAAATCTTGTGGCTGCTGCTCAAAGAATTCTTTCACGGCGTTTTGTACTTCTTCGTCCGACTGAAAACGGTTACTTTTTTCAGTGGCCCTAAGATGTGAAAATCGCACGGCGATAAATCAGGACTATAGGGTGGATGCTCTAATATCCTCCATTTCTTTCGCTGTAGATTTTCTTTCACACATGCCATATTCCTGTCTGTTGATACAGTACACATTGCACCTGGTCGTGGCTTATCATTCGTCCCTTCGCATCCATTCTTAAATTTTCGACACCATTCCTTGACAGTTGGATACGCAAAACATGCATTTTTATACACTGCTTGCATTCGTGTATGAATTTCCAATGGTTGCAAACCTTCAGCAACAAATACATGGATTTTGCAAAATACATTGCGTCTGAATTGGTTAAACTTCCAAAGACTGCAAGTGATGAGTTTATTGATGAAACTTTAATGAGATTACTTCAGTTAAAAAGAAAACATCGCCAGCAGTGACATATTTATCCTACATAAATATTTTTAGAATGTTGTATTTACTTTTTTAGTAGTTCTGATTTTAACATCATTGTAAATTCAGTAAGCTGTAAAAATAGCAAATTTAAATGTAAAATACTTGAAATTTAGTTTAGTTTTTATTCGTAACTAGAAACTACATAATTTCATATCTAAATATACATGTTAAAATAGTTAAATCACACATTTTACATACTAGTTTTCAATTCGCTTTGTTAACATAATCCAATTGCCAAGGACAACACACAGCTCCTTCGCCATTCAAATATTGTTTAATATGGCCTCTGAAGTTTCAAGCTTCTTGTGATGCATTTCTATTTCCAAAACAAACATTTTGCACCCGTTGCAGTGCAGTATTGTCTGGAACTTCTTGTCTCCATTTTCCCAAAACAGTTTTCTCAACAGTCACGATCAACAAAGTTTTCAGAACAATACATGCTTGCATCAACAGCTTGAGATTTAATATAATTATGCAAACATGGAACAGCTTCAACAATACTATCAACTGTTACGGGAGCAGCATTTATTACACGGTGAAATATCCTGAATCTTACAACCATAATGCCAAATGTGTTTTCAATAGTTCTGCAGGCACGTGACAAACTTGAATATACAGTGTAAATAATAAGCATGTAAATATTTATTGTTTATACATACTGATAGTTGAAAATCAACTCATCTTCTAGCATCCTTCCAAATCGCTTCCTGCTGTAAGGTTGTAATAAATGAATTTGTAGTGGGATCACTTCATCACCTACAAAATATAATGGAACTACTTGGTCTGTATTAGGTAGACATGAAGCAGATGGAATATTCAAAGTTTTTCTTTTTAAATGCATGCCGTGTCGAATTAGTTAAAATACCTCCATCACTTTGCGATCCATAGCCCCCAATATCAACATATGTAAAAAAATATTTTGCATCACAAACTGCTTAAAGTACCATACTAAAATGTTTTTTATAATTAAAATAATATGATCCAGAATGTGAAGGAGCTCCCGGGCAGTTTGGTAGTTGACAAAACTTATAATAGTCTTCTGCCACATACAGTCACTGCTTCTTTGTTAAAGGCTTTACATACACTGGAGCTAAAATATTCCATATAACATCACAAACTTCTTGTATAATCACACAAATAGTAGAAGGAGATATTCGAAATCAATAGGCAAGGCTTGGATAGGAATCTCCTGTAACTAAATGTCTCAATGTTACAATTAACCTTTGTGATGATATGGTTTCTCGAGCGGAATGTTTTATTAAACTGTTTCCAACAAGTGACAGGAGATAATCAAATGACTACACTCGTTCTAGTAAAGTTAAAAAATAGTGGAGGATCAGTAAGCCACATTTCCTGTATTAAATTTTCATGAAATCCCTGTTCCTTTCTTTTAAATAAATATCTTTTACCCATATTCTTCTTTCCTTTGATTTTCTAGTTGATTGAAAATATAAACCAAGGAGAACACTAACTGAGCCCAACAGTGCAATATCCCTTTTAACCTGATCAAAATTCATTTTCTACATAAAATTGTAATCTTATTTACCCTTCTTGCTTCGAATTATTAAAAAATAACCTATAAATTTTATGTAATGTAAATGCATAGCCAGTCTAATGTCAATTTAAGCTTGAGTTACTTTCGTCACAAATTGATTGTAAATGTAGCATTAATCTGCCAAGGTTTATAATACCGTTTCGAAATGGTAAGCGAATGTATGTAACAACAGCAAACAATTGAATTTGTTAAAAAAATTCTATAACCCAAATAAATTTGCAATTGCTATATTTGTGGTAGTGGATATGGTGTAATATTAAATAAAAATGGTATATTTATAAAAAAAAAGTTATGTCCCTATAGTAGGGGCAAAGAATACTACTATAGTAAGCCTGCTTATCGTAAAAGGCGATTGAAAGGGCCAACAGCCTTGCTGGCTAAAAGATATTGGAGGAGAGTCGGTTGGTCTCGGGCGATCCTCGATAATTTACAAGGATGAGGGTTGGCCGTGATGTACGGCTTTTTGCTAAAACCTTTAAAAACTATGTTGTGGAAAAATATGGGAACCTACCACAATTTCCCAGATATGCGTGACCTAAAACAAGAACTATGTATGTTGGAGAGCTCACAAGTAAAATTCTTGTCCGGAGGTAAAATACCCCCTCATTCGGATCTCCGGGAGGGGTTACTTGGGCGTTGTCATCGTAAGGATTTTAAACAACGGTTTGATTTAGTGATAGGGACTTGGAATGTAAGGTCATTACTTAGAATAGATAACGAATTTATTATTCGAAATGAGAAAAGGAAAGCTGGACTTTTTAGGTATTAGTGAGGTGAGATGGCGAGATAGTAAAGACTTTTGAAAAGATAATTATAGAATAATTACTTCTTCAACTAATGGACAGGCAGATGTAGGAATAGTATTAGGTAATAGATTAGGACGTAAAGTTAAAGAGTACTTACAATTTAGTGATAGAATAATTATGGTTAGATTGACTACGAAATCCACATACTGTTTTAGTACAGGTTTACAAGCCAGCAACTCAGTACGAGGATGAGGAAATAGAAAAGGTATACGAGGATATAAGTATTAGAGTGAATAAAGTTAAGGGAGGTGAGAATTTAATAGTTATGTGCGATTTTAATGTGTCACTGGGAGAAGGTAGTAAGGGGAAAATGGTAAGTAATTTGGTATGGTATTACGAAAAAATAGAGGAGATAGATTAGTTGAGTTTTGCCAGGAACATAGATTAGTAACTGTAAACACCCTATTCGAACAACATGTTAGAAGAAGATATACCTGGAAAGCACCAGGTATAGGGTTAGATACCAAATTGATTATATTTTAGTTAAACAAAGATTTAGAAACCAAGTTAAAAACTGTCTTAGTTATCCAGGGGCTGACATAGATAGCGATCATAACTTACTTAAAATGAAGTGTAATCTAAAATTCAAAAAATTGAGAAAAGCTAAAAGAGAGATATGGAATCTATGTAAGCTTAATGATAGTGAGGTGAAAGAGAAATATAAACAAGTCTTAGATAATAAGATCAAAGAGATAGCTGTAGGAGCGAACGTAGAAAATAGATGGAAAGAAATAAAAAGGGCTGTACATGATACAGCAACACAGACCATAGGTAAGAAAAAAGTAGAAGCGAGAAAACCCTGAGTAACAAAAGAGATATTAGATTTAATAGAGAATAGAAGAAAGCTTAAACCTTTCAGAGAGTTGGATAGTGAAAGTAAGCAAAAATATAATAGAGTTAGAAATAAGATAGTACATGAGTGTAGAAAAGCTAGAAATAAATGGATGGAGGAGAATTGTAAGGGAATACAAGATGATTTGAGAGTAGGTATGACAGACAGGGCTTACAGGGCAGTTAAAAAGTTTTTCAAAAAGATAGGAAAAAATATAATGGTATTAAAGATGAGAATAATGAGCTTCTAATAAATAAAGTTGAGGTAGTAGATAGATGGAAAAGCTATTTAGAAGATTTATATAAGGGTGACGGTATGGATCAGTTAGAGAACGACCAAGAAGAGGATGTAGAAATAAAGCTCACAATATTAAAAGAGGAATTTGGTAGAGCTGTTAGGGATCTTAAAGTAAATAAAGTGCCGGGGATAGACGATATACCCACAGAATTAATAAAATATGCAAGTCAGAAAACTTTAGACAGATTATATGCACTAGTAAAAGTAATATATGACACAGGTGAGGTCCCAATATATTTCGAAAAAAATATTAACCCAACCCCCAAAAAAGTCAGGAGCTGATAGGTATGAGAATTATAGAACAGTTAGTTTAACTTCCCACGATTCCGAAATACTAACAACAATAATTAAAAATAGAGTAGAAGGTTTGACTGAGAATTATTTAGGCAAAGACCAATATGGTTTTCGTAAAGACAGAGGGACTAGAGAAGCGATATTAATGATTAGGGTAATTAACGAAAAAAAGTTACAAAAAAAGTAAAAGACTCATTTCGCGTTTATAGATTTAGAAAAAGCATTTGATAGGGTTAATTGGATTGTTATGTTCAGGGTTTTGCAAAAAATAGGAATCTCTCATAGGGATAGAAAAATTATTTACAGTCTATATAAAAACCAAAGCGTATTAATTACATTTGATGAAATAGAAAAGGAAGCTAAGATTAGAAATGGTGTTAGACAGGGCTGTATACTATCTTCCTTGATTTTTAATGTTTATATTGAGGAAGCTTTAAACTTATCTAGAGAGAGAAAAGAGGTAGGAATTAGGATACAGGAACAGAAAATAGACATGTTACGTTTTGCAGATGATATAGCCGTTATAGCAGAGTCTAGAAAAGGGTTAGAAGAGTTTTTAAATATTTTAGATGATGTACTACAGAGTAACTATTGTATAAGAATTAACTCAGGAAAGACAAAGATAATGACAGGTTAGTTACAGCCTAGTTCTAAACTAAAATTAAAAATAGGTAATACCGAGTTAGAGGAGGTAGATGAATTTTGCTATTTAGGTAGTATAATTACAAATGAGGGATGTAGCAGATGGGATACAGTAGCTAGAATAGCTCAAGCTAAACATGTGTTTTTAAAAAAGAAAGACTTACTAATAGCTAATAGTATTAGTTTAGATAATAGAAAAAGTTTCTTAAAGTCGTACGTATGTAGGGTTCTATTATACAGCAATGAGACTTGGACAATTAAAGAGGTAGATAGAAAAAGATAAAAGCTTTTGAAACTTGGTGTTATAGGAGAATGTTAAAGATTAGTTGGACAGATAGAGTAACAAATGATGAAGTTTATAGAAGGATAGGTGAGGAATCCTGTATGTGGAAATAATTAAAGATCAGGAGAGATAGAATGATAGGGCATCAGTTAAGACATGAGGGACTATTTAGTAAGGTCTTAGATTATAGACTACCAAATAAAAATACAGTAGGAAGACCTAGACAAAACTATATTAGTCAACTTATTAGAGATTTAGATTGTGAAGGGTATGTAGACCTTTATAGACTAGTTCAGAATAGAAAAGAATTTAGGGCTGCGTCAAACCGACCTTAAGTAAGTTCGAAAACACAAAAAAAATAAATAAAAATCAGTTAACTAAATGTCACCACGACATAACTCACAATTGGTTAGCGGTCTGACATGTTTAGGCGTCGCCGTGGATCAATGTAGTAGGCATAAGACTACTGATCCCAAGGTCCTGGGTTCAAATCCCGACACGGCCGACTGCTTGGAAAATGACAGGTGAGCATTTTTCACAAAAATTACGCCCTCGTTCGGATGAGAGGTTAAATGGAGGTCCCGTGTGTGAGTGTTGTCACACACGTTAAAGATCCCTACCTTGCCTGGAACGGCAAGGGTTCGGCAAAATTCTAAATTTCCAGGCAACAAAAAACTCGCCTCCTGGCCAATGTAGGACCTTCTGGTGGAGCATTGGAAATATAAATGCACGGTCTGACATGTTGGTAGCGATCCGTTGCTTAAGCCTTACCATAACTTATAATTTAATAAACGTCTCCATGACATAAATCTCAATTAGTTAATGGTCTGGCATGTTGGCAGTGATCCGTTGCTTAAGTCTTAACATAACATATAATTTAACACTTTTCCTTTTTAGGAGGGGATAATCAGGTAATATTTCATTTCCTTATAAATGGGAATCATGTAAACATGGAGTTCTTTAACAACCATGAGGTTGCTAATATGTATGTAAAGCCAGGTAGATAGGAAAAACATAGAAGAGTATAGGAAGACCTAGACCAAGCTATATTAGTCAAATTATTAGAAATTTAGGTTGTGAAGGGTATGCAGAACTTTTTAGATTAACACAAAATAGAAAAGAAGTTAGAGCTGTATCAAACCGACCTTAAGAAAACAAAATGATGATGATGTCAATATGACATCTTGTAAAAATTTAGAATTGCACCATAAAAGATGGCAACTCAATAAACCATATTTCAGAGAAATTTTATTTAACATTGTGATAACAAAGATATGTTAATCAAAAACGGGCGTGTGTTCTTTAGGCTAAATCAGTTTTGTAACTATTATTTAAGGAGATGCAATAAAATTACAAACCGTTCTCCAAAATTTTATAGAAATAATTTTAAAAAACATGACTTTATTAATGTGATTGGTAAAATTTTACCTAGTTGGAGCTTTTGAAAAATTTAAAAGGGTTAGCCAAGACTACATTATTCTAGCACGATTGCATTTCTTAGAATAAAGTGTTTTTCCACAACTATCCAGGGATACACTTCCTTCCGAATGAGTAATAGCTATCATAACTTGCTCGTTGAATAATATACTACTGTTTGTAGGTGTATATGAATCTGTAATCCAACACCGCCAACCAATCAGGAACATCCAACTCATAGGTTGTGACTATAGAGAACATGCAGTAAGAGCCCAGAATAGAAATACCAGAAGGGACACTCTCTGTCGGCGCCTTTGATGTTCATGTTCAAAACTGGGTCATCTAGGCAAAGTATTGGCCATATCGTTGGTGGTTATTTTGGTGCAAAGTATGAAACTGTGTATTGTAAACATAAACCGTCATTGTACGACATAACCTCAACATCTTTCTGCATTGTGCGGTTTCTTCTCATTCCTTTATTTAATTTATATATTTACTGAATAATATTAAATAGAGCACGAAAATCACATGCTATGTTGTTTATTAGATAAACTAAAATCACATTTTAGTAAAAAAGATGTGATTTGTGGAGTTTTTCAAATCACTCCTTCAACTAAAGCAGCCTACAGACTTTACAATTAATCGTACGATTTGTAGAACAACCCTACATTTGATTTTCCAATGCTCTACCCGAAGGTACTATATTGGTCAAGAAGCAAGTTTTTTACCTGGAAATTTTGCCGATCCCTTGCTGTTACAAGCGAGATAGGGATCTTTAACGTGTGTTACAACACTCACACAGGACCTCCATTTTACCTCTCATTCGAACGAGGGCGTATTTTTGTGAAAAATGCTCGCCTAACATTTTTCAAGCGGACCATGTTGGGATTTGAACCCGGGACCTTGGGCATAGTAGTCACACGCATACCAACTACACCACGGAGCCGCTCGGTAAGATAAAATAGTCCTCCATTCAGATTTCCGGGAGGGGACTACTTCGAGGGATGTGATCCGAAAGTATAAAAAAAGAGTAGTGAACATTCTGAAAGTTGGAGCGTGGAATGTCAGAAGTATAAAGCAATTAGATAAGCTAGAGAACCTGAAAATTGAAATGGGTAGGTTAGCACTAGACATAATAGGGCTCAGCGAAGTTCGCTGGCCAGAAATACGTGATTTTTGAAGTGGAGACTTCAGAGTAATACATACAAGAGCAGAGAAAGGAAATTCGGGTGTGGGGATAGTTATGCGAAAAAGATAGGACAACATGTAGAAAACTACTTACGAAGGAACGAAAGAATACTGATGGTTATGTTAAAATCTAAACCGGTAAATACACATGGTGAAAGTAACTAGAAAAATAATGTATAAAAATACAACCGCCCATAAACAAACAAAAAGCTACAAATTAATTATATTTGTTCTACTTTAAATGGTTGTGAAAGTTTTTGAAGCATGGATCTAAACATAGTCATGGCAAATCTGTACACATATTACAATCATATGTTGTATCTTTTTGAATACCACTTTTGAACACCAAGGGCACCTTTTTCGAACCTTTGTTCCACATACGCCTGTTGCACATTTTGAAAGAAGATGTAACACATGAAATATTCTTCTTTGGTTTCTATTTCCTTTTGTAGCATTCTCTACCAGCAAAGTAACTAGTGAACGACGAAATCTAAGAATAACATTTTGGGTTTAGCAAATTTATTATACAGCAAGAATGAATTGTATATCATTACGTCAAATATATGCATACAATGGAATTGTTTTCCTGTGTACTGGATAATAGAACAACATTCGATCGTGTGGATCTGTACCAGACATTTATTTGTTATACTGTGCTACTGGTACAGGTTTCATCTTGCTCTGATCGGACCTAGACAATACTGTGTGAAATTATTTTCGTATTCGATTGTAAGATAGAGTAACTCGTGTTTATCCTTCGATTTGCCAACATACACAGTACCTCCATAACGATGGATAGATTCACCAGTCTTCAATTTTGTTTTACTAACTACCTCAGCGGTTTCCCTTCTTTCAACATGCAAAGTTCCTGTGGAATAGATGCCTCTTTCCAATAATTGCTTTGCAAGTGTTACTGAGTTGTGGTAATTATCCATATATAAACCATGACCTTTATCACAATAATTTCAAAGACGATGGAGGACAACATTTGCAGCATACCCTTTACCATCTAAGTCATCACAAGCTCCAGTATAAATTTGCATGTTCAAAACTGTTCTGTTATTTTCAGTTATAAAATAGAGTTTTACACAGTGTTCGTGCTTTTTGTTCTTTGTATACTGACAGACCGTCAACCGACTAAACCACAAAAGTATTGATTCATCAATATATAAGTTCTTTCCTGGAAAATAAATCCTGAACATGTTATTGAAAAATTCCTCCAAAAACCGAACTTTGTATAACCTGTCATCAGGACTGCCTTCACAATTTTGAGGATTTGGTGCAAAATACAAACAGCTCAATGTAATTAAGTATCTATCCCGCCTCATGTAGTTTCTTACTGGTATATTATACAAACGTTCTATACACCAGTAATCTTGTAATCTATATAACTGTAGTATACCTATAAAATGGGAAATACCCAAGAATATTAACATTTCTTCTTTATCAACTGGTTTCCAACGACTAATTCTAGAATGCGGTCTCTGAACTTCGTGTAACAATATATACGCTGCATGCAGATTTGTTTCTCTAACCATTATATCAAGAAAATGGTTATCTTCGAGAAGATACAGGATGTCAATGGATTTTTTCCATCACCAGGTACGAACACATTTAGTTTCTGTTTCCGAACAAACAGAATATCTTTTAGTAGTGGTGAATTCTCCATCCACTGTAACTTACCACTTTGCTCGACAGTGGGTTCAACAATCAGTTCGACAGCACGGCAAAACCTCAACTGCATTGCACGTACATATTGCTAAGCAGGATAAAACATGCATGGTCTTAAACTGACACATATGCCACGTCTTAATCCTATAGCAATGCTCGCATCGACGCTCTGTCAGCATGAGCACTAAACGTGTTAATAAGCCAGTATATTTATTTATTAAAGAAGAGAAGTTACAAAATTGAACCCGCCCCCTTTCACTCGCACTATTTATTCTTCATGACCTAGGACTATTTTATCTCTCCTATTTTCTAGTTTTCCAAATATTTTTCCTTTCCGTACAATTTCCAGTATCTCTTTGCTCTAACTTTGTTCCTGATTTATTCACATTTCCTTCCCTGTCTGCTTCTACTACTAAACACTTGATTCATGATTTTGTCACTATTAAACAATAGGTGCGTTTTTCGGCGAAACTCAGTATGGAGTGGTGTAGACTTGGTGCATTATGTTATAGGTTGGGTGTATGATGATATACGGAAATGAAAGAAATAGTTATGATGTAGTACACAAGAGACCATTCAAGACAGAATCGAAATATATATTTTAACGATGGACCATCATCATTAAGTTTTCAGTCCTGGAACTGGTTAGACGCGTACCCTTTTTGTTTCCTATTTTGAGCTAAGTTACACATTTCCTTGAAATTTCCAGTCTGAATCTTTCACAATCTGCGTGCAATAGTCCGATCTAGGTCTATCTCTGCTTGTAATATATCTTGCACTATGCTTCAAAAATGCGTCTGAACATATCCTGCCCTTCTATTTTTCTTAGTTTTTTTGTTTTCCACAGATATCTTTATACCCTTACTATTTCTATAACCTATTTGTTATTAACTATCATCATCATACATCTGAAGTGTAACATTCCAAAAGACTTCTACAGTTTTCCGTTTGCTTCTCCTACTGTTCCTATGTTATAGACGTACTGTGCTGAACTTCACACATATGCTTTCAACAATTTAAAGATCGATATGGAAGATATTTTAGTTTCCAGTTCTTCTAGTGATGATGGAGAAATTGAAAATCTCGTGATCAGTAGTAAGTACAAAAGTGAATGCAGCCGAGGATCAATGTTCAGGCCAGATTTTACAGCTCTGATATGATGATTTAATTAATGTTTATTTGAATGTTTTTGTCCAATTGGAGCAACTTACGAACAATTTAAAAAGATGTTTACGATCTTCTATTCAAAATTATGTGGAGAAGGTGATCCCTAATTATTCACGTGTGGAATTTGTTAAAATGTTTCGTTTGGAAACAGGTTTGGTTGAGCATTTGTCGCACTTATAATAGAACACTCCTGAATATGTTACTTTGAAAGGTATGATAAAAAGGTTGTATACAATGAGTAACCTACTTTTTTATTTGCAGATAATGGTGGTCTATCCACAATTATTGCATGGAAACAATTTCTTATTTATTTATGGTTTGTAGGCTACAAGGCAGAATCATACATACAAGTAGTCGACAGGTTTAATGTTAATAGAAGTACCATTTTTCTGTAATTACAAGAATGAGTTTCTTTGTGATTATTTGGTACCTCGGAGTAAAATATTTCCCACAGAAGATAGAAAAATAGGAACAAAAGGAGATTAGTATCAATGTAGGTGTTTTCCTGGTATCATTGGTAATAATAACATGTACATAGCTTCCGTCTTATCTTATTCTATTGTTTTGAACTTTAAAGTTTACTGGGCAGAACCCATAGTAAGGAATTAATTACCAGCATTTTGAGATTATGAAATTTAATATTTTAGATAGTGAATACATATCCATTTAAATATGTTACTGACTCCCTACTGTGATATGGGAACTTAAAAAGGCCCCAAAAAATATATAACTATATTCACAGTCAATGTAGAGTGAAAAATGAACACGACATTGGTAAAGTAAAACAAAGATTTCGTTCTTTGTATCACTTAAAACTGAAGAAGTACACCAGAATGTTGAAAGTAATCTATTCGTGCTTTGTTCTTTGTAATCTTGCCAGAACAGACTATTACCAGCTTCTTGAGCCTCCACCTCCAAATGAAGAATGGCAACAGCCTGATCAATTAGCAGTTACGTTTCCACCTGAAGAAGATGATGAACATTTAAGAAGAAAGTTTGATAAAAATGGCTTTGTGTTAAGGGATGAACTAGCTAATTAAGTAGTACAATGATAAACATGTAATTAGTAAACTATAAGAAATAATCCTTTCATTTATATTAGTAACAATAAGTTCCACCTTATAAAACATTTTAGAGATGACTTTCTTTATAACATGTTTCGAAAGCTCTTTTCTTTAAATCAATAAATTTTTTTAGTAATTCATTTTTCTGTTCCTGCAAGTCATTTGACCTAGTACATTGCTCGATCAGTTGTTGTAACATAGACAATGTAGTACCTTCAAGCGGAGCATTGGGGACATGGCCGCAGGCATAGCGGCCCTTATTCAAATTATAATGTTGTAACATAGAGGTAGTCAACTTCATTTGCATTTACAAGAGTATTTGTGCGGTCTTTCCATCCTCAAAACGTATATTTCGTGTAGAAGCTTCAGATGGTTCTGAGTAATTTTGTATATTGATTTCCCTTGATGAGTTTGAACAAGAAGAACTAAGTCTACATTTGCTACTAAAACATAACATTAACGTTGTTATAGCAGGCTTGATGAATACTTAAGTGTTGTAGATTTCACATTTTCATATAATGTGCTATTATTTATAATACATATCCTACATTGTTATCAATAGTGGCTACAAGAAGAATTTTTGCTAGTTTTCCAAAAATTGACATAATTTCCTATAAAATAAAATTAATTAATATAATTTCTGTTAACACATCAACCTACGTTTTGAAATGAATGTTTCGGTGCCATTCCAGCTTTTTTTATTGTTTGTTGTTCATCTTTATACTGCCGTTCTAGCGTCTTCCACTTATTACACACCTGTAATGGTGTGAATACATAATGCATTTAGCTAACTTTAATGAAATATAGATCCACATTTATGATTTTATTTTGAGTTTAGCAGAACGTCCTACTAGAGGTTTGTATTTTTTTATAAAAAGAAATAAGTTGTAAAATTTAAGCATCGCTTCACTTTGTTTCACATGCTTTCTACAATGGACTCATTAATCTATATGCCTACAATAAAATTGTTAAATATAATACCCTCACTTCCAAAAGGTCATCATCATCATTATTAGGAGACATCTCACGCGCTTCCAAGATGGAAATATACTACGTTTTAACAATATATTACAATTGTGTAAATATTTACTCTTTGATCATCATTAACACCTGATTGAAACATTAATTGTATTTCTTTCCAATATGTCAGTCACACGTTTAAATGATGTCCAGACAAGCGTTTTTATTCTATGGTCCAGACGTGATATCAGACATTTTCTATAGGAATTATTAGATTTCGTTGGTGGAAACAAGTATGTAATCCAGATAAGGACAAGCAAGAAACAGATTTGAGATATTTAACTGCACTTACTGCGTAAAAATGTGTAACATTGACATTCAGCACTGGTTGTTCCTTAACAGTTTTTAAATACGTCTTCTCCATGTTTTTAAACGAAAAATTAGTTTACCCTGTCTGAATTTCGCTAGGTCCCAATTTTGGTTATTATAAGATATAAACATTGGCTGAAACGGGGAAAATTATAAAGAAATCCCTGCCACCTTTATAACTGTTTACAAAATAGTTGTTTGATCTTTGGTATTTATGTATTTGAAAAGACCAAAAAGGTGGATTTTTTTAATAACTAGAGGACCTACTTTCACCACAAGTGTATGTTATTAAGATACTTGTTTAAAAGGATTATTGTGCTACCAACGCAATCGTTCTGGAAAATAACTCGTAACTTTTGTTTCTGTTACCCCTGTCATTTTGGATCTTATGTGGTTAAAAAAATCAAAAATTTGGGTTAACGATTTTTAACTATTTTAAATTTAAAAACGTACTTACTTTTAGGTTTTTGAGATTTTTCACTTTCGAAAGAGTACAGTGTACGTTTTGCTCTGTTCCGAAATCTTTTTGCACTGATTCTTAGTTGTTAACCTGTTGGGGTTAATAATATCGTTTTGTAATGGTAGGCGAATGTATGTGACAATTGAATGTGTTGCACAAATTCTATAACCTAAATAAATTTGCACTTGCTGTATTTGTGGTAGTGGATGTGGTATAATATTAAATAAAAATTGTATATTTATAAAAAAAAAAGTTATGTGGATATGACATCTGTAAAAATTTAGAATTGAACCGTAAAAGATGTTGACTCCATAAACTATATTTCAGAAAAATTTCATAAAACGTAATAACAAAGAGATGTTAATCAAAAGTAGACGCGTGGTCTTTAGGCTAAATCAGTTTTGTAACTATTATTTAAGGAGATGCAATAAAATTTTAACCCGTTCTCCAAAATTTTATAGAAATAATTTGAAAACACAACTTTGTTTATGTGATTCGTCAAATTTTACTTAGATGGAGCTTATGAAAAATTTGAAGGGTTTAGCCAAGACCACATTTCTAAGCGCGATGACATTTCTTAGACTAAAGTGTTTTTCCACGATTATCCTGTGATGCACTACCTATGCATTTAAAAATGGATCGATATTAGTGTTAATTATTTTTTCCAGGACTATCCAATAATGTATTTCTTACGCATTTCAGAATGGGTTAATAATAGTACTCATTATTCTGTAGGTGTATATAAATTTATCCATTCTGAACGGACCTGCACCTTCAAGAAGTTCTAAAATACATGTTTTAGTGAGCTAGATAGCCGAACTATAGGTTTAACAAAATTAGTGGGGTGTTTAATGAGGAACCAGACTAATACAGGTCCTCAAAAGAAGGCAGAAGCTTTTTCGGTACTTAAAGTGGCAGAGACCATAGGGGTTGGTATGGCATTCTAAGACACACTACTGCGATGTGGAAGGCAACGGGAAACCACCACATTATCTCCCAAGTACACAGTGTACATAAATTGTTATTAAAGATGATGGCATCCTCTGGAGTAAAAATTCCAGAGGTAAAATAGTCCCCCATTCAGATCTCCGGGAGGGGACTACTTCGAGGGATGTGATCCGAAAGTATAAAAAAAGAGTCGTGAACATTCTGCGAGTTGGAGCATGGAATGTCAGAAGTATAAAGCAAGTAGATAAGCTAGAGAACCTGAAAATTGAAATGGATAGGTTAGCACTAGACATAGTAGGGATCAGCGAAGTTCGCTGGCCAGAGAAGTGGGATTTTTAGAGTGGAGACTTCAAGGTAATTCATACAAGAGCAGAGGAAGGAAATTCGGGTGTGGGGATAGTTATGCGAAAAAAGAAAGGACAACATCTAGAAAACTACTTACGAAAGAATACTGATGGTTACGTTAAAATCTAAACCGGTAAATACACATGGTGAAAGTAACTAGAAAAATAATCTATAAAAATACAACCACCCATAAACAAAAAAAGCTACATCTACAAATTAATTATATTTGTTCTACTTCAAATTGTTGTGAAAGTTTTTGAAGCATGGATCTAAACATAGTCCTGTCAAATCTGTACACGTTTTACAATCATACATTGTATCTTTTTGAATATCACTTTGAACACCAAGGGCACCTTTTTTTAAGCTTTGTACCACATACGCCTGTTGCACATTTTGATAGAAGATTTAAGACTGAAGAGTTCTCCTTTGGTCGGTTTCTATTTCCTTTTGTAGCATTCTCTACCAGCAAAATATCAACAAGTGAATGACGAAAATTGGGTTTAGAGAATTTATTATACAGCACGAATAAATTGTATATCATTACGTCAAATATATTCATACAATGGAATTGTTTTCCTGTGTACTGGATAATAGAACAACATTCGATCTTGTGGATCTGTACCAGACATTTATTTGTTATACTGTGCTACCGGTACAGGTTTCATCTTGCTCTGATTGGACCTAGACAATACTGTGTGAAATTATTTTCGTATTCGATTGTAAGATAGAGTAACTCGTGTTTATCCTTCGAATTGCCAACATACACACTACCTCCATAACGATAAATAGATTCGCCAGTCTTCAATTTTGTTTTACTAACTACCTCAGGGGTTTCCCTTCCTTCAACATGCAAAGTTCTTGTGCAATAGGTGCCTTTTTCCAATAATTGCCTTGCAAGTGTTACTGAGTTGTGGTAATTATCTACATATAAACTATGACCTATATCACAATAATTTTTAAGAAGATGGACAACATTTGCAGCATGCCCTTTACCACCTAAGTCATCACAAGCGCCAGTATAAATTTGCACATTCAAAACTGTACCTTTACTTTCCGCTATAAAATAAAATTTTACACAGGGCTTGGGTTTTTTATTCTTTTTATACTAACGGACCAACAACCAACCTCACCACAAAAGCATTGATTCATCAATATATAGGTTCTTTCCTGGAGAATAAATCCTGAACGTTTTGTTAGTATAAAATTCCTCTAAAAGCCGAACTTTGTATAACCTGTCATCGGGACTGCCACCGCTATCTTGAGGATTTGATGGAAAATACAAAAACCTCAATATAATTAAGTATCTATCCCGTCTCATGTAGTTTCTTACCAGTATATTATATAAACGATCTATACGCCGATAATCTCATAATCTAAGTAACTGTAGTATGCCCATAAAATACAAAATACCTAAAAATATCAACATGTCTTCTCTATTAATTGGTTTTCAACGACTAATTCTAGAATGCGGTCTCTGAACTTTGTGTAACAATATATACGTTGCATACAGATTTGTTTCTTTAACCAGTATATCAAGAAAATGGTTATCTTCGAGAAGATATAAGATGTCAATAGATTTTTTCCGTCACCAGGTACTGGCACATTTAGTTTCTGTTTCCCAACAAGCAGAATATCTTGTAGTAGTGGTGAATTCTCCACCCACTGTAACTTACCACTTTGCTCGACAGTGGGTTCAACAATTGGTTCGACAGCACGGCAAAACCTCAACTGCATTGCACGTACATATTGCTAAGCCGATTAAAACATGCATGACCTTAAACCGACACATATGCCTTGTGTGCAATCCTATAGCAATGCTTGCATCGACACTCTGTCGCCATGAGCACTAAACGTGTTAATAAGTCAGTATAGTTATTTATTAAAGAAGAGAAGTTACAAAATTGAACCCGCCCCCTTTCATTTCTAAACCTAAACTGCAACACCCGCACTATTTATTTTTCATGACCTAGAACGTCCTATCATCCTATCTCTCCTATTTTCTACAGTTTTCCAAATATTTCTGTCCTCTACATACAATTTCCAGTATGTCTTTGCTCTAACTTTGTTCTTGATTTCTTCACACTTCTTTCCCTGTCTGCTTCTACTACTGTACACTTTTGATTCATGATTTTGTCACTATTAAACAATAGGTGCGTTTTTTGACGAAACTCAATATGAAGTGGTGTAGACTTTGTGCATTATGTTATAGGTTGGGTGTATGATGATATACGAAAATGAAAGAAATAGTTATGATGTAGTACACAAGACACCATTCAAGACTTAGAATCGAAATATATATTTTAACGATGGATCATCATTATTAGGTTTTTAGTCCTGGAACTGGTTAGACGCGTACCCTTTCTATTTCCTATTCTGAGCTAACTACACATTTCCCTGAAATTTCCACAGTCTGAATCTTTCACTATCTGTGGGCAAAAGTCTGATATAGGTCTATCTGTACTTCCTTTTTTCTATCTCTGCTTGTAATATATCCCGCACTATTCCTCATAAATGCCTTAGAATGTATTCTGCCTTTCTACTTCTCCTATATTTTTCCACAGATATCTTTATTCCCCAACTATTTCTATAACCTATTTGTTATTAACTTTGTCTGTCCATGCTTCATCCTAATACATCAGAAGCTCAACATTCCAAAAGACTGTTACCGTTTTTTCTGTCTGCTTTTCCTACTGCCCGTGCTCCACACATACACATTCAATAATTTTCTTCTTGTTTCTATGGTTGTTGTCTTTGACCATAGTCGCTGTTCATTCCTTGTTAGATGCAGTCTCCTTCTATTGTTTTACAATTATTATCCTATTTCTCCGACATTCGGTGGTTGGGGGGGGGGAAGCAGCCTGTGGCTGGCAAGTTCCCCAACACTTGAACATTTGCCAATTTAATATTTTTTCCAATATATCTTTTCGCAAAGTCAACATTAGTTGCAGATATTTCACAACCATCACCTGTAGTTGTTTATAAATGTCATCAGATTTATCTGCGCTTATTCTTTTGTCATTAGGTTTTCCGTCTCAAAACTGGTTGGACACGTACATCCTTTATAATTTGAGCTAGCCTACACAGTTCCATGAAATTCCCACAACAGCTTATATACAGCTCGCTTCCCATTCTAATGTTTTCTAATTATATGCCCAATTTCACCGAGATTCAGTAGTATGTAAAGAGGATTAAGCAGCCTGTGGCTGCCAAGATCCCCCAACACTTAGACATTTGCCGAATTAATAGTTTTCCTTTCACACAATTGATATTATTCGAGAATATTGCTCAACCAATACCTGTAGTTGCTTATAATAATCATCATGTTTAAGTATTGTTATTTTTTTGTCATTAGTTTATCAATTTTGGGACTGATTGGATGCATACCTCCATTGATTTCTATTCTGAGCTAGCCTACACATTTCCCTGAAATTCCTACGGCATAAATCATTCACTATCTGCGCCCAGTATTCTAACCTAAGTCTACCTCTACTTCTTTTATTTCCTAAATCTGCTTCTAATATATTCTGCACTATTCCCTCATGCCGTAGTATGTGACCTATCATCCTATCGCTCCTGTTTTTTTACCATTTTCCGCATATTTCTTTCTTCCCCTACAAGTTTTAGTACCTCTTTGTTCTTAACTTTGTCTGTCCATGATATCTTCACCATACGCCTGTGGCACCACATTTCAAAGGTTTCTACCTTTTTCCTGTTCGCTTCTCCTACTGTCCAGGCTTCACAGCCGTACAGTGCTGTGCCCCACACATATGTTTTAAGTAATCTTTTTCTTGTTTCTATGTTTGTTTTTTCTGAACACAGTAGTTGCTTTTTCTTGTTAAACGTAGCACGACCTTGTGCTAATCTTTATTTTATATCTTTTGCGCTTTTCCGATCTTAATCTCTTGTAAGTTCTTGTTACTTATTTGTATTCTTGTTTTTGATTTATTTTCCCCTCCTTTGCATACTAGTACTTCAGTTTTATTTTTGTTAATTTTCATATTGTATCTCTCTGTTAGAACCGTTTCCATTTCATTAAGAGCAGCTTCTAACTCTTCCTTGCTAGACGCTAATACCGCTATATCATCTGCAAATCTAAGCATATAAATTTTTTGTTTCTGCATAGTAATTCCCAATGTGTTCCTGCATTTGATAGTATTCATTCCCTCTTCAATGTACAAGTTAAAAATTAATGGGGATACGGCACATCTCTGTCTCATCCCTTACCTAATGTTTACTTCTCTACATTCCTGCTCTAATTCTTTTACTGCTCTTTGTATAAGCTTTGTATAAGCTATGTACTATTTGTCTATCCCTATAACTCAATCCAATCTTTTTGAGTATTTCGAACATTTTTTTTTCATTTTACATTGTCGAATGCTTTTTTCAGATCTACAAACTCTATATACACACTTTCCCTTTTTCTATTGTTTTCTCTATTATCACTATCAGAGCTAAAATAGCCTCTCGTGTTCCCCAGTTTCGCCTAAACCCAAATTGATCTTCTCCTATATTTCTTCAGCTCGTTTTTCCATTCGTCTTTGTAAAGTTGTAGTTAATATTTTTGAAAAGTGTGCTGTCAAACTTATTGTACGAAAATTTTCACATCTATCTGTGCCTTTTTTTTTTGGTATAGCTGCTATGATGTTACGTTTGAAATCTTTGGGTATCTCACCTGTCTCATACATATAGCTTACAAGTTGGAAGAGACGTTCTGTTACTGCCTGCCCAGCGACTTTTAGAGTTTCTGCTTGCACCTTATCTGTACCCAGCGCCTTACCATTTTTGAGATTTTTAATGCTAGTTCAAATTCATCTCTAGGTACAGGATAAGTCTAATTCCTGTTTTAATGCTGTTAGTTCCTCTCCTGCAGATAAATTCCCTATATATTCTTGCCATCTACCCACTTTCTCTATATTTTCTATGACGACGTTTCCTCTCGTGTCCCTTATATTTTTGCTATACGGTTTTATATGCTTAAAATTCATTCTAATTAGTTTGCGTGCTTCATCTGTCTTTCCTATTGCCATCTTAGTTTGTACCTCTGTGCACTTTTCATCAGTCCATTGTTCTTTAGCTTTCCTGCATTTGCGAATAATGTCCCATTTTATGGCTTTGTATCTCTGTTTTCTTGTTTCGTCTGATTTATTTTTGGTTTTCGTCTTTCTTCTATTAAATACAATATATCCTTTGTTATCCATGGTTTCTTATTTTCTTTTTGTGTATACCCCAGAATATCTCTGACCGCCATGTCTAACTAAGCTGGATTTAATGTTATTTCATATTGTTTCTACTTCCTTAGTAGCCGATATTTTTGGGATATCTTTCAATAATTCATTTGACTTTTTTTCGAATCCTTTTTGAATATCTTTATCCTTTAGCTTCTCAAAGTCAAAGTGCATTTTTCCGTTTCTTTTTTTCAAATTTTTAAATTTAAGTGGGGCCTTCATAATTACGATGTTGTGGTCAGTGTCTGTATCTGCTTCTGGGCAGCTTCTACAATCTTTTACTTGATTCCTATACCGTTGTCTAACAAGAATGCAGTCTATTTGATATCTTCCTATATACCCTGGCATCTTCCACGTATATCGTCTTCTAGCATGAACTTGAAATAATGTGTTTGTGATGGTTAGATTGTTCATGTTGCAAAATTCTACCAGCTTATTTCCTCTGTCGTTTCTCGTGCTTAAACCAAATAAACCTACTACTGCTCATTCCCTACCCTCACCTACCACTGCATTAAAATCTCTGTAATTATTAAATTTTCATGTCTTTTTACGTATAATAGTGTCTTCGATATCTTTGTAGATGGCTTCTACCACTTCGTCACTGTGACTAGAGGTGGGCATGTATACTTGCATTATTACTGTGTTTACCGGTTTAGATTCTAATTTAACCATGAGTACTCCTTCGTTTCTACAGTGTCAGATTTTTTTCGCATAACTATCCCCACACCCGAATTTCCTTCCTCTGTTCCTGTATGAATTACCTTGAAATCTCCACTCCAAAATCTCCTACCTCTTGCCACGGAACTTCATTGATCCCTACTATGTCTAATGCTAGTCTAATCATTTCAATTGTCAGGTTCTATAGCTTACCTACTTGCTTCATACTTCTAACATTCCACGCTCCGACTCAGAAAATGTTCCCGACTCTTATTCTGAACTTTCCGATCGCATCCTCCAAAGTAGTCACCTCCCGGAGATCTGAATGGGGGAATCTTTTAACTCCGGAATCTTTTACCCCAGAGAATGCCATCATGTTTATTACAATTTAAGTACGCTGTGTACTTGGGAAGTAATGTGGTGGTTTCCCGTTGCTTTCCACATCGCGGTAGTGTGTCTTAAACTGCCACACTGACCCCTATGGTCTCTGCCAATCTAAGCACCGAAAAAGCCGCTGCCCCCTTTGTTTACATGTATTTTATTTGTAGAATTGCCTTCCATATAAGCAATTAACTGTTGTGACTAGAGTGAACAAAAAGTTCACTTTTTGTATTTGAATCGTTCAGTGATGCCGACTGCAATAAGCAGGTAGTTCATTGTTGACACTGTACAAGGTAAGTTGTTTCATATTACTTCTACCATGCATTTCTACATTTCATTATAATACAATGCCCTTTCATAATTTGTATAGTTAGAAGAAAACATATTTTATAATTTTGAAAGAATGTTTGAATTTAAATGGAGAAACTCGCGGCATAAATATCATGTCCATTACAATGTACATTTAGTAACAAATATGTTTTTAAAACCATTGTTTACAAATACACTATAAATTGTTATTTAATGATCTAAATTATTCGTTTTCTTCTTCAACAGAATAATGAAAGAAAACCATTATTTAGAAAATCCACAACATGTTTAGGATTTGCTAGTTTTATTGAAAAATTGTAAATTTTCCCATACTAACAACGAAACTGAATTTGATGGCGAAGATGAATTAGTTTCTGACTCAGAAATAACGCCAGTTATTAGACCGGGGACTAAGCAGGACACTGAAGAATCGTCTTAATCAGAAAGCAGTGTGAATATTGCTGACACATAAGCAGAAGTAGAGGAAAAAAGAATACTTATATTTCAAGGATGAATTCGTCCAAGAAAAAGAAAAAAGTAAGAACGTTACGTAGAATATAGACAAGTCTTATGAAAGGGAGAATGAACCTGTTTGTGATATTGGAGAGGGGAATGAAGAACATGAGGAACAGGAAGAAGATATGGTTAGTGAATTCTTATTGCATCCTATTGACTATTTTGCAAGATATATTTCTCCTAAAGCTTTTGCATTCAAATAAATTTTACATTTAGGAATACCTCCGCTTCTTCTAATTGGAAGTTTGAGAATATTACCAAAAATCAGAATATTCTGGGAGAGAGAATATGAAATCGGTTAGGGCTATGTCTGCATTTAGTGAATAATTTAGTAGCCCACCAGACTGCAAAGATAAATTTTATAAAGTTTGACCCTTGACAAATTCAATTAAAGAAAGATGTTTTCAGCTGAAACTTGAACAAATTCTGAGTATTGATGAACAAATGGTGCTATTTACTGGAAACTCAAGTAATATATAAAAAAAAAACAGTCAATGGGGAATATGTGTTTGTTTTGGGTGAAAAAAGTGGACTCTCTTATGATTTTATTATTTACCAAGACAGTTCAACAGAACTGGAACAAGATGTTAAGAAGCAATACGGACAGAGAGCAACTGTTGTTTTGCATCATTGTAAACAAATACAGAAAAGAAGCCATAAGCTTTATTTTAACAATAATTTTTATTCCTATGATCTATTGAATCAATATATTTTTCTCAACAGATTTTATTGCTTATTTACCGCTTATAAAAATAATATACATAACATAACATGTGCATTGCGGTCAACTACTATACTCATGCCAGATATACAGAGTGGTGAATTGCTTTGGTATACATAGGGATTTAACATGTAAAATCATACTTATGCATTTTCCTGCCTCCCTATTTATTTTACAGCAAAAGTGCAAGAGACATAATTTGTTTAAAATTTAAAACTGATCATGCTTAGTAGATCAGTTATGTGTGTTTTGATGGTCGTACCATCGTTATTTAGCCTGCAGTAGTATTCTGGCCAGGCATTCTAGGCAGACGACTATACAATGATTCGAACGCCTTCTGTTGTGGCCCATGCCGAAATAAACAACTTAATCTAATGAATTATGGTTAATATACAGGTATAAATAATTAATTTCAAAGTTTTAATAAATACATATCAAATATAAGCCAAAAACGGTTACCGCTTAAACCAACAGATGTTCAAATAATCCACCACTGCTGACAAACAAAAGCCAAGTCTATTATAGAAATTTCTTCTCATGTTAGCAAGTTGCCTATTAGTTATTTTCCTGCATTCATTGACAAGTTTGTTTTTAAGGAATCAACATTAGTATGTCTCTGACTATAAACTTTAGATTTTAAATGACCCCACAGCAAAAAAGGCACTTGGTGATATATCGGGTGATCGAACTGGCCAATTTATCAGTCCACCGCGCCCTATCCATGAATTAAGAACCGTTTCATTTAGCCAAGCAATTACATCTTTTGTAAAATGAGCAGGACAACCATCCTGCTGAAACTATATATTTTCCTCAGCATGTCTTGCAATATTTTCAATGGCAGGCCCAATATCATTTTGAAGCAACTCCAAATACTACTGACCCTTAAGGCTTTCCTCAATAAAAAATTGTCCAATTACATGACATCTTAGTAACCCAATCCAAGTATTCACGATTTGTGGATATTGAAAGTGGTTATCAATAACCAAGTGTGGATTTTGTGTGTCCCAGTATCTGTAATTCTGACAGTTGGTTCACCTTTATACTAAACGTTGACTCGTCGGAAAAACAAATGTTTTTAAGAAGGTTTCTATCAAGATTAGCCATATCCATTATTGTTTCGCAGAATGTCATTTTTGCCAGTCCATCTCTTTCAAAAATTTCTTGATGATTGCTGTATTTATAAGACTGATATTTATTCTTATCCAATATTTTTAATGCAGTTGTATAGTGTATATCCAACTCGAAACCAATTTGTCTAGCACTAATATTAAGATTATTACACATCGCTGCGATGACATTTAGTTCATTGGTACTATTGCTTTGTGCTTGAACTTCCAACACAGCTTCCTCTTGTTCGTGAAGATCTGTTGTTTTCCCAATGCAGGATTTACATGGTTTAAAAGCTGAACCATACTTAGCTTGGTTAGAAATTACTCTTAGAATTGTAGCAATAGTAGGGATTGCTCGATTCGGATAGAGATTTGTAAACATAACTTGCACTTCCCTAAAACTATATCCTGAATAATACCACTTTAAAAATTGATGTTTTTCGCTTATTGTGTACAGGCAAACCATTTTTAATTAAATCAGAGAACAAAAGTTAAAATTATAAATGTCAAATTTATTTACAAATCAAGTCATGGGTATTACTGATTTCTTAAGCTGCTGTGACACTTATTTGAATTTTGACCGCCTGAAGGACCATTTCCGTGGTAGGCAACTAAGCCACCAGATTTTAAACAAATTGTTTCTTGCACTTTTGCCGTAAAATAAATAGGAAAGCGGGAAAATGCAATACCATGGTTTTACATGTTAAATCTCTATTGTACACAAAGCACTTAATTCACCACCGGTGGTGTATGTACATAAAAAAATCGCTGAAAATTTAAAATAAAGGTCTGAATTGAGTATTCTATTTAGACTCATATAACAAATTACCCTCCTATTAACCATGTAACACTGACTACATTAACAACTATTAAATACTGTTCAATTTTGAATGGCTGTATGTATTATAATACTTTTAAACAATGTAAGTTCATTAACGGCCATTTGCTACTAATATACTAAACGTTAGCCTAGCCGGACTATTGAATTGAACGATTCGTATACGTTAGCCGCCAATAGCACGAACTACAATACATGGCAGCTTCGGGTCGTGCTGAATTAGAAAGGTTAATATATTTAACGTTTTTATATCAACATTACTAATTTCACCCTTACTGTAAACAGGAATATGCTCTTTACATTGCTAAAAGGAAACCTTCATATCGTGTGTTTCTGTAATACTTTTAAAGTTTGTGTAATACTTTTAAAGTTTGTTTCGTTTGAGAACATTGCTTGCGGCCTTTGTTTTTTTACACTACATGACGCACGCGCCTGTTCTAAAGCATGACTTTATTACAATTTCTGCACAATTATATTTTGGGTCGCATTTTTTTTCTTCTGCTGTTTGTTTTAAATTGTTTTACATTTTTTTACATTTTTTTACATTCTTTTACATTTTTTACATTTTTTACATTTTTTACATTTTTTTAAATTGTTTTAAATTGTTTTAAATTGTTTTAAATTGCTTTAGATTGTTTTAGATTGTTTTAAATTGTTTTAAATTGTTTTAAATTGCCTATACTAATTGGAAATGATTAGACCCATTGGGATTAACTCTATCCATTAAATTTGACTCTACCCATTGGAATTGATACTACTGACTGCAATTCATTCTACTGACTGCAATTCATTCTACTGACTGCAGTTGATTCTACTGACTGCAATTGATTCTACGGACTGAAATTAACTCTACTGGCTAGAACTGACTGCTATTGATTGGGATTGATTGGGATTGATTGGGATTGATTGGGATTGATTGGAATTGATTAGGATTGAGTGGAATTGAGTGGGATTGAGTGGGATTGAGTGGGATTGAGTGGGATTGAGTGGAATTGGCTGGGATTGACTGGGATTGGCTGGGATTGGCTGGGATTGGCTGGGATTGGCTGGAATTGGCTGGGGTTGGCAGGGATTAGCTGGGATTGGCTGGGATTGGCTGGGATTGGCTGGGATTGGCTGGCGTTGGCTGGCGTTGGCTGGGATTGGCTGGGATTGGCTGGGATTGGCTGGGATTGGCTGGGATTGGCTGGGATTGGCTGGGATTGGCTGGGATTGGCTGACTTGCTGACTGGCTGACTTGCTGGCTGGCTGACTTGCTGGCTGGCTGACTTGCTGGCTGGCTGACTTGCTGGCTGGCTGACTTGCTGGCTGGCTGACTTGCTGGCTGGCTGACTTGCTGGCTGGCTGACTTGCTGGCTGGCTGACTTGCTGGCTGGCTGACTTGCTAGCTGGCTGACTTACTGGCTGGCTGACTTACTGACTGGCTGGCTGACTGGCTGGCTGGCTGGCTGATTGGTTGACTAACTCACTGACTACCTGACTAACTAACTGACTAACTAACTGACTAATTAACTAACCAACTAACTACCTAACTAACTAACTAACTAACTAACTAACTGACTAACTAACTAACTGACTAACTAACTGACTAACTAACTAACTACCTAACTAACTAGCTTACTAACTATATAACTTACTAACTAACTTACTAACTTACTAACTAACTGGCTAACTGACTAACTGGTTAACTGGCTAACTGGCTAACTGGATAACTGACTAACTGGCTAACTGACTAATTGGCTAACTGACTAACTGACTAACTGGCTAACTGACTAACTGACTAACTGACTACCTGACTAACTGACTAACTGACTAACTGACTAACTGACTAACTGACTAACTGACTTACTGACTTACTGACTTACTGACTAACTGACTAACTGGCTTACTGACTTACGGACTAACTGACTTACGAGCTAACTGGCTAGCTGACTAACTGTCTAACTGACTAATTGACTAACTGACCGACTTACTGACTGACTGACTGACTGACTGACTGACTGACTGACTGACTGACTGGCAGGCTGACTGACTGGCAAACTAACTGACTGACAAACTAACTACCTGACAAACTAACTGACTGACAAACTAACTGACTGACAAACTAACTGACTGACAAACTAACTGACTGACTGATAAACTAACTAACTGACTGACAAACTAACTGACTGACAAACTAACTGACTGACAAACTAACTGACTGACAAACTAACTGACTGACAAACTAACTGACTGACAAACTAACTACCTGACAAACTAACTAACTGACAAACTAACTGACTGACAAACTAACTGACTGACAAACTAACTGACTGACTGATAAACTAACTGACTGATTGACAAACTAACTGACTGACAAACTAACTGACTGACAAACTAACTGACTGACAAAATAACTGACTGACAAACTAACTGACTGACAAACTAACTGACTGACAAACTAACTGACTGACTGACAAACTAACTGACTGACTGACAAACTAACTGACTGACAAACTGACTGACAAACTAACTGACTGGTCAGAATTCGGAGTATTTCGTATACAGCTCGCTCAATTTCTAAGTAATTGAAAGTAATTTAATGTTCTTCAAGGTAACTAAAAGTATACTACTAACCGATTTACAAAAACCAACACCTCCATAGCGCGATGCTAGGGTGTCTGGCTACCATTCGTAGGTTAGATGGTTCTATTCCCAGTGCGGTTTACTTTTTTTAAAATTTTTCCTCATTTTTATAAACAACACCGGCATTAATTTAATTCAACAATATGTATAAAAAGTACCGGAACATTTTTTTCATACGCTTTACTTTGCTATATCATAGTTAGATTGTAAGCCATTTTAACTAAAATACGATTACTGACGTTTATCTATTCTTGGAATTGTCCAGTTGTTAAAACAAACGCGTTACCTTATGTTTTAAGAAACGCTCTGACGTTTACAATTAACCAAACTAAAAACACAAAACCCGTTGGTGCGAGAGAGAGCCAACATCGGCTTTGTTTCGCGAATTCGTATTTAAGCCTCTACATAATTTATAATACATATCAATAAACACTATCCGTATCCTAAAACCAGAATTGTTAACAGATTGCAAGCAAGGACTACGGTATTTCCTTAAAACTTTTATTAAATTTTGTTAATATTAATTCCTGTGACGTCAACAACAGATTAATCTTAGGCACATATACAGGCTATATTCGAATAATAGAATTCCATCATTTTCCTTATTTGCCACAGAACATTTGCTATGTACAGCAAGCTGATGTAATTTAATATCTAATTTAAATAATACCCGCTATAAACGAATACACATGGTGCGGAAAATTAACGTGGCTTTATCGTCGTTTATTTAACCGAGTTATATCATAGTTCGGCCGCAAATTAAACATCACACATTACTGTTATTAATCAATATCGATGATTCTACAAAAATTGTTCACGCAACAATATATAATATCTAAAACGTGCGTGGACATTATCAGTTCCACTATAAACATGTCTTCGATCCAAATTCATAGCTTTACACTGCGAGTAAAAGCTACGTTTTTAGGGAAAAATCTGGCTTTTTAGAGAAAAAACTAAGTTTTTGGAGAAAAAACTAAGTTTTTGGAGAAAATCTAGGTTTTTGAATAAAAACCTTGGTTTTTTAAATACAAATATGGGTTTTGGATTAAAAAACTACGTTTTTGAATAACAATCTAGGTTTTTTGAATTGGTTAATAAAAATACGACTGATCAGGTAAAACCAGTAATTACCTAAATTAGCTGTAAGTATATTTTCAATAACATCGATTAAATCAATTAAATAAACTTCAATTAAAATAAAACCATCAACTGATTTTCATAATGTCAATACACTAGGTTCGGTAACATGGCTTGAAATCTTAAACGACAGTTGCTTAAGCTTTCTGTAATTGATATATATTGCAATCGACTATTTCACCAATTTTGATAATATCTGTTGCGTTTTTATACCTGCTTTATATATTTAACAATTATTGTAGATCAGAATGTAGATCAGAATGTAGATCAGAATGTAGATCAGAATGCAGATCAGAATGTAGATCAGAATGTAGATCAGAATGTAGATCAGAATGTAGATCACAATGTAGATCAGAATGTAGATCACAATGTAGATCAGAATGCAGATCAGAATGTAGATCAGAGTGTTGATCAGAATGTGTTCTTCATATTGTTCCTATCGCTATATGAACATTACATTGATGTATTTATAATAACATACTTGGGAGCTTAACTTCCATTACTTTTATTGCACACAACTTCTGTTTTTACAGATAACAACACATGCAGCTGTTATATTACATCGCTTTATTATTATTTCATTGTTTTTCATTATTATTTCATTGTTTTTCATTATTATTTCATTGTTTTTCATTATTATTTCGTTGCTTTTCTTTAATATTCTTTGCTTTTCTTTAATTTGCTTTGCTTTTCTTTAATTTTCTTTGCTTTTTCTTTAATTTTCTATGCGTTCCTTTGCGTTTCTTTGCTTTTATTTGCTTTTATTTGCTTTTATTTGCTTTTATTTGCTTTAATTTGCTTTAATTTGCTTTTCTTTGCTTTTCTTTAATTTTCTTTGCTTTTCTTTGCTTTTCTTTGCTTTTCTTTGCTTTGCTTTGCTTTGCTTTTCTTTGCTTTGCTTTTCTTTGCTTTGCTTTTCTTTGTTTTTTCTTTTTTTTGTTTTTCTTTTCTTTGTTTTCTTTTCTTCGCCTTTCTTTGTCTTCTGAGCCTTTCTTCGCTTTTTAGCTTTTTACTTTTTGACTTTGCTTTTTCCTTTATGCTTTTCCCTTTTTGCTTTTCCCTTTTTGCTTTTTGCTTTTTGCTTTTGCTTTTGCTTTTGCTTTTGCTTTTGCTTTTGCTTTTGCTTTTTGCTTTTGCTTTTGCTTTTGCTTTTTGCTTTTGCTTTTGCTTTTTGCTTTTGCTTTTGCTTTTGCTTTTGCTTTTACTTTTGCTTTTCTCCCTGAGTGACTCCCCCTAAGTGATTTCGACAAAGTGTACTAGAGCAAAGTGATCTTGATCCGAACGACTCCCCGAAGTAATTTCGACGAAGTCTACTAGAGCAAAGCGATCTTGGCCCGATCGACTCCCTCTAAGTGATTTTGACAAAGGCTCCTAGGACAAAGTGATCTTGATCCAATCGACTTCCCGCTGTGATTTCGACAATGTCTACTAGGACGAAGTGAGCTTGACACGATCGACTCCCTGAAGTGATTTCGGCATAGTCTACTAGGGCGAACTTATCTTGACCTGATCGACTTCCCGAAGTGATTTCGAAAAATTCTACTAAGGCGAAGTGGTCTTGATCCGATCAACTCCCCCAAGTGATTTCGACAGTCTACTAGGGCTAAGTGATCTTGATCGGATATACTCTCTGAGTGATTTTGACAAAGTCTACTACAGCGAAGTGATCTTGATCCGATCGACTCAGCGAAGTGATTTCGACAAGATCTACTAGGACGAACTCATCTTGATTACTAGGGCGACGTGCTTTTGATCTGATCGACTATCCGAAGTGATATCGACATGGTCACTAGGGCGAAGTGGTCTTGATCATATCGACTCCCCGAAGTGATTTCGACACAGACTGCTAGGGCAAAGTGGTTTTAATCCGATCGACTCTCCGAAGTGATATAGACAAGGTCACTAGGACGAAGTGGTCTTGATCCTATCGACTCCCCGAAGTGATTTCGACACAAAAATTACTAGGGCGACGTGGTTTTAATCCGATCGACTCTCCGAAGTTATATCGACGAAGTCGCTAGAGCGAAGTGGTCTTGATCATATCGACTCTTCGAAGTGATTTCGACAAGGACTACTAGGGCGACATGGTTTTGATCGGATCGACTCTCCGAAGTGATATCGACAAGGTCACTAGAGCGAAGTGGTTTTGATCCTATCGACTCTTCGAAGTGATTTCGACAAGGACTACTAGGGCGACATGGTTTTGATCGGATCGACTCTCCGAAGTGATATCGACAAGGTCACTAGAGCGAAGTGGTTTTGATCCTATCGACTCTTCGAAGTGATTTCGACAAAGACTACTAAGGCGGAGTGGTCTTGATCCAATCAACTCCCCAAAGTAATTTCGACAAAGTCTACTTGGGCGAAGTGGCCTTGATTCGATCGACTCCCCAAAGTAATTTCGACAAAGTCTACTTGGGCAAAGTGGTCTTGATCCAATCAACTCCCAAAGTAATTTCGACAAAGTCTACTTGGGCGAAGTGGCCTTGATCCGGTCGCCTACCCGAAGTGATTTCGTCAAAGTCTACTAAGACGAAGTGGCCTTGATCCGATCGACTACCTGAAGTGATTTCGATAAAGTCTACAAGGACAAAGTGATTTTGACCCGATCGGCTCCCTCTGACTAATTTCGACAAAGTCTACTAGGACAAAGTGATCTTGACCCGATCGACTGGCTGTAAGTGTTTTCGATAAAGTCTACCAGGGCGAAGTGATCTATATCGGATCAACTCCCCCGGCTGATTTTGACAAAGTGTACCAGGGCCAAGTGTACCAGGGCCAAGTGTACCAGGGCCAAGTGTACCAGGGCCAAGTGTACCAGGGCCAAGTGTACCAGGGCCAAGTGTACCAGGGCCAAGTGTACCAGGGCCAAGTGTACCAGGGCCAAGTGTACCAGGGCCAAGTGTAACAGGGCCAAGTGTACCAGGGCAAAGTGATCATGATTTTTTCCAAATGTTTTCCTGTGGTTCCAGGTGGGTCCCGATGGGTACCCGTGGGGTCCTGTGGCTATGGTGCCCGGTGGGTCACGACGTTTCCCGCACGTTTCCGATGGTTCTCGGTGGTTTATGATGGTTCCCGGTGGTTTCCAGCAAAAAAGGCGGGGCGTTATGAGAACGAGGCGCTAAGAGGGCTGGGCTCTAAGAGGGCGGGGCACAAAGCGGTCATGGTGCAAAGAGGGTGGCACGCACAGAGGGCGGTACGAAAAGAGGGCGGGGCGCAAAGAGGGCGGGAAGTAAAGAGGGCGGGGTGCAAAGAGGGCGGTGCGCAAAGAGGGCCGGGCGGAAAGAGGGCGGGGCGGAAAGAAGGCGGGGCGCAAAAAGGGCGGAGCGCAAAGAGGGCGGGGCGCAGAGGGCGGGACGCAAAGAGGGCGGGGCTCAACAGGGCAGGGTGCAAAGAGGGCGAGGTTCAAAGAGGGCGGGGTGCAAAGAGGGCGGAGTGCAAAGAGGGCGGGGTGCAAAGAGGGCGGGGTGCAAAAAGGGCGGGGTGCAAAGAGGGCGGGGTGCAAAGAGGGCGGGGTGCAAAGAGTGCGGGACGCTCAAAGTAGTCCCGTAGGGACTACAAACCGCTTCTAGTCGTTGGAATTAGTATTGAGCAGACAGCCAGAAAATGAACATGTCAAAGAAGAGAGAAATTTATTTTGTAACATTCAGAACAAGAATTGCAGAAAGCCTCATTCTTTATAACAATACTATTTAAAAAAAATATTGACCAAGTTTTGCCCAAATAGCCACAAGTAGACCCACAAAAAATTTTCCATAGAGGAGAGAAATGGCAATTTAATGAAATATAGACCATATGCCAAATATTTGGGTAGCCCCCATAGGGACCCCACGGTCTGTTTATAGTAGATATTATTGAATGTGAAGTACGTTGTGTTGAAGACAAATTCAACCAATTTGATAAAATTGTTTTTATTTATGTTACAGTGGGATCTAATTGTTTCCCAATGATTTTCAATAGTGTTTTGCATAATTTCAGTTGGAATATTATCGAAAAGGGAAACCACATCTAAGGTAATCAACACATACCCTTCTGGAATCTTGTATTCATTAATAAAACTTGAAAAATTGAAAGAATCTTTTACGTAATATGAATTGTCAGTATTGTATGCATTGGTAAGTATGTTGGTAACTATTTCTGCAATTTTGGAATTAGGTGCTGAGATTGATGAAATTATTGGTCGAAGTGTGAGTGTCGGCTTATGTATTTTAGGAAGCCCATAAAACTTGGGCGCAACAGAATCATAAATTGTCAATTTTTTTGCTTCTTCTGAGGTATTGTTTTTGGATTTTTTTAAGTCTGATATGAGTTTGTTAGCTTTTTGTTGAATGGTACTAGTGGGGTCATTATGTAAAGGAGTATAATATTTTTTGTTATTGACTATATCATTCGATAATTTTATATATCAGATTATCATAAAGTAAGGGATATATTTTAAATTATGATAACTTTTTAACAAATTAAGTTAATAACAAGAAATAAATGAAATCTAATTGCTTATGAAATGGGATTTAGTATGCCCAAAACAGGTTACGGCAATTGCTCAATATGACCTCCATTTTGTTGTTGTAAGATCACCATCCTTACCTCCAAATTGTACACAGCATTTCGTAACATTTCTGGTTGAATTGTACCAATTTGCTCCGTAATACTGTCTTTTAATTCTTGTAGCGTAGTTGGTCGTCTTCTAAACACTAAACTTTTTAAATAACCCCACAGCCAGTAATCCGCTGGGTTTAGATCAGGTGATCTTGGTGGCCATGAATTTACGAAATGTCTGCTTAACACGCGATCTTGAAAAACGTTGGTTAACAATTCTTTGACTGGTCGAAAAATGTGCGGGGGTGCTCCATCCTGCATAAAATTATGTTTTCAATTCCGTAGTGCTCGTTTTGCAGCTGTGGAATAACATAATTTTGTAACATTTGCAAGTATCGTTCACCATTTACAGTTACAGATACGGCTTGTCCATTCTGCATTTCCTCGTAGAAATACGGACCAATAATAAAATCAGCTCTAAAACCGCACCAAACGGTGACTTTCTTGTCATGAAGACCTTTTTGAACGATTTGTTGCGGATTTTGTGCAGACCAGATTCTACAGTTTTGAGTATTGACTCCACCATTCAGAGTAAAATGTGCCTCATCTGTCCATAAAATACGGGATAACCATTCGGGTTCAATTTCCATCTGAGCCATTACTCGCAAAGAAAAATCGTACCTAGTAGCCAAATCTGCGTCCTTTAATTCAAACAGCATTTTCAGTTTATATGGATACATGTTTAGAATTTTGCGTAAAATTTTCCAAACCGTGGTATACGGCATTTGCAATCGCTTGGATATCGCATTTGCACTGCTGATTGCGAGTGAATTGCTTCTGGCTATGCCTTGATTTTCATGAAGAACCTCTGCAACTTGGACATCACTAATTATTGGTCTTCCTGATCTTGGTAAGTCAGTTACAGACCCTGTTCTTTCAAATTTTTGTATCAAATTGCGGTACGCTTTCATTTGACAGGGTCCCGCTCTCAAACCCATTCTCGTGCGAAATCTTCGTAATCCAGCGGTGTAATTTCTGCCGGATTCATAATAGCACTGAACTAAACCAATTCTTGTTTGTAAATCCATGTTATTACAGTTGAGTCGTTTGAACTCAACGTTTACTTGAGTTTTAATTTCAAAATAAAACTTCAAATTGAATAATTTCGTTTTGACACTAGTGTCAACAATTGTTATGACAACGCTTTTGTTTCTCATAGATACGGTAAAATCCCATTCATTAAGCAACTAGATTTCGTTTATTTTATGTTACTAACTTAATTTATTAAAAAGTTGTAATGATTTAAAATATATCCCTTACTTTATGACAACCTAGTATACAGTTTTATCCAGTAAAACTGTGACATTGCCCTTGTCTGATTGTGTTAAAATTAGGTTTTTGTTGTTTTGTAAAAATGTTAATGAATTCTGGAAAAGTTGTATGTCCGAATGAAATTTATGTGATGACAACAACAACTTTTCCAGAACTCATTATTATTTTTAAAAAAAACAACAAAAACCTAATTTTAACACAATCAGACAATTTTTACAAAGTTTAAAATTCAATAGGTTATACATTAATTTAATTCGGGGTATATTTTTAAAGAAAAAAAGGAATCTTTAATTCTATATTTCATTTAAAAATTGCGATTATAGATGTCACTAAAACAATTTTTCAGGAGTATGATAATTTACAGTGTCTACATTTCACTAGGTCGTAATTTTAGTTTGTCATAAGTTATAAAGGTAGGATGTAACGAGAAAAAGGTTTTAAGAAGTTCGTGGCACATTTATACCGTTTACAAGATTGCTTAATCTTTGGTTTTATGTATTCGAAAAACCAAAAATGGTGGATCTTCTTTTGATAACTATAAGACTTACTTTCTCCACAAGAATATGTTATTAGGATACTTGTTTCAAAGCATTATTTTGTTATAAACGCAATCGTTCTGGAAAAATAACCCATAACTTTTACTCCTGTTACCGATGTCGTTTTGCTTTTGATGTGGTCAATATAAATCACAACTGGAGTTAACGATTTTCAACTATTTTAAATTTAAAAAGTACTTTTACGTTTTTTCAGGTATATTTACTTTCGAAAGATATATACTACACGTTTTACTTGTGTGGAAATCTTTTTACATTGATTTTTATTTGTTATGCTACATTTACATTCAATTTGAATTCGGTTTCAAAGTCAAATTGTAACGTATGGCATCTGGCAATCGTAGTTACATTTAAAATACACATTTGCACCTTGCTTAATTTCAAGCCCACTTGGAATCGCAAGCTGCTTGACAGACGTAAGCAAGAACAGATGTAGTTTACAAATTTGAAGGTTATGTAGAACAACATAAAGATGAATGGAGTATAGGATTCCATAATTAATGAAGAATTGTTGCTCAAAGTAATATGTAATTATCCTGCAACATGATTCGCAAAAGAAGGCTTACAGCAATAGGCTAATGACCGATCGTGCTTGGGGCAATATTTCTCTTTCTGTTCAATCACCAGGTAATATATGAAGAACCTATAAGTACAAGGCTTGTTCAATTGAAACCCATCTTTGGTTCAGGAAATTTATTGACAACTAAATTTACAAATAATTACCACTACGAATAAGGCACATCTCCCATTGTTTCGTCAACCTATGTATACTCTGCCTGAAGAAATCTTGTGGCTGCTGCTCGAAGAATTCTTTCACGGCGTTCTGTATTTCTTCGTCCGACTGAAAACGGTTACCTTTTAACGCTTTTTTCAGTGGCCCAAAGATGTGAAAATCGCAAGGCGATAAATCGGAACTATAGGGTGGATGCTCTAATATCCTCTATTTCTTTCGCTGTAGATTTTCTTTAACACATGCCATATTCCTGTCTGTTGACGCAGTACACATTGCACCTAGTCGCGGCTTATCATCCATCCCTTCGCGTCCATTCTTAAATTTTCGACACCATTCCTTGACAGTTGGATATGCAAAACATGCGTTTTTATACACTGCATTCATGTATGAATTTCCAATGGTTGTAAACCTTCAGCACACAGAAATTGAATGACCGCACGCTGATCACGTTTGGTCGGATTGTTAACAACAAAAGTCATTTCAAAGTCACTATACTTAAAATCGCTGTCAAATATATACGAGAGAAACTGACCAGTGGGAAGTTTACAAACACCACTGCGATTAGATACTTAGAAAATCAGTGTAAAATCAATACTCGCTACCCTAAGCAACTATGGAAAGTCTTTGATAAATGTCAAATCCACCCACGAAACAAACCAGAGTTTCAGTTACAATCCAAAACCCCGATGATGTCAATGCATCCTTCATTTCATCGATCCCCCACCTATCTGTTTCCCAGGAACTTCTAGAGAGCTACTATACACTACCCTCTGCTGCTACTGAAAAACTGTTTACTTTCAACACAGTAACTTGCAGTGATCTTGAAGCATCGATTAGGCGAATAAAATCCAATGCTCATGGTGCAGATGGAATTACTCGCAAAATGCTAATACTAGTGCTGCCTTATTGCATTGATATCATCACCCACATTATCAAAGATTCCTTACAAAACAGCTGCTTTCCATTAATTTGGAAAAAATTTATAGTTGTGCCTATTGCAAAGAAAAATTTAGCGTCCACGTGTGGCGATCTTTGACCTATTAGTAACTCTTCCTGTTTTATCAAAAGTCATCGAACAGATTGTGTACGGTCAATTGGTAACCCACATCTCTACTAATATGGTATTGCCTCAACATCAATCTGGGTTCCGTGCTGGTCACAGCACTACTACTGCAGTTACTAAAGTTATTTCTGATTTAGTACATATGATCGATCAATCCAAAGTTACATACCTGACACTTCTAGATCTGAGCAAGACATTTGATGTTATTAATCATGCACTTTTAATTGCCAAACTTTACTATTATGGCCTAAAAGGTTCCTCACTTGACTGGTTTACTAACTACCTTGACAGTAGATATCAACCTGTGAAAGTACATGGCAAGTGCTCTGAATTTCTGGGTGTTTCACAAGGTGTACCACAGGGAAGCATACTTGGACCACTACTCTTTGCAATTTTCACTGCTGATCTTCCTTCAATACTACTCATGGAATGTAATTATCACATGTATGCAGATGATATCCTGCTATATATCTCAAATGATGCCTCTCAGACCAACGACACCATTGAACGTCTAAATAACAATCTTGACTCTGTCAACAGTTGGCTTACCAAAAATGCGTTGATCTTAAATGCAACCAAAACTATTGCACTGTGCGTTGGTTCCAACAAATCCTGTGCTAAATCTCAATCACTTCGTGTATTCGATATAAAAGTCAATAGTACTACTATTGAAGTGAAGAATTGTGTCAAATATCTGGGTGTATTTATAGACTCCTACCTGAAATTCGACAAACACTTGCACAACAAAATTAGAACTTGCTACTTTAAAATACGATCACTACACAGATATAAGCACTACCTGACATCAAGCATCAAATGGAAGCTGTGCAATAGTCTAGTCCTATGCCATCTAGACTACTGTAATGTAGTCTACTACAACTTTCTCTCACTTCAGCTAAAACATAGAATACAGGTCATGCAAAATATATGCTTCAGATTCGCCTACAATACTCCTTATTTGCAGCACATAACTCCGTTCTATAATGCTAACCACCTACTGAAGTATGACAAACGAGCCGTATTGTCACTGGCAGTCTTCATTTATACTTTAATTGCTTCTAATAAACCATTATACTTATTTAGTGTGCTAACTCTAAGATCTACTGTTCACAACTTAAACCTTAGGACTATTGATTACTTCAGCATACCTGCACACTCAATTTCTAAATTTAAATGTGGTTTTACATATATGACTCCTTGTATATATAATAGATATAAAGGATTATTTAGTAGTAAAAACAAAAACAGGTTTTATAATGAACTGTTATGCCTCCTCTCAGCTCAACAACAAATTTTTTAACTATTGTAATTCTAGTTATTATGCTTTTACCATGTACGACTTGCTTTATTTTGTTTTATGTTCATTTTGGTGGAATTGAAAATCAGCGTGCTGAATTCCTACCATTTGGTATTACCAATAAAGTTAATTTGAATTTGACTAATGTTGCAAAACGTCAGTTGTGTGATTACAATTGTTTCTAAGGTTAACCTGACCAAAGATGGGCCCAACAGCGCCATATCCCTTTTAACCTGATCAAGATTCATTTTCTACATAAAATTGTAATCTTATATTTACCGTTTTTGCTTCGAATTATTAAAAGATAACCTATAAATTTTATGTAATGTAAATGCATAGCCAATCTAATGTTAAATTTAAGCTTGAATTAATTTTGTCATAAATTGATTGTAAATGTAGCATTAATCTGCCGAGGTTAATAATACCGTTTCGTAATGGTAAGCGAATGTATGTAACAAAAGCAAACGATTGAATTTGTTAAACAAATTCTATAACCTAAATAAATTTGCAGTTGCTATATTTATGGTAGTGGATGTGGTGTAATATTAAATAAAAATGGTATATTTATAAAAAAAAGTTATGTCCCTATAGTAGGGGACAAAGAATACTACTATAGTAAGCCTGTTTATCGTAAAAGGCGATTGAAAGGGCCAGCAACCTTGCTGGCGAAAAGATATTGAAGGAGATTCGGTTGGTCTCGGGCAATCCTCAATAATTTACAAGATTGGGGGTTGGCCGTGACAAGGGCGGCTTTTTGCTAAAATCTTTAAAAACTGTGTTGTGGAAAGATATGGGAACCTACCACATTTCCCAGATATGTGTCACCTAAAACACGAACTATGTGTTGGAGAGCTCACAAGTAAAATTCTTGTTCGGAGGTAAAATACCGCCTCATTGAGATCTCCGGGAGGGGGTACTTGGGCCTCGTCATCGTAAGAATTTAAAACAACGGATTGATTTAGTGATAGGGACTTGGAATGTAAGGTCATTACTTAGAGTAGATAAGTTAACAAATTTAATAGTCGAAATGAGAAAAGGACAGCTGGTCATGTTAGGTATTAGTGAGTTGAGATGGCCAGATAGTAAAGAGTTTTGGAAAGATAATTATAGAATAATTACAACTTCTTCAATTAATGGACAGGCAGGGGTAGGAATAGTGTTAGGTAAAAGATTAGTACGTAAAGTTAAAGAGTACTTACAATTTAGTTATAGAATAATTATGGTTAGATTGACTACGAAACCCACAGACTGTTGTAGTACAGGTTTACATGCCGGCAACTCAGTACGAGGATGAGGAAATAGAAAAGGATACGAGGATATAAATAGTATAGTGAGAAAAATATAGGGAGATGAGAATTTAATAGTTATGGACGATTTCAATGCGTCAGTGGGAGAAGGTAGTGAGGGAAAAATGTTAGGTAATTTGGGTATGGTAGATGAAATGATAGAGGAGAAAGATTAGTTGAGTTTTGCCAGGAACATACATTAGTAACTGTAAACACCCTATTCGACCAACATGTTAGAAAAAGATATACCTGGAAAGCGCCAGGTGATAGGGCTAGATACCAAATGGATTATATTTTAGTTAAACAAAGATTTAGAAATCAAGTTAAAAACTGTCTTAATTATCCAGGGGCTGACATAGATAGCGATCATAACTTAGTTAAAATGAAGTGTAATCTAAAATTCAAAAAATTGAGAAGGGTTAAAAGAGAGGGATGGGATTTAGGTAAACTTAATGATAATGAGGTAAAAGAAGAATATAAACAAGTATTAGATAATAAGATCAAAGAAATAGCTATAGGAGCGAACGTAGAAAATAGATGGAAACAAATAAAAAGGACTGTGCATGATACAACAACACAGACTATAAGTAAGAAAAAAGTATAAACGAGGACACCCTGAGTAACAAAAGAGACATTAGATTCAATAGAGAATAGAAGAAAGCTTAAACATTTCAGAGAAATGGATAGTGAAAGTAAGCAAAAATATAATAGAGTTGGAAACAAGATAGTACATGAGTGTAGAAAAGCTAGAAATAAATGGATGGAGGAGAATTGTAAGGGAATACAAGATGATTTGAGAGTAGGTACGACTTACAGGGCAGTTAAAAAGTTTTTCGAGGAAGATAGGAAAAAATATAATGGTATTAAAGATGCGAATAATGAGCCTCTAATAAATAAACTTGAGGTAGCAGATAGATGGAAAAGATATTTAGAAGATTTATATAAGGGAGACGATATGGATGAGTTAAAGAACGACCAAGAAGAGGATGTAGAAATAAAGTTCTCAATATTAAGAGAAGAATTTGACAGAGCTGTTAAGGATCTTAAACTAAATAAAGAGCCGGGGATAGACGATATACCCACAGAATTAATAAAATATGCAAGTCAGAAAACTTTAGACAGATTATATGCACTAGTAAAAGTAATATATGACACAGCTGAGGTCCCAATATATTTAGAAAAAAATATTATCCCAACCCCCAAAAATGTCAGAAGCTGATAGGTGTAAGAATTTTAGAACGGTTAGTTTAACTTCCCACGCTTCCAAAATACTAACAATAATAATTAAAAATAGAGTAAAAGCTTTGACTGAGAATTATTTAGGCGAAGACCAATATGGTTTTCGTAAAGAGAGAGGGACTAGAGAACTGATACTAATGATTAGGGTCTATATCGAAAAAAGGTTATAAAAAAATAAAAAGACTCATTTTGCATTTGTAGACTTAGAAAAATCATTTGATAGGGTTAATTGGATTGTTATGTTCAGGGTATTGCGAAAAAAAGGAATCTCTCATAGGGATAGAAAAATTATTTACAGTCTACATAAAAACCAAAGCGTAGTAATTAGATTTGATGAAATAGAAAAGGCAGCTAAGATTAGAAATGGTGTTAGACAGGGCTATATACTATCTCCCTTGATTTTTAATGTTTATATTAAGGAAGCTTTGAACTTATCTAGAGAGTGAAAAGGGATAGATATTAGGATACATGGACAGAAAATAGACATGTTACACTTTGCAAATGATATAGCCATTATAGCAGAGTCTAGAAAAGAGTTAGGAGAGTTTTTAAATATTTTGGATGAGATACTACAGGGTAACTATAGAATTAACTCAGAAAAGTCAAAGATAATGACAGGTGAGTTACAGCTTAGTTCTAAACCAAAATTAAAAATAGGTAATACCGAATGAGAAGAGGTAGGTAAATTTTGCTATTTAGGTAGTATAATTACAAAGGATGGACGTAGCAGAAGAGATGCAGTAGCTAGAATAGCTCAAGCTAGACAAATGTATTTAAAAAAGAAAGACTTACTAATAGCTAATAGTATTAGTTTAGATAATAGAAAAAGTTTCTTAAAGTCGTATGTATGGAGGGTTCTATTACACGGCAGTGAGACTTGGACAATTAAAGAGGTAGATAGAAAAAGATATAAGTTTTTGAAACTTGGTGTAATAGGAGAATGTTAAAGATTAGTTGGACAGATAGAGTAACAAATGAGAAAGTTTATAGAAGGATAGGTGAAGAATCCTATATGTGGAAATAATTAAAGTTCAGGAGAGATAGAATGATAGGGCATCAGTTAAGACATGAGAGACTATTTAGTAAGGTCTTAGATTATAGACTACCAAATAAAAATAGAGTAAGAAGACCTAGACAAAGCTATATTAGTCACGTTATTAGAGATTTAGGTTGTGAAGGGTATGTAGACCTTTTTAGACTAGTTCAGAATAGAAAAGAATTTAGAGCTGCGTTAAACCGACCTCAAGTAAGTTAGAAAACAAAAATAAATAAATAAAAATCAGTTAGTAAATGTCACCATGACATAACTCACAATTAGTTAGCGATCTGGCATGTTGGTAGCGATCCGTTGCTTAAACCTTACCATAACTTATAATTTAATAAACGTCACCATGACATAACTCACATTTAATTAGCGGTCTGGCATGTTGGCAGTAATCCGTTGCTTAAGTCTTACCATAACATATAGTTTAACACTTTTCCTTTTTAGGAGGGGATAATCAGGTAATATTTCATTTCTTTATAAATGGGAATGATGTAAACATGCTGGAGTTCTTTAACAACCATCAGGTTGCTAATATGTATGTAGAGCCAGGTAGATAGGACAAAGATAGAAAAGTATAGGAAAACCTAGACCAAGCTATATTAGTAAAATTATTAGGCATTTAGGTTGTGAAGGGTCTGCAAAACTTTTTAAATTAGTACAAAATAGAAAAGAAGTTAGAGCTGTATTAAACCGATCTTAAGTAAGGTCGAAAGCAAAACGATGATTATGGCGATATGACATCTTGTAAAAATTTAGAATTGTATCATAAAAGATGTCGACTCAATACACCATATTTCAGAAAAATTGTATTTAACATTGTGATAACAAAGATATGTTAATCAAAAATGGACGTGTGTTCTTTAAGCTAAATCAGTTTTGTAGCTATTATTTGACGACCACCATAACAAAACTCGTCTTATCCGTGTTTTGTACAAACTTAGATATTGACACCAATCTATTCTCCTACAGAAGGTCTATAGTTTTAACACGTGAAGTCGCTTCAAAACTTGCTATTTACCATGTAAATCTTGATTTATAAAACCACCGTCACAACAAAACTCGCCATATCCTGTGACAATGTCACGACAAAACTTGACTAATCCAAGGAACCAATGAAAGGCTGTTTTATCGTACGACATTGACAGTGAGCTGTTCATCTTTCCACAAGCTACCTAGCTGACTGTAACTCAAACATTATTGTTTTACTGCTTCTCTACAGTGAATAGTTTGTTTAAAATGAATGCAAGTGATTTAGAAGGCGATTGCATATCTCCCGAGGTACCAGGAAAAGGCAGAAAGAAGTTGTCAAATCATGCAGAGTGAAAGCAAAGTTTGTCTAAAAAGCAGAGGTCAGTCTTGTTATTAGTTTATTGTATTGTTCATAGTACTTTGCTGGAACCAAACACAATTTTGCATTGTTCTTTCAAAGTACTACGCAAAGTGTGAAAAGAAGCGTACCCACTGCCTACAGTTTTCAATTACATACCTCATTTTCTGTTCACAGGCATTCTCTCAAGCAGTTGCCGGTATTTCCCCAATGCAATCATAGTGGGCCTACATATCGATGCGCATCTCTAAAGATGATTGACATCAAGCAATTTCATAAATCATTCTATGCATCGACGGACAAGGTAATCCAGGACGCTTTTATTCTTAAGCACATACAGGTGCACAGAAAAGGTATTTCCTGTCAGTATTTTGTAAAAGTAAATGGAACACAGAACTGGAAGATTCAGGTATGTCAGAAAGCTTTCACTAACATTCTACATATGTCAAAAGACAGAATACAGCGAATTGGTAAAACCTTTCTACAAACCGGCGAGATGCCAAGAGAAAAGAGAGGTGGTAACCATCAAAAACCTATTTTTCAAACCAAGAGATTTCATGTAAAAGAATTCATCGAAAAACTGTTGTGTGTAGAGTCACACTACTGTAGAAGAAAAAGCACTAGGCAGTACTTACCGTGTGACCTCTCCATTGAAAATTTAATTCGTATGTACAACGAGCAAACACAATTAAAAGTTAAAAGAACTTTTTTTAGAAAGATTTTCTGTACTGAATACAATATTGGTTTTGGTACACCTATTACAGATGCTTGCTCAAAGTGCATAGAACTGAAACTGTGCATTCGTGAAGAAAAGGATCCCGAAAAGAAAAAAACCTAACCATTGAGAAACAAGTACATAAGCTTAGGGCAAAAGCATTCTTTGATAAATTACAGGACGAGGATGAAAAGACACTGCGACTATCTTATGACTGCCAAAAAAACTTGGTAAACCCTAAGGTACCAGATCAAATTGCGTATTATTCGCGTCAAATATATACGTACAATTTCACGATTATCGAGGATTCATCGCATAAACACCTCACAAAAGATAATACATTCATATACACATGGATGGAACATGAGTTCTACAAAGGTTCCAACGAAATAGCTTCTGCGGTTTTCCACCGGCTGAGTAACATAAATTTATCAGCTTTTTCTGGCATAAGACTATGCGCTGACGGCTGTGGTGGACAGAACCACAACTCTACCATTGTAGTAATGTGTGTGAAGTTTTTGCACGAAATTGCTCCTCAAAACATTAAGCATATCGAACTGGTATTTCCTATAACAGGCCAGAGCTTTTTACCGTCTGATAGCGTATTCGGAAATATAGAAAAAGAGTTAAGGAAAATGCCAGTGATTATTAATCCTGAAGAATACTTTGCAGTATTTAGTAAACATGGAATAGTGGAGAGATTGGAAAACTGCGGGGTGTATGATTGGAAAAGCATGGCGAAGACATGCTTCAAGGGTACATGCAATTGGCACTTTAAGTTTAATGCAGTGAAACAGCTTTTGATTGAAAGGAAACCGGGTTCCAATATGGTTACAGTCAGGGGCGAACCATTTTACAATTCCGACATTAACATGGGTATGAGTATTTTTAAAAGGGGGTTTTCTATGAAAGGTTTATAAGCAAAAGACATAAAAAAGGGAGTTTCGATGAAAGAATCAAAAATTAATGACGAAAAACGTTGCTAAAAAACACTTTGGGGAAAATTGGGAAGATTTTGAGGAATGCAAATTTTATAGAAACCTATTTAGTGATCTTAAAAATGATTTGTCAATCCAGCACGAAGAGAAAACTGAGTCTGTAAAGTACGAAAATAACAATAATAATAATTATTGTAAGAGGAAAGAAGCGGAAAGTAATTTTATTATCGAAAAAGAAATGTATGTTTAAACAATGTTAGTTCTTTCTCTTATCGTATTGTAATTTTGATTCATGTAATCATTTTTTATTTTTAGTAATAAATAGCTTTCGAAACATATCAACAGGCTTTTTCTTTTTAAAAATAATTTAAAGTCAAATAAATCGTTACGCTGACTTCTACGATTTGATTTTTAAAATTCCCATGGGTCCTGGTACATGGAACTGCCAGCCAAGAAAGCAAAATATTGCCCCAGTGTTAAAAATCGCGAGAAAACAGTTTTTCGGCTCTCCTGTAAAATTTTACAAAATGGATAGGACAAGTTTTGTTATGAACATCCTCATTTAAGGAGAGAATAAAATTACAACCCCTTCTCCAAAATTTTATAGAAATAATTTTAAAAACACGACTTTATTAATGTGATTGGTCAAATTTTACCTGAAAGGGTTAGCCAAGACTACATTATTCTAGCGCGACGGCATTTCTTAGAATAAAGTATTTTTCCACGGCTATCCAGGGATACACCTCCTTCCGAATGAGTAATAGCTATCATAAATAACTTGCTCATTGAATAATATACTACTGTTTGTAGGTGTATATGAATCTGTAATCCAACACCGTCAACCAATCAGGAACATCCAACTCATAGATTGTGATCATACAGTAAGAGCCCCGAATAGAAATACCAGAAGAGACACTCTCTGTCAGCGCCTGATGTTCATGTTCAAAACTGGGTGACCTTGGCAAAATACCAGCCATATTGTTGGTGGTTATGTTGGTGCAAAGTTTGAAATTGTGTTTTGTAAACATAACCCGTTATTCTACGACATAACCTCAACGTCTTTCTCATTGTGCCGTTTCTTCTAATTCCTTTATTTAATTTATATATTTACTGAATAATATTAAATAGAGCACGAGGATCACATGCTATGTTGTTTATTACATAAACTAAAATCTCAATTTTAGTAAAAAAAAATGACTTGTGGTGTTTTTCAAATCACTCCTTCCACTAAAGCAGCCTACAGACGTTGCAATTAATCGTACGATCTGTAGTACAACCCTACATATGATTTTCCAATGCTCCACCCGAAGGTCCTACATTGGCCAGGAAGCAAGTTTCTGTTACCAGGAAATTTTGCCAAACACTTGTTGCAACCAAGGTAGGGATCTTTAACGTGTGTGACCATAGTCACACACAGACCTCCATTTTACCTCTCATCCGAACGAGGGCGTATTTTTGTAAAAAATGCTCGCCTAACATTTTTCAAGCGGATCATGTCAGGATTTGAACCCGCAACCTTGGTCATAGTAGTCACACGCATACCAACTACACCACGAAGCTGCTCGGTAAGGTAAAATAGTACCCCATTCAGATCTCCGGGAAGGGACTACTTCGAGGGATGTGATCCGAAAGTATAAAAAAAGAGTAGTGAACATTCTGAGAGTTAGAGCGTGGAATGTCAGAAGTATAAAGCAAGTAGGTAGTAAGCTAGAGAACCTGAAAATTGAAATGGATAAATTAGCACTAGACATAATAGGGATCAGCGAAGTTCGCTGGCCGGAAATACGGAATTTTTGAAGTGGAGACTTCAGAGTAATTCATACAAGAGCAGAGGAAGGAAATTCCGGTGTGGGGATAGTTATGTGAAAAAACATAGGACAACATGTAGGAAACTACTTACGAAAGAACGAAAGAATACTGGTGGTTACGTTAAAATCTAAACTGGTAAATACACATGGTGGAAGTAACTAGAAAAATAATGTATAAAAATATAACCGCCCATAAACAAACAAAAAGCTACAAATTAATTATATTTGTTCTACTTCAAATGGTTGTGAAAGTTTTTGAAGCATGGATCTAAACATAGTCATGGCAAATCTGTACACGTTTTACAATCATATGTTGTATCTTTTTGAATACCACTTTTGAACACCAAGGGCACCTTTTTCGAACCTTTGCACCACATACGCCTGTTGCACATTTTGAAAGAAGATGTTACACATGAAATATTCTTCTTTGGTTTCTATTTCCTTTTGTAGCATTCTCTACCAGCGAAGTAACTAGTGAATGATGAAATCTAAGAATAACATTTTGGGTTTAGCAAATTTATTATACAGCACGAATGAATTGTATATCATTACGTCAAATATATGCATACAATGGAATTGTTTTCCTGTGTACTGGATAATAGAACAACATTCGATCTTGTAGATCTGTACCAGACATTTACTTGTTATACTGTGCTACTGGTACAGGTTTCATCTTGCTCTGATCGGACCTAGACAATACTGTGTGAAATTATTTTCGTGTTCGATTGTAAGATAGAGTAACTCGTGTTTATCCTTCAATTTGCCAACATACACAGTACCTCCATAACGATGGATAGATTCGCCAGTCTTCAATTTTGTTTTACTAACTACCTCAGGGGTTTCCCTTCTTTCAACATGCAAAGTTCCTGTGCAATAGATGCCCCTTTCCAATAATTGCCTTGCAAGTGTTACTGAGTTGTAATTATCCATATATAAACCATGACCTTTATCACAATAATTTCAAAGACGACGGAAGACAACATTTGCAGCATACCCTTTACCATCTAATTCATCACAAGCTCCAGTATAAATTTGCATATTCAAAACTGTTCTGTTATTTTCAGTTATAAAATAGAGTTTTACACAGTGTTTGTGCTTATTGTTCTTTATATACTGACGGACCAACAACCGACCTCAACACAAAAGCATTGATTCAGCAATATATAGGTTCTTTCCTGGAAAATAAATCTTGAACATGTTGTTATTGAAAAATTCTTCCAAAAGCCGAACTTTGTATAACCTATCATCAGGACTGCCTTCGCAATTTTGAGGATTTGGTGCAAAATACAAACACCTCAATATAATTAAGTATCTATCCCGCCTCATGTAGTTTCTTACTGGTATATTATACAAACGTTCTATACACCAGTAATCTTGTAATCTATATAACTGTAGTATACCTATAAAATGGGAAATACCCAAGAATATTAACATTTCTTCTTCATCAACTGGTTTCCAACGACTAATTCTAGAATGCAGTCTCTGAACTTCATGTAACAATATATACGCTGCAGGCAGATTTGTTTCTCTAACCATTATATCAAGAAAATGGTTATCTTCGAGAAGATACAGGATGTCAATGGATTTTTTCCATCACCAGGTACGAACACATTTAGTTTCTGTTTCCTAACAAACAGAATATCTTTTAGTAGTGGTGAATTCTCCACCCACTGTAACTTACCACTTTGCTCGACAGTGGGTTCAACAATTGGTTCGACAGCACGGCAAAATCTTAACTGCAATGCATGTACATATTGCTAAGCAGGATAAAACATGCATGGTCTTAAACTGACACATATGCCACGTCTTAATCCTATAGCAATGCTCGCATCGACGCTCTGTCAGCATGAGCACTAAACGTGTTAATAAGCCAGTATATTTATTTATTAAAGAAGAGAAGTTACAAAATTGAACCCGCCCTCTTTCACTCGCACTATTTATTCTTCATGACCTAGGACTATTTTATCTCTCCTATTTTCTAGTTTTCCAAATATTTTTCCTTTCCGTACAATTTCCAGTATCTCTTTGCTCTAACTTTGTTCCTGATTTATTCACATTTCCTTCCCTGTCTGCTTCTACTACTGAACACTTGATTCATGATTTTGACACTATTAAACAATAGGTGCGTTTTTCGGCGAAACTCAGTATGGAGTGGTGTAGACTTGGTGCATTATGTTATAGGTTGGGTGTATGATGATATACGGAAATGAAAGAAATAGTTATGATGTAGTACACAAGAGACCATTCAAGACAGAATCGAAATATATATTTTAACGATGGACCATCATCATTAGGTCTTCAGTCCTGGAACTGGTTAGACGCGTACCCTTTTTGTTTCCTATTTTGAGCTAAGTTACACATTTCCTTGAAATTTCCAGTCTGAATCTTTCACTATCTGCGTGCAATAGTCCGATCTAGGTCTATCTCTGCTTGTAGTATATCTTGCACTATTCTTCAAAAATGCGTCTGAACATATCCTACCCTTCTATTTTTCTTAGTTTTTTTTGTTTTCCACAGATATCTTTATACCCTTACTATTTCTATAACCTATTTGTTATTAACTATCATCATCATACATCTGAAGTGTAACATTCCAAAAGACTTCTACAGTTTTCCGTTTGCTTCTCCTACTGTTCCTATGTTATAGACGTACTGTGCTGAACTTCACACATATGCTTTCAACAATTTAAAGATCGATATGGAAGATATTTTCCAGTTCTTCAGGTGATGATGGAGAAATTGAAAATCTCGTGATCAGTAGTAAGTACAAAAGTGAATGCAGTTCATTTACATTACCAATGCTCCACCTGTAGGTACTACATTGGCCAGGAGGCGAGTTTTTTGTTGCCTGGAAATTTAGAATTTTACCGAACCCTTGACGTTCCAGGCAAGGTAGGGATCTTTAATGTGCATGACAACACTCAAACACGGGACCTCCATTTAACCTCTCATCCGAATGAGGGCGTAATTTTTGTGAAAAATGCTCACCTGCCATTTTTCAAGCAGTCGGCCGTATCGGGATTTGAACCCGGGACCTTGGGATCCGTTGCCTTACGCTTACTACATTGATCCACGGCGACGCCCAAAAGTGAATGCAGCCGAGGATCGATGTTCAGGCCAGATTTTACAGCTCTAATATGATGATTTAATTAATGTTTATTTGAATGTTTTTGTCCAATTGCAGCAACTTACGAACAATTTAAAAAGATGTTTACGATCTTCTATTCAAAATTATGTGGAGAAGGTGATCCCTAATTATTTACATGTGGAATTTGTTAAAATGTTTCGTTTGGAAAGAGGTTTGGTTGAGCATTTGTCGCACTTATAATAGAACACTCCTGAATATGTTACTTTGAAAGGTATGAGAAAAAGGTTGTATACAATAAGTATCCTACTTTTTTATTTGCAGATAATGGTGGTCTATCCACAATTATTGCATGGAAACAATTTCTTATTTATTTATGGTTTGTAGGCTACAATGCAGAATCATACATACAAGTAATCGATAGGTTTAATGATAATAGAAGTACCATTATTCTGTAATTACAAGAATGAGTTTCTTTGTGATCATTTGGGATCTCTGACTAAAAAATTTCCCACAGAAGATAAAAAATAGGAACAAAAGGTTATTAGTATCAATGTAAGTGTTTTCCTGGTACATACGCCAAAGGCGTATGTACTTGATGCGTAATCTATTACTTCAGACTTTTGTCTAAACCTATAACTATATACTTTATTCCTGATATCATAATTCAGAACGATTATTTGTGAGTATATCGATTATCAAAATAAAGTCAGAGTGGAAATTAAATATTTACATTTAATTAAACAAAATATGTAAATTATTGGTAACTTCATATTCAATTAACAAAAAACATTAATCAGCAAGCGCAATACTTAAAACTTTTTTACCAAATATAGAAGTTTATTTAGTTTGTGCATATGTATTTAAAAACAAAATTTGCTTTAATTTAGTCGCACTTAATCGCGTGCGCCTGTCATTTAAAATATATCCAGCTTTTGAAAACAATCGCTCGCAGGGAACGGAAGTTGCTATTGCACAACATTTTTGCTGTACCAGTTTGCTTAAGAAAGAATAATTATACTGGTTAATTCTCCACCATTCTAGAGGATTACTTTGTCGATCCAAAACTTCGTCTTCTAAATATCGAGTTACTTCCAAGATTGCCCTGCTACTGCTATTTAACGATTTCAGTTTACTTTCTGCTACTTTTTGTTCAAAGCAATCCCATAAAGATAAAGAATTAGGATGTTTTTCCACTTTACTACTAGTAGAGTTAATAATATTGGAAATATCATTACTCTTTACAATTGTTTTTTCTTGAACACTTTTTGTTACCAATTCAGCAACGACGCCCACAACTACTTTTCTAATACTTTCAACTGCATCGACATTTTTAAATGCAAACGTTTTAAACCGGGCATCAAGAAACGTGCATATAGCAAGAGTATTGTTATACTCAACATTTCCAAGTCTTTTACGTAGTCCTATTTCTAAACAGTTCAACACTGCTCAAGATGTTGGATTAAGGTTTTTCCTTTAGTTTTTCGCATACAGTAAGTAACCCACGATTTAAAACAATAACTAAAGAAGCGGAAATATAATTTTCACCACTAACCGCGCCAGTAGCTTCTTCAAAATACTTTAAAATTTCACATACTTCTTTTACAATTATTCACTCTTCGGGAGATACTTGCGACAAATCATCATCTAAACGACCGAGCGTTGACCGTATACAATTTTCTAATACTATAAATCTTTTTAACATATAAAACGTGGAGTTCCGTGTTGGAACATTCTGAATTAGTTTTTTGGAAACCTCAATACCCGCATGCTTTTGAAAATTCATTAATTTTGAATTGGAAAGACAACTTTGCTTAAAGTGGGAAACTATGCTTTTTATTTTGTCGATTATTGATTGAATAAGCCCCAATGCATCACGGACAGTAAGATTTTGGGTATGGGCAAAACAACCAAAAAATTTCCATCCTAATTCTGTTGTAATTGCTTTTGTAATATCGTTAGCGTTATTGGAGACAGTTAATATAACTTACTGCTCTATATCCAATTCTTGTACCACCTGTTTAAGCCGCTCCGCCAAATTTATAGCTGTATGATTTGTTGCTAATGCATCACAGTTTAATAGGATAGATTTGAATTTAAAATCCTCCATGAAATGACAAGGGACGGCCATAAAGCTTTCGGTATTTGCTGACGTCCAACAATCTGTTGTTAAACATACGTTTGATACATTTTGTAATTTTTTTTAGCTGCCTGATACGTTTTTTCGTACTCCATTGGAATGAGAATACTTGATATGGTTTGTCTACTTGGCAACTGATATGATGGATTTAATGTGTTAATAAATTTTTTAAATCCCCTATCTACTACTACACTAAAGGGTTGATAATCATATATGAAAAATCCAAGTAAATCGGAATCAATGTTTTTCTTTAAGACAGCATAATTTTTTTTTGGGATATAGGTAGAAATTTTTTCTTGAATTGCTTTCTTTTGAACCTTAATTTCTGTCTTTTTGTAGTTAATGATGATGATGCAAATTCTGGTGTCTCTGTACTGGTGGCTGTGGCAATATTATTTATATTATTGGCAGCATTGTCGACAATGCCAATTTCAATATCGCCATTCGTTTGTGTATCATTCTTATTGCTATTATTGATGGTAAAAGTTGAATAATTAACTAGTGCAATGTTGACACTAAGGTGTTTGCATTTAAAATGTTTTTTTAAATTAGACACTGAATGCTTGTAGCACAACTCGTTCTTACAAATGTCGCACTTACAAATTTATCTGTTATCATCAATTAGTGTATAATAAAACCATATAGGACTTCGCTTGTTTATGGACATTTTAAAAAATATTAATATTAAATATAATTATAATAAAAAATCTTGCACGATAACATTCCGCCGGCTCCAACAGCTAACTATGATTTATGTTATCCCGCCTAGACAAATCGCAAAGCCGCAAGACGTGACAGAAAATTTATAACCCTCACTCCTCGTCCTCGCAACACGATACAAAACTGAGACTGGACTGTACTCAACTGTACTGTAGTGCCGGACTGTTGTACTTATACTGTGGAAATGTGGACCAGGTAGATGACTGAACTGAACAGTGAACACTGGATTGGACTGGATTGAAAGGGTATTACTTGCGGAACGGGCAAACCGCTATATAGATCCACACAATTTGAATTTTCAACGTGCCACTACTAATGGACTAGAAATAAGTGATAATCTAAACTTATATAGGTATTTTATTTGTGTATGTGTAATCTAATACTTTAGTTTTGTCTGGACAAATTAATCATATGATATGACAACTCATGGTGCTTGCAAATTTAGTCTCATACGTTACTGTAAATTAAAACAATAGGACATTGTTTATTTATAAACATTCTTCAAAATTTTAACACATTAGAAATAAAACTTTAGCACTACAACTTACAGGCTACAGCACGCTATTTTAAACATAGACACATTTTCAATTTATGTAATTACAAAAATTTTAATAATAAACCAATCGCAAGGCTGCAAAACTGACGATGGAATGAAACTGGACTTGTAGACCTGATGATAATGAATGACTGAACACCGGACTGAGATCGTTTAAATTTCGAAGAAAGCAATAACTACACACAATTTGATTTGTAACATTCAGCAGCTAGCGGACTAGAAACTGATCCATAGAAATGTTTAGACCTACCATCTCTAAATTCTACCCACCCTACTTATTTTATACATACTTAAGGGCGCGATCGGATGTATGGTTGGTTGCCTAAAATCCATCAAAAAACAGGTTATTTTGTTTGGTAAATAACTTTTGTTGGATTGAAAATATGCAAAATGTAACTTCACCATTAGACTCACAAAACTTTGTACTTTCTAACGAAGGTTTGTTTTTTTTCTAAAGTGGAGTAATAAGCAAGAAATAGCTGTTAAAAGTAATGGTAAAAATTCGCTTACCTTTATTTTAGTTACTACATCTAACAGAATCAATTTGTATATAAAAAAAAGCATTCGTTGGATAGCAGAATACATATATAATCGTTCTGTAAAAAAAAATTCAAAAATATTGATCATGATAGCCGTAGTGTACTGAATGGATTTTATTGAATTATTACATTAATTGTACGCTATTTTAATAGAAGTTGTTCACGACTTTTTCCGAAGATGGCACTGTTAATGATGTGTGGAATATGGTTTAAAACCAGAATATTTCAAATTAAATTATTTTGGACTTTGTTTTTGTCGCATTGATAAGTGTAATACAATAATGATTGGATTAATTGCGAATATTTATGAAGCCAAAAATGACATAACCTCAACATCCATGGTTGTTTGTAAACTTTCATGTTTATGTTTACAAGCGATAAGTAAATTATTACAGAAGTGTTACTTTGTGAAGCTTATACTATGTTATAATAGTTTTAAAAAAAAAAGGGTAGTGTGCCGTATCCCAAAACGTAACTAGATACTCTACAATATTCAGTATAAGCAAAATATTGCATCATGTTAGCAAGAGTAATGTTTATTAAAATATCTTAGTGGAACCATTGCAGGGAAATAGGATACATTTTGTTACAAATTAGGTTGCGAGTTTGGTACTCGTCAAAATGATTTTCAAATTTGAACAATCTGGGGGAGGACGTTCTCAAAAAACGATAATTTTTCCTACATCATTTTACACTTCACTTTGGGGACGTTCATTGTCTTGTGTATCTTCACCAGGGGTCTGCAATGGTAATTATATTTTCAATTTGAAAAGTGTCAAAATCAGCTTTAAATATATAGGCAACTTATTAGTGTACCCATTCTTTACCCCCACGTAGCAGACTTCCGTCTTTTTTGGTCATACAAAGTCCAAATGTAACGTCAAATAGATGTGATAATGAAATTTTCTCAAATTGTGCTGCCAGCAAAAAAGGATTATAATAAACAATAAACTTCAAAACTCCCACTAATTATGAAATATATTTTAGGCTAAATTAAAAATAAAAATGGAAAAGTTTATTTAGGATTAAACAATTTACGAAACTAGACCTAAATTTAGGCATTAGAAATAAACCATAAAAGAATTCCTTTTGGTTTATTCTGTCAAAAAAAGCTATTTTGTTACATTAAATCGACTCTGTCAAAAACGACTAAACGTTTATTTCAATAAATATTTCAAACTAATAGAATATTTGGGGTCTTCGGTTTAATATTTTTCATCAAATGCTAATATCGAAAAATGTATTTCCAATACAAAAAAACTTTGAGTTGTTACCTGTAAAGTGTGCTTTATTAAAACAAAATTATTACAAATGTTTTATTTTTAATGAATAACTAAGAAATTAAAAATAGGTTCAATTGTTGTAACATTTACAATGTGTACATAGGTATTTTTGAACAGTAAGTCATTAGCAACCAAAAACTTAAAAGGAACACTGTTTTACACAATACGTAGCAATGTAAATGATATAAAACTATTGGTGAAAAGAAGTGAATAACAGGCATTTGTAAATAATATTTTTTAAACCACACATTTTAAGGTCAATAGATAAACGTTTAGTAATAAATATACGAACAGCTTTCGAATTAAAATTGACTTTATTGTTGTTAATATTACATTAAATATTAGTATATAAGGCATGTTTATAGGTCCGTACAGGGAAAGTTTAGGCATAGACTATCTTACACTTAACCTGCATAAACCACTACATATCTCTACAAGGAAAATGAGTGAAGCAAATGAATAATTACACAATAATTGAAAAATATACAATTAGGCTATGTTACTACTTATCCAAAATATGCGCCCTGATTTGAACCTTGAATGCAGTAAAAGTAAAAAAGATTTTTATATCCATCTGGAATTGCATTATAAGTAGAAACAGCATTATAGATGAATCTTCTCTGAAACATAGCAGTCAGTTTCTTGGGAATTGTTAAAGTTTTAGTGTGTCTAATATTGATGCAATGCACTTTGGAGCGTGTCATTAATATTTTAGCAATATCCTCTGAAGTCAATTGTAATTATTTTATGAACAAAACATAACAAATGATGTTTCCTGCAGTTATCCATATTTAACCAGTGCAACTCTTTTATGCGATACATGATCAAATTTTTTTAGTTCAAAAACTAAACGACAACAAGTATTTTGAATCCTTTGTATTTGTGTCATAGAAGTGCTATCAAGGTTTGGACCATATATAAAATCACAATAGTTAAATAATGACAAAACTAGCTTCCGACAACAGCTTTTTCAATTGTAAGGTTAGTATAGACCGACAAGCATATAGTTGTTTAAGTGCTATATACGACCTTTTTATTAACCTTGCAACATGTGACTTAAAGCGTAGATCATCGTCAAGTATTAAACAGAAATTTCTTGAAGAACTAACTAATGGAAGAGGTATTGTTAATTATGACTTTTATCTTATCCTTAACACAATCTCTAATTTTCTCTGTGATCCGAAACAATATCAGCATCAATAGTACCTGCACGAACAAATAATTCATCACTTGATAAATATATGGAATCAATAAAGAGTACTGCTGTTATTTACTATGCGCGTAGGTTCGTTTATTACTTGGATGAATCCATAAGAATCAATGCAGTGTGTGATAATATTACTTAAATTGAAAAGATTCACATTGACATCACCTAAACATATTATATTATCCATCATTGGTGCTAAATAAGATAATATATTATCTAGTTCATCAACACAACTAAGCGGATTAGAGTTTGGGGATCTGTATTCTGTGCCTACAGTAAAAGTTTTGCGATTTAATTTAAACATTATCCAAAATATATTCAAGTATACGAGTCAATTGCAAACTAAACAAAATAACCTGACATTTAAGTTCCTTCCTTACGTACACACCAACCCCATCCCTGGACCTTTCCTTGTGGTAGCTAACACACTTGGCCGATTTAAAGTGTCACGTTGGTGGTATTGATGTAATGATTGTATCCTTTTTTAACTTTTGAAAGCAAACAAGTTTTCTGTAAACGAGTCGATATAAATTTATTGCACAAATAATAATGACAATGAAACTTAAATCTAAATTTCTTGTATAAAAACTCTAGCAGGCCATGAATGGTTAAACATCAATCACTAAACATTAATAATTTGTTAACATAAATATTGCACAATAAATAATGCAATTTGGTGACCGTTACCATACACTTGTGTATTGTGTTGGTCTCGTGCTAACAAAACCAAATAAAATTAGCATGTAGGTAATACTGGTTATTCTGATCAGTATCACAGCCACTACTATCACTATTTGTATCACCCACTTTGATAATTAAAGGTTCGACAACATCAAACTGCTGTACTATAGCTCACCATTCCATCATACATTTTTCTGCATGTGTGATACATTTTTGCCAATATGACCCATCTATTCTTTGCAAAGATTCTTGCCATATCAAGTTGACATTTGTGTCATTATAAAGTTGGTTAAGCCGTTCAACATTTTTATTGTAATATTTTACAGTTCGCCCATACCAACTCTATAGGATTAAACTCGCAGTGATACGGAGGTAGCCACAAAACTTTGTGTCCGTACATTTATGCTAGGGTATCTATTTCATAAATTTTTGGTTGTGGATGTTTTTTAATTAATGATAATAGTTCCCTTTTAACGTGTGCCTGCCGCAACTAACATTGTGTTTAATCAAGTAATCAATGATATTTAGCATTGTTTAGAATAATTACACCATTTTGTAAATAATGCTGCATTCATGTCTCCATGATAGTCAGCACTTGGAGATTTTGTAGAATGCAAAAGTGCTGCATTGGGGCTGAATCCAGTTTTGTTGCCTGCATGTACGACTATGAACCTGTAATAAAAAATATTTCTATTAAATGTAATTTTAACTTTAAAAACTAACCGTTTTCCTTCTCCAGGAGGTTTTCTCTTTACACTGAGCTTGGAACCATTATGCCAACTCTTCTTAACAGAACCTCGACTAAAAATTCACGTCTCATCCAAGAAAACAGGATCATAAAGTTACAATTGTTTGTACATTTCATATGCTCTTAAAAACTTCACTCGTGCAGCAGCAATATGTTCCTGTTCAAGCACAGCCCTTCTACCATCGTCCAATTTAAAAGAAAAACCAATTGTTGATAGAAGTCTCGTCAGACTAGACTGGCTGAAGTTAAAAATTTGAGCGGTTACAATTTCTTGTCGTAAAGATTTAACAGTTACATGGAGCCCTGAAAGCATAATACTAAAAAACACTAAATAAAATTGTTATGAAAACTATATTACATTTGGAATACATTTCGTAAATTTTTCGTTTAACCGCATCTATTACAAAACCATTCTACATCAGACGATTTAGACTTGTTGAATTTTCGGTGCTTGCTCGGTGACTCAGGAACTTTATTTTCTTTTCGGGCTTCTAAAACTCTCTTTTTTTAATGTAACGAAGAGAACTCAGTCCTATCCCACAAGCCTCAGATGTTCGCTAAGAATAAGCAACAGTTAAAACACAACATATCAATTGAAAATTTGATTATACCTGCAATACTGACTCAAATGGGGCCAAGGTTCCATGATTATCACGTTCTCTTTCAAAAAATGTTAGAACATTCATCACCAACAACTGAGCTTGAAAGTTCAAATGTTTGTTACGAAGCGTGTTCATTTTGTTAAGTGTTGACCAAACAACTATTCAATGTGTAGAAGGTTCTTAGTTTAAAAAAAACTGTTTGTTGTATATCAGAATTATCTTTAAAAGAAAAGTAGAAAATCGCAAGACAAAGCACAAATTCTAACCTAACCTTAAAAATGTTTGACAATTAATTACAAACAGAAATACTTTATACACATAAGTTCAGAGTGGTTGCATTGAATTATACAGTCAACGAATATTTTTTTAGCTATCCTTTTTAGATGGGGAAGCGCCAGGTAATAGAGTAGCATAACAATATTGTGGCTGTGTTTTATTCATATGCGCAACGATGAGTCATGCTTGACTTTATTTGATTTCAACTATATCTAACCCTTTGCTTGCTGTTCAACAACTTCGAAATTGCTGAAGGTCATTTACTATGAATAGTTACAAGAATGGAGAAAAACCAGCATCCTACTGTATCCTAGCAACCGTTATTTGCCTAACTTGGAAACGAACCACTAAACTACTAAAGTTAAAATAAAGTAGTTCCCTCTATCATGCGAAAGTCATACCACAAAGGCGGCTATTTTAAAATTAGTTCGTGTTATGAAAATAGAGGGATGCGATCGCGCCCTTAAAGGAGACGATTAAAAAATTTAAAATACACCACCATGCATTCGTACGCACCAAAAAAACGATTGCTGTCAATATTTGTTATCCAATCATTAAATTAATTTCATTGGGGTATATTTTTAAGAAAATGAAATCTTTAATTATACATTTTATTTAAAAATTACATGTATAGATGTCACCAAAACAAAGTTACTATATGCACCTCTCTACTTAGCCATCATTAAAATGTTTTAGATGGTGGAACTTATTGTTACTGGTATAACTAAAACGAATATTTCTCAAAGTTTATTAATTAAATATTTATCAATGTACGACTTAATTAGCCAGTTCATATTTAAACATTCATCATTGACTTAGCTGCCGACAAATTTCATCCCTTAACGAAAAGCCATTTTTATCAAAGTTTCTTCTTACATGTTCATCATCTTCTTCAGGTGGAAACGCAATTGCTAGTGGTTCAGATTTTTGCCATTCTTCATTTGGAAGCGGAGGCTTAAGGTGCTAATAATCATCTGTACTGGCAAAATTACAAAGAACAAAGCACGAATAGATTACTTTCAACATTCTAGTGTACTTCAGTTTTAAGTGGTACAAAAAACGAAATTATATTTTGCCAATATCGCGTTCACTTTTCGCTCTACATTGACTGTGAATATAGTTATAATTTCTTTGTGCCCTTGTTAAGTTTCCCACATCAAAGTAGGGAGTCAGTAAGGCATTTAAACAGTGATCTGTAGTTGGTATGTGTATGACTAGTATGTCCAACGTCCCGGGTTTGAATCTTAACGGTCCGCTTGAAAAATGTTAGGCGAGCATTTTTCACAAAAATACGCCCTCGTTCAGATGAGAGGTAAAATGGAGGTCCCGTGTGTGAGTGTTGTCACGCACGTTAAAGATCCCTACCTTGCTTGCAAGGGTTTGGCAAAATTCAAAATTTCCAGGTAAAAAAAAAACTCGCCTCTATGGCCTATATAGTACTTTCGGCTAGAGCATTGGAAAATCACATGTAGGACTAAATCTAGAATGCAGTCCCTGAACTTTGTGTAGCAATATATACTCTGCATACAGATTTGGTTCTCTAACCAGTATATCAAGAAAATGGTTATCTACGGGAAGATAGGAGAATTCAATGGGTTTTTTCCATCACCAGGTACGGGCACATTTAGTTTCCGTTTCCCAACAAACAGAATATCTTTTAGTTGTGGTGGATTCTCCACCCACTGTAACTTACCACTTTGCTCGACAGTAGATTCAACAATTGGTTCGATAACAGAATTTTCATCGTTACTTTGAGAATTGTGGTTTTCATCAGTGACTTTAACAAATTCTTATCGCACTGCTTCATTCACTATCAGAGTTCTGGAAAGGTTCATCGCCCGAATCACAATACAAAGCTAATGCTTCCAGTTTATCCTCAGTTAATTTATTTAGATTATGATTTCTTGGTCTTTTTGATCTTGACGTACCAGCAACCAAATCCTCTGTTAGTTTGAGATTAATGAAAGTTGCAGTACTGAACTAAGCTAGTGCGAACAATATGCAGTAGTATTATAAACCATGCTCGCTTTTGTATAAACTGTACCTTTTACAACATCCTTTTAGCACGGTAAAAGCTCAACTGCGGTGAACATACATATTGCTAAGCAGGTTAAAACATGTATGGCCTTAAACTGACACATGCAATGTGCACAGTCCTGTAGCAATGCTCACGTCGATGCTCTGTCAGCATGAGCACTAAACGTGTTAATAAACCAGTATAGTTATTTATTAAAGAAGAGAAGTTACAAAATTGAACCCGCACCTTTTCATTTCTAAACCAAAACTGCAACACCCGCACTATTTATTCTTCATGACCTAGAACGTCCTATCATCCTATATCTCCTATTTTCTACAGTTTTCCAAATATTTCTTTCCTTTCCATACAATTTCCAGTATCTCTTTGCTCTAACTTTGTTCATGATTTCTTCACATTTCTTTCCCTGTCTGCTTCTACTGCTGTACACTTTTAATTCATGATGTTGTCACTATTAAACAATAAGTACGTTTTTCGGCGAAACTCAGTATGGAGTGGTGTAGACTTGGTGCATTATGTTATAGGTTGGGTGTATGATGATATACGGAAATGAAAGAAATACTTATGGTGTAGTACACAAGACACCATTCAAGACCTATTTATTTTAAAGATGGACTATCGTCATTAGGTCTTCAGTCCTGGTACCCTTTTTGTTTCCTATTCTGAGCTAAGCTACAGATTTCCCTGAAATTTTCACAGTCTGAATCTTTCACTATCTGCGTGCAATACTCCGATCTAGGTCTATCTCTGCTGGTAGTATATCGTGCACTATTCCTCAAAAATGTCTGAACATATCCTGCCCTTCTATTTTTCTTAGTTTTTTTTTTTTGTTTTCCACAGATATCTTTAATCCCTTACTATTTCTATAACCTCCTTGTTATTAACTATCATCATCATACATCTGAAGTGTAACATTCCAAGAGACTTCTACAGTTTTTCCGTTTGCCCCTCCTACTGTTCCTATTTCAGAGATGTACTGTACTGTGCTCCACACAAATGCTTTTAACACTATAAAGATGGATATGGAAGATATTTTATTTTCCAGTTCTAGTGATGATGAAGAAATTGAAAATCTTGTAGTCGGTGGTAAGTACAAAAGTAAATGCAGCCAAGGATCAATGTTCAGGTCAGATTTTACGGCTTTAATATTGTGTTTCTATCTAAATCGAACTACGATTATTGCAAATAAGTTTAAACAATTAAATTGGTTTAATAGCAGTCATCAATTCTTTCGAACGTCTGTATTAGCTAATATTAAAAATAAGTTATGGATTGAGCTTTTATGTATACACATTTTCTGTTTATTGTAAATGGGGTTCCCCGTAAATGTATGAAAGTACAAAAATAAATAAATAAATGATTTAATTAATGTTTGTTTGAATGTTTTTGTCCAATTGGAGCAACTTACAAACAATTTAAAAAGATAATATTCTATTCAAAATTATGTGGAGAAGGTGATCCCTAATTATTCACGTATGGAATTTGTTAAATGTTTCGTTTGGAAAGAGGTTTGGTTGAGCATTTGTCGCACTTATAATAGAACACTCCTGAATATGTTACTTTGAAAGGTATGAGAAAAAGGTTGTATACAATGAGTAACCTACTTTTTTATTTGCAGATAATGGTGGTCTATCCACAATTATTGCATGGAAACAATTTCTTATCAACCAAATTTACGAAGTAAGTTAGGTTAATAGGATCGCTACGTCGCCGTCGTCGCCGCCATCGTCCGTTGCACGTTTTTTTTCGTTTTACAAACATTTGATATATGGATCTTGTTCAGTTTTTTACGCTGATTAAGAATGTGCTATCCATTTTTCGATATCTCATTTAGTTTGCGAGTTATTCGACTTTAAAGTCGAAATTTTGACTATGATAAACTTCACTCCAGCAAAAAATAAATAAAGTTTTAGGTTAATATCGACCTCTTGAGCATATTTTCTCATAGCTCTCATAGCTCCATACCTCCTGAACATATTTTCTCAAAGCACCAATGCTCTAAGTCGAAAGGTTTTCGAGTTATTCGACATCTTGTTTTTAATGTATATGTAATATTTATATTTTTGATAACAACATATCTGTAAGTTTGGTTAGAAGTTCTGCACATGAGAACTTAGATTTTTTATATATGGTTTGTAGGCTACAAGGCAGAATCATACATACAAGTAGTCGACAGGTTTAATGTTAATAGAAGTACCATTTTTCTGTAATTACAAGAATGAGTTTCTTTGTGATCATTTGGTACCTTGGACTAAAAAATTTCCCACAGAAGATAAAAAAATACGAGCAAAAGGAGATTAGTATCAATGTAGGTGTTTTCCTGGCATCATTGGTAATAATAATATGTACATAGCTTCCGTCTTATCTTATTCTATTGTTTTGAACTTTAAAGTTTACTGGGTAGAACCCATAGTAAGGAATTAATTACCAGCATTTTGAGATTATGAAATTTAATATTTTAGATAGTGAATACATCTCCATTTAAATATGTTACTGACTCCCTACTATGATATGGGAACTTAAAAAGGCCCCAAAAAAATATAACTATATTCACAGTCAATGTAGAGTGAAAAGTGAACACGACATTGGTAAAGTAAAACAAAGATTTCGTTCTTTGTATCACTTAAAACTGAAGAAGTACACCAGAATGTTGAAAGTAATCTATTCGTGCTTTGTTCTTTGTAATCATGCCAGAACAGACTATTACCAGCTTCTTGAACCGCCACCTCCAAATGAAGAATGGCAACAGCCTGACCAATTAGCAGTTACGTTTCCACCTGAAGAAGATGATAAACATGTAAGAAGAAACTTTGATGAAAATGAACTAGCTAATTAAGTAGTACAATGATAAATATGTAATTAGTAAACTATAAGAAATAATCCTTTCCTTTATACTAGTAACAATAAGTTCCACCCTATAAAACATTTTAGAGATGACTTTCTTTATAACATGTTTCAAAAGCTCTTTTCTTTAAATCAATAAATTCTTTTAGTAATTCATTTTTCTGTTCCTGCAAGTCATTTGACCTAGTACATTGCTCGATCAGTTGTTGTAACATAGACAATGTAGTACCTTTGGGTGGAGCACTGGGGACGTGGCCGCAGACATAGCGGCCCTTATTCAAATTATAATGTTGTAACATAGAGGTAGTCAACTTCATTTGCATTTACAAGAGTATTTGTGCGGTCTTTCCATCCTTGAAACGTATATTTCGTGTCGAAGCTTCAGGTGGTTCTGAGTAATTTTGTATATTTATTTCCCTTGATAAGTTTGAACAAGAAGAAGTAAGTTTACATTTGCTACTAAAACATAACATTAACGTTGTTATAGCAGGCTTGATGAATACTTAAGTGTTGTAGATTTCACATTTTCATATAATGTGCTAATATTTATAATACATATCCTACATTGTCATCAATTGTGGCTACAAGAAAGATTTTTGCTAGTTTTTCAAAAATTGACATAATTTCCTATAAATAGAATTAATTAATATAATTTCTGTTAACACATCAACCTACGTTTTGAAATGAATGTTTCGGTGCCATTTCAGTTTTTTTTATTGTTTGTTGTTCATCTTTATACTGCCGTTCTAGCGTCTTCCACTTATTACACACCTGTAATGGTGTGAATACATAATGCATTTCAGCTAACTTTAGTGAAATATAGATCCACATTTATGATTTTATTTTGAGTTTAGCAGAACGTCCTACTAGAGGTTTGTATTTTTTTATAAAAAGAAATAAGTTGTAAAATTTAAGCATCGCTTCACTTTGTTTCACATGCTTTCTACAATGGACTAATTAATTTATATGCCTACAATAAAATTGTTAAATATAATACTCTCACTTCCAAAAAGTCATCATCTTCATCATTATTAGGAGACATCTCACGTGCTTCCTAGATGGAAATATACACGTTTTAACAATATATTACAATTGTGTAAATACTTACTCTTTGATCATCATTAACACCTGATTGAAACATTAATTGTATTTCTTTCCAATATGTCAGTCACACCTTTAACTGATGTCCAGACAAGCGTTTTTATTCTATGGTCCATATGTGATATCAGACATTTTCTATAGGAATTATTAGATTTCAGTGGTGGAAACAAGTATGTAGTCAAGATAAGGACAAGCAAGAAAAAGATTAGAGATATTTAACTGCACTTACTGCGTAAAAATGTGTAACATTGACATTCAACACTGGTTCCTTAACAGTTTTTAATACGTCTTCTCCATGTTTACACCTACTACCTTACACAGCCAATATCAAGACCCTGTATTACAAAAAAGAAAAAAAAAGCGTGATTGATATATAAACGTTTGTTTGGAATTATTTACACATTCCTGCACTTTCGTTATTTTACACCCTACACCAAAAGATTTCGGCACTTTCCTTATTCTACACCACACCAAAAGTACATATTTAAAAAATGTGGTTGCAGTTTATGTATGTTATATGCAGGAAACATGCATCATTTTATAATTGGGATATAATACAGTTACTACATACCATGGCCGACTTACTTTATTTTCATCCCCTTATGCCAAACAACAATATTCGGTGGGGATAAACAAAAATATTATAATTATCATTACTTATAATTATAGGCATAGGTAATGGGGCGATTGCTGTGAAAATATGTTATTCAATCTATACATTAATTTAATTCGGGTATATATTTAAGGAATGGAATCTTTATATCCTTATTACATTTAAGAATTACATTTAAGGTTAAGTGGTAGAACAGCCTTTGGCTGAACTTCGCCTGTTATACTACATTCTTATTTTTTTTGTTATAGAACTTATTAATAATCAATAAAGACGATATTATTATTATTATTATTTATAGATGTCGCTAAAACAAAATAATACATTTTTTAAACGAAGAATTATTGTACCCTGTCTGCATTTCGCTAGGTCCCAATTTTGGTTATTATAAGATATAAACATTGGATGAAACGGGGAAAATTATAAAGAAATCCCTTCCACCTTTATAACTGTTTACAAAATAGTTGTTTGATCTTTGGTATTTATGTATTCGAAAAAACCAAAAGGTGGATTTTTTTAATAACTAGAGGACCTACTTTCACCACAAGTGAATGTTATTAAGATACTTGTTTAAAAGGATTATTGTGCTACAAACGCAATCGTTCTGGAAAATAACCCATAACTTTTGTTTCTGTTACCCCTGTCATTTTGGATCTTATGTGGTTAAAAAAATAAAAAATTTGGGTTAACGATTTTTAACTATTTTAAATTTAAAAAGGTACTTGCTTTTAGGTTTTTCAGATATTTTCACTTTCGAAAGAGTACAGTGTACGTTTTGCTCTGTTCCGAAATTTTTTTGCACTGATTCTTAGTTGTTAACCTGTTGGGGTTAACAATACCGTTTTGTAATGGTAGGCGAATGTATGTGACAATTGAATGTGTTGCACAAATTCTATAACCTAAATAAATTTGCACTTGCTGTATTTGTGGTAGTGGCTGTGGTATAATATTATTATAAAAATTGTGTATTTATAAAAAAAAGTTATGTGGATATGACATTTGTAAAAATTTAGACTTGAACCCTAAAAGATGTTGACTCCATAAACTATATTTCAGAAAAATTTTATAAAACGTTGTAATAACAAAGATATGTTAATCAAAAACAGGTGCGTGGTCTTTAGACTAAATCAGTTTTATAACTATTATTTAAGAAGATGCAATAAAATTTTAACCTGTTCTACAAAATTTTATAGAAATAATTTGAAAACACTACTTTGTTTATGTGATTCGTCAAATTTTACTTAGATGGAGCTTATGAAAAATTTGAAGGGTTTAGCCAAGACCACATTTCTAAGCGCGATGGCATTTCTTAGACTAAAGTGTTTTTCCACAATTATCCTGTGATGCACTACCTATGCATTTAAAAATGGATCAATAATAGTGTCAATTATTTTTCCCAGGACTATCCAGTAATGTATTTCTTACGCTTTTCAGAATGGGTTAATAATAGTACTCATTATTCTGTAGGTGTATATAAATTCATCCATTCTAAACGGACCTGCATCTTGAAGAAGTTCTAAAATACATGTTTTAGTGAGCTATAGAGCCGAACTATAAGTTTAACAAAATTAGTGGAGTGTTTAATGAGAAACCAGACTAATACAGGTCCCCAAAAGAAGGCAGAAGCTTTTGCGATACTTAGAGTGGCAGAGACCATAGGGGTTGGTATGGCATTCTAAGACACACTACTGCGATGTGGAAGGCAACGGGAAGCCACCACATTATCTCCCAAGTACACAGCGTACATAAATTGTTATTAAAGATCATGGCATCCTCTGGAGTAAAAAATTCCGGAGGTAAGGCAGATCTCCGGAAGGGGACTACTTCGAGGGATGTGATCCGAAAGTATAAAAAAAGAGTCGTGAACATTCTGCGAGTTGGAGCAAGGAATGTCAGAAGTATAAAGCAAGTAGGTAAGCTAGAGAACCTGAAAATTGAAATGGACAGGTTAGCACTAGACATAGTAGGGATCAGCAAAGTTCGCTGGCCAGAGATGTGGACTTTTTGGAGTGGAGACTTCCGGGTAATTCATACAAGAGCAGAGGAAGGAAATTCGGGTGTGGGGATATTTATGCGAAAAAAGATAGGACAACATGTAGAAAACTACTTACGAAAGAACGGAAGAATACTGATGGTTACGTTAAAATCTAAACCGGTAAATACATATGGTGGAAGTAACTAGAAAAATAATCTATAAAAATACAACCACCCATAAACAAAAAAAGCTACATCTACAAATTAATTATATTTGTTCTACTTCAAATTGTTGTGAAAGTTTTTGAAGCATGGATTTAAACATAGTCCTGGCAAATCTGTACACGTTTTACAATCATACATTGTATTTTTTTGAATACCACTTTTGAACACCAAGGGCACCTTTTTCTAAGCTTTATACCGCATACGTCTGTTGCACATTTTTATAGAAGATTTAAGACTGAAATATTCTCCTTTGGCCTGTCTCTATTTCCTTTTGTAGCATTCTCTACCAACAAAATATCAACAAGTAAATGATGAAAATTGGGTTTAGCAAATTTATTATACAGCACGAATGAATTGTATATCATTACGTTAAATATATGCATACAATGGAATTGTTTTCCTGTGTACTGGATAATAGAACAACATTCGATCTTGTGGATCTGTACTAGACATTTATTTGTGATACTGTGCTACCGGTACAAGTTTCATATTGCTCTGATCGGACCTAGACAATACTGTGTGAAATTATTTTCGAATATAAACGAATACAGAAAAGAAGCCATAAGCTTTATTTTGACAATAATTTTTATTCCTATGATCTATTGAATCAATATATTTTTCTCAACAAATTTTATTGCTTCTTTACAGCTTATAAAAATAATATACATAACATAACATGTGCATTGTGGTCTACTACTATACTCTTACCAGATAAGCAGATATACCGGGTGGTGAATTGCTTTGGTGTACATAGGGATTTAACATGTAAAATCATACTTATGCATTTTCCTGCTTCCCTATTTATTCTACGGCAGAAGTGCAAGAGACATAATTTGTTTAAAATTTAAAACTGATCATGTTTAGTAGATCAGTTATGTGTGTTTTGATGGTCGCACCACCGTTATTTAGCCTGCAGTGTGTTATGGTATTCCACGCAACACAAAAAAAAACAGTAAAAGTAAGTAAAGAAATCGTTTATGCTGAATACCGCAACAAAACGGGGACAAAATGGTGGAATTTGGGCTAGCTCAAAAACGTCCTAGAGGGGCGTGGGTGAAATAGAAAGAATACATTGGAAAAAGACTATTTACAAAATAATAAAACAAATAAGTTGAGTAATCGTTTGTTACGTGCTAGTAAACAAAGCGTCATAACATAAGCATATAAAAAGGGTTAAGCAAAACATATAACATCTTATAGTCTAAATACTTACAATGGTTCACCTTAAATACATATAAAAGAAAATTAAGCATAAACTGTACAGTAAATCTAGAAAAAGAAATATACCTAAATTGTATATACATGCTGCTTTGTGAAGTGCACCTCCTCAAGAAATAGTATAACATTAAAATTAGACACCCTAACTTAAATTACTCAAGTGTCAACTAGTTTTAAATTTATAAGTAAGTGGTTTACCTTAAAAAGACAAAAGAAACAGTAAAAACGGATTCTAACATAAACATTGATTAATTAAATTTTAATTTGAAGAAGGATTATTACATCGTCGCTTGTGCATTGTGAATGTGTTTGGTAACGTGGTGTTAGTAATTTATCGGATAATCATGAGTAGCAGCAAATAAAATGTCTACCCCCCACAGCAGCATAAAAGAATTACAAATATAGAAAACTGTACCTTGAACTATTTGGCTTCTTATCATGTTGTGAATGGAAAAATTTGACTGTATTTCTTTATTAGCTGCATGCTGAAACCACCAACTTCACTTATGCTAACACAGAAAGCATTTTAGTAACGCGACTTTACAACATGTATCTTCGGTAAGAAGATGTTGTCCTTAACTTTCTCTTTAAGAGCACGGTCTCTATTTTATAAGGCCAGAATCATGTATGGGGTAGGGTATTTGGCTTTCAAAGATATCGCTGAAGAATCATGTGTGCAGAATTCCCAGACAACAGCTGTCGAAATACAAACTGTAGCAGCTTGCCAACAAGCAGATAACGCAATTATCAAAGGATTTTTAGACAGAGGAAAACAATCTTGTTACTTTGTAACATCTTTACAGCTGCAGAATACCAGATAACAAGTCCATTGTAAGCAGATGTAGGCAGGTGGTAAGTGGTTTTATTTTTTAGAAGAAAGCTGTGCATTTAGATGCAGCTTTTAATTAAAATGTAATCTCTGCAGGTGCTAGGAAATATAGCAACTCCTTTGTAACGTAAAGTTTCCTAAGCAGCTGTTTGATTTTATAAGGCAAACTTTTGTATAGAGTAATTACTTGAGAAATTTTATAAAATAACACTAATTCAAATGGCAGGAAATCGAGTTTGTTGAGAAATTTTAGGGTGTTATAAAATGAAAGCAGAAAAAAGTACTTGCAGGATTTTGAACATAACAAGTGGTATTCTGGCCAGGCGTTCTAGGCAGACGACTATACAATGATTCCATCGCCTTCTATTGTGGCCCATGCCGAAATAAACAACTTAATGTAATGAATTATGGTTAATGTACAGGTTTAAATAATTAATTTCAAAGTTTTAATAAACACATATCAAATATAAGCCAAAAACGGTTAACGCTTAAACCAACAGATGTTCAAATAATCCACCACTGCTAACAAACAACCGCCAAGTCTATTATAGAAATTTCTTTCATGTTAGCAAGTTGCCTATTAGTTATTTTCCTGCATTCATTGACAAGTTTGTTTTTTAAGGAATCAACATTAGTATGTCTCTGACCATAAACTTTTGATTTAAAATGACCCCACAGCAAAAAGGCACTTGGTGATATATCGGGTGATCGAGCTGGCCAATTTATCAGTCCAGCGGGCCCTATCCTTGAATTAAAAACCGTTTCATTTAGCCAAGCAATTACATCTTTTGTAAAATGAGCAGGACAACCATCCTGCTGAAACTATATATTTTCCTCAGCATGTCTTGCAATATTATCAATGGCAGGTCCAATATCATTTTAAAGCAACTCCAAATACTTCTGACCCTTAAAGCTTTCCTAAATAAAAAATTGTCCAATTACACGACATCTTAGTAACCCAATCCAAGTATTCACGATTTGTGGATATTGAAAGTGCTTATCAATAACCAAGTGTGGATTTTGTGTGTCCCAGTATCTGTAATTCTGACAGTTGGTTCAACTTTATACTAAACGTTGACTCATCGGAAAAGCAAATATTTTTAAGAAAGTTCCTATCAAGATTAGCCTAGCCATATCCATTATTGTTTTGCAGAATGTCATTTTTGTCAGTCCATCCCTTTCAAAAATTTCTTGATGATTGCTGTATTTATTCTTATCCAATATTTTTAATGCAGTTGTATAGTGTATATTCAACTCGAAACCAATTTGTCTAGCGCTAATATTAGGATTATCACACATCGCTGCGATAACATTTAGTTCATTGGTATTATTGTTTTCTGTTTGAACTTCCAACACAGCTTCCTCTCGTTCGTGAAGATCTGTTGTTTTCCCAATGCAGGACTTACATGGTTTAAAAACTGAACCATACTTAGCTTGGTTAGAAATTACTCTTAGAATTGTAGCGATAGTAGGGATGCTCGATTCGGATAGAGATTTGTAAACATATCTCGCACTTCCCTAAAACTATATCCTGAATAATACCACTTTAAAAATTGATGTTTTTCGCTTATTGTGTACAGACAAACCATTTTTAATTAAATCAAAGAACAAATGTAAAAATTATAAATGTCAAATTTATTTACAAATCAAGTCATGGGTATTATCGATTTCTTAAACTGCTGTGACACTTATTTGAATTTTGACCGCCTGAGGAACCATTTCGGTGGTAGGCAACGAAGCCACCAAATTTTAAACAAATTATGTCTCTTGCACTTTTACCGTAAAATAAATAGGAAAGCGGGAAAATGCAATACTATGATTTTACATGTTAAATCTCTATTGTACAGCAAAGCACTTAATTCACCATCAGTGGTGTAGGTACATAAAAAAATCGCTGAAAATTTAAAATAAAGGTCTGAATTGAGTATTCTATTTAGACTCATATAATAAATTACCCACCTATTAACCATGTGAACTAATTTTTTTACGCTTACATAAAAAAAATTTTCATGTGTATTTCTTTTTCACCCCCTTTATAATTACAATATTTTTGTAAAGGGGATAAATAAAAATTTAAAAATTTAATTTGATTTTGTAATATAAGTACATGAATGCCCTCGAGATGCGTTTTTCTATAATCGAAGTCACACATTAATTTAATTCGGGAACATTTTAAAAAAAATGGAATCTATAATTCCATATGTCATTTACAAATTACGTTTATAGATGTCACTAAAACAAGGTAATACATTTTTCAGAAGTAAGACATTTTCCCAGGTCGCAATTTTGGTTGTTATAAAACATAAACATTGTATGAAATGGAGAAAAACTTTTCAATTTTCAACGGTACTTTTTTCGGAGTCCAGTTCCAGATTTCAGAGAGAGCAGACGTGCAGACCAGAGCGACTACAATTAAATTGTACTTTTCAGTATAATTTAATTCTCCAAGATCATCACCGCATTCGAGCATTCCAGCAGAGCAGAGAACTTCGTTAAATAATACACCCGTATTATTTAATTGCAGCATTCCAACGGTCAACGCCCAGTGACGTCATCGTAACGAATTCTGTTGAATGCGCGCGAACCTAACCAGTTCTCGTGTATTAATAGAATCGTAACAGGTGTTTGTAGACGCGTGGAAACAAATTATTGTTCCCGCGCTTCTATAATACCTATCATCGAATTACTTCGTGTTTCAGTTTTGTAAACGTGCAAGAGCTTTTGGCTTTTGCATGTTTACTTAACTGAAAGTGTTTCTCTGTAAACGCGTGTTAGCAATTAGTTGCTTTCGCGTTTTTATAGAGAATAAATTCAACAAGGAGAGTCGCAACGATTTCGGTTCGCGATAGCGCTTGAGGCTTTTATTAGCTTCGTGCTGTTGCTGAGCCGGGGTCGAGGCGCTGCACTTCTAGTGCATTAAAAAAGAATAGCTCCGTTGTTGAACACGCGTCGACCGTCTAGCCTAAGACACCTTTGGCTGTGAACGCGCTGGTGAGCCTGCCAGTGCGTAGATAGTTGATCCGGTTCAACGTAGCGGAACCCGCCCTTTTGTTAACGCGTGGGTGCAGTATTTTTCGAGCGCCCCCGCTGTTGCAAGAGGACATTCTCGTCGCCGCCGCTATCCAATCCGCGGGCGTTGGGTTGAGTTGCTCCGCTTAAGACACCTCGAGCGCTGAACGGGCTAGTGAGCCTGCTAGTCCGGGAGCAATATCAATCGATCGCACGTGGCTGGAGGGGAAGCTCCGGTACATTGCGCGGGCGTAGTGCTTGCACTGCCACCCGCGCAGTTTAGCGGAACTATGGACGGAGAGGATATCGCGATGGCCCTGGACGCCGAAGCGAAGGACCCCCGCAAGCGCTCCATTGAGGACGCTTCGGAGGAGGCCTGTAGCGACGACTTCACGGTACCGAAGAAGAAGACATCGAAGCAGCCCAAGAAGACCAGCGCAGCCGACCTTCCGACAACCATTCGGTACGAACCGATTGCTGCTACGCCAGAAGAAGAAGCACCAGCAGAACGTATGGAGTCCGATGCCAACAGTGCGAACCCTGCGTCGGCCCGCAGCCGCCGCGTCCCCCCTATCGTCCTTCGCAAGAAGGACAAGTGGGTAGCGATTGCGGCAGAGCTCAGTCGACGCAGACTCCAGTTCACCAGAGCACGCAACACGCAGGACGGAATCAGTATCACTCCGGCGACCCCAACAGACTACCGTGGGATCACGGCTTTCCTGTCCGAGCGAGGCGAAGAGTACCATACTTATCGCCTCCAAGACGACAAGCCGCTCAGGGTGGTTCTGAGGGGCATCCCGGAGGGTATCGACGCCATGGACGTTCGAACGGAACTCGTCGCGAGCGGGCTTCCAGTGCTAGCCTGTGCACGCATGCACAAGGAGCGACCGAGACGAGCTTTGCCCCTGGTCATGGTCACCTTGACCAAGTCCACGGAGGCGAAGCGAATCTTGCAGCTTCAGCATGTGCTGCACCTGCGAGTACAGGTGGAGATACCGCACCGACGGTCCGAAGTAGGACAATGCCATCGGTGCCAGAGATTCGGGCATACGCAGTCGAACTGCAAGGCCACGCCTAAGTGCGTCAAGTGCGCCGGCGGTCACCTTAGCGGCACCTGCCTCAAAAGCAGGGAAGTTCCCGCGGTGTGCGTCAACTGCGGTGGCGCGCATCCGGCGAGCTATAGGGGATACTCCGCATTCCCGAAGCCAAGGGTGGCCAAAAGGCAAAACGAGACCGCACCAAAGGCACCGGTCAGCGTCCGCCCTGCGATGTCGACGCCGAGGGCCGCTGCTGTGGGAGTTCACTCCTACGCCAGCGTCGCCAGCGGCTCGGCTAAGGCCGTCTCTACCCCGACAGCCAAGAGCCCTGCTCTTGCGCAAGTTGAGGAGACGCCTGCCCAGGCAGCCCAACCCACCCCCAGCGGTGGAGCGGCAGCCAGAGAGACACCGTCCAGCGGAGGCGTGCAATGGGGTTCCATCATCGGACTCCTCGCTGGAATCGATTTCCAGAAGCTGACTGCGATCGCCAGAAAGCTGCTGCCTATAGTCCCCGAAGCCAAAAACTTCGGCGACTTAGTCATGGGTTTAATTGCCTGCGGCAAGGATATCAGCGAACTCTTCCATCTTGATGGATAGACGTCGCGGACATCCAGGAACCCTGCAGATAGCATTCTGGAACGCGCGAGGGCTGATGGGAAAGCGATTTGAGTTGCTGGAGTTTGCGTTGCGACACGACCCAGACGTTGTCCTGGTGAGCGAAACGTTCCTCAGCGCACGAGACGAGCCTAGGCTTCCCAACTACAGGCTGTTCCGGAACGATCGAGATGGCGTCGGAGGAGGCACAGCGGCGTACGTCAAGGCAAGCCTGGACCATTACGTGGTGGACCTGCCAGACCTAGAACGACTGGAAGCGACTGCAGTATGCATAGTACTAGAGGGTTTCGGCCCTCTACGCCTGATCTCGGTTTATAACCGGCCAGGTGGCGAAGCGCTTAGCACGCAGGACCTGGACGCGTTGTTGGATGCGAGAGAACCTGTGCTTTTAGCAGGGGACCTCAACTCCAAACATCCGTCCTGGAACAGTCGGGTAGCAAATCGCAATGGACGCATACTTCGACAGTTTGCTGACGGGCGTGAGGTCGAGGTCTTAGGACCAGCAGAACCCACTCACTACGGCAATAGAGGCAGGCCTGATGTACTAGACGTCGCGATCCTCCACCAAGTGACGCTCAACACGGAGATCCGGGCCGTCAGCGACCTCAGTTCTGACCACAACCCGGTGCTGCTTCATCTCGGAGGGGAGCGAGCCCCGGCCATTAACGAAACCCCTAGGGTTTCGTGGCCGGCATTTGCCGCCCATCTAGCGAGGTCGGTCGAAGGGATGTCTAACGACATACCGACGGCTGACGCGCTGGAGGCGCAAGTGGACCGCCTCGTGGAGTGCATACAGACCTCGGTCAGTAGAGCCACTTCCATGAGACCGGTAGCGGATAAGAGGGACATCCTCCCTCTGCACATCCGTGACCTCATCCGGGAGAAGAACCGCGCCAGGCGTCAGTGGCAAAGAACCTGGGATCCTGCGGAACGACTCCGGTACAGTCGATTGGTCGCCGAAATGCGACTAGCAATTCGGCGGCACCGGAACGAGGCCTGGGCAGCCAGACTGGAGAACCTCCGAGCCGACGACAACTCTCTGTGGAGGATGTCGAAAGTACTGAGGAACAAGAAGTCCCCGATGCCTCCAATCCATGGCGAAACAGGCTTAGCCTTTTCAGTCTCTGAAAAGGCAGAAGTCTTCGCAGACAGCATGGAACGTCAGTTCGAGCCGAACTATGCTCACGCAGACCTTCGGCATATCGAATGCGTCCATCGTGAAGTCCGGAGGAGGCTAAGGGACGACGATCCTCAGGAACTTGACCCTACCACGGTTGAAGATGTCAAGGACCTTATCAAGGCCTTATGGGTCAGAAAGGCTCCTGGACCGGACGGTATCTCCAACCGGGCTCTGAAAGCGCTGCCGGAAAACGCCCTCCGGGCGTTGACCGGAATCATCAATGCCATGTTGAGACTCCGCCACTTTCCATCCACATGGAAGACGGCGGACGTCGTAGTGCTCCGGAAGGCAGGCAAATCCGCGACATTCCCACAGAACTACCGGCCCATTAGCTTGCTGTCGGTGGTTGGGAAAATAGCGGAAGCCGTCTTTCTAAGGAGACTCCAGGCGGCGATGCAGGAGCACGACGTTATCCAGGACGAACAGTTTGGGTTCCGCAAGGGGCATTCCACCGTTCACCAGATACTGCGAGTGGTGGAGCACATCGCGGAAGGCTTCAACTGGCGACAGTCAACCGGCGCAGTGTTCCTGGATGTATCTAAAGCCTTCGATAAGGTCTGGCACAACGGCCTACTCTACAAGATGCTGGAGAGGGTTTACCACGCGCCTCGTCCACCTGACAAGATCCTATCTCCGCGATAGATGGTTTTGCATCAGGCTGGACGGGGTGCGGTCGACGAGGCGGAGAATCAGGGCTGGGGTACCCCAAGGCTCTCTCCTCTCGCCGGCACTCTTTAGCATCTTCGTGAGCGACCTACCGAAGACGGCAGACACCAGGATAGCACTATACGCCGACGACACAGCCATTCTAGCCAGGTCCCGTGCTCCGCACCTCATTATGCAGAGACTGCAAACGGCGATGGACGCTCTTGAGGAGTGGCTAAGACTCTGGCGAGTCGAGGTCAATCCAGAAAAGAGCACGGCAGTTTTCTTCTCGAAGCGACGTCACCGACCTGGAGACGATGTCAGAGCGTTCGACAGACCGATACCTTGGCGTCCAGACGCCAAGTATCTAGGGGTGTTCCTTGATTCTCGACTGACCTGGAAAGCTCACATCGAGTATGCGGCAAACAAGGCCAAGGGTGTTATGGCTCAGCTATACCCCTTGACCAATCGCCGAAGTAGGCTGAACGCTTCAAATAAGCTTAGGCTCTACCAGGCGATAACCAGACCGACGTTTGCATACGCATCAGCGGTGTGGGGTAACGCAGCGGAAACGCATAGGCGGAAACTCCAGGTCATTCAGAACAAGGCCCTAAGGGGAGTCTTCGGAGCTCCCTGGTACGTCAGAAACGCTCAGCTTCACAGAGAGGCAAATCTGCAAACCGTCAAGGAATGGCTCCGGTCGAACGCGGAGAGGTTTTACGGATCTCTTGAAGATCACGAAAACCAGCTCATACGTACTCTGGGCGCGTATGAAGAAGCCCTATGGCGACGACATAAGCACCCCAGTGCGATGCTCCGGCAATGAAAATTGCTGCGATTCCATCAGACGTCCGAAAGGAATAAACTGAGCGTAACGCCATGTTATTTCCAATCGCGACGGCGGTGAAGGACCTAGTCCAGGTACGCTAGTCACGGGATCCCTATAAACGTCCTTTGACAAGGGATCTCGAGTCCGACACCAAAGTGGATTTTTAGTGGGTATGTCCTTGCTCCGGCAAGGAAGAGTCCCACACAGCGGATATAAAATCTTTTACCACTATAAAAAAAAAAAATGGAGAAAAGGTTTAAAGAAATCCGTGCTACGTTTATAACTTCTTACAAAATTGTGTTTTAATCTTTGGTTTTTATGCTTTCCAAGAAACCAAAACTGGTCGATTTGAAGGATCTTTTTTTGATAACTATAAGATCTACTTTCACCACAAATGTACGTTATTAGGAATTATTTTAGTATAAATAACGTGACCATTTACATTTTCGTCAGAGCCAGACTTGCAGAATTTTTAACAAAACAAAAACTAATTGCTGTTTTAACTGCTTTTTATTTATTAGTAATAAGAAAGTGAATGTATTTACTTAGTATAACGTCTCTAGAGAATTGTTTTACATTTGTCGGCGGAGCAAATCTTTTTCAAAATTTCGGGTCTCGTTTTCACGTAAGAATGGAGCTGATTATATGATTTGTTGATGTTTGTCTTGGTGATCAATATGGCACTCATTTAGCCTAAAGCTAAAGCAGGACATTTTTACTCTTACTAGGGACAGCGGGACAGACAGTGTGAAAGCGGGACTGTCCCTCCCAAAGAGGGGCGTATGGTCACGTTAAGTATAAACTCAATCGTTCTGTCATTTTGGATCCTATGTGATTAATATAAATCAAAAATTTAGCTTAACGATTTTAACTATTATAAATTTAAAAGAGTACTTACTTTTAGGTTTTTTCGGGTATTTTCACTTTCGAAAGAGTTCACTTCATTACATTCGGAAATCTGTTTATTCCGATTTTAAGTTCTTAACCTACCGGAGTTAATAATACCGTTTTGTAATAGTAGACGAATGTCTACAACAGAAAAAAACCAATTGAATCTCTTAAACAAATTTTATAACCTACGCAAATTTGCAATTGCTGTATTTGTGGTAGTGTATGTGGTGTAGTATTAAATAAAAGTGGTATATTTTTTAAAAAAATGTATGTCGATATAGCATCCTGTAAATAGTTAGAAATGCATCCCAAAAAATGGAATTCCATAAACTGTATTTCAGAAAAATTGTAATAAACAATTTAATAACAAGAGAAGTTAATCAAAATCACACGCGTGTTTTTGAAGTTCAATTAGTGTTGTAACTATTATTCAAGGACAGATAATCAAAGTATAATTGCCCCCCAAATTTTATAAACATTAATATGAAATAGGACCTTATTGATGTGATTGATCAATTTTTACATAGATGGAGCTTTTGAAAAATTCAAAAGTTTACTCAATACTCCATTAACGCGTTGACTGTGGTATGTGGGGCATTGGTCATACCACATAGCGGTGCTGTATTGTAATTAAATGAGCTATATTTTGGTTTGTTTTCACACTATGCTACATAAAATGTTGTATTGGTATACATTTTTGAAAATTTGTGTCAAACCGCGCATGCGCGTCTACCGTATATGGAATGATATCTTCAATCCATATGCGATTGGACGCACAAGCGCATCTACATTAGAAATAATGTACACGTATTTATCAATCATTTATTTACATAAAAAAACTGCAAAAAACACGCTATAACAATGAAAGACTACTTAAAAGCAAAAATTAACTTAAAATAACAGTTTTTATAACTAATTTGTTTTGTGGTGTGCCGAAAAACACGGTTTAAGACATAACCCGGGAGATCCTGGACATACCATGCATGGTATACTGTGTCCTTTCGAATTTTTTTATTATAACAAACTGCACTTTTTCCTGCGGGTTTTACCATTTGGTGCTTTTTCAGTTATTTTTTCCGGTAAATGAGTAGCTGAAGAGCTTTTACTCGGCATTTTAGTTTTTGGACTTTCTTTAGGAAATATTTTTTCTATTACTGTCAGCCTAAAGTCGTAATAATGTAAATGTTTTCCAGAGAACTTGTTATACAAGTGTCACGAATTTTGTAACAATAGTTGAAGTATATGAATTCCTACTTTTTTATACCACCGCATTACTTTACGTGAACATGGTAATAAGCCATCATTTGATCTGAGCGGTCTATACCACTCATATATTTGCCAATTGCTAATGGTTTCTTAAATTCTTGTCCCCTTCTATTTTTTATAACCACTAATTCATTTTGGGATTCGGTAGAAATGTAAGTGACATCTCGTTTGTCCCTCCACTTTCCCACCATAACACCGCTACGATATGCTGATTTTGTTTCGCCCTTTTTGAGTTTTGCTGCTACCACGTCTTTGGGAAAATCTTTTCTGTCCGCTCTAAAAGTCCCTGTGCAGTAAGTATTTTGGTCTAATAATTTCTTAGCTAAGCTGTAATTGTTGTAAAAATTATCCATATACACGGCATGTCCATTTCCCATATAATCGCGCATTAGATACATAACAACCTTTTCTGCACGTCCTTTGCCGCCTAATTCATCAGCCTGGCCAGCATACAATGCCATATTTAAAACCAAACCATTAGGTTCCGTAAACATATAAATCTTTATGCCATATTTATGACGCTTGTTTTTTATAAATTGCTTGAACACCAATCGTCCTCTCCACAACAACATCGACTCATCAAGCGACAAGTTCTTAGCAGGATAATATATTGACATCATCTTTTCGTGAAAATAATTTAGTAAATATCGAATTTTATAAAGACGATCATTTGGTAGATCTTCACCTCTTCTGGATTTTTGCAAAATGTATACAGCGGAAAATTATTAGGAACCGATTAAGTTTCATGTACTTTGAAAAGCAAGTCAATCCAAATAACCAGTGCGTTTTCCAGTAATCCTGAATTCTGTTACATTTTATAGTTCCAGTGTGAAAAATTAGTGCGATAAAGCGTAAGAGTTCATCAACTGAGATATCAATCCAGTCTGTAATTCGAGACTTAGGCTTCGTCTTTCTTACACTTTAAAGTTCATAATTACAATTCCGCAAGCGCGGTTTACTAGACACAACGGCAGTTGGTAGCGCTAATCTTTATACAGATTTTGGCGCGCCCATCTGCCAATGACGTCACCAATATACAAATTAAATGCGCAATTGACGGAAAATATATATATTAAATTCGCAAACAATTATGACAATAAGGTACTTACATAAAAGGCACGGTTTCCTGCGAGGTTAAATTAAAGTTGGCGTCTTTCTGACGTCCATCAGGGCTGCTGATGGCCCCCTTCTGAAGTATTTAAAGATGGTGACTGCTCCGGTTAGCTGTTAGCGGAGCATGGACTCCGGCTCGTTCTAGGGCCGTGGGACTGCTCCCAGGGTCGTATCAAATTCCTATATGTAGCGGAAACGATAAGAAACAGGTTAATCAGGTAAAGTCAAAGAAAGATAAGTAAAGGAAATCTACATAATAAAAAATGAAGATACGATACCAGACACGACCGCCCTTCTCGATGTTCAAAGGCAAACGGCTACGTTACAGAGTCCACCGGAAAAAAACTCCACTCTTTTGTCCTTTCACGCGTCGGCGCGAAATTATTCGTCCAACCCACTTTTGACGTGACGGAAATACGCGCACCGAGTCTTTTGAATTTAAGGCGCGAAAACACCCGCACATCAAAGCTAAAACTAAAGAAATGTTTTGTGCCAATTTGGCACGTAACATCTTATCCGAGAGAAATACACTTTCAGCATAACGGTTTGTTTCCTGGGTTACCACATTTAGTAATTGATCGTCCACCAACAAACGAAAATAATCATAAGGGTGGCTGTAACATCCATCTCTACTAACATACCACTCTTTTTTACAAACGCCATTTTTAACATTGGTTCACAATTTTCTTTCCATCCCTAATCAGTAAGTTGTTCTGGTTCACCCATATTATTTTGGCACGCTTCGTTTATATCTACTGCTCGATCACTATCTTTAGATGACGATTCGTCGTCTTCGTTGGAAATAAAGTCATCCTGGCTGTCTTGTAATTCCGATTCACATGCTAACAATGCATACTCTAATTCATTATCTGTTAATTTCAGTGGATTTCTAAACACCATTTTCCGTCTTTTCTTTGCAGAAAAGCCGGCTGTAAAATCTAAATCATAAGCCATCTTAAATTTTAGCCACGTATGTAAAAATTAATAAAATCTTGAAACCGCTGCAATCACTTAAAGACGAACACCTCTGCTATATGCGGATAAATATATAACAAGTTCTAGCGAATGCGGAATAAGTACTGGCGCTTAGAAATAACCTATTCCAGAGGACGCACTAGTGCGTCGTCCGCACATGACTATTACTGTGTAAAGACGCACATGCGCGTCTTCCGCAGTCAACGTGTTAATCTTACCTTGATGGCATTTTTTACAATTGTTTTTTTAAGTTTCTTGAAAATTTAGAACAATAAAGGATCGGTGGGTTCTGTTTCAAAGTGTCCATTTACTATAATTAATGAAAGTCATCTCCTTCTTGTAACCACGACACACATCTAGGATGAATGAATTCCTTACATGGGCGACATGCTTCAAGTCCTAAACCACAGTATAATTACTATGCTGTGCTCAGGTTGTCCAGCACAATACAAACCCAGATATGTAGTGAAGATGACAACAAATTTATTCTAGGCCAAATTCCGAAATTTTTAACAAGTGGCTTAATAGAGAAAAGCAATTCACCATGGTGAGCCCAAGTACTAATAACCAAAAATATTCGCAGTAAGAAACGTCTCTTTGTAGACTATTTCCAAACTATAAACCGGATAAGCACTGCCATAGAATTGCTACCAAATAAACTTCATACACTTCATGACATTTTATGCCACCTTGGTGTGACCAGAATTATGCACTGGCTAAGATCCAAGAACCTGCAGTACACTATCGATGAAGACCGGAACACGACAAACACATGCCGTATTTGCGCCGAGAACAAACCTAGGTTTTACAAACGAGATCCTACTTTGCAACCATCACTGATCAAAGCGACGTCACTGTTTGAACGCCTAAGCATTGATTTTAAGGGGCTGGTGCCATCTAGTACGAATACTAGAATAGGTATATTCTCACTGTTATTGACGAATTCTCACGCTTTCCGTTTGCTATTTTTTGCTCAGACACTGCTGCTACGACTATCATAAAACATCTGAATAATATTTTTATGATTTTCGGTATGCCAGCCTATATTCATTCAGATTGTGGAACGTCTTTTCTATCTATAATACAATGCTTCATTTGGAGGACCATCATCATCATTAGGTCTTCAGTCCTGAAACTGGTTAGACGCATACCCTCATTGTATCCTATTCTGAGCTAACCTACACATTTCTCTGAAATTTGCACAATCTGCATCTATCACTATCTGTGACGAAAGTTTCTCAACAGTATGAACTTGGCACTTGACCTTGAATGTATGTCATTTGAACAACGCATTTTCTTAGCGTGGTTAAGAGTAGGTTTGAAAATAAGGCCCTGAAACTGATATTGGTAAACATAACATTGAAATTTTGATTTACAGAAATGCTTAGAATATAGGAAAACTTGCAGTTCTCTCATAAGCATTTCGTTTCAATTTTAAGAATCTAAATCCAAGGATATTGTATTTTTGTATTCTTGGCAAATTTTAAAGGTTTGTTATGGATTTTATAGCCATTGTCTAGATGTACTAAAACTTAATGCGCACTATAATTTCTTCTCAAGTTGTCATCAGATCAAGGTCAGATGCCAAGTCCATATTGTGGAGAGACTCTCGTCTATCTGTGTGCGATAGTCTGATCTAGGTCTACCTCTACCTCTTTTTTCCTATCTCTGCTTGTAATAATTCCCTTACAATTCCCCAAAAATGCCTTAGACGTATCCTGCCCTTCTACTTCTCCTATCTCTTTTTTTTGCTTTCCACAGATATCTTTATTCCCGTACTAATATATATATATATATATATATATATATATATATATATAACTTATTTATTATTAACTCATTCTCATACATCTGAAGCACATCATTCCAGAAGGCTTCTATCTCTTTCTGTCTGTTTTTCCTACTGCCCCTATTTCATAGTCGCACACATATGCTTTCAACAATTTTCTTCTTGTTTCTATGTTTGTTGTCTTTGAACATAGCCGCTGTTCTTTCTTGTTAGATGCAGTTCGGTTCCTTCTATTGTTTTTACAATGATATCCCTATTTCACCGAGATTCACAAGTATATGGGGGCGAATCAATGTAGTAAGCGTAAGAGTACGGATCCCTAGATCCTGGGTTAAAACCCCGACACGGCCGACTGCTTGAAAAATGACAGGTGAGCATTTTTCACAAAAATTACGCCCTCGTTCGGATGAGAGGTTAAATGGAGGTCCCGTGTGTGTGTTGTCATGCACGTTAAAGATCCCTACCTTGCCTGGAACGGCAAGGGTTTAGCAAAATTCTAAATTTCCAGGCAACAAAAAAACTCGCCTCCTGGACAATGTAGTATCTTCTGGTGGAGCATTGGAAATATAAATGCACGGTATATGAAGGGGGTTAAGCAGCCCGTGGCTGCCAAGATCCCCAACACTTAGACATTTGCAAAATTAATAGTTTTTCAATAAATCCTTTCGCACAATTAACATTATTCGAGAATATTGCACAACCAATACCTGTAGTTGCTTGTAATAATCATCATGTTTAAGTACAGTTATTTTTTCGTCATTAGTTTTTTCATCTTGGGACTGGTTGGACGCGTACCTTCGTTGATTTCTATTCTGAGCTAGTCTACACATTTCCCTGAAATACCCACAGCCTACATCTTTCACTATCTGTGTGCAATAGTCCAAACCTAGGTCTACCTTTACTTCTCTTTTTACTTATCTCTGCTTGTAATATATTCTGCATTCTCTTCTCATGCTTTAGTATGTGGCCTATCATCCAATCTCCTCTATTTTTTACTGTTTTTCACATATTTCTTTCTTCCCCTACCATTTCTAGAACCTCTTTGTTCTTAACTTTGTCTGTCCATGATATCTTCATCATACATCTGTAGCACCACATTTCAAAGGCTTCTACTTTTTCTTGTCTGCTTCTCCTACTGTCCAGGCTTCACAGCCGTACAGTGCTGTGCTCCACACATATGTTTTAAGCAATCTTTTCCTTGTTTCTATGTTTGTTGTCTTTGAACACAGTAGTTGTTTTTTCTTGTTAAATGTAGCACGACCTTGTGCTAATCATTGTTTTAAATCTTTTGTGCTTTTCCCATATTGCGTTATTTGGCTTCCTAGGTAGCAGAAATCCTTAACCTCTTGTATGTTCGTGTTACATACTTGTACTCTTGTGTTTGATTTATTTTCACCTGCTTTGCATACTAGTACTTTAGTTTTAGTTTTGTTAATTTTCATACCGTATCTCTCTGTTAGAACCATTTCCATTTCATTAACAGCAGCTTCCAACTCTTCCTTGCTAGACGCTAATACCACTATATCATCTGCAAATCTAAGCATATTATTTTTTTGTCCCTGCATAGTAATTCCAAATGTTTTTCTGCATTTGACAGCATTCATTGCCTCTTCTATGTACAAGTTAAAAATTAATGGGGATAGGGCACATCCCTGTCTCACCCCTTTCCTAATGTTTACTATTCCACATTCCTGCTCTAATTGTATTACTGCTGTTTGCTCTTTGTATAAGCTATGTACTATTCGTCTATCCCTATAACTCATTCCAATCTTTTTGAGTATTTCAAACATTTTTTTCCATTTTACATTGTCGAATGCTTTTTCCAGATCTACAAACCCTAGATATACGATTTCCCCTTTTTCTATTGTTTTCTCCATAATCACTCTCAGAGCTAAAATAGCCTCCCGTGCTCCCCTGTTTTGCCTAAACCCAAATTGGTCTTCGCCTAGTATTTCTTCAGCTCGTTTTTCCATTCGTCTGTGTACAATTCTAGTTAATATTTTTGACACGTGTGCTGTCAAACTTATTCGAACATTTTCACATCTATCTGCGCCTTGCTTTTTGATGTAGTTACTATGATGTTACATTTGAAATCTTTGGGTATCTCGCCTGTTTCATACATATAGCTTACAAGTTGGAAGAGTTTCTGCTTGCACCTTATCTGTACCCAGCGCCTTACCATTTTTCAGACCCTTTAATGCTAATTCAAACTCATCTCTAAGTATAGGATATCCCAAGTCATCATTTTCAATGTCTGTATGATGATATACGGATATAAAAGAAATAGTTATGGTGTAATACACAAGACACCATTCAACCCCTAGAATCGAAATACATATTGAAACGAGCTACTGCTACCGCGTTTCGCTAATTTAAAAACAAGTAATAACAATAGTCTTTATTACTCACTGTTCTCAAGTCTAATTAACAGTATATGCCTTATTTATAGATGTTTTCAGGACACTTAACAATGAAGCACTATTACACTAATGAATTTACAAGCACTAATATCTTCTTAAACTAACTTCTCTACCATAGGTCCATTAACAACACTAACACAACTATTATTCAATCCAATTTCTATCTATTTATGTATACTACAAGCTGCATGTACAATAGACACGTTTAGCTCATATAACATTTATGTTTATACACTCTTAGGCTTCTAAAAGCTCAACTACGTTTACTGTACACGATATAATTTATATTAGACATTATAGTATAGACTGACTCTTACATTTACCAGCGGCCTTATATATACCCTGATTTAAAGATATGACTCATTATCTAGTATGTTCCAGAAGAATTCTGGAACCGTAGAGAATAAACAGTGCTTGCGGCGTTTTGTGTGTAATTGATGGGTTGTCTAGTAGTAGCTCGTAACAATATTTTTATTTCCTATTCTGAGCTAAGTTACACATTTCCCTGAAATTTACACAGTCTGAATCTTGCACTATCTGTGTGCAATAGGGCCTGGACGTTGGTCCCCTGGAAAACTACTTCTAGCATATTTCGGACTATCCTCCAATCTAAGTGATCCAGTCCACAGCCCAACTTGGGCACCGCTAGTCTCGTTACTCCATTTTCCATCATCTGCGCCTTAAGATTTAGCAAAGCCTCCCATAGATGTCCATAACTAGTCTTTGCCATGAAGAATTTTTGGTGACCAGATAGTAAACATAACGATTTTTATCTTGAAGAACCAAAGCTTTTCCTACAGTTGGCTGCTGTTGTACTAATTCATCTACACATCCAAACTTTTTCTTGAAAACAACAGCTATTCCCCTTGACATTGCCAAATCTTGAGCTACGCAATGTGCAAGGGAATACTCTTCTGGTGCTCTAAACAGATCTTGCTGTTTTTCAACAACAACGCCAAATCTCGCCTTAGCGGAACCACCATACGCTGCCATAAAGCTCTCAAAATCTACATTTGGCTCATGATTAATAACTTGTCGAACACCATTCTCATCATTCGAGCTTTCTTGGTTGTTGCCAGCGTAGGATGTTAAACGGTCAAAGTGTGCCACTTTCGGTTTACCACGAGGGATCTTCTGATCCGGTACACTACATCATTAATTCTTTTAACACTTCGTACGGCCCTTCCCATTGTCTTTGTAGTTTTGGCGACAATCCACGTTTTCTTTGTGGATTGTACAACCACACTAAATCTCCAGGTTGATAACCACCTTCTTGTGCTCTCGTGTCATATTGTGATTTCATTCCATCGCTTGCTGCCTGGATATTCTTTCGGACGTTTTCGTGAATGCTATTTGATCTTTCACGAAGCTTACTAACGTAATCTTCACCTGCGATCTCTTCTTCAGGTTTGAATCCAAACCGAAGATCACATGGTAGCCACAATTCACGTCCTAGCATTACGCAAGCGGGCGAGTACCATGTGCTGTCATGTACCGAAGATCGGTACGCCAGTAGGAACAAATGTAGATATTGGTCCCAGTCTCGTTGATGTTCAGAGACAACTTTGGCCAGGTACTTCCCTAACGTCCTGTTCATTCTTTCAACCATTCCATCCGATTGGGGATGAAGTGGCGTGGTTCTAGTCTTCCTGATTCCAAGATGCTTGCAGACATTTTGAAACAATGCTGATTCGAAGTTCCTTCACTAGTACATCTGCAACCGTCTCGGCTTCTTGGTTAGGTATAGCATATGCCTCCGGCCATTTGGTAAAATAATCCATTGCAACCAAAATGTATTTATTTCCTTTCTCTGATTCAGGAAACGGACCAGCTATATCAATGGCTACCCTCTCAAACGGATTCCCCACGTTATACTGTCTCATTGGGGCTTTCCGTTTTGTGACCGAGCCATTTGCAGAGGCACACAATTCACATTTCCGGTACCACTCCTTCACATCATCTTTGCAGTTCACCCAATAGAATCTTTCTCTCACTCTTTCGAGAGTTCTTTTTACGCCAAAGTGCCCTTCGGAAATACCATCGTGCAGGTGCTGCAACACTTCCGGCACTCTGCTTCCCGGCACTATCACTTGAAGTCTCTCAGTGCCATCTTCAAATTCCAGGCGTCGTTTCAAGATTTTATTTTCCATAATCAAGGAGTCCCACTGTGCCCAGTATGCCTTCAGGCTCCTACTTGAAATACTAATTTCTTCCCACGCTGGTCGTTGTCCTCTACTTTTCCACTCAATAATACGTCCCAATTCGGTGTCATTCTCCTGATCTTATCGTATTCTTCCGGGTTGCCAAGTATCATCGGTTACCGTCATTCTATGGATCCATCTTGGAGCAATGATTGCAGTCCACCGGACAAGGTCTCCTTGATAGAGCGTCTGCATTCCGATGGCTAGTTCCTACACGATGTTCTGTATCAAAGTCATATTCCTGCAGCCGCTCTATCCACCTTGCTACCTGCCCTTCAGGATTTCGAAACTGCAATAACCATTTCAGTGCAGCATGGTCTGTTCTCAACAGGAATTTACGGCCGTATAAGTACTTATAAAAGTGCTCTACGGATTTGACGACGGCCAACAGCTCCCTTCTTGTCACACAATAGTTCCTTTCTGGCCGCGACAAGACCTTGCTGAAATATCCAATAACTTTTTCTTGTCCGTCCTGCACTTGAGAAAGAACGCCTCCTATAGCTGTGTTACTGGCATCGGTATCCAACACAAATTTCCCCTCCATCCGTGGATAACTCAAAATTGGTGCTGTAACGAGTAGCCGTTTCAGTTGTTCAAATGCTTTTACCTGTTGAGTGAAATCGTCTTTCAATGCAATGGAGCTTTCCATTAATCTTCGTTCTAACGTGGCTGTATTTTTATTTAACTTTTCCTTTATTTTCTCAGCATTTTCACCTAGCTTTTCTTTAAGCGTTGATTCCAGTTCAACTGACCTCACTAAATTTTCATTGAGTGTCACTTGCATTTCGGATTTAAAATCCTCAAGGAAGTTCATTAGAGTTTCTGCTTCCATTTTACTTTGATTTCTTGTAACTGGCATATACAAACTACTTAAATGTCTTTAGACTTGTGTTTTAAATTAATCACTATATACCCCACACCTGGCACCAGTGAAACGAGTTACTGCTACCGCGTTTCGCTAATTTAAAAACAAGTAATAACAATAGTCTTTATTACTCACTGTTCTCAAGTCTAATTAACAGTATATGCCTTATTTATAGATGTTTTCAGGACACTTAACAATGAAGCACTATTACACTAATGAATTTACAAGCACTAATATCTTCTTAAACTAACTTCTCTACCATAGGTCCATTAACAACACTAACACAACTATTATTCAATCCAAGTGTTATCTATTTATGTATACTGCAAGCTGCATGTACAATAGACACGTTTAGCTCATATAACATTTATGTTTATACACTCTTAGGCTTCTAAAAGCTCAACTACGTTTACTGTACACGATATAATTTATATTAGACATTAAAGTATAGACTGACTCTTACATTTACCAGCGGCCTTATATATACCCTGATTTAAAGATATGACTCATTATCTAGTATGTTCCAGAAGAATTCTGGAACCGTAGAGAATAAACAGTGCTTGCGGCGTTTTGTGTGTAATTGATGGGTTGTCTAGTAGTAGCTCGTAACAATATTTTTATTTCCTATTCTGAGCTAAGTTACACATTTCCCTGAAATTTACACAGTCTGAATCTTGCACTATCTGTGTGCAATAGTTTGATCTAGGTCTATCTCTATCTTTTTTTTCTATATCTGCTTGTAATATATCCCACACTATTCTTCAAAAATGCCTTAAAACGTATCCTGCCCTTCTATTTCTCATATTTTTTTTTGTTTTCCACAGATATCTTTATTCCCTACTAGTTCTATAACATATTTGTTATTAACTTCGTCTGTCCATACTATCATCATCATACATCTGAAGTGTAACATTCCAAAAGACTTGTACAGTTTTTCGGTTTGCTTCTCCTACTGTTCCTATTTCAGAGACGTACTGTGCTATGCTCCATACATATGCTTTCAACAATATAAAGATGGATATGGAAGATATTTTATTTTCCAGTTCTTCTAGTGATGATGAAGAAATTGAGAATCTCGTGGTCAATGTTCAGCCCAGATTTTACAGCTTTTATATGATGATTTAATTAATGCTTTTTTGAATGTTTTTGTCCAATTGAAGAAACCTACACACAATTTAAAAATATGTTCACCATCTTCTATTCAAAATTATGTGGAGCAGGTGATCCCTAATTTTTTCATGTGTGGGATTTGTTAAAATGTTTCGTTTGGAAAGAGGTTTGGTTGAGCATTTGTCACACTTATACCAGAAAACTCCTGAATATGTTATTTTGAAAGTTATGAGAAAAAAGTTGTATACAATGAGTAACCTACTTTTTTATTTGCAGATAATGATGGTCTATCCACAATTATTGCATGGACACAATTTCTATTTATTTATGGCTTGTAGGCCATAAGGCAGAATCATACAAACATGTAGTGAACAAGTTTAATGTTTGTAGAAGTACCATTTTGTCTGTAATTACAAGAATGAGTTTCTTTGTAACCAACTGGGACTCGGACTAAAACATTTTAGACAGAAGATAGAAACAAAAGGGTATTGATATCAATGTAGGCGTTTTCCTGGTATCATTGGTAATAATAACAGGTACATAGCTTCCGTCTTATATTATTCTAATGTTTTGAACTTTAAAGTTTACTGGGTAGGATCCATATTCGAATAGATTGACCAGAAGAAGATCCTGATAGTTATATCAACAGAAACACATATTATTCTATTCTTGCAAAAGTGATTGTAAATGAAGTATGGGAATTTTACCAAGTTTTCGTTGGATATCCTGGTTCAGTTCATGATGCTAGAGTTTTCGATTTTTGACTTTTCCTCAGCAATGACCAGCACTCTGTCAAAGTAAGGAATTAATTACCAGCATTTTGAGATTATGAAATTTAATATTTTAGTTGTTGAATACATAACCATTTAAATATGTTACTGACTCTCTACCGTGATATGGGAACTTAAAAAGGCCCTAAAAAATATATAACTATATTCACGTCAATTTAGAGTGAAAAGTGAACACGACATTGGTAAAGTAAAACAAAGATTTCGTTCTTTGTATCGCTTAAAACTGAAGAAGTACACCAGAATGTTGAAAGTAATCTATTTGTGCTTTGTTCTATGTAATCTTGCCAGAACAGACGATTATCAGCTTCCTGAGCCTCCACCTCCAAATGAAGAATGGCGACAACCTGTCCAATTAGCAGTTACGTTCCCACCTGAAGAAGATGATGAACATGTAAGAAGAAACTTTGATGAAAATGGCTTGTTGTAACATAGACAATGTAGTACCTTCGGGTGGAGCATTGGGGACGTGGCCGCAGGCATAGCGGCTCTTATTCAAATTATAATGTTGTAACACAGAGGTAGTCAACTTCATTTGCATTTACAAGAGTATTTGTGCTGTCTTTCCATCTTTGAATCGTATATTTCGTGTAGAAGCTTCAGATGGTTCTGAGTAATTTTGTATATTGATTTCCCTTGATGAGTTTGAACAAGAAGAACTAGTCTACATTTGTTATAGCAGGCTTGATGAATACTTAAGTGTTGTAGCTTTCACATTTTCATATAATGTGCTATTATTTATAATACATATCCTACATTGTCATCTATTGTGGCTACAAGAAAGATTTTTGCTAGTTTTCCAAAAATTGACATAATTTCCTATAAAATAGAATTAATGAATATAATTTCTGTTAACATCAACCTACGTTTCAAAAGGAATATGTTTCGGTGCCCTTCGAGATTTTTTTATTGTTTGCTCTTGCATCTTTATACTGCCATTCTAGCATCTTCCACTTATTACACACCTGTAATGGTGTGAATGCACAATACATTACAGCTAACTTTAATGAAATACAGATTCATATTTATGATTTTGTTTTGAGTTTTGCAGAACGTCCTACTCTACTAGCGGTTTGTATTTTTTATAAAAAGGAATAAGTTGTAGTTTCAACATCGCTCCACTTTGTTTCACATGCTACAATGGACTCGTTAATTTATACCTCTACCATAAATTTATTAAATATAATTCCCTCGCTTCCAAAAGTTCTTCCTCTTCATCACTATTAAAAGACATCTCACCTGCTTCCTAGATAGAAATATACTACGTTTTAACAATAAATTACAATTGTATAAGTACTTACTCTTTGATTTGAAAAATCCGTTTTATCATTAACACGTCATTGAAACATTAATTGTATTTCTTTACAATTTGTCAGGCAAATGTTTAAATGATATCCAGACGTGATATACCCTATTCACGTTAAATATAGGATGACGTCATAATTCAAATAAATGCTGCGTTGTCATAGTTAATGTTATTTTATGATCAGAGTAACCATTTCTTGTGCACGCGAATCCAAATGTTTAGGCATTCTAAATGTCAAATACTCGAAACTTGTAATGTATAAAGTGTTTTAGTACTGAAAAAACTGTTTTATTTAGCAAATATAAAGCACAAACGATTTACTACAAAACTAAAGAATGACAATAAAATGAGAAATGTTAAAGTAATAGAAGGGAAAAATGTTGCAACACCAAACAGAAGTGCAAACTGCAACACACTAAATTCTAACATCATTAAACCTACGTTCTTAGTTACCTTCACATTTTACAATCGCTAGCACTTTATTACTGTTTATGACGTCATCCCATATTTAACGTGAATAGGGTATATCACATATTTCTATAAGAATTAATAATTCCTCTCTAAACAAGTATGTAATCCAGATGAAAAGCAAAAAACAGATTTAGCTATACTTACCGCGTAAAAATGTGTAACATTCAACATCTAGCATAGGTTTCTTTATCAACAATTTTTAAATATGCCTCTTCCATGTTTACCTACGGCCACTATCAAATTCCTATATACAAAGAAAAAACCGTGATCAACATAAACTAACCTTTGTTTGGAATTGTTTACATATTGCAGATCACTTTCGTTATTCGTCACTCGCTACACCAACACCATAGTTAAAGGGGGTGCAGTTTACGTAGTTCTGTGCAGTGGAACAAGCATGAATTAATTAATCGATACATACAAAATGAATGCCCATCTCGTTGCCCTACTTTCCTAATCTAATTCTACTAGTGACGTGTACCTGAAACTGGAACTGATCCTTTGGACTAGGTTCGAAATGTCGGATCAGTGGAACTGATCCAACCTTAAATTTAAAACAGATCCAAGTTTCAGTTCATACATTTCAGCCTACATGCTGATGCTATTAATTATTACGCTTCACGGTAGGACGGACGGTATCGCGAACTTCGGCGAACTATTCTATGAACTGGACTGGTGGGTGAAGCTACTTAGTACTTATTAGTTTCAGTTTCTGATCCGAGTAAGCGGTAACGTACGCTAAAAAGCCAAAGGCGTATGTACTTTATGCGTAATCTATTACTTCAGACTTTTGTCTGAACCTATAACTATATACTTTATTCCTGATATCATAATTCAGAACGATTATTTGTGAGTATATCGATTATCAAAATAAAGTCAGAGTGAAAATTAAATATTTACATTTAATTAAACAAAATATGTAAATTATTGGTAACTTCATATTAAATTAACAAAAAACATTAATCAGCAAGCGCAATACTTAAAACTTTTTTACCAAATATAGAAGTTTATTTAGTTTGTGCATATGTATTTAAAAACAAAATTTGCTTTAATTTAGTCGCACTTAATCGCGTGCGCCTGTCATTCAAAATATATCCAGCTTTTGAAAACAATCGCTCGCAAGGAACGGAGTTGCTATTGCACAACATTTTTGCTGTACCAGTTTGCTTAAGAAAGAATAATTATACTGGTTAATTCTCCACCATTCTAAAGGATTACTTTGTCGATCCAAAACTTCGTCTTCTAAATATCGAGTTACTTCCAAGATTGCCCTGCTACTGCTATTTAACGATTTCAGTTTACTTTCTGCTACTTTTTGTTCAAAGCAATCCCATAAAGATAAAGAATTAGGATGTTTTTCCACTTTACTACTAGTAGAGTTAATAATATTGGAAATATCATTACTCTTTACAATTGTTTTTTCTTGAACACTTTTTGTTACCAATTCAGCAACGATGCCCACAACTACTTTTCTAATACTTTCAACTGCATTGACATTTTTAAATGCAAATGTTTTAAAACGGGCATCAAGAAACGTGCATATAGCAAGAGTATTGTTATACTCAACATTTCCAAGTCTTTTACGTAGTCCTATTTCTAAACAGTTCAACACTACTCAAGATGTTGGATTAAGGTTTTTTCCTTTAGTTTTTCGCATACAGTAAGTAACCCACGATTTAAAACAATAACTAAAGAAGCGGAAATATAATTTTCACCACTAACCGCGCCAGTAGCTTCTTCAAAATACTTTAAAATTTCACATACTTCTTTTACAATAATCCACTCTTCGGGAGATACTTGCGACAAATCATCATCTAAACGACCGAGCGTTGACCGTATACAATTTTCTAATACTATAAATCTTTTTAACATATAAAACGTGGAGTTCCGTGTTGGAACATCCTGAATTAGTTTTTTGGAAACCTCAATACCCGCATGCTTTTGAAAATTCATTAATTTTGAATTGGAAAGACAACTTTGCTTAAAGTGGGAAACTATGCTTTTTATTTTGTCGATTATTGATTGAATAAGCCCCAATGCATCACGGACAGTAAGATTTTGGGTATGGGCAAAACAACCAAAAAATTTCTATCCTAATTCTGTTGTAATTGCTTTTGTAATATCGTTAGCGTTATCGGAGACAGTTAATATAACACTGCTCTATATCCCATTCTTGTACCACCTGTTTAAGCCGCTCCGCCAAATTTATAGCTGTATGATTTGTTGCTAATGCATCACAGCTTAATAGGATAGATTTTAATTTAAAATCCTCCATGAAATGACAAGGGACGGCCATAAAGCTTTCGGTATTTGCTGACGTCCAACAATCTGTTGTTAAACATACGTTTGATACATTTGGTAATTTTTTTAGCTGCCTGATACGTTTTTTCGTACTCCATTGGAATGAGAATACTTGATATGATTTGTCTACTTGGCAACTGATATGATGGATTTAATGTGTTAATAAATTTTTTAAATCCCCTATCTTCTACTACACTAAAGGGTTGATAATCATATATGAAAAATCCAAGTAAATCGGAATCAATGTTTTTCTTTAAGACAGCATAATTTTTTTTTGGGATATAGGTAGAAATTTTTTCTTGAATTGCTTTCTTTTGAACCTTAATTTCTGTCTTTTTGTAGTTAATGATGATGATGCAAATTCTGGTGTCTCTGTACTGGTGGCTGTGGCAATATTATTTATATTATTGGCAGCATTGTCGACAACGCCAATTTCAATATCGCCATTCGTTTGTGTATCATTCTTATTGCTATTATTGATGGTAAAAGTTGAATAATTAACTAGTGCAATGTTGACACTAGGGTGTTTGCATTTAAAATGTTTTTTTAAATTAGACACTGAATGCTTGTAGCACAACTCGTTCTTACAAATGTCGCACTTACAAATTTGTCCGTTATCATCAATTAGTGTATAATAAAACCATATAGGACTTCGCTTGTTTATGGGCATTTTAAAAAATATTAATATTAAATATAATTATAATAAAAAATCCTGCACAATAACATTCCGCCGGCTCCAACAGCTAACTAAGATTTATGTTATCCCGCCTAGACAAATCGCAAAGCCGCAAGACGCGACAGAAAATTTATAACCCTCACTCCTCGTCCTCGCAACACGATACAAAACTGAGACTGGACTGTACTGTAGTGCCGGTGGACCAGATAGATGACTGAACTGAACAGTGAACACGGGATTGGACTGGATTGAAAAGGTATTACTTGCGGAACGGGCAAACCGCTATATAGATCCACACAATTTGAATTTTCAACGTGCCAATACTAATGGACTAGAAATAAGTGATAATCTAAACTTATATAGGTATTTAATTTGTGTATGTGTAATCTAATACTTTAGTTTTGTCTGGACAAATTAATCATATGATATCACAACTCATGGTGCTTGCAAATTTAGAGTCTCATACCTTACTGTAAATTAAAACAATAGGGCATTGTTTATTTATAAACATTCTTCAAAATTTTAACACATTAGAAATAAAACTTTAGCACTACAACTTACAGGCTACAGCACGCTATTTTAAACATAGACACATTTTCAATTTATGTAATTACAAAAATTTTAATAATAAACCAATCGCAAGGCTGCAAAACTGACGATGGAATGAAACTGGACTTGTAGACCTGATGATAATGAATGACAACACCGGACTGAAATCATTTAAGTTTCGAAGAAAGCAATAACTACACACAATTTGATTGGTAACATTCAGCAGCTAGCGGACTAGAAACTGGAACTGATATCCTTTGGACTACGTACTAGGTTCCGACTGATCCATAGAAATGTTTAGACCTACCATCTCTAAATTCTACCCACCCTACTTAATTTGTTAATTATCGCCCTTTAATACATACTTAAAGGAGACGATTAAAAAATTTAAAATACACCTATATGCATCCGTACCAACCAAAACAAACAAACGATTGCTGACAATATTTGTTATCCAATCATTAAATTAATTTCATTGGGGTATATTTCTAAGAAAATGGAATCTTTAAGTATATATTTTATTTAAAAATTACATCTATAGATGTCACCAAAACAAAATGTACTATATGCACCTCTCTACTTAGCCATCTTTAAAATGTTTTAGAAGGTGGAACTTTTATATTAGTTGTCTATGGGTGGAACTTATTGTTACTGGTATAACTAAACGAATATTTCTCAAAGTTTATTAATTAAATATTTATCAATGTACGACTTAATTAGCCAGTTCATATTTAAACATTCATCATTGACTTAGCTGCCAACAAATTTCATCCCTTAACGAAAAGCCATTTTTATCAAAGTTTCTTCTTACATGTTCATCATCTTCTTCAGGTGTAAACGCAATTGCTAGTGGGTCAGATTTTTGCCATTCTTCATTTGGAAGCGGAGGCTTAAGGTGCTAATAATCATCTGCACTGACAAAATTACAAAGTATAAAGCACGAATAGATTACTTTCAACATTCTAGTGTACTTCTTCAGTTTTAAGTGGTATAAAGAACGAAATTTTACTTTGCCAATGTCGCGTTCACTTTCGCTCTACATTGACTGTGAATATAATTATAATTTCTTTGTGCCCTTGTTAAGTTTCCCACATCAAAGTAGGGAGTCAGTAACGTATTTAAACAGTGATCTGTAGTTGGTATGTGTGTGACTACTACGTCCAACGTCCCGGGTTTGAATCTTAACGGTCCGCTTGAAAAATGTTAGGCGAGCATTTTTCACAAAAATACACCCTCGTTCGGATGAGAGATAAAATGGAGGTCCCGTGTGTGAGTGTTGTCACGTACGTTAAAGATCCCTACCTTGCTTGCAAGGGTTTGGCAAAATAAAAAATTTCCAGGTAAAAAAAACCCGCCTCTCTGGCCTATATAGTAGTTTCGGCTAGAGCATTGAAAAATCACATGTAGGGCTAAATCTAGAATGCGGTCCCTGAACCTTGTGTAGCAATATATACTCTGCATACAAATTTGGTTCTCTAACCAGTATATCAAGAAAATGGTTATCTACGAGAAGATAGGAGAATTCAATGGGTTTTTTCCATCACCAGGTACGGGCACATTTAGTTTCCGTTTCCCAACAAACAGAATATCTTTTAGTTGTGGTCGATTCTCCACCCAATGTAACTTACCACTTTGCTCGACAGTAGATTCAACAATTGGTTCGATAACAGAATTTTCATCGTTACTTTGAGAATTGTGGTTTTCATCAGTGACTTTAACAAATTCTTATAGCACTGCTTCATTCACTATCAGAGTTCTGGAAAGGTTTATCGCCTGAATCACGATACAAAGCTAATGCTTCCAGTTTATCCTCAGTTAATTTATTTGGATTATGATTTCTTGGTCTTTCTGATCTTGACGTACCAGCAACCAAATCCTCTGTTAGTTTGAGATTAATGAAAGTTGCAGTACTGAACTAGCTAGTGCGAACAATAAGCAGTAGTATTATAAACCATGCTCGCTTTTGTATAAACTGTACCTTTTACAACATCCTTTTAGCACGGTAAAAGCTCAACTGTGGTGCACGTACATATTGCTAAGCAGGTTAAAACATGTATGGCCTTAAACTGACACATATGCAATGTGCGCAGTCCTGTAGCAATGCTCACGTCGATGCTCTGTCGGAATGAGCACTGAACATGTTAATAAGCCAGTATAGTTATTTATTAAAGAAGAGAAGTTACAAATTTGGACCCGCCCCCTTCCAATTCTAAACCTAAACTGCAACACGCGCACTATTTATTCTTCATGGCCTAGAACATGTCCTATCATCCTATCTCTCTTATTTTCTACAGTTTTCCAAATATTTCTTTCCTTTCCATACAATTTCCAGCATCTCTTTGCTCTAACTTTGTTCATGATTTCTTCACATTTCTTTCCCTGTCTGCTTCTACTACTGTACACTTTTGATTCATGATTTTGTCACTATTAAACAATAGGTGCGTTTTTTCGGCGAGACTCAGTAAAAAGTGCTGTAGACTTGGTGCATTATGTTGTAGGTTGGGTGTATGATGATATACAGAAATGAAAGGAATACTTATGGTGTAGTACACAAGACACCATTCAAGACCTATTTATTTTAAAGTTTATTAGGTCTTCAGTCCTGGTACCCTTTTTGTTTCCTATTCTGAGCTAAGCTACAGATTTCCCTGAAATTTTCACAGTCTGAATCTTTCACTATCTGCGTGCAATAGTCCGATCTAGGTCTATCTCTGCTGGTAGTTTATCGTGCACTATTCCTCAAAAATGTCTGAACATATCCTGCCCTTCTATTCTTCTTAGTTTTTTTTTTGTTTTCCACAGATATCTTTAATCCCTTACTATTTCTATAACCTCTTTGTTATTAACTATCATCATCATACATCTGAAGTGTAACATTCCAAGAGACTTCAACAGTTTTTCCGTATGCCCCTCCTACTGTTCCTATTTCAGAGATGTACTGTACTGTGCTCCACACATATGCTTTCAACACTATAAAGATGGATATGGAAGATATTTTATTTTCCAGTTCTTCTAGTGATGATGAAGAAATTGAAAATCTTGTAGTCGGTGGTAAGTACAAGAGTAAATGCAGCCAAGGATCAATGTTCAGGCCAGATTTTACAGCTTTAATATTGTGTTTCTATCCAAATCGAACTACGATTATTGCAAATAAGTTTAAACAATTAAATTGGTTTAATAGCAGTCATCAATCCTTTCGAACGTCTGTATTAGCTAATATTAAAAATAAGTTATGGATTGAGCTTTTATGTATACACATTTTCTGTTTATTGTAAATGGGGTTCCCCGTAAATGTATGAAAGTACAAAAATAAAATAAATAAATGATTTAATTAATGTTTGTTTGAATGTTTTTGTCCAATTGGAGCAACTTACAAACAATTTAAAAAGATCTCACGATCTTCTATTCAAAATTATGTGGAGAAGGTGATCCCTAATTATTCACGTATGGAATTTGTTAAATGTTTCGTTTGGAAAGAGGTTTGGTTGAGCATTTGTCGCACTTATAATAGAACACTCCTGAATATGTTACTTTGAAAGGTATGATAAAAAGGTTGTATACAATGAGTAACCTACTTTTTTATTTGTAGATAATGGTGGTCTATCCACAATTATTGCATGGAAACAATTTCTTATTTATTTATGGTTTGTAGGCTACCAGGCAGAATCATACATACAAGTAGTCGACAGGTTTAATGTTAATAGAAGTACCATTTTGCTGTAATTACAAGAATGAGTTTCTTTGTGATCATTCGGGATCTCGGACTAAAAAATTTCCCACAGAAGATAAAAAATAGAAACAAAAGGTTATTAGTATCAATGTAGGTGGTTTCCTGGTATCATTGGTGATAATAACACGTATATAGCTTCCATCTTATCTTATTCTATTGTTTTGAATTTTAAAGTTTACTGGGTAGGACCCATATTCGAATAGATTGACCAGAAGAAGTCCCCGATAGTTATATCAACAGAAACAAGTATTATTCTGTTCCTGCAAAAGTGATTGTAAATGAAATATGTGAATTCTACCAGGTTTTTGTTGGATATCCTGGTTCAGTTCACGATGCTAGAGTTTTACGATTTCTGACATTTCCTCAGCAATGACCAGCACTCTGTCAAAGTAAGGAATTAATTACCAGTATTTTGAGATTATGAAATTTAATATTTTAGATGGTGAATACATATCCATATAAATATGTGACTGACCCCCTATCGTGATATGGGAACTTAACAAGACACCAAAAAAATATAACTATATTCACAGTCAATGTAGAGTGAAAAGTGAACACGACATTGGTAAACTAAAACAATGATTTCGTTCTTTCTACCGCTTAAACTGAAGAAGTACACCCAAATGTTGAAAGTAATCTATTCGTGCTTTGTTCTTTGTAATCTTGCCAGAACAGAAGATTATCAGCTTCCTGAGCTTCCACCTCCAAATGAAGAATGGCTACAACCTGACCAATTAGCAGTTACGTTTCCACCTGAAGAAGATGATGAACATGTAAGAAGAAATTTTGATGAAAATGGCTTTGCGTTAAGGGATGAACTAGTTAATTAAGTAGTACAATGATAAATATCTAATTAATAAACTATTAGAAATAATCCTTTCCTTTATACTAGTAACAATAAGTTCCACCCTATAAAACATTTTAGAGATGAGTTTCTTTAGAACATGTTTCAAAAGCTCTTTTCTTTAAATCAATAAATTCTTTTAGTAATTCATTTTTCTGTTCCTGCAAGTCGTTTGACCTAGTACATTACTTGATCAGTTGTTGTAACATAGACAATGTAGTACCTTTGGGTGGAGCATTGAGGACATGACCGCAGACATAGCGGCTCTTATTCAAATTATAATGTTGTAACATAGAGGTAGTCAACTTCATTTGCATTTACAAGAGTATTTGTGTGGTCTTTCCATCCTTGAAACGTATATTTCGTGTAGAAGCTTCAGATGGTCCTGAGTAATTTTGTATATTTATTTCCCTTGATGAGTTTGAACAAGAAGAAGTAAGTCTACATTTGCTACTAAAACATAACATTAACTTTGTTATAGCAGGCTTGATGAATACTTAAGTGTTGTAGATTTCACATTTTCATATAATGTGCTATTATTTATAATACATATCCTTTATTGTAGTCCTACATTGTCATCAATTGTGGCTACAAGAAAGATTTTTGCTAGTTTTCTAAAAATTGACATAATTTTATATAAAATAGAATTAATTAATATAATTTCTGTTAACACATCAACCTACGTTTTGAAATGAATGTTTTAGTGCCATTCCAGTTTTTTTTTATTGTTTGTTGTTCATCTTTATACTGCCGTTCTAGCGTCTTCCACTTATTACACACCTGTAATGGTGTGAATACATAATGCATTTCAGCTAACTTTAGTGAAATATAGATCCACATTTATGATTTTATTTTGAGTTTAGCAGAACGTCCTACTAGAGGTTTGTATTTTTTTATAAAAAGAAATAAGTTGTAAAATTTAAGCATCGCTTCACTTTGTTTCACATGCTTTCTACAATGGACTCATTAATTTATATGCCTACAATAAAATTGTTAAATATAATACCCTCACTTCCAAAAGGTCATCATCTTCATCATTATTAGGGGACATCTCACGCGCTTCCAAGATGGAAATATACTGCGTTTTAACAATATATTACAATTGTGTAAATATTTACTCTTTGATCATCATTAACACCTGATTGAAACATTAATTGTATTTCTTTCCAATATGTCAGTCACACGTTTAAATGATGTCAGACAAGCATTTTTATACTATGATCCAGACGTGATATCAGACATTTTCTATAGGAATTATTAGATTTCATTGGTGGAAACAAGTATGTAATCCAGATAAGGACAAGCAAGAAACAGATTTGAGATATTTAACTGCACTTACTGCGTAAAAATGTGTAACATTGAACATTCTGCCCTGGTTCCTTAACAGTTTTTAAATACGTCTTCTCCATGTTTACACCTACTACCTACACAGCCAATATCAAGTCCCTATATTACAAAAAGGAAAAAAGAGCGTGATTGATATATAAACGTTTGTTTGGAATTGTTTACACATATTCCTGCACTTTCCTTATTTAACAGCCTAACACCAAAAGATTTCGGCACTTTCCGTATTTACCCACCATGGCCGACTTTCCTGTAACTATACCTACCGTACTTTATTTTCATCCCCTTATGCCAAACAACAATATTCGGCGAGGACAAACAAAAATATAATAATTATCATTATTTAAAATTATAACCATAGTTAGTGGGGTGATTGCTGTGAAAATATGTTATTCAATTTATACATTAATTTAATTCGGGTATATATTTAAGGAATGGAATTTTTATATCCTTATTACATTTAAGAATTATATTTATAGATGTCGCTAAAACAAGATAATACATTTTTTAAACGAAAAATTAGTTTACCTTGTCTGCATTTCGCTAGGTCCCAATTTTGGTTATTATAAGATATAAACATTGGCTGAAACGGGGAAAATTATAAAGAAATCCCTGCCACCTTTATAACTGTTTACAAAATAGTTGTTTGATCTTTGGTTGTATTCGAAAAAACCAAAAAGGTGGATTTTTTTAATAACTAGAGGACCTACTTTCACCACAAGTGTATGTTATTAAGATACTTGTTTAAAAGGATTATTGTGCTACCAATGCAATCGTTCTGGAAAATAACCCATAACTTTTGTTTCTGTTACCCCTGTCATTTTGGATCTTATGTGGTTAAAAAAATCAAAAATTTGGGTTAACGATTTTTAACTATTTTAAATTTAAAAAGGTACTTGCTTTTAGGTTTTTCAGATAGTTTCACTTTCAAAAGAGTACAGTGTACGTTTTGCTCTGTTCCGAAATCTTTTTGCGCTGATTCTTAGTTGTTAACCTGTTGGGGTTAACAATACCGTTTTGTAATGGTAGGCGAATGTATGTGACAATTGAATGTGTTGCACAAATTCTATAACCTAAATAAATTTGCACTTGCTGGATGTGGTTTAATATTAAATAAATAAAATTAAATTAAATTAAATTAAGTTAAATAAAAATTGTATATTTATAAAAAAAAAAGTTATGTGGATATGACATTTGTAAAAATTTAGAATTGAACCGTAAAAGATGTTGACTCCATAAACTATATTTCAGAAAAATTTTATAAAACGTTGTAATAACAAAGAGATGTTAATCAGAAGCAGGTGCGTGGTCTTTAGGCTAAATCAGTTTTGTAACTATTATTTAAGGAGATGCAATAAAATTTTAACCCGTTCAAAATTTTATAGAAATAATTTGAAAACACACAACTTTGTTTATGTGATTCGTCAAATTTTATTTAGAAGGAGCTTATGAAAAATTTGAAGGGTTTAGCCAAGACCACATTTCTAAGCGCGATGGCATTTCTTAGACTAAAGTGTTTTTCCACTATTATCCTGTGATGCACAACCTATGCATTTAAAAATGGATCAATATTAGTGTTAATTATTTTTCCCAGGACTATCCAATAATGTATTTCTTACGCATTTCAGAATGGGTTAATAATAGTACTCATTATTCTGTAGGTGTATATAAATTTATCCATTCTGAACGGACCTGCACCTTCAAGAAGTTCTAAAATACATGTTTTAGTGAGCTAGAGAGCCGAACTATAGATTTAACAAAATTAGTGGGGTGTTTAATGAGGAACCAGACTAATACAGGTCCTCAAAAGAAGGTAGAAGCTTTTTCGGTACTTAGAGTGGCAGAGACCATCGGGGTTTTATATGGCATTCTAAGGCACACTACTGTGATGTAGAAGGCAACGGGAAACCACCACATTATCTCTCAAATACACAGTTTACATAAATTGTTATTAAAGATGATGGCATCCTCTGGAGTAAAAAATTCTATAGGTAAAATAGTCCGTTCATTTACATTTCCAATGCTCCACCCGAAGGTACTACATTGGCCAGGAGGCGAGTTTTTTGTTGCCTGGAAATTTAGAATTTTGCCGAACCCTTGCCGTTCCAGGCAAGGTAGGGATCTTTAACATGTGTGACAACACTCACACACGGGACCTCCGTTTAACCTCTCATCCGAACGAGGGCGTAATTTTTGTGAAAAATGCTCACCTGCCATTTTTCAAGCAGTCGGCCGTGTCGGGATTTGAACCCAAGACCTTGGGATCCGTAGTCTTACGCTTACTACATTGATCCACGGCGACGCCGCAGGGATTTGATCCGAAAGTATAAAAAAAGAGTCGTGAACATTCTGCGAGTTGGAGCATAGAATGTCAGAAGTATAAAGCAAGTAGATGAGCTAGAGAACCTGAAAATTGAAATGGATAGGTTAGCACTAGACATAGTAGGGATCAGCAAAGTTCGCTGGCCAGAGATGTGGGATTTTTGGATTGGAGACTTCAAGGTAATTCATAAGAGCAGAGGAAGAAAATTCGGGTGTGGGGATAGTTATGCGAAAAAAGATAGGACAACATGTAGAAAACGACTTACGAAAAGAATACTGATGGTTACGTTAAAATCTAAACCGGTAAATACACATGGTGAAAGTAACTAGAAAAATAATCTATAAAAATACAACCACCCATAAACAAAAAAAGCTATATCTACAAATTAATTATATTTGTTCTACTTCAAATTGTTGTGAAAGTTTTTGAAGCATGGATCTAAACATAGTCCTGGCAAATCTGTACACGTTTTACAATCATACATTGTATCTTTTTGAATACCACTTTTGAACACCAAGGGCACCTTTTTCTAAGCTTTGTACCACATACGCCTGTTGCACATTTTGATAGAAGATTTAAGACTGAAGAATTCTCCTTTGGTCGGTTTCTATTTCCTTTTGTAGCATTCACTACCAGCAAAATATCAAGTGAATAACGAAAATTGGGTTTAGAGAATTTATTATACAGCACAAATGAATTGTATATCATTACGTCAAATATATGCATACAATGGAATTGTTTTCCTGTGTACTGGATAATAGAACAACATTCGATCTTGTGGATCTGTACCAGACATTTATTTGTTATACTGTGCTACCGGTACAAGTTTCATCTTGGTCTGATCGGACCTAGACAATACTGTGTGAAATTATTTTCGTGTTTGATTGTAAGATAGAGTAACTCGTGTTTATCCTTTGATTTGCCAACATACACACTACCTCCAAAACGGTGGATAGATTCGCGTCTTCAATTTTGCTTTACTAACTACCTCAGGGGTTTCCCTTCTTTCAACATGCAAAGTTCGTGTACAATAGATGCCTCTTTCCAAGAATTGCCTTGCAAGTGTTACCGAGTTGCGGTAATTATTCATATATAAACCATGACCTTTATCACAATAATTTCAAAGAAGATGGAGGACAACATTTGTAGCATACCCATTACCACCTAGGTCATCACAAGCTCCAGTATAAATTTGTATATTCAAAACTGTTCCGTTATTTTCCATTATAAAACAAAATTTTACACAGTGTTAGTGCTTTTGTTCTTTATATACTGACGGACCAACAACCGACCTCACCACAAAAGCATTGATTCATCAATGTATAGGTTCTTTCCTGGAGAATAAATCGTGAACGTTTTGTTTTTGAAAAATTCCTTCAAAAGCTGATCTTTGTATAACCTATCAGGACTGCCTTCGCTATCTTGAGGATTTGATGCAAAATACAAACACCTCAATATAATTAAGTATCTATCCCGGCTCATGTAGTTTCTTACTGGTATATTATATATACAATCTGTACGCGTGTAATCTCGTAATCTAAGTAACTGTAGTATATGCCCATAAAATACAAAATTACCTAAGAATATTAACACTTCTTCTCTATTAACTGGTTTTCAACGACTAATTCTAGAATGCAGTCTCTGAACTTCATGTAACAATATATACGCTGCATACAGATTTGTTTCTTTAACCAGTATATCAAGAAAATGGTTATCTTCGAGAAGATACAAGATGTCAATGGATTTTTTCCATCGCCAGGTACCGGCACATTTAGTTTCTGTTTCCCAACAAGCAGAATATCTTTTAGTAGTGGTGAATTCTCCACCCACTGTAGCTTACCACTTTGCTCAACAGTGGGTTCAACAATTGGTTCGACAGCACAGCAAAACCTCAATTGCAATGCACATATATATTGCTAAGCCGATTAAAACATGCATGACCTTAAACCGACACATATGCCACGTGTGCAATCCTATAGCAATGCTTGCATCGACACTCTGTCGGCATGAGCACTAAACGTGTTAATAAGCCAGTATAGTTATTTATTAAAGAAGAGAAGTTACAAAATTGAACCCGCCCCCTTTCACTCGCACTATTTATTCTTCATGACCTAGAACGTCCTATCATCCTATCTCTCCTATTTTCTACAGTTTCCTAAATATTTCCTTTCTTTCCATACAATTTCCAGTATTTCTTTGCTCTAACTTTGTTCCTGATTTATTCACATTTCTTTCCCTGTCTGCTTCTACTACTGAATACTTGATTCATGGTTTTGTCACTATTAAACAATAGGTGGGTTTTTCGGCGAAACTCAGTATGGAGTGGTGTAGACTTGGTGCATTATGTTATAGGTTGGGTGTATGATGATATACGGAAATGAAAGAAATAGTTATGATGTAGTACACAAGACACCATACATGACTTAGAATCAAAATATACATTTTAACGATGGACCATCATCATTAGGTTTTCAGTCCTGAAACAGGTTGGACGCGTACCTTTCTGTTTTTTATTCTGAGCTAACTACACATTTCCCTGAAATTTCCACATCTGAATCTTTCACTATCTGTGTGCAATAGTCTGATATAGGTCTATCTGTACTTCCTTTTTTCTATCTCTCCTTGTAATATATCCCGCACTATTCCCCAAAAATGCTTAGAACGTATTCTGCCTTTCTATTTCTCCTATATTTTTCCACAGATATCTTTATTCCCCAACTATTTCTATAACATATTTGTTATTCTGCTTTTCCTACTGCCCGTGCTCCACACATACGCATTCAGGAGGGGGGGAGAGAGCAGCCTGTGGCTGGCAAGTTCCCCCAACACTTGAACATTTGCCAATTTAATATTTTTTCCAATATATCTTTTCGCAAAGTCAAGATTAGTTGCAGATATTTCACAACCTTCACCTGTAGTTGTTTATAAACGTCATCAGATTTATCTGCGCTTATTCTTTTGTCATTAGGTTTTCCGTCTCAAAACTGGTTGGACACGTACCTCCACTTATTTATATTTTGAGCTAGTCTACACAGTTCCCTGAAATTCCCACAACAGCTTATATACAGCTTGGTTCCCATTCTATTGTTTTCTAATTATATGCCCAATTTCCCCGAGATTCAGTGGTAGGTGAAGGGGATTAAGCAGCTTATGGCTGCCAAGATCCCCCAACACTTAGACATTTGCCGAATTAATAGTTTTCCTTTCACACAATTAAAATTATTTGAGAATATTGCCCAACCAATTCCTGTAGTTGCTTATAATAATCATCATGTTTAAGTATAGTTATTTTTTCGTCATTAGTTTATCCATCTTGGGACTGATTGGATGCATACCTCCATTGATTTCTATTCTGAGCTAGCCTACACATTTCCCCGAAATTCCTACGGCATAAATCATTCACTATCTGCGCACAGTATTCTAACCTAGGTCTACCTCTACTTCTCTTATTTCCTAACTCTGCTTCTAATATATTCCGCACTATTCCCTCATGCCGTAGTATGTGACCTATCATCCTATCGCTCCTGTTTTTTACCATTTTCAGCATATTTCTTTCTTCCCCTACCAGTTTCAGTACCTTTTTGTTCTTAACTTTGTCTGTCAATGATATCTTCACCATACACCTGTAACACCACGTTTCAAAGGCTTCTACCTTTTTCCTATTCGCTTCTCCTACTGTCCAGGCTTCACAGCCGTACAGTGTTGTACCCCACACATATGTTTTAAGCAATCTTTTTCTTGTTTCTATGTTTGTTGTTTTTGAACACAGTAGTTGCTTTTTCTTGTTAAATGTAGCACGACCTTCTGCTAATCATTGTTTTATATCTTTTGCGCTTTTCCGATCTTAATCTCTTGTAAGTTCTTGTTATTTATTTGTATTCTTGTTTTTGATTTATTTTCCCCTCCTTTGCATACTAGTACTTAGTTTTATTTTTGTTAATTTTCATACCGTATCTCTCTGTTAGAACCATTTCCATTTCTTTAAGAACAACTTAGGTTTCTCAAAGTCAAAGTGCTTTTTTCAGTTTCTTTTTTCAAATTTTTAAATTTAAGTGGGGCCTTCATAATTACGAAGTTGTGGTCAGTGTCTATATCTGCTTCTGGGTAGCTTCTACAATCTTTTACTTGATTCCTATACCCTTGTCTAACAAGAATGCAGTCTATTTGATATCTTTCTATATCCCCTGGCATCTTCCACGTATATCGTCTTCTAGCATGAACTTGAAATAATGTGTTTGTGATGGTTAGATTGTTCATGTCGCAAAATTCTACCAGCTTATTTCCCCTGTCGTTTTTCGTGCCTAAACCAAATAAACCTACTACTGCTCATTCCGTACCCTCACCTACCACTGCATTAAAATCCCTGTAATTATTAAATTTTCATGTCCTTTTACGTATAATAGTATCTTCGATGTCTTTGTAGATCGCTTCTATTTCTTCGTCACTGTAGCTAGAGGTGGGCATGTATACTTGCATTATTACTGTGTTTACCGGTTTAGATTCTAATCTAACCATGAGTACTCTTTCATTCATTTGTAAGTAATTTTCTACACAGTGTCCAATTTTTTTTCGCATAACTATCCCCACACCCAAATTTCCTTCCTCAGTTCCTGTATGAATTACCCTGAAGTCTCCACTCCAAAAATCCCTACTATGTCTAATGCTAGTCTATTCTTTTCAATTTTCAGGTTCTCTAGCTTACCTACTTGCTACATACTTCTAACATTCCACGCTCTGACTCACAAAATGTTCCCGACTCTTATTCTGAACTTTCCGATCGCATCCTCCAAAGTAGTCACCTCCCGGAGATCCAAATGGAGGAATATTTAAACTCCGGAATCTTTTACCCCAGAGAATGCCATCATGTTTATTACAATTTAAGTACGTTGTGTACTTGGGAGGTAATGTGGTGGTTTCCCGTTGCCTTCCACATTGCGGTAGTGTGTCTTAGACTGTCACACTGACCCCTATGGTCTCTGCCAATATAAGTACCGAAAAATCCGCTGCCCTCTTTGTTTACATGTATTTTATTTGTAGAATTGCCTTCCATATAAGCAATTCACTGTTATGACTGGAGTGAACAAAAAGTTCACTTTTTGTATTTGAATCGATCAGTGGTGCCGACTGCAATAGGCAGGTAGTTCATTGTTGACACTGTACAAGGTAAGTTGTTTCATACTACTTCTACCATGCATTTCTACATTTCATTATAATACAATACCCTTTCATAATTTGTATAGTTAGAAGAAAACATATTTTATAATTTTGAAAGAATGTTTGAATTTAAATGGAGAAACTCACGGCATAAATATCATGTCCATTACAATGTACATTTAGTAACAAATATGTTTTTAAAACCATTGTTTACAAATACACTATAAATTGTTATTTAATAATCTAAATTATTCGTTTTCTTTTTCAGCAGAATGATGAAAGAAAACCATTATTAAGAAAATCCACAACATGTTTAGGATTTGCTAGTTTTATTGAAAAATTGTAAATTTTCCCATACTAACAAAGAAACTGAATATGATGGCAAAAATGAATTAGTTTCTGACTCAGAAATAACGCCAGTTATTAGAGTCGGGGACTAGGCAAGACACTGAAGAATCGTCTTTATCAGAAAGCAGTGTGAATATTACTGACACATAAGCAGAAGTAGAGGAAAAAAAGAATACTTATATTTCAAGGATGAATTTGTCAAAGAAAAAGAAAAAAATAAGAACGTTAAGTGCAATATAGACAAGCCTTATGAAAGGGAGAATGAACCTGTTTGGGATATTGGAGAGTGGAATGAAGAACATGAGGAACAGGAAGAAGATATGGTTAGGGAATTCTTATTGCATCCTATCGACTATTTTGCAAGATATATTTCTCCTAAAGCTTTTGCATTCAAATAAATTTTACATTTAGGAATACCTCCGCTGGGAGTTACATTACACATTCTAATTGGAAGTTTGAGAATATTACCAAAAATCAGAATATTCTGGGAGAGAGAATATGAAATCGATGCATTTTTTTAAATATGAGCTGGCACATCCTTTCAGTTAAGGCCGTGTCTGCATTTAGTGAATAATTTAGAATGACCACCGGACTGCAAAGATAAATTTTATATAGTTAGACCCTTGACAAATTCAATTAGAGAAAGATGTTTTCAGCTGAAACTTGAACAAATTCTGAGTATTGATGAACATATGGTGGTATTTACTGGAAACTCAAGCAATATATCAAAGAAAAACCCGTCGATGGGGAATATGTTTTTGTTTTGGGTGAAAAAAGTGGACTCACTTATGATTTTATTGGATACTAAGGCAGCTCAACAGAACTGGAACAAGATGTTCAGAAGCAGTACGGGTACGGAGCAACTGTTGTTTTGCATCATTGTAAACGAATACAGAAAAGAAGCCATAAGCTTTATTTTGACAATAATTTTTATTCCTATGAACTATTGATTCAATATATTTTTCTCAACAAATTTTATTGTTTCTTTACCGTTTATAAAAATAATATACATAACATAACATGTGCATTGTGGTCTACTACTATACTCTTATCAGATAAGCAGATATACCGGGTGGTGAATTGCTTTGGTGTACATAGGGATTTAACATGTAAAATCATACTTATGCATTTTCCTGTTTCCCTATCTATTTTAGGGCAAAAGTGCAAGAGACATAATTTGTTAAAAATTTAAAACTGATCATGCTTAATAGATCAGTTATGTGTGTTTTGATGGTCGTACCACCATTATTTAGCCTGCAGATGTATTCTGGCCATGCGTTCTAGGCAGATGACTACACAATGATTCGATCGCCTTCTATTGTGGCCCATGTTGAAATAAACAACTTATTCTAATGAATTATGGTTAATATACAGGTGTAAATAATTAATTTCAAAGTTTTAATAAATACATATCAAATATAAGCCAAAAACGGTTAACGCTTAAACCAACAGATGTTCAAATAATTCACCACTGCTGACAAACAACCGCCAAGTCTATTATAGAAATTTCTTTTCATGTTAGCAAGTTGCCTATTAGTTATTTTCCTGCATTCATTGACAAGTTTGTTTTTTAAGGAATCAACATTAGTATGTCTCTGACCATAAACTTTTGATTTTAAACGACCCCACAGCAAAAAAGACATTTGGTGATAAATCGGGTGATCAAGCTGGCCAATTTATCAGGCCACCGCACCCTATCCATGAATTAAGAACCGTTTCATTTAGCCAAGCAATTACATCTTTTGTAAAATGAGCAGGACAACCATCCTGCTGAAACTATATATTTTCCTCAGCATGTCTTGCAATATTCTCAATGGCAGGCCCAATATCATTTTAAAGCAACTCCAAATACTTCTGATCCTTAAAGCTTTCCTAAATAAAAAATTGTCCAGTTATATGACATCTTAGTAACCCAATCCAAGTATTCACGATTTGTGGATATTGAAAGTGGTTATCAATAACCAAGTGTGGATTTTGTGTGTCCCGGTATCTGTAATTCTGACAGTTGGTTCACCTTTATACTAAACGTTGACTCGTCGGAAAAGCAAATGTTTTTAAGAAAATTCCTATCAAGATTAGCCATATCCATTATTGTTTAGCAGAATGTCATTTTTGCCAGTCCATCCCTTTCAAACATTTCTTGATGATTGCTGTATTTATAAGACTGATATTTATTCTTATCCAATATTTTTAACGCAGTTGTATATTGTATATTCAACTCGAAACCAATTTGTCTAGCACTAATATTAGGATTATTACACATCGCTGCCATAACATTTAGTTCATTGGTACTATTGTTTTCTGCTTGAACTTTCAACACAGCTTCCTCTTGTTCGTGAAGATCTGTTGTTTTCTCAATGCAGGATTTACATGGTTTAAAAACTGAACCATACTTAGCTTGGTTAGAAATTACTCTTAGAATTGTAGCAATAGTAGGGATTGCTCGATTCGGATAGAGATTTGTAAACATATCTCGCACTTCCCTAAAACTATATCCTGAATAATACCACTTTAAAAATTGATGTTTTTCGCTTATTGTGTACAAACAAACCATTTTTAATTAAATCAGAGAACAAAAGTTAAAATTATAACTGTCAAATTTATTTACAAATCAAGTCATGGGTATGTATTACCGACTTCTTAAGCTGCTGTGACACTTATTTGAATTTTGACCGCCTGAAGGACCATTTCGGTGGTAGGCAACTAAGCCACCAGATTTTAAACAAATTATGTCTCTTGCTCTTTGCCGTAAAATAAATAGGAAAGCGGGAAAATGCAATACTATGATTTTACATGTTAAATCTCTATTGTACACAAAGCACTTAATTCACCACCAGTACTATGATTTTACATGTTAAATCTCTATTGTACACAAAGCACTTAATTCACCACCAGTGGTTGTACATAAAAAAATCGCTGAAAATTTAAAATAAAAGTCTGAATTGAGTATTCTATTTAGAACTCATATAACAAATTACCCACGCGAACTAATTTTTTTACGCTTAAATAAAAAATTTTTTCTTGTGTATTTCTTTTCACCCCCTTTACAATGACGATATTTTTGTAAAGGGGATAAATAAAAATTTTAAAATCTAACTTGTTTGGTAGAGGTAGTAAACTAATCCCCATGAGATGTTTTATTCAATAATCGAAGTCATCGAAGTCACACATTAATTTAATTCGGGAACATTTTAAAAAAAAGGAATCTTTAATTCCAAATATCATTTACAAATTACGTTTATAGATGTCACTAAAACAAGGTTAGTACATTCGATAAATTTACGGAGTCTGCATTTTCCCTGGGGGTCTATTCTCGAGTTCGTTCGATATATATCATCGGTGATATTTATCACCCAAAAGTATCGCATGCGAAACAGTTCTATGACGACTTGCTATTCTCGACAAGATGTGATATGATATTTTAAATATCGAATGAAATGATGCATGTCGTAAATAGAATAATAATAAAAGCCAATAGCCAACCGGAACGAAATCACGTGGTTCAGGAAGCTACTAGATCGAATTTTGTCGGGTAAGATCGAAGTTTGGATGAACGTAATGTTTACTTGCATTAATTACGCCCAACTAACAGAGCTAGTTATAAATAGAGGGAAATTATGCAGCCGTAAATTTTCCTTTAATTTTACAAAAAAAAGCTTGCAAAGAATGGGAAGAAATAGCAACGGAACTGAATGAAATTCCTGGAATTCAACTTTTTATAAAGCGGAACATACCCACAAACATTTTTTCACTTAAATCAAAAAATAGTATACTGTTAGCACTTAGTGCTATAAAATAATTCAGTTTTAAAAGTAACTACTATTTCTGACTTTTATTAATAATCGTATCAGAAAGGAACATTTACTACTAATACGTTTATAATGAAAATAAATGTAAACTCGTAAAATACAATTAAGGTAGCTTTGCGACCCAGGCTAGTGGACCTCATAACTACGACTGTGTGAATGCCTCAGCGTACTTGTTCCACCAGACAGGAAGCGACCTTCAGTGACGTTGCGTGCGCTGCTTCGTTAGCGGCCTCATCGGTATTTCCTATATCGACAGGGTTGAGCGCTAACACGGCCAGACTGACAGGTGACCCGTCCTCGGGGCACAATTCGCCTGAGGGTGACCCTGTAACAGTATCAGCAACACAGAAATTAATAAGCACCAAACGCCACATGTTGGAGATTGTATACCCCAACTAATAATCAAACTATATCTCACGTTAGTAAACGTACACAACTCTGATTTGACTGGTGTACACTAACTTGAAGTATTTATTTAATCACAGAGCATCAACAACTCTTTTTTTTGTAAATCATTACTCTCGAATTAAAATAACAACGTATTCGATAGTAATTGTGAAGGTATACAGACACCAATATAAAGGCTTTCATTCTGTATTAACAAAAAAAATTCATAATGTAGTTGTGGGATTATGCAGACCCCAAAACCACAGGAACAAATACTTCATCCTGATAAATACAAAAATAAACATTTTACAAATATTATGGGAGTATGCTGACCCCATAACCATCAAGACATACACTTTATCTTGATAAATACAAAAATAAACATTTTACAGATATTATGGGAGTATGCTGACCCCATAACCATCAAGACATACACTTTATCTTGATAAATACAAAAATAAACATTTTACAGATATTATGGGAGTATGCTGACCCCATAACCATCAAGATATTCACTTTATCTTGATAAATACAAAAATAAACATTTTACAGATATTATGGGAGTATGCTGACCCCATAACCATCAAGATATTCACTTTATCTTGATAAATACAAAAATTAACATTTTACAGATATTATGGGAGTATGCTGACCCCATAACCATCAAGACATACACTTTATCTTGATAAATACAAAAATTAATATGTCACAGATATTATGGGAGTATGCAGACCCCATAAGCATCAAGATATTCACTTTATCTTGATAAATACAAAATTTAATATTTTACAGATATTATGGGAGTATGCTGATCCCATAACCATCAAGATATTCACTTTATCTTGATAAATACAAAATAAACATTTTACAGATATTATGGGAGTATGCTGACCCCATAACCATCAAGACATACACTTTATCTTGATAAATTCAACAATTAATATTTTCATAGCACCACATACTAGTAATTACCTGCTACGGCTATATCTCCCTCAAGAAGGGTTAGCAAATCATCTAACTCGGTTGCCAAGGACCAATCTGCAGGCCACATTCGCAATTGCTCCTTCGCAGCCTTAACAATATTTTTCTTACGGCAACCAACTCGTTTTAGCTCATAGCGGCCCTCTTTTGTAACGTTCATAATTTGATACGGCCCCAAAAACTCAAAATTAGTCTTGCTAGCGTGCAACTTACTCGCACGATGCAACAGCACAAAATCGCCTACAGAAAATTTAACAGAGTTACGCCGTTTCTTATTTAATTCAATCAAATCTTTTTCTGAAGGTTTTAAAGGTTCTACTATTCGTTTTCTATCTAACTCCATGTTTCTAGCAGTTGATAAATCTGATGATAAATCATTCAACACTGCTTGTATCAATGGCGTGGTAGTGTTGATGCCAATCAACGCTTGCAATGGTGTGCTATTTATCGACTTTTGTAAAGTAGTGTTTAAGACAAGCTGTATTTTCCATAACCCACTCGGCCATTCATTTTTAAGTCGAGTTTCAATTCTAATTAAATTCATGATAGTGCGCATATAACGCTCTGCTTGTCCGTTGGATCTATGCACATCAGGTGTTATAAAATGGTAGTCAATTTGCCACTCATCAAGAAATTTACAAATTGAAAGGTTATGAAAATTTGTACCACTGTCCATGACTATTACTTTAGGGGTACCAAAGCAAGAAATAAACTGCTGTAATGCATATTGGGTTTCATCAGCTTGAACTGTTTTTAGTGGAATTAAATTGCAATACTTTGTAAAAGCATCCACAATCACTAACACATATTTATGTTTATCGCTACTAACAGGCAAAGGACCTAAACAATCAACATGTACAGTATGAATAGGTGTAATGGGTTTTGTTGGTAACAATATTGAACCTTGTAATGGCCCTGTCCTAGTTTTCTTAACAGCACATATCAAACAATGTTTAATGTATGTCCTGGCAAAACTTCGAAGACCAGGAAACCAAAAGTGCTCCAGAATAGAACTAATAGTCTTAACAGTGCCAACATGACATTGCTCATCATGAAATAGGCGCAACAAGCGTAATCTACTTTGCCGTGGAACATAGTAACGAAATTTTTTAGTATTATCGGCAGAATATCCTATGCGACAGAGAAGACCGTCTTTTTCTGCATATTGCTTGGAGTCTAAGTTGCCTTCGCGCAAATCAGTTATTAGTTTTTCAACTTCTTCACTACCTTTCTGCTCAATATGCAACCAAGAATCCAATTTTGAGATGAGCGACACATTAACCGGATTACGGCTTAGGTAATCGACATGGCTTAAACTAGAACCCTTACGATAGACAATTTCATAGTCAAAGTCTTGCATGTAGCAATTCTCGGTACTAAGTCTCTTTTATTCACCGTGGCCTTCACGGAATTGCAATCGGTAACAATAATAAATTTCACACCTATCAAATAAACTCGAAAATGCTTTAAAGAATTCACTATCGCCAACGTTTCCAACTCGTAGGAATGGTATTTTGCCTCAATCGTAGTGGTACGCTTACTATAATATTCGACCACTCTGTTTTGCCCATCATGTTTCTGAAACAATATTCCGGCAAAACCTAATGCACTAGCATCGGTATGTAATTCTGTTGGTAAATCAGGATCGAAAATTACAAGAAGAGGTTCAGAAGTAATGCACGAAATAACATAATTTTTCGCCTCTTCGTGTTCATTAGTCCATACAAAGGAAACATTATCTTTAGTCAATCGGGTTATGCATGCTGTTTTAGAAGCAAAATCATGCACAAATTTTCGGAAATACCCAGCCAAACCCATGAACTGTCTTACTTGTTTTGCATTACATGGTGACTTAACTTGTGTTAAAGCTTTAACCTTTCTAGTTCCCGGCCTGACGCCTTCATGCGATATTTCTCTACCAAGAAATTCAAGCTTGGACTGAAGAAAAGCGCATTTCGAAATATTCAAAGAAAAACCGAATCTTCGTAAACACTTTAAGACTAACTGAAGACGTTCCAAACCTTCTTCAACAGTTTCTGACGGGATTAGTACGTCATCAACATAAACTACTGCGAACGTGTATTTCAAATCACCTAGTGCATCGTTAATAGCTCTCTGAAAAACTGGCGGGGAATTTGCAAGTCCAAAAGCGACTCTTAAAAATTCATAGCGCCCGTCAGGCGTTACGAATGCAGTTTTATTAATCGAATCTGGGTGAATTGGTATCTGATAAAAACCAGAAGCCATATCGAGCGACGTAAAGAATTTTCCCTTACTTAATCGATCCAACTGGTCATCGATACGAGGAAGAGAATATTTATCTTTAATAGTGTGAGCATTCAGTTCCCTGTAATCTACACACATACGGTAAGATGAATCTTTCTTTTCACTAATAAAATAGGGCTAGCGTAAGCTGAACTACTCTCTTATGATGCCATTCGAGAGTAAATCACTGATAATTTTGCGCACTTCGGCGCGTTCACTCGCGCAAGACGATAGGGATGTCGATTTACAACAAAATTGTCGATCAGCTTAATTTCTAAGTAAGCATTATTAACAGCAGGAACAGCTGAACCCGTAGCAATAATATCAGAAAAGCTTCGTAATACCATTTCAATTTGTTCGAGGAACTCTGAAGGAACATTTATTTGGTTACCAATATCGTAAGCAATTCTTAAAATACCAGGTAGTTGACGATTTATAATACGTGTACCCGTATAATCAGTCACCGCTGCTAGGGTCATGTCTGTAAACAAGTTACATCCAATAATAACATCGTAATCTAAACTACCACTAGGCACCAAAACAAAATCCAACTTTGTGTGATTTCCCGTAATTTCTACATATGCTTCAAATTTATACTTCGAAATAATATTACCAGCAATACCTTTCAGAACAAGATTATGTGGAATAATTTTATGGGCAAATCTTTCGGTAAATTTATCAGATATAAGTGATACGTCAGCACCAGTATCAACGAGCCCCATATAGATTTGGTTATCGATTTTAAACCTTGACTGGAATAGACCTATCAAAGGAAACAAAATTAACGTTTCGTCTTTTATCAATCGATTCCTTTAAAAAGCAATTTTCAATCATGTGACCTGTCTTATAACAAAAATCACACTTGTTATTCTTTATTTGTGGTAAATCGGAAACATAATTGTTTTTATTATTTACCACACGATTTGACGATGAACAATGAGGTTTATTTTTATGAGTAATAACACGGCAATTACGTTGAACATGTCCCGAACGATTACATTTAAAACATCTGATATTATTAGACATTGCAGTTTTATCTAATCGTGTTTTTTTAGCAATTTGAGAGTCATTAACCTTATGCACAAAAGTACCAGGTTTAATAACACCATTCAAATAAGAAATAAGATCAATAATTTTAGTGAAATCGCGCATTTTTACTGCTTCCTGTACATTAGGATCTTGAATACCGTAAGTAACTAATTCAATTAAATCTGGAATTTCCCAATTAGCACGTAGATTTTTCAATAACGCTAGCTTTTTATGCGCGTAACTTACATACGTATTACACATTGAACTATCAAATGTAGCAGCTTCATAAAGCAATCGTCCTAAAATTTTTCTACGCGGGAAAGACTCTAAAAATTCACACTTAAAAGTCTCCCAATTTTTAACATCAGGCAACCAGTTATCAAACCAATTTTTTGCATCGCCTGTTAAAAATCGTCTAACCCTAGTTAATACCTGTATATCAGACCACTCAAACTCGTTTTTAATTGTTTCGACTTGCACGATCCAAGAATTCCCATCGTCTACGTCAGGTTTAAACAATGGCAAGTCTACCTGTTCCGGCGCTGTCTTCGCCTTGGCAATTCGACCCAGCAGTTGTTCAAGGGCAACGAACGACCCTGCATCGGATTCCTGTGTCGACATGCTTGGAAAGTTACGAAATAACAAGGACCTAAAACAGATTTTAAACACAATTAATGTTTGTGAATGTGAGCAGATCCCACTTCTGATATTAGCACTTAGTGCTATAAAATAATTCAGTTTTAAAAGTAACTACTATTTCTGACTTTTATTAATAATCGTATCAGAAAGGAACATTTACTACTAATACGTTTATAATGAAAATAAATGTAAACTCGTAAAATACAATTAAGGTAGCTTTGCGACCCAGGCTAGTGGACCTCATAACTACGACTGTGTGAATGCCTCAGCGTACTTGTTCCACCAGACAGGAAGCGACCTTCAGTGACGTTGCGTGCGCTGCTTCGTTAGCGGCCTCATCGGTATTTCCTATATCGACAGGGTTGAGCGCTAACAATACGATTATAGAATTGTCTTTTAGTCACTTTGGCAGCTGTTTCTGCTTCTTCAAACACCTTCAAAACAGAAAATAATGCTGCCTCATAAAAGTTTGATATAATTGTTATTAATTATAATTGTTTGTCGAACACCCACGAAATAGATTAAAACCAGTGGCAATTTTTTGGTTATGTGCATAGAGAAAAGTCTATGTCAGTCAATTTTAATATAGTAATCATGCGCAATACGTGCGTTTTCATGCGATAAAATATATCACCTAGTAGTACACCGCTCTTTGCAGTTCGTGCGATAAATATCTCTTGCGAAATTTGAAGATTACCAACTTCGACGTTTCGTGCGAAAATCGTAAAATATCGCATGCGATAAATATCACCGTCTTTCGAGAATACACCCCCAGGTCGCAATTTTGGTTATTATAAAACATAAACATTGGATGAAATGGAGGAAAGGTTTAAAGAAATCCGTGCTACGTTTATAACTTTTTACAAAAATGTGTTTTAATCTTTAGTTTTTATGCTTTCCAAGAAACCAAAAATGGTCGATTTGAAGGATCTTTTTTTGATTACTATAACATCTACTTTCACCACAAATGTACGTTATTAGGAATTATTTTAGTATAAATAACGTGACCATTTACATTTTTCGTCAAAGCAAGACTCTTGCAGAATTTTTAACAACGAAAAAAAAAATTGCTGTTTTAACTGCTTTTTATTTATTAGTAATAAGAAAGTGAATGTATTTACTTAGTATAACGTCTCTAGAGAATTGTTTTATATTTGTTGGCGGGCAAATCTTTTTTCAAAATATCGGGTCTCGTTTTCACGTAAGAATGGAGCTGATTACATGATTTGTTGATGTTTGTCTTGGTGATCAATATGGCACTCATTTAGCCTAAAGTTAAAGCAGGACATTTTTGCTCTTACTGGGGACAGCGAGACAGACGGTGTGAAAACGGGACTGTCCCTCCCAAAGAGGGGGCGTATGGTCACGTTAAGTAGATAGAAACCCATTCGTTCTGTCATTTTGGATCCTATGTGATTAATATACATCAAAAATTTAGCTTAACGATTTTTAACTATTATAAATTTAAAAGGGTACTTACTTTTAGTGTTTTTCGGGTATTTTCACTTTCGAAAGAGTTCACTACACTACGTTCGGAAATCTGTTTATTCCGATTTTAAGTTCTTAACCTACCGGAGTTAATAATACCGTTTTGTAATAGAAGGCGAATGTCTACAACAGAAAAAACACAATTGAATCTCAAACAAATTTTATAACCTACACAAATTTGCAATTGCTGTATTTGTGGTAGTGTATGTGGTGTAGTATTAAATAAAAGTGGTATATTTTTAAAAAAATGTATGTCGATATAGCATCCTGTAAATATTTAGAAATGCATCCCAAAAAATGGCAATTCCATAAACTGTATTTCATAAAAATTGTAATAAACAATTTAATAACAAGAGAAGTTAATCAAAATCACACGCGTGTTCTTGAAGTTCAATTATTGTTGTAACTATTATTTAAGGACAGATAGTCAAAGTATAATTGTCCCCCCCAAAATTTTATAAACATTAATTTGAAATAGGACCTTATTGATGTGATTGATCAATTTTTACATAGATGGAGCTTTTGAAAAATTCAAAAAGTTACCCAATACTCCATTAACGCGTTGACTTTGGTATGTGGGGCATTGGTCATACCACATAGCGGTGTCAGTATTGTGATTAAATGAGCTATATTTTGGTTTGTTTTCACACTGTTACATAAAATGTCGTATTGGTATACATTTTTGAAAATTTGTGTCAAGACGCGCATGCGCGTCTACCGCATAAGGAATGATATCTTCAATCCATATGCGATTGGACGCACAAGCGCGTCTGCATTAAAAATAATGTACACGTATTTATCAATCATTTATTTACATAAAAAGACTGCAAAAAACACGCTATAACAATGAATGACTACATAAAAGCAAGATTTACTTAAAATAACAGTTCTTATAACTAATTTGTTTTGTGGTGTGCCAAAAAACACAGTTCAAGACATAACCCGGGAGATCCTGGACATACCATGCAATGGTATACTGTGTCCTTTCGAATTTTTTTATTATAACAAACTCTGCACTTTTTTCTGCGGGTTTTATTATTTGGTGCTTTTTCAGTTATTTTTTCCGGTAAATGAGCAGCTGAAAAGCTTTTACTCGGCATTTTAGTTTTTGGACTTTCTTTAGAAAGTATTTTTTCTATTACTGCCAGCCTAAAGTCGTAATAATGTAAATGTTTTCCAGAGAACTTGTTATACAAGTGCCACAAATTTTGTAACAATAGTTGAAATATATGAATTCCTACTCTTTTATACCACCGCATTACTTTACGTGAACATGGATGATAAGCCATCATTTGATCTGAGCGGTCTATACCACTCATATATTTATTATAATTGCCAATTGCTAATGGTTTCTCAATTTCTTGTCCCCTTCTATTTTTCATAACCACTAATTCATTTTGGAAATCGGTAGAAATGTAAGTGACATCTCGTTTGTCCCTCCACTTTCCCACCATAACAACGCTACGATATGCTGATTTTGTTTCGCCTTTTTGAGTTTTGCTGCTACCACGTCTTTGGGAAAATCTTTTGTCCCCTCTAAGAGTCCCTGTGCAGTAAGTATTTTGGTCTAATAACTTCTTAGCTAAGCTGTAATCGTTGTAAAAATTATCCATATACATGGCATGTCCATTTCTCAGATAATTGCGCATTAGATACATAACAACCTTTTCTGCTTGTCCTTTGCCGCCTAATTCATCAGCCTGGCCAGCATACAATGCCATATTTAAAACCAAACCATCAGGTTCCGTAAACATATAAATCTTTATGCCATATTTATGACGCTTGTTTTTTATAAATTGCTTGAACACCAATCGTCCTCTCCACAACAACATCGACTCATCAAGCGACAAGTTCTTAGAAGGATAATATATTGACATCATCTTTTCGTGAAAATAATCGAGTAAATATCAAATTTTATAAAGACGATCATTTGGTAGATCTTCACCCTCTTCTGGATTTTTTGCAAAATGATACAGTGCAAAATTAGTAGGAACCAATCACATATCATGTATTTTGAAAAGCAAGTCAATCCAAATAACCAATGCGTTTTCCAGTAGTCCTGAATTCTGTTACATTTTATAGTTCCAGTGTGAAAAATTAGTGCGATAAAGCGTAAGAGTTCATCAACTGTGATATCAATCCAGTCTGTAATTCGAGACTTAGGCTTCGTCTTATTCGAGATACACTTTCAGCATAACGGTTTGTTTCCTGGGTTACCACATTTAGTAGTTAATCGTCCACCAACAAACGAAAATAATCATAAGGGGTGGCTGTAACATCCATCTCTACTAACATACCACTCTTTTTTACAAACGCATTTTTAACATTGGTTCACAATTTTCTTTCCATCCCTGATCAGGAAGTTGTTCTAGTTCACCCATATTATTTGGGACGCTTCGTTCATATCTACTGCTCGATCACTATCTTCAGATGACGATTCGTCATCTTTGTTGGGAATAAATTCATCCTCGCTGTCTTCTAATTCCGATTCAGATGCTAACAATGCATACTCTAATTCATTATCTGTTAATTTCAGTGGATTTCTAAACACCATTTCCCGTCTTTTCTTTGCAGAAGAGCCGGCTGTAAAATCTAAATCATAAGCCATCTTAAATTTTAGCCACGTACGTAAAAATTAATAAAATCTCGAAACCGCTGCAATCACTTAAAGGCAAACACCTCTGCTATACGCGGACAAATATATAACAAGTTCTAGCGAATGCGGAATGAGTACTGGTGCTCAGAAATAACCTATTCCAGAGGACGCACTAGTGAGTCGTCCGCACATGACTATTACCGTGTAAAGACGCACATGCGCGTCTTCCGCAGTCAACGTGTTAATCTTTCCTTGATGGCATTTTTACAATTGTTTTTTTAAGTTTCTTGAAAATTTAGAACAATCAAGGACTGGTGGGTTATGTTTCAAAGTGTTCATTTACTATAATTAATGAAAGTCATCTCCTTCTTGTAACCACGACATACATCTAGGATGAATGAATTCCTTACATGGGTGACATGCTTCAAGTCCTAAGCCACGGTATAATTACTATGCTGTGCTCAGGTTGTCCAGCACAATACAAACCCAGATATGTAGTGAAGATGACAACAAATTTATTCTAGGCCAAATTCGGAAATTTTTAACAAGTGGCTTAATAGAGAAAAGCAATTCACTATGGCTAGCCCAAATATTAATAACCAAAAATATTAGCAGTAAGAAACGTCGTTGTAGACTATTTCCAAACTATAAACCGGATAAGCACTGCCGTAAAATTGCTACCAAATAAACTTCATACACTTCATGATGCTTTATGCCACCTTGGTGTGATCAGAATTATGCACTGGCTAAGATCCAAGAACCTGCAGTACACTATCGATGAAGTCCGGAACACGACAAACACATGCCGTATTTGCGCCGAGATCAAACCTAGGTTTTACAAACGAGATCCTACTTTGCAACCATCACTGATCAAAGCGGCGTCACTGTTTGAACGCCTAAGCATTGATTTTAAGGGGCTGGTGCCATCTAGTACGAATACTAGAATAGGTATATTATCACTGTTATTGACGAATTCTCACGCTTTCCGTTTGCTATTCCTTGCTCAAACACTGCTGCTACGACTATCATAAAACATCTGAATAATCTTTTCATGATTTTTGGTATGCCAGCCTATATTCATTCAGATTGTAGAACGTCTTTTCTATCTTACATGTGATTTTCCAATGCTCCACCCAAAGGTACTACATTGGCCAGGAAGCGAGTTTTTTTACCTGAAAAATTTGTAATTTTGCCGAACCCTTGCTGTTCCAAGCAAGGTAGGGATCTTTAACGTGCGTGACAACACTCACACACGGGACCTCCATTTTACCTCTCAGACCGAATTGGGGTATGCAAATATCTCTTCAACCTTCCTTTAAATCTTTTGTTCAGTTTATTTGAAGTATCAAATTGTATAATTGCAATTTACTGCCTGTCAATACAATGCTCCATTTGGAGGATCATCATCATCATTAGATCTTCAGTCCTGGAACTAGTTAGACGCATTTCCTCATTGTATCCTATTCTGAGCTAACCTACACATTTCTCTGAAAGTTGCACAGTCTGCATCTATCACTATCTGTGACGAAAGTCTCTCAACAGTATGGACTTGGCATTTGACCTTGAACGTATGTCATATGAACAACGCATTTTCTTAGCGCGGTTAAGAGTAGGTTTGAAAGTAAGGCCCTGAAACTGATATTGGTAAACATAACATTGAAATTTTGATTTACAGAAATGCTTAGAATGTAGGAAAACTTGCAGTTCTCTCATAAGCATTTCGTTTAAATTTTAAGAATCTAAACCCAAACATGTTTAATTGTTTTAACAATTACTAACCAATTTACATTTTGCATAAAAAAATAACCAAGGATATTGTATTTTTGTATTCTTGGCAAATTTTAAAGGTTTGTGATGAGTTGCACAGCCATTGTCTAGATGTACTAAAACTTAATGCGTCTTATAATTTCTTGTCAAGTTGTCTTCAGATCAAGGTCAGATGCCAAGTCCATGTTGTGGAGAGACTCTCGTCTATCTGTGTGCGATAGTCTAATTTAGGTCTACCTCTACCTCTTTTTTCCTATCTCTGCTTGTAATATTTCCCGTACTATTCCCCAAAAATGCCTTAGACATATCCCGCCCTTCTACTTCTATCTTTTTTTTGCTTTCCAAAGATATCTTTATTCCCCTACTATATCTATAACTTATTTATTATTAACTCATTCTCATACATCTGAAGCACATCATTCCAGAAGGCTTCTATCTCTTTCTGTCTGTTTTTCCTACTGCCCCTATTTCATAGACGCACTGCTGTGCTGTACTCCACACATATGCTTTCAACAATTTTCTTCTTGTTTCTATGTTTGTTGTCTTTGAACATAGCCGCTGTTTTTTCTTGTTAGATGTAGTTCGGTTCCCTTCTATTGTTTTACAAATTATATACCCTACTTCAACGAGATTCAGTGGTATATGAAGGGGGGTTAAGCAGCCCATGGCTGCCAAGATCCCCAACACTTAGACAATTGCGAAATTAATAGTTTTCCAATAAATCCTTTCGCACAATTAACATTATTCGAGAATATTGCACAACCAATACCTGTAGTTGCTTGTAATAATCATCATGTTTAAGTACAGTTTTTTTTTTCGTCATTAGTTTTTCCATCTTGGGACTGGTTGGACGAGTACCTTCGTTGATTTCTATTCTGAGCTAGCCTACACATTTCCCTGAAATTCCTACAGCCTACATCTTTCACTATCTGTGTGCAATAGTCTAAACCTAGGTCTACCTTTACTTCTTTTTTTACCTATCTCTGCTTGTAATATATTCTGCATTCTCTTCTCATGCTTTAGTATGTGGCCTATCATCCAATCTCTTCTATTTTTTACTGTTTTTCACATATTTCTTTCGTCCCCTACCATTTCTAGAACCTCTTTGTTCTTAACTTTGTCTGTCCATGATATCTTCATCATACATTTGTAGCACCACATTTCAAAGGCTTCTACTTCTTCTTGCCCGCTCCTCCTACTGTCCAGGCTTCACAGCCGTACAGTGCTGTGCTCCACACATGTTTTAAGCAATCTTTTCCTTGTTTATGTTTGTTGTCTTTGAACACATTAGTTGCTTTTTCTTGTTAAATGTAGCACGACCTTGTGCTAATCTTTGTTTTATATCTTTTGTGCTTTTCCCATCTTGCATTATTTGGCTTCCTAGGTAGCAGAAATCCTTAACCTCTTGTATGTTCGTGTTACATACTTGTATTCTCGTGTTTGATTTATTTTCCCCTCCTTTGCATACTAGTACTTTAGTTTTAGTTTTGTTAATTTTCATACCGTATCTCTCTGTTAGAACCATTTCCATTTCATTAACAGCAGCTTCTAACTCTTCCTTGCTAGAGACGCTAATACTGCTATATCATCTGCAAATCTAAGCATATCAATTTTTTGTCCCTGCATAGTAATTCCAAATGTCTTCCTGCATTTGATAGTATTCGTTGCCTCTTCTATGTACAAGTTAAAAATCAATGAGGATAGGGCACATCCCTGTCTCACCCCTTTCCTAATGTTTACTTCTCTACGTTCCTGCTCTAATTCTATTACTGCTGTTTGCTCTTTGTATAAGCTATGTACTATTCGTCTATCCCTATAACTCATTCCAATCTTTTTTCCATTTTACATTGTCGAATGGTTTTTCCAGATCTACAAACCCTATATACATGATTTCCCCTTTTTCTATTGTTTTCTCCATAATCACACTCAGAGCTAAATTAGCCTCCCGTGTTCCCCTGTTTCGCCTAAACCCAAATTAGTCTTCTCCTAGTATTTCTTCAGCATGCTTTTCCATTCGTCTTTGTACAATTCTAGTTAATATTTTTGACACGTGTGCTGTCAAACTCATTGTTCGAAAATTTTCACATCTATCCGCGCCTTTCTGTTTTGGTATAGTTACTATGATGTTAAGTTTGAAATCTTTGGGTATCTTGCCTGTTTCATACATATAGCTTACAAGTTGGAAGAGACGTTCTGTTACTGCTTGTCCAACGACTTTTACAGTTTCTGCTCGTACCTTATCTGTACCCGGCGCCTTACCATTTTTCAGACCCTTTAATGCTAATTCAAACTCATCTCTAAGTATAGGATATCCCAAGTCATCATTTTCAATGCCTGTATGATGATATGCGGATATAAAAGAAATAGTTATGGTGTAATACACAAAGCACCATTCAAGACCTAGAATCGAAATACATATTTTTATTTCCTATTCTGAGCTAAGTTACATATTTCCCTGAAATTTCCTCAGTCTGAATCTTGCACTATCTGTGTGCAATAGTCTGATCTAGGTCTATCTCTACCTCTTTTTTTCTATCTCTGCTTGTTATATATTCCGCACTATTCCTCAAAAATGCCTTAGAACGTATCCTGCCCTTCTATTTCTCATATTTTTTTTTGTTTTCCACATCTTTATTCCCTACTATTTCTATAACACAATTGTTATTAATTTTGTCTGTCCATACTATCATCATCATACATCTGAAGTGTAACATCCCAAAAACTTCTACAGTTTTTCGGTTTGTTTCTCCTACTGTTCCTATTTTAGAGACGTACTGTGCTATGCTCCATACAATATAAAGATGGATATGGAAGATATTTTATTTTCCAGTTCTTCTAGTGATGATGAAGAAATTGAGAATCTCGCGGTCAGTAGTAAGTGCAAAAGTGAATGCAGCGGTCAATGTTCAGGCCAGATTTTACAGCTTTAACATGATGATTTAATTAATTTTTTTTTGAATGTTTTTGTTCAATTGGAAAAACTTACACACAATTCAAAAATATGTTACCCATCTTCTATTCAAAATTATGTGGAGCAGTGATCCCTAATTTTTTCATGTGTGGAATTTGTTAAAATGTTTCGTTTGGAAAGAGGTTTGGTTGAGCATTTGTCGCACTTATACCAGAACACTACTGAATATGTTATTTTGAAAGGTATGAGAAAAAAGTCGTATACAATGAGTAACCTACTTTTTTATTTGCATATAATGGTGGTCTATCCACAATTATTGCATGAACACAATTTCTATTTATTTATGGTTTGTAGGCCATAAGGCAGCATCATACGAACATGTAGTGGACAGGTTTAATGTTAGTAGAAGTACCATTTTGTCTGTAATTACAAGAACGAGTTTCTTTGTAACCAACTGGGACTCGGACTAAAAAATTTTACACAGAAGATAGAAACAAAAGGGTATTATTATCAATGTAGGCGTTTTCCTGGTATCATTGGTAATAATAACAGGTACATAGCTTCCGTCTTATATTATTCTATTGTTTTGAACTTTAAAGTTAACTGGGTAGGACCTATATTCGAATAGATTTACCAAAAGAAAACCTTGATAGTTATATCAACAGAAACAAATATTATTTTATTCCTGCAAAAAAGATTCTAAATGAAGTATGTGAATTCTGCAGAGTTTTTCTTGGATATCCTGGTTCAGTTCACGATGCTAGAGTTTTTTGATTTTCGACATTTCATCAGCAATAACCAACACTCTGTCAAAGTACGGAAGTAATTACCAGCATTTTGAGATTATGAAATTTAATATTTTAGGTGGTGAATACCAATCCATTTAAATATATCACTGACTCCCTACCGTGATATGGAAACTTAACAAGGTCCCAAAAAAATATAACTATATTCACAGTCAATGTAGAGTGAAAAGTGAACACGACATTGGTAAAGTAAAACAAAGATTTCGTTCTTTCTACCACTTAAACTTAAGAAGTACACCCAAATGTTGAAGGTAATCTATTCGTGCTTTGTTCTTTGTAATCTTGCCAGAACAGAAGATAATCAGCTTCCTGAGCCTCCACCTCCAAATGAAGAATGGCAACAACCTGACCAATTAGCAGTTACGTTTCCACCTGAAGAAGATGATGAACATGTAAGAAGAAACTTTGATGAAAATGGTTTTGCGTTAAGGAATGAACTAACTAATTAAGTAGTACAATGATAAATATGTAATTAGTAAACTATAAGAAAAAATCCTTTCATTTATACTAGTAACAATAAGTTCCACCTTATAAAACATTTTAAAGATGACTTTCTTTAGAACATGTTTTGAAAACTCTTTTCTTTAAATCAATAAATTCTATTAGTAATTCATTTTTCTGTTCCTTCAAGTCATTTGACCTAGTACATTGCTCGATCAGTTGTAACATAGACAATATAGTACCTTCGGGTGGAGCATTGGGGGCGTGGCCGCAGGCATAGCGGCCCTCATTCAAATTATAATGTTGTAACACAGAGGTAGTCAACTTCATTTGCATTTACAAGAGTATTTGTGCTGTCTTTCCATCTTTGAAACGTATATTTCGTGTAGAAGCTTCAGATGGTTCTGAGTAATTTTGTATATTGATTTCCCTTGATGAGTTTGAACAAGAAGAACTAAGTCTACATTTGTTATAGCAGGCTTGATGAATACTTAAGTGTTGTAGTTTTCACATTTTCATATAATGTGCTATTATTTATAATACATATCCTACATTGTCATCAATTGTGGCTACAAGAAAGATTTTTGCTAGTTTTCCAAAAATTGACATAATTTCCTATAAAATAGAATTAATGAATATAATTTCTGTTAACATCAACCTACGTTTCAAAAGGAATATGTTTCGGTGCCCTTCGAGATTTTTTTATTGTTTGCTCTTGCATCTTTATACTGCCATTCTAGCATCTTCCACTTATTACACACCTGTAATGGTGTGAATGCACAATACATTACAGCTAACTTTAAGGAAATACAGATTCATATTTATGATTTTGTTTTGAGTTTTGCAGAACGTCCTACTCTACTAGTGGTTTGTATTTTTTTATAAAAAGGAATAAGTTGTTGTTTCAACATCGCTCCACTTTGTTTCGCATGCTACAATGGACTCGTTAATTTATACCTCTACCATAAGTTTGTTAAATATAATTCCCTCACTTCCAAAAGGTCTTCCTCTTCATCACTATTAAGAGACATCTCACCTGCTTCCTAGATAGAAATATACTATGTTTTAACAATAAATTACAATTGTATAAATACTTACTCTTTGATTTGAAAAATCCGTTTCATCATTAACACGTCATTGAAACATTAATTGTATTTCTTTACAATTTGTCAGGCAAATGTTTAAATGATATCCAGACATGATATCACATATTTCTATAAGAATTTTAATAATTCCTCTCTAAACAAGTATGTAATCCAGATAAGGACAAGCAAAAAACAGATTTAGCTGTACTTACCGCGTAAAAATGTGTAACATTCGACATCAAGCATCCGTTCCTTTATCAACAATTTTTAAATATGCCTCTTCCATGTTTACCTACAGCCACTATCAAATTCCTATATACAACCGTGATCTACATAAACATAACCTTTGTTTGGAATTGTTTACATATTGCAGATCACTTTCGTTATTCGTCACTCGCTACCCCAACATCTTAGCTAAAGGAAGTGCTGTGTATGTAGTTCTGTGCAGTGGAACCAAGCATGAATTAATTATCCATACATACAAAATGAATGCCCATCTCCTTGCCCTACTTGCCTAATCTAACTCTACCCACCTCCTACGTAATTGTTAATTATCGCCCCTTCGTACATACTTAAAGGAGACCATAAAAATTTGAAATACAACGTGTACGAAATTGATCGATTGCTGTCATTGGTCAATATTTGTTATCCAATCGTTAGATTAATTTCATTGGGGAATATTTTTAAGAAAATGGAATCTTTAATTATATATTTTATTTTAAAATTACATGTATAGATGTCACCAAAACAAAGTGTACTATATGGACCTTTTTACTTAGCCATCTTTAAAATGTTTTAGAAGGTGGAACTTGTTACTACTATAACTAAAAGAAATATTTCTCATAGTTTATTAATTAAATATTTATCATTGTACAACTTAATTAGCCAGTTCATATTTAAACATTCATCATTGACTTAGCTGCCATTTTTATCAAAGTTTCTTCTTACATGTTCATCATTTTCTTCAGGTGGAAACACAATTGCTAGTGGGTCAGATTTTTGCCATTCTTCATTAGGAAGCGGAGGCTTAAGGTGCTAATAATCGTCTGTACTTGAAAATAACAAAAAACAAAGCACGAATAGATTACTTTCAACATTCTAGTGTACTTCTGCAGTTTTAAGTGGTACAAAGAACGAAATTTTACTTTGCCAATGTCGCGTTCACTTTTCGCTCTACATTGACTGTGAATATAGTTATAATTTCTTTGTGCCCTAGTTAAGTTTCCCACATCAAAGTAGGGAGTCAATGAGTTATTTAAACAGTGATCTGTAGTTGATATGTGTGTTACTAGTACCTCCAACATCCCGGGTTTGAATCTTAACGGTCCGCTTGAAAAATGTTAGACGAGCATTTTTCACAAAAAACACCCTCGTTCGGATGAGAGGTAAAATGGAGGTCCCGTGTGTGAGTGTTGTCACGCACGTTAAAGATCCCTACCTTGCTTGCAAGGGTTTGGCAAAATTCAAAATTTCCAGGTAAAAAAAAACCCGCCTCTCTGGCCTATATAGTACTTTCGGCTAGAGCATTGGAAAATCACATGTAGGCCTAAATCTAAAATGTGGTCCCTGAACTTTGTGTAGCAATATATACTCTGTATACAAATTTGGTTTTCTATCCAGTATATCAAGAAAATGGTTATCTACGAGAAGATAGGAGAATTCAATGGGTTTTTCCATCACCAGGTACGGGCACATTTAGTTTCCGTTTCCCAACAAACAGAATATCTTTTAGTTGTGGTCGATTCTCCACCCACTGTAACTTACCACTTTGCTCGACAGTAGATTCAACAATTGGTTCGATAACAGAATTTTCATCGTTACTTTGAGAATTGTGGTTTTCATCAGTGACTTTAACAAATTCTTATCGCACTGCTTCATTCACTATCACAGTTCTGGAAAGGTTTATCGCCCGAATCACGATACAAAGCTAATGCTTCCAGTTTATCCTCACTTAATTTATTTGGATTATGATTTCTTGGTCTTTTTGATCTTGACGTACCAGCAACCAAATCCTCTGTTAGTTTGAGATTAATGAAAGTTGCAGTACTGAACTAGCTAGTGCGAACAATAAGCAGTATTATTATAAACCATGCTCGCTTTTGTATAAACTGTACCTTTTACAACATCCTTTTAGCACGGTAAAAGCTCAACTGTGGTGCACGTACATATTGCTAAGCAGGTTAAAACATGTATGGCCTTAAACTGACACATATGCAATGTGCGCAGTCCTGTCACAATGCTCACGTTGATGCTCTGTCGGCATGAGCACTAAACGTGTTAACAAGCCAGTATAGTTATTTATTAAAGAAGAGAAGTTACAAAATTGAACCCGCACCCTTTCATTTCTAAACCTAAACTGCAACACCCGCATTATTTATTCTTCATGACCTAGAACGTCCAATCATTCTATATCTCCTATTTTCTACAGTTTTCCAAATATTTCTTTCCTTTCCATACAATTTCCAGTATCTCTTTGCTCTAACTTTGTTCATGATTTCTTCACATTTCTTTCCCTGTATGCTTCTACTACTGTACCCTTTTAATTCATGATTTTGTCACTATTAAACAATAGGTGCATTTTTCGGCGAAACTCAGTATGGAGTGGTGTAGACTTGGTGCATTATGTTATAGATTGGGTGTATGATGATATACGGAAATGAAAGAAATACTTATGGTGTAGTACACAAGACACCATTCAAGACCTATTTATTTTAAAGATGGACTATCATCATTAGGTCTTCAGTCCTGGTACCCTTTTTGTTTCCTATTCTGAGCTAAGCTACAGATTTCCCTGAAATTTTCACAGTCTGAATCTTTCACTATCTGCGTGCAATAGTCCGATCTAGGTCTATCTCTGCTGGTAGTATATCGTGCACTATTCCTCAAAAATGTCTGAACATATCCTGCCCTTCTATTTTTCTTAGTTTTTTTTTGTTTTCCCCAGATATCTTTAATCCCTTACTATTTCTATAACCTCTTTGTTATTAACTATCATCATCATACATCTGAAGTGTAACATTCCAAGAGACTTCTACAGTTTTTCCGTTTGCCCCTCCTACTGTTCCTATTTCAGAGATGTACTGTACTGTGCTCCACACAAATGCTTTTAACACTATAAAGATGGATATGGAAGATATTTTATTTTCCAGTTCTTCTAGTGATGATGAAGAAATTGAAAATCTTGTAGTCGGTGGTAAGTACAAAAGTAAATGCAGCCAAGGATCAATGTTCAGGTCAGATTTTACGGCTTTAATATTGTGTTTCTATCTAAATCGAACTACGATTATTGCAAATAAGTTTAAACAATTAAATTGGCTTAATAGCAGTCATCAATCCTTTCGAACGTCTGTATTAGCTAATATTAAAAATAAGTTATGGATTGAGCTTTTATGTATACACATTTTCTGTTTATTGTAAATGGGGTTCCCCGTAAATGTATGAAAGTACAAAAATAAATAAATAAATGATTTAATTAATGTTTGTTTGAATGTTTTTGTCCAATTGGAGCAACTTACAAACAATTTAAAAAGATAATCTTCTATTCAAAATTATGTGGAGAAGGTGATCCCTAATTATTCACGTATGGAATTTGTTAAATGTTTCGTTTGGAAAGAGGTTTGTTTGAGCATTTGTCGCACTTATAATAGAATACTCCTGAATATGTTACTTTGAAAGGTATGAGAAAAAGGTTGTATACAATGAGTAACCTACTTTTTTATTTGCAGATAATGGTGGTCTATCCACAATTATTGCATGGAAACAATTTCTTATCAACCAAATTTACGAAGTAAGTTAGGTTAATAGGATCGCTACGTCGCCGTCGTCGCCGCCGTCGTCCGTTTTTTACGCTGATTAAAAATATGCTATCCATTTTTCGATATCTCATTTAGTTTGCGAGTTATTCGACTTTAAAGTCGAAATTTTGACTATGATAAACTTCACTCCAGCAAAAAATAAATAAAGTTTTAGGTTAATATCGACCTCTTGAGCATATTTTCTCATAGCTCTCATAGCTCCATACCTCCTGAACATATTTTCTCAAAGCACCAATGCTCTAAGTCGAAAGGTTTTCGAGTTATTCGACATCTTGTTTTTAATGTATATGTAATATTTATATTTTTGATAACAACATATCTGTAAGTTTGGTTAGAAGTTCTGCACATGAGAACTTAGATTTTTTATTTATGGTTTGTAGGCTACAAGGCAGAATCATACATACAAGTAGTCGACAGGTTTAATGTTAATAGAAGTACCATTTTTCTGTAATTACAAGAATGAGTTTCTTTGTGATCATTTGGTACCTCGGACTAAAAAATTTCCCACAGAAGATAAAAAAATACGAGCAAAAGAAGATTAGTATCAATGTAGGTGTTTTCCTGGCATCATTGGTAATAATAATATGTACATAGCTTCCGTCTTATCTTATTCTATTGTTTTGAACTTTAAAGTTTACTGGGTAGAACCCATAGTAAGGAATTAATTACCAGAATTTTGAGATTATGAAATTTAATATTTTAGATAGTGAAAACATATCCATTTAAATATGTTACTGACTCCCTACTGTGATATGGGAACTTAAAAAGGCCCCAAAAAATATATAACTATATTCACAGTCAATGTAGAGTGAAAAGTGAACACGACATTGGTAAAGTAAAACAAAGATTTCGTTCTTTGTATCACTTAAAACTGAAGAAGTACACCAGAATGTTGAAAGTAATCTATTCGTGCTTTGTTCTTTGTAATCATGCCAGAACAGACTATTACCAGCTTCTTGAACCGCCACCTCCAAATGAAGAATGGCAACAGCCTGACCAATTAGCAGTTACGTTTCCACCTGAAGAAGATGATAAACATGTAAGAAGAAACTTTGATGAAAATGGCTTTGCGTTAAGAAATGAACTAGCTAATTAAGTAGTACAATGATAAATATGTAATTAGTAAACTATAAGAAATAATCCTTTCCTTTACACTAGTAACAATAAGTTCCACCTTATAAAACATTTTAGAGATGACTTTCTTTATAACATGTTTCAAAAGCTCTTTTCTTTAAATCAATAAATTCTTTTAGTAATTCATTTTTCTGTTCCTGCAAGTCATTTGACCTAGTACATTGCTCGATCAGTTGTTGTAACATAGACAATGTAGTACCTTTGGGTGGAGCACTGGGGACGTGGCCGCAGACATAGCGGCCCTTATTCAAATTATAATGTTGTAACATAGAGGTAGTCAACTTCATTTGCATTTACAAGAGTATTTGTGCGGTCTTTCCATCCTTGAAACGTATATTTCGTGTAGAAGCTTCAGGTGGTTCTGAGTAATTTTGTATATTTATTTCCCTTGATAAGTTTGAACAAGAAGAAGTAAGTCTACATTTGCTACTAAAACATAACATTAACGTTGTTATAGCAGGCTTGATGAATACTTAAGTGTTGTAGATTTCACATTTTCATATAATGTGCTAATATTTATAATACATATCCTACATTGTCATCAATTGTGGCTACAAGAAAGATTTTTGCTAGTTTTTCAAAAATTGACATAATTTCCTATAAAATAGAATTAATTAATATAATTTCTGTTAACACATCAACCTACGTTTTGAAATGAATGTTTCGGTGCCATTTCAGTTTTTTTTATTGTTTGTTGTTGATCTTTATACTGCCGTTCTAGCGTCTTCCACTTATTACACACCTGTAATGGTGTGAATACATAATGCATTTCAGCTAACTTTAGTGAAATATAGATCACATTTATGATTTTATTTTGAGTTTAGCAGAACGTCCTACTAGAGGTTTGTATTTTTTTATAAAAAGAAATAAGTTGTAAAATTTAAGCATCGCTTCACTTTGTTTCACATGCTTTCTACAATGGACTCATTAATTTATATGCCTACAATAAAATTGTTAAATATAATACCCTCACTTCCAAAAGGTCATCATCTTCATCATTATTAGGAGACATCTCACGTGCTTCCTAGATGGAAATATACTACGTTTTAACAATATATTACAATTGTGTAAATACTTACTCTTTGATCATCATTATCACCTGATTGAAACATTAATTGTATTTCTTTCCAATATGTCAGTCACGCCTTTAACTGATGTCCAGACAAGCGTTTTTATTCTATGGTCCAGATGTGATATCAGACATTTTCTATAGGAATTATTAGATTTCATTGGTGGAAACAAGTATGTAGTCAAGATAAGAACAAGCAAGAAAAAGATTAGAGATATTTAACTGCACTTACTGCGTAAAAATGTGTAACATTGACATTCAACACTGGTTCCTTAACAGTTTTTAATACGTCTTCTCCATGTTTACACCTACTACCTTGTGATATATCTAAACAAAATGTACGCATTTGTTTACATTATCTATTATGTATAAATAATATAGCAGGTGGTTATCAGGCCACACGCCTGGCTATTGCTAAAGGACAGTCGTATTTAATATGTCAATAAGAGCGCACGGCGTGTGGCCTCTTAATTACATATTACATTACTAATGTTACTCGTGTATCATTAAAAGCCTACACCCCTAATAAGCAATAACCCCACCTAAGACGTTACATGGCGACGAGGATATTGGAATAATTTTACGTTCAAAAACACGGTAGTGAGGGTAATTTGGTTTGCGCCGGGTTTGTTAACGCGCGTGCTATGTTGTTTATCTTTACATTATTGTAGAACGTAAAAGAGGGTTTAGAAATTAGAAAAAGCATTGTTATTGAAGCGATTTCGGTGATTAAGGCTTAAAAATGTCTGGAATTATTGGTAGTGTAAACGAATTCGATGCGAATGAAGAATCGTGGGATTCTTACATCGAACGTTTTGAGTTATTCTTAATTTGCAATAACATTACGGAAAGTAAAAAAGTTTGCACACTTCTTACGGTCGTGGTGTTAAAACTTTTAACCTTTACGTGACTTATGTACACCAGATAAACCGTCTACGAAAACTTACGAACAATTAAATAAAATAATTAAAGACCACCTGTATCCCAAACCTTCGTTTATCGCGGAACGCTATAAATTTAGTATGAGGAATCAATTAGAAAATGAAACAGTTGCACAGTATGTCGCGAATTTAAAAAAATTATCTACACATTGTGAATTCGAGCTAATCTTAAAGATTACTTACAGGATCGGTTAGTAAGTGGAATTCGAAGTGATTCAACGAAGCAACGGCTGTTAGGGGAAGTAGATCTTACTTTCGATAAGGCGGTGGCGATTGTGTCTTCGATTGAAGCAGCAGAAAAAATGCAGCTTCGTTAGCAATCGGAGGTAATAATGGTGGCAGAATGCATAAAATGGTAGCACACCTCGGGTTCGCGGGCGGGTTAAACGAACCTCCCACAACATCAAATGGGAGAAGTGCTACGCATTTTTCAAGGCAACCAAAGGATACCAGTGATACCACACAAAAAGTGCAGTGTAATTGCTGTGTGCAGTTAGGCCATTTTAAAAAAGAGTGTCGGTTCAGAGGTAGTAAGTGCCATTTTTGTGGAAAAAAAAATCATCTAGCCAAGGTATGTCGATCTCGTTTGGGTAAGTGCAACAATTCATTTGATAAAGCTGGTAGTGGTGGTGGTGGTGCACTTAGAGATTTCAGCAAATCACGAAAATCGCATAATTATGTAGAAACCTGTGAACCATGTGGTTCCGGCACAGGATGAGGACATCGTTTATGACGTGTCAAATTTGTTTAAGTTGACGGAAGATAGTCCTATTTGTAAAATAGCTAATAATACTAATAGAGTTGATCCTTTCAAAGTTAGCGTAAAGGTAGAAAAATTGTTAGTATGTTTTGAAATTGATACTGGCGCATCGGTTAGCGTTGTTAGTGATAATTTTATAAAGAGAAGTTACATTTTGTAAATTGTTACCTAGTGATATTTCACTTAGTTCCTATACAAATGAGCAAATTTTACCGTTAGGCAAAATATTAGTCGAAGTCCAGTATAATGGGATTAATAAAAATCTCGAATTGTATGTCATTAAAACGGATCTCATCCTCTCTTAGGCCGTGAGTGGATCCAAGCGTTAAACATTGCATATGTTCCTAAAACTAACTTGTATATTACGAAAATACAAAAGAATAATAATGAGAAGCCATTTCGGGAAAAACAAATAAGTGAAATAATAACAAATTTTCCTGAGGTATTCACGAAAGAATTAGGCAAATATGTAGGACCCCGGTTAAATTATATTTAAAGGAGGATGCTAAGCCGAGGTATTATAAACCTAGGGCCCTTCCTTTCACACTAAAGGCTAAAGTGGAAGAGGAACTCGAACGTCTAATCGACTCCGCTGTTATATGTCCGGTAGAAAGTTCGGAATGGGGTACACCGATAGTACCAATAATAAAGAGAAACGGAACCGTTAGAATTTGTGGCGATTTTAAGGTTACGTTAAACCCTTATTTACAAGTTGACCGACACCCTATTCCACGAATAGAGGATTTATTTAATGAATTGCAAAAAGGAGAGTTGTACAGTAAAATCGATTTAAGTAATGCTTATATGCAGCTCAAGTTGAGTTCCGAAAGTTCTAAATTATGCACGATAAGCACTCATAAAGGTTTGTTTTCGTACAAGCGCATGCCTTATGGTATTTCGTCGGCTCCTGGTATTTTCAAAGACAAATCGAGCAAACTTTACAAGGAATACCAGGTGTCATCGTATTTTTAGACGACATTTTATTATCAGCTCCAGATAATGACCTCCACATTAAAAAATTAAAAGAAGTTTTTACACGACTCGGAAAAGTGGGTTTTACGGTTCAGCGAGAAAATGTGAGTTTTCAAACCACAATTAGAATTTTGGGATTTACAATTGATAAAGAGGGGTTGCACACATCGCCAGCTAAGGTGCAGGCTATTGTGCAAGCGCCCGTTCCAAAAAACGTAACGGAAGTTAAATCGTTCATAGGTTTAGTAGGATTTTACGCAAAATTTGTTTCCAACTTATCTACTATTTTATTTCCTTTATACAATCTGTTAAAAAAGGATGTGATTTTTAACTTTAACAAAGATTGTATGACGGCATTTAATAAAATAAAGCAAGTCTTAACTAGTGCTCCAATACTAGCACACTACGACCCCCAGGTTCCAGCAATACTTACGGTAGATGCGAGTAGTACCGGTTTAGGGTGCGTGCTTAGTATTATGGCGGAGGGCATAGAGGCCAGTTGCTTTTGGGTCGCGTACTTTGTCACCCACAGAAGTACAATACTCTCAAATTGATAAAGAGGCATTGGCAGTGGTTTATGGAATAAAAAATTCCACCAATATTTATATGGGCGTCATTTCACTCCAGGAGTGATCACAAACCATTGGTCAGTATTTTTGGACCCAAGCGAGGGTTGCCAGTATTTGCAGCCAGCAGGCTGCAGAGATACGCTTTGTTTTTATCAGGGTACGATTTTGATATTAATTATGTCAAATCTGATAAAAATAGTGCTGATGCATTGTCAAGGATGCCACTCAGTACTAAACATGTGGAAGGCGACGCAGAGTTATTGTGGCTTGGAACTTATTTACATTGCGTTAAAGAAAGTTCATTTCCAATAACGTGCGAAGATGTTCGCAGGGCAACACAAAAGACATCCGGCTTAACAAAATTTATGGTTATGTTATGCATGGATGGCCATGCTCTGTACCCAAAGAGGACAGAGAGTTGTTAACTTTTTCAAAAGAAAGACGAGATAGCCGTGGAACAAGGAGTGTTAATGTGGGGATACAAAGTCATTGTTCCTAGTAGTTTACGAGCTTACGTATTAAATGAATTACATGCCAGTCATTTGGGCATATGTAAAACTAAGTCGGTTGCTAGATCGTATGTCTGGTGGCCCAATATAGATGACGATATCGAAAACCTAATCAGAAACTGTTCGTCATGTTTGTTAGAGCGAGCAAACCCCGCGAAAAGCGAATTACATCATTGGCATTACCCAAGTAAACCATGGGAAAGGTTGCACTTAGATTATTTGGGACCGTTAAAGGAAATTGTATCTAATTATCGTGGATGCTCACTCTAAGTGGTTAGAGGTTTTCGAAACATCTTCAACGTCGGCTAAACAAGCAGTCGATATTTTAAGACAATTATTTGCACGTTTTGATTACCCGTGTCGGTTCACACCGACAACGGACCTCCATTTAATTCAGCCGAATTAGATTCATTTTTTAATTCTAATGGCATTAAACATACGAGTTCGGCGCCGTATCACCCGCAGTCAAACGGGCAAGCCGAAAACTCGGTTAAATATGCAAAATCTAAATTAAAGTGTGCATTCCGAGACAATATAGACGTTTCGGTGGCTTTAAGCAGAATCCTTTTGATTATCGGAATTCTGTGCATGCAACCACCAACGAAACACCCGCCAAATTAATGTTCAACCGTTCTTTAAGAACTCGGTTAGATTTATTAAGACCGAACCTGTCTGGTAGTGTAAGAGCTAATCAGACTAAACAAAAATGGTATACAGGCGGTAGCAAAACTCGTGTTTTATTTATAAATCAACCTGTACTTGTTAGGGATTACAGATCAAAAATAAATGGATAGACGGAATTATCGTGAAACAAATTAGCCCTACTATGTATGTTCAAGCTAAGTTCGGGTATTACGTGGAGACGGCACATCGATCAGCTAGTAGCTATCGATGCACCTCTTACTAACGCAGAAAGTGAAGGCATGGAACCTTCCACATGTATTGTTTCTGAACTCTCCTCCTTACCGGAAGTGGCTAGAGATATTCACCCAACAGTAGTAGTCAGGCGAAATTCAACCTCCCTATCGTGCCGGTCAAGCGATCACCTGACGTTATAAATGTTAAACCTGTTAAATTAAATACTGATAGTTCCATGGAAAGTTCTCCCATTGCTAGACGATACCCTGATAGGATTAGGAAACCGGTTAAGCGGTTTGCCGTATAAGTTGATTTTGGTTTTTATATTTTGCGGGATTATATATTGTTAAGTTATAATTCAAATATTTTGCGGGATTATAATATGGTTAAGTTATAATTTAGATATTTTTGAATTGTTTTCTTATTTTACAATAGGTTTATATTGTTAAAAATTTTGTAGAGGAAAATGTGATATATCTAAACAAAATGTACGCATTTGTTTACATTATCTATTATGTATAAATAATATAGCAGGTGGTTATCAGGCCACACGCCTGGCTATTGCTAAAGGACAGTCGTATTTAATATGTCAATAAGAGCGCACGGCGTGTGGCCTCTTAATTACATATTACATTACTAATGTTACTCGTGTATCATTAAAAGCCTACACCCCTAATAAGCAATAACCCCACCTAAGACGTTACATACCTTACACAGCCAATATCAAGACCCTGTATTACAAAAAAGAGAAAAAAAGCGTGATTGATATATAAACGTTTGTTTGGAATTATTTACACATTCCTGCACTTTCGTTATTTTACACCCTACACCAAAAGATTTCGGCACTTTCCTTATTCTACCCCACACCAAAAGTACATATTTAAAAAATGTGGTTGCAGTTTATGTATGTTATATGCAGGAAACATGCATCATTTTATAATTGGGATATATACAGTTACTACCCACCATGGCCGACTTACTTTATTTTCATCCCCTTATGCCAAACAATAATATTCGGCGGGGATAAACAATAATATAATAATTATCATTATTTATAATTATAAGCATAGTTAGTGGGGCGATTGCTGTGAAAATATGTTATTCAATCTACACATTAATTTAATTCGGGTATATATTTAAGGAATGGAATCTTTATATCCTTATTACATTTAAGAATTATATTTATAGACGTCGCTAAAACAAAATAATACATTTTTTAAACGAAGAATTATTGTACCCTGTCTGCATTTCGCTAGGTCCCAATTTTGGTTATTATAAGATATAAACATTGGATGAAACGGGGAAAATTATAAAGAAATCCCTTCCACCTTTATAACTGTTTACAAAATAGTTGTTTGATCTTTGGTATTTATGTATTCGAAAAAAACAAAAGGTGGATTTTTTTAATAACTAGAGGACCTACTTTCACCACAAGTGAATGTTATTAAGATACTTGTTTAAAAGGATTATTGTGCTACAAACGCAATCGTTCTGGAAAATAACCCATAACTTTTGTTTCTGTTACCCCTGTCATTTTGGATCTTATGTGGTTAAAAAAATAAAAAATTTGGGTTAACGATTTTTAACTATTTTAAATTTAAAAAGGTACTTGCTTTTAGGTTTTTCAGATATTTTTAATATTGTTAACCTGTTGGGGTTAACAATACCGTTTTGTAATGGTAGGCGAATGTATGTGACAATTGAATGTGTTGCACAAATTCTATAACCTAAATAAATGGTATCATCATCATTGGGTCTTCAGTCCTGAAACTGGTTAGACGCGTACCATCATTGTTTCCTATTCTGAACTAACCTACAGATTTCCCCGAAATTTGCACAGTCTGCATCTATCACTATCTGATCTAAGTCTACATCCGCCTCTTTTTTCCTATCTCTGCTTGTCATATATCCCATACTATTCCCCAAAAATGCCTTAGAACGTATTCTGCCCTTCTATTTCTCATATTTTTTTCCCAAAGATATCCTTGTTCCCTTACGGTTTCTATAACCTATTTGTTATTACCTTTGTCTGTCCATCCTCAAACATCTGAAGCACGGCATTTCAAAGGCCGCTACTGTTCTTCTATCTGCTTTTCATACTGCTCGTATTTCGTAGGCATATTGTCTATGCTGTGCTCCACACATATGCTTTCAACAACTTTTTGTTCTATGTTTGTTGTCTTTCATCATAGGCGCTGTTCTTTCTTGTTAGATGCAGTTCGGTCACCTTCTATTGTTTTACAAGTATATACCCTATTTCTCCGACATTCAGTGGTTACGAAGGGGGGTACGCAGCCTGTGGCTGCCAAGTTCCCCCAGCACTTGAACATTTACTGGTTTAATATTTTTTCCAATATGTCTTTTCGCACAGTCAGCATTAGTTGCAGATATTTCACAACAAACAACTAGTTGTTTATAATAATCATCAGATTTGTCTGCATTTATTTTTTCGTCATTGGGTTTCCCGTCTCAAAACTGGTTGGACATGTACCTGCACTTATTTCTTTTCTAAACTAACCTACATGGTTCCCTGAAATTCTCACACAGCAATACAGCTCGGTTCCCCTTATATTGTTTTCTAATATTATGCCCTATTTCACAGAGATTTATTGAAGGGGGTTAAGCAACCTGTGGCTGCCAAGATCCCCCAACACTTAGACATTTGCCGAAATAATAGTTTTCCAGTAAATGCTTTCACGCAATTACCATAATAAATAAATGGTATAATATTAAATAAAAATTGTATATTTATAAAAAAAATGTGGATATGACATTTGTAAAAATTTAGATTTGAACACTAAAAGATGTTGACTCCATAAACTACATTTCAGAAAAATTTTATAAAACGTTGTAATAACAAAGAGATGTTAATCAAAAGTACGCACGTGGTCTTTAGGCTAAATCAGTTTTGTAACTATTATATAAGACCACCTGTATCCCAAACCTTCGTTTATCGCGGAACGCTATAAATTTAGTATGAGGAATCAATTAGAAAATGAAACAGTTGCACAGTATGTCGCGAATTTAAAAATTATCTACACATTGTGAATTCGAGCTAATCTTAAAGATTACTTACAGGATCGGTTAGTAAGTGGAATTCGAAGTGATTCAACGAAGCAACGGCTGTTAGGGGAAGTAGATCTTACTTTCGATAAGGCGGTGGCGATTGTGTCTTCGATTGAAGCAGCAGAAAAAATGCAGCTTCGTTAGCAATCGGAGGTAATAATGGTGGCAGAATGCATAAAATGGTAGCACACCGGGTTCGCGGGCGGGTTAAACGAACCTCCCACAACATCAAATGGGAGAAGTGCTACGCATTTTCAAGGCAACCAAAGGATACCAGTGATACCACACAAAAGTGCAGTGTAATTGCTGTGTGCAGTTAGGCCATTTTAAAAAGAGTGTCGGTTCAGAGGTAGTAAGTGCCATTTTGTGGAAAAAATCATCTAGCCAAGGTATGTCGATCTCGTTTGGGTAAGTGCAACAATTCATTTGATAAAGCTGGTAGTGGTGGTGGTGGTGCACTTAGAGATTTCAGCAAATCACGAAAATCGCATAATTATGTAGAAACCTGTGAACCATGTGGTTCCGGCACAGGATGAGGACATCGTTTATGACGTGTCAAATTTGTTTAAGTTGACGGAAGATAGTCCTATTTGTAAAATAGCTAATAATACTAATAGAGTTGATCCTTTCAAAGTTAGCGTAAAGGTAGAAAAATTGTTAGTATGTTTTGAAATTGATACTGGCGCATCGGTTAGCGTTGTTAGTGATAATTTTATAAAGAGAAGTTACATTTTGTAAATTGTTACCTAGTGATATTTCACTTAGTTCCTATACAAATGAGCAAATTTTACCGTTAGGCAAAATATTAGTCGAAGTCCAGTATAATGGGATTAATAAAATCTCGAATTGTATGTCATTAAAACGGATCTCATCCTCTCTTAGGCCGTGAGTGGATCCAAGCGTTAAACATTGCATATGTTCCTAAAACTAACTTGTATATTACGAAAATACAAAAGAATAATAATGAGAAGCCATTTCGGGAAAAACAAATAAGTGAAATAATAACAAATTTTCCTGAGGTATTCACGAAAGAATTAGGCAAATATGTAGGACCCCCGGTTAAATTATATTTAAAGGAGGATGCTAAGCCGAGGTATTATAAACCTAGGGCCCTTCCTTTCACACTAAAGGCTAAAGTGGAAGAGGAACTCGAACGTCTAATCGACTCCGCTGTTATATGTCCGGTAGAAAGTTCGGAATGGGGTACACCGATAGTACCAATAATAAAGAGAAACGGAACCGTTAGAATTTGTGGCGATTTTAAGGTTACGTTAAACCCTTATTTACAAGTTGACCGACACCCTATTCCACGAATAGAGGATTTATTTAATGAATTGCAAAAAGGAGAGTTGTACAGTAAAATCGATTTAAGTAATGCTTATATGCAGCTCAAGTTGAGTTCCGAAAGTTCTAAATTATGCACGATAAGCACTCATAAAGGTTTGTTTTCGTACAAGCGCATGCCTTATGGTATTTCGTCGGCTCCTGGTATTTTCAAAGACAAATCGAGCAAACTTTACAAGGAATACCAGGTGTCATCGTATTTTTAGACGACATTTTATTATCAGCTCCAGATAATGACCTCCACATTAAAAAATTAAAAGAAGTTTTTACACGACTCGGAAAAGTGGGTTTTACGGTTCAGCGAGAAAAATGTGAGTTTTTCAAACCACAATTAGAATTTTGGGATTTACAATTGATAAAGAGGGTTGCACACATCGCCAGCTAAGGTGCAGGCTATTGTGCAAGCGCCCGTTCCAAAAAACGTAACGGAAGTTAAATCGTTCATAGGTTTAGTAGGATTTTACGCAAAATTTGTTTCCAACTTATCTACTATTTTATTTCCTTTATACAATCTGTTAAAAAAGGATGTGATTTTTAACTTTAACAAAGATTGTATGACGGCATTTAATAAAATAAAGCAAGTCTTAACTAGTGCTCCAATACTAGCACACTACGACCCCCAGGTTCCAGCAATACTTACGGTAGATGCGAGTAGTACCGGTTTAGGGTGCGTGCTTAGTATTATGGCGGAGGGCATAGAGAGGCCAGTTGCTTTTGGGTCGCGTACTTTGTCACCCACAGAAGTACAATACTCTCAAATTGATAAAGAGGCATTGGCAGTGGTTTATGGAATAAAAAAATTCCACCAATATTTATATGGGCGTCATTTCACTCTCAGGAGTGATCACAAACCATTGGTCAGTATTTTTGGACCTAAGCGAGGGTTGCCAGTATTTGCAGCCAGCAGGCTGCAGAGATACGCTTTGTTTTTATCAGGGTACGATTTTGATATTAATTATGTCAAATCTGATAAAAATAGTGCTGATGCATTGTCAAGGATGCCACTCAGTACTAAACATGTGGAAGGCGACGCAGAGTTATTGTGGCTTGGAACTTATTTACATTGCGTTAAAGAAAGTTCATTTCCAATAACGTGCGAAGATGTTCGCAGGGCAACACAAAAGACATCCGGCTTAACAAAATTTATGGTTATGTTATGCATGGATGGCCATGCTCTGTACCCAAAGAGGACAGAGAGTTGTTAACTTTTTCAAAAGAAAGACGAGATAGCCGTGGAACAAGGAGTGTTAATGTGGGGATACAAAGTCATTGTTCCTAGTAGTTTACGAGCTTACGTATTAAATGAATTACATGCCAGTCATTTGGGCATATGTAAAACTAAGTCGGTTGCTAGATCGTATGTCTGGTGGCCCAATATAGATGACGATATCGAAAACCTAATCAGAAACTGTTCGTCATGTTTGTTAGAGCGAGCAAACCCGCGAAAAGCGAATTACATCATTGGCATTACCCAAGTAAACCATGGGAAAGGTTGCACTTAGATTATTTGGGACCGTTAAAGGAAATTGTATCTAATTATCGTGGATGCTCACTCTAAGTGGTTAGAGGTTTTCGAAACATCTTCAACGTCGGCTAAACAAGCAGTCGATATTTTAAGACAATTATTTGCACGTTTTGATTACCCGTGTCGGTTCACACCGACAACGGACCTCCATTTAATTCAGCCGAATTAGATTCATTTTTTAATTCTAATGGCATTAAACATACGAGTTCGGCGCCGTATCACCCGCAGTCAAACGGGCAAGCCGAAAACTCGGTTAAATATGCAAAATCTAAATTAAAGTGTGCATTCCGAGACAATATAGACGTTTCGGTGGCTTTAAGCAGAATCCTTTTGATTATCGGAATTCTGTGCATGCAACCACCAACGAAACACCCGCCAAATTAATGTTCAACCGTTCTTTAAGAACTCGGTTAGATTTATTAAGACCGAACCTGTCTGGTAGTGTAAGAGCTAATCAGACTAAACAAAAATGGTATACAGGCGGTAGCAAAACTCGTGTTTTATTTATAAATCAACCTGTACTTGTTAGGGATTACAGATCAAAAAATAAATGGATAGACGGAATTATCGTGAAACAAATTAGCCCTACTATGTATGTAGTCAAGCTAAGTTCGGGTATTACGTGGAGACGGCACATCGATCAGCTAGTAGCTATCGATGCACCTCTTACTAACGCAGAAAGTGAAGGCATGGAACCTTCCACATGTATTGTTTCTGAACTCTCCTCCTTACCGGAAGTGGCTAGAGATATTCACCCAACAGTAGTAGTCAGGCGAAATTCAACCTCCCCTATCGTGCCGGTCAAGCGATCACCTGACGTTATAAATGTTAAACCTGTTAAATTAAATACTGATAGTTCCATGGAAAGTTCTCCCATTGCTAGACGATACCCTGATAGGATTAGGAAACCGGTTAAGCGGTTTGCCGTATAAGTTGATTTTGGTTTTTTATATTTTTGCGGGATTATATATTGTTAAGTTATAATTCAAATATTTTGCGGGATTATAATATGGTTAAGTTATAATTTAGATATTTTTGAATTGTTTTCTTATTTTACAATAGGTTTATATTGTTAAAAATTTTGTAGAGGAAAATGTGATATATCTAAACAAAATGTACGCATTTGTTTACATTATCTATTATGTATAAATAATATAGCAGGTGGTTATCAGGCCACACGCCTGGCTATTGCTAAAGGACAGTCGTATTTAATATGTCAATAAGAGCGCACGGCGTGTGGCCTCTTAATTACATATTACATTACTAATGTTACTCGTGTATCATTAAAAGCCTACACCCCTAATAAGCAATAACCCCACCTAAGACGTTACATACCTTACACAGCCAATATCAAGACCCTGTATTACAAAAAAGAGAAAAAAAGCGTGATTGATATATAAACGTTTGTTTGGAATTATTTACACATTCCTGCACTTTCGTTATTTTACACCCTACACCAAAAGATTTCGGCACTTTCCTTATTCTACCCCACACCAAAAGTACATATTTAAAAAATGTGGTTGCAGTTTATGTATGTTATATGCAGGAAACATGCATCATTTTATAATTGGGATATATACAGTTACTACCCACCATGGCCGACTTACTTTATTTTCATCCCCTTATGCCAAACAATAATATTCGGCGGGGATAAACAATAATATAATAATTATCATTATTTATAATTATAAGCATAGTTAGTGGGGCGATTGCTGTGAAAATATGTTATTCAATCTACACATTAATTTAATTCGGGTATATATTTAAGGAATGGAATCTTTATATCCTTATTACATTTAAGAATTATATTTATAGACGTCGCTAAAACAAAATAATACATTTTTTAAACGAAGAATTATTGTACCCTGTCTGCATTTCGCTAGGTCCCAATTTTGGTTATTATAAGATATAAACATTGGATGAAACGGGGAAAATTATAAAGAAATCCCTTCCACCTTTATAACTGTTTACAAAATAGTTGTTTGATCTTTGGTATTTATGTATTCGAAAAAAACAAAAGGTGGATTTTTTTAATAACTAGAGGACCTACTTTCACCACAAGTGAATGTTATTAAGATACTTGTTTAAAAAGATTATTGTGCTACAAACGCAATCGTTCTGGAAAATAACCCATAACTTTTGTTTCTGTTACCCCTGTCATTTTGGATCTTATGTGGTTAAAAAAATAAAAAATTTGGGTTAACGATTTTTAACTATTTTAAATTTAAAAAGGTACTTGCTTTTAGGTTTTTCAGATATTTTTAATATTGTTAACCTGTTGGGGTTAACAATACCGTTTTGTAATGGTAGGCGAATGTATGTGACAATTGAATGTGTTGCACAAATTCTATAACCTAAATAAATGGTATCATCATCATTGGGTCTTCAGTCCTGAAACTGGTTAGACGCGTACCATCATTGTTTCCTATTCTGAACTAACCTACAGATTTCCCCGAAATTTGCACAGTCTGCATCTATCACTATCTGATCTAAGTCTACATCCGCCTCTTTTTTCCTATCTCTGCTTGTCATATATCCCATACTATTCCCCAAAATGCCTTAGAACGTATTCTGCCCTTCTATTTCTCATATTTTTTCCCAAAGATATCCTTGTTCCTTACGGTTTCTATAACCTATTTGTTATTACCTTTGTCTGTCCATCCTCAAACATCTGAAGCACGGCATTTCAAAGGCCGCTACTGTTCTTCTATCTGCTTTTCATACTGCTCGTATTTCGTAGGCATATTGTCTATGCTGTGCTCCACACATATGCTTTCAACAACTTTTTGTTCTATGTTTGTTGTCTTTCATCATAGGCGCTGTTCTTTCTTGTTAGATGCAGTTCGGTCACCTTCTATTGTTTTACAAGTATATACCCTATTTCTCCGACATTCAGTGGTTACGAAGGGGGGTACGCAGCCTGTGGCTGCCAAGTTCCCCCAGCACTTGAACATTTACTGGTTTAATATTTTTTCCAATATGTCTTTTCGCACAGTCAGCATTAGTTGCAGATATTTCACAACAAACAACTAGTTGTTTATAATAATCATCAGATTTGTCTGCATTTATTTTTTCGTCATTGGGTTTCCCGTCTCAAAACTGGTTGGACATGTACCTGCACTTATTTCTTTTCTAAACTAACCTACATGGTTCCCTGAAATTCTCACACAGCAATACAGCTCGGTTCCCCTTATATTGTTTTCTAATATTATGCCCTATTTCACAGAGATTTATTGAAGGGGGTTAAGCAACCTGTGGCTGCCAAGATCCCCCAACACTTAGACATTTGCCGAAATAATAGTTTTCCAGTAAATGCTTTCACGCAATTACCATAATAAATAAATGGTATAATATTAAATAAAAATTGTATATTTATAAAAAAAATGTGGATATGACATTTGTAAAAATTTAGATTTGAACACTAAAAGATGTTGACTCCATAAACTACATTTCAGAAAAATTTTATAAAACGTTGTAATAACAAAGAGATGTTAATCAAAAGTACGCACGTGGTCTTTAGGCTAAATCAGTTTTGTAACTATTATATAAGGAGATGCAATAAAATTTTAACCCGTTCTCCAAAATTTTATAAAAATAATTTGAAAACACAACTTTGTTTATGTGATTCGTCAAATTTTACTTAGATGGAGCTTATGAAAAATTTGAAGGGTTTAGCCAAGACCACATTTCTAAGCACGATGGCATTTCTTGACTAAAGTGTTTTTCCACGATTATCCTGTGATGCACTACCTATGCATTTAAAAATGGATCAATAATAGTGTTAATTATTTTTCCCAGGACTATCCAGTAATGTATGTCTTACGCATTTCAGAATGGGTTAATAATAGTACTCATTATTCTGTAGGTGTATATAAATTCATTCATTCTGAACGGACCTGCATCTTGAAGAAGTTCTAAAATGCATGTTTTAGTGAGCTAGAGAGCCGAACTATAAGTTTAACAAAATTAGTGGGGTGTTTAATGAGGAACCAGACTAATACAGGTCCCCAAAAGAAGGCAGAAGCTTTTGCGATACTTAGAGTGGCAGAGACCATAGGGGTTGGTATGGCATTCTGAGACACACTACTGCGATGTGGAAGGCAACGGGAAACCACCACACTATCTCCCAAGTACACAGCATACATAAATTGTTATTAAAGATGGCATCCTCTGGAGTCAAAAATTTCAGAGGTAAAATAGTCCCCCATTTAGATCTCCGGAAGGGGACTACTTCGAGGGATGTGATCCAAAGGTATAAAAAAAGAGTCGTGAACATTCTGCGAGTTAGAGCATGGAATGTCAGAAGTATAAAGCAAGTAGGTAAGCTAGAGAACCTGAAAATTGAAATGTATAGGTTAGCACTAGACATAGTAGGGATCAGTGAAGTTCGCTGGCCAGAGATGTTGGATTTTTGGAGTGGAGACTTCAGGGTAATTCATACAAGAGCAGAGGAAGGAAATTCGGGTGTGGGGATAGTTATGCGAAAAAAGATAGGACAACATGTAGAAAACGACTTACAAAAGAACGAAAGAATACTGATGGTTACGTTAAAATCTAAACCGGTAAACACACATGGTGAAAGTAACTAGAAAAATAATCTATAAAAATACAACCACCCATAAACAAAAAAAGCTACATCTACAAATTAATATATTTGTTCTACTTCAAATTGTTGTGAAAGTTTTTGAAGCATGGATCTAAACATAGTCCTGGCAAATCTGTACACGTTTTACAATCATACATTGTATTTTTTTAAATACCACTTTTGAACACCAAGGGCACCTTTTTCTAAGCTTTGTACCACATACGCCTGTTGCACATTTTGATAGAAGATTTAAGACAAGAATTCTCCTTTGGTTGGTCTATATTTCCTTTTGTAGCATTCTCTACCAGCAAAATATCAACAAGTGAATGACGAAAATTGGGTTTAGAGAATTTATTATACAGCACAAATGAATTGTATATCATTACGTCAAATATATGCATACAATGGAATTGTTTTCCTGTGTACTGGATAATAGAACAACATTCGATCTTGTGGATCTGTACCAGACATTTATTTGTTATACTGTGCTACCGGTACAAGTTTCATCTTGCTCTGATCGGACCTAGACAATACTGTGTGAAATTATTTTCGTATTCGATTGTAAGATAGAGTAACTCGTGTTTATCCTTTGATTTGCCAACATACACACTACCTCCATAATGATGGATAGATTCGCCAGTCTTCAATTTTGCTTTACTAACTACCTCAGGGGTTTCCCTTCTTTCAACATGCAAAGTTCCTTAGCAATAAATGCCTCTTTCCAATAATTGCCTTGCAAGTGTTACCGAGTTATGGTAATTATCCATATATAAACCATGATCTTTATGACAATAATTTCAAAGAAGATGGAGGACAACATTTGTAGCATACCCTTTACCACCTAAGTCATCACAAGCTCCAGTATAAATTTGTATATTCAAAACTGTTCCGTTATTTTCCATTATAAAACAAAATTTTACACAGTGTTAGTGCTTTTGTTCTTTATATACTGACGGACCAACAACCGACCTTACCACAAAAGCATTGATTCATCAATGTATAGGTTCTTTCCTGGAAAATAAATCGTGAACGTTTTGTTTTTGAAAAATTCCTTCAAATGCTGATCTTTGTATAACCTATCAGGACTGCTTTCGCTATCTTGAGGATTTGATGCAAAATACAAACACCTCAATATAATTAAGTATCTATCCCGGCTCATGTAGTTTCTTACTGGTATATTATATATACAATCTGTACGCGCGTAATATCGTTATCTAAGTAAATGTAGTATATGCCCATAAAATACAAAATACCTAAGAATATTAACACTTCTTCTCTATTAACTGGTTTTCAACGACTAATTCTAGAATGCAGTCTCTGAACTTCATGTAACAATATATAGGCTGCATACAGATTTGTTTCTTTAACTAGTATATCAAGAAAATGGTTATCTTTGAGAAGATACAAGATGTCAATGGATTTTTTCCATCGCCAGGTACCGGCACGTTTAGTTTCGGTTTCCCAACAAGCAGAATATCTTTTAGAAGTGGTGAATTCTCCACCCACTGTAGCTTACCACTTTGCTCAACAGTGAGTTCAACAATTGGTTCGACAGCACAGCAAAACCTCAACTGCAATGCACATATATATTGCTAAGCCGGTTAAAACATGCATGACCTTAAGCCGACACATATGCCACGTGTGCAATCCTAAAGCAATGCTTGCATCGACTCTCTGTCGGCATGAGCACTAAACGTGTTTATAAGCCAGTATAGTTATTTATTAAAGAAGAGAAGTTACAAAATTGAACCCGCCCCCTTTCACTCGCACTATTTATTCTTCATGACCTAGAACGTCCTATCATCCTATCTCTCCTATTTTCTACAGTTTCCTAAATATTTCTTTCCTTTCCATACAATTTCTAGTATCTCTTTGCTCTAACTTTGTTCCTGATTTATTCACTATTTTTCCCTGTCTGCTTCTACTACTGAATACTTGATTCATGATTTTGTCACTATTAAACAATAGGTAGGTTTTTCGGCGAAACTCAGTATGGAGTGGTGTAGACTTGGTGCATTATGTTATAGGTTGGGTGTATGATGATATACGAAAATGAAAGAAATAGTTATGATGTAGTACACAAGACACCATTCAAGACTTAGAATCGAAATATGTATTTTAACTACTATAATTAATGAAAGTCATCTCCTTCTTGTAACCACAACACACATCTAGGATGAATGAATTCCTTACATGGGCGACATGCTTTAAGTTCTAAGTCACAGTATAATTACTATGCTGTCCAGCACAATACAAACCCAGATATGTAGTGAAGTGACAACAAATTTATTCTAGGCCAAATTCGGAAATTTTTAACAAGTGGCTTAATAGAGAAAAGCAATTCACCATGGCGAGCCCAAGTACTAATAACCAAAAATATTAGCAGTAAGAAACGTCTCGTTGTAGACTATTTCCAAACTATAAACCGGATATGCACTGCCGTAGAATTGCTACCAAATAAACTTCATACACTTCATGACGCTTTATGCCACCCTGGTGTGACCAGAATTATGCACTGGCTAAGATCCAAGAACCTGCAGTACACTATCGATGAAGTCCGGAACACGACAAACGCATGCCGTATTTGCACGGAGATCAAACCTAGATTTTACAAACGAGATCCTACTTTGCAACCATCACTGATCGAAGCGACGATTGTGGAACGTCTTTTCTATCTTACATGTGATTTTCCAATGCTCCACCCAAAGGTGGTACTACATTGGCCAGGAAGCGAGATTTCTTTACCTGAAAAATTTGGAATTTTGCCGAACCCTTGCTGTTCCAAGCAAGGTAAGGATCTTTAACGTGCGTGACAATACTCACACACGAGACCTCCTTTTTACCTCTCATCCGAACAAGGGTGTATGCAAATATCTCTTCAAACTCCCTTTAAATCCTCTGTTCTTTTTATTTAAAGTATCTAATTGTATAATTGCAATTTACCGCCTGTTGATACAATGCTCCATTTGGAGGACCATCATCATCAATAGGTTTTCAGTCCTGGAACAGGTTGGACGCGTACCCTTTCTATTTTTTATTCTGAGCTAACTACACATTTCCCTGAAATTTCCACATCTGAATCTTTCACTATCTGTGTGCAATAGTCTGATATAGGTCTATCTGTACTTCCTTTTTTCTATCTCTCCTTGTAATATATCCCGCACTATTCCTCAAAAATGCCTTAGAACGTATTCTGCCTTTCTATTTTTCCTATATTTTTCCACAGATATCTTTATTCCCCAACTATTTCTATAACATATTTGTTATTCTGCTTTTCCTACTGCCCGTGCTCCACACATACGCATTCAATAATTTTCTTCTTGTTTCTATGGTTGTTGTCTTTGACCATAGGCGCTGTTCTCTCCTTGTTAGATGCAGTCCCCTTCTATTGTTTTACGATTATTATCCTATTTCTCCGACATTCAGTGGTTGCGAGGGGTGGGGGGAAGCAGCCTGTGGCTGGCAAGTTCCCCCAACACTTGAACATTTGCCAATTTAATATTTTTTCCAATATATCTTTTCGCAAAGTCAAGATTAGTTGCAGATATTTCACAACCATCACCTGTAGTTGTTTATAAATGTCATCAGATTTATCTGCGCTTATTCTTTTGTCATTAGGTTTTCCGTCTCAAAACTGGTTGGACATGTACCGCCACTTATTTATATTTTGAGCTAGTCTACACAGTTCCCTGAAATTCCCACAACAGCTTATATACAGGTCGGTTCCCATTCTATTGTTTTCTAATTATATGCCCAATTTCCCCGAGATTCAGTGGTAGGTGAAGGAGATTAAGCAGCCTATGGCTGCCAAGATCCCAACACTTAGACATTTGCCGAATTAATAGTTTTCCTTTCACACAATTAAAATTATTCGAGAATATTGCCCAACCAATTCTTGTAGTTGCTTATAATAATCATCATGTTTAAGTATAGTTATTCTTTCGTCATTAGTTTATCCATCTTGGGACTGATTGGATGCATACCTCCATTGATTTCTAATCTGAGCTAGCCTACACATTTCCCTGAAATTCCTACGGCATAAATCATTCACTATCTGCGCACAGTATTCTAACCTAGGTCTACCTCTACTTCTCTTATTTCCTAACTCTGCTTCTAATATATTCCGCACTATTCCCTCATGCCGTAGTATGTGACCTATCATCCTATCGCTCCTGTTTTTTACCATTTTCAGCATATTTCTTTCTTCCCCTACCAGTTTCAGTACCTTTTTGTTCTTAACTTTGTCTGTCCATGATATCTTCACCATATGCCTGTAACACCACGTTTCAAAGGCTTCTATCTTTTTCCTATTCGCTTCTCCTACTGTCCAGGCTTCACAGCCGTACAGTGCTGTACCCCACACATATGTTTTAAGCAATCTTTTTCTTGTTTCTATGTTTGTTGTTTTTGAACACAGTAGTTGCTTTTTCTTGTTAAATGTAGCACGAGCTTGTGCTAATTTTTGTTTTATATTTTTTGCGCTTTTCCGATCTTAATCTCTTGTAAGTTCTTGTTACTTATTTGTATTCTTGTTTTTTATTTATTTTGCCCTCCTTTGCATACTAGTACTTAGTTTTATTTTTGTTAATTTTCATACCGTATCTCTCTGTTAGAACCATTTCCATTTCTTTAAGAACAACTTTGGTTTCTCAAAGTCAAAGTGCTTTTTTCAGTTTCTTTTTTCAAATTTTTAAATTTAAGTGGGGCCTTCATAATTACGAAGTTGTGGTCAGTGTCTATATCTGCTTCTGGGTAGCTTCTACAATCTTTTACTTGATTCCTATACCGTTGTCTAACAAGAATGCAGTCTATTTGATATCTTTCTATATCCCCTGGCATCTTCCACGTATATTGTCTTCTAGCATGAACTTGAAATAATGTGTTTGTGATGGTTAGATTGTTCATGTCGCAAAATTCTACCAGCTTATTTCCCCTGTCGTTTCTCGTGCCTAAACCAAATAAACCTACTACTGCTCATTCCGTACCATCACCTACCACTGCATTAAAATCCCTGTAATTATTAAATTTTCATGTCCTTTTACGTATAATAGTATCTTTGATATCTTTGTAGATCGCTTCTACCTCTTCGTCACTGTAGCTAGAGGTGGGCATGTATACTTGCATTATTACTGTGTTTACCGGTTTAGATTATAATTTAACTATGAGTACTCTTTCATTCTTTTGTAAGTAATTTTCTACACAGTGTCCGATTTTTTTTTCGCATAACTATCCCCACACCCAAATTTCCTTCCTCAGTTCCTGTATGAATTACCCTGAAGTCTCCACTCCAAAAATCCCTACTATGTCTAATGCTAGTCTATTCATTTCAATTTTCAGGTTCTCTAGCTTACCTACTTGCTTCATACTTCTAACATTCCACGCTCTGACTCACAAAATGTTCCCGACTCTTATTCTGAACTTTCCGATCGCATCCTCCAAAGTAGTCACCTCCCGGAGATCCAAATGGGTGAATATTTAAACTCCGGAATCTTTTACCCCAGAGAATGCCATCATGTTTATTACAATTTAAGTACGTTGTGTACTTGGGAGGTAATGTGGTGGTTTCCTGTTGCCTTCCGCATCGCGGTAGTGTGTCTTAGACTGTCACACTAACCCCTATGGTCTCTGCCAACATAAGTACCGAAAGATCCGCTGCCCTCTTTGTTTACATGTATTTTATTTGTAGAATTGCCTTCCATATAAGCAATTCACTGTTATGACTGGAGTGAACAAAAAGTTCACTTTTTGTATTTGAATCGATCAGTGGTGCCGACTGCAATAGGCAGGTACTTCATTGTTGACACTGTACAAGGTAAGTTGTTTCATATTACTTCTACCATGAATTTCTACATTTCATTATAATACAATACCCTTTCATAATTTGTATAGTTACACATATAGAAAACATATTTTATAATTTTGAAAGAATGTTTGAATTTAAATGGAGAAACTCACGGCATAAATATCATGTCCATTACAATGTACATTTAGTAACAAATATGTTTTTAAAACCATTGTTTACAAATACACTATAAATTGTTATTTAATTATCTAAAATATTCGTTTTTTTCTTCAGCAGAATGATGAAAGAAAACCATTATTTAGAAAATCCACATGTTTAGGATTTGCTAGTTTTATTGAAAAATTGTAAATTTTCGCATACTAACAAAGAAACTGCATATGATGGCAAAAATGAATTAGTTTCTGACTCAGAAATAACGCTAGTTATTAGAGTCGGGGACTAGGCAAGACACTGAAGAATCGTCTTTATCAGAAAGCAGTGTGAATATTGCTGACACATAAGCAGAAGTAGAGGAAAAAAAGAATACTTATATTTCAAGGATGAATTCGTCCAAGAAAAAGAAAAAAATAAGAACGTTAAGTGCAATATAGACAAGCCTTATGAAAGGGAGAATGAACCTGTTTGGGATATTGGAGAGTGGAATGAAGAACATGAGGAACAGGAAGAAGATATGGTTAGTGAATTCTTATTGCATCCTATCGACTATTTTGCAAGATATATTTCTCCTAAAGCTTTTGCATTCAAATAAATTTTACATTTAGGAATACCTCCGCTGGGAGTTACATTACACATTCTAATTGGAAGTTTGAGAATATTACCAAAAATCAGAATATTCTGGGAGAGAGAATATGAAATCGATGCATTTTTTTAAATATGAGCTGGCACATCCTTTCAGTTAAGGCCGTGTCTGCATTTAGTGAATAATTTAGAATGACCACCGGACTGCAAAGATAAATTTTATAAAGTTAGACCCTTGACAAATTCAATTAGAGAAAGATGTTTTCAGCTGAAACTTGAACAAATTCTGAGTATTGATGAACAAATGGTGCTATTTACTGGAAACTCAAGCAATATATCAAAGAAAACCCCGTCGATGGGGAATATGTTTTTGTTTTGGGTGAAAAAAGTGGACTCACTTATGATTTTATTGGATACCAAGGCAGCTCAACAGAACTGGAACAAGATGTTCAGAAGCAGTACGGGTAGGGAGCAACCGTTGTTTTGCATCATTGTAAACGAATACAGAAAAGAAGCCATAAGCTTTATTTTGACAATAATTTTTATTCCTATGATCTATTGAATCAATATATTTTTCTCAACAAATTTTATTGCTTCTTTACAGCTTATAAAAATAATATACATAACATAACATGTGCATTGTGGTCTACTACTATACTCTTACCAGATAAGCAGATATACCGGGTGGTGAATTGCTTTAGTGTACATAGGGATTTAACATGTAAAATCATACTTATGCATTTTCCTGCTTCCCTATTTATTCTACGGCAGAAGTGCAAGAGACATAATTTGTTTAAAATTTAAAACTGATCATGTTTAGTAGATCAGTTGTGTGTTTTGATGCTCGCACCACCGTTATTTAGCCTGCAGTTTGTTATGGTATTCCACGCAACACAAAAAAAACAGTAAAAGTAAGTAAAGAAATCGTTTATGCTGAATACCGCAACAAAACGGGGACAAAATGGTGGAATTTGGGCTAGCTCAAAAACGTCGTAGAGGGGCGTGGGTGAAATAGAAAGAATACATTGGAAAAGACTATTTACAAAATAATAAAACAAATAAGTTGAGTAATCGTTTGTTACGTGCTAGTAAACAAAGCGTCATAACATAAGCATATAAAAATGGGTAAGCAAAACATATAACATTTTATAGTCTAAATACTTACAATGGTTCACCTTAAATACATATAAAAGAAAATTAAGCATAAACTGTACAGTAAATCTAGAAAAAGAAATATACCTAAATTATATATACATGCTGCTTTGTGAAGTACACCTCCTCAAGAAATAGTATAACATTAAAATTAGACACCCTAACTTAAATTACTCAAGTGTCAACTAGTTTTAAATTTATAAGTAAGTGGTTTACGTTAAAAAGACAAAAGAAACAGTAAAAACGGATTCTAACATAAACATTGATTAATTAAATTTTAATTTGAAGAAGGATTATTACATCGTCGCTTGTGCATTGTGAATGTGTTTGGTAACGTGGTGTTATAAAATGAAAGCAGAAAAAAGTACTTGCAGGATTTCGAACATAACAAGTGGTATTGTGGCCAGGCGTTCTAGGCAGACGACTATACAATGATTCCATCGCCCATGCCGAAATAAACAACTTAATGTAATGAATTATGGTTAATGTACAGGTTTAAATAATTAATTTCAAAGTTTTAATAAACACATATCAAATATAAGCCAAAAACGGTTAACGCTTAAACCAACAGATGTTCAAATAATCCACCACTGCTGACAAACAACCGCCAAGTCTATTATAGAAATTTCTTTTCATGTTAAGGAAGTTTTTTAAGGAATCAACATTAGTATGTCTCTGACCATAAACTTTTGATTTAAAATGACCCCACAGCAAAAAAGGCACTTGGTGATGTATCGGGTGATCGAGCTGGCTAATTTATCAGTCCAGCGGGCCCTATCCTTGAATTAAAAACCGTTTCATTTAGCCAAGCAATTACATCTTTTGTAAAATGAGCAGGACAACCATCCTGCTGAAACTATATATTTTCCTCAGCATGTCTTGCAATATTATCAATGGCAGGCCCAATATCATTTTGAAGCAACTCCAAATACTTCTGACCCTTAAGGCTTTCCTCAATAAAAAATTGTCCACTTACATGACATCTTAGTAACCCAATCCAAGTATTCACGATTTGTGGATATTGAAAGTGCTTATCAATAACCAAGTGTGGATTTTGTGTGTCCCAGTATCTGTAATTCTGACAGTCGGTTCACCTTTATACTAAGCGTTGACTCGTCGGAAAGCAAATATTTTTAAGGAAGTTCCTATTAAGATTAGCCATATGCATTATTGTTTCGCAGAATGTCATTTTTGCCGGTCCATCCCTTTCAAAAATTTCTTGATGATTGCTGTATTTATAAGACTGATATTTATTCTTATCCAAAATTTTTAATGCAGTTGTATAGTGTATATCTAACTCGGAACCAATTTGTCAAGCACTAATATTAGGATTATTATACATCGCTGCGATGACATTTAGTTCATTGGTACTATTGCTTTGTGCTTGAACTTCCAACACAGCTTCCTCTTGTTCGTGAAGATCTGTTGTTTTCCCAATGCAGGATTTACATGGTTTAAAAACTGAACCATACTTAGCTTGGTTAGAAATTACTCTTAGAATTGTAGCAATAGTAGGGATTGCTCGATTCGGATAGAGATTTGTAAACATATCTTGCACTTCCCTAAAACTATATCCTGAATTACCACTTTAAAAATTGATGTTTTTCGCTTATTGTGTACAGACAAACCATTTTTAATTAAATCAGAGAACAAATGTTAAAATTATAAATGTCAAGTTTATTTACAAATCAAGTCATGGGTATTAACGATTTCTTAAGCTGCTGTGACACTTATTTGAATTTTGACCACCTGAGGGACCATTTCGGTGGTAGGCAACTAAGCCACCAGATTTTAAACAAATTATGTCTCTTGCACTTTTGCTGTAAAATAAATAGGAAAGCGCGAAAATGCAATACTATGATTTTACATGTTAAATCTCTATTGTACACAAAGCACTTAATTCACCACCGGTGGTGTATGTATATAAAACAAGTTGAAAATGCAAGGCATTGTCGCAACGAACTTCCAAATGTAGACTTACTTTAAAACAATTTATGTATCGCACATTAATTTTGGACCTATTTTAAATTTTTGATAAAAATTAATTCCCGGGGGGGGTCGGGTATCCGTGGTCAGATTTTGTGGGGTACCATATTTCGACTCAGCTATGTTAGGGGAGTCCAAATATGTATCGCACATTAATTTTGGACCTATTTGAAATTTTTGATAAAATTAATTCCGGGGGTCCGGTATCCGTGGTCAGATTTTGTGGGGGTACCATATTTCGACTCAGCTATGTTAGGGAATCCAAATATGTATCGCACATTAATTTTGGACCTATTTAAAATTTTGATCAAAATTAATTCGGGGGTGTCGGGTATCCGTGGTCAGATTTTGTGGGGTACCATATTTCGACTCAGCTATGTTAGGGGAGTCCAAATATGTATCGCGCATTAATTTTGGACCTATTTGAAATTTTTGATAAAATTAATTCCCCGGGGGTATCCGTGGTCAGATTTTGTGGGAGGTACCATATTTCGACTCAGCTATGTTAGGGGAGTCCAAATATGTATCGCACATTAATTTTGGACCTATTTGAAATTTTGATAAAAATTAATTCCGGGGGTATCCGTGGTCAGATTTTGTGGAGGGTACCATATTTCGACTCAGCTATGTTAGGGGAGTCCAAATATGTATCGCACATTAATTTTGGACCTATTTGAAATTTTTTTTTACCGACGGAATATCGCGGGGGCACGGCGCCCCCGTGGCCCGATTTTAACTGACATCAAAACTTAAGCTCTGGACACCGAGCTGAATCGATTGATGTATCACACATTGATGTCCGACCATTAGAAAGGCCTCGGACGGACGGACAGACGGACGACAAATCGATTTCATAAACGAACGAAGTTCGTTGAAAATCGCTGAAAATTTAAAATAAAGGTCTGAATTGAGTATTCTATTTAGACTCATATAACAAATTACCCTCCTATTAACCATGTGAACTTATTTTTTTCCGCTTAAATAAATTTATTTTTGTGTATTTCTTTTTCACCCCCTTTATAATTACAATATTTTTGTAAAGGGGATAAATAAAAATATAAAAATCTAATTTGGTTTTGTAAGGGAAGATAAAGAATTCCCTCAAGATGTGTTTTTCAATAATCGAAGTCACACATTAATTTAATTCGGGAACATTTAAAAAAAAATGGAATCTATAATTCCATATGTCATTTACAAATTACGTTTATAGATGTCACTAAAACAAGGTAATACATTTTTCAGAAGTAAGATAAATTTACGAGTCGACATTTTCCCAGGTCGCAATTTTGGTTGCTATAAAACATAAACATTGGATGAAATGGAGGAAAGGTTTAAAGAAATCCGTGCTACGTTTATAACTTCTTACAAAATTGTGTTTTAATCTTTGGTTTTTATGCTTTTCAAGGAACCAAAAATGGCCGATTTGAAGGATCTTTGATAACTATAAGATCTACTTTCACCACAAATGTACGTTATTAGGAATTATTTTAGTATAAATGACCATTTACATTTTTCGTCAGAGCAAGACTTCCAGAATTTTTAACAAAACAAAAACTAATTGCTGTTTTAACTGCTTTTTATTTATTAGTAATAAGTGAATGTATTTACTTAGTATAACGTCTCTAGAGAAGTGTTTTATATTTGTCGGCGGAGCAAATCTTTTTCAAAATATCGGGTCTCGTTTTCACGTAAGAATGAAGCTGATTTGTTGATGTTTGTCTTGGTGATCAATATGGCACTCATTTAGCCTAAAGTTAAAGCAGGACATTTTTGCTCTTACTGGTGACAGCGGGACAGAGTGTGAAAGCGGGACTGTCCCTCCCAAAGAGGGGCGTATGGTCACGTTAAGTATAAACCCATTCGTTTTGTCATTTTGGATCCTATGTGATTAATATAAATCAAAAATTTAGCTTAACGATTTTTAACTATTATAAATTTAAAAGGGTACTTACTTTTAGGTTTTGTTCGGGTATTTTCACTTTCGAAAGAGTACACTACACTACGTTCGGAAATCTGTTTATTCCGATTTTAAGTTCTTAACCTACCGGAGTTAATAATACCGTTTTGTAATAGTAGGCGAATGTCTACAACAGAAAAAACCAATTGAATCACAAACAAATTTTATAACCTACACAAATTTGCAATTGCTGTATTTGTGGTGGTGTAGTATTAAACAAAAGTGGTATATTTAAAAAAAATGTATGTCCTGTAAATATTTAGATTTGCATCCCAAAAAATGGCAATTCCATAAACTGTATTTCATAAAAATTGTAATAAACAATTTAATAACAAGAGAAGTTAATCAATATCACACGTGTGTTCTTGAAGTTCAATTAGTGTTGTAAGTATTATTTAAGGACAGATAATCAAAGTATAATTGTCCCCCTAAAATGTTATAAACATTAATTTGAAATAGGACCTTATTGATGTGATTGATCAATTTTTACATAGATGAAGCTTTTGAAAAATTCAAAAGGTTACCCAATACTCCATTAACACGTTGACTGTGGTATGTGGGGCATTGGTCATATCCCATAGCGGTGTCAGTATTGTGATTAAATGAGCTATATTTTGGTTTGTTTTCACACTATGTTACATAAAATGTCGTATTGGTATACATTTTTGAAAAATTGTGTCAAGACACGCATGCGCGTCTACCGCATATGGAATTATATCTTCAATCCATATGCGATTGGACGCACAAGCGCGTCTGCATTAAAACTAATGTACACGTATTTATCAATCATTTATTTACATAAAAAGACTGCAAAAACACACTATAACAATGAATGACTACATAAAAGCAAAGATTTACTTAACATAACAGTTTTTATAACTAATTTGTTTTGTGGTGTGCCGAAAAACACGGTTCAAGACATAACCCGGGAGATCCTGGACATACCATGCAATGGTATACTGTGTCCTTTCGAATTTTTTTATTATAACAAACTCTGCACTTTTTTCTGCGGTTTTACCATTTGGTGCTTTTTCAGTTATTTTTTCCGGTAAATGAGCAGCTGAAGAGCTTTACTCGGCATTTTAGTTTTTGGACTTTCTTTAGGAAGTACTTTTTCTATTACTGCCAGTCTAAAGTCGTAATAATGTAAATGTTTTCCAGAGAACTTGTTATACAAGTGCCACGAATTTTGTAACAATAGTTGAAATATATGAATTCATACTTTTTTATACCACTGCATTACTTTACGTGAACATGGATAATAAGCTATCATTTGATCTGAGCGGTCTATACCACTCATATATTTATTATATTTGCCAATTGCTAATAGTTTCTCAATTTCTTATCCCCTTCTATTTTTCATAACCACTAATTCATTTTGGAAATCGGTAGAAATGTAAGTGACATCTCGTTTGTCCCTCCACTTTCCCACCATAACAACGCTACGATATGCTGATTTTGTTTCGCCCTTTTTGAGTTTTGCTGCTACCACGTCTTTGGGAAAATCTTTTATGTCCGCTCTAAGAGTCCCTGTGCAGTAAGTATTTTGGTCTAATAATTTCTTAGCTAAGCTGTAATTGTTGTAAAAATTATCCATATACACGGCATGTCCATTTCCCAGATAATCGCGCATTAGATACATAACAACCTTTTCTGCATGTCATTTGCCGCCTAATTCATCAGCCTGGACAGCATACAATGCCATATTTAAAACCAAACCATTAGGTTCCGTAAACATATAAATCTTTATGCCATATTTATGACGCTTGTTTTTTATAAATTGCTTGAACACCAATCGTCCTCTCCACAACAACATCGACTCATCAACTGACAAGTTCTTAGCAGGATAATATATTGACATCATCTTTTCGTGAAAATAATCGAGTAAATATCGAATTTTATAAAGACGATCATTTGGTAGATCTTCACCCTCTTCTGGATCTTTTGCAAAATGTATACAGCGGAAAATTAGTAGGAACTAGGAACCGATCAAGTTTCATCTACTTTGCAAAGCAAGTCAATCCAAATAACCAATGCGTTTTCCAGTAGTCCTGAATTCTGTTACATTTTATAGTTCTAGTGTGAAAAATTAGTGCGATAAAGCGTAAGAGTTCATCAACTGTGATATCAATCCAGTCTGTAATTCGAGACTTAGGCTTCGTCTTATCCGAGAGAAATACACTTCAGCATAACGGTTTGTTTCCTGGGTTACCACATTTAGTAGTTGATCGTCCACCAACAAACGAAAATAATCATAAGGGGTGGCTGTAACATCCATCTCTACTAACATACCACTCTTTTTTACAAACGCCATTTTTAACATTGGTTCTCAATTTTCTTTCCATCTCTGATCAGTAAGTTGTTCTGGTTTACCGATATTATTTTGGCACGCTTCGTTCATATCTACTGCTCGATCACTATCTTCAGATGACGATTTGTCATCTTCGTTGGGAATAAATTCATCCTCGCTGTCTTCTAATTCCGATTCACATGCTAACAATGCATACTCTAATTCACTATCTGTTAATTTCAGTGGATTTCTAAACACCATTTTCCGTCTTTTCTTTGCAGAAGAGCCGGCTGTAAAATCTAGATCATCAGCCATCTTAAATTTTAGCCACGTACGTAAAAATTAATAAAATCTTGAAACCGTTGCAATCACTTAAAGGCGAACACCTCTGCTATATGCGGACAAATATATAACAAGTTCTAGCAAATGCGGAATGAGTACTGGCGCTTAGAAATAACCTATTCCAGAGGACGCACTAGTGCGTCGTCCGCACATGACTATTACTGTGCAAAGACGCACATGCGCGTCTTTTGCAGTCAATGTGTTAATCTTACCTTGATGGCATTATTTTACAATTGTTTTTTTAAGTTTCTTGAAAATTTAGAACAATCAAGGACCGGTGGGTTATGTTTCAAAGTGTCCATTTTACTATAATTAATGAAAGTCATCTCCCTCTTGTATCCACGACACACATCTAGGAGGAATGAATTCCTTAAATGGGCGACATGCTTCAAGTCCTAAGCCACAGTATAATTACTATGCTGTGCTCAGGTTGTCCGGCACAATACAAACCCAGATATGTAGTGAAGATGACAACAAATTTATTCTAGGCCAAATTCGGAAATTTTTAACTAGTGGCTTAATAGAGAAAAGCAATTCACCATGGCGAGCCTAAGTACTAATAACCAAAAATATTAGCAGTAAGAAACGTCTCGTTGTAGACTATTTCCAAACTATCAACCGGATAAGCACTGTCGTAGAATTGCTACCAAATAAACTTCATACACTTCATGATGCTTTATGCCACCTTGGTGTGACCAGAATTATGCACTGGCTAAGATCCAAGAATCTGCAGTACACTATCGATGAAGTCCGGAACACGACAAACGCATGCCGTATTTGCGCCGAGATCCAACCTAGGTTTTACAAACGAGATCTTACTTCGCAACCATCACTGATCGAAGCGACGTCACTGTTTGAACGCCTAAGCATTTAAATTTAAGGGACCGGTGCCATCTAGTACGAATACTAGAATAGGTATATTCTCACTGTTATTGACGAATTCTCACGCTTTCCGTTTGCTATTCTTTGCTCAGACACTGCTGCTACGACTATCATAAAACATCTGAATAATCTTTTCATGATTTTTGGTATGCCAGCCTATATTCATTCAGATTGTGGAACCTCTTTTCTATCTTACATGTGATTTTCCAATGCTCCACCCAAAGGTGGTACAACATTGGCCAGGAAGCGAGTTTTTTTTACCTGAAAAATTTGAAATTTTGCCGAATCCTTGCTGTTCCAAGCAAGGTAGGGATCTTGAACGTGCGGACAACACTCACACATGGGACCTCCATTTTACCTCTCATCCGAATTGGGGTATGCAAATATCTCTTCGAACTCCCTTTAAATCCTTTGTTCTTTTTATTTAAAGTATCTAATTGTATAATTGCAATTAACCGCCTGTTAATACAATGCTCCATTAGGAGGATCATCATCATCATTAGGTCTTCAGTCCTGGAACTAGTTAGACGCATACCCTCATTGTATCCTATTCTGAGCTAACCTACACATTTCTCTGAAATTTGCACGGTCTGCATCTATCACTATCTGTGACGAAAGTCTCTCAACAGTATAGAGTTGGCACTTGACCTTGAATGTATGCCATTTGAACAACGCATTTTCTTAGCGTGGTTAAGAGTAGGTTTGAAAGTAAGGCCCTGAAGTTGAAATTTTGATTTACAGAAATGCTTAGAATGTAGGAAAACTTGCAGTTCTCTCATAAGCATTTCGTTTCAATTTTAAGAATCTAAATCCAAACATGTTTAATTGTTTTAGCAATTACTAACCAATTTACATTTTGCATAAAAAAATAACCAAGAATATTGTATTTTAGTATTCTTGGCAAATTTTAAAGGTTTGTGATGGGTTGTATAGCCATTGTCTAGATGTACTTAAACTTAATGCGCACTATAATTTCTTGTCAAGTTGTCATCAGATCAAGGTCAAATGCCAAGTCCATATTGTGGAGAGACTCTCGTCTATCTGTGTGCGATAGTCTGATCTAGGTCTACCTCTACCTCTTTTTTCCTATCTCTGCTTGTAATATTTCCCTTACTACAAAAAAAAAAGAGATAGGAGAAGTAGAAGGGCAGGATACGTCTAAGGCATTTTTGGGGAATAGTAAGGGAAATATTACAAGCAGAGATAGGAAAAAGAGGTAGAGGTAGACCTAGATCAGACTATCGCACACAGATAGACGAGAGTCTCTCCACAATATGGACTTGGCATTTGACCTTGATCTGATGACAACTTGACAAGAAATTATAGTGCGCATTAAGTTTAAGTACATCTAGACAATGGCTATACAACCCATCACAAACCTTTAAAATTTGCCAAGAATACAAAAATACAATATTCTTGGTTATTTTTTTATGCAAAATGTAAATTGGTTAGTAATTGCTAAAACAATTAAACATGTTTGGATTTAGATTCTTAAAATTTATTTATTATTAACTCATTCTCATACATCTGAAGCACATCATTCCAGAAGGCTTCTATCTCTTTCTGTCTGTTTTTCCTACTACCCCTATTTCATAGTCGCACACATATGCTTTCAACAATTTTCTTCTTATTTCTATGTTTGTTGTCTTTGAACATAGCCGCTGTTCTTTCTTGTTAGATGCAGTTCGGTTCCCTTCTATTGTTTTTACAATGATATTCTATATTCTATCTTCATCATACATCTGTAGCACCACATTTCAAAGGCTTCTACTTTTTCTTGTCCGCTTCTCCTACTGTCCAGGCTTCACAGCCGTACAGTGCTGTGCTCCACACATATGTTTTAAGCAATCTTTTCCTTGTTTCTATGTTTGTTGTCTTTGAACACAGTAGTTGCTTTTTCTTGTTAAATGTAGCACGACCTTGTGCTAATCATTGTTTTATATCTTTTGTGCCTTTCCCATCTTGCGTTATTTGGCTTCCTAGGTAGCAGAAATCCTTAACCTCTTGTATGTTTGTGTTGCATACTTGTATTCTTGTGTTTGATTTATTTTCCCCTGCTTTGCATACTAGTACTTTAGTTTTAGTTTTGTTAATTTTCATACCGTATCTCTCTGTTAGAACCATTTCCATTTCATTAACAGCAGCTTCTAACTCTTCCTTGCTAGACGCTAATACCACTATATCATCTGCAAATCTAAGCATATCAATTTTTGTCCATGCATAGTAATTCCAAATGTTTTTCTGCATTTGACAGCATTCATTGCCTCTTCTATGTTCAAGTTAAAAATCAATGGGGATAGGGCACATCCCTGTCTCACACCTTTCCTAATGTTTACTTCTCTACGTTCTTGCTCTAATTCTATTACTGCTGTTTGCTCTTTGTATAAGCTATGTACTATTCGTCTATCCCTATAACTCATTCCAATCTTTTTGAGTATTTCAAACATTTTTTTCCATTTTACATTGTCGAATGCTTTTTCCAGATCTACAAACCCTATATACATGATTTCCCTTTTTTCTATTGTTTTCTCCATAATCACTCTCAGAGCTAAAATAGCCTCCCGTGCTCCCCTGTTTTGCCTAAACCCAAATTGGTCTTCGCCTAGTATTTCTTCAGCTCGTTTTTCCATTCGTCTTTGTACAATTCTAGTTAATATTTTTGACACGTGTGCTGTCAAACTTATTCGAACATTTTCACATCTATCTGCGCCTTTCTTTTTGATGTAGTTACTATGATATTACATTTGAAATCTTTGGATATCTCGCCTGTTTCATACATATAGCTTACAAGTTGGAAGAGACGTTCTGTTACTGCTTGTCCAACGGCTTTTAGAGTTTCTGCTTGCACCTTATCTGTACCCAGCGCCTTACCATTTTTCAGGCCCTTTAATGCTAATTCAAACTCATCTCTAAGTACAGGATATCCCAAGTCATCATTTTCAATGTCTGTATGATGATATACGGATATAAAAGAAATAGTTATGGTGTAATACACAAGACACCATTCAACCCCTAGAATCGAAATACATATTTTTATTTCCTATTCTGAGCTAAGTTACACATTTCCCTGAAATTTACACAGTCTGAATCTTGCACTATCTGTGTGCAATAGTTTGATCTAGGTCTATCTCTACCTTTTTTTTTCTATATCTGTTTGTAATATATCCCGCACTATTCTTCAAAAGATGCCTTAGAACGTATGCTGCTCTTCTATTTCTCATATTTTTTTTGTTTTCCACAGATATCTTTATTCCCTACTATTTCTATAACATATTTGTTATTAACTTTGTCTGTCCATACTATCATCATCATACATCTGAAGTGTAACATTCCAAAAGATTTCTACAGTTTTTCGGTTTGCCTCTCCTACTGTTCCTATTTCAGAGACGTACTGTGCTATGCTCCATACATATGCTTTCAACAATATAAAGATGGAAGATATTTTATTTTCCAGTTCTTCTAGTGATGATGAAGAAATTGAGAATCTCGTGGTCAATGTTCAGCCCAGATTTTACAGCTTTTATATGATGATTTAATTAATGTTTTTTTGAATGTTTTTGTCCAATTGGAGAAACTTACACACCATTTAAAAATATGTTCACCATCTTCTATTTAAAATTATGAGAAGCAGGTGATCCCTAATTCTTTCATGTGTGGGATTTGTTAAAATGTTTCGTTTGGAAAGAGGTTTGTTTGGTTGAGCATTTGTCGCACTTATACCAGAACACTCCTGAATATGTTATTTTGAAAGTTATGAGAAAAAATTTGTATACAATGAGTAACCTACTTTTTTATTTGCAGATAATGGTGGTCTATCCACAATTATTGCATGGACACAATTTCTATTTATTTATGGTTTGTAGGCCATAAGGCAGAATCATACGAACATGTAGTGAACAAGTTTAATGTTAGTAGAAGTACCATTTTGTCTGTAATTACAAGAATGAGTTTCTTTGTAACCAACTGGGACTCGGACTAAAACATTTTAGACAGAAGATAGAAACAAAAGGTTATTAATATCAACGTAGGCATTTTCCTGGTATCATTGGTAATAATAACAGGTACATAGCTTCCGTCTTATATTATTCTAATGTTTTGAACTTTAAAGTTTACTGGGTAGGACCCATATTCGAATAGATTGACCAGAAGAAGACCCTAGTTATATCAACAGAAACAAATATTATTCTATTCTTGCAAAAGTGATTGTAAATGAAGTATGTGAAATTTACCAAGTTTTCGTTGGATATCCTGGTTCAGTTCATGATGCTAGAGTTTTTCGATTTTTTACTTTTCCTCAGCAATGACCAGCACTCTGTCAAAGTAAGGAATTAATTACCAGCATTTTGAGATTATGAAATTTAATATTTTAGCTGTTGAATACATATCCATTTAAATATGTTACTGACCTTCTACCGTGATATGGGAACTTAAAAGGGCCCTAAAAAATATATAACTATATTCACGTCAATTTAGAGTGAAAAGTGAACACGACATTGGTAAAGTAAAACAAAGATTTCGTTCTTTGTATCGCTTAAAACTGAAGAAGTACACCAGAATGTTGAAAGTAATCTATTTGTGCTTTGTTCTTTGTAATCTTGCCAGAACAGACGATTATCAGCTTCCTGAGCCTCCACCTCCAAATGAAGAATGGCGACAACCTGACCAATTAGCAGTTACGTTTCCACCTGAAGAAGATGATGAACATGTAAGAAGAAACTTTGATGAAAATGGCTTTGCGTTAAGGAATGAACTAGCTAATTAAGTAGTACAAAGATAAATATGAAATTAGTAAACTATAAGAAATAATCCTTTCCTTTATACTAGTAACAACAAGTTCCACCTTATAAAACATTTTAGAGATAACTTTCTTTAGAACATGTTTCGAAAACTCTTTTCTTTAAATCAATAAATTCTATTAGTAATTCATCTTTCTGTTCCTTCAAGTCATTTGACCTAGTACATTGCTCAATCAGTTGTTGTAACATAGACAATGTAGTACCTTCGGGTGGAGCATTGGGGGCGTAGCCGCAGGCATAGCGGCCCTTATTCAAATTATAATGTTGTAACACAGAGGTAGTCAACTTAATTTGCATTTACAAGAGTATTTGTGCTGTCTTTCCATCTTTGAATCGTATATTTCGTGTAGAAGCTTCAGATGGTTCTGAGTAATTTTGTATATTGATTTCCCTTGATGAGTTTGAACAAGAAGAACTAAGTCTACATTTGTTATAGCAGGCTTGATGAATACTTAAGTGTTGTAGCATTCACATTTTCATATAATGTGCTATTATTTATAATACATATCCTACATTGTCATCAATTGTGGCTACAAAAAAGATTTTTGCTAGTTTTCCAAAAATTGACATAATTTCCTATAAAATAGAATTAATGAATATAATTTCTGTTAACATCAACCTACGTTTCAAAAGGAATATGTTTCGGCGCCCTTCGAGATTTTTTTATTGTTTGCCCTTGCATCTTTATACTGCCATTCTAGCATCTTCCACTTATTACACACCTGTAATGGTGTGAATGCACAATACATTACAGCTAACTTTAATGAAATACAGATTCATATTTATGATTTTGTTTTGAGTTTTGCAGAACGTCCTAATCTACTAGTGGTTTGTATTTTTTTATAAAAAGGAATAAGTTGTTGTTTCAACATCGCTCCACTTTGTTTCGCATGCTACAACGGACTCGTTAATTTATACCTCTACCATAAATTTGTTAAATATAATTCCCTCGCTTCCAAAAGGTCTTCCTCTTCATCACTATTAAGAGACATCTCACCTGCTTCCTAGATAGAAATATACTATGTTTTAACAATAAATTACAATTGTATAAATACTTACTCTTTGATTTGAAAAATCCGTTTCATCATTAACGCGTCATTGAAACATTAATTGTATTTCTTTACAATTTGTCAGGCAAATGTTTAAATGATATCCAGAGGTGATATCACATATTTCTATAAGAATTAATAATTCCTCTCTAAACAAGTATGTAATCCAGATAAGGACAAGCAAAAAACAGATTTAGCTGTACTTACCGCGTAAAAATGTGTAACATTCGACATCAAGCATCGGTTCCTCTATCAACAATTTTTAAATATGCCTCTTCCATTGTTTACCTACAGTCACTATCAAATTCCTATATACAACCGTGATCAACATAAACATATAACCTTTGTTTGAAATTGTTTACATATTGCAGATCATTTTCGTTATTGGTCACTCGCTACCCCAACATCTTAGCTAAAGGAAGTGCTGTGTGTGTAGTTCTGTGCAGTGAAACAAGCATGAATTAATTATCGATACATACAAAATGAATGCCCATCTCATTGCCAAATCTAATTCTACCCACCCCTACTTAATTGTTAATTATTGCCCCTTCATACATATTTAAAGGAGACGATAAAAAATTTGAATTATAACATGTATTTAACCAAACTGAACGATTGCTGTCATTGGTCAATATTTGTTATCCAATCGTTAGATTAATTTCATTGGGGAATATTTTTAAGAAAATGGAATCGTTAATTATATATTTTATTTCAAAATTACATGTATAGATGTCACCAAAACAAAGTGTACTATATGGACCTTTTTACTTAGCCATCTTTAAAATGTTCTAGAAGGTGGAACTTGTTACTACTATAACTAAAAGAAATATTTCTCATAGTTTATTAATTAAATATTTATCATTGTACGACTTAATTAGCCAGTTCATATTTAAACATTCATCATTGACTTAGCTGCCGACAAATTTCATCCCTTAACGAAAAGCCATTTTTATCAAAGTTTCTTCTTACATGTTCATCATCTTCTTCAGATGGAAACACAATTGCTAGTGGGTCAGATTTTTGCCATTCTTCATTAGGAAGCGGAGGCTTAAGGTGCTAATAATCGTCTGTACTTGAAAATTACAAAAAACAAAGCACGAATAGATTACTTTCAACATTCTAGTGTACTTCTTCAGTTTTAAGTGGTACAAAGAACAAAATTTTACTTTGCCAATGTCGCGTTCACTTTCGCTCTACATTGACTGTGAATATAGTTATAATTTCTTTATGCCCTTGTTAAGTTTCCCACATCAAAGTAGGGAGTCAGTAAGGTATTAAAACAGTGATTTGTAGTTGGTATGTGTGTGACTAGTATGTCCAACGTCCCGGGTTTGAATCTTAACGGTCCGCTTGAAAAATGTTAGGCGAGCATTTTTCACAAAAATACACCCTCGTTCGGATGAGAGGTAAAATGGAGGTCCCGTGTGTGTGTTGTCACGCACATTAAAGATCCCTACTTGCTTGCAAGGGTTTGGCAAAATTCAAAATTTCCAGGTAAAAAAAAAACCCGCCTCTCTGGCCTATATAGTACTTTCGGCTAGAGCATTAAAAATCACATGTAGGGCTAAATCTAGAATGTGGCCCCTGAACTTTGTGTAGCAATATATACTCTGTATACAGATTTGGTTTTCTAACCAGTATATCAAGAAAATGGTTATCTACGAGAAGATAGGAGAATTCAATGGGTTTTTTCCATCACCATGTACGGGCACATATAGTTTCCGTTTCCCAACAAACAGAATATCTTTTAGTTGTGGTCGATTCTCCACCCACTGTAACTTACCACTTTGCTCGACAGTAGATTCAACAATTGGTTCGATAACAGAATTTTCATCGTTACTTTGAGAATTGTGGTTTTCATCAGTGACTTTAGCAAATTCTTATCGCACTGCTTCATTCAATATCAGAGTTCTGGAAAGGTTTATCGCCCGAATCACGATACAAAGCTAATGCTTCCAGTTTATCCTCAGTTAATTTATTTGGATTATGATTTCTTGGTCTCTCTGATCTTGACGTACCAGCAACCAAATCCTCTGTTAGTTTGAGATTAATGAAAGTTGCAGTACTGAACTAGCTAGTGCGAACAATAAGCAGTAGTATTATAAACCATGCTCGCTTTTGTATAAACTGTACCTTTTACAACATCCTTTTAGCACGGTATAAGCTCAACTGTGGTGCACTACATATTGCTAAGCAGGTTAAAACATGTATGGCCTTAAACTGACACATACGCAATGTGCGCAGTCCTGTGGCAATGCTCACGTCGATGCTCTGTCGGCATGAGCACTGAACATGTTAATAAGCCAGTATAGTTATTTATTAAAGAAGAGAAGTTACAAATTTGGACCCGCCCCCTTCCAATTGTAAACCTAAACTGCAACACACGCACTATTTATTCTTCATGGCCTAGAACATGTCCTATCATCCTATCTCAATTATTTTCTACAGTTTTCCAAATATTTCTTTCCTTTCCATACAATTTCCAGCATCTCTTTGCTCCAACTTTTTTCATGATTTCTTCACATTTCTTTCCCTGTCTGCTTCTACTACTGTACACTTTTGATTCATGATTTTGTCAGTATTAAACAATAGGTGCGTTTTTTCGGCGAGACTCAGTAAAAAGTGGTGTAGACTTGGTGCATTATGTTGTAGGTTGGGTGTATGATGATATACAGAAATGAAAGGAATACTTATGGTGTAGTACACACAACACCATTCAAGACCTATTTATTTTAAAGTTTATTAGGTCTTCAGTCCTGGTACCCTTTTTGTTTCCTATTCTGTGCTAAGCTACAGATTTCCCTGAAATTTTCACAGTCTGAATCTTTCACTATCTGCGTGCAATAGTCCGATCTAGGTCTATCTCTGCTGGTAGTATATCGTGCACTATTCCTCAAAAATGTCTGAACATATCCTGCCCTTCTATTCTTCTTAGTTTTTTTTTGTTTTCCACAGATATCTTTAATCCCTTACTATTTCTATAACCTCTTTGTTATTAACTATCATCATCATACATCTGAAGTGTAACATTCCAAGAGACTTCTACAGTTTTTCCGTATGCCCCTCCTACTGCTCCTATTTCAGAGATGTACTGTACTGTGCTCTACACATATGCTTTCAACACTATAAAGATGGATATGGAAGATATTTTATTTTCCAGTTCTTCTAGTGATGATGAAGAAATTGAAAATCTTGTAGTCGGTGGTAAGTACAAAAGTAAATGCAGCCAAGGATCAATGTTCAGGCCAGATTTTACGGCTTTAATATTGTGTTTCTATCTAAATCGAACTACGATTATTGCAAATAAGTTTAAACAATTAAATTGACTTAATAGCAGTCATCAATCCTTTCGAACGTCTGTATTAGCTAATATTAAAAATAAGTTATGGATTGAGCTTTTATGTATACACATTTTCTGTTTATTGTAAATGGGGTTCCCCGTAAATGTATGAAAGTACAAAAATAAATAAATAAATGATTTAATTAATGTTTGTTTGAATGTTTTTGTCCAATTGGAGCAACTTACAAACAATTTAAAAAGATGTCACAATCTTCTATTCAAAATTATGTGGAGAAGGTGATCCCTAATTATTCACGTATGGAATTTGTTAAATGTTTCGTTTGGAAAGAGGTTTGGTTGAGCATTTGTCGCACTTATAATAGAACACTCCTGAATATGTTACTTTGAATGGTATGAGAAAAAGGTTGTATACAATGAGTAACCTACTTTTTTATTTGCAGATAATGGTGGTCTATCCACAATTATTGCATGGAAACAATTTCTTATCAACCAAATTTACGAAGTAAGTTAGGTTAATAGGATCGCTACGTCGCCGTCGTCGCCGCCGTCGTCCGTTGCACGTTTTTTTCGTTTTACAAACATTTGATATATGGATCTTGTTCAGTTTTTTACGCTGATTAAGAATATGCTATCCATTTTTCGATATCTCATTTAATTTTCGAGTTATTCGACTTTAAAGTCGAAATTTTGACTATGATAAACTTCACTCCAGCAAAAAATAAATAAAGTTTTAGGTTAATATCGACCTCTTGAGCATATTTTCTCATAGCTCTCATAGCTCCATACCTCCTGAACATATTTTCTCAAAGCACCAATGCTCTAAGTCGAAAGGTTTTCGAGTTATTCGACATCTTGTTTTCATTAATGTATATATAATATTTATATTTTTGATAACAACATATCTGTAAGTTTGGTTAGAAGTTCTGCACATGAGAACTTAGATTTTTTATTTATGGTTTGTAGGCTACAAGGTAGAATCATACATACAAGTAGTCGACAGGTTTAATGTTAATAGAAGTACCATTTTTCTGTAATTACAAGAATTAGTTTCTTTGTGATCATTTGGTACCTCGGACTAAAAAATTTCCCACAGAAGATAAAAAAATAGGAGCAAAAGGAGATTAGTATCAATGTAGGTGTTTTCCTGGCATCATTGGTAATAATAATATGTACATAGCTTCCGTCTTATCTTATTCTATTGTTTTGAACTTTAAAGTTTACTGGGTAGAACCCATAGTAAGGAATTAATTACCAGCATTTTGAGATTATGAAATTTAATATTTTAGATAGTGAATACATATCCATTTAAATATGTTACTGACTCCCTACTGTGATATGGGAACTTAAAAAGGCCCCAAAAAATATATAACTATATTCACAGTCAATGTAGAGTGAAAAGTGAACACAACATTGGTAAAGTAAAACAAAGATTTCGTTCTTTGTATCACTTAAAACTGAAGAAGTACACCAGAATGTTGAAAGTAATCTATTCGTGCTTTGTTCTTTGTAATCTTGCCAGAACAGACTATTACCAGCTTCTTGAACCGCCACCTCCAAATGAAGAATGGCAACAGCCTGACCAATTAGCAGTTACGTTTCCACCTGAAGAAGATGACGAATATGTAAGAAGAAACTTTGATGAAAATGGCTTCGCGTTAAGGGATGAACTAGCTAATTAAGTAGTACAATGATAAATATGTAATTAGTAAACTATAAGAAATAATCCTTTCCTTTATACTAGTAACAATAAGTTCCACCTTATAAAACATCTTAAAGATAACTTTCTTTAGAACATGTTTCAAAAGCTCTTTTATTTAAATCAATAAATTCTATTAGTAATTCATTTTTCTGTTCCTTCAAGTCATTTGACCTAGTACATTGCTCGATCAGTTGTTGTAACATAGACAATGTAGTACCTTCGGGTGGAGCATTGAGTGCGTGGCCGCAGGCATAGCGGCCCTTATTCAAATTATAATGTTGTAACACAGAGGTAGTCAACTTCATTTGCATTTACAAGATTATTTGTGCTGTCTTTCCATCTTTGAAACGTATATTTCGTGTAGAAACTTCAGATGGTTCTGAGTAATTTTGTATATTGATTTCCCTTGATGAGTTTGAACAAGAAGAACTAAGTCTACATTTGTTATAGCAGGCTTGATGAATACTAAGTGTTGTAGCTTTCACATTTTCATATAATGTGCTATTATTTATAATACATATCCTACATTGTCATCAATTGTGGCTACAAGAAAGATTTTTGCTAGTTTTACAAAAATTGACATAATTTCCTATAAAATAGAATTAATGAATATAATTTCTGTTAACATCAACCTACGTTTCAAAAGGAATGTTTCGGTGCCCTTCGAGATTTTTTTTTTGTTGTTTGCTCTTGCATCTTTATACTGCCATTCTAGCATCTTCCACTTATTACACACCTGTAATGGTGTGAATGCACAATACATTACAGTTAACTTTAATGAAATACAGATTCATATTTATAATTTTGTTTTGAGTTTTGCAGAACGTCCTACTCTACCAGCGGTTTGTATTTTTTATAAAAGGAATAAGTTGTAGTTTCAACATCGCTGCACTTTGTTTCACATGCTACAATGGACTCGTTAATTTATACCTCTACCATAAATTTGTTAAATATAATTCCCTTGCTTCCAAAAGGTCTTCCTCTTCATCACTATTAAGAGACATCTCACCTGCTTCCTAGATAAAAATATACTACGTTTTAACAATAAATTACAATTGTATAAATACTTACTCTTTGATTTGAAAAATCCGTTTCATCATTAACACGTCATTGAAACATTAATTGTATTTCTTTACAATTTGTCAGGCAAATGTTTAAATGATATCCAGACGTGATATACCCTATTCACGTTAAATATAGGATGACGTCATAATTCAAATAAATGATGCGTTGACATAGTTAATGTTATTTTATGATCAGAGTAACCATTTCTTGTGCACGCGAATCCAAATGTTTAGGCATTCTAAATGTCAAATACTCGAAACTTGTAATGTATAAAGTGTTTTAGTACTGAAAAAACTGTTTTATTTAGCAAATATAAAACACAAACAATTTACTACAAAACTAAACAATGACAATAAAATGAGAAATGTTAAAGTAATAGAAGGGAAAAATATTGCAACACCGAACAGAAGTGCAAACTGCTACACACTAAATTCTAACATCATTAAACCTGCGTTCTTAGTTACCTTCACATTTTACAATCGCTAGCACTTTATTACTGTTTATGATGTCATCCCATATTTAACGTGAATAGGGTATATCACATATTTCTATAAGAATTAATAATTCCTCTCTAAACAAGTATGTAATCCAGATGACAAGCAAAAAACAGATTTAGCTATACTTACCGCATAAAAATGTGTAACATTCAACATCTAGCATAGGTTTCTTTATCAACAATTTTTAAATATGCCTCTTCCATGTTTACCTACAGCCACTATCAAATTCCTATATACAAAAAAAAAACCGTGATCAACATAAACATAACCTTTGTTTGGAATTGTTTACATATTGCAGACTTTCGTTATTCGTCACTCGCTACACCAACACCATAGCTAAAGGAGGTGCAGTTTACGTAGTTCTGTGCAGTGGAACAAGCATGAATTAATTAATCGATACATACAAAATGAATGCCCATCTCGTTGCCCTACTTTCCTAATCTAATTCTACTAGTGACGTGTACCTGAAACTGGAACTGATCCTTTGGACTAGGTTTGAAATGTCGGATCAGTGGAACTGATCCTACCTTAAATTTAAAACAGATCCAAGTTTCAGTCCATACATTTCAGCCTACATGCTGATGCTATTAATTATTACGCTTCACGGTAGGACGGACGGCATCGCAAACTTCGGCGAACTATTCTATGAACTGGACTGGTGGGTGAAGCTACTTAGTACTTATTAGTTTCAGTTTCTGATCCGAGTAAGCGATAACGTACGCTAAAAAGCCAAAGGCGTATGTACTTTATGCGTAATCTATTACTTCAGACTTTTGTCTGAACCTATAACTATATACTTTATTCCTGATATCATAATTCAGAACGATTATTTGTAAGTATATCGATTATCAAAATAAAGTCAGAGTGGAAATTAAATATTTACATTTAATTAAACAAAATATGTAAATTATTGGTAACTTCATATTAAATTAACAAAAAACATTAATCAGCAAGCGCAATACTTAAAACTTTTTTACCAAATATAGAAGTTTATTTAGTTTGTGCATATGTATTTAAAAACAAAATTTGCTTTAATTTAGTCGCACTTAATCGCGTGCACCTGTCATTTAAAATATATCCAGCTTTTGAAAACAATCGCTCGCAGGGAACAGAAGTTGCTATTGCACAACATTTTTGCTGTACCAGTTTGCTTAAGAAAGAATAATTATACTGGTTAATTCTCCACCATTCTAGGGGATTACTTTGTCGATCCAAAACTTCGTCTTCTAAATATCGAGTTACTTCCAAGATTGCCCTGCTACTGCTATTTAACGATTTCAGTTTACTTTCTGCTACTTTTTGTTCAAAGCAATCCCATAAAGATAAAGAATTAGGATGTTTTTCCACTTTACTACTAGTAGAGTTAATAATATTGGAAATATCATTACTCTTTACAATTGTTTTTTCTTGAACACTTTTTGTTACCAATTCAGCAACGACGCCCACAACTACTTTTCTAATACTTTCAACTACATCGACATTTTTAAATGCAAACGTTTTAAAACGGGCATCAAAAAACGTGCATATAGCAAGAGTATTGTTATACTCAACATTTCCAAGTCTTTTACGTAGTCCTATTTCTAAACAGTTCAACACTACTCAAGATGTTGGATTAAGGTTTTTTCCTTTAGTTTTTCGCATACAGTAAGTAACCCACGATTTAAAACAATAACTAAAGAAGCGGAAATATAATTTTCACCACTAACCGCGCCAGTAGCTTCTTCAAAATACTTTAAAATTTCACATACTTCTTTACAATAATCCACTCTTCGGGAGATACTTGACAAATCATCATCTAAACGACCGAGCGTTGACCGTATACAATTTTCTAATACTATAAATCTTTTTAACATATAAAACGTGGAGTTCCGTGTTGGAACATCCTGAATTAGTTTTTTGGAACCTCAATACCCGCATGCTTTTGAAAATTCATTAATTTTGAATTGGAAAGACAACTTCGCTTAAAGTGGGAAACTATGCTTTTTATTTTGTCGATTATTGATTGAATAAGCCCCAATGCATCACGGACACTAAGATTTTGGGTATGGGCAAAACAACTAAAAAATTTCCATCCTAATTCTGTTGTAATTGCTTTTGTAATATCGTTAGCGTTATCGGAGACAGTTAATATAACTTACTGCTCTATATCCCATTTGTACCACCTGTTTAAGCCGCTCCGCCAAATTTATAGCTGTATGATTTGTTGCTAATGCATCACAGCTTAATAGGATAGATTTTAATTTAAAATCCTCCATGAAATGACAAGGGACGGCCATAAAGCTTTCGGTATTTGCTGACGTCCAACAATGTGTTGTTAAACATACGTTTGATACATTTTGTAATTTTTTTTAGCTGCCTGATACGTTTTTTCGTACTCCATTGGAATGAGAATACTTGATATGGTTTGTCTACTTGGCAACTGATATGATGGATTTAATGTGTTAATAAATTTTTTAAATCCCCTATCTACTACTACACTAAAGGGTTGATAATCATATATGAAAAATCCAAGTAAATCGGAATCAATGTTTTTCTTTAAGACAGCATAATTTTTTTTTGGGATATAGGTAGAAATTTTTCTTGAATTGCTTTCTTTTAACCTTAATTTCTGTCTTTTTGTAGTTAATGATGATGATGCAAATTCTGGTGTCTCTGTACTGGTGGCTGTGGCAATATTATTTATATTATTGGCAGCATTGTCGACAATGCCAATTTCAATATCGCCATTCGTTTGTGTATCATTCTTATTGCTATTATTGATGGTAAAAGTTGAATAATTAACTAGTGCAATGTTGACACTAAGGTGTTTGCATTTAAAATGTTTTTTTAAATTAGACACTGAATGCTTGTAGCACAACTCGTTCTTACAAATGTCGCACTTACAAATTTATCTGTTATCATCAATTAGTGTATAATAAAACCATATAGGACTTCGCTTGTTTATGGACATTTTAAAAAATATTAATATTAAATATAATTATAATAAAAAATCCTGCACGATAACATTCCGCCGGCTCCAACAGCTGACTATGATTTATGTTATCCCGCCTAGACAAATCGCAAAGCCGCAAGACGCGACAGAAAATTTATAACCCTCACTCCTCGTCCTCGCAACACGATACAAAACTGAGACTGGACTGTACTGTAGTGCCGGACTGTTGTACTTATACTGTGGACCAGATAGATGACTGAACTGAACAGTGAACACTGGATTGGACTGGATTGAAAGGGTATTACTGCAGAACGGGCAAACCGCTATATAGATCCACACAATTTGAATTTTCAACATGCCAATACTAATGGACTAGAAATAAGTGATAATCTAAACTTATATAAGTATTTAATTTGTGTATGTGTAATCTAATACTTTAGTTTTGTCTGGACAAATTAATCATATGATATGACAACTCATGGTGCTTGCAAATTTAGTCTCATACGTTACTGTAAATTAAAACAATAGGACATTGTTTATTTATAAACATTCTTCAAAATTTTAACACATTAGAAATAAAACTTTAGCACTACAACTTACAGGCTACAGCACGCTATTTTAAACATAGACACATTTTCAATTTATGTAATTACAAAAATTTTAATAATAAACCAATCACAAGGCTGCAAAACTGACGATGGAATGAAACTGGACTTGTAGACCTGATGATAATGAATGACTGAACACCGGACTGAAATCGTTTAAGTTTCGAAGAAAGCAATAACTACATACAATTTGATTGGTAGAGGCAAATCACTTTAAGAAGCACCCAACGTCATATGCCAGATTGCGCAGAAATGTAATAACAGTGGCGTAGTTGAGTTATTACAGTATAAACGGAAGACATGGCGTTAAATAGTAAAAAAATAAACATAACCAATTAAATTATAATTTAAAATTTTTAATATAATATCGCCATATGAGTTGTGTGCATCAATATCCCTAAAAAATACTGCTATAGCAAGGTTATTTTGTAAAATCCGATAAAGCAAATGATTGAATACCATGGCCTACTTAAGTGGTTTCTATCTCATTCTAGTGTTATGCAAACACATCTGTTGAGTAACTTATTGTTTTATTAATGTTAATTGTTATATAAAAGATATTTTATATTAGTTAAATGGCGCTTTAAAACTGTCCGTCTGTGTATCAAGTAAAAATAAATAGTAATGAAATCTAAAACTTTACAAGGTAATTTCCGATTGGTTTATCATAAAACTCTACGCCACTAAAACCTGAATACTGCCATCCCTAATTACATATAATGAACTGTTCCTAACCAACTTTTGCTTTGTGCGCATGAAACGTTGGGTTCTTCTTAAAGTGATTTGCCTCTAACATTCAGCAGCTAGCGGACTGGAAACTGGGACTGATATCCTTTGGACTACGTACTAGGTTCCGACTGATCCATAGGAATGTTTAGACCTACCATCTCTAAATTCTACCCACCCTACTTAATTTGTTAATTATCGTCCTTTTATACATACTTAAAGGAGACGATTAAAAATTTAAAATACATCAATATGCATCCGTATCAACCAAAACAAACGATTGCTGTCAATATTTGTTATCCAATCATTAAATTAATTTCATTGGGGTATATTTCTAAGAAAATGGAATCTTTAATTATATATTTTATTTAAAAATTACATGTATAGATGTCACCAAAACAAAATGTACTATATGCTCCTCTCTACTTAGCCATCATTAAAATGTTTTAGAAGGTGGAACTTATTGTTACTGGTATAACTAAACGAATATTTCTCAAAGTTTATTAATTAAATATTTATCAATGTTAGCCAGTTCATATTTAAACATTCATCATTGACTTAGCTGCCAACAAATTTCATCCCTTAACGAAAAGCCATTTTATCAAAGTTTCTTCTTACATGTTTATCATCTTCTTCAGGTGGAAACGCAAATGCTAGTGGGTCAGATTGTTGCCATTCTTCATTTGGAAGCGGAGGCTTAAGGTGCTAATAATCATCTGTACTGGCAAAATTACAAAGAACAAAGCACGAATAGATTACTTTCAACATTCTAGTGTACTTCTTCAGTTTTAAGTTGTACAAAGAACGAAATTTTACTTTGCCAATGTCGCGTTCACTTTCGCTCTACATTGACTGTGAATATAGGTATAATTTCTTTGTGCCCGTGTTAAGTTTCCCACATCAAAGTAGGGAGTCAGTAAGATATTTAAACAGTGATCTGTAGTTGGTATGTGTGTGACTAGTATGTCCAACATCCCGGGTTTGAATCTTAACGGTCCGCTTGAAAAATGTTAGGCGAGCATTTTTTACAAAAAAACATACCCTCGTTCGGATGAGAGATAAAATGGAGGTCCTGTGTGTGAGTGTTGTCACGCACGTTAAAGATCCCTACCTTGCTTGCAAGGGTTTGGCAAAATTCAAAATTTCCAGGTAAAAAAAAACCCGCCTCTCTGGCCTATATAGTACTTTCGGCTAGAGCATTGGAAAATCACATGTAGGGCTAAATCTAGAATGTGATCCTTGAACTTTGTGTAGCAATATATACTCTGTATACAGATTTGGTTTTCTAACCAGTATATCAAGAAAATGGTTATCTACGAGAAGATAGGAGAATTCAAATGGGTTTTTTTCATCACCAGGTACGGGCACATTTAGTTTCCGTTTCCCAACAAACAGAATATCTTTTAGTTGTGGTCGATTCTCCACCAACTGTAACTTACCACTTTGCTCGACAGTTGATTCAACAATTGGTTCGATAACAGAATTTTCATCATTACTTTGAGAATTGTGGTTTTCATCAGTGACTTTAACAAATTCTTATCGCACTGCTTCATTCACTATCAGAGTTCTGGAAAGGTTTATCGCCCGAATCACAATACAAAGCTAATGCTTCCAGTTTATCCTCAGTTAGTTTGAGATTAATGAAAGTTGCAGTACTGAACTAAGCTAGTGCAAACAATATGCAGTAGTATTATAAACCATGCTCGCTTTTGTATAAACTGTACCTTTTACAACATCCTTTTAGCACGGTAAAAGCTCAACTGCGGTGAACGTACATATTGCTAAGCAGGTTAAAACATGTATGACCTTAAACTGACACATGCAATGTGCACAGTCCTGTAGCAATGCTCACGTCGATGCTCTGTCGGCATGAGCACTAAACAGGTTAATAAGCCAGTATAGTTATGTATTAAAGAAGAGAAGTTACAAATTTGGACCCGCCCCCTTCCAATTCTAAACCTAAACTGCAACATGCGCACTATTTATTCTTCATGGCCTAGAACATATCCTATTATCGTATCTCTCTTATTTTATACAGTTTTCCAAATATTTCTTTCCTTTCCATACAATTTCCAGTATCTCTTTGCTCTAACTTTGTTCATGATTTCTTCACATTTCTTTGCCTGTCTGCTTCTACTACTGTACACTTTTGATTCATGAATTTGTCACTATTAAACAATAGGTACGTTTTTTCGGCAAGACTCAGTAAGGAGTGGTGTAAAATTGGTGCATTATGTTGTAGGTTGGGTGTATGATGATAATACAGAAATGAAAGAAATACTTATGGTGTAGTACACAAGACACCATTCAAGACCTATTTATTTTAAAGATGGACTATCATCATTAGGTCTTCAGTCCTGGTACCCTTTTTGTTTCCTATTCTGAGCTAAGCTACACATTTCCTTGAAATTTTGACAGTCTGAATCTTTCACTATCTGCGTGCAATAGTCCGATCTAGGTCTATCTCTGCTGGTAGTATATCGTGCACTGTTCCTCAAAAATGTCTGAACATATCCTGCCCTTCTATTTTTCTTAGTTTTTTTTCTTTTCCACAGATATCTTTAATCCCTTACTATTTCTATAACCTCTTTGTTATTAACTATCATCATCATACATCTGAAGTGTAACATTCCAAGAGACTTCTAGTTTTTCCGTTTGCCCCTCCTACTGTTCCTATTTCAGAGATGTACTATACTGTGCTCCACACATATGCTTTCAAAACTATAAAGATGGATATGGAAGATATTTTATTTTCCAGTTCTTCTAGTGATGATGAAGAAATTGAAAATCTTGTAGTCGGTGGTAAGTACAAAAGTAAATGCAGCCGAGGATCAATGTTCAGGCCAGATTTTACAGCTTTAATATTGTGAATGCCATCGAACTAATTATGGTAGTCATTTCTATCTAAATCGAACTACGATTATTGCAAATAAGTTTAAACAATTAAATTGGTTTAATAGCAGTCATATATCCTTTCGAACGTCTGTATTAGCTAATATTAAAAATAAGTTATGGATTAAGCTTTTATGTATACACATTTTCTGTTTATTGTAAATGGGGTTTCCTGTAAATGTATGAAAGTATAAAATAAATAAATAAATGATTTAATTAATGTTTGTTTGAATGTTTTTGTCCAATTGGAGCAACTTACAAACAATTTAAAAAGATGTCACGATCGTCTATTCAAGATTATGTGGAGAAGGTGATCCCTAATTATTCACGTGTGGAATTTGTTAAATGTTTCGTTTGGAAAGAGGTTTGGTTGAGCATTTGTTGCACTTATAATAGAACACTCCTGAATATGTTACTTTAAAAGGTATTAGAAAAAGGTTGTATACAATGAGTAACCTACTTTTTTATTTGCAGATAATGGTGGTCTATCCACAATTATTGCATGGAAACAATTTGTTAGTTATTTATGGTTTGTAGGCTACAAGGCAGAATCATACATACAAGTAGTCGTCAGGTTTAATGTTAATAGAAGTACCATTTTTCTGTAATTACAAGAATGAGTTTCTTTGTGATCATTTGGTACCTCGGACTAAAAAATTTCCCACAGAAGATAAAAAATAGGAACAAAAGGAGATTAGTATCAATGTAGGTGTTTTCCTGGTATCATTGGTAGTAATAACATGTACATAGCTTCCGTCTTATCTTATTCTATTGTTTTGAACTTTAAAGTTTACTGGGTAGAACCCATAGTAAGGAATTAATTACCAGCATTTTGAGATTATGAAATTTAATATTTTAGATAGTGAATACATATCCATTAAAATATCTTACTGACTCCCTACTGTGATATGGGAACTTAAAAAGGCCCCAAACAATATATAACTATATTCACAGTCAATGTAAAGTGAAAAGTGAACACGACATTGGTAAAGTAAAAGAAAGATTTCGTTCTTTGTATCACTTAAAACTGAAGAAGTACACCAGAATGTTAAAAGTAATCTATTCGTGCTTTGTTCTTTGTAATCTTGCCAGAACAGACTATTACCAGCTTCTTGAACCGCCACCTCCCAATGAAGAATGGCAACAGCCTGACCAATTAGCAGTTACGTTTCCACCTGAAGAAGACGATAAACATGTAAGAAGAAATTTTGATGAAAATGGCTTTGCGTTAAGGGATGAAGTAGCTAATTAAGTCGTACAATGATAAATATGAAATTAGTAAACTATAGTGAAGGACGAAAATTGGGTTTAGAGAATTTATTATACAGCACGAATGAATTGTGTATCATTACGTCAAATATATGCATACAATGGAATTGTTTTCCTGTGTACTGGATAATAGAACAACATTCGATCGTGTGGATCTGTACCAGACATTTATTTGTTATACTGTGCGGTACAAGTTTCATCTTGCTCTGATCGGACCTAGACAATACTGTGTGAAATTATTTTCGTATTTGATTGTAAGATAGAGTAACTCGTGTTTATCCTTTGATTTGCCAACATACACACTACCTCCATAGCAATGGATAGATTCGCCAGTCTTCAATTTTGCTTTACTAACTACCTCAAGGGTTTCCCTTCTTTCAACAAACAAAGTTCCTGTGCAATAAATGCCTCTTTCCAATAATTGCCTTGCAAGTGTTACCGAGTTGTGGTAATTATCCATATATAAACCATGACGTTTATGACAATAATTTCAAAAAAGATGGAGGACAACATTTGTAGCATACCCTTTACCACCTAAGTCATCACAAGCTCCAGTATAAATTTGTATATTCAAAACTGTTCTGTTATTTTCCATTATAAAATAAAATTTTACACAGTGTTAGTGCTTTTTGTTCTTTATATACTGACGGACCAACAACCGACCTCACCACAAAAGCATTGATTCATCAATATATAGGTTCTTTCCTGGAGAATAAATCGTGAACGTTTTGTTTTTGAAAAATTCCTTCAAAAGCTGATCTTTGTATAACCTATCAGGACTGCCTTCGCTATCTTGAGGATTTGGTGCAAAATGCAAATGCAATCCTCAATAGTATTAAGTATCTATCCCGCCTAATGTAGTTTCTTACTGGTATATTATATATACAATCTGTACGCCCGTAATCTCGTAATCTAAGTAACTGTAAGTATATGCCCATAAAATACAAAATACCTAAGAATATTAACATTTTTTCTCTATTAACTGGTTTTCAACGACTAATTCTAGAATGCGGTCTCTGAACTTCGTGTAATAATATATACGTTGCATACAGATTTGTTTCTCTAACCAGTATATCAATATGGTTTTCGTAAAGACAGAGGGACTAGAGAACCGATACTAATGATTAGGGTAATTATCGAAAAAGGTTACAAAAAATAAAAGACTCATTTCGCGTTTGTAGATTTAGAAAAGCATTTGATAGGGTTAATTGGATTGTTATGTTCAGGGTTTTGCAAAAAATAGGAATCTCTCATAGGGATAGAAAAATTATTTACAGTCTATATAAAAACCAAACGTTGTAATTAGATTTGATGAAATAGAAAAGGAAGCTAAGATTAGAAATGGTGTTAGATAGGGCTGTATACTGTCTCCCTTGATTTTTAATGTTTATATTGAAGAAGCTTTAAACTTAGCTAGAGAGAGAAAAGAGATAGGTATTAGTGTACAGGGACAGAAAATAGACATGTTACGTTTTGCAGATGATATAGCCATTATAGCAGAGTCTAGAAAAGAGTTAGGAGAGTTTTTAAATATTTTAGATGAAATACTACAGAGTAACTATAGTATGAGAATTAAATCAGGAAAGACAAAGATAATGACTAGTGAGTTACAGTCTAGTTCTAAACCAAAATTAAAAATAGGTAATACCGAGTTAGAGGAAGTAGATGAATTTTGCTATTTAGGTAGTATAATTACAAAGGATGGACGTAGCAGAAGGGATATAGTAGGTAGAATAGCTCAAGCTAGAAAAATGTTTTTAAAAAAGAAAAACTTACTAATAGCTAATAGTATTAGTTTAGATAATAGAAAAAGTTTCTTAAAGTCGTAAGTATGGAGCGTTCTACTATACGGTAGTGAGACTTGGACAATTAAAGAAGTAGATAAGAACAAGATAGAAGCTTTTGAAACTTGGTGTTATAGGAGAATGTTAAAGATTAGTTGGACAGATAGAGTAACAAACGAGGAAGTTTATAGAAGGATAGGTGAGGAACCCTGTATGTGGAAACAATTGAAGGTCAAGAGAGATAGAATGATAGGGCACCAGTTAAGACATAAGGGACTATTTAGTAAAGTCTTAGATTATAGAGTACCAAATAAAAATAGAGTAGGAAGGCCTAGACAAAGCTATATTAGTCAAATTATTAGAGATTTAGGTTGTGAAGGGTATGTAGACCTTTTTAGACTAGCTCAGAATAGAAAAGAATTTAGAGCTGCGTCAAACCGACTTTAAGTAAGTTCGAAAACAAAACAAAAAAAAAATCCGTTAACTAAATGTCACCATGACATAACTCACAAGTAGGTAGCGGTCTGGCATGTTGGCAGCGATTCGTTGCTTAAGCCTTACCATAACATATAATTTAACACTTATGCTTTTTTGAAGCGGATAACCAGCTTATATTTCATTTCCTTATAAATGGTAATCATGTAAACACGTTAGAGTTCTTTAACAACCATCAGGTTGCTAATATCTATGTAGAGCCAGCTGGATAGGAAAAAGATAGAAGGATATAGGAAGACCTAGACCAAACTATATTAGTCAAATTATTAGAAATTTAGGTTGTGAAGGGTATGTAGAGCTTTTTAGATTAGCACAGAATAGAAAAGAAGTTAGAGCTGCATCAAATCGACCTTAAGTAAGGTCGAAAACAAAATGATGATGAACCAGTATATCAAGAAAATGGTTATCTTCGAGAAGATACAAGATGTCAATAGATTTTTTCCATCACCAGGTACCGGCACATTTAGTTTCTGTTTCCGAACAAGCAGATCTTTTAGTAGTGGTGAATTCTCCACCCACTGTAACCTACGACTTTACTCGACAGTGGGTTCAACAATTGGTTCGACAGCACGACAAAACCTCAACTGCAATGCACAAATATATTGCTAAGCTGGTTAAAACATGCATGACCTTAAACCGACACATATGCCACGTGTGCAATCCTATAGCAATACTCGCATGGACGCTCTGTCGGCATCTTTTTCCTATCCAGCTGGCTCTACATAGATATTAGCAACCTGATGGTTGTTAAAGAACTCTAACGTGTATACATGATTACCATTTGTAGGAAATGAAATATAACCTGGTTATCCGCTTCAAAAAAGCAAAAGTGTTAAATTATATGTTATGGTAAGGCTTAAGCAACGAATCGCTGCCAACATGCCAGACCGCTACCTACTTGTGAGTTATAACAATTATAACAATTAAAATGTCTATTGGTTAAGTTTCCAATATAAAAAAACAACCATAAGTATAATAATAATTATTATTTGATAACTACGAACTAGAAATGTACAAAAGCAATATTACATTATATATACATGAATAATTAACATAAAAACTCGTACGTACAACTTGAAAACAAATAATATATAGGACACTCGCTTCACCTTTTTTGTTTCTGTATTTCTTCATTACAGTTTAAAAACAATAACTGTTTTACTCTACTTGAACTTTTTTGCAAGATATGTATTAGCATTTTAGTATATATAATAATAGTGCAAACATAGTGTGTTTGAAACGATTCGAAGCGTACGGGGAATTCGTGGGTGACGGTGTTAATCAACTTTCTTGTACAATTTCATCTCGTTTGTGAATACACTATACCCATAGTATATGGTCTTCGCTCTTTGCCCGAATATTATGAACACTCATACTGGAATTTATGAAAAAGAATAACGTGAAATTTTAATAGCATTTAATTTGCTCTCATCTTATACATACTTAATTATGGTCAATGATTGTATATGCACTTAATGCTCAGAATATCAGAACCAAACATGTTTCAAAAAATTCGCTAATTACATGACATTTATGAAGAGTTATTATATAGTGCAATTTAGCAAAATGAAGAATTTGCATATAATTAAATAGTATTTCGTTTGTTCTTATTTTTGTACTTTGAACGGTAAAGCATTTTGTACTTAGAACCAAATATTGTTTCGCAGAATAATGAATTGCTCAAAGATAACGGGAAAATATCTGATACTAAGGAAGTAGAAACAAAATGGAATAACATTAAATCCAACCACAACATGGCCGCCAGAGATATTCTGGGGTATACACAAACAGAAAATAAAAAACCATGGATAACAAAGGGTATCCTGAATTTAATAGAAGAAAGACGAAAATAACAAAATAAATCAGACGAAACAGGAAAACAGAGATACAAATCCATAAAATGGGAAATTATTCGAAAATGCAGGAAAGCTAAAGAACAATGGATGGATGAAAAGTGCAAAGAGGTACAAACAAAGATGGAAATATGAAAGACAGACGAAGCATACAAATTAATTAGAATGAATTTTAGGGATATAAAACCGTATAGCAAAAATATAAGGGACGCACAAGGAAACGTCATTATAGAAAACTTAGAGAAAGTGGGTAGATGGCAAGAATATATAGGGAATTTATATACAGGAGAGGAACTAACTGCATTAGGACAGGAATCAGATATTGAAAATGACGACTTGGGATATCCTATACTTAGAGATGAGTTTGAATTAGCATTAAAGAATCTGAAAAATGGTAAGGCGCCGGGTACAGATAAGGTGTAAGCAGAAACTCTAAAAGCTGCTGGACAAGCAGTCACAGAACGTCTCTTCCAACTTGTAAGCTATATGTATGAGACAGGCGAGATACCCAAAGATTTCAAACGTAGCATCATAGTAACTATACCAAAAAAGAAAGGCGCTGATAGATGTGAAAATTTTCGAACAATAAGTTTGACAGCACACGTGTCAAAATATTAACTAGAATTGTGCAAAGACGAATGGAAAAACGGGCGGAAGAAATACTAGGAGAAGACCAATTTGAGTTTAGGCGAAACAGGGGAACACGGGAGGCTATTTTAGCTCTGAGAGTGATAATGGAGAAAACAATAGAAAAAGGGGAAAGCGTGTATATAGGGTTTGTAGATCTGGAAAAAGCATTCGACAATGTAAAAATGGAAAAAAATGTTTGAAATACTCAAAAAGATTGGAATGAGTTATAAGGATAGACGAATAGTACATAGCTTATACAAAGAGCAAACAGCAGTAATAGAATTAGAGCAGGAACGTAGAGAAGTAAACATTAGGAAAGGGGTGAGACAGGGATGTGCCCTATCCCCATTGATTTTTAACTTATATATAGAAGAGGCAATGAATACTGTCAAATGCAGGAACACATTTGGAATTACTATGCAGAGACAAAAAATTGATATGCTTAGATTTGCAGATGATATAGCGGTATTAGCGTCTAGCAAGGAAGAGTTAGAAGCTGCTCTTAATGAAATGGAAACGGTTCTAACAGAGAGATACGGTATGAAAATTAACAAAAATAAAACTAAAGTTCTAGTCTGCAAAGATGTGGAAAATAAATCAAAAACAAGAATACAAGTATGTAATACGAACTTACAAGAGGTTAAGGATTTCTGCTACCTAGGAAGCCAAATAACGCAAGATGGGAAAAGCACAAAAGATATAAAACAAAGATTAGCACAAGGTCCTGCTATATTTAACAAGAAAAAGCAACTACTGTGCTCAAAGACCACAAATATAGAAACAAGGAAAAGATTGCTTAAAACATATGTGTTGAGCACAGCACTGTACGGCTGTGAAGCCTGGACAGTAGGAGAAGCGGACAAGAAAAAGGTAGAAGCCTTTGAAATGTGGTGTTACAGACGTATGATGAAGATATCATGGACAGACAAAGTTAAGAACGAAGAGGTATTAAAAATGGTAGGGTAAGGAAGAAATATGTGGAAAACAATAAAAAATAGGAGAGATCGGATGATAGGCCATATACTACGGCATGAGGGAATAGTGCGGAATATATTAGAAGCAGGATAGGAAAAAGAGAAGAAGAGGCAGACCTAGGATAGACTACTGCAAACAGATAGTAAAAGATGTAAGCTGTAGGGGTTTCATGGAAATGTGTAGGCTAGCCCAGAATAGAAATCAATGGAGGTACGCATCCAACCAATCCCAAGATGGATAAACTAATGACGAAAAAATAACTGTACATAAACATGATGATTACTATAACTACAAGAATTAGTTGGGCAATATTCTCGAATAATGTTAAGTGTGTGAAAGGATTTACTGGAAAACCATTATTTTGGCAAATGTGTAAGTGTTGGGGGTGTTGGTAGCCACAGGTTGCTTAACCCCCTTCACTGAATCTCGGTGAAATAGGGCGTAAAATTAGAAAACAATATAAGGGGAACGAGCTGTATACACATGCTGTGTGAGAATTTCAGGGAACTATGTAGGCTAGCTCAGAATATAAATAAATGCAGGTGCATGTCCAACCAGTTTTGAGACGGAAAACCTAATGACGAAAAAATAAGCACAAATAAATCTGATGATTAGTATAAACAACTAGTTGTTGGTTGCGAAATATCTGCAACTAATGCTGACTGTGCGAAAGGATATATTAGAAAATATATTAAATTGGTAAATGGTTAAGTGTTGGGGGAACTTGGCAGCCACATGCTGCTTACCTCCCTTCACAACCATTGAAGGTCGGAGAAATAGGGTATATAACTGTAAAACAATAGAAGGTGATCGAACTGCATCTAACAAGAAAGAACAGCGCCTATGAGGAAAGTGAACAAACATAGAACAAGAAGAAAATTGTTGTAAGCATATGTGTGGAGCACAGCACAGTATGCCTATGAAATACGGGCAGTCTGAAACGCAGACAGAAAAACGGTAGAAGCCTTTTGAAATGCTGTGCTTCAGATGTATGAGGACGATAGCATGGACAGACAAAGATAATAACAAATAGGTTATAGAAATAGTAGGGGAACAAGGATATCTGGGGGAAAAGAGAAATAGAAGGGTGGAATACGTTCTGAGGCATTTTTGGAGAATAGTATGGAATATATTACAAGCAGAGATAGGGAAAAAGAGGTAGATGTAGACCTAGATCAGGTAGTAATAGATGCAGACTGTGCAAATTTCAGGGAAATCTGTAGGTTAGTTCAGAATAGGAAACAATGATGGCACCCGCCTAACCAGTTTCAGGTCTGAAGACCTAATGATGATGAGAATAATGATGTGTTATAGCTTAATACCTCAATCAACGGTTATAGGTTTGGGTGATATTGAAAAGAAAACATACATTCCAAAAATAAGGTTATTTTAGAACGTTATATTTTGGTAACGTTACATAAAGTGTTACCGGTTAGGGACTGTTTATAATGTACATAAAAAATAGGCTGAAAAATAAAAAAGAAAGAATTGGATCATGTTATGGAATACCGAATTAAGCGACAAATTAACACAAACTGTATTAGTGGTGGCATCTGCTTCATATGCTTATTAACTATCTCTCAAGGTGTCGATAATATCCTAAAACGATTTCAATTACGTAAAAAAGAGCATGAACTAAGCGCCAATCCAAAATTTAATATAGAATTTAAAATCTTAAGTTATAAAGTATAGAATCAATCGCCACGTACGGTAATGCAAAATATAAGTAATCTTATTGGGATACCTTACAAAACGAATTAAACGCCATAAATGACGTTTGATACTCTATATTCAGATAACTTGAGCACAATGAATTTACCATTGCGTGTACTTAATACGATATTGCTTATAAAGGAACATTGCTTTCTAGATAAAATATGTGATTATGCGGCATTTCTTTATTGCTTAATTCGCTTTTGATATTTTTCAAACGCACTTTTGCTAGTGTTGTAAGCGGTTATTACGATAGTCTTAACCAAAACACTTGATATGCAGTGTTTCCCACTGAAATTTCTAAAGTAATTAAAAAAATATTTGATGCAAAGTGTGTTTTCAAAGTATGTACCTTAGTAATTATTGAATGATATGTCTGGATACTACTTTAAAAAGGATCGGGGAAGTTACAAGTTGATTTCTCCATTTATTAATTCCAATGAGACAAACAAACCGACGGCGACAGTAAGAAAATAATTAATTTATTACATACTTAGTATGTGATGCTATTTGAGTATTATATGCGTAAGTGAAAGTTCCAAAAGTATCCAAAACATCAGTAGTTTTGAACATGTACGTACAATCTATATTTTTATAATCTAATATTGTCCCAATAATTAAATACAATAGTTTGAGATATCAGTAAATTCTTCTTAATCTTCTTTGGGAATTAAACCACTCGTAGTTTTTAAAATCAACTTTATTTACGTTTCGATCCATGACCTATGATCATTGTCAAAATAATAATAAAAACTTGAAGTTTTTATTATTTTGACAACGATCCTAGGTCATGGATCGAAACGTAAATAAAGTTGATTTTAAAAACTATGAGTGGTTTAATTCCCAAAAAAGATTAAGAAGAATGTTATACAAACCACAACAAACATACAGGAGTATTTATCAGTAAATTCTTATAACATTGGACTGTTGTGGTCCTTTTGCTCCTAATAGCTTTATTTTCAGACTGCATTCTGGAACATGACAGACAGCATTGAATTTGAAGAGGTTTGTACATAGACTTGCTGTTACATTTTTTTACCGATTACTTGTAGGTTGCTCTCTTATCAAATCTATGTAAAGACCGTGATAGCACCACTGAAGTCAATTTTCAAGAAGGCCCTGAACTTTTTAAAATGGTTTGTAGATATGAACTACGGTGTTACTGTTTATTATTTATTCGTAACATTTAGACCACGCATTTATCATCTAGTGCAGACGAAGCTTTTATTGGATATCCTAGTGAACCCTTTCCGCCCACTATTTTATTACCATCGAAGAACTTTAAGGTTAAAACTGACATTACTTTATTAGATATTTCAAACATGTATCACGTTAATCAGGAACATGAAAATGCAAATGATTTGGTTAGAACAAGCCCTTTTAATAATAATTACAATTTGGATAAAAATGAAACATTTATTTATGAATGCGTTTCTTCAATTGATCAAATCGGTAATCAGTCAGCGTCAGCTTATGAACAAATTCCTACTGACTCAGTCCGGGTGACTTAAAAATCTATAACTGATGAAGAATATAATACTACTACATATGGGCCTCATCAGTTTCAATCTAATAACAATGATATAAATTTAGAGCAACCTGAATACCGATATAATGGGAACACATCATGTGATAAAGTTGTGGATACAAATGAGCAAAATCCTTTAAGCATCCCAACTGTAATAACAGAAATTGCAAATGAAGAAAATAGTCAAACTACATCAAATGGTTCAGAACACCGAAAAGTACGGCCCAAAAAAGGTAGAAAAAGAAAGTGTGAGAATCAAACCAGAGAATCTAGAAAAGGTGTTGCCAAACAAACAAAAAGTATATAAGTCAGAAGGGAATAGCGGTAAATTCTCGCGAGCTTAGAGACTTTCAGTGTACAGATGTGATACAAAAAGGTATCATTGTCAGAATGTCGATACAAGTTCAATAAATTTTAGAATTTGAACACTTTCCAGGCCAAATGTTTGTATATATGTAGTAACGTGAAAGTCATTCCAATAAAAAGAAAACGAAATAAGAGTTGAACAAAAAGGAGCCACACAAGAATGTATTACATTGCCGGCAAAGAGGTTTGTGCAACATTTTTTATTCAAAGTTTCAGAATTTCATCTGCAAAAGTTGATCGATACCTTAAAAGAGTAAGTAGTCCGGAGGATGTCATTAGAGATAATAGAGGTTTAGCAAAAAAGCCTAAACACCTTTCCGACCAAGCCAAAAATGAAATAATACAGCATATAGATAAGTTCACAAAATGCAAGTCCCATTACTGCAAGGAAAAACAGAAAGACTCTATCTAGAATCTGATGTCATACTTCCATTGATGTACGACTTATATAAAATAGATGTAAAAACTTCTGCTTCCTTCTCGAAATATAAACGAATTTTTTATACTGAATTCAATCTTCAAAAGAAAAAACCTAAAAAAGACACTTGCAATAAATGTGATATATTTGAAATCAGTACTAGTAATACTACAACAGCTGAAGAATAAACAAAATTTGAGGAAGAACGGAATTTACATCATCAACAGGCAGGCCGATGCAGCACGTGATTTTGTGAAAGATGTTCTGAAACGTATCCAAGATGATGATACTTTAGAGGTGTTATGGAAAAAACGTTACCAATGCCACGTTCGCCAACTAATATAGTTTTTTACAAACATTTGTTATGGTTATATAACTGTGGGGCATATTCTGAAAAGACAGAGCATAGATTCTGTTACACTGGGTAGAGTTCTGCTGAAAGAGGAACACAAGAAGTGTGTTCCGTACTTAGAAAACATATTTGAGAAAATCTTGCTATCCAAGCTAATGAAATCATCTTGTGGTCCGACTCATCCGGGGGTCAAAACCGTAATATCAAGTTAACAATGTTACTTTTTGTTATAATGGAGGAAGACCCGCATATTGAAAAAATAACCCTTCGATTCCTAATTCCATAGTTTCATACCTAGTGACTCCGATTTTGGAGGTATCGAATCAGCACTAAAATCGCAGCAAGGATAATATACACCCGATGACTACATAAACATAATGTTAAACTATAGAAAGAAAAATAAACTTTCTGCTGCAAAAATGAACAAACATGAATTTGTGGGTGTTGGTAAATTGTTAAAAACTATAGTCAACAGGGAAAAGGATGTCAATGGCGTTTCAGTAAGCTGGTTGAAAACGGGAAATTTCTGTTTTTAAGAATAAACCCAATAGATATATTTAAACCAATTGCATGGAGAAAACTTTCAAGAGGTTAATATAACAAAAAGGGAGTCATCTAGGAAAAATGAAATTAGAAGGTTTTCCTATTCTGACAAATTGGAACCGCTATGGTCTAATGGTAAGCCGATATCTACACTAAAACTAAACGATTTAAAGTCACTTTTGAATCTTATTCCAAATGATGCAAAATAATTTTATACTAATTTAATAAGTTCACACACATGTTACAGTCGATATTGAGCGATACAATGGAATTGCCAGAATGTTGTCGGTTTTTGTTTTTAAATATTATAGTTTCGTCAAGACTTAAAACATCGATTGATAACCAAAGGCACAAACAAATTGCAAATGACTTTTGCATTTTACTTTAAAACTTACCTTCTTACTTATTCACGTAATAACATACTTTTTAAGTTCATAGTTTTTATTTCTTTTTTATATGAATAATAAAATATCGTTAGCACAAGTGTATTGATGTACTTAATTCTTCATTTAAAAATGAAACGCCACTCTGTGGCGTTTAATCCTTTATTACGAATTAAAATCTTAAATAGCGCTTTTTAGTATTAAAATATCAAGCGGAATATATCATTTAAATCAAAAATGAAGAAAAATTTTGATATGATCAGGCTACAATGTGTTCCTCTGCTAGTACTCTCTCTCTATATGTATGTAATTTTTGAATTAAAAATATTAACCCTTAAGTACTACCGACCAAATGCGATTACATTGGTACTACAGACGGGCCAGTCAGACCCAATATTTAATTGGCAATTAAATCAATTTAAAAAAAAGCAAATTGTTTATTTTCTCAAAATACAAGTAAAATGCACACACTTAATGAACTTAAACTAAATGAACTATCCTAAATACAGTTGGGGCAAAGTTTTTTAGCACATGTTAAACAAATTGGTATTTTACAAGTCTCACAGTATGTGTTAGTTTTGCGGTCCTTATTCCCAGGACATATACCACATCTTTTCCTTTTTGATAGGGTAGTAGTTTCCTGACGTTCAGTGTTATGATCTAGAACTATGCCAAGGATATCTGCTGTGAGACTTCGCAGTTTGTGTGGTATTTTGTTGTTGTTGATTCTGCGAGTCACATATGTCTGGTATAAAGACTACGACCAAGTTGATGTAAGTAATCTAGTCTTTTAATTTCCTTACCATTTGAAGAAAATTGATATAAAACTCGTGAATTGACCCCAGATACATTCAGCATCACGTGAAATAATACCATTGGCCAACGTCTTGTTCTACGAGATATCGAGTAATTGGTACATTTTTGATCTAGTGAATCTATGCCGGACTTAGTTGAATTATAAAATAGAATGATCTCAGGTTTTTTAGTTAAGGCATCTATTGATTTCTCATTATGCATACTAGATGTTAAAATAACTGCTTTCCTTTTTTTAGGAACATATCACACAATTGTATCATTCGAAGTAAATCCAAAAACTGAAGTATCAACTTCACATTCTTTAGATGGCAGAAATTGAGGAGGTATAAATCTTTTATTTTTCTTCACAGTTCCTACATATGTAAATTTTCTTTTTCTAAGTTCTTCAGTTAATTCTAAGAAAGTGTACCAATTGTCTCCTGTTGTATTTCTCTTAGTGCATACTATGGGTTCCGTTAAACGAAGTACATCAGTCGGTTTAGAAAATTTGGATTCGTTTTTCTTGATACTCTTTCCAGTATACACGTCACAATCGAACATATAGTGTTTTACAATCTGCCAAAATTTGTATTTTAATGCCATATCGCGCCGGTTTATTAGGCATATACATTCTAAAAGCACATCGGCCTCTAAAAGGCATAAGTATCTCATAGGTTGTCATGTGAATGGTGAATAACAATTTTTTGAATTTTGAACAAATTCTTCAAAAATATCTGAAATAGCCGTTAATTTATTTTCTTTAACTCTTTCCTCCCTGGTATATTCACTATCAAATCGAAGACAGCACAGTAAAAAACAAAATCGTGCCAGAGACATGGTACAACGACATATATCTCTACCAATTCCGTTAGTTGCCCATAAAAATCGTAAATCTTCATGACCAGATTTGAAGACTCCTAATAAATAAAGAAGACCAAAAAATGCCTCTATTTCAATTTTATCAGTAATATTAATAAATGAAGCGGAAAATTGAGATCTGCTGTTTCTGCACCTTTTAAATTTACTATACATTACTTTAATCTTCTCAATATTGGCGTTAGTCCAAACGACAACTTCTGAAATCATTCTATCAGATATTAGCAGTCTCCAAGCTTCTAATGGAGATGAAGGAGGATTTTTGTCGGGCTGAACCTTTCAAGCCTAACAAAACTGTTACTATATTCTTTGCTAAAGTTTTTCCCCTTACTGGTGCATCTTGTGCCCATTTTGTCCTGTTTTTCCATACCACGCTTTACTGTTCTTTGTCGTTTTCACTCTTCCATCTTCTAATGACTGAGTATCTTCCTGTTCTTCATCGCTTTGATCAGAGGGATTCCATTCGACTTCACTGTCAGAATCATGATCACTATGTTCTTCAAAATTATTTTCCTCTGGTCACTTACATCGCCAGCATTTAATATATTTTCGCATGCTTCATGCCTATCTTCTGCTAAAGATACAACATCGTCGTTATCTGAACTGTCGTTATCAATGCTATCATCAAAGTCCTCCCAAAACTCATCATTTTCAATAATTTTCAGACGTTCCGCATCAGAAAGACCCCTTCTGTTTTCCATTAACCTTAAACAAATGTAATTGATCATAAGGACGTTTTAAATCATAAAATAGAGTATTTTACTTGTACGTTTGCACTCTAAATAATGCAAAATCTAAAACATGATAATTTACAACTACCAAAAATACTTACGCTTCTACTACAGACGGGTCGCTCAGACCCAAAATTACAATAATACGGTTAAAAAATCGCTTTATAAGACAGGTATATCAACGTTACACGTTTACAAACCAACTGATTTAGGAATACTAAAAAGGGCACGATGCATACAGACAAGTGCAAAGCAAAATTCTACGTTTCAACAAGATGCTGGGGTCTCAGAGATCCGTCAGTAGTACTTAAGGGTTAAATTAAACAATAGCTTCGCATTACACTTTCAACTTGAAGGTTATTTTATTCAATTTAGTGCTGACGCTTCATAACGGGGTCCAATGTATGAACTGAATTATTTCCTATAATTTAGACACTTATATCCGGAAATCAATTTTTTTACCGTAACTAAAATATTTAGTACTGGAAAGTAGTACAAAATTCTTAAGCTTGTGTTACTTTCGCCCCCCTTAAATTACTGAAAGGGGGATACGCAAAAAATTTGAAACAGTATGACTATCCTTATATACTGTACAACTGTAAATATTCCATGTAAATTCTTCTTAGATTTGTTACTAATTATTAAAGCTGTACATTAATTTAATTCGGGAATATTTTTTAAAAAATGGAATCTTTAATTCAATATTTTATTTAAGAATTACGTTTATAAATGTCACTACAAAGTAATCCCTTTATCAGAATAAAAATTAATTAACAGTGTCTATATTTCGCTAATTTTGGTTATTATAAGATTTTGACATTAGATAAAATGGGGGAAAGGTTTAAACGCTTAACATCTACTTTATAATGGAAATTAATATACATAACTTGAGCATTAAGTTTTAGGCAACCAACTATACAACTGAAGTTATGGATTTAAACACTATAAATAGCGCTGTAATCTTCGTAAACGATCGTCTGGTTGCATTGGCAATTTGTATTGTAAGGTGACGCTATAAACGTTTTTCTATATTAAATTTAACTACCATACCATAGTATTATTCTTTGTTTTATTGATTTTCACTTTTGTGTGTTAGAAAAAATTTATGCTCCCAAATCTACTACTTATGATTTCTTCTTAAATTGCTATTAGGATAAGCATCTCGTCGTAAGCCAGTTTTGTACCTTCAATTAGAAATTCCTTTGAAAAATGTTCATTGCATACAACATAACTACTGCAGATCTGGCCCGTTTTATTTAATAAAAAGGGGTTGTTTACATTTGTAATCCATAACCTAAACAGTTCTCCATCATTTTTAGGTAAATAATGTCTCTCACTCTTGGTGTCACTGAACCCTAACACAACACTTTTTTCTTATTTCGCACTCAATACGTCTCCATTTCTGAAAATAATCGACTAATCCAACGAAATAGGTCTTTCAAAATCTCATGGGCTGTGAGATGCGCAATGAAAGAAGCGAGAGGTATTGTATTCCGCACTATTCCCTCATGCCGTAGTATGTGGCCTATCATCCTATCTCTCCTATTTTTTAAAGTTTTCCACATATTTCTTTCTTCCCCTACCATTTTTAGTACCTCTTCGTTCTTAACTTTGTCTGTCCATGATATCTTCATCATACGTCTGTAGCACCACATTTCAAAGGCTTCTACCTTTTTCTTGTCCGCTTCTCCTACTGTCCAGGCTTCACAGCCGTACAGTGCTGTCCTCCACACATATGTTTTAAGCAATCTTTTCCTTGTTTCTATGTTTGTTGTCTTTGAACACAGTAGTTGCTTTTTCTTATTAAATGTAGCTCGACCTTGTGCTAATCTTTGTTTTATATATTTTGTACTTTTCCCATCCTGCGTTATTTGGCTTCCTAGGTAGCAGAAATCCTTAACCTCTTGCCGGTTCGTGTTACATACTTGTATTCTTGTTTTTGATTTATTTTCCCCACCTTTGCATACTAGAACTTTAGTTTTAGTTTTGTTAATTTTTATACCGTATCCCTCTGTTAGAACCGTTTTCATTTCATTAAGAGCAGCTTCTAACTCTTCCTTGCTAGACGCTAATACCGCAATATCATCTGCAAATCTAAGCATATCAATTTTTTGTCCCTGCATAGTAATTCCAAATGTCTTCGTGCATTTGACAGTATTCATTGCCTCTTCTATGTACAAGTTAAAAATCAATGGGGATAGGAAACATCCCTGTCTCACCCCTTTCCTAATGTTTACTTCTCTACGTTCCTGCTCTAATTTTATTACTGCTGTTTGCTCTTTGTATAAGCTATGCACTATTTGTCTTTTCCTATAACTCATTCTAATCTTTTTGAGTATTTCAAACTTTTTTTTCCAATTTACATTGTCGAATGCTTTTTCCAGATCTATAAACCCTATATACACGCTTTCCCCTTTTTCTTTTGTTTTCTCCATTATTACTCTCAGAGCTAAAATAGCCTCCCGTGTTCTCCTGTTTCGCCTAAACCCAAATTGGTCTTCTCCTAGTATTTCTTCCGCCCGTTTTTCCATTCGTCTTTGCACAATTCTAGTTAATATTTTTGACACGTGTGCTGTCAAACTTATTGTTCGAAAATTTTCACATCTATCCGCGCCTTTCTTTTTTGGTATAGTTACTATGATGCTACGTTTGAAATCTTTAGGTATCTCGCCTGTCTCATACATATAGCTTACAAGTTGGAAGAGACGTTCTGTTACTGCTTGTCCAGCGGCTTTTAGAGTTTCTGCTTGCACCTTATCTGTAGCCGGCGCCTTACGATTTTTCAGACTCTTTAATGCTAATTCAAACTCATCTCTATGTATAGGATATGCATAGACGCAACTTAAATTGTCAATTTAAGTTGCGTCTCTGCTTACCTTCTAGAAATAGACAAAAACATGAAACATTAAAAATACAACTTTTCTACATCACTTTTCACAATTGACACGTTTCCAGTATCTATCTCCTCTCACCATTCATCCATACACTCAAATTTATCACAATTACAATTCAAAAACGTCCCATAATCAACACATCAAAATTTTCAGCAATGTTTCCACTTTAAATAAACTATAAACAATTTCACTGTCACCAGAAACCCATTAATATTCAAAATAAAAATAATACATGATCCAAAATTCATGTCCAACAACGATTTATTCAAATATCAAATACATCACAATACTCAAAATTTGACATTGACAAATTACTTTTCATTCAGCACAAAATTATTTTTTAAACCAAATTTTTTTACAATTTATCCATTTTTCACACTCGTAAGTAATTCAACTATAAACCATTATGTACAACCACAATTTGTAGTTTACCCCTGAAGAAGAGATAAAGATTCTCGAATGCTCGAGTTCTAAAAGAATAAAGAAATATAGTTCTATTGCTGTTTTTTTCCCAAGAATACAGAATTCGCTATATATATTGCAACGGGCTACTGCTACCGCGTTTCTTTATTTCAAAACAAGTAATACATAAATGTCTTTATTACTCATTGTTCACAAGGTCCAATTAACTGTATACCGCCGTTATCTTATAGATGTTTGCAGGACACTTAACAATGTAGCACTAATTACACTAATGAATTTACAAGCACTAATATCTTCTTAAACTATTCTTTACCATAGGTCCAATTAACAACACTAACACAACTATTATTCAATCCAAGCTCTATTTATTTATGTATACTGCAAGCTGACACTGTAACAATAGACACGTTTAGCTCATATAACATTTATGAATTTATAAGCACTCTTAGGCTTCTTAAAGCTCAACCACATTCACTATACACGATAGGTCCATTTATATTAGACATTAAAGTATAGACTGCCTTACATTCACATCCAAGCCTTATATATACCCTGATTTAAAGATATGACTACATTATCTAGCATGTTCAATAGACACGAATTCTGGAACCGTAGATAATAAACAGTGCTTGCGGCGTTTATGTGTACACCTTGATGGGTTGTCTAGTAGTAGCTCGCAACCACATTCACTATACACGATATAATTTATATATAGACATATATATAGTATAGACTGCACCTTACATTCACAGTTTAGCCTTATATATACCCATGATTTCTCCAACATATGACATCTTCGTATCTAGAACTTTGTCTAGTCCATGATATCTTCATGGATACCGTAGAGCACATAAACAGTGCTTGCGGCGTTTTGTGTGAATTGATGGGTTGTCCTACGTCCAGGCTCAGCCTAATTATACATATTTTTAAGCAATCTTTTCCTTGTTTCTATGTTTATTGTCTTTGAACACAGTAGTTGCTTTTCTTATTAAATGTAGCTCGACCTTGTGCTAATCTTTGTTTTATATCTTTTGTGCTTTTCCCATCTTGCGTTATTTGGCTTCCTAGGTAGCAGAAATCCTTAACCTCTTGCAAGTTCGTGTTACATTTTGTATTCTTGTTTTTGATTTATTTTCCTCCTTTGCATACTAGTACTTTAGTTTTACTTTTGTTAATTTTCATCCGTATCTCTCTGTTAGAACCGTTTCCATTTCATTGAGAGCAGCTTCTAACTCTTCCTTGCTAGATGCTAATATATACTATATATACCAATATATATATATATATGGTATTAGCATCTAGCAAGGAAGAGTTAGAAGCTGCTCTCAATGAAATGGAAACGGTTCTAACAGAGAGATACGGTATGAAAATTAACAAAAGTAAAACTAAAGTACTAGTATGCAAAGGAGGGAAAAATAAATCAAAAACAAGAATACAAAAATGTAACACGAACTTGCAAGAGGTTAAGGATTTCTGCTACCTAGGAAGCCAAATAACGCAAGATGGGAAAAGCACAAAAGATATAAAACAAAGATTAGCACAAGGTCGAGCTACATTTAATAAGAAAAAGCAACTACTGTGTTCAAAGACAATAAACATAGAAACAAGGAAAAGATTGCTTAAAACATATGTATGGGGCACAGCACTGTACGGCTGTGAAGCCTGGACAGTAGGAGAAGCAGACAAGAAAAAGGTAGAAGCCTTTGAAATGTGGTGCTACAGACGTATGATGAAGATATCATGGACAGACAAAGTTAAGAACGAAGATGTATTAAAAATGGTAGGGGGAAGAAAGAAATATGTGGAAAACGGTAAAAAATAGGAGAGATAGGGTGATAGGCCACATACTACGGCATGAGGGAATAGTGCGGAATATACTAGAAGCAGAGATAGGAAAAAAGAGAAGAAGTGGTAGACCTAGGTTAGACTACTGCACACAGATAGTGAAAGATGTAGACTGTAGGAGTTTCAGGGAAATGTGTAGGCTAGCTCAGAATAGAAATCAATGGAGGTACGCATCCAACCAGTCTCAATATGGATAAATTAATGACGAAGAAAGTAACTGCACTTAAACATGATATTTATTATAAGCAACTACAAGCATTTGGATGGGTAATATTCTCGAATAATGGTAATTGCGTGAAAGCATTTACTGGAAAATTATTATTTCGGCAAATCTCTAAGTGTTGGGGGATCTTGGCAGTCACAGATTGCTTAACTCCCTTCAATAAATCTCAGTGAAATAGGGCATAATATTAGAAAACAATAGAAGGGGAACCGAGCTGTATTGCTGTGTGAGAATTTCAGGGAACTATGTAGATTAGTTTAGAAAATAAATAAGTGCAGGTACATGTCCAACCAGTTTTGAGACAAAAAACCCAATGACGAAAAAATAAGCACAGATAAATCTGATGATTATTATAAACAACTACAGGTGTTGGTTGTGGAATATCTGTAACTAATGTTGACTGTGCGAAAAGATATTTTGGAAAAAATATTAAATCAGTAAATGTTCAAGTGCTGGGGGAACTTGGCAGCCACAGGCTGCTTACCCCCCTTCGCAACCACTGAATGTCGGAGAAATAGGGTATATAATTGTAAAACAATAGAAGGGTACCGAACTGTATCTAACAAGAAAGAACGGCGCCTAAGATGAAAGACAACAAACATAGAACAAAAAGTTGAAAGCGTATGTGTGGAGCACAGCACAGACAGTATGCCTACGAAATACAGGCATTCTGAAAAGCAGACAGAAGAACAGTAGCAGCCTTTGAAATGCCGTGTTTCAGATGTATGAGGATGGACAGACAAAGGTAATAACAAATAGGTTATTGAAACAGTAGGGGAACAAGGATATCTTTGATAAAAAAATATGAGAAATAGAAAAGCAGAAAATTGTTCTAAGGCATTTTTGGGGAATAGTATGGAATATATGACAAGCAGAGATAGGAAAAAAGAGGTGGATGTAGACCTAGATCAGATAGTGATAGATGCAGGCTGTGCAAATTTTGGGTAAATCTGTGGGTTAGTTCCGAATAGGAAACAATGATGGTACGCGTCTAACTAGTTTCAGGACTGAAGACGCAATGATAATGATGATGATATAAATCATGCGAACCCTGTGATGGACGACGACGACGACGGCGGTGGACAGACACTGGGATCCCATTAACCAAACTATGTTTGGTTGAAAACGATACAAAATAAGAGTATGATATTTCAATCAAAGATTCAAGTGCCTTCAGTTTTCTCTTTTCAACATCTAATTTGTCTCGTTCTAACTGCATTTGTTCATCATGTCGACGCTGCTTTGCTAATTGGAGGGAAAATCGTCTTCTTTTTGCAGGATTATGGTGGAACATATTCTAATTGGAAGTTTGAGAATATTGCCAAAAATCAGAATGTTTTGGGAGAGAGTATATGAAATCAATGCATTTGTTTAAATATGTACCTGGCATAGATTTTATTGCTTCTTATACCTAAACATTTGCAGTGTGGTGTTGTAAGTCGCACATATTATATTATGTACATGAAAAAAAAAACCTTGAAAATTAAAAAAGAATTATGAATTCAGTAGAAAATCATATATCCATAAGAAATTAATTTTTTACGTTAAATAAAATATATAGGTACAGAAAGGGATAAGAAAATTTGTTATTGTATTCTATTTTTACCCCCTTGGACATAATATTAAAAGAGGATAAATAAAAATTGTTGAAAACTAGTATTCTACCTCCAGCATCCAGGAGCTAGCATTAGTTTCGTCCAAGATGTTATTCAATTATTACAACGATACATTATTTTAATTCGGGTATATTTAATAAAAATGGAATCTTTAATTCCATATTTCATTTAAGAATTACGTTTATAGATGTCACTAAAACAAAGTTAATACTACGTACCTCTCTACTTGGACATTATCTCGGTTAGAAACCTGTGCATATTTGATTCTGTTGGCGCATTTTAGTATTAACACTATTCGAGTAGATGGCGCCCACAATTTCAACAGCATTATTGATTATCAATTATTTGACATTAATTTGACGTTTAGAATTATTGTTTATCTAACCATAGCGCTATTCAAAGATTGTTTAATTCGATTTGCTGCATTTCAAAAAATTGATTGTGAATTGTGATATTAGTAATCGACTTCTTGAATATATCCAGATGTGTGATTAAAAATAAATACAATAGGTTTACTTAAAATTACATTACTATTTTTTTAGGTACTTATATCACCGTCAATTGCTGTTATTACATACTGATATTGAATGGACAAATAATTTATTGTAAAACTGAAAGTTAAGAGAAACTGATTCCTTAAAGTTAAAGCTTGCTGTTTGTTTATACATTATTGTATTTAGAGGAGATTCATGTTTATTAGTTTTTGTAACAAATGGTAAAATAATGGGTTACATATTTTTATCCGAATCGTGGATTATGGATACGTTCTCTACTATGTGAGAGGTTGTGGAAATAAGAATGTCACTAGGCATAGATTTTCAAATCCTTATAAGAATAAAATTACTCTCATGATTATTTTTTAATTTGTATGCCAATGACCTGTTTTGTTGAATTTGTTAATAGTACCTGAAATCAGTTTTTCTTCTTCCTGTAATATGCAATAAGCGAATAATATATTTTGGTAAAATGTTCTGTTTATTTCATTTCTTAAAATGCATATATGATGTCCAAGTTTATATTTTCAGTTTTATTAATTTGACCTATATACACACATAAAGTATGTATATAGTTCATTTTAGTAAAATATGGAAATATAAATTTTTGTATCTATACCCTTTCAAATCAATTTGCAGTGCTATCTTAGATATAAACCATAGCAAGGTTTTTAACCTTTTAAATATATTGTAGATGCAAACCAAATCTATAATTTCATAAGAAGTATTAACACTATCCGCCCACATGGCAGACAAAGACGCCAACAACTTATAAACAGGATTTGGCACATCTATACTAACGTACTAACCTATGTTCGTAGTTCGCGACTTGCCGCTAGGGAAATGGCGGGCGATTTTTACATGCAATCTTATGGAGCATCCGTTATTTTTCTCATAAATAATTATAAATTCGGATTTTATTCAAAATTCCAGTCATTGGAAGTTGAAATATACACAAATTCTTAACAATTACCAATTTAATACTCCCGTATTCCTATAAGAATTTCAAATTATTAAAGAATCAAAATAGCATGCTGGGCAATGTAACCTTACATAAATAATATTTATTCAAAGCACTTTTAAAACACTTTATGATATAAATATAAGCGGCTATAAAACAACAGGGGATGTCGTTCATACGGAGAAAGAATGTTTTATCTCTGGTAACAGTAGTTTTCAGAAGACCAATTTAAAGTTATTGTTAATTTATGTAAGATCTTATACTATAAAAATTAGAAATTTTAAGACTTTTACAATTTTTGATGGTCCAGAAGGATGAAGTACATGTATCATTGAACACATAAAAATCTAACCATCCTTTGGTGATAAAATAGTGATTTTTTTGAAGCAAAAAAGTATTATATTAAACAAAATAAAACAACAGTATAGCTAACTTTTTTTTATACACGCTTTTAATTAGAAATAAGAATGTATTATTATAAGAAGAATCGTATTAGAAACATATATGCTTAGGTAGATACTTAAATTACAATTTTTACCACCCAATGCACATAATAGTATATTACTTTATACGGAGGAGAAGTGTAACTTTTCATGGCGCGTCCCTGTTTACCCGCCGAAATACTCTATTGCAGGAAAAGTTCGAGGATTAATTAAATGAAGCGACAGAGATACTGGGGAATCTAGAGAATAAAGCGATATATAAGTAACGGTAAGTTCAGGGAAAAGTCAACCAGAAGCAAAAGGTTTAAGGTAAATAAGTTAAACGTATAAAAGGTAGGCGTATAAAAGAAGAAATAAGTAATTAAAGATACTAATTGATGGTGAGAACAAAAAATATTAGGTAAATCGTGAGAGGAACGGAACGTAAAAACTTAACTAGCATTTGGGTCAGCAGAGAATGGCTTAAAGTCTTTAATATGCCACCTGCCTTGGCGTTTCCCTTCAGCGTCTTAAAGTTCGTAGATAAGTGGACTAACGACACGAGTGACCTTACAAAGAATGAATTTAGGGGCTAATTTTGAAGAAAATTTCTTAGATGCATCCGATAAAACATAATTCCTTTTCCAAACTTGTTCGCCCAAGGCGAAGGAAATATTTCGTTTACGTAAGTTATAGTGGTCCTTACTCTTTTCGTAAGCTTTTAACAAATTTTTTCTAACGTCGTTAAAGATAGAAGGTAATGATTGTTGGTCTTTGTCCCAGCGTACTTTATCGTCAAATTCAATTACGTTAGTATCGTCGGGAACTAAACCATAATAACTCACATCGATTGGGGTATATCTTCCAAAAACAAGAAATGACGGAGTGAATTGGGTTGCGTCGTGTTTAGATGTACGCAAAGCTTGAGCAATTTTAAAAATATTTTCATCTCATGTAGTGTACAAGTATTAGACAATAAGAGCAAAGAGATATCTGTAGGAGGAAACGTAGAAAATAGATGGAAAGAAATAAAACTGACTGTACATGATACAGCAACACAGACTATAGGTAAGAAAACAATAGAAGCGAGAAAACCCTGGGTAACAAAGGAGATATTAGATTTAATAGAGACTAGAAGAAAGCTTAAACCTTTCAGAGAAGTGGATAGTGAAAGTAAGCAAAAATATAATACAGTTAGAAATAAGATAGTACATGAGTGTAGAAGAGCTAGAAATAAATGGATGGAGGAGAATTGTAAGGGAATACAAGATGATTTGAGAGTAGGTAAGACAGACAGGGCTTACAGGGCGGTTAAAAAGTTTTTTGGGGAAGATAGGAAAAAATATAATGGTATTAGAGACGAGAATAATGTGCTTCTAATAAATAAAGTTGAGGTAGCAGATAGATGAAAAAGATATTTAGAAGATTTATATAAGGGAGACGATATGGATGAGTTAGAGAACGACCAAGAAGAGGATGTAGAAATAGGGTTCTCAATATTAAGAGAGGAATTTGATAGAGCTGTCCGGAATCTTAAACTAAATAAAGCACCAGGGATAGACGATATTCCCGCAGAATTAATAAAATATGCAAGTCAGAAAACTTTAGACAGATTATATGAACTTGTAAAAGCAATATATGACACAGGTGAGGTTCCAATAGATTTCGAAAAAAATATTATTATTCCAATCCCAAAAAAGTCAGGAGCTGATAGGTGTGAGAATTTTAGAACGGTTAGTTTAACTTCTCATGCTTCCACAATACTAACAATAATAATTAAAAATAGAGTAGAAGCTTTGACTGAGAATTATTTAAGCAAAGACCAATATGGTTTTCGTAAAGACAGAGGGACTAGAGAACCGATACTACTGATTAGGGTAATTATCGAAAAAAGGTTACAAAAAAATAAAAAGACTAATTTCGCGTTTGTAGATTTAGAAAAAGCATTTGATAGGGTTAATTGGATTGTTATGTTCAGGGTTTTGCAAAAAATAGGAATCTCTCATAGGGATAGAAAAGATATTTACAGTCTATATAAAAACCAAAGCGTAGTAATTAGATTTGATGAAATAGAAAAGGAAGCTAAGATTAGAAATGGTATTAGACAGGGTTGTATACTGTCTCCCTTGATTTTTAATGTTTACATTGAGGAAGCTTTAAACTTAGCTAGAGAGAGAAAATACAGTATTGCCCGAAATAAACAGTACTGAAACTAAGTTGGCGGTGTTTTTATGCGTGCGCTGTCACACTCAAGTTAGCTAGTATAGACCTGTCAAGTAAACCTCAAACAAGTAATTAGTAGGGCCTAATTGTTAAAAATGGTGTTAAGTACAGAGGAGAAAGTGTTTCTGGTAGAGCATTATTTTCGTTCATACGGAATCGGCCGACGTAATGGTGCAAGTTTGCTATACGTGTCTGATCAATTCACACAAAGGTTTAATAAACGTTCTCCAAGTAATGCTGTAATTTTGAAGGTTATTGAAAAGTTTAGAAATACAGGTAGTGTATTGTGCCAACGAAAAGGAAACTCGGGGCGTCCCAGGACAGTTAACAACAACAATAACCATGAACGTGTTTTTGAGCAAATCTTAGAAAATCCGAAAGTCAGCCAGGCAAGGACAGCGTTACAACTTGATTTAAAAGAACTTCCTTTCAAAGAATCCTGAAGGAGCTGGGTACATTTTCGTATGTGATTCAGGTACATCAACAACTACATCCTCGGGATTATCGCAGTAGAGTGGAATATTGCGCCAGAATTCTCGCGTTACAGTATGAGTTAGAGTCTTCTGTGCAGCCCTGAGACAACCCTTATTCAATAACATGACCAGAAACTTAGAACATCGTTATGAAGTCTGTCTCGAACGAGGAGGTGCACATTTAGAACATATAATAAAGTGTCAATAATATGTATTTTTTAAATATACAAAACAATTACAATTTCAGTACTGTTTATTTCGGGCAATACTGTAAATAGGTATTAGTGTACAGGGACAGAAAATAGACATGTTACGTTTTGCAGATGATATAGCCATTATAGCAGAGTCTAGAAAAGAGTTAGGAGAGTTTTTAAATATTTTAGATGAGATACTACGGAGTAACTATAGTATGAGAATTAACTCAGTAAAGACAAAGATAATGACAAGTGAGTTACAGCCTAGTTCTAAACCAAAATTAAAAATAGGTAATACCGAGTTAGAGGAGGTAGATGAATTTTGCTATTTAGGTAGTATAATTACAAAGGATGGGCGTAGCAGAAGTGATATAGTAGCTAGAATAGCTCAAGCTAGAAAAATGTTTTTAAAAAAAGAAAAACTTACTAATAGTATTAGTTTAGATAATAGAAAAAGTTTCTTAAAGTCGTACGTATGGAGCGTTCTACTATACGGTAGTGAGACTTGGACAATTAAAGAAGTAGATAAGAAAAAGATAGAAGCTTTTGAAACTTGGTGTTATAGGAGAATGTTAAAGATTAGTTGGACAGATAGAGTAACAAACGAGGAAGTTTATAGAAGGATAGGTGAGGAACCCTGTATGTGGAAACAATTGAAGGTCAGGACAGATAGAATGATAGGGCACCAGTTAAGACATGAGGGACTATTTAGTAAAGTCTTAGATTATAGAGTACCAAATAAAAATAGAGTAGGAAGGCCTAGACAAAGCTATATTAGTCAAATTATTAGAGATTTAGGTTGTGAAGGGTATGTAGACCTTTTTAGACTAGCTCAGAATAGAAAAGAATTTAGAGCTGCGTCAAACCGACTTTAAGTAAGTTCGAAAACAAAACAAAAAAAAAATCCGTTAACTAAATGTCACCATGACATAACTCACAAGTAGGTAGCGGTCTGGCATGTTGGCAGCGATTCGTTGCTTAAGCCTTACCATAACATATAATTTAATAAATGTCACCATGGCATAACTCACAATTAGGTAGCGGTCTGGCATGTTGGCAGCGATTAGTTGCTTAAGCCTTACCATAACATATAATTTAACACTTTTCCTTTTTTGAAGCGGATAACCAGGTTATATTTCATTTCCTTATAAATGGTAATCATGTAACCATGTTAGAGTTCTTTAACAACCATCAGGTTGCTAATATCTATGTAGAGCCAGGTGGATAGGAAAAAGATAGAAGGATATAGGAAGACCTAGACCAAACTATATTAGTCAAATTACTAGAAATTTAGGTAGTGAAGGGTATGTAGAGCTTTTTAGATTAGCACAGAATAGAAAAGCAGTTAGAGCTGCGTCAAACCGACCTTAAGTAAGGTCGAAAACAAAATGATGAATGTAGTGTGGTCTGAATCAATATAGGAAGAGATAGCGGTAATTAAAACTCTATTTACTCTTTCGGTAGGGTTTACTTGGGGATGATATTTTGCGTTAAACCAAATTTTTTGTACTTTGTAACTCTTAACGAAATTTTGAAAATCTTTAGAGATAAATTGTGCCCCATTGTCACAAAGAATAATCTGAGGAACACCGAAGATAAGAAATACATTTTGTTCTAAAAATTTAATTATAGCGGCAGATGTAGCTTTACGTAAGGGTTGCACCATAACAAATTTAAAAAACCAATCGGTGACAACTAAAAGATATTGGTTACCCTTTTTTGATCGGGGGAGAGGTCCTAATAAGTCAAGCGATATTAATTGAAAGGGATAAGATACACGTTTAAAGTTACCCATTAAGCCAGGACGAGCGTCTTGTGAGCTCTTATGAGAACCACAAATTTTACAGTTCCTAATGTAACGACAGACATATTGTTTTAGTGTGGGCCAATAATATAATTCCGATATTTTAGCGAGAGTTCTTGTAACACCAAGATGAGCAGCTATGGGATCATCATGACACAATTTAAGAACTGCACTGCGATTAGCGGAAGGGACAACAAGTTTCCATTTAGGGGTGTTAGATATTTTGCGAGGTGAAGAAGATACAAATTTATATAATCTATTGTTGGTTACACGAAAGGTAGGAAATTTATCGGGATTTTCAGAAACTTTTTTAATCATGTTAAGATACCAAGTATCAGGAATTAGATCTAGAAGGTTAAGAGAGACGACATCACGAGATAAGGCATCAGGTACGATATTTAATTTGCCAGGCCTATGCCTAACGTCAAAGGTTAATTGAGAGATATGCAAGTTCCATCTTGCCAAACGACCTGCGGGTTGTTTTAAGTTATTTAGCCATGTGAGGGCTGCACAATCAGTAATTACGGTAAAATGTGTACCTTCAACATATCCTTTAAATTTCTCGATGCCAAAGATAACTCCCAATAATTCACGTTCGGTAGCTGAGTATTTTTGTTCGGCAGAAGTTAAGGCACGACTTGCATAAACGATTGGGTGTTCTAAACCATTGCTCACCTGGAACAACATTGCACCTAAACCAGTAAGTGAGGCATCGATTTGTATATAAAATTTTTCATCAAAATTGGGCGAGATTAAGATTGGTGCTGAAGTGATTAACGTTTTAATTTGTTCGAAAGCCTGCTGAGCTTCCAAATTCCACTCGATAGTTTGGGACTTCTTTTTATTTTTAATTAAAGCGGTAATTGGTGTAGATATATTTGAAAGGTTGGGTAGAAAGATGCGATAATAGCTAATCATTCCAATTAAACGTTTGATTTCGGCAACAGTTATAGGTGTTTTGAATTTAATGATAGCGTCGACTTTAGCAGGATCTGCTCGTAGACCAGTTCCATCGATAATAAAACCAAGAAATGTAAGGGACGAACAACAAAATTGACATTTCTCCCAATTTATCTTAAAACCTGCTGCATTTAGGCGTTCTGCAACTTCCTTCAGTGTGACGATATGTTCGTCAAAGGAACTTGAGATAACTAAAATATCATCTAAAAATACAAAGGCACGTTCCTGATGTAAGATACGACCTAACGTTTGATTCATAGTACGTTGTAAGGTTTGTGGTGCGTTACAGAGACCAAATGGCAAAAAATTATATTCGAAAAGACCTCGGCCTGGAACACAAAAAGCAGTTTTTGGACAAGAAGGTAAGTCGAGAGGTATCTGATAAAAAGCTTGTCTAAGATCGATAGATGAGATAAATTTTGCGTTTCGAAGCCGACTTAAAATAGAGTCAGTTCGTGGTAGAGGGTAAGCATCGGAGACAGTTACAAAATTCAGCTTTATGCCATCATAACAAACACGCCATTCATCATTTTTTTTACGAACTAATAACACAGGAGACATCCATGGTGAATTTGAGGGAAAGATAACACCAGATTCTAACATTTTATCTATCTCGGAATGCAAATGCTTTTGTAATGCAGGCGATAACGGATATTGACGTTGCTTAAAAGGGAGGGCATCACCTGTAGAGATAACATGTGTTGCAGTAGTAACGCAACCAAGTTCAGAGGTATTAGATTTACGAAATTTGTCGATTGTAGAGTTAAGAATTACATTTTGGGAATCGGTAAAAGAAATTTTATTAGATATTCCTGCAGATGCACAGGAATTTGTTTTAAGGGAAGTTTGCCAAGAAAAATCTTGGAAGTAAAGCGATAAATTAAAAAGTTTACAAAAATCTACACCTAGTAGGAATGGATAAGCTAATGTAGGCACAATCAAAAATGGAACGTCACGTTCAAGTGATTATACTCGAATTTTGAATTTAAGGGAACCCGTTACATATATTTGATTATCGTCAGCTAAATTTATAGAAGTTTTTTTGGGAGCAATTTGAATTTCAATATTTTGTTTAGATAATTGTTGTAGACCTTCGCTGAACCTGTGTCCAGTAAAACTATTACATTTAAGGAACCAATCAAGATGGATAAATGTGGGCGATTATCGAAGGGTTTTTAATAAGTTGTAAGGCAGCAGACTTTTTATGGTAAAAGGAATTAACGGTTTGTAGCCAATTAGACCATTCTGACGGGGTAGTATAACATAATTCTTTTAATGAAGGCAAGGCATTTTGTAAATTCAAGGTAGCGATATTATTCTTAGATATATTTGATAAAGGTACAGCGTTAGAGGTAGTTTTATGCTTTAAATTTATTGACGTCTGGGTCCGTTGAATGGTTGGTGCTGAGGACGATTTTGATTCCTTGAGATATTCACGTCCCGGGTAAGAATATCTCGACGGGGAGTTTCCCGATACGTTAGAATTACAATTCGTACAGTTAGATTTATAGATATTAACGCGACCACAGCCATAGCAAAAAATATTTTTAGGGTATGTGCAAACGTTGTAGTTATGTCCACTTTTCTTACAATTCCAACAGGTAAGTGAATTATTTGTTGAGGTAGAAGGAATATTAAGGGTAGATACTTTACGAGAGGATTGAACTTGACAAGCTAAATCGGGTTCTAATAGGCCAGATTGTTTTTCTGTAGGAGGACGGTATTTGTCCACCCGCAATTTTATTTTTTGAAGTGAGCGACATAAATCTTTGAATTGATGTAAGGAAGAAATGTGTTGTAACGCTAACAGTTTGGAAAAATATGGATTTAAATTTCTACGTAACTGATCGATAATTTCAAATTCTGATGGTTTATTATCAAGTCTACTATATAAAGCTTCTATTGAGGTAATAAAGGAAATTACATTTTCGTCAGGTCCCTGGGTTCGATTTCGTATCTCATTCCAAAGGTCGGTGATATATCCGTGGGGGTAAGAAATCCCGTTTTAAACACGTAACTAATTCCTCCCAGGTAGAAATCTGATCTCTAATGTTACGATACCAGATTAAGGCAGAACCAGAGACAACAAATAAATCTTGATCTGTACAGTTGCGTGAAATTCTGAAATCGTTAATCCTATCAAGAAAAGACAATAAAGATATTTGGGAATCAAAGCCCTGGAAAGTTAAACCCCATTTATAAACAGGTATGGATTTCCCCAATGATGGAGCTTGAGAAATTGCGAGATTCGATAAAGGTAGAGATATATCTGTGTCTACATTTGGGTTAAGTCTATCAAGAACTATTCCTTCAAGTAACAGAATGTCCGATAAAAAGGTTTGTTTAGCTTGGTTCGCTTGTTCATTATCAAATAAACACAACAACTCTATACGTTGCTTAAGATGAACTATGCGAGAAACAACACGCTTCAATTCAGTTTCGCTTGGGTCGGGATCAATTTTGTTTATTATATTAGCGATATCGTCAAGGGATTGTTTAATTTGGGACATATTTTGAGGTACATCAGAAACGATTACTTTCGAAATAGGTAGCCCTTTAGCTTCTTGCGCTAGTATAGCTTTAAGTTGCAATCGTTTATCATTCTGATTAGACGCGGGTTTGATAGTTCTACATTGAATTTCGTAAATCAGTTCGGATGACTTGAGATGAATAATATTCATTTTAAGGTAGTATTTGAAACAAAAAAATATACGAAATTTAAGATACTATAATATTTCACAAGATAAAAGGTATACTAAAACTCAATTGGTTACGTTAAGTGTATTTGAAGGCAAAATCTTCTTTAAAAGGGCATTTGTAGGTTACAAGTATCTAAATTATTAAGAAAACACTTTTAGAACGGTATCAGGGCAAGATAGTGTTTAAGGGGACAAATATAACACATTACGTTACTATAACGTTTTAGAACATATACTAAAAACTCAATTGATTGCGGTAGCTGTTTTTAAACGCAAAGTTTTCTTTAAAAGGAATTTGTAAGTCATAGCTAAATATTTAAATTACTAAAAACACTTTTAAAACGGTATCAAAACAAGATAGTGTTTATCCATAATTTAAAAACACCCCTAAAAAATCAAACCCAAAAAAAACAGGCATGAAATTATATTTAATGTATTATTAAACAAACAATTTCCATAAGAAACAAGGAATAAAGCATAAATTAATTAATTATTATTTAAATGTACTTACATTCAAAATTATATGATCCAAAGATATGTAAGTAGGTTATATTATATAATACACTGCTGAAAGAAAAACACTTTTAATTCCATTCAAAACAAATCAGGTACTTATTTAAGAGATTTCAAGTTAGATAGCACAATATATACAGTTATAAGAAAATTAATTGGATTAGCAATACATTACAAAAAAAATTTACCAGGAAAATTAATACTCAATATGGCTGCTTCTGTTAAATTAACATCACAGCCGTTATGTCATTTCAGGTAATTCTACAGTAACTTTCAGAGCTACCACTCTAAATTTTAAAAGTTAATAGATATTAAGAATGTTCATAAATATATTTTTTTTAAATGAAAAAGCTAAGAATATAGTTAATTAATACATTATAAGGCATAAAAAGATCAGAACATCAGAACATCCCCGTAAACGCGGTACGTGCGCCACAAATGACAATTGGTAGCGATATTACATAATGTGAAAATTTACGCGCAAATTATATATAACGTCACACAATATGCAAATTATTGCAACACATTTTCAAAATATACAAATTTTAGAGAACCCCCAAGGGGTACTTACGTGAACCTGTAGGGCTTCTTACAGGATTACTCCATGCTAGCGGCAGCGAGGCTCCATGGATCTTTTTCGGGCGTCGGCTGCTTTGACTAATCTTTCTCGGGTCGTGGGACTTCTTAAGCCAGGTTGAACCCAAATTCACTTGTCTTCTTCCTATATGTAGACAAAAATAAGGTAGGGGAGACAGGTAAAAGGTACGATAATTTGTAAACACAGGAAACCTACATATCAGAAAAAAGACCCAGTAATATACCCCACAACTACTCTTCTTCGCGTTTCGAAGGCAAGTCCCCACGCGTCTCTCGGAAATTCCCAACTATCTTTTCGTCCACACGCGTCGGCGCGAATCTCGCGCAACGCGCTATCTGAAGTGACGGAAATACGCACACAAGTCTTTTTAAATTTATGGCGCGAAATTCTCACTTATTAAAACTTAGTTAAGAATGTCTAGTGCCGATTTCGGCACGTAACAAAAGGTAAACAATGACTAATTTTAATTTCATACATTTTAACTACGTATGTATTTTCAGATTGTTTTGTTGATTGGAGTAACGGGTGCCCGCAGGTGTGATAAAATGGTGAAAACGAATACTGAAGATATTCAAGACATGGAAAATGTAGTTCTTCTTAAAATTCCCGATAGCAAGACGAGGAAAGTTCGATCGTTTACGATCATCGGTGAAAGTTATATCAAAATTTATCGTCATTATGCGTCACTGAGACCTCGAGATATGTCTCAAAAAAGACTTTTTCTAAAATATCAAAACGGAAAATGTTGCAGAAGTGTAATGGGAATTCACAGCATAAGCTCTGTACTTGGGAAAGTTGCAGATTTTTTGAAATTAACTTATTCGAAAGAGTATACGGGCCACTCATTGAGACGCACCTCGACAACATTGTTAATTGATGGAGGAGGAAATTTGGAATCTCTTAAGCGGCACGGAGGGTAGAAATGGAACAGTGTTGCAGAAGGGTATATTGAAGAATCTTTGAAAAACAAAAATGATAATGCCCAAAAGATTTTAAATTTAAGTGAATTAGTAGTTGTATCTGGAACAACCAACGATTATATGTCAGAAGGACTCGTGGCAGCGCAGTCTACTATTACCAATGAACATCATTAGACTGGCTCGATAATGTACGGCTTTAATTTTCAAAACGCTACCCTTAAAAATTGTACATTTAATATTACTTTGCAAAATAAAAATGACGTTTAGTTGTTATTTATCCTAATTCATATTTATTTTATGTCACTTATTTGATGTTTGTCATGAAAACACTTTTACCTCCGGCGGCTGGAAAAGGAAAAGTAAAACTGTCGCTGGAGAAAAAGTGACACTTTACGCAAGCCGACTCGGTTAAATAATGACATAATATTTTAACGTTTGAAGAAAAAAATTAATTTCATTATACATTAATATATGTATACACAATTAAAAAAGAACCTTGTCACTTCGAGGAATAGCTTGTCTCCACTTTTTTAATGTTTCCACATCCTACAAAGATATTGTTAAAGATGCGTAAGCGCCGCTGATATACAAAACGTATGTTCTGTATCTTAGCAGCTGTAATTTCAAAAATAGTTTGTTTTTCAGTTTTTGTTAGAATACTTTTGACAGTTCACAAGCAAGTTGTGTTTCAATATACGTTTTATTACGATCGTGTCTTATTCCAGACTCTAATAAATAGAAAGTTCAATATTTTGAACCTAATCTATTAGGTTATGGACCCAGCACATTAAATCTGTGCAAAGAAGGAATATAACTGTCATTGAAACACTTCGATTTTTCTGTTTAAATTGCAACATAAAGCTATTAGTATAGAAAAGCTTGAAGGTGCTAACAACTAGATTAAATGGAAAATACTAATTTGGAAAGTGTGCCTAGTGAATAAACCACCAGATGCAAAGCTCATCGGCAATAAATAGATTCTAAAAAGAAAATTAAATGCAGACGTTTCAGTAGATAGACTTAAAGCACGTCTTGTTGCAAAAGGCTTTTCACAACGGCCAGGAATTGAGTATGATGAACTGTTCAGTCCAGTTGCAAGATACGATACAATTGGGTCGTACGTATGGTAGCCCTTATGTGCTAAATATGCGAGTAATAATTCCAGACAAACCGGCTGTATTTTATATGTGATGCTGACACGTTGCAACTATGGCATGAACGACTTTGTCCCCAAAATAAACAACACGTAAAAGACTTCCCCAGCTAAAAAAATAAATGTAATGGCAGATGGTGAATTCTGTGATGGATGTGCTCTTCGAAAGTCACATCGCCGTAGCTTCGGTTCTCGTTCAAATCGACCTGTGGTTGTTGGAGAACAGATAAATGCAGACGTCTGTGGACCCATGCAAAGTATTTCTTTGGGAGGTAATCATTATTTTGTTTTATTTAAAGACGATTATAGCAAAGTTAGACGTGTGTTTTTTGTTAAGCATAAAAGTGAAGTTGCAAACTGTCTGCGTAATTTTTTGGAAAAGGTAGACATTAGGTCACGTAGTAAAGGAACTTTTGTGCGACAATGGTGGTGAATTTGTATCTGAAAAAGTATTCGAAATTTTATCAGAACGTGGAATCACACTATGCACAACGGCACCCTACACGCCAGAGCAGAACGGTGCTTCAGGCGGGAAAATAGAACAATAGTAGAAGTCGCATTATCTATGTTAGAAGCACGTGAGATGCCAAAGAAATTATGGGCTGAAGCATGTAATACAGCGGTTTATGTATTAAACTAAACTGGACGTACCCCCATTCACAAAAAGACGCCCATTGAGCTTTGTACTGGTAAGTCGTTCAATGACTTCTCACATTCGAGTGTGTTCAGAACAGAATGCTTAACCCACGTACCAAAACAACAAAGACGTAAATGGGATGCTCGCAGCGTTTTTGGAAACTTTGTTGGTTATCATGGTGAACGGGAAGGATACCACATATGGCTACCAGATTCAAACAAAACTATAGTTAGTCATGATGTTAGTTTTAAACCTGAAAAGATAATTATTAAATCTGAAATTGAGGTGGAAACTGAATCAATTACAGTACCGGTAGATTCATCAGAAAGAGTTCAAATTAGTGACACTATACAGTGTAAGCGTGTCGATAACGATCAAGAAGAATCTGATACTACCGATAACGACGGAAATGCCGAAGATAACAATGTTGACAGTTTAATACTTGGCCGAGGATTTAAAATAAGGAGTAAACCTGACTGGGCAAGAAGTGGAGAGTATGTCATGTGTGCAGAAGCGCCAGCATTGTTTATCAATGATGATCCTAACTCATATGGTGAGGCTCTGGCTTCGGAGGAAGCTGCTGAATGGAAAATCGCTATGGACGAAGAGATAGTGTCGTTGGCAGAAAACAAGACATGAATACTGGTGAATAAACCACCAGGCGCAAAGCTCATCGCCAATAGATGAATTCTAAAAAGAAAATTAAATGAAGATGGTTCAGTAGATAGACTTAAAGCACGTCTTGTTGCAAAGGGCTATTCACAACGGCCAGGAATTGAGTATGATGAACTGTTCAGTCCAGTTGCAAGATACGATGCAATTAGGTCTTTGATAACAGTGGCCGCATCTAAAAATTTGCATCTTGTACAGTTTGTTGTCAAAACCGCATTCCTTTACGGCACACTTTCGGAGGAAGTGTATATGAAGCAACCGGAAAGATACGACGACGGAGCAGGACGAGTGTGCAGATTGCATCGTAGTCTTTATGGTCTCAAACAATCTCCACAATGCTAAAACGCACGGTTGGTAGAGTTTTTGAAATCTCAAAAGATGGTGCAAAGTACTGCTGATCCATGTTTGTTTGTAACACATTGAAATAAAGACAAGTTGATAGTGGTAATATACGTCGACGATGGACTGGTAGCCGGAACAAACCCTGCAGAAGGAAATAAATTTACAAATTGGTTAGGCCAAGAATTTAAACTCAGAATTGGTTCATTAGAGAGCTTTCTAAATATTCAAATTCGAAAAATTCAACATGAGTACAGCGAATGCTGTATCTACACCATACGATAGTTCTGGATTGCCACACGGCCAGACATTGCATGTGCTGTGGGTATAGCTGCTCGAGCTTTAGATAAACCGACAAAAATAAACTGGCCCAAAGTAAAAAGAATATTTAGATTTTTACGCGGTACAGTCAATTATGGAATTGTGTTCGACTCAAAATGCAAGCAAGGGGTACTTGAAGCATATAGTGACGCAGATTATGCCGGAGACGTCATCACAAGACGTCCAACCACCGGTTTTGTTTGCAAATATGCAGGTGACGCAATTAGTTGGGTAAGCCAAAAGCAACGTTCGGTGGCAGTGTCTACGACTGAAGCAGAGTTTGTGGCCGCAAGTGAAAGCACTAAAGAAGTGATATGGCTTTCTCGCTTATTAAATGAAGTTGAACATTTCGAAAGTGTGCCTACACTTTTTGTAGACAACCAAAGTGCTATAAAATTAGTGAAAAATCTCGAATTTCACAAAAGAACCCAGCATGTGGATGTGCGATATTTCTTTGTGCAGGAAAAGTTTCTCGAGGGAAAACCAGGGATTGAACATGTTAGTGGTGAAGAACACATAGCAGACATTCTGACAAAACCACTTACAAGAAAACGGTATTGCAAATTACGGAACGGCATTGGTGTTGTGTATATTGCTGACAGAACGTTTAGTTGTGGAGGAAGTGTTAAATGCGTAAGCACTTCTGACATACAAAACGTATGTTCTGTATCTTAGCAGCTGTAATTTCAAAAATAGTTTGTTTTTCAGTTTTTGTTAGAATACTTTTGACAGTTCACAAACAAGTTGTGTTTCAATATACGTTTTATTACGATTGTGTCTTATTCCAGACTCTAATAAATAGAAAGTTCAATATTTTGAACCTAATCTATTAGATATGTATTTAGAAACTCAATAGTATCGCTAAACACCAAAAATACCTGGGGAGCAGAATAAATACTTCTCCTTATGTGTTTGAATGATTTATATCCGGATTTGCACCCATGTACAAAACAACACTTCATATTTTATATCTATAGATAAGTTATAGGCTACAAGTTTTACACACAATTGATGATCTTAGTCTAATTAGACATTACAATTTTATAAAAATGCGATTTAATATTAATACGCCATAAGACGCAATAGAAAATTGACCCTCCTTTTCCCTAGCGGCAACATTATTAACTAGAGATTATTTGTCAGTTTTATAGTATTGCAGGTGTGATATAATTATGATCTAGTTGCCTGATGTTGTTTATAGACATTCACTTTCCTATCTGTCATTAGCTTTAATGTGTTTAATGTTTACTCTAATTAACTTTTTATTAAAAGCTTAAAAGAGGTTTTCCATTTCATTACAATTTAATAAACAGTTACTCAATAGAAATGTATCGTTTTCTGGCTCGGGAATGATTCGACATCAACCCGAACTCTATAAATGTGACTCTGGAGTGGGAACACTAGTATACAAAATTTCTTAATTTCTCATCTGAAGAAGAAGACCCTGATAAATTGAAAATCTTTATAATTACATCTCTGCCAAAGTATACCAGTATATTAGTGTTGCTGGGGCATATAAAGATGCTATTTCAATCCTCAATGATATATATGTGAAGCCAGTTAATGAAGTCTATAATCGGCATAAAGCCACTCGAAGTCAACTATCTGAAGAAAATGTTGACCAATTTTTACAAGCTTTAAATCTTCTAGCTAAAGATTGTAAATTTAAAGCTGTTACAGCTGAAAAGCATCGAGAGGGTTTTACTCGGGATGCCTTTATCTGTGGTTTTTGTGATACCAATATTAGGCAGAAACTTTTGGAAAGTCTTTTATTGGCCCTAAGCGAGGAATATGAAAAAGCTCGATCATTAGAAATGGCTCTACAACAATCGATGCTTTACAATCAATCTCAGAATGTAAACTCTATACAAACTCACAACCCGGTCAATCATGCGGTTCCTTTGAAGCAAGATGTTCAAAATGAAAACGTCCCATATAGTAAAACCAAAGAAACATTAGCGGCTACTTATAGAAAGTGTTTCTACTGTGGATTTAAATGGCATATACGATCCAAATGTGCAGCTCGAAATAGTCTTTGTAATATATATCAAATAAAATGTCACTACTCTAAGGCCCAGAATACAATACCCTTCTTCACAGATAGTGATAGATGCAGACTGCAAATTTCAGAGAAATGTGTAGGTTAGCTCAGAATAGGATACAATGAGGATATGCGTCTAACTAGTTCCAGGACTGAAGACCTAATGATGATGATGATCCTCCAAATGGAGCATTGTATTAACAGGCGGTAAATTGCAATTATACAATTAGATACTTTAAATAAAAAGAACAAAGGATTTAAAGGGAGTTTGAAGAGATATTTGCATACCCCGATTCGGATGAGAGGTAAAATGGAGGTCCCATGTGCGAGTGTTGTCCGTACGTTAAAGATCCCTACCTTGCTTGGAACAGCAAGGGTTCGGAAAAATTCCAAATTTTTCGGGTAAAAAAAACTCGCTTCCTAGCCAATGTAGAACCACCTTTGGGTGAAGCATTGGAAAATTACATGTAAGATAGAAAAGACGTTCCACAATCTGAATGAATATAGGCCGGCATACCAAAAATCATGAAAAGATTATTCAGATGTTTTATGATATTCGTAGCAGCAGTGTCTGAGCAAAGAATAGCAAACGGAAAGCGTGAGAATTCTTCAATAACGGTGAGAATATACCTATTCTAGTATTCGTACTAGATGGCACCGGTCCCTTAAAATCAATGCTTAGGCATTCAAACTGTGACGTCGCTTTGATAAGTGATGGTTGCGAAGTAGGATCTCGTTTGTAAAACCTAGGTTTGATCTCGGCGCAAATACGGCATGCGTTTGTCGTGTTTCGGACTTCATCGATAGTGTACTGCAGGTTCTTGGATCTTAGCCAGTGCATAATTCTGGTCACACCAGGGTGGCATAAAGTGTCATGAAGTTAATGAAGTTTATTTGGTAGCAATTCTACAGCAGTGCTTATCCGGTTTATAGTTTGGAAATAGTCTACAACGTGACGTTTCTTACTGCTAATATTTTAGGTTATTAGTACTTGGGCTCGCCATGGTGAATTGTTTTTCTCTATTAAGCCACTTGTTAAAAATTTCCGAATTTGGCCTAAAATAAGTTTGTTGTCATTTTCACTACATATCTGGGTTTGTATTGTGCTGGACAACCTGAGCACAGCATAGTAATTATACTGTGGCTTAGGACTTGAAGCATGTCGCCCATGTAAGGAATTCATTCATCCTAGATGTGTGCCATGGTTACAAGAAGGAGATTACTTTCGTTAATTATAGTAAATGGACACTTTGAAACAAAACCCATCGGTCCTTGATTGTTCTAAATTTTCAAGAAACTTAAAAAAACAATTGTAAAAAATGCTTCCAAGGTAAGATTAATGGAGTATTGGGTAACCTTTTGAATTTTTCAAAAGCTTCATCTATGTAAAAATTGATCAATCACATCAATAAGGTCCTATTTCAAATTAATGTTTATAAAATTTTAGGGGGACAATTATACTTTGATTATCTGTCCTTAAATAATACTTACAACACTAATTGAACTTCAAGAACACACGTGTGATATTGATTAACTTCTCTTGTTATTAAATTGTTTATTACAATTTTTATGAAATACAGTTTATGGAATTGCCATTTTTTGGGATGCAAATCTAAATATTTACAGGATGCTATATCGACATACATTTTTTTAAAAAATATACCACTTTTATTTAATACTACACCACATACACTACCACAAATACAGCAATTGCAAATTTGTGTAGGTTATAAAATTTGTTTAAGAGATTCAATTGGTTTTTTTCTGTTGTAGACATTCGCTACTACTACAAAACGGTATTATTAACTCCGGTAGGTTAAGAACTTAAAATCGGAATAAACAGATTTCCGAACGCAGTGTAGTGTACTCTTTCGAAAGTGAAAATACTCGAAAAAACCTAAAAGTAAGTACCCTTTTAAATTTACAAATCTCTATCCGAATCGAGCAATCCCTACTATTGCTACAATTCTAAGAGTAATTTCTAACCAAGCTAAGTATGGTTCAGTTTTTAAACTATGTAAATCCTGCATTGGGAAAACAACAGATCTTCATGAACAAGAGAAAGCTGTATTGGAAGTTCAAGCAGAAAACAATAGTACCAATGAACTAAATGTCATCGCAGCGATGTGTAATAATCCTAATATTAGTGCTAGACAAATTGGTTTCGAGTTGAATATACACTATACAACTGCGTTAAAAATATTGGATAAGAATAAATATCAGTCTTATAAATACAGCAATCATCAAGAAATGTTTGAAAGGGATGGACTGGCAAAAATGACATTCTGCGAAACAATAATGGATATGGCTAATCTTGATAGGAACTTTCTTAAAAACATTTGCTTTTCCGACGAGTCAACGTTTAGTATAAAGGTGAACCAACTGTCAGAATTACAGATACCAGGACACACAAAATCCACACTTGGTTATTGATAACCACTTTCAATATCCACAAATCGTGAATACTTGGATTGGGTTACTAAGATGTCATGTAATTGGACAATTTTTTATTTAGGAAAGCTTTAAGGATCAGAAGTATTTGGAGTTGCTTTAAAATGATATTGGGCCTGCCATTGATAATATTGCAAGACATGCTGAGGAAAATATATAGTTTCAGCAGGATGGTTGTCCTGCTCATTTTACAAAAGATGTAATTGCTTGGCTAAATGAAACTGTTCTTAATTCATGGATAGGGCGCGGTGGCCTGATAAATAGGCCAGCTTGATCACCCGATTTATCACCAAATGTCTTTTTTGCTGTGAAGTCGTTTAAAATCAAAAGTTTATGGTCAGAGACATACTAATGTTGATTCCTTAAAAAACAAACTTATCAATGAATGCAGGAAAATAACTAATAGGCAACTTGCTAACATGAAAAGAAATTTCTATAATAGACTTGGCGGTTGTTTGTCAGCAGTGGTGGATTATTTGAACATCTGTTGGTTTAAGCGTTAACCGTTTTTGGCTTATATTTGATATGTGTTTATTAAAACTTTGAAATTAATTATTTACACCTGTATATTAACCTTAATTCATTACATTAAGTTGTTTATTTCGGCATGGGCCACAATAGAAGGCGATCGAATCATTGTATAGTCGTCTGCCTAGAACGCCTGGCCAGAATACCACTTGTTATGTTCAAAATCCTGCAAGTACTTTTTCTGCTTTCATTTTATAACACCCTAAAATTTCTCAACAAGCTCGATTTCCTGCCATTTGAATTAGTGTTATTTTATAAAATTTCTCAAGTAATTACTCTATACAAAAGTTTGCCTTATAAAATCAAACAGCTGCTTAGGGAACTTTACGTTACAAAGGAGTTGCTATATTTCCTAGCACCTGTAGCGATTACATTTTAATTAAAAGCTGCATCTAAATGCACAGCTTTCTTCTAAAAGATAAAACCACTTACCACCTGCCTACATCTGCTTACAATGGACTTGTTGTCTGGTATTCTGCAGCTGTAAAGATGTTACAAAGTAACAAGATTGTTTTCCTCTGTCTAAAAATCCTTTGATAATTGCGTTATCTTCTTGTTGGCAAGCTGCTACAGTTTGTATTTCGGCAGCTGTTGTCTGGGAATTCTGCACACATGATTTTTCGGCGATATCTTTGAAAGCCAAATACCCTACCCCATACATGATTCTGGCCTTATAAAATGGAGACCGTGCTCTGAAAGAGAAAGTTAAGGACAACATCTTCTTACCGAAGATACATGTTGTAAAGTCGCGCTACTAAAATGCTTTCTGTGTTAGCATAAGTAAAGTTGGTGGTTCCAGCATGCAGCCAATAAAGAAATGCAGTCGAATTTTTCCATTCACAACATGATAAGAAGCCAAATAGTTCAAGGTACAGTTTTCTATTTTCATAATTCTTTTATGCTGCTGTGGGAGGTAGACATTTTATTTGCTGCTACTCATGATTATCCGATAAATTACCAACACCACGTTACCAATCACATTCACAATGCACAAGCGACGATGTAATAATCCTTCTTCAAATTAAAAGTTAATTAATCAGTGTTTATGTTAGAATCCGTTTTTACTGTTTCTTTTGTCTTTTTAACGTAAATCACTTACTTATAAATTTAAAACTAGTTGACACTTGAGTAATTTAAGTTAGGGTGTCTAATTTTAATGTTATACTATTTCTTGAGGAGGTGCACTTCACAAAGCAGCATGTATATATAATTTAGGTATATTTCTTTTTCTAGATTTACGGTACAGTTAATGCTTAATTTTCTTTTATATGTATTTAAGGTGTACCATTGTAAGTATTCAGACTATAAGATGTTATATATCTTGCTTATCCATTTTTATATGCTTATGTTATGGCGCTTTGTTTACTAGCACGTAACAAACGATTACGCAACTTATTTGTTTTATTGCTTTGTTAATAGTCTTTCAAGATTAGATGTTAACAATATAGTTTTACAGAGGTTTCCAATATATTCTTTCTCTTTCACCCACGCCCCTCTACGACGTTTTTGAGCTAGCCCAAATTCTACCATTCTGTCCTCGTTTTGTTGCGGTATTCAGCGTAAACGATTTCTTTACTTACTTTTACTGTTTTTTTTTGTGTTGCGCGGAATACCGTAACACACTGCAGGCTAAATAACGGTGGTGCGACCATCCAAACACACATAACTGATCTACTAAACATGATCAGTTTTAAATTTTAAACAAATTATGTCTCTTGCACTTTTGCCATAAAATAAATAGGCAGGCAGGAAAATGCATAAGTGTGATTTTACATGTTAAATCCCTATGTATACCAAAGCAATTCACCACCCGGTATATCTGGTTATCTGTACAAGCATAGTAGTCGAACACAATGCACATGTTATGTTATGTATATTATTTTTATAAGCGGTAAAGAAGCAATAAAATTTGTTGAGAAAAATATATTGATTCAATAGATCATAGGAATAAAAATTATTGTTAAAATAAAGCTTATGGCTTCTTTTCTGTATTTGTTTACAATGATGCAAAGCAACAATTGCTCCTTGTCCATACTGTTTCTGAACATCTTGCTCCAATTCTGTTGAGCTGTCTTGATATCCAATAAAATCATAAGTGAGTCCACTTTTTTCAACCAAAACAAACACATCTTCTCCATCGACTGGTTTTTGTTTGATATATTGCTTGAGTTTCCAGTAAATAGCACCATTTGTTCATCAATACTCAAAATTTGTTCAAGTTTCAGTTGAAATCTTTCTTTAATTGAATTCGTCAAGGGTCTAACTTTATAAAATTTATCTTTGCAGACTGGTGGGCATTCTAAATTATTCACAAAATGCAAACATAGCCCTAACTGAAAGGATGTGCCAGCTCATATTTCAAAAAATGCATCTCTCCCAGAATATTCTGATTTTTGGTAATATTCTCAAACTTCCAATTAGAATGTGTAATGTAACTCCCAGCGGAGGTATTCCTAAATGTAGAATTCATTCGACTGGCTTATATGTTTGTGTAGTAACCCATATTCACAAAAGCTTTAGGAGAAATATACCTTGCAAAATAGTTGATAGGATGCAATAAGAATTTACTAACCATATCTTCTTCCTGTTCCTCATGTTCTTCATTCCACTCTCCAATATCCCAAACAGGTTCATTCTCCCTTTCATAAGGCTTGTCTATATTGCACTTAACGTTCTTATTTTTTTCTTTTTCTTGGACGAATTCATCCTTGAAATATAAGTATTCTTTTTTCCTCTACTTCTGCTTATGTGTCAGCAATATTCACACTGCTTTCTGATAAAGACGATTCTTCAGTGTCTTGCCTAGTCCCCGACTCTAATAACTGGCGTTATTTCTGAGTCAGAAACTAATTCATTTTTGCCATCATATTCAGTTTCTTTGTTAGTATGGGAAAATTTACAATTTTTCAATAAAACTAGCAAATCCTAAACATGTGGATTTTCTTAATAATGGTTTTCTTTCATCATTCTGCTGAAGAAGAAAACGAATAATTAGATCATTAAATAACAATTTAAACATATTTGTTACTAAATGTACATTGTAAAGACATGATATTTATGCCGTGAGTTTCTCCATTTAAATTCAAACATTCTTTCAAAATTATAAAATATGTTTTCTTCTAACTATACAAATTATGAAAGGGTATTGTATTATAATGAAATGTAGAAGTGCATGGTAGAAGTAATATAAAACAACTTACCTTGTACAGTGTCAACAATGAACTACCTGCTTATTGCAGTCGGCACCACTGATCGATTCAAATACAAAAAGTGAACTTTTTGTTCACTCCAGTCATAACAGTAAATTGCTTATATGGAAGGCAATTCTACAAATAAAATACATGTAAACAAAGAGGGCAGCGGATCTTTCGGTACTTATATTGGCAGAGACCATAGGGGTCAGTGTGATAGTCTAAGACACACTACCGCGATGTGGAAGGCAACGGGAAACCACCATATTACCTCCCAAGTACACAACGTACTAAAATTGTAATAAACATGATGGCATTCTCTGGGGTAAAAGATTCCGGAGTTTAAATATTCACCCATTCGGATCTCCGGGAGGTGACTACTTTGGAGGATGCGATCAGAAAGTTCAGAATAAGAGTCGGGAACATTTTGCGAGTCAGAGCGTGGAATGTTAGAAGTATGAAGCAAGTAGGTAAGCTAGAGAACCTGAAAATTGAAATGAATAGACTAGCATTAGACATAGTAGGGATTTTTGGAGTGGAGACTTCAGGGTAATTCATACAGGAACTGAGGAAGGAAATTCGGGCGTGGGGATAGTTATGCGAAAAAAAATCGGACACTGTGTAGAAAATTACTTACAAAAGAATGAAAGAGTACTCATGGTTAGATTAGAATCTAAACCGGTAACCACAGTAATAATGCAAATATACATGCCCACCTCTAGCTACAGTGACGAAGAGGTAGAAGCGATCTACAAAGATATCAAAGAAACTATTATATGTAAAAGGACATGAAAATTTAATAATTACAGGGATTTTAATGCAGTGGTAGGTGAGGGTACGGAATGAGCAGTAGTAGGTTTATTTGGTTTAGGCACGAGAAACGACAGGGGAAATAAGCTGGTAGAATTTTGCGACATGAACAATCTAACCATCGCAAACACATTATTTCAAGTTCATGCTAGAAGACGATATACGTGGAAGATGCCAGGGGATATAGAAAGATATCAAATAGACTGCATTCTTGTTAGACAACGGAATAGGAATCAAGTAAAAGATTGTAGAAGCTACCCAGAAGCAGATATAGAGACTGACCACAACTTCATAATTATGAAGGCCCCACTTAAATTTAAAAATTTGAAAAAAAACTGAAAAAAGCACTTTGACTTTGAGAAACCAAAGTTGTTCTTAAAGAAATGGAAATGGTTCTAACAGAGAGATACGGTATGAAAATTAACAAAAATAAAACTAAGTACTAGTATGCACAGGAGGGGAAAATAAATTAAAAACAAGAATACAAATAAGTAACAAGAACTTACAAGAGATTAAGATCGGAAAAGCGCAAAAGATATAAAACAAAAATTAGCACAAGGTCGTGCTACATTTAACAAGAAAAAGCAACTACTGTGTTCAAAAACAACAAACATAGAAACAAGAAAAAGATTGCTTAAAACATATGTGTGGGGTAGAGCACTGTACGGCTGTGAAGCCTGGACAGTAGGAGAAGCGAATAGGAAAAAGGTAGAAGCCTTTGAAACGTGGTGTTACAGGCGTATGGTGAAGATATCATGGACAGACAAAGTTAAGAACAAAAAGGTATTGAAACTGGTAGGGGAAGAAAGAAATATGCTGAAAATGGTAAAAAACAGGAGGGATAGCATGATAGGTCACATACTACGGCATGAGGGAATAGTGCGGAATATATTAGAAGCAGAGTTAGGAAATAAGAGAAGTAGAGGTAGACCTAGGTTAGAATACTGTGCGCAGATAGTGAATGATTTATGCCGTAGGAATTTCAGGGAAATGTGTAGGCTAACTCAGAATAGAAATCAATGGAGGTATGCATCCAATCAGTCCCAAGATGGATAAACTAATGACGAAAAAATAACTATACTTAAACATGATGATTATTGTAAGCAACTACAGGAATTGGTTGGGCAATATTCTCGAATAATTTTATTTGTGTGAAAGGAAAACTATTAATTCGGCAAATGAATAAGTGTTGGGGGATCTTGGCAGCCATAGGCTGCTTAATCCCCTTCACCTACCACTGAAACTCGGGGAAATTGGGCATATAATTAGAAAACAATAGAAGGGAACCGAGCTGTATATAAGCCGTTGTGGGAATTTCAGGGAACTGTGTAGACTAGCTCAAAATATAAATAAGAGGAGGTATGTGTCCAACCAGTTTTGAGACGGAAAACCTAATGACAAAAGAATAAGCGCAGATAAATCTGATGACATTTATAAACAACTATAGGTGATGGTTGTGAAATATCTGCAACTAATCTTGACTTTACGAAAAGATATATTGGAAAAAATATTAAATTGGCAAATTGTTCAAGTGAGAACTTGCCAGCCACAGGCTGCTCCCCCCCCTCCCCCACGGCAACCACTGAATGTCGGAGAAATAGGATAATAATTGTAAAACAATAGAAGGAGACTGCATCTAACAAGGAAAGAACAGCGCCTATGGTCAAAGACAACAACCATAGAAACAAGAAGAAAATTATTGAATGCGTATGCGTGGAGCACAGGCAGTAGGAAAAGCAGAATAACAAATATGTTATAGAAATAGTTGGGGAATAAAGATATCTGTGGAAAAATATAGGAGAAATAGAAAGGCAGAATACGTTCTAAGCATTTTTGAGGAATAGTGCGGGATATATTACAAGGAGAGATAGAAAAAAGGAAGTACAGATAGACCTATATCAGACTATTGCACACAGATAGTGAAAGATTCAGATGTGGAAATTTCAGGGAAATGTGTAGTTAGCTCAGAATAAAAAATAGAAAGGGTACGCGTCCAACCTGTTCCAGGACTGAAAACCTAATGTTGATGATCCATCGTTAAAATATATATTTCGATTCTAAGTCTTGAATGTGTCTTGTGTACTACATCATAACTATTTCTTTTATTTCTGTATATCATCATACACCCAACCTATAACATAATGCACCAAGTCTACACCACTCCATACTAACTTTCGCCGAAAAACCCACCTATTGTTTAATAGTGACAAAATCATGAATCAAGTATTCAGTAGTAGAAGCAGACAGGGAAAGAAATGTGAATAAATCAGGAACAAAGTTAGAGCAAAGAAATACTAGAAATTGTATGGAAAGAAAGGAAATATTTAGGAAACTGTAGAAAATAGGAGAGATAGGATGATAGGACGTTCTAGGTCATGAAGAATAAATAGTGCGAGTGAAAGGGGGCGGGTTCAATTTTGTAACTTCTCTTCTTTAATAAATAACTATACTGGCTTATTAACACGTTTAGTGCTCATGCCGACAGAGCGTCGATGCAAGCATTGCTATAGGATTGCACACGTGGCATATGTGTCGGTTTAAGGTCATGCATGTTTTAATCGGCTTAGCAATATATATGTGCATTGCAGTTGAGGTTTTGCTGTGCTGCCCAACCAATTGTTGAACCCACTGTTGAGCAAAGTGGTAAGCTACAGTGGGTGGAGAATTCACCACTACTAAAAGATATTCTGCTTGTTGGGAAACAGAAACTAAATGTGCCGGTACCTGGCGATGGAAAAAATCCATTGACATCTTGTATCTTCTCGAAGATAACCATTTTCTTGATATACTGGTTAAAGAAACAAATCTGTATGCAGCGTATATATTGTTACATGAAGTTCAGAGACTGAATTCTAGAATTAGTCGTTGAAAACCAGTTAATAGAGAAGAAGTGTTAATATTCTTAGGTATTTTGTATTTTATGGGCATATACTACAGTTACTTAGATTACGAGATTACACGCGTACAGATTGTATATATATAATATACCAGTAAGAAACTACATGAGCCGGGATAGATACTTAATTATATTGAGGTGTCTGTATTTTGCATCAAATCCTCAAGATAGCGAAGGCAGTCCTGATAGGTTATACAAGGATCAGCTTTTGAAGGAATTTTTCAAAAACAAAACGTTCACGGTTTATTCTCCAGGAAAGAATCTATACATTGATGAATCAATGCTTTTGTGGTGAGGTCGGTTGTTGGTCCGTCAGTAAATAAAGAACAAAAGCACTAACACTGTGTAAAATTTTGTTTTATAATGGAAAATAGCAGAACAGTTTTGAATATACAAATTTATACTGGAGCTTGTGATGACTTAGGTGGTAAAGGGTATGCTACAAATGTTGTCCTCCAACTTCTTTGAAATTATTGTGATAAAGGTCATGGTTTATATATGAATAATTACCGCAACTCGGTAACACTTGCAAGGCAATTATTGGAAAGAGGCATCTATTGTACAGGAACTTTGCATGTTGAAAGAAGGGAAACCCCTGAGGTAGTTAGTAAAGCAAAATTGAAGACTGGCGAATCTATCCATCGTTATGGAGGTAGTGTGTATGTTGGCAAATCGAAGGATAAACACGAGTTACTCTATCTTACAATCGAATACGAAAATAATTTCACACAGTATTGTCTAGGTCCGATCAGAGCAAGATCAAACTTGTACCGGTAGCACAGTATAACAAATAAATGTCTGGTACAGATCCACAAGATCGAATGTTGTTCTATTATCCTGTAAACAGGAAAACAATTCCATTGTATGCATATATTTGACATAATGATATACAATTCATTCGTGCTGTATAATAAATTCTCTAAACCCAATTTTCGTCATTCACTTGTTGATATTTTGCTGGTAGAGAATGCTACAAAAGGAAATAGAAACCGACCAAAGGAGAATTCTTCAGTCTTAAATCTTCTATCAAAATGTGCAACAGGCGTATGTGGTACAAAGCTTAGAAAAAGGCGCCCTTGGTGTTCAAAAGTGGTATTCAAAAAGATACAATGTATGATTGTAAAACGTGTACAGATTTGCCAGGACTATGTTTAGATCCATGCTTCAAAAACTTTCACAACAATTTGAAGTAGAACAAACATAATTAATTTGTAGATGTAGCTTTTTTTGTTTATGGGTGGTTATATTTTTATAGATTATTTTTCTAGTTACTTTCGCCATGTGTATTTACCGGTTTAGATTTTAACGTAACCATCAGTATTCTTTCGTAAGTAGTTTTCTACATGGTGTCCTATCTTTTTTTGCATAACTATCCCCACACCCGAATTTCCTTCAACCGCTCTTGTATGAATTACCTTGAAGTCTCCACTCCAAAAATCCCACATCTCTGGCCAGCGAACTTCGCTGATCCCTACTATGTCTAGTGCTAACCTACTCAATTCAATTTTCAGGTTCTCTAGCTTATCTACTTGCTTTATACTTCTGACATTCCATGCTCCAACTCGCAGAATTTTCACGACTCTTTTTTTATACTTTCGGATCACATCCCTCGAAGTAGTCCCCTGCCGGAGATCTGAATGGAGGACTATTTTACCTCTGGAATTTTTTACTCCAGAGGATGACATCATCTTTAATAACAATTTATGTACACTGTGTATTTGGGAGATAATGTGGTGGTTTCCCGTTGCCTTCTACATCGCAGTAGTGTGTCTTAGAATGCCATACCAACCCCTATGGTATATGCCACTCTAAGTACCGAAAAAGCTTCTACCTTCTTTTGAGGACCTGTATTAGTCTGGTTCCTCATTAAACACCCCACTAATTTTGTTAAACCTATAGTTCGGCTATCTAGCTCACTAAAATATGTATTTTAGAACTTCTTGAAGGTGCAAGTCTGTTCAGAATGGATAAATTTATATACACCTACAGAATAATGAGTACTATTATTAACCCATTCTGAAATGCGTAAGAAATACATTATTGGATAGTCCTGGAAAAAATAATTAACACTAATATTGATCCATTTTTAAATGCATAGGTAGTGCATCACAGGATAATCGTGGAAGAACACTTTAGTCTAAGAAATGCCATCGCGCTTAGAAATGTGGTCTTGGCTAAACCCTTCAAATTTTTCATAAGCTCCATCTAAGTAAAATTTGACGAATCACATAAACAAAGTTGTGTTTTCAAATTATTTCTATAAAATTTTGGAGAACGGGTTAAAATTGCATCTCTTTAAATAATAGTTACAAAACTGATTTAGCCTAAAGACCACGCACCTGCTTTTGATTAACATCTCTTTGTTATTACAACGTTTTATAAAATTTTTCTGAAATATAGTTTATGGAGTCAACATCTTTTACGGTTCAATTCTAAATTTTTACAGATGTCATATCCACATAACTTTTTTTTTTATAAATATACAATTTTTATTTAATATTATACCACATCCACTACCACAAATACAGCAAGTGCAAATTTATTTAGGTTATAGAATTTGTGCAACACATTTAATTGTCACATACATTCGCCTACCATTACAAAACGGTATTATTAACCCCAACAGGTTAACAACTAAGAATCAGTGCAAAAAGATTTCGGAACAGAGCAAAACGTACACTGTACTCTTTCGAAAGTGAAAAATCTGAAAAACCTAAAAGCAAGTACCTTTTTAAATTTAAAATAGTTAAAAATCGTTAACCCAAATTTTTTATTTTTTTAACCACATAAGATCCAAAATGACAGGGGTAACAGAAACAAAAGTTATGGGTTATTTTCCAGAACGATTGCATTGGTAGCACAATAATCCTTTTAAACAAGTATCTTAATAACATACCTACACTTGTGGTGAAAGTAGGTCCTCTAGTTATTAAAAAAATCCACCTTTTTGGTTTTTTCGAATGCATAAATACCAAAGATCAATATTTTGTAAACAGTTATAAAGGTGGCAGAGATTTCTTTATAATTTTCCCCGTTTCAGCCAATGTTTATATCTTATAATAACCAAAATTGGGATCTAGCGAAATTCAGACAGGGTAAACTAATTTTTCGTTTAAAAAATGTATTATCTTGTTTTAGCGACATCTATAAATATAATTTTTAAATGAAATAAGGAAATAAAGATTCCATTCCTTAAATATATACCCGAATTAAATTAATGTGTAGATTGAATAACATATTTTCACAGCAATCACTCCACTATTTACGGATATGATTTTAAGTAATGATAATTATTATATTTTTGTTTATCCCCACCGAATATTATTGTTTGGCATAAGGGGATGAAAATAAAGTACGGTAGATATAGATACAGGGAAATCGGCCATAGTGGGTAATAACTGTATATCCCAATTATAAACTGATACATGTTTCCTGCATATGACATACATAAACTGCAACCACATTTTTTAAATATGTACTTTTGGTGTAGGGTAGAATAAGCAAAGTGCCGGAATCTTTTGGTGTTAGGGTGTTAAATAAGGAAAGTGCAGGAATATGTGTAAACAATTCCAAACAAACGTTTATATATCAATCACGCTTTTTTTTCCTTTTTGTAATATAGGGACTTGATATTGGCTGTGTAGGTAGTAGGTGTAAACATGGAGAAGACGTATTTAAAAACTGTTAAGGAACCAGTGCTGAATGTCAATGTGTGTTAAAGTGCAGTTAAATATCTCAAATCTGTTTCTTGCTTGTCCTTATCTGGATTACATACTTGTTTCCACCAATGAAATCTAATAATTCCTATAGAAAATGTCTGATATCACGTCTGGACCATAGAATAAAAACGCTTGTCTGGACATCATTTAAACGCGTGACTGACATATTGGAAAGAAATACAATTAATGTTTCAATCAGGTGTTAATGATGATCAAAGAGTAAGTATTTACACAATTGTTAAAACGTAGTATATTTCCATCTAAGAAGCATGTGAGATGTTTCCTAATAATGATGAAGATGATGACCTTTTGGAAGTGATGGTATTATATTTAACAATTTTATTGTAGACATATAAATTAACAAGTCCATTGTAGAAAGCATGTGAAACAAAGTGAAGCAATGCTTAAATTTTACAACTTATTTCTTTTTATAAAAAAATACAAACCTCTAGTAGGACGTTCTGTTAAACTCAAAATAAAATCATATAATGTGGATCTATATTTCACTAAAGTTAGCTGAAATGCATTATGTATTCACACCATTACAGGTGTGTAATAAGTGGAAGACGCTAGAACGTTTATTTGAAATAATGGCGGAAATTTAGTCACATATTTAAAACTGTACATTGTAACAATTTTATTTTTGATAATAAATCCCTCCATAAAATTGCGAGAATAATATAACAATTTTATTAACAACAATAGTAATACGTTAAGCCCGCATCGTCCTTTGCTAATCTACTTGTGGTTAAATATCTGTGTCATCTACAGCTATTTACAAACACATCTCTGTTTGACTGTCCTCCTCCGGACGCCTCGGCCGCCCGAGCTAGTTTTGTAGATAGTCGGCCATATGTAGTAGAAGCATCAACATGTACCCTAGATTGTAGGCCGGCAATTTGCGAATCCACTTCAATGTGTGAACACATCTTCGAATAACGCGCGACAACTTACAATGCAACACCTTACAATGCAACAACTTACAATGCAACAACTTAGAATGCGACTCTTAAAACACGAAATTTAGAAGGCAATTTTTAGAAGACGACACTTGGAATACACTTTTAAGACACACAAGGACAATGTAAAGATGCTATCTTAGTAAGGCGGTGTAATTCAATTTCGGGATTGCAACGGCTGCGGAATGTTTTGTATCAGGATTTGATTCGACACGTGGGACGAATTTATGGTAGAAGTTGTCTTGGATGAATTTGGTTCACGCTACAAACGCTGTTATCGTTGCTTAATATTACGAGGATCCCATCTTTCCTTGCTACAATGCGACAAATGCAGTTTTGGTTCGTAGATAGCTATAAGTTCTTTTTATGTGTTTCAAAAATAGGAACACGTTAATTTGTTTTGATGCGTAATGCATGAATATTATAAAAGTTTCAACTAATTGCTGAGCTGGATTTTCCAGTATTAAAACTAAAGTTTATTGATTTGATGTTTTAAGAAAACAACACACGTGGCTCATTATGAATTGTCGGTAACGTCAACAGGTGTTACTGACGTCATATATTTTTCTGCTGTGTACTGCTGACAGATGTATTTTTAAAGGCAAATGCCTCGAACAGCTTTGGTACAAGAGATGTAAACACGTCTATTTTTGTGATCAGCTTTATATAAATTAAAACTTACATATGTAATTTAGAAAACTTAAATGCTAACATTTTTAAAACTCATTAATTTGTCATCTGCCTGAACAGATCTGCACAGGTCGGAACCCTATTTGTATAACAAGTTCATGTCATACTGTAAAGTATTTGATTAAAAATAATTAAGATAAACATGAAGTTGAAAGCTATAGATTGATACAGTTATTGATTAAATTTTTGTTACAAGTCATATTATTTTAAAAGAGATGCTTTTTAGTAAACAATTGGTTCAAGATTAAAGTTTTTTATTTTGGTCAAGTATGATCAAATCTAATCACATAAAGCTAACATCCTTATGAGTAGAACTTTGATGCCAACTTTATATTGGAAATACCTTTTTACTACTTCTTTATGTATTTTTGCTGGACACAAATGGTGTTCCACTTTTGTATTTATTTAACTATTACAATTTCTTACAGGAGCTGCGTCTTATTTTGTTAAGACAGGTTTTTGTCAGCGAAGACGATCTTTTTTTCTTTGGGTCTCCCCGTCCGCCCTTAGAAATATGCTATGCAATTATCATAATCATGTCAGGACTTGGTGGCGCCTATTTGGTTTAGTTTAAGTTCGACCTACAAACAGATTTCGACTTACCCCCCATTTCTCATAGCTCTGCTCAAGGAATAGACCCCTAGTTGTATCGGAAGACTTTGTTCACTGGCGCCCATTTAGAAAATTAGTAACACTGACGCTGATGCGTGGGGCGTGCAGTAGAGAAAAGGAAATAGCGTCGCAACATCTCCAAATTTGGAATGTAACAATTCATCTACCTCTTCCTCACAAAAACAGGTGCGTGGTATGCAAAGCTTGCATCCAAGACGGAGTCCAATTGAAATTCTAAATAATTGGTTATTCAAGAGTGTTCTCACAGAGCGAGAAGGGAGTGCAGTTAGCCAAACATTTGATTCAGACTTCTCTAGAGCAAGCCTAATAGCTTTTGGCGATTTGAAAAGGTTCTTATATTTTCTGAAATTCTATCCACGTTGATATTATCTCACATTCGCTGGGCAGATAGGACTGGAATAGGAATCAAATCCGGATTTGCCATTGCTTCATTCAAATATGAAATCTGGAACTCGTCATCAGTAATCTTAGCATCAATTTGACGAGATTCCAGATTCCATGCACTGAAGATAAAAGGCTGGCAAATAAAGATCTTCTATTCGACGGATACCAATGCCAACATTACGAATGAGAAGTGACGCAAGTAAATATTGTTCCGGTGATAGAAGAGTAATTGATTAAAAACTCCATAGTTGCTTTGACTTTGTTATCAATTTCTTGTATAAAAGAATTTGAAAGCCAAAGGGGCGACGTCCGCATTAAATAAATAAATTTGGGTATCGCAAAACAATGCCGTAGAAGATAAGTCACGTGATAGTTTTTAAGTAATTTAAGTCTTTCGAGAAGGAGGTCCATCTCGGCAAGCTTTGAATCATAAATGCCAGAGTGATTGGAGAACCAAGCAGAAATACGTCGGTTATGATTTTTTTCCAGGTGATATAGTGTCGAAATGTTGCTGAATGGAGGAGTTATATTTCCCAACAAAGTGTAGCTCGTACTTCGAAGAATTCACAGTGAGCCCAAACTTTCCGCATTCTTTAATTATCGTGGTAAAGTTTTTTAGTGCAGATTCCGGTTCGCCAGCAATAGTTCCATTGTCCAAGTAAAGCATGACTAGCTCTAATGACAACGATGCGATTACTGGGTGAATAAAAAGGCAAAAAGGTCCAGGGCCACCAGGGTCTCCTTGCTGACATCCGGAAGCAGATGGTATTGTCCATTTTCCGAAAGTAAAAAGAGTTTGGGTTGAATATGCTTGCCAAATGAAAAAGAAAAGTTCAGGCACTGAGGCACTATTTCTTTTACAGCGTGAAGAAGCCTTTCTCGGTGATCCGTATTAAAGGCGTTTTTGAAATCTATTTTCAAGAGAACTTTGTTTCGCTTTTGGTTGAGGTCCAAAAAGGTTCTAGTTGAATGGACTATTGCTTCGCAGCGAACCCAAGTTGGAGTGGTTTTAACTTTGCGGCCAATTTATCTCGAACTCCGTAGAATCCAAGTTCTGCTGTCAGTCTGCACAGAGTCATACCAACAGCAATAGGCAAATTCCGCCATCTTTTTTATTGAGGACGCAAAGGTTTGCTCCATAAAGAACAGGTATAATCAATTTATTCACTTGACCAGCCAGAAAAAAATTGCAGAATTTAGTTAAAGAGGTCAGCAACCTTGATCCAGCCACGCCATTTCCAGAGCAAATCAGATCCTTTAGAGCCTGTGGACGAATTCCGTCAATTCCTGATCCAGACCCACCTGAAAAATTAAAGATTGCTTGTCGCACGTCCTTTTCGGAAATCAATATAGATTCCACATTCTTAGGTGTTATTATACCCCCGCCGGTGAGGTACGCGAGCCAATACAGTCAATTGGTAGCAATGATGAATAATTGCAAAAATGATGCGCAAATAAGATTTTACGTCATATAAATGTTACAAATTACTACATCACATAAAAAAACCGAGAAAAGTACTTACGTAACCATAGAACTCCTTACAGCATTACGCTAGTATAACGGCAGCTGGGCTTTGTCGAGCCTTTTCGGGCGTGGGTATTCGTTGGGCCCCCGGTTGAATCCAAATTCAAATTTGTCTTCTTCTTCCTATTTGTAGAGAGCGACAGGAATACAGGAAAAGGTACGATAATCAGATATAAGGCAGGAAACCTACATATAAAAAAGAAGACACGATAAGGCACAAAGGTAACTACATTCGTCCACGTCTGGCTCACTAGTCTCGACGTAACCGAAATCACCCCCCTTCTTCTCCACTCCGCGTCTGCGTAATCCTTTGCGCAAACGCACTGTTTGAAGTGACGGAAATACGCGCACGTCTTTTTAAATCCTTGGCGCGAAATCGCTTTCAAATTAGGAACTTATAGAAATGTTTATATGCCGAATTTTTGGCATGTAACAATCGCGACAAAGTCATAAAAGAATAAACTTAAAAAAAGAAAATGACTGTTAGCACAGTAACATCTTAAAATCTAGATCCTAACTAACCTACATAAATCCTAACTTTAATTCTACAAAATGCTTATTTTAGGCGCTACCTGGATTTTTCCGACCGATAACACGTCTTCCGGATTACCAGGAAACGGAAAAGTGCACACACGAGTCTTTGGTGTGGCGCAGTTATAATCGACAGCGCAAATTTGTCGGGGAGCATGAAACACTACTTAAACTAGAATAAATGCGACAAGTCGCCTAATCTATATACTAAACTTAAGTTATTATCAACATAGTCCCTACGACCACGGTACGGTTCAGACGTACTATGTGGCGCTTTAAGTTTATCCATCTTCTAATTTTAAGTGTAACATAAGTATAGTTTTAAAGTCAGTGCAGGTGAGGGAAAACACTCAAAAACCAAATCAAATATTGGACACCGAAATTCAAATCAAATATTGGGCACCGAAATTTCGATTATAAATAAGGACTTTTGTAAGTACAATACTATTAGGTTTTTACAATTTTTGGAACTATTTGGACAAAGTGTAATGTAAATAAGTGACGTAAATAAACGAAAGGGAGAAAGTGGGCGCGGCAAATAGTTTTAGCGACTTCCGGGGCGCTTATTTAAATCGTGTAAGGACACAAGAACTTACAACCGGTAGTGACCTCAATATAACAATAAACATTAATATCCGCATACCCCATTTCGAATGGACCTGCACCTTGACGAAGTTCTAAATTAATAGAACAGGTGAAATGGCTTGCGTGTTCTAATGAGCTAAAGAGCCAAACTACAGGTTCAACCAAAGTAGTAGGGTCGTTAGTGAGGAACCAGACTAAGACAGGTCCCCGAAAGAGGGCAGCGGCTCTTTCGGTACTTAGATTGGCAGAGACCATAGGGGTCGGTATGGCAGTCTAAGACACACTACCGCGATGTGGAAGGCAACGGGAAACCACCACATTATCTCCCAAGTACACAGCGTACCTAAATTATAATAAAATGATGGCATTCTCTGGGGTAAAAGATTCCGGAGTTAAAATAGTCCCCCATTCGGATCTCCGGGAGGGGACTACTTCGGAGGATGCGATCGGAAAGTTAAAAATAAGAGTCGGGAACATTCTGCGAGTCGGAGCGTGGAATGTTAGAAGTATGAAGCAAGTAGGTAAGCTAGAGAACCTAAAAATCGAAATGAATAGGTTATCACTAGACATAGTAGGGATTAGCGAAGTTCGGTGGCCAGAGGCGGGGAATTTTTTGAGTGGAGATTTCAGGGTAATTCATACAGGAGCAGAGGAAGGAAATTTGGGTGTGGGGATAGTTATGCGGAAAAAGATAGGATACTGCATAGAAAATTACTTACAAAAGAACGAAAGAGTACTCATGGTTAGATTAGAATCTAAACCGGTAAACACATTAATAATACAAGTATACATGCCCACCTCTAGCTACAGTGACGAAGAGGTAGAAGCCATCTACAAAGATATCGAAGACATATTAAGATACGTAAAAGGACATGAAAATTTAATAATCACGGGGGATTTTAATGCCGTGGTAGGTGAGGGTAGGGAAGGAGCGGTAGTGGATTTATTTGGTTTAGGCACGAGAAACGACAGGGGAAATAGGCTGGTAGAATTTTGTGACAAAAACAATTTAATTATCACAAACACATTATTTCAACATCATGCTAGAAGACGATATACGTGGAAGATGCCAGGAGATATAGGAAGATATCAAATAGATTACATTCTTGTTAGACAACGGTTTAGAAACCAAGTAAAAAACTGTAGAAGCTACCCAGAAGCAGATATAGATACTGACCACAGCATCGTAATTATGAAGGCCGCACTTAAATTTAAGAATATGAAAAAAAGGAGCGGAAAAAGGCACTTGGACTTAGAGAAACTAAAAGATAAAGATATTCAAGAAAGATTCGAAAAAAAGTCAAATGAATTGCTCAAAGATATCGGGAAAATATCTGATACTAAGGAAGTAGAAACAGAATAGAATAACATTAAATCTAGCCTAGACATGGCGGCCAGAGATATTCTGGGCTATACACAAAAAGAAAATAAGAAACCATGGATAACAAAGGATATCCTGAATTTAATAGAAGAAAGACGAAAATACAAAAATAAATCAGACGAAACAGGAAAACAGAGATACAAAGCCATAAAATGGGAAATTATTCGAAAATGCAGGAAAGCTAAAGAACAATGGATTGATGAAAAGTGCAAAGAGGTACAAACGAAGATGGAAATAGGAAAGACAGACGAAGCATACAAATTAATTAGAATGAATTTTAGGGATATAAAACCGTACAGCAAGAATATAAGGGACGCACAAGGAAACGTCATCATAGAAAACGTAGAGAAAGTGGGTAGATGGCAAGAATATATAGGGAATTTATATGCAGGAGAGGAACTAACTGCATTAGAACAGGAATCAGACATTGAAAATGAGGACTTGGGATATCCTATACTTAGAGATGAGTTTGAATTAGCATTAAAGAGTCTGAAAAATGGTAAGGCGCCGGGTACAGATAAGGTGCAAGCAGAAACTCTAACAGCCGCTGGACAAGCAGTAATAGAACGTCTCTTCCAACTTGTAAGCTATATGTATGAGACAGGCGAGATACCCAAAGATTTCAAACGTAGCATCATAATAACTATACCAAAAAAGAAAGGTAGATGTGAAAATTTTCGAACAATAAGTTTGACAGCATACGTGTCCAAAATATTAACTAGAATTGTGCAAAGACGAATGGAAAAACGGGCGGAAGAAATACTAGGAGATGACCAATTTGGGTTTAGGCGAAACAGGAGAACACGGCAGACTATTTTAGCTCTGAGAGTGATAATGGAGAAACCAAAAGAAAAAGGGGAAAGCGTGTATATAGGGTTTATAGATCTGGAAAAAGCATTCAACAATGTAAATTGGAAAAAAATGTTTGAAATACTCAAAAAGATTGGAATGAATTATAGGGATAGACGAATAGTACATAGCTTATACAAAGAGCAAACAGCAGTAATAGAATTAGAGCAGGAACGTAGAGAAGTAAACATTAGGAAAGGGGTGAGACAGGGATGTGCCCTATCCCCATTGATTTTTAACTTGTACATAGAAGAGGCAATGAATACTGTCAAATGCAGAAAGACATTTGGAATTACTATGCAAGGACAAAAAATTGATATGCTTAAATTTGCAGATGATATAGCAGTATTAGCGTCTAGCAAAGAAGAGTTAGAATCTGCTCTTAATGAAATGGAAACGGTTCTAACAGAGAGATACGGTATGAAAATTAACAAAACTAAAACTAAAGTTCTAGTATGCAAAGGTGGGGAAAATAAATCAAAAACAAGAATACAAGTATGTAACACAAACTTACAAGAGGTTAAGGATTTCTGCTACCTAGGAAGCCAAATAACGCAAGATGGGAAAAGCACAAAAGATATAAAACAAAGATTAGCACAAGGTCGTGCTACATTTAACAAGAAAAAGCAACTACTGTGCTCAAAGACCACAAACATAGAAACAAGGAAAAGATTGCTTAAAACATATGTGTGGAGCACAGCACTGTACGGATGTGAAGCCTGGACAGTAGGAGAAGCGGACAAGAAAAAGGTAGAAGCCTTTGAAATGTGGTGCTACAGACGTATGATGAAGATATCATGGACAGACAAAGTTAAGAACGAAGAGGTACTAAAAATGGTAGGGGAAGAAAGAAATATGTGGAAAACGGTAAAAAATAGGAGAGATAGGATGATAGGCCACATACTACGGCATGAAGGAATAGTGCGGAATATATTAGAAGCAGAGATCGGAAAAAAGAGAAGAAGAGGCAGACCTAGGTTAGACTACTGCACACAGATAGTAAAAGATGTAGGCTGTAGGGGTTTCAGGGAGATGTGTAGACTAGCCCAGAATAGTGTAACGGGCTAATACTACCGCGTTTCTTTAATTTAAAACAAGTAATAACAAACGTCTTTATTACTTACTGTTCACAAGTCTAATTAACAGTATATGCCTTATTTATAGATGTTTTCAGTCCACTTAACAATGAAGCACTACTACACTAATGAATTGACAAGCACTAATATCTTCTTAAACTAACTCCTCTACCATAAGTCCATTAACCACTAACACAACTATTTATTTATACACTTCTATTTATTTATGTATATTACAAGCTGCATGTACATTAGACACAGCATATCATTTATGTATATATTCTAAAAGCTCAACTACGCTTACTGTACACGATATAATTTATATTAGACATTCAAGAATAGACTAACTCTTTCATTCATTAGCGGTCTTATATATACTCTGGATTATAAGGATGACTCATGCTCCCGTAATTTCTAGAACAATTCTGGAATCCTTGAGAATACGCCGTGCCCCGAGCGTTTTGTGTGTAATTGATTGCTAGAAGAATTCTCGTATCCTGAAAAGTATGCAGAGTCTACAGCGCTTGTGTGTTTGATGGGTTGCCTAGTAGTAGCTCGCAACACTGCCCCCTCTTTAAAACCGTTACGTCTCGTAACTGTAGATACATTTGGCGCCAATTGATGACTGATGACGGTATCGACAGCTATCTCCTCTGGTGCATCCACCACGTCGTTGGAAATAACAGTCAACACTCTTTTCTTGGTCTTGGTAGGCAACCGGTTGAAAACAACAAACAAGGACCTGGATGTTGGTTCCCTGGAAAACTACTTCTAGCATATTTTGGACTATCCTCCAATCCAAGCGATCCAGTCCGCAGCCCAGCTTGGGCACCGCTAGTCTAGTTACTCCATTTTCCATCATCTGCGCCTTAAGATTTAGCAAAGCCTCCCATAGATGTCCATAACTAGGTCTCTGCCATGAAGAATTTTTGGTGACCAGATAGTAAACATAACGATTTTTATCTTGAAGAACCAAAGCTTTTCCTACAGTTGGCCGCTGTTGTACTAATTCATCCACACATCCAACTTTTTCTTGAAAACAACAGCTATTCCCCTTGACATTTCCAGATCTTGAGCTACGCAATGTGCAAGGGAATACTCTTCTGGTGCTCTAAACAGGTCCTGCTGTTTTTCAACAACAACGCCAAATCTCGCCTTAGCGGAACCACCATACGCCGCCATAAAACCCTCAAAATCTACATTTGGCTCATGATTAATAACTTGCTGAACACCATTATCATTATTCGAGTCTTCCTGGTTGTTGCCAGCGTAGGATGTTAAACGGTCAAAGTGTACCACTTTCGGTTTACCACGAGGGGATCTTCTGATCCGGTACACTACATCATTAATCCTTTTTAACACTTCGTACGGCCCTTCCCATTGTCTTTGTAGTTTTGGCGACAATCCACGTTTTCTTTGTGGATTGTACAACCACACTAAATCTCCAGGTTGATAACCACCTTCTTGCGCTCTCGTGTCATATTGTGATTTCATTCGATCGCTTGCTGCCTGTATATTCTTTCGGACGCTTTCGTGAATACTATTTGATCTTTCACGAAGCTTACTAACGTAATATTCACCGGCGATCTCTTCTCCAGGTTTAAATCCAAACTGAAGATCACATGGTAGCCGCAGTTCACGTCATAGCATTACGCAAGCGGGCGAGTATCCTGTGCTGTCGTGTACCGAAGATCGGTACGCCAGTAGGAACAAATGCAGATATTGGTCCCAGTCTCGTTGATGTTCAGAGACAACTTTGGCCAGGTACTTCCCTAACGTCCTGTTCATTCTTTCAACCATTCCATCTGATTGGGGATGAAATGGCGTGGTTCTAGTCTTCCTGATTCCAAGATGCTTGCAGACATTTTGAAACAATGCTGATTCGAAGTTCCGACCTTGATCGGAGTGTAATTCCAACGGAACTCCAAAACGACAAAACAACTCCCTGACTAGTACATCTGCAACCGTCTCGGCTTCTTGGTTAGGTATAGCATATGCCTCCGGCCATTTGGTAAAATAATCCATTGCAACCAAGATGTATTTATTTCCTTTCTCTGATTCAGGAAACGGACCAGCTATATCAATGGCTACCCTCTCAAAAGGATTCCCCACGTTATACTGTCTCATTGGGGCTTTCCGTTTTGAGACCGGGCCATTGCAGAGGCACACAATTCACATTTCCGGCACCACTCCTTCACATCTTCTTTGCAGTTCACCCAATAGAATCTTTCTCTCACTCTTTCGAGAGTTCTTTTCACGCCAAAGTGCCCTCCGGAAATACCGTCGTGCAAGTGCTGCAACACTTCCGGCACTCTGCTTCTCGGCACAATCACTTGAAGTCTCTCAGTGCCATCTTCAAATTCCAGGCGTCGTTTCAAGATTCTATTTTCCATCATCAAGGAGTCCCACTGTGTCCAGTATGCCTTCAGGCTCCTACTTAAAATACTAATTTCTTCCCAAGCTGGTCGTTGTCCTCTATTTTTCCACTCAATAATACGTCCCAATTCGGCGTCATTCTCCTGGTCTTCTCGCATTCTTTCGGGTTGCCAAGTATCATCGGTTACCGTCATTCTATGGATGACACTTATTTTCTCTTCCATCTTGGAGCAATGATTGCAGTCCACCGGACAAGGTCTCCTTGATAGAGCGTCTGCATTCCGATGGCTAGTTCCTACACGATGTTCTGTATCAAAGTCATATTCCTGCAGCCGCTCTATCCACCTTGCCACTTGCCCTTCAGGATTTCGAAACTGCAATAACCATTTTAATGCAGCATGGTCTGTTCTCAACAGGAATTTACGGCCGTATAAGTACTTATAAAAGTGCTCTACGGATTTGACGACGGCCAACAGCTCCCTTCTTGTCACACAATAGTTTCTTTCCGGCCGCGACAAGACTTTGCTAAAATACCTAATAACTTTTTCTTGTCCGTACTGCACTTGATAAAGAACGCCTCCTATAGCTGTGTTACTGGCATCGGTATCCAACACAAATTTCCCCTCCATCCGTGGATAACTCAAAATTGGTGCTGTAACTAGTAGCCGTTTCAGTTGTTCAAATGCTCTGTGGCAGTCGTCATTCCAATCATATTCTTGTCCATCTTCGGTTAATTTTGTTAACGGTTTGGCAATGTTTGCAAACCCAAGTATAAAACGTCGGTAATATGTGCACAATCCTAGAAAACTGCGTAGTTGGTGTATATCTGTTGGTGTAGGCCACTCTTGTACCGTTTTTATTTTGTCAGGGTCAGCTCTTATTCCGGTCTATGAAACAACATGTCCTAGGTATTTCACCTCTTTTCCAAATAGGTGACACTTCTTGGGGCTCAATGTAAGGTTTGCCCCGCGTAATCTTTGGAATATCTCCTCTAGGTTCTTAAGGTGTTCTTCAAAAGACCGGCCTAGAACTATCACGTCGTCCAGGTACACCAGACAAGTCTTCCAAGACAGTCCAAGCAGTATCGACTCCATCAATCGTTCAAAAGTAGCAGGGGCATTGCATAATCCAAATGGCATGACCTTGAACTGCCATAATCCAGTTCCAATTGTAAAGGCAGTCTTTTCTTTATCGTTTGGCTCCAAGCCTACTTGCCAGTATCCGCTTTTCAAGTCCAAGGTCGAAAACCATTTAGATCCGAATAGAGTATCCAAGGTGCCATCAATTCTGGGCAAAGGATAGCTGTCTTTCTTTGTCACATTGTTAAGCCGCCGGTAGTCTACACAAAACCTTGTCGACCCGTCCTTTTTCTTGGCAAGCACTACCGGGGATGCCCATGGACTATTCGAGGGTTCAATCACTCCCTGTTTTTCCATATCGGTGATAATTTGCTCAGCTTCCTTACGTTTTGCCAAAGGAAGCCGCCTGGGGTGTTGTCTTATCGGTTGCGCAGCTCCAGTATTGATCTTGTGTTGCACAACATTCGTCCTTCCCTTCTCACTATCATCCATTGCAAACACACCTCGATATCGTCCGACCAGCTCTTTTACCTTGCCCAGTTGGTCGCCGTTTAATCCTTGACACGAAGGTATTAACATATCCAGCAATTTATGTGAGCAACCGTTGGCTGGTTTATCTCTCGTATCGTCCACACAACGTTTAATATGGCATACTGGAATGCAACTTCCCACAATTGTGTCTTTCTTCAGGGTCACCGTATGCGGATTAATGTTCAGCACCCTTACTGGTACCATATTACGAGACTTTACCAGCGTTCTTCCAATCAGTAGTCCTCCTGACCCATTCCCGATTCAGTTGCTTCCATCATGCATACTTGTCCTTCCCGGAGCGTACCATCCGGGCGTCCCATTACTATCATTTCCGCCTTCTCGGGTATTTTCATATCACAAATCATTCGAACTTGCATCGTCTGGTTACTCCTACCTTGAAATGGAATCTCATCATCATCTATCCTAAGCACATTTTCTTTCATGTTTACATGAAACCCATATTCTCTCATGAGATCCATTCCCAAGATCACTTCCTCTGTAATTTCAGCTACCAACACTCGATGATTAATTAATTTGTCCCCAATTGTCAACATAACGGCAGTCTCTCCGTGAGTATCAATCTTCTCACCACTTGCCGTTCGGAGACACACCGATACAGGTAGCACTTTTCCACGAACAACCAAATCTGGTCTCACAATAGTTCTTGTCGCTCCTGTATCCACAAGTAATCGGACAACCCTACCATTAATTCTACCATCGATATAAATGCTGTCCAGACTTCCCATTGACGATGCAGCACGGATGATAATCTCCGGGGCACTACGTTGTGCTGTCGACGTTCGCCCCCCTTACGTCGACTTGCTTTAGTTTTCCTGCTGCTCAACCGGTTGTTTTTTTTTGGTTGAGTACAGCGTCTCTGTATGTGACCAACTTCACCGCAGTTCCAGCATCGCAGACGCAATCGCCGCGGTCGTTGTAGTTCCAGCCTTTCTGCCACACGGTTGACTATTTCATCTATGCTGTTCTGAACTTGACCAGGTTCCTCTAAGGCAGACCGAGCTTTGTGACTTACCCTATGTGATGTCTGCTTAGCTGCTTCAAATTCAAGCGCATGGGCCAGTGCATCATCTAACATTTTTGGCCGTGCTAGTCTTAGCGCTTGCTGTATTTCGTCATCCTTAACGCCATCCACAAATGTTTGGACAGCAAGTTGTTCGAGGAAGCTATCTGGTGCCGTTGGGTATGCCAATCTAACTAACCTGGCAATGTCAGCTTCGAATTCTTGCAGGCTTTCACTTGTCTTTTGCGAGCGGTTCTTAACTTGTGCGTGGTAAACTTGCTGAAGGTGAGCATCTCCATATCTCATCTCAAGCTTTGATGCTAAGAGGCCGTAATCATTCTGCTGGTGATCGTGAATCGTTTGTAAGATGTTAAGAGCCTCCCCCCGTAGGGCCACTATTAAGGAGATAGCCTTCTCTTTGTTGCACCAACTGTTGGCTATTGCAGCAGCTTCAAATTGTTTCAAATATGTGGGCCAAGGTGTTTTACCATCGAATGTAGGTGGTTTTACTTTAAATTTAGACGGAATTGACTCGCTTCTTTCCATGGTTTTTATTTCTGGAATGTTCTGATTAACAACTTGGCTTGGTAATTCAAGTGGTCGCGTTGTTAGTGAAATCATTTGTTCTTGAAGCCTCATCACATCTTCTTCCATTTTTACCAATTTATTATCCAACTTTTGCTCAACTGTTTTTACCTGTTCAGTGAAATCCTCTTTCAATGCAATGGAACTTTCCATTAATCTTTGTTCTAACGTGGCTGTACTTTCATTCAACTTTTCTTCCACTTTGGCAGCATTTTCACTTAACCTTTCCATTTTCTCAGCGTTTTCAGTAAACCTTTCATCTATTTTTGCAGCATTTTCAGTAAACTTTTCATCTATTTTTGCAGCATTTTCAGTAAACTTTTCATTTAGTGTCACTTCCAGTTTAGCCGACCTCTCCTCCATTTTCTCAGCATTTTCACTAAGTGTCAATTCTAGTTTAGCCGACCTTTCCTCCATACCGGATTTAAAATCCTTGAGGAAATTCATTAAAGCTTCTGCCTCCATCTTACTTTGACTTCTTGTAGCTGGCATATACAAATTACTTAAATGTTGTCTTTAGACTTGTGTTTTAAATTAATCACTATATACCCCACAAATGCCTGACACCAGTGTAACGGGCTAATACTACCGCGTTTCTTTAATTTAAAACAAGTAATAACAAACGTCTTTATTACTTACTGTTCACAAGTCTAATTAACAGTATATGCCTTATTTATAGATGTTTTCAGTCCACTTAACAATGAAGCACTACTACACTAATGAATTGACAAGCACTAATATCTTCTTAAACTAACTCCTCTACCATAAGTCCATTAACCACTAACACAACTATTTATTTATACACTTCTATTTATTTATGTATATTACAAGCTGCATGTACATTAGACACAGCATATCATTTATGTATATATTCTAAAAGCTCAACTACGCTTACTGTACACGATATAATTTATATTAGACATTCAAGAATAGACTAACACTTGCATTCATTAGCGGTCTTATATATACTCTGGATTACAAGGATGACTCATGCTCCCGTAATTTCTAGAACAATTCTGGAATCCTTGAGAATACGCCGTGCCCCGAGCGTTTTGTGTGTAATTGATTGCTAGAAGAATTCTCGTATCCTGAAAAGTATGCAGAGTCTACAGCGCTTGTGTGTTTGATGGGTTGCCTAGTAGTAGCTCGCAACAATAGAAATCAATGGAGGTACGCATCCAACCAATCCCAAGATGGATAAACTAATGACGAAAAAATAACTGTGCTTAAACATGATGATTATTATAAGTAACTACAAGAATTGGTTGGGCAATATTCTCGAATAATGTTAAGTGTGAAAGGATTTACTGGAAAACCATTATTTCGGCAAACGTCTAAGTGTTGGGGGATCTTGGTAGCCACAGGTTGCTTAACACCCTTCACTGAATCTCGGTGAAATAGGGCATAAAATTAGAAAACAATAGAAGGGGAACGAGCTGTATACACATGCTGTGTGAGAATTTCAGGGAACTATGTAGGCTAGCTCAGAATATAAATAAGTGCAGGTACGTGTCCAACCAGTTTTGAGACAGACAACCTAATGACGAAAAAATAAGCACAGATAAATCTGATGATTAGTATAAACAACTAGTTGTTGGTTGCGAAATATCTCCAACTAATGTTGGCTGTGCGAAAAGATAAATTGGAAAATATATTAAATCGCTAAATGGTTAAGTGATGGGGGAACTTGGCAGCCACAGGTTGCTTACCTCCCTTCACTACCACTAAGGGTCGGATAAATAGGGCATATAACTGTAAAACAATAGAAGTTGATCGAACTACATCTAGCAAGAAACAACAGCGCCTATGAGGAAAGGCAACAAACATAAAACAATGAGAAAATTGTTGAAAGCATATGTGTGGAGCAAAGTACAGTATGCCTATCAAATACGGGCAGTCTGAAACACAGACAGAAAAACGGTAGCAGCCTTTTGAAATGCTGTGCTTCAGATGTATGAGGACGATAGCTAGACAGACAAAGATAATAACAAATAAGTTATAGAAATAGTAGGGGAACAAGGATATCTGGGGAAAAAGAGAAATAGAAGGGCGGAATATGTTCTAAGGCATTTTGGGGAATAGTGTGGGATATATTACAAGCAGAGATAGGAAAAAAGAGGTAGATGTAGACCTAGATTAGATAGTGATAGATGCAGACTGTGCAAATTTCAGGGAAATATGTAGGTTAGTTCAGAATAGGAAACAATGATGGTACGCGTCTAACCAGTTCCAGGACTGAAGACCTAATGATGATGATCCGCATACCAACGTTAAGTGAACAGCGAAATTAGAAAGAGTGCCAAGGGCAAGTAACGCAACTATTTCTATTTACTAACATCAGCATTGTACATCGGTTTTATACTATTACATTCTTTCAGTACAACAAATAACAATTGCATAGCGAAACTAGGATATAGTGCCAAGCACAATAAACTTTATCATTAATAAAACATTTCCGCATTATTTCGAGACCATCGCATTCTTTTAAGTGTGTGAAAGTTTAAGACGGTGCAACAAACGCGAAGATGTAATAACGTTCTGAATGTTTTTTTATAGCATTTAAGAATATAATTACTATAATTACTATATTTTAACGTAACAATTTTCAAGAGCAGAGCATAGGATAATTTAAAATAGCGCTTTTACTTTAAAATACAGACTTTTGTTTTCTCATTAGTTCTTTAAGTAAATTTAAATAATTTAATGATAATTATCATTACTAAATCGTAGAAAGCTAGAGTACGAGATGCCGACCCAACACTCCCCCAAGTCTTCGCTTGGGGGTAGAATAACACCAGACTCAGACCACACACAACACACAACCCCGACTTCACCAATGCAGTTTGACCCTGCTTTTCAAAGCCAAATAAGCGTCTTACTAACACGCTCTGCCAACCCTCTAGCAACCGAAACATCACGTAACAAAAGATTGAGAAAACGCCCCAGTCACAACAATCCGGGACACATAAAACAAACCATTTTAGAGCATCTAGAAAACCTAGGGACGGATCTTTTAAACTTTATAGACAACGAACTAGACCCCAGTAACCGCTTGCGAATGGGAGCGCGAAAAACTCTAAGAGACAAAGTAATAAAATTCATATATCTACAAGCTGAACTAACCGGCGAACATAAATTTATTAAACAACAAAATGATACACTACAAGAAAAGATAATTGAAACCAAAGTAGAAAACAGCCATCTTAAACAACAGAAAATGCTCAACCCAGCCATGCTTTCAAACACGTACGCGAACGTGACGGCAACAAATAAAACTCAACCACCAAAAACAGATGCTATATCTAGAGCCATCGGCAATCAAGCCACTGCAGTATTCATAACCTCTAAAACGGGACAAAGCACAAAACAAATACAAGACACCTTCATTAAAACAATACATCCGACAAAAGACAAAATTAAAATTAAATCAATGCGTTTAACCGCAAACGCGCTAATAATAGACACGGACAACGAAACTGAATCTAATAAAATCTTAAACTATCCCGAACTAAAAAAAACACTTAACTGCGAGAAACCACGAAAAAAGAAACCACTAGTTATTATCTACGACGTCCCAACCTATCTTAAAGACGAAGAGGTGCAAGAATTAATCTATACACAGAATTTCGAAACAATCATTACCAAAGAAGAGTTCAATAACGAATTCAAGCTAAGTTTTAAAACCGGCCCAAAAACAAAGCAACGCAACACCATGCTGCAGCTGTAACGGGAAAACTAAGAAATCTACTAATAAACAAAGGGAAAATTTATATTGAGTATCGCAGCGTAACCGCAAAGGACTTCCTAGTCGTACCCAAATGCATGAGATGCTTAGACTTAAGACATGTAACCAAACACTGCAAACATAAGACCGACACATGTGGACACTGCGGAGAAGACGAATCACTACACAAAAAAGCCGACTGCCCAAAACATGCACACCCGGCTGTGTGTATACCTTGTCTTAAGCGAAACAAAAAATGTGCATCAAACTCAAAAGACTGCCCAACACATAAGATGCTTATGGACAAACTAATTCATAAAACAGATTATGGACTTTCAACCCATACAAAGCACACACAAACCACCCTTAAAAGTTCAACGAGACAGAGCCCGGGCAAACAAATACAAACAAACAAGAACACACACCACACAGGAAACACACCTTACGACTACCACCATAACACAAACGAAACCGAACCTGACGACCACACAAACGCATACCACGACAAAAACGACGATGACAAACACCACACAAACCACCCCAATACGGAATAAATTAGAAACCAGAGTAGCCAAACTCTGGGTCCTAACAAAACCCCCAAATAAAATCTACCCTACATGTGACAATTTTATTAACTTGACAACCCCAACAAAATCAGCTGACACAACAACACAAACACACAACACACACACACACACACACACCCCCCAAAACCCGATGACCACACAAACGCAGACCACGACAATAACGACGACAACAAATACCACACAAACATCCCCAAGACGGAATACATTAAAAACCAGAGTCGCCAAACTCATGGCCCTAATAAAACCCCCAAACAAAATCCACCCAACATGCGACAATCTCATTAACCCGACAATACCCCCAAAATCCGCCGATATAACACAAACGCACAACACGCACACAGCCCAAACCAAGCCACAAGAACCAACACTGCACATAAACGGCCACACAATAAACCACTACAACGTCCACACGACCCAACATCTATGCCTCCGACCCTACCAAGATATACCAAAACATAGAGACCAATATGTGTATAACGCGCCTGGAAGAAACCAGAACCCTAACAACGGCACTACGACACATCACAAGATTAGGACACCCGAATGGGAGGACAGTCACGTATAAAATAACAGAAGCAGAAGACCGAATGTACCTCAAAAGCAATGGACCACCAACCGACCACGAAGAGCTAACATACTTATTACAAATTGTCTTTAAGAGACGTCACGAGCATCTAGACCTTGGGGACATCTACCGACATTGCATTTACATTTCCAATGCTCCACCCGAAGGTACTACATTGGCCAGGAGGCGAGTTTTTTTTGTTGCCTGGAAATTTAGAATTTTGCCGAACCCTTGCCGTTCCAGGCAAGGTAGGGATCTTTAGCGTGCGTGACAACACTCACACATGGGACCTCCATTTAACCTCTCATCCAAACGAGGGTGTAATTTTTGTGAAAAATGCTCACCTGCCATTTTTCAAGCAGTCGGCCGTGTCGAGATTTGAACCCAAAACCTTGGGATCCGTAGTCTTACGCTTACTACATTGATCCACGGCGACGCCGACATCTACCGACAGCAAGTAATGGCGCATGGCAGAAACGCATTTGACTATACCAAACAATGGCCCGAGTGCTACTTTCACACCCTACATCCCTAATGGACAGCAAAACAATTAGAATTGGTCAAATAAATGCCATGCACAGTGCACACGTCATGCATGAAATCAGACAGCTATCCGAATTACTAAAACTAAATCTACTCTTCATCCAAGAACCATACTTAGTGCACGGCAAAATTCCCGGCATGTCGGTTCGCGCACGACAACTACATAACGACAAAACCTCCCAAACAGCAATAGTAGTCTTTAACCCGACTATGACCATAACAACTGTACAAAAGTACATTATAATTTGAATAAGGGCCGCTATACTTGCGGCCACGTCCCCAATGCTCCACCCGGAGGTACTAACATATTCTAGCTTCATAGTTGATCCACCCTAAATAAAAACTAAACACAAATCTAACAAACTTAAAATCTAACAAACCTAACAAACTCTAACAATCTGACAAACCTAAAAATCTGACAAACTGAAACAAAAACTAAAAACAAAAACTAAAAACAGGGTTGTAAATAATGGTATCCATAGCGCTGACTTTCGAGTGTACCCGATCAACAAGACACAAGCAAAAATGAGAGGGGGAGGGATCCGTAATACCGGATAGCAGACGCCGGCTCTGCTTACCAGTGCGACCTGAAGGGTCGTCTTAAAACTATCCAAATCTAGCTAACTAATTTAAATCCATCCCTAGCTTTCCCTATCATTCCCTAACTGATTTATATTATGATTACAAACTTCACAACTCTACTCTTCCTTCCCAAATATATACTGCAACCAAAATAGCGACAGAACGTCAATCAAAATGTACAAAAGTACAGCGGATACCATTGTACCTGTGTAGAGGTTAGCAACCAACACATCGAGAAATGGATTCTCGCCACAAGCTACTTTCAATTCCGACACGACCTACAACCTTACATCGACAATATCCGAAACATAGTTTTGGCATACAATAACCGACCGACAATCTTGATGGCAGACGTGAACGGAAAGTCACCCATGTGGCATAGCCGTATCACGGATGAAAGAGGGGAACGAGCAGAAGACCTAATCAATGAACTACAACTAGAGGTAATGAATCAACCGGACAATCCACCTACGTATAGTAACAGAACAAGAACAGGGACCAACATCGATATAACTTTAGCAAACGCACTAGCATACCCGCACATAAAAAACTGGAAAGTCCTCGATAACCAAACACTAAGCGACCACAACATTATCACCTTTCAGATTGACGCAGTGACCAGACCGACAGGGACACAATACAGCAGGACAACTGGGATCAGATACAGCATTAGGAATGCCAACTGGCAAAGACTTACGGACTCCTTCGAACCCCCACCCTACATAAAACGTAACGAGAACGTTCACGAACACGTCAAACAACTTACTAAAGCTATTACAGGGGCAATGAAACGAACACTTCAAAAACAGCAAGACAAACAACACACCAAAACAATACAATGGACACAGCGGCTACAAGACCTGAAAAAATAGACCAGCCAAGCTCGCAAAAACTACCAAATGTCAATAACTCCACAAGAAAGGGAACATCACCTACACAATTACAGACGCATAAAAGACACATATCAGACGGAACTAAAAACCATGAAACAAAAGACCTGGGAGGTCTTTGTGAACAGACACCTACAAACGGACGCTTGAGGTATCCCATACAAAATTATAAAAGAAAAAATAAAACCATCAACGACTTACTCTACCCTAACAAAACAGGATGGTACAGAAACACAGGACTGGGAAGACACCGCGGCAAAACTATTACAAACACTCTTACCAGACGACAATAATCAGGACGACACGGACGAACAAAAACAGACGAGACAACGGGTAATTGAAAAAACAACAGAGGAAACAAACCTTGGAACAGACATCAAGACGACGAGGTACAACCATTCACTGAATCGGAAGTGACAGCATCGATGATACAAGCGAAAAACAGGAAAGCACCCGGCCCGGATGGTATCCCCTCTGAGATAACATCCGCGCTCCGTGTTAAATTGGTACCACCACTAACCAAAATATATAACAAATGCCTCCGACAAGCAATGTTTCCGAACACCTGGAAGCAAGCAAATGTCGTAATAATACCAAAAGGCACATCCAAAGCTACCAAACTCGTTCCTCCCAATATGTCTATTAAACACCTTGGGAAAGACGTACGAGCGACTACTAAGTAAAAGACTGCAAGAGCACCGCAACATTCAGGACACCAACCCGCACCAGTACAGATTCACGGCAAACAAATCAACAGAGGGTGCAATCAATCGAGCCCTTCAGAACATCCAAGACACAACCGCGAAATGCTCAATAATACTAATGGTTGACATAGAGAGAGCCTTTAATAATCTTTGGTGGCCCTCCCTTTTCGCACGACTCAGTACCCTACACTGCCCATCCCAACTTTATCACTCCCTCAGGAGCTAATGTAGGGACAGATACGTAACCCTGGACGGTACAACTCGAATAACAAAACATATAAATAGGGGCTGTCCACAGGGCTCGGTCCTTGGCCCACTTCTCTGGAACATCGTAATTGAGGAACTTCTGAAAAAGCTTGATACCATCGGGGAGGTTTCGACGACGATAGCATACGCCGACGACATCTGACTGTTGGTCGAAGGTAACTCCAAAAGCAAACTCGAGAACAAATCAACAATGCCCTGAATGAAGTCCAGAACTGGTGCAGAGCAAACAAGATGAGTATTGCACCCAACAAAACCAAATATATGCTTATAAAAGGAGCACTAAAGCGTGATCCCATAATTAAACTAGAAGGAGTCAACATCAAGAGATCCCCTTCATACAAATACTTAGGTATAACCCTAGACGAGAAATTAAATTTCACTGAGCATATAACAACCGTGTGCAATAATGCTACAAAGGTCATGCAAAACATCGCAACACTGGCGCAACGGCATTACAAAATCCCCCTTGCCTGTTTGAGGCTATACCTCAACAGCGTGCTTGCGGCAATGGTTTCATATGCTGCGAGCGCCTGGGGCCACCGCCTAAATATAATCAAGATAAAACAAAAACTATTGTCAACCTAAAGAAGCATAATCCTAAGAATGACAGGGGCATATAGAACAACGGCACATGACGCTCTCCATGTGCTAATAGGAACAATGCCACTCGACCTAATAACCAAGCAAAGAGCAGCAATATATCATTTAATAAACAACGACCAAAATAAACTAAAACAACTTTTAAAAACCGAAAATCCCCCAACCACCAAAAAAGGGATAAACGAAAGCATAATCGCGGAATGGCAAGCTAGATGGGACGGCAGCGATACTGGTAGAAGGATGTACGCTGTCATTCCTAACATAACACAAAGACTTGATACGAATTTTGAAGTTGGCTGGCCTTACGTTGTGACGCCAGTGTAACTATTTTTGCTAGGCCTTACGTTGGATGGGTGCCACTGAAACGACTTCTGTTTTACAAAAGACTGGAACGTCTTTTTTTCTATATTAAGGCGCTAGAGAACAAAGTCTTCCGACAAAGCTAGGGGTCTATTCCTTGGGTAGAGCAATGAGAAGTGGGGGAGTCAAATTCTGTTTGCAAACCAAAGTTAAGCTAAATCAAATAGGCGCCACCATGTCCTGAGATAATGACGGTAATTGCAAAGCACAGTTCTAAGGGCGGACGTGGAAACCCAAAGAACAAACGATCGCCTTCGTTAACAAAAACCTGTCTTAACAAAATATGACGCAGCTCCTGTAAGAAATTGCAATGGTTAAATAAATATAAAAGTAGAACACCACTTGTGTCCTATAAACATAATATATAAAGAAATAATAAAAAAGTATTTCCAATATAATATTGGCATCAAATTATTACTCAGAAAAATTTTAGCTTTATGTAATTAGATTTGATCGCACTTGACCAAAATAAAAGTCTTAGATTTTGAACTAAATGTTTACTAAAAAAACTTTTTTAAAATATCGGAACTTGTAACAAAAAATGGTCATAATCAACTACATCAAAATTAAAGTTTTAACTTTCCTTTTTTTTTCTTTCATTAATCAACCAACTTTACTTTAAACATGAACTTGTTATACACATTAAAGTGATAATGATTGGTGAGCATAACACAGTGAATTAAATTTTAACCTGGGCAGATCTTTTCAGGTAGATAACAAATTACTAGAATCTAACACAATGAGAATTTGAACTTTCAAATTTACGTTTAATAATCTAAGTATAGATAAAGCTGATCACAAAAATAGGTATGTTTGTTTAAATTGCATTACAGCTGCTCAAAGCATTTGCTTTCAAGACAACATCTGTAAACTGTACAAAATAGAAAAATATGACGTCGAAAACACATGTTGAACATATCGACGGTTCATATGGAACAAAGCAAGTTATTTTAGAAAGCTAATTCAACAAAATTTCGTTTTACAGCTTGTAAGACCAGCTCAACAATTAATTGAAGTTTACACAATTTACGTGTACTAAACATAAAAGCAAGTTAACGTGTTCTAAACTTTGAAACACATGCAAAAAAAGATCTTATAGCTAATTACGAACCAAAAACTGCATTAGCCGCTTCACAACAAACTGAGACGGAATTTCCGTTCTTCAAGCAAAGTTAACAGCGTTCCTAATTTGAAACGACTCCATCCAAATTAACTTCTATAATTCCTTATCAGACAAATTTCTTATTAGGCAAAGTTTAAATCGACTGTTCCTAGATAACGGTAATTCTTTGGATCCTAGATGACGAATTATATTCGTTCCATTCTTAATTGTCGAATTATATTTGTTGCATTCCACATTGACGAATCATATCTTGTCGCATTATATTTTGTTGCATTATATTTTGTCGTTGTCGTGTTCTAAAGGTCGCGCGTTAATAGAAGCTATCTCCACAATTAATAACTGATACGAAGGTTGCCGGCCTCTAGCCAAAAATACATCTTGACAAAGCTGTTGCCCGTGGCCGACTGTTTATCGAAACCAAAGCCGAGCGGTCGCGCCGTCAGAGGGGGAACACGAAACAATCAAATAGATATTTACTTGGAAATAGCTTTATGCGACACAGATATATTAATATAATTAGATCCCTAAGGAACAATACACGCTTAGCGTGCTTAGCGTGTAATTCAATGCAATTAAATTACGACTGGAAAAATAAAATGTTACACTACCCCTTTCCTAAAAAAAAGAAAAATCTTTTACAACAAACAAATTTTAAGCAAAAAAACACAAAAGATTTTTTTTTTATACTAGCCTTTAATAAACTCCTAACTGACATTACAAATATCTACTAAACATCATACCCTACGAATTAGAATTACTAATTTATTCCACATCTAGAATAACTACGAAACTATGAAAACGAGGGGGACAAATATATACAAATTTTAGTGTGTCGGTAACTACGTGTACCAAACGTCCATAGGGAGACAAAATCGGAAAGTCACAACCGGTATAAGTCAAAATCGAGAGAAGTCAAATTAAAAAGTCAAACACTCCACGGGACAAAAAATTAATCTAAGCTTAAATTTAAAGGAACCCTTTTACTAGAGCAAGAACTTTCTTACTCCTACCGAGGCCAGTATCTACCAACTATAACTAAATACAACACAAATTATCTAAATTTCCCAAAAATAACAACTCCACTTTCTGGAGCTCAAGCAACTCTAACAACCAAAAAGGGACGCTACTATACCAAAACAGCATCACAATTCAAAATATTATCATCTCAAAGTGATAATCAAAACTACAATAATTAACCAACAGGTTACTTACAAAAATCGAATACAAAATATTATCATCTTAAAGTGATAATCAAAACTGAAGTAACTAACCAATATGTTACTTACAAAAATCGGATACAAAATATTATCATCACAAAGTGATAATTCAAACTAAAGTAACCTAACCAACAGGTTACCTATTATCATCACAAAGTGATAATCAAAACTAAAGTAACCACAATAAGTCACTTACAAAAATCAAATACATAACCGAACCAGTCAGGGCTGAAATCTCTTACACCCTACTGATTATCCTATCACTAATTTTCTAACATCACCACCTATTATCATCACAAAGTGATAATCAAAACTAAAGTAACCACAATAAGTCACTTACAAAAATCAAATACATAACCGAACCAGTCAGGGCTGAAATCTCTGACACCCTACTGATTATCCTATCACTAATTTTCTAACATCACCACCTATTAGTGACGGATCAAATGGTGAGGTTCACCATGCAAACCTCTGATCTTATCAAGCAAAAATTACAGAAAGGTCGAAAACAAGGGAAAGAATAAGCTAATATTCTCTCTACCCAAATATGTAGAAATCAGGACTAACAACTTATATAGTCAACCTATTTCTACTTTCTAATAATATCTTCTATTAACGTGCGACGAATTTAATTAGTATGTACATTAATGTACACTACAAAACTACTATACAAAATTTTGGCTACATGTTTCGATCACCATACAAAATTTTCAAACAAAATAAGTTGCAAAAGGACAGTCTTCATTTAGTATTAGTTAAAACTATACTAAATCAAAAATCAGAACAAAACGAAACAAGCAAACGATTGATTTACTTATAATCAAAGAAATGACTTGACTGGAACTAATCATCAGAATCATCATTTTCATCTGGATCTGATGCTACAAAGGGTTTCAAGTCCTTAACATGCCATTTTCCGGCTTTTGTTCCATCCTCATTCTCTAATTCATATACTAAATTGGAATGTTTTTTACAAACTTTGCACAAAATGAATTTTGGAGTTAACTTAGCGGAGAATTTATCATCAGCACTTGATAACAAAAGGGGCCGAATAATCTGGCTGCGAAAGAAGAGGTGCCATCTACCGGTTTTAGAACCATCAATAAAAAACTAATCACGACGATAGCTAACAAAAAAAATATCAGTGTTCAGGTACACTCTCACCCTAATACCAACCGAACTGTCGAAACAACTACAATGCTTTACAACGCCTAAATTTGCTAGAGTGACAAATCCTCTACGAGTCTCACCTAGACTAACAATCGAAAAATTACATCAACTCAAAAAAATTATGATGCATAAATTACTAGAGCGACTAACTCACCTCGAGTCTCGTCTAGACTTACGTAATGCTGAGCGACCAACTCTTCCTGGAGTCTCGTGTAGACTAACATACTGCTGAGCGACCAACCACGACGACAAGTTCCGCCTAGACTAAATTGCGTTGCAATGCCGATCTAAATAAAAATTTTGCTATCAAAACCAAAAACGTGCCTATGCACAAGAGCAATTCTCAAATGATATGACGACAGCTCAAACCGATGTACCCTTAAAAATAGAATTCGTAGCATTATCATCAAATTTCGACAAAACGTTCTTTATTGACTCAAGCGAATTAAACAACCAGGCTTAACAGCTGCTTTAGCTAACAGTCTTCCTAAAATTTTTCTTTTCTCAAGAACTGGTCTCTCACTCACTACTCCTCTGATTCTCAGTTCATACTCCAGTTCTTCTTTAAGTAAACAAACAATTTGGAACTTTTCAGACATGATTGTGATAGTCTAATATTTTAATGAAATCAAATTGATAAATCTAAATGATTTAAGCCTTACGAAAATTGTCAAAACAAATTCGGGCAACAAAAGGTCAAAGTCAAAAAGTGAATTTGGTAAAAATAGATTTTTGCCAAAACAATATCAAATAAAATCTTTATTGGGTCAAAATAGAATTAAAGTTAAAAATAAATGTGACTAAGGTAATTAACTGACTGAAAGAAGGTCATTGTCTCAACTAAACTTATGCCAAAACAAATTTCAAGAGCAATAGCAAATTTAAACAAACAAATTTTGAAACTAATAGCAAATTTAAACAACCAAATTTTGAAGCAAAATAAATTTTGAGCAAACAAATTTCGAAACCCTACACGTTGCGGCGTCAGTGATACGTATGCCCCACGTTGTTTTTTGTATGGGCGTAGTAACCCAATGATAGGACGTTGCCTTCTTTAACAAAAATATGTCTTAACAAAAATAAGACGCAGCTCCTGTAAGAAATTGCAATGGTTAAATAAATAAAAAAAGTAGAACACCACTTGTGTCCTATAAACATATATAAAGAAATAATAAAAAAGTATTTCCAATATAATATTGGCATCAAATTATTACTCAGAAAAATTTTAGCTTTACGTAATTAGATTTGATCGCACTTGACCAAAATAAAAGTCTTAGATTTTGAACTAAATGTTTACTAAAAAAACTCTTTTAAAATATCGGAACTTGTAACAAAAAATGGTCATAATCAACTACATCAAAATTAAAGTTTTAACTTTCCTTTTTTTCTTTCATTAATCAACCGACTTTACTTTAAACATGAACATGTTATACAAATTAAAGTGATAATGATTGGTGAGCATAACACAGTGAATTAAATTCTAACCTGGGCAGATCTTTTCAGGTAGATAACAAATTACTAGAACCTAACATAATGAGAATTTGAACTTTCAAATTTACGTTTAATAATCTAAGTATAGATAAAGCTGATCACAAAAATAGGCATGTTTTGTTTAAATAGTATTACAGCTGCTCAAAGCATTTGCTTTCAAGACAACATCTGTAAACTGTACAAAATAGAAAAATATGACGTCGAAAACACATGTTGAACTTATCGACGGTTCATATGGAACAAAGCATGTTATTTTAGAAAGCTAATTCAACAAAATTTCGTTTTACAGCTTGTAAAACCAGCTCAGTTCTTCAAGCAAAGTTAACAGCGTTTCTAATTTGAAACGACTCCATCCAAATTAACTTCTATAATTCCTTATCAGACAAATTTCTTATTAGGCAAAGTTTAAATCGACTGTTCCCAAATAACGGTAATTCTTTGGATCCTAGATGACGAATTATATTCGTTCCATTCTTAATTGTCCAATTATATTTGTTGCATTCCACATTGTCGAATCATATCTTGTCGCATTATATTTTGTTGCATTATATTTTGTTGTTGTCGTGTTCTAAAGATCGCGCGTTATTAGAAGATATCTCCACAATTAATAACTGATACGAAGGTTGCCGGCCTCTAGCCAAAAATACATCTTGACAAAGCTGTTGCCCGTGGCCGACTGTTCATCGAAACCAGAGCCGAGCGGTCGCGCCGTCAGAGGGGGGAACACGAAACAATGAAATAGATATTTACTTAGAAATAGCTTCATGCGACACAGATATATTAATATAATTAGATCCCTAAAGAACAATACACGCTTAGCGTGCTTAGCGTGTAATTCAATGCAATTAAATTACGAATGGAAAAATAAAATGTTACAGACTAACAAACAAACATCTCATACCTAGCAGAGGACTGATCCACTTCCTCACTGGCCACGGCCCGTATCCGACCTATCGGGACCGTATGCACTTAGCACAGAACGACACCTGTACATGCGGAGAGGTTGGTACGCCCGAGCACGTTGTGTTTGAGGGCGTAGACCTCACCCAGGAACTACACGGATACAGAACAAAACTACAAGACATCTCTATCAACGAAATGATATGGAACGAACAAATTTTCCCATACCTAAACGCACTGACTCAAAAGACTACGCAAGTATTACACAACCGCTACCTTGAACAGGCGTCTTAAAAACGGCACGCAATCTTACGTACCAAACTGAGACACCAAGGAACAACTGCTCTAGGATCCCGGGGGCTGCACCCCCGACGCCAGAGTCCGTCTTCTAGAAATTCCGAGAACAATAACTCTCGAAGACCGAAGGAGGTACTCAAACCCGATCAAAACCTACCGACCAATTATGTCTCTAGCAATAAGGTCTAACATTAGTATTAAGTTAGGCTAAGTTTTAGGATAAGTAGTAGAATAGAAACTTTTTACTCTAACACCACTGTATGAAATCAAAAACTAACAGTAATTGAGGCAACAAAATGTAAAATTGAAGTATTTATTTCCACCCGACTGTAACCTGTACCATTCCAACACGCATTAAAGAAATGAACCTTTTGGAAACCGAACACACACAACACACACACACACACACAACACACGAAAACAAATGTGCCCTTCAATTATCTGGATTTTCGGCTGCCGATGGTCCTGGACAGAGAGCGAGAGTACGAAGCAGAAACAACACCAATACCACCACAACTACAAACACAAAAAAGCAAACCCATACACACCAACACAACACATACAAACACAAATTGTGCTCTTCAATAATCCGGATTTCCGGCTGCCGATAGTCCGGATGAAGGGTACAAATTCTGCGGGGCGCTTTCTCTAAAGACTGGGATTTCCGGCTGCCGATGGTCCTGGTCAAGAGCGAAGGTACAACGTAGAAACAACATCAACAATAAACACAACAATTAACCAACACAATAAAACACACTCGCGCACACACATAAGCCCACACAATGATAGTAATCAAGCACAGGTTACAATGGGGGGAAAACAGGTCTGTCTAAAATGTCAGATGACAGACGACTAGAATGTTAGATTTAAAAAAAATACTAAACTAAAGCTAACATTACAGTTTCCTAAGTTCAGACGCACATGAGCGTTGCATCTAGACTGTCTCTTCCTTGGCAATAAAATGCCCAAATTTTAAAATGTTCAGAAGAGTGAGTTACTCTACACTCTAGCAAAGTTTTGATACTGGTACTCTGGTTTAATAAACAATACACATCAAAACTTGTCCATGACATGGTTGTGAATTAACAAATTTACCAAAAGTACCATCTTACTAATTCCTTACATTGTAATAAAAAATTGTTATTTTTACATATTTCTTTATCCTCGTGACTATCCGCTATAAATTAAACCTCCCAATTTTCTAAACCTTAATCTGATATCACAAGGTCGAGAATTTCTTCTTTTTCTTTTAAGCCCAAGGTAATGTCGGATGGAGAATGGCTTGAGACAAAGAAAAACTCTTAAGATATAAACGGCTAGTAGAGTGTTAGCTCTGGGTAGATCATGAGCTTAGGTCATGGGTGAATAAAAGACCAAAAATATATTTAATGAGCGCCACCGTATTTTTCAATACAATAACCAACAAAATTTAACTGTGCTTGTATAAGGGAATGCGTAAACCTTATCTTAACACCACTAACATAGCCATAAAACCTGAATTTCACTCTTTAGGACACACTTATCAAGACCTCAACCACCAGATGTCATACAGATGTCTCAGCTTTACCTGTGAACAAACAAAAGCACAACATGGACACCATTTGTGTCCTCAAAAACATATGCCAAAAATAAAATTATAGAATTTAGGCATCTAAAATGTACTGAGAGAATTTATTTTCATTACACACACTTTCTATTCCGGGAGGACTTGCAATTTTTTAAATGTTAAATAATAAAACGTCTTTCAAAAACAAAAAGGATTCTATTTGGATAAATTTCTGATTATGTACATAGGACTGCAATATTTAAGTTTGTATCATTATCGAAGTTTCTCATAATAATTCTAATGAAGTTTTACATTCAAAATTAAGATCTATGAGTAGATCATTTCTATAAAATTTAATCAGATAGACGTATAATTCATTAGTTGTTCATAACACATAAGTTTCTTTTAATCAGCGAAGTACTTCCTTGATCATTACAACAAAAATTAATTATCAAAGTGCAGACTTTGTAAAATGAAATTATTCTTATTTAATTGTAATCTACAATAAATACACGAATTTCATATGTCAATGAAAGTGCCTTTACATGACCTGAAAGTCTTTAAACATAATGTAAATTTAATCAAGACAGCATATGGCGTCTAGACAGGAAAACGGAATCTACATATTTTTTTTGTCTGACATAGGTTATCATTCAGAACTTTATAAAATACACTGTTTGCGTACATGTGCAAACAATCTGACAAGCAAGATACATATTCGTTGATTTTACTGATTTCTCAAAGAAACTACTTTCTATTTACGTTACTCAAGCAATTAATGTTGGATAATTCATAATAATTTACTATAATTTCAAAGCTATCAAAAGTTAAAAACACTCACGTGCATCAAAAATGTACTACAGGTGCCGGACCTTGACCTCAGCTGTCGGACATTTCCATCGTAATATCCTTGTGTGATATTAGTCATCGGTAAGTTTGAAATACCGAAAACACATGTGGAATCGGCGTTTATTCTACTGCATGTTATATTGAATAGAACGAAACCATAAATTCTTGCTTTGAATTACTGCCATTAAAATTTGTTTTAGTTTATTATCGGAAATGTTATTAAAGATATGTCCTTAAGATATTGCATGTCTAAAATGATGTCCAAAGGGGTTCCATATTCTCAGGCCTGTCGGGATCAACTAAACTGTTCGGAGCGAGGCTTATCGAAAATCATTCTCACGTAACCGTTGTTAGGCTCGACCTCCAGACACCAAGAATTTACAATGCTTTACTTTTTCCTAACTTTGTTAGAAGCCATGTGTTTCGACAGGGCCATTTCGACTTCACCTCGTCTGCAAAAGCGGCTTGCACTTTCGAACGTTGAGAATGAAGTGCCGGCTGACAGCTTGACAGAGCTTGGTAACGAACTTTAGAGTATATACATACAAGAGTCTATGCGTTATTATGAATATTATATATTAATTTTTATTGGATGATAATTCACAAATTAAATACTTTAAACTTGCTACGCTATTTCTTTTTCTCTACTGCACGCCCCACGCATCAGCGTCAGTGTTACTAATTTTCTAAATGGGCGCCAGTGAACAAAGTCTTCCGACATAACTAGGGGTCTATTCTTTGGGTAGAGCTATGAGAAATAGGGGGGTAAGTCAAAATCTGTTTGTAGATCAAACTTAAACTAAACCAAATAGACGCCACCAAGTCCTGACATGATTATGATAATTGCATAGCATATTTCTAAGGGCGGACGGGGAGACCAAAAGAAAAAAAGATCGCCTTCGCTGACAAAAACCTGTCTTAACAAAATAAGACGCAGCTCTTGTAAGAAATTGTAATAGTTAAATAAATAAAAAAGTGGAACACCATTTGTGTCCAGCAAAAATACATAAAGAAGTAGTAAAGAGGCATTTCCAGTATAAAGTTGGCATCGAACTTCTACTCATAAGGATGTTAGCTTTTTGTGATTAGATTTGATCATACTTGATCAAAATAAAAAACTTTAATCTTGAACCAATTGTTTACTAAAAAGAATCTCTTTTAAAATAATATGACTTGTAACAAAAATTTAATTAATTAACTGTATCAATCTATAGCTTTCAACTTCATGTTTATCTTAATTATTTTTAATCAAATACTTTACAGTATGACATGAACTTGTTATACAAATAGGGTTCCGACCTGTGCAGATCTGTTCAGGCTGATGACAAATTAATAAGTTCTAAAAATGTTAGCATTCAAGTTTTCTGAATTACATATGTAAGTTTTAATTTATATAAAGCTGATCACAAAAATAGACGTGTTTACATCTCTTGTACCAAAGCTGTTCGAGGCATTTGCCTTTAAAAATACATCTGTCAGCAGTACACAGCAGAAAAATATGTGACGTCAGTAACACCTGTTGACGTTACCGACAATTCATAATGAGCCACGCGTGTTGTTTTCTTAAAACATCAAATCAATAAACTTTAGTTTTAATATTGGAAAATCCAGCTCAGCAATTAGTTGAAACTTTTATAATATTCATGCATTACGCATCAAAACAAATTAACGTGTTCCTATTTTTGAAACACATAAAAAGAACTTATAGCTATCTACGAACCAAAACTGCATTTGTCGCATTGTAGCAAGGAAGGATGGGATCCTCGTTATATTAAGCAACGATAACAGCGTTTGTAGCGTGAACCAAATTCATCCAAGACAACTTCTACCATGAATTCGTCCCACGTGTCGAATCAAATCCTGTTGCAAAACATTCCGCAGCCGTTGCAATCCCGAAATTGAATTACGCCGCCTTCCTAAGGTAGCATCTTTACATTGTCCTTGTGTGTCTTAAAAGTTTGTATTCCAAGTGTCGTCTTCTAAAAATTGCCTTCTAAATTTCGTATTCTAAATTTCGTGTTCTAAGAGTCGCATTCTAAGTTGTTGCATTGTAAGTTGTTGCATTGTAAGTTGTTGCATTGTAAGTTGTTGCATTGTAAGTTGTCGCGCGTTATTCTAAGATGTGTTCACACATTGAAGTGGATTCGCAAATTGCCGGCCTGCAATCTAGGGTACATGTTGATGCTTCTACTACATATGGCCGACCATCTACAAAACTAGCTCGGGCGGCCGAGGCGTCCGGAGGTGAACAGTCAAACAGAGATGTGTTTGTAAATAGCTGTAGATGACACAGATATTTAAACCACAAGTAGATTACCAAAGAACGATGCGGGCTTAACGTATTACTATTGTTGTTGAATGTAATTTACTATTGTTGTTAATAAAATTGTTATATTATTCTCGCAATTTTATGGAGGGATTTATTATCAAAAATAAAATTGTTACAAACTACAGCTGTTTTATGTTTATTTTATTGAACTAAATGTAACTAGAAAAAAAATACGTTACAACATTACTAACCTAACAAATTACATGGCTACCATCGGGTTAGTTTTTTTTACTCGATATTCAAAAAAATAAGTCCTACGTCTGATCGTAAATACCAAAGTTAGGAAGATAAAAAGATAAAACAAGATTTCAAGTTATTATCGAAGATAATAGATAAGATAACGATATTAGATTTAAGTTATTATCAAAGATAATATGTAAGATAACGATATTAAAATAAAGTTATTATCAAAGATAATAAATAAGATAAAGATATTAACTCAAGTTATTATCAAAGACAATAGGTAAGATAACAATAGAGTGGCTTCTTGGAGTCGTTACATGGGAAATTCTCGTGCGCCCTAAAAAGAGCAAACTGTGAAGCAAGCCCGTTTGCAATAAACTGCACGAGGGACCGGCAAAGGCATTTGGGTGCATCTCTGCAATCGGCGTTAATTGATATCGGTAATACCCACACGATATCCACACATATTTCTACATACACTCACACATTCACACACTCATACATACATTCACTGTTAGCGACCATGTGCACTGACAGCGGCATCGCATGACCTCACGAAAGATTCCCAGAGACGTGGTCCGGGTGTCTGTGAAAACCCCCCCGCGCAACCACACGGTGACTAACGGAAATGAAAAGGCAGTAGAAATAGGAAAGGTAGAAAGAGGGAGGTGGGTATTTGGAATGCATAAGAGGCACTTCCAGGTAGAAAAAATAGAGGAAGGGCTCGCATTGAGCTAAAGAGACAGAAAAGGTGGATAGCAAAGCACTACTCAACCAGCCAATGTGGTCAGTAGCCCGGAGTGATGGAAAAATCACTCTTATGTGGTAGACGGGTGTTCCGGGACGAGAACAGGTCTACCGAAAAAAGGATAAGGCAGAAACGGAGACAGCGGGATAAGAAAAAGTAGAGTTTTTGGACAAGCGTCTGAGAGAAGGTAGAGAGTTGTTCCTGTAAAACACAGATCGGTCTGAAGGACCACCTGCTATATTAATCAGACAAGTTAAAAAATTACTAGACTCCTAATGAGAACTAGTACAATCATTTCCCTAACGAGTGCATCCACCCCGATAAGAAAATCAGACAATAGTTGAAACAACAACTTAAAAGTATCACTACAGATACCTTCACGCAAAAACCAACTGTTGCAATTCACTTGTTTGTTGTTGAGAACACCAGCCTGCGGGTGAGGAGAATATCCTCGATAGTGTTTAAAGCAACAATATAGTAAATTATACAGCTAATTTTTTTTTTTTTTTTTTTTCCCCTACTGATGATGACCACATAGTGGTCGAAATACGTATCTAGTAATTTAAATAATTTTTGTGGTTAAGGGTTTTTATTTAATTTTATTTAAATCGTGCCACAGTGTTCCTATAGATTATTAACTATGACTTCCCGGTCTTCGAAACTTAATAGGTATCGAAGCTTAGCTCTTAAAATTAGTTTTGTAAAAGCAGATATTCGATTTCTAAAAAGTTGTAAAGCCCACAAAGTTTTTCCAAATTTCATTAACGTAAAATCAGCAGTAATTGTAAACGTAGTAACGCAATAATCAATTTTGCAAAAGATAAATGGCTTAATTTGGAAATCAAATATCTGTACAGTAAACTTAGTAGATTGGAACTGAAACGTATAAATCGCACCTAGCACTAACGTGCAATTTATCCGAGTCCGGTTTTCAGGAATGGAATAATTTCAGAGATTTGTTTTTGAAGTCAACAATCATAAATTGTTAGACAAAATTAATAGGCAAAACACTAAGTTGAAGTTTCTTTTAAAGAAACACAATGTCAATGTACCTCCTAAAAAACTGGAAATTACTTCACCTCAATTAGAGTCAATAGTTGTTAACGAATCGTCGAAAATCTTTAATAATGAAGAGTTGACTTTCCTTGATCGAGGCCTAAAATTTGGAGTAGATCATTTGAAAACTCCTTTGGAAGACATTATTGCTGGCATTGAAAAATCCATTTCAAAATTAGATGACAATTCAAAAAACTTTATTAGATACGCGTGCAAAATTCAACTTTCGAACAACTTACGCACTTGCGCAAGGAATGCCTCAGAACAAACAAGGAAAGATCATCTGATTATTAAAGATTTACGACAAAAGAATTGTTATTATTTAAAGGCTGATAAGGGGAATAAGTTGGTTATTCTGGATAAACAAGACTATGTTGATAGAGTAGAGACTTTGCTGTCTGAGGGTCCTTACAGACAAATAGTCAAAAAACGTAAAAATGAAGTTCCTTTAAATAAAATGATTAAATCAACAGAGTCTGTTTTGAAAGAATGTCCAAACCTAATTTCGCCCACACTAAAATTAAAATTAAAAATTTCGAATTCTGAAATGCCAAAACTTTACTGTTTACCAAAGATTCACAAAAATAATAAATCGATGAGACCAATAGTTTCAGGTATCAACTCACCGACTTACTATTTATCACGATGGCTGTCAAATGAATTTAAGAATTTAAAGTTTAATAGTTTGTCTGTACAAAACTCTTTAGAGTTCATTAATAAAATTAAAAATATCACATTAGAAGAGAACGAAATCTTAATTTCATTTGATGTCAGTTCATTATTCCCTAGTGTTCCAATACCACGTACTTTAACATATTTAAAGGATGTTCTTATAGATAGTGATATTGATGATGATAAAGTTGAGGACTATATCAAGCTTGTTTCGCATTGCATGTCCCAGAACTGTTTTCAATTCAACAACAAGTTGTACGAACAACATGAAGGCACAGCAATGGGAAATAGCTTATCACCTTCATAGCAAATTTATTTATGTCTCGTTTTGAAACCGAGTTAAAAGAAAACTCAAATACTTCCCAAGAATATGGTTAAGGTACGTGGATGATATTTTTGCAGTTTTGACACTTCTAAATCAAATGTTGATGATTTTCTTAAAGAAATGAATTCAAAATTTCAAAGCATAAAATTTACGTATGAACTTGAGAATAATGGACAATTACCCTTTTAGATATATTAGTAATTAGAAATGGTAATAAATTAGAATTTGACATTTATAGAAAAGAAACCAATGTAAATCGCTTTATTTTGTCTTCCTCTAATCATAGCATACAACATAAGTTGGCTTCATTTAACTTTTAATTAATAGATTATTGAATTTCCTTTAAATAAAAACAGATTTAATAAGGAATTTGCTCTTATTAAACAAATAGCGAATTACAATGGTTTCTCTTCTGATATTATAGATAATATTTTTAGAAAGTGTAAAAATAGGATCAACATCCGTAAATCAACGACTTTGCAATCAACCACCTCTAACGATAATGTTAAATATGTTCAACTTCCGTTTCACAAAACCACAAAGGGTCTTGATAAAATATTCAAACAGTGTAATTTCAAAATTGCTTTTACTAATAATAATAAAATTAAAGATTTGCTAGGTAATCCAAAAGACAAGGTGGAAAAATTGCAAAAGTCGGGGATTTATGAAATTAGTTGTGCAGGGCCAGGGTGTTTTCAAAAATATATTGGTCAGACCAAGAGGAATATAACAACAAGATTTAAAAAACACATTGCTCACTTCAAATATGGTAAATATGAAAGGTCTCAGGTCGCCAAACATATATTTGAAACCAGCCACCCCGTTAAACTAGAAAATGTTAAATTGTTAAAAGCGGTACCAACGTTTTCCTAGACAATTCACTTGTTTGTTGTTGAGAACACCAGCCTGCGGGTGAGGAGAATATCCTCGATAGTGTTTAAAGCAACAATATAGTAAATTATACATCTAGTGTGGTTTAAATCGATATGTGAAGAGATAACAGTAATCAAAACTCGATTTACTGATAAAATTGTTGAGAAACAGAAAGATATCTTGTAACACATATATTTGCTAGGATGACGAGCTCTCCTTTGAGCTTCACCTAGACTAATGAAGAAAAATTTCAACATCATTCTTAAAAAAATGATTCACAAATTGCTAGAGCGACAAACTTACCGCCAAATCTCGTCTAGATTTATAATGCTGAGCGACCGGCCCTTGATGGGTCTCGTCTAGACTTATAATGTTGAGCGACCAATTCGGATGGCAAATCTCGCTTAAACCAAATAGATCTTAAAATACTGCGTTGAAATATCGATATATCTAAAAAATATGCTATCAAAACAAAATCATTCTCGCTACACAAAAGAAATATTCTACGATACATGTATAGAAAAAATAGTATTCCAAATTATTAAAATATTCTTTTGATATCGCGGGATTTATCAACAACTATCCTAAATGAGCTTAAATACAAAACGCTATTAACCCTTCATTATTGCAGTTTTTAAAGGAGCAGATATAAGGAGATCCAGTTTATTACAGCGTTTTAGAAGGTAAAAGATATGCTTAGATAATTGCGTTACTTGTATTTGAAGAAAAAATTTTCTTTAAAAGGAATTTGGAGCTATAGTTAATTGTTTAAATTACTAAAAAAACACTTTTAGGGCAATATCAGAGTAAGATAATCTATACATATTTAAAGAACAGTTTTAAAAGTTAAACCAAAAAAACAGGCATATGATTACATTTAATCTAATATTAAACAAACAGTTTCCATATGGAACGAGGAATAAGGCGTTGAATTAATTAATTATTTATATATTAAGGTACTTATAGCCAAAATTATTAATCCAGAAAGCATATGCTTAAGTGAGGTTATGTTAATTTCACACTTTTTAAAAGGTATATATTCCAGCTTTCTGGTAAATTAAATTAGGTCATTATCTAAACAAATTTAAATTAGAAACACACTATTTTTATAAAGTTACGAGAATTAATTGGATTAGTAATACATTAATAAAAGGTATACACAAAAATCAATAATCAATTTAGCTACCCATGTTAAATTAGCTGTTTACATGTCATTACATTTCAGATGGTTGCTATGGTACCTGCAGTGTTACCACTCTACATTTTCTAAGTTAACAGTTATTAAAAATTCAAATAATGATTTATTTTTTAAGTGAAAAAACTACAAATATATTTAACTAATACCATATAAGATATAGCAAAATAAGAAAACAAATTATTTAACCAAAAAAACGTTGGATTTCGCCACTTTATAACCCCGGCGGTACGATACGCGAGCCACTACAGTCAGTTGGTAGCAATGATAAATAATTGCAAAAATGATGCGCAAATAAGATTTTACGTCACATAAATGTTACAAATTACTAAATCACATAAAAAACGAGAAAAGTACTTACGTAACTATATAACTCCTTACAGCACTGCGCTAGTATAACGGCAGCTGGGCTTTGTTGAGCCTTTTCGGGCGTGGGTATTCGTTGAGCCCCCGGTTGAATCTAAATTCAAATTTGTCTTCTTCATCCTATTTGTAGAGAGCGACAGGAATACAGGAAAAGGTACAATAATCAGATATAAGGCAGGAAACCCACATATCAAAAAAAGAAGACACGATAAGGCACAAAGATAACTACATTTGTCCACGTCTGGCTCACTAATCTCGACGTGTCCGAAATCACCCCCCCCCCCCTTCTTCCCCACTCCGCGTCTGCGTAACCCTTGGCGCGAACGCACTGTCTGAAGTGACGGAAATACGCGCACGTCTTTTTAAATCCTTGGCGCGAAATCGTTTTCAAATTAGGAACTTACAGAAATGTTTATATGCCGAATTTTCGGCATGTAACAGGTGCACTCGGAAGATTTAAAGTTGAAGGCGCCTCCGGATGTTTATCCACGAGTTTATCATAAGTGTCTCTGTTGACAGGAGCCAATCTTTCTGTAAAAGAAAGAAATTTTACCGCATCACTGATGTCACCCTCACTGATCTTAGATATTACTCGGTTGGACAAGCTCGTGTTTTTAGTTTTAATCTTCAAAGGAAAGGAGGAATTTTCGTTAATATTTTTTTTCAGCTGTCTTGGAGAAGAAAGGGACACAAAGGCAAGTGAAAGCGAAGATGAAAGCGCAGGTCCACAAAGAAAAATCGTTTTTAGTTGTACAAGTGTCCAAAATTGCAGCTAGTTTTAGAGCGGTAGCAAATCTAGCACCTTTCGGAATTCGTTTTAGGACTTTTATTGAACTTTTCATATTTACTGTTTGATCGATAATATATTCCGATGAAGGCAAAGACGATTGCGATACGGGTAGATTTTGGTGAGTACGACTTTTGTGAATTTTGCGACCCCCTTTCTTCATTGTATCTTTTTATGAGAGAGGGAATCGGGACAGTGGGGGGCATGGTATCATTCCTGAGGAAGAAGTGGAAGTTGAAGGCTGCAGGCTTGAAGAAGTATCGCATTTAGGACAAAGTCAAGTGCCATCAAACATTATTCTTTTCCTTCTTTATTTATGAATGATTTGGTTTCGCTAGATACAGAGTTTAATTTAGTATATTCCAATTCAAAAGATCCTGGTTTTTTTAATTTTGTTGAACTGTCAAATGATTAGTCAACCATAATGTCAAAGTTCTACTAAATTTGCAGTGTCATAAAACTGTGTAATGTAACTAATAATGTAATTATAAACTAGTTACGAGTCAAAGAACTTGTCTTTTTCTCGACACGACACTACAAGAATAATTTACCAAATTACGGAGAAAAAGCTTGCCATAGACTAACCTTACATTAAACTTCCAACAAACGAAACCCCGATCTTTTAATATTAATTTTGACGAAACTAGTTATCAAAACCCTTAGAATTTTATGAAACTACGAACAACGTTTAAGACAGAAAAAGGAAGAGCTGTAGGCGTTGTTTGAATCGCATTACAGTATATGAGGAACCGACCCATCAGCAAAATTAACATCTACTGCAAGAAAATTTTGTTTCAAGATATCGAGGTGTTACCAAACTTGCAAAAACCAAGAATAGCGCGACTTCCAAAAGAAACCAAGCCTTAATTTTTAAACGCAGAAAAGGTTAACAATTAACTAAAGACCATTGGACAACCTTAAATGGACTGTAGCCAAAATACATGTATCCAAAATAGATAGAAGCCTTAGTTGTTAAATGCAGCATAGGATAAAAAGTTACCAAGGCTACTGGACAGCCCTAAATGGACTGTAGTCAAAATACATGCAAACACGTCCAAAATAGATAGAAATCAATGGATACGCAATTTTTTGAAGCATCCCCGACACCGTGGCAAGCAAAGAGTTTCAGTGGTATTACAAAAACTCAGCAACCACCACCTGCTAGTTCCAGAAATGCAAAATCGATAAATTATAGCTGCAGAACTCAGTCAAACAACGGTAATGAACATGCAAGTCCAGTCCTTAACGATTTGTTTGAAGAACCATGGTCGAATTACGCAAACTGCATCGCAAGAACGTCCTGTGGTTATGAAGAACCTTTACCATCGTCGCGCTTTTTAATAAAAGAGCAGAGTAACCCTTCTAAACCTGTCAGTTTTTTAACATCAGTGGAAGAGCTTGGTTTTTATTTGGATCAAAGGAAAATAGAAGATAGCTCCAGGAACGTCTTTGGTATATACGAGGATTTAAATGAACGGCAGCAAGATGTTAAGTTACGTCCTGTTTCGTCTTCGTTACAACAAGTATTTCAAAATCCTTTAATGGGTTGCAAAAGTAACAAACATCTCTCAGAAGTATTACAACGATCAAGAAGATTAGTACATGACTCATGGAAAAAACACCACACTTACGAAGATACATGTTTAAATGGCAATAATAAACAACAACTGTTAGATTCGCCAAAAGTCAACCGTACACAGAAGACTCCTGGAAAAGACCCCGTTGTTCCTGTAAAAGGCTTCAATGTTTTACAATGGTCAATGTTTACAATAGCTCAGTTTCGAAACTTGGGCACTATTGAAAAACCAATAAGTAGTTCAACTTTAATCAGAACGAGCTGTTCAAAAGGATGTCACCAGAAAAAGGTAATGCATAACTGTGGCACTCAAGTACATGCCAAGCCAAAAACATTAGCAAACTTATGGAGAAAGCTTTTTGGAAGTATGAATTCAGACGTAACTTTAAAATATTTGGCATGCTATCCAACAAACAAGAATAGGGGAGGTAAGTGCGAAACAAGTAAAAGATCTAAACCATGCCCTTTGGAAGCTGATGCGTACATTTCATCCACTACTAGTACATCTCATGCACCTTGCTTTGGTAGTGGACGCTTTTCCGTGAATTCGACAAACCGTGCATGTAGACTACAAAGAAAAGGGTCGGTTGGAGTATACACAAACAATAAATTCTCTTCAGCGGACGAACCTTACCAACGGTGCTGCTTAATGAAATCAACATCTAGAACCTGTCAAAAACGCAAAATGGATTTTTTTAAAACTCATGATGGTGATTATCAGGATAGTTTAATAAACTCAACACATGACGCCTACAGAGGGCGTAACACTTTACTTGCCATTGAAGGCACATGCTCAGCTCATCCTACACCACCGCGCCACTCTGCTGCTTACAAAAATCGTCCAGCTATTTCTCGTAAAGACGATTCTATCAACATTTTACAAACTGTTGATAAATCGCATTCTACTTACCCTGATCCACGACCCTGTTCCACAAGCCCAATAAATAAAATATGCAAAAAATCTAAAAACCCTGACTTTGAAGCTAATGCTACTTATACCTTCTCAACTGACGACAAACGTAGTCCTCCCGATTCAGCTACACGGCGTTATTTAAAGAATTCCAAACACTCTAAAAATTCCAAAAAGTTGGAATACGGAAACAACGAAATTCAATTTGCTTCTTTGCCAGGTAACCCAAAAACATGTACAGGCAGTTCTACGGTTAATTTATTGTGTCAATGGCAAAAAGCTATGTTCAATCCACCTGTTCAAAAACCAGAAAACTGTTCCGAAAGCCTAAACGACTCTAAACCTCATATAGCGTCACTCTGTTTTAGCCGATGTCCAAGTTCTCCGCGCACGCCAAAAAGAATGTTACAAAATACGCCAAACGATTGTTCTGAAGATGGGATTTTTAAGGCGGAATATGGAACTGTAAGCCACGAGTCAAATTTGTCCACTGAGAACGATGGATTCCTTCAGCTAGATGGACATTACAAATCAGAGTCAAAAAGGTTTCAAGATTTGCTAGAAAGCAAAAGAAAACCGCACCAGTTGAATACGTTACACGAACTTAGTAGAATAAATGACCGATGCGACGCTACGGAAGCTGAGATTAGTCCCAGACGTACTTCAAGCAACATACGTTCACAAGAGTCCAACGGTAACTTTACCGGCGGATCAAATCACTCCAAGAGTCCTTCAAAAGATTTTTGTATACCATACCTTAGAACGGGACGTAAATCAATAGTATTACCTAACGAAACAAGGTTATGCAAGTGTAACTTGACCAAACTTCAAGGCACTGAATATCTCCAACCATGCCATTGCCATAAAACTTTGGACAATCACGGCCCCATACGAATATGTAATAAATACCCAAAAAGAAGAGATCGCGCTTTGAGTTATTGCCGTTCTTTCAAACGACCATACTTCATCGTTCTCGTGATTGTAATGATCTTCTATTATGTCCTGTTCATCGCATTAGTAAAATTCTGAAAAATAGTTTTACTACAGAAACCTTTACAAATAAAGGAATAAGAACATTGTTTTTTTTAAAGTAAGTGTTTTCCATTCTCGAATTTCACATACAAAAGGAGATATTTTTATTTTTGATTGTTCTCTATTTTTAATTAATAAGGTTTGGTGTACGTGCGTGCGTGCGTGTGCGTGCGTGTATTCTTGCGTCCGTGCGTTCTCGCGTGCATGTATGTGTGTATTGTATGTATGTGTGTGTGTGTGTGTGTGTGTGTGATGTGTGTGTATTGATGTGATTAGAGATCATCAAAGATCTTCTAACATCATTTTGTAAAGATATGACGCCACAAACCCGAGCAGATTAAGAAAAATGTAAGATAATTTTAAAAAATCTTGTATTATGTTCATATTCATTTTCATGACGAAACATGTTTGCTAAAAATAATCACTCAGTGTATTAAGTATAAATGCACAAACCAGTGATTGAGGGAGTTTCATTCTTATTACGTAACTTAATAGTATTTTTAGATAAGGATAATAATATACTCCGCGCACAAAAGACGTTTTTACAAGAGTTTCATACAAAAAGTACTCATTTGGTATCGATTACGAGTAAATGCGATTATTATAATAGATTTAATTTGATCATGTTTATGTTCAAAAACAACCAGCGTTTTCAAAAATGTAAGATCGCGTATAATACTTAGTTGCGTTGGTATTTAGATGTATTCATTTAAAATATCAGTCGATCTTTAAAAAAACAAGGAAAGTGTATTTCAACTTGAAAACGCGTTAAATAACTTCCAAAAATTCAGTTATAGCACGCAATAGAAAGAAATGTAAACGTACATCCAATTCAGGAGATAAAAGTTGTAAAACTGAAATTAATTGCGGCTATAAATCTTGAAAATAAGATAACGCGTAAGTAAATGGAACTAATTAATAACTACAGGCTATTAGAACAAAATATTTATAAAGATTGCATCGTGAATTATGTTTCTCGATATCGATGTAAGAGACGAGCCCCTGTTCTACAACCAATCCAAACATAGAAACGACAAGTGGAGCTTGCTAGAAGGTTTGAGATACTGACATCACACGGAGATTTAACTATATAACACAAACTGAAAATGGATCAAGGTCAGTTAATGAGTTGCTATTAAAACGTTACGATGCCGTCAAACTAAGGAGAATATATCACGTAATAAAGTTTTAGTAGTGAAATTATTCGTTGAAAGAGTGACGGAAAGGCATTTGAAATGTATATAAATGAGAAAGATTAATTGGAAATACGCAAAATGAATAAATAATGATCGACCACTTCAAGATAAAGTTTTAATTTGGAATGCAATTTTAATGTTTAATGATACTTAATGGAACAATTTTAACGATTTAGACATGGATGGCTAACTACGGGCCAACCAGAGGCAACAACAAGGACTTGCATGATTTACACGGTAAAATAAAATTATATTGCTTTAAAATTTTAAAAAGATCATTTCTATTTATTACTTAAGTTTCATAGTAATAGTATTTTGTGTTTTAGGATTTGAAGTTAGATTAGAGAGTTTGTACAAGTTCGATAATTCGATTGAAGGAGTAGTAGTCTATGGGGGTTTTACCATTATATAATAAAAATTATTAAACCTAACTGATCAGATAAGTTTATATCAAAATTTAAGGGGTGACATTTTATTTTGACCAAATTTGTACATAATAAGATAAAGGATTTACTGGTGAAGGAAATTAGTATTAGAGTATGCATCATATTTATAAAAGGATTTTGGATTTTAATTTCTAATTTAGTATAAGTGAACGACTATATATATATATATATATATATATATATATATATATATATATGATTGACAAAAATGCTAAACGTAATTGAAAGTTAGGTTTATATATGGTACTGTACACGATTTGGATTTGTAAATTTCCCAATTATAGCCATCGGCCTCGGTAGCGTAATTGGTAAACGCACAGTTCCGGCAAAACTGAGATGCAGGTTCAAATCCTGTCCAAGGCTTTATATTTTACTTCTTTCAATTACTAGCTCGATTTGAAATGATCATTTGGGATTAACTTAAAAAGTCTAGGTTATTATTTTATCTTATTAATTGCAATACGTTAGTATTTATCAACTTACCTTGTGTTAAAAAACTACTTATAATATTTATATATATATATATATATATATATATATACATACACATTGATGTGATAAAAAAGTCACAAGAGGACATTAAGGTGATAAGAACGCAATATTGCGCTAAATTGTTACATCGTACGGATGACTCAAACTTCTAGAAGACGTATTTAGAATTTTATTATATAAAGGCGGAAGTAATAAGAGTAATTCATTCGGCTTCAAGGTTTAACATTGAAGATTTGAACGTAAGTTACAAAATATTTGATCATTGATAGATAATTATTTTATCAAGTGCAACAACGAATTATTGCTTCAATATAAATAATAAATTATCTTGGTGCAAGGTCACCCGCTACTTTAATCTGTGAAAGTACTTTTGATCTGATACTTCGACGTATGAAAATTGAGTAAAATGGTGATCTTAAAATTTGGAACCAGGAATTTTTCAATGCAGTTAATTCCAATGGAAACGATCTTTTAAGTAGCAATTATGAGCAAAGACAAGTGGTCATAAAAATAAGAATATCAGCAACAATTTGACGATCCAAACCTTTGTTTTACACATAAAAAACCAATTTATGTATTATTAAGTAGATTAAGCTTAAAATTTTATTTTGCGTATATAAATTATTTGTAAATGGATAATTTTTTAGCAATTTTCAGATCAGAACCCGAGGAGATTTGACCTTTATAAAAATTTCTGCTCAAGGTCATTGAGTCGGAGTAACACAAACATTTTAAAGAGAATTTTGTGACTTACCTATAAAATATTTTTCTAATTATCAAAAAGAATTAGAACAAGATTGTATTAATATGTAAGTAGTGATAAAATGTTGTTTCTTTCTAACTTTAAAATGCAAATGGTATTTATGAGCGTTATTTTTATATCTGTAGATAATGCCTGTAAAAGAAAGATTTTTTGAATGTATTAAGGATTGTTCATAAATGTTTCTTGATACTACTTTGCTGCATTTTATTTTCGTAAAATCCAATTTATATTTATCGCTGAGCTAGCAAAGGAAAACGGGAAAAATAAGGTAAAAATCCACATCATATTATTTTATCTTTTCAATTAATAGTCATTCATTGCTTTTTTATTGATCAGGAAGGCTGTACCCGAATATTTCCAGCTATATATATATATATATATATATATATATATATATATATATATATATATATATATATATGTAATAATGAGGTCATTGAGCACCACATTCTGTGAGATAAGACCGACCCAAAGCTAAGAATGTAAAATTTTCAAATATTTAAAGTTTACTCTGTAGAATATTTTTCAGCACGATTAGTGTATTTCCAAGCAAGTTTTATTGCAGACTGAAAAGAGCACAAAACTAGTCTAAAATGTAAATTCCGTAATGCGTTTACAGTCTATAAAATATCGTTTAATAAATAATAGAAATATAAAAATCCGCACCTTGTTAAAATGTGTATGCATCCATCCTCTTTAGGAATACCAAATAAACGTTATAATACAATTGCGATTATTAATGCAAAGTAGTTTTCTTTCAAAGAAGTCGATTTAGGGACGGTTCTAAAATAAATTATAGTTACGTTATTTATTACAAAAATATTGCCTTCTTTCGAGTGTTCTGAAAAACCATAAATCTCAAGCAAAGAACGGCTAATTAACTATCTAGTATGAATGAACCGCCCGATTCAAAGAACGCTATAATACCGAGAAGACTATAAGACCAGATAAGATAACGAGTTTAATGGCTATACGGTAGCTCGTAGCAGAGGGATAACAATTATTGATTTTATTCACTAATAAAAGATGGAAGTTTTTATGATCGCAATAACTTTAAACTGTCAGCCATTAAAAACATAGAAACGCAAATTGTGGGTAATTGTTGCATGATACAGATGTTTCTTTTCTAAAATATAATCGACCGATAACGTATAAGATTATTTTAATATATAGACGGAAGTAATTAGAGCGAATTTATTCATTCTTTCCGCATTCAAGATTTAACATACACAACCGATTTAACATAAACAAATACCGAAAAACAAAAAACAAGTTTTCTGGTGGACGCCAGAACTTTCCGACCTTAGAAAAGAAGCTACGGCTGTCAGAAGAAAATACCAACAAAAAGAAAGAAAGAACCAAATATATGTGCCTAAGAAAGAGAGGCGCTGAGGACGAAAAGAAAATAACTTAAAGAAGCTATAAAGGTAAACCAAAGCAGGTGCTGGCAAGAACTATGCAGGGAGGTTGAAAACGATGTGTGGGGTCTAGGTCATAAAATTGTGGCTCGCAAACCGATAGGACCCGCTAGTGATAAACTGTCGTGCCAAGTAAATCCTGACCGTACTGTTCCCACAGAGCAAAAACTGCAAACTGCATGATTGCGAGGAGATGGTATGTGAAAACATACCACTTTTCACTAAAGAGGAGATGATAAATGCCGCGCATTTACATTTCCAATGCTTCACCCGAAGGTACTACATTGGCCAGGAGGCGAGTTTTTTGTTGCCTGAAAATTTAAAATTTTGCCGAACCCTTGCCTTTCCAAGCAAGGTAGGGATCTTTAACGTGCGTGACAACACTTACACACGGGACCTCCATTTAACCTCTCATCCGAACGAGGGCGTAATTTTTGTGAAAAATGCTTTCCTTCCATTTTTCAAGCAGTTGGCCGTGTCTGGATTTGAACCCAGGACCTTGGGATCTGTAGTCTTACGCTAACTACATTGATCCACGGCTACGCTGATGATACATGCCGTCAATAGGATGAAAACTAAGAAAGTCCTAGGATTGGATGGTATACCAAGTGAAGTGATTAAGGTAGCGGTGGAAGTAATCCCGGAGATAGTATTAAAGGTCATGAATGACATCCTGGTCAGTTTTCCGAAGACGGGAAAGTACGCCAACGTGGTACTAATAAGAAAACCGAATAAGACAGAAGATGTTGCCTCATCATATAGGCCTATTTGCCTAATAAACACGGTTGCAAAACTGGCCGAATAACTAATTAACGCTCGACTAAAGGAGGAGACTAACAAAAGTAATTGTATATCACAGGAGCAATATCGCTTCACAGAGGGTAAATCCACTCTAGATGCTATAGAGGAGGTGATTGGTACCGCAAAATATGCGATGAAAGGTACTTGACGAACAAGAGAGTTCTGTATGTTGATCGCGTTGGATGTTAAGAACGCGTTCAACGCAGCCAATTGGAGGAAAATAATGGAGGCGTTACAGTACGCTGGAATATCGCCATACTTACGAAGAGTACTGGGTAGTTATCAACGTGAGAGAGCAATTACATACATAGATAATGAAGGGAAAGTATATAGAATGGCAGTGACGGCTGGGGTTCCACAGGATTCGGTCCTCGGCTTTACCCTGTGGAACATTATGTATGATGGCGTGTTAAGAATTAAATTCCCAGAGGGGGTAAGAATAAATGGTTATGCAGACAACTTGGCTATCACAGTACTAGCCAACATGGTGCCAGAAGTTTGTAAGAAAGCGGAAGGAGCGATAGAGTTAGTAGAAAAATGCCTTAAAGAACACGGTCTCCAATTGGCGACAAGTAAAACTGAGGCAATGCTGATATGCAAGAAAAGAAAGATGGACCAAATTGTTATCAAAGTGGGAGATGAGCAGATACCAATCAGGCCAAATATTAAATATTTGGGAATTATGCTTGATAAAGGGCTAACATATAAAGGGCACTTGGATATGCAAACGGACAGAGCGTATACGACTCTCGAAGGCATCAGTTGGCTTATGCCCAATATTGGCGGCCCAAGGACAACTAAAAGGAAGATCTTTGCCACTGTGGTAAACTCCATTATGTTATATGGAGCTCCAATGTGGCAGGAAAAATGGAGGTCAAGTCACGGAATGAGGGTCTGAGTAGATTACAGAGGCGGGTAGCCATTAGGATAGCCAGCGCCTACAAAACGGTCTCGGCCGTAGTAGCGTTAGTAGCGGGGATAGTACCATTGGACATACTAGCCCAAGAGCCCATTAGCCTACAGACGGCTGATAAAAAACAAGCACGCGACGCAACAATGCATGAATGGCAAGAGAAATGGACAAATGTACAAAAGGGGCAGTGGACTAAGATGGTTGAAACCCAAATAGAACCGTGGGTAACCAGAACACATGAGGAAATTTCTTATTATATAACCTAAATTGTAACGGGACACGGATGTTTTGCAAATTATTTACACGCTATCAGCAAGTACAGGAATTCCCTATGTATATTATGTGGAGAGGAGGATGACTCCGAACATATTGTACTCTGGTGTAACAGATTTTAAGCAAAAAAAAAATGAAATTGCAATTAGAACTTGGGGAATACCTCACAGTAGAAAATTGCACAGGTTTGATGCTGAATAATGAGAAACATTAAAAGGCAATACATACATAATAAGTATTAAAGAACAAATCGAAAAACAGAAGGAAGATCTAGGACAGTTATAAAACAAGTTATAAACAAGAAATAGCAAAAGTGATTTGACCATGCCCTCAAGGTCTCTGATGAAATGCTTAACGGCGGTACAAAGAATCTTTGTTACCAGAGGGAGGTGGGAAAGGAGTTTAGCGGGTAGTCCTAAATAATAGAGTTAGTTCCACACAGCCCCTCGGCAATTGAGGCTGAATAAGCCAGCTGAGGGTCAGGTAATAAAAGAGCTTTTCACAATCCCAATGAGAAAAAAGGTTTTGTTTGTGTCAGAATTTTAAATTTGGTGCTAAATTATTTTTAAATAGAAATGGCCCTGCAAGCAAGAGTATAAATAGACGAGTAACGTCCCAGTTTTGTCAGTCCCCCTCTGACTTTCGAAAAGGTGAGTCGCATTTTCTTCTGCTCCTGTTTTTCCCCGACTTGATTTGCATTGCACAAGGTAAATCTTGGATGACGGGAAACTCAGATGGTTCTGTGTGGCACGGCCTGTGCATGCCCCCCCCCCTCCCGCCGGTCTATGGTTACTAGTGCTAGATGACAACCAGTTGAGAAGGGAGCGGTTTTGACAGGGTTTCAGAAAGGTTTAGAATAGGACTAATAAGCTTTTATCTTTAGAAAATGGCGGAACAGTTAGTCCTTCTTTGGAATCGCAACAAGTTACTTATGCTAACAGAAACTCGAGAATTAGCGTCTAGCTGGACCATCAAGAATAGCATTCTCCCCAGCTTTAAAACATGTCTTCAGCATCGAGTTACCATGAAGTTGACAACCTCGGATCTATCTGCCGGCGAAGGTTACTTTCAATGTCCAAAGCCGCATAGAGATAGTGGTAGAAAAGTGGCTTTAGCAAAGAATAGCTGGTTCAAAGAGTCGCACCTCGAACCGCGTACGGTTCTAAACCTATGCTATAGCTTTTGCAAAGACCTTAGTTACGAGAACGCGATAATGGAAGTAGCAGAACAGCCAAGCACTGAGCGATTGAACGCCAGAACTGTTTGCAATTGGTAATTTATACCAATCCCTTCTTATTTAAAAGCTATTTTTGTAGGTATAGCTTCTGCAGAGAGATGCTAGTGTTGGATTCTTTTGCTCGTCAAGTCGAACTTGGAAAGATTGGAGAAAAAGGAAAAATAGTTCAGGCTGATGAAAACAAGTTTGGCAAGCGTAAATTCAATCGTGGCAGACAGATCAAAGGCTATTGGGTGCTAGGCATGATTGAGAACGACTCGGAAGATTTTCGAATGATTATTTGCTCTGATAACGTCTGTTCTGCAAACACTCTATTGCCTATCATATCTGATTATGTTGCTGGAAAGCTTATTTAGGGCTGCCTAGCCTTGGATATATTCACAAAGGGGCTAACCATAGTGATCGAAACCATTTTGTTGGTATGTATCTAAACAACTTTTAACGCTTAAGAGTGGGGAATATCATTGTGTAGCCACACATTTTACGCTAGAGGGCAGCTCTTCCATAAAAACTATTAAACACGAATTTACAGTCAGTCAGTGGAGTTTAGTTACACTATTATAAACCAGTATTTAATTACCTTGTCATCAACGAGCTTACGTTATCTTTTAAGACATGATAGAATTCGCAGATACGCCCACTTAGAACTTCCTTCGAGAGCTCTGCGTTTACCTACATAAAACAGCGTCACTAGCATTCAGTTTTATTATTTGGTTTGATTGTACATGTTATTTACAAGGATGCATTTTTTATTTTAGTGATCGTTGTTTCATTATAAATTGGTATTTATATTATTTTAAAATACACAGTGTCAATTGAAATATCAATCGTTTGGAATTATTCCATTAGGAAAAAGTAAAAAGTAGGTTTAGTTTTTATTACTACTAATTGAACAAAGATATATATTATCGCTAAAACGCAGCACTATATGTGAGTCGTTTCTCTGATTTATAAAAATGAGCATCAACCAAATTGCATGAAATATCACTAACTGCATATTTAAGCCTAAACTAAATCGGCGTGACTCAGTTTTTCTTGACAAAAAATTTATTCTGCTAACATAACAGTTGTGTGGATGTAAATGCAACATATTTCTTGTTCACCGAACAAGGAGAATTTATTGTTTTGCTGCTTGAAGACTAATTCACACATTTCAATGCAATAAACATTAAACATACTTTGTTTACGTGTATGGTGTGTAACTTTAGCAAGGCAAGCAAAAAGACCTTACAATATTGACTAATGTTTCCAAACAAATTTGATTTTTACTTGAACGAATTAGAAAATTAACTGCTGCAACAAAACTACAGATTTACGCTATTTGTAGGTACTATCAATTTATTTTTAAGAGTAGTAATACAATCAAACGTAAATTCTAAATATTTCAATTGATACTGGGATATTTTGAACACTTTTGGATGCTCTTTCTATCCTAATGTATAAAAATGTTAACAAAAGTTTTGAATCATGTTTAGGAGCCAAGGTCAGTTTTCGCTTTTTGCATTGGAGGTCTGCGCAAAATTTAGAACGCGAAGACAAAAGAACAAGAATAAGTATGCAAAAATTTGAAAGTGTAAAGGACTTTATGGTATTATTTTTTTTTGTGTAGAATCGCTCTTCCTAATATTGACGCTTTATTTCCGGACACCCTGTTAGGTTAGTCATGCAATGTATTTCAAGAAAGTTGTAGGACTAAGGATACGTTAGCTTCCCGTCAGTTACCGGCTGGTGTTGATTTGATTGACTTGGAATCGGTTTGGAATGAGAGCAATATAAGTATTTCAAATAGCTCTTATGATCCTTCAATCCTATGGGGATCAGACGCCGAACTTAATGAGTATGTGAAAATCCCTAGTATTAATTCCATTTCATAATATTCCATATAGAATTATGGCGGAGGAACTTACAATTGAAAAGGAGCCTGTACAGTATAAAGTTGAAGGCAACAGGATTGTGGACATCACTTATCTCTTGCAGAGGACACTGTTTCTTGCAGAGACTCATGTGCATGTTTGCACTGCAAGTAACTTGTTTCTTGAGAAAGAAAACAGAAATGGCTGTAATTAATTAACTGTGAATAAATGAGCTGGCGCGTCTTATCATTTGAGTGGACTGTATTACAAAAGATAAACAAACGCGAGCTTTAGATACGAGTATTTGTATGCAAGTAAAAGACAAACAATAATGTTACATAAAGTCACTCAGCAATATTATTCATAGTGTGTTGTCCTCTTCATTGTTGCAATGACCCCGAGAGAGTCAGCTGAACACACTGGTTACAAGGCACTATTGTTCATTGTCTGTATAGGTTGCCAGGTAACTCCACACAACCGTTTCGGTGCTAGGCCGGAAGAAGAGTCGCCGACAAACTTGACAAAACTACTTTCACACGCGTTACACTATAAGAGGCGCAAGCGAACTGCACAGTTTTGTTCCACAATATAATTTCGAAGTTTAATTATTACGAAACAATGGCCTTAGTAGTATTCTGTTTTTAAAATGCAGTACGTGCGACAAAACATATTCATGTTCCACGGAAACTGTAAAAAATGCACATTTAAACCATGCAGCAGTATGGGGAATTGTCGACTGGAAGTACCTTTACCCACGTGGAAGAATTTTTGTCAATTTTGGATATACCCTGTATAAGTAACAATCATTTTTATTCAATTCAAGAAACTTTGCGCCAGGTAAAATATACATTCATAATTTTCAAAGCAAAACTATTACAAATATCTCCAAGGTTTGGAACGATAGTAGTATACTTTCAATGGAACGAGCTGGTGAGGAAGAAAAACACATTGCATTGGAAAATGATGACATAGACGACGACGGAATTTCTTGGATAATTGTTTATCTAGATGCCGGATGGGCCAAAAGAAGCTTTGGTTACAATTATGATTCTGTTTCTAGATTGGTATTCACTATGATAGTGGCATTAGTATATAATATAATTTTTATCTAAATTTTAGGCAGTTATTGTCGGGCAGAAAACAAAAGAAGTTTGTATGTTTGTGTTCGGAATAAATTTTGTATAATTTGTAAAAAACATGCAAATGAACATCAACATGTCTGTTTTAAAAATTGGGAAGGAAGTTCGACATCAATGGAAGCATATGTTATTTTGCCGTGTTAATTAGCAATGAATCGCCATTGTACATCGAGAAAATAACACTCGATGACGATTTGTGGACAAAAAACAATGGCTTCCAAAATTAGAGTCTTTTTATATAAACTGTATTTGTCCGGAAATCGTACACGGGAACTTAAAAAAAGGACTAAGATGCGTTGATCCCGATTATATAAGGAATGCTCAAAAACTGAAACAGTTAGCAAAGAGTAGGGGAAATTCCGGTTCTGGCACCTTCTCTACCACCCTCCTCTACCACCCTCCACATTCCTCCGTATGCCTCCACATTCCTCCTCATACCCCACATCCCTCTACCTCCACATTCCTCCACCACCCTCCACGCTCCTTTACCACCCTCTACATCCCTCCGCATTCCTCCACATCCTTCGACATCCCTCCACCTCCACATTCTTCCACATCTCTCCATCGCCACATCCCTCCACATCCCTTCACACATCTCCACATCCCTCCACATTACTCCACCTCCATATCCCTCCACACAACTCCACATCCCTCCACATTACTCCACTTCCACATTCCTCCACATCCCTCCACACATCTTCACATCCCTCCACCCACCTCCACATCCCTCCACCCACCTCCACACCTCTCCACAACCATCCACATGGGCTTAGGTTAGATAGCAGGAAAAATTGATAGGGTAGGTTAGCGCCGATGATGCAACATAATTTATATACAACTTTATTAAAGCAATACATATATTTGAATACAAAAATTTAATCTAACAATAAAATTCATTTCGAATAAAAAACAACATTGTGTCGAGCGCATGTTAAATTGTCATCTTTGTGTAGTAGACAATGACTTAAACCATCATTCTGAATTTCCCTACAACTTTTTTTGCTGACAAGCGGTATATTGTATTTATTTTCCGCGGGGTAGTCGCTTTTTAAAGATAAATATATCTTGTTTGGTATCAACTAATATTAGATTTTCTAGGGAGCCCAAATCTGTAAATAGATTTTAAATAGGACCACTCCCTACAAAGTTACACCTTTTAAAAACTCAAGTTTCTAATTTTTGCCCATCTATATTTAACTCCATCTTTAAAACTTTTTTATTTTTGCTACCCAAGACATATGCTTTAGCCAACCATTTCCTGAGATATTTGAAATTGGAAATACTTATTTGTCACCAAACACGGTATCTAGAAGATATGGGTGTGAGAGGATCATTCACGCAATTATTTAGAAGATTGGGAATCGCCGATTCAATTAATTCAGGCTATTATAGTGGATGTTAGTATAAACACATTCAAACCATGTATATATTTGTATTTTAGCGAAAGGTGGTGTGGAAACGGGTATGGTTATATAGAATGATTATGTGCAAAATAGAAATCATACACGAGTGTATTATATCGAAATTGTTGATATCAGTGTACTTTGTTATTCTGTGTATGCCTTTGGATGTGATAATTTGTATTTAATTTATGTATTTGAAACTTGCTAATGTTTCTATTGATTTTTGAGAATATATTGCTGTAATTATAGGGTTAATTTAAGGATAGGTTAAGTCATTGGGGTCGTAGAATAAGCAAGGGAAACTCCCAAGCAACAGAAGCACGAAATTATAGGTATTAGGAGAGTAAATAGGTTATTATAAAAATTATTGGTTGCGAGCACACTGTATATAGCAGTGCAAACAATTAAAACACATATCCAAGTGTAGCTACTAGCAGAGATTAGAATTTAAAAGGGTAATGAAACGCATTAAAATTAAATCGGTGAAAAACCTGCATGAAGTGGCTAGATAAACATTCATAAAGTGTGTAAAAGATATTATCGTAAACGCACGCAGAAATTATGCTTTATTTAAAAGCGTATGTGATCTAAGAGAATCACAGTTGTTCGAAAATCTAATTTATTGGAAATAAACAAATACCAAATTTATTCAATTTAGATTAGAATAAAGCTAACAAACAAGACTACGTACTCGATATGTACGAAGTTCCTGGGATTTCTGAAGTAAATATAAGATATAATAATTGAATTACGTGACTTCAAGCACCGCGGCATGCAGTTAAAATACAATTGGTAAATTTTCCAGACATAACAAGTGATAATAGACTTGGTCTCGCCTAGCACGTGAAGCCAGCGAATCACAAACAAAAGTGAGACGATCTTATAAATATCTGGAGAATTGAATATCAAGTTAGTATACTTTGAAACTGGGTAGTGACTATAATTGAAAGTGCCAAATATTTACGTGAATAAATATTTGTTAATAGTGAAATTATAAAGTGAGAATTGTGAAAATTATGCCGTATTTCTGAGACGTAAGTAAATAAGATTTAAGAAATTATAACATTTCTAATAATAAATAAAACAGGGCTCTGAATATGGATCTGAATGTCGATCTGAATGTCAATCTGAATGTTACGATTCCTGTAGAATTTTAAATTACGAAACATTACGATCAAAAATACAATTTTGGAGAATGCTGCCCGTTCAAGCAAATTGATAGTAAATACTATATGGAGAAAATGAAAAACCTTTCATTGCAATAAACGTACCTATAACGATTTGGATATCGACTTCAATTCTTAGGAACACCCATGAAAATAATTCAGGTTAGAGATTTTGATATGACTCATTTTAAAACTGTTTTATCTCAATATTTTTGATATGATTTATTTTTAAACTGTTTTATCTCAATCATAATTTATAGTGTAAAAGCCGACAAATTGGAGATTTCTTGCGAATATTTTATGAAAAATTACAGACAGCTTGAAACGTTTCAATAAGTCTTTAAAGGTAATAAAATCTCGTTTTGCTGGCTTGATTTCGTAATAATTTGACAGATGTATATGATATAAAAAGGGAGAAAATAGTTAAAGAAGTTGTAAATATTCAATCATTATACTGTGTATTATAGAAGTGCTTTATTTAATTGAATCAGCTAGTCGAGGCAAAAGAAAATTATAAATTAACATTTCACAAGTGTTTGAGTGGTATAAGGGGCTGTGAGAGAATAACAGGGGTTAACACAGCATTTTATGGGCTGCCCAAGCCGTGGGGCGAGTTATCACAGCAATATGTTCAACTATATTTATATATACCTAATATTGGGATTATTTATAATAAGGTCTTTGGGTTGTTGGATTGGTTGAAAATAGACGAGCTCTGATTAGCTAAAATCCTATCAGTTTCCAATTATAAATATAATGGTCCATTGCTACAGCATCATCATCATTTTGTTTTCGACCTTACTTAAGGTCGGTTTGACGCAGATCAAACTCCTTTTCTATTCTGTGCTAATCTAAAAAGTTCTACATACCCTTCACAACCTAAATTTCTTATAATTTAACTAATATAGCTTGGTCTAGATCTTTCTATACAGTTCTATCTATTTCCTATCTACCTGGCTCTACATAGATATTAGCAACCTGATGGTTGTTAAAGAACTCCAACATGTTTACAAGATTCTCATTTATAAGGAAATAAAATATTACCTGGTTATCCCTTCCAAAACTGGAAAAGTGTTAAATTATATGTTATGATAAGGCTTAAGCAACGAATCGTTACCAACATGCCAGACCGTTAACTAATTGTAAATTCTATCATGGTGACATTTAGTTAACTGATTTTTATTTCTTTATTTATTTTCGTTTTGTTTTGTTTTCGAACTTACTTAGGGCCGGTTTGATGCAGCTCTAAATTCTTTTCTATTCTGAGCTAGGCTATAAAGGTCTACATACCCTTCACAACCTAAATCTCTAACAATTTGACTGATATAGCTTTGTCTAGGTCTTCGTACTCTATTTTTATTTGGTAGTCTATAATCTAAGACCCTAGTTCCTCGTGCCTTAATTGGTGCCCTATCATTCTATCTTTCCTGACCTTTAATTGTTTCCACATAAAGGGTTCCTCACATATTCTTCTATAAATTTCCTCATTTGTTACTCTATCTGTCCAACTAATCTTTAACATTCTTTTGTAACACTAAGTTTCAAAAGCTTCTATCTTTTTCTTATCTACATCTTTAATTGTCCAAGTCTCACTACCGTATAATAAAACGCTCTATACGTACGATTTTAAGAAACTTTTTCTATTATCTAAACTAATACTATTAGCTATTAATAAGTCTTTCTTTTTTAAAAACATTTTTCTAGCTTGAGCTATTCTAGCTACTATATCACTTCTGCTACGTCCGTCCTTTGTAATTATACTACCTAAATAGCAAACTTCGTCTACCTCCTCTAACTCGGTATTATCTATTTCTAATTTTGGTTTAGAACTAGGTTGTAACTCACTTGTCATTATCTTTGTCTTTCCTGAGTTAATTCTCATACTATAGTTACTCTGTACTATTTAATCTAAAATATTTAAAAACTCTCCTAACTCTTTTCTAGACTCTGCTATAATGGCTATATCATCTGCAAAACGTAACATGTCTATTTTCTGTCGCGGTACACTAATACTTATCTGTTTTCTCTCTTTAGCTAAGTTTAAAGCTTCCTCAATATAAACATTAAAAATCAAGGGAGATAGTATACAGCCTTGTCTAACACCATTTCTAATCTTAACTTCCTTTTCTATTTCATCAAATCTAATTACTAAACTTTGATTTTTATATATACTGTAAATAATATTTCTGTCCCTATGAGAGATTCCTATTTTTCGCAAACCCTGAACATAACAATCCAATTAACCCTATCAAATGCTTTTTCTGAATCTACAAATGAGTCTTTTTGTTTTTGTAACCTTTTTTCGATAATTACCTTAATCATTAGTATCAGTTCTCTAGTGCCTCTGCCTTTACGAAAACCATATTGGTCTTCGTCTAAATAATTCTCAGTCAAAACTTCTACTCTATTTTTAATTATTATTGTTAATATTTTGGAAGCGTGGGAAGTTAAACTAACCGTTCTAAAATTCTCACACCTATCAATTCCTGACTTTTTTGGGATTAGGATAATAATGTTTTTTTCAAAATTTATTGGGACCTAATCTGTGTCACATATATCTTTTACCAAATTATATAATCTGTCTAAAGTTTTCTGACTTGCATATTTTATTAATTCTGCGGGTATATCATATATCCCTGGCGCTTTATTTAGTTACTCAGCGTGATAACTATCACTAATAGCGGCCTACTAGATAAATGAGTTTTGCATTTTCGTGTTATGACGATGTATCTCTGTAGTTGTTTGTAAAATAATTTTTTTCTGTGAACTGGTTAATTTTGGGCAAAAAATTCAAGAGACATTTTTTGTTTAGAATGAAATAAGCTATTGGAAATAAATTTTTAAATGGCAATCAAATAATAAGACAAAAAGTTACATTGGAAATAAATTTTAGGTGTTGCGTTTTCCACCCCTTACAACCACGCGGTAAACCAAATAAATTACTGAGTAAGTGTATTTTTGATAGTAAAAATGTCACCTTAATTTCAATTTTGTAACTTTTTAGTGTTTGTAAAAAAATGAAAAACAAATTTTATGTACCCCCTTTATGAGGCTGTATTTTAACAAGGGATGCTCCAATGAAGTTTTTTTATATGAAAAACCTATCTCTTTTACGATGAGGAATCACCCCCTGAAATGTTTTACACTTATTTTGTTACACCCGGTATAAATGTGTTCAAAATATCCGAAACGAATAAATTCATTACCACGAATATATATTATTCAACGAAAATTGAGAGCGTAACTATCAATTTATATTGGTGTAAGATATTGATCAAATAAGCTCTTCTGGAACGTTCCTGAATGCGGTGAGTTGCTACGAAAGGCTTTTATAAACCATAAAACAAGCATCGACAAGCAAGCCTATAATTTTAATTTATACCTAAGTACCTTCAAGGTTTTTATTTTATAATAACAATAAAGCCTAAATAACGCTTTGTGAAGTTATTTACTAATTATTAAAACTATAAAATCCAATTCATATTGAGATTGCTGTTGTGCATATCTAAAAGCAAACAATAGCGGTACGTACACTAAATATCAGTTGTCTTATTATACTCGGTCCACGTGGAGTTGAATAGTATATCAGCAATCTGTTAGATTGCCTATCCAATGAGCTTTAAACACTATTGCTCTGGTTTAATGCACTTACCGACGATCATCGTTCCCCTTTTTACATTTACGGATGCAGAAAATGCTTGTTGCAGTCACGTCTAAATGCGATACACCCACATTCATAAAAAATAGCCTAGCGACACCTTCGTAAAACTTGATGAACTGTTGGGAATGTTCCCGCATATCGACTGGTTTAAATCCACACTGCGCTTATGGAAAAGACTTCTGGCACAATCATAGATAGGAAAATTCAACAAAACAATTAATTTTTTGGTGCATTTCATAACAAGAAAGCATTCTGAAGATGATGGTATAAAAATTACAACAATATTTTATTTAATTCAGCTATAAACAAATTCCAAAATGTTAAAAATTAAATTCACAATTTTGATTTTTGTGTCATTATCTTCTTTGATTTTTTTAAAAACTAACACCACTTCCACAATTTAAAAAAAAAAAGTTGGCCTATCTAAGATTGTGCCAGAAGAATGAGGAGAGAATTTCCCCAGTCTTAATAAATATTTGAATTATAGCTGCTAACGGAACACACACACACACACACACACACACACACACACACACACACACACACACACACACACACACACACACACACACACACACACACACACACACACACACAGCAAATCGAAGTCTTATGGCGCCTGTAAAAGATTGGTAGGCGGCTCCGTGGCGTAGTTGGTATGCGTGTAACTATTACGCCCAAGGTCCCAGGTCCGAATCCCGACACGGTCCGCTTAAAAAATGTTAGGCGAGCATTTTTCGCAAAAAAGACACCCTCATTCGGATGAGAGGTAAAATGGAGGTCCCGTGTGTGAGTGTTGTTACGCACGTTAAAGATCCCTATCTTGCTTGGAACAGCAAGGGTTCGGCAAAATTAAAAATTTTTCAGGTAAAAGAACTCGCTTCCTGGCCAATGTAGTACTTTTGGGTGGAGCATTGGAAAATCACATGTAAGGTAAAAGATTGGTTCCGCAAACATCGCGTTCCGGATGATAGGTATGCATATCATTTATGCGAATATCTCTGGCGTCGAGATATGAAGAAGAAACACTTGGATAAGTTCGAGGATTTTCTTTCATCAATAAAGCGAGAATACAAATTTAATTAAATACTATTATTGTTCTACTATTATGAGTCAAAATACTTGTCATTGATCACATTAAGCATTATTTAATGTAAAAAAATTTATGAAAAATTTAACATGGAACCCGATGAGAAAAATAAATATTTCAAAAAATCAGAACTTTTTATAGTAGAATTTATTTATGAAGAGCCTATACGTCATTTGACATATACGCAAACTTTGAAAGTCAGTAGCGAAGAGGATTTAATAATTTTTAGGGTACCCATGGAGTAAATATTCTGAAATCAAGTTTTATTTTGTTGATGGTTTAAATTAACATGGCGAATACGCGAATAAGCAAAGCATAAAACACAAAGAAACAGAAAGAAAACTATAAAAGCGTAAGAAATAAATATAGAACGTCAAAGTCACAAATGTCAATTGATATTTAAGAGCAGATTTTCTATGCCACTGAAATGCTGAACGAACACGCCTATTTATAAGCAATGGACTAATCTGATGTGTGCGCATGATAACGTACAGGCTTTTCTTAAATAAATTCTACTCTATCTGTACATTTTCGCAGAAATTCCTCTTAGACATAAACTTTTATTTTTCATTAGCATTCCAAAAAGGTATGGTACACCATAAAAATCGTTGAACGGTAAAGTACAGTCTTACCCAGGAAGATTTACGTTAACAATTTTTGCTGCATATACACTTAAAACGGCATAATTTATGGGTACAAAAATTTTTTTGTTATATTCTGCTGGAGTGTATCTTGATAAAGAGCGAGGAAATGTAACTAATCTCCTGTTATGGAACATAGCCCTACAGGTTGACCAAAACAAATGTAAATGCCACCCAAACAGGTAAAATTCTCTAGATATTGAATAACACATGTTGTATATGTCAAAGTGCCGAGTTGGAAAATATTTTAAATTTATACTTCAATCACATATGTTACATTTTACAAATAAATTGAATAGTAGCACTTTATTTAAGATTATATCATGGGCAAAATTAAGAAAGGTCGGAAAGGTGCAAAAGGTGACGAAAGGTAATGTAACGTGTTACTTTTCATTTATTATCATCATTCAATATTTTTGTCTTATGAGCTAATTCTAACAAGTTTTTTTATATTTTAGCGATTCGGACGTAGAGGTAGAGACCTCGGAGCAGATTGATAAAACCACTTCAAAGAAGTCAAAGCTACAAAACAAGTAATAGGCATTTTTAAAAGTTAGGTTAACTGCCATATTTTTATTATTTTAGGAGTAAATCTGTTATTGATGTAAGTGACGAAGAGATTACCGAAAAGCCAACCAAGAAGAAAGGCAAGAAAGATAAAAAAGCTTTAGAATCGGACGAATCTGAACCCGAAATTGAGAAAACCAAAAAGAAAACTAAGGCCGGAAGCAAGGATAAGAAGTCTGTAGCTCGAGATGTGACAGAGACTGAAATTGAAAGTAAAGTCAAAACCAAGGGGAAAAAAGCAAAAGCAGTTTCAGATGATTCAGATCAAGAAACGGTTACAGTTTCAAAGGTTCAAAAATCGTTTGCGCTATTACAAGTTGACAGTGATTCCGATCCTGTAGCTGAAGTAGATAGTCCGGAAAATAGTGATAGTGAAATTAAACCCGTTAAAAAAGGTAGAACAATTCAGAAAAGTGATAAAGAAAGTGATGAAAGGACTAAGCAAAGTGCTAAAAGTGATAGTAAAAAATCTAAGAAAAATAGACGAAAACGTGACGATAGTGATGAGGATATTGATAAGGTGTTGGCAGAATTGGAATTAGAATATTCTGGTACTAATGTAGAAGAGCCAGTAAAACCAGTGGTATCTAATGAGAAGCCTAGTGATGAAATTGAAAAGAAAGGTAAAGCTAAAAAACAAGATAAAGTGGCAGAAAAAACAGATGAAGTAGAAACGAATATTGAAGAAGATGCTGATGGATCTACTATTAAAACTGCAGCTCAAAAAAAGAAAGAGAAAAAAGAACGTGAAAAGCAAAAGAAAGCGGCTGCCAAGAAACAGGATTTGGATAAACAAGATGACCTTAAGGATCACGGTGCTGATGTTCAGCCTCAGCCACAAGATCAAACAGAAGTTAAAGAAGAGAATGACGATCTTGCTGATGATGGTAAAAAGAAAAAGAAAAAGGGTGCTAAAGCAAAAGAAGAAGAAGATAAAAAAGATGCAAAAAAGGGTATAATTTTATTATGTGAGTTTGAAAGGATCTAAAAAATATATTATAGGCCCCGGGAAAAAAACCATAGCAGCCATGCAAGAAGCTTTGAAAAAATTACGAGACGAGGAAGAACGCTTAAAAAAAGAAGAAGACGAACGTATTCGTAAAGAGGAAGAAGCGGAAGAAGCACGATTAGAAGCATTAAGACTTGAAAAGGAACGCAAAGAAAAAAAGAAGCAAAAGGAGAAAGAAAGAAAAGAAAGACTTAAAGCAGAAGGTAAACTCCTTACAAATAAGCAAAAGGCGGATCGTGCAAGAGCCCAAGCTCTAATTGATAGCTTGAAAGCTCAGGGAATGGAATTACCAGATGTGGGCGAAAGAAGGCCACGTGCTGGTACACGAGTTAAACCTTCAAAATTAAATAAACAAAGAAGTGTTGAAAAGGATTCTGTGTCTGAGGAAGTGCCTAAGGAAGAACCTATAGCAGAGCCTAATATTGAAATTAAGTTGGAAGCGGTTAAAGTAGAAGAAACACCTGTAGAAGTTCCGGCTGAAGAACCAGAAGATGACATTAAAGATGCTTGGGATGCTGAAAGTTCTGGCGAAGATGAATCAGAAGAAGTCACTTTGCCTTCGCTAAATACAGGTAAACATTTTGATCACATTATTAGAGGCTTTCATGACTAGAATAATGATTAATAATAATACAAGTTTTTGGTTTTGAGGAGTGTGTCATATCTTAAATTAATAAAGTTTATATTTCACTTGCTATCATAAGACGGCATCGTCTGAACAAAACAGAACACTACTTCTAAACGTGCAGACTTATGCATATAATAAAGTTACAAGTTTGCACTATTTTTAGACTACCGCTCTTGTTTGTTAGGTTTTTGGCAGAAATTTTGAAATATCGGACATTTTGTCGCTTTTAGGTATATTACGTCAGATCGTATTGATGATTGCATTGTGCTTATGATTTTTCCACATATATTTTCCATGGTGCTGGTGAAATTCGTCCTTTTAGATAAGACATAGAGTTAGTATTCTGACGGAATGTGTTTAGATCGGTTTATAATGGTTTTTGACGGAGGGTTTTCTGTAGGAAATGATGGTTCAGAAGTTTGTTACAGCGTAGTAAAAAAATTTTAAAGATGAGTTTTGATGGGAGGTTCAAATTTATATGCTTATTCATATATAATTTTATCAAGTTATACACGGTGTAAAATTTTATGGCTAGCATATGTATTGATATGATATTTTTAAATGAGGACATCTAGGGTTTCTGGGAACTTGAGACCTTATGAGTATTAGCCCAAATTTTGAAAACTCGTCAAGTCCAGATCTAAATCTAAACTCAAATCAATAAGCAAAAACGTTTAATATTTTGGAGTTCAATAACAATTTATTATAAGGAAAATGACATCTAAAAATAAACATTTAGTACCAGCATGATTCAGTAGATGGCGCAACATTTCACAAATTTAAATACAGTGAAAGGCAATATAATTAACTATAAATAAAAATAAAGCTTACTCTTAATTAATAATCGTAGTTTAAGGTAACTTTAATGCTGGCGCCTAAATGTTTAATAGGTTTCTCGCGAGATATGAATGTTTGTTTTTCTTCGAATTCCTTGCAGTGAAGTTGGCTGTTGAACGTTCAACTTTACGAACATGATATTTAAGGTAATTAAAAGGAAGGTAGAGATTCACAGGTAAACTTTACAGTGTTTCACACGCCCACATTAAAAACGTCAATACAGTACGATAGTTGACGTTTCTGAGAACCTCCGCTCTCACACGGAACTTGTAATGGGGTCCACCAACCATAAAACGTTTTTATTGAGTTAAGCGATAACCGTACATTCTTCAAGGCGTGAGAAAAATGAGTGCTTGACAAAACACATCAATAAATTATGGGTTCTTTATCTCTGGTTCATGAATAGTTACAACCACAATTTTTATGCATAGTAACCTAATTTATATATAACAATAATAATGTTGGGAAAAATAAAACCGTTCCTTTTTGATTAAAGAACATCCCATACCTAATATTAAAGCAGTCAAAAGTGCAAAGCAGATTCTCATAGCTGAAGTTTTTGTAATAAATAAAAATTACTAAAACTTATAATTTATTACGTTACAAGATTTTTCAACTGAAATTTGTGAACATGCCATGAAATTAAAAAGAAAATGTACTCAAATTTATTTATTAATCAATTTATTTATTTTTAAAAATTAAACTTTAAAACTAGATTTAACCATTGATTAAATTTAATTACTTTTTATTGTCTTAAAGTAGAAATATTTGAAAAATACCAATAAATTAAGACATCCGATTGCAGTGCAGAAGCTACAGCTTGTCAAAAATGTTCTTTCATAAGAAGTTGAAGTTGATTTTATTGAGAAAAGTGCGTTGTAGAGTAGAATTATTATCAGATGTTGGGTGACGTCATTTACGTAACAGGTTCAAATGAACTTGATTGTCAAACATCAAGATTCAGTATGACCTACAAACATCATGCTAGCATTAAAGTTTTAATATGTCATCACCAATACCCGATTTATTGCATAAAACAAAATATTGTTTAGGTGCTCATTTACGCTGACAGTATTTAGAAAGCATAAATTCACGAAATAAATCCAGACCATCATATAATATTAGAACTTTTACTTGTTTTCGCCGATAAATAATTGTAGGTTTACAGTTTTCTGTTTGGTAAAAGTTTACTATAGCAACAGTATACATACTCAGTTGCTCACAATAGTGTATGTAAATGTCATTGTCAGTCTTGTTTTTGTCAACGTCTTCTTCAGTTTCCAGTTTTTCATTTTAATAGTATTTATTTAGTCCTAGTCATCAAAACAGGTTTTTCCAAAACTAACTAGCTGATAGTTAATTCCTTTAGCAATGTAAGTATTTGAAAAGAATGCACGTTTATGGTTGATAATTTTGATATATTTTGTTTAGAGTAATATTAATGAGAAGGGGTTGGGGAATCCATAGTCAAGGACGGCAGATCGTTTTTAACGTGTTTCAATTTTTGAATTGCAAAAAATTCAAGGGCCCAAGCTTGAGTAATTTGCAAGAGCTCATGGCCGAAGCAATTGGTGTTTTGTTGTGGACCGTGCGAAGAATTGCAAAGGAAGGTACAGTTAAACCTGACTGCTGCAAATTCATTTGAAAAGGTAAAAACGCAAAGAAGGCAAGTCCAAAGTCTACGTAAATTAACACAATTCTGTATACAACCTTGCTTTCCAAAACATTTATTTCGAAAGATGCGTTTATTATCGGACTGCTATGCTATCTCCTTTCACTATCTCATGTTTATTTTAATAGAAATTGTATCATGATTTTCTAGCCTTTACTGCATTTACTGCATATCTATTTACAATTTATGAATGCTTTTTGGTTTAAGACAAGTTTGTTTGCATGTAGAGTTATTTCTCTTGCTGAATGTGTGTTTATTGTTGAAGGATATGCTTCCAGGCATTAATTAAAGTCAATTGCGATCCTTATACAGGGTGTTAAATGTTTGCTCTTTGCATAATTTGCAAATTAACGTATTTTTCATGCTAAATAAATGTAGTTTTCTAACTTCTAGTACTATTTACATGTATTGTGTGACCATTATGACTCAATATACCCCCTAAATAGTCCTCTTAGCATAGCGATATATATATATATATATATATATATATATATATATATTGCTGTGATAATAGGGTAGTTTAGGGGTAGGTTAAGTCATAGGGGTCGTAGAATAAATATAAGCAACTTCAACCTTAAGAAAAGCAAATAATTCCAGAAATTATAAGAGTAAATCAGTTACTCTACATAATGTTAATTAAGAGGACACTGTAAATAAAATATGCGGAATTAAATGTCAAAGTGTAGTTTACAAGTAAAGATAAGATTTTAAAACGCAATAAATTGCATCAAAATTAGATCACCGGAAAGCATAGATAAATTGGCATTGCAAATATTTAACAATTGCGTCGAAAATATCAAGAGAACAAACACATTTGTTCAGAAAACCAATATTCTGTAGAAACAAATAAACACCAGGCGGTTCAATTATACGATAAAATTAACAAACATCCAAATACGTGATTTAATGAAAGTCAAAACTTGGAAATTCTCGAATAATATTACAATATGCGGGATGCGGACATGACGAACAGAGAATGCATCGAAGATTTAAACTAAGTAATTTGTAAAAATTCCGAGTTATGCGACAAGGCAAAAATATCAGCCTAGAATGTAAACAAGCCAATGAAAACAATTGGAGGAAGGGCTTATATATGATAGTAACGGAACGACATTTTAGTCTATATTCAAACTGAGCAATGACTATGTTCAAAGGTGTTAAAAACTTACGTAACTAATGAAGTATAAAATCAAAACAAATCAGAGTTAAAATGTGTGAGAATTTGTGCAACGAAAACTAAGCCGATCTATAGATAGACGGCTTTAATTTGGACTATAATTTGGGACATATTTAAATAAGACGACTTTAATTTGGGCTGTAATTTGAGATGGTTTTACTTTAATTTGGACTTTAATTAGGACTTTAATTTGGACTTTAATTTGGGACTTCTAACTTTGAACATACTTTAATTTTGGAGATAATTTAAAAATGAACGTATTCTAATTTGGACATATTTTGATTTTGTACGATTTTAACTGGAAGTGATTTATGGGAGGCGATTCTTATATGGAGCCGGCGTATCAATAAGCAAAGCGGACACAGAAAGGGGATGCAGAGCATAGACTAGGATGGAACTACAGAACCCATTCCAGGTTAGCAATCTAAACACACTTTATTATTGAAAACTGTTTTGATTTAATATTTGCCATACATTGTATATTTGTAAGACTCATCAAAAAGGTTACTTAAAAATTTATAAAACGGAATAGGGATCTTGGAACGTTCGAAAGTCCCTGAATATAATTAAAACATATTTTTGCTGGCTTTCAGAAAAAGCACAAACCTGGTCTATGTAGATATTTTGTACAAAAAAGGAAAATTTTGAGAGTTGTAAATATTATCAATTATTATATTGAGTGTTCTAGAATTACCTTATTTGATTCAATAAGATGTATTCACCCGCCGTAGGATTTTCATAGCAATATATATATATATATATATATATATATATATATATATATATTAATGTGATGAGTAGTCACAAGAGGTCACTGAAACCCAAATTCTACAAATAAATCCCACCAAGATATAAAAGAATCCAGAAAAATATAAATTTCTGTAAATTTATGGTTACGTCCTGTATAATACAAGCGTACTTTTATTCATTAAAATGCCAAACAGAAAATGCAATTGTGCGTGTATAAATAATCACCCTGTGTGATATAGGCGTATTGTAAATACATGGCAAATAATGTAAGCAGCATATTAAAAATAATTAATCGTTAAGATATCTTAAAACGCATTCAAAGCCAATGCAAATCGATTATTTTAAGATAAATATAAAGCCATTTATTTTCACTTATTAATTATCGATATATTTTTGATAAAAATGCTTTTCATTTGCTGTAAATAGCACTATAGCTTTATGCAGTCTGCTTAAGAAACTGCAATCTTGTTAAAAAAACCAATTTTAATATTAATTTTGTGTACTGAAACACGAAAGCAAATATTTTCTTTAAAATGCACCCTCTTTACATTAAAATGCAATTAAAGTTTAAATTAATTAGCCTATGTATATATAGCATAAAAACATTTTAAATAAAACATGTTGTGGAAAATTCGAGAGGAATTGAGAACAAATCTGTCGAATTCTTATGAACTAATTAATAAATGAAACATTTATTCCAAGAAGCGACTGGACCTGTAAAAACCCACAAAATCCATAAAATAACCGATAAAAATTGATTATCTTTTGCATTGGTATGCGACACCAGAATAGTCGTATATGTGTTAGAGTAGGACGAACAGTGCGCGCCACTAATAACTGGAACGAGATAATGAGGTAATAAAACTCAACAAATTTGAACGCTAATGAGGATTTTTAAAAACATTACGTAAGATAGGCGTTTATTGTTTAGAATGAAATCACTCAAATTCTGGAAATAGATAATTTGTATATGTAAGGAAGCGTTTATAAAATAAGGTCATTCAATTCATTCTTAAATTTGATTTCGAAATGTTATTTTGATCTAAGTCGCGAGCTGTTGCTTTGCGAAGATAATATTTCAAGTATGCAGTAAGCATACTGAAATTTAATAATTACATTGTTACAATGAATATAGAAGTGATGTTTTAAACGCAAATTACGTAAAAGAAGATGGAAATTATTAAATACAATGAAGAGGGAAAATTCTTCAATATAACACTATTTTAAAAACTTTGTTAAATAATTGAAAGGAAGATTTAAACAAAATGTACTTTTTTAACTGCCATTTGAAATGAGGATTTTAAATATGGAAAATCTTGTAAGCTGATTTGAACATCAATTTCAAATAAGACGATATTTAATTACGAACTGGATAAAAAACACTTCCTGGATTTTTGCAAGTATAATTTTTTGTAACTGATATTTTGAATTTTGTCATGTAGTTAAAGATAGTCCTAATAATTTTTTGGTGAGGATTTTTACCAGGAAAGCTTGTGTTCAGAGCTCTGACCTTTTAATAGATTATCTGTCAAGGATTTTTTGGCCAAACAAACCGTACGAGCGTGGGAATAAACAAAGTTAGGTAAAATATCCATAAAAGAAGACATTTAGTTCTGTAAATTTAAAATAAGGTAAGGAACATTTTTTTAAAGTCCTTGTTAGAAATTATTTTATGTTTGAAAGAAATGATGTTGTAAATGTTCTATATGCTTTTGTATGAGAGAAAATATTTTATACTGTATAAATGCTTTGTGATGTTGCTGTGTTTGATTTCATTTTGAAAACTGTCAATTCCGTTGAGCTAGCCAGGCAAAGTTAGAAAGGAAGGACAATGAACAAATTTAAATTACTGTATCTCTATCATAGCACTTTTTTAGTGATGCTCTCATCACGGCATTACCACATCACTCTTTTAGCGGCGCATCTCAATGTGGGTCTTCTCACAGCACTCTTCTAGTGACGCTCTAACGTGTGGCGTTATCACAATACTCTTTTAGCAACGCTCTAACGCGAGGCCTTATCGTATCAGTCTTTTAGTGACGCCCCAACATTAGGCCTTATCATATCAACATATATATATATATATATATATATATATATATATATTGCGATGAATAAACAGGAATTATCGTGCCCCGACGTTTGGCCGTCAAATAAATATTGCTATGATACTCTCACAATTATTTGCGCCCCATCGTTTGGGCGGTCATATAAATATGCTATGAACTAACAGGATTTTATCGTGGACCGACCTTGTGTCGACCAATAACAAAACTTGATGTGATAACGCCTTACTCGATATCAATGGCGTAGTCTACTTGACTCCTCCTCTTTTTTTAAATTATCAAATTACACTCCCACTAACTTTTATCATTCGGCCTCGACTAGCTTTTATTTTGAATTATAAAATGAAGTTAATTCAATTCCATATAATGAAAACAAATATTATGTACAGGTTTTGAAAATTATTAGAATACACTTTTCAATCAATTAATGTTGTGAATCTTATTTATCTCAAAAATCATATGCTTTTCAATCAATCTAAAGTCACCAAAAACCTATTGTTTTTATAAAAAGAAGCCTGGAACGTTCAAAACCTCTTTATCATTTTACGTACTTTCTACGTATGCAAGTTCGTTGTTGACTCCGTCACAATAATTTATATTAAGCAAATTCAATATTCAATATTTAAATTCAAATAAAAAAATGTCTTAAAACTAAACATCTAACCTGGTCTGTTTTCTTCGTTATTTCCTTCTCGCAACCAAGATTATCGACGCATCCATTATCAAGTAGAATTTTCCATGCATTATACTATCCATTTGGATCAATATTATTCTCCATCAATTTAGAATTATTATATACCCATTCGAAATGTTGTCTATCCATACGCTTGAATTATTGCATTTAAATTATTATCATCACCCTCTGAATTATTATTATTAAACTTAAACTTATGCACCCCAAACTTAGAATATCATGACTTTTTCTCACCAGCCTCAGAATTGGAATTTATTCTGATCGGCCTCAGACTTAGAATTTATTCTCCCCGGACTCAGACTTGTAATTTATTCTCACCGGCCTCAGACTTAGACTTGTAATTTATACTCACCAGCCTCAGACTTAGAATTTATTCTCCCCGGACTCAGACTTGTAATTTATTCTCACCGGCCTCAGAGCCGTTTAATCGGCAATAGTAATTTTTATCTTCGTCGCACTATCTGTCACTTAAACAATTTTCACTTTCAAATATTATTCTTACGCGTCGCCCTTAGGTTTAAAGTGACGCACCTTGGCCTTTGTTGACTTGAGAACTGAGTTCGTTATCATTGTCGCTGTTAATATATGCTTGATATCCCACTTCGTCTGTGGGCATGGCTCACAAGCCCGTCGCTAATCTTAACCAATGAGGTCTCTTTATTTAAAGTAGTTTCTGATGCAAACATTCTCGTCCTCTCAAGTAATTGTTATTTGCCTGCAGCTGCTTCGTTATCAGCCATGCGGTGTTTTGAGAAATATTATCGCTTTTCCATATTATACACAAATAACTGATGCAATTCGACTTTCAATTTTCATATAGGCTTATTTATTTATGCAATTTTTAATCACTTTTACTTATCAAAATTGTTAATTGTTTGTACCCACTTTCACTACGCTTCTTTAAGCTTTATTTCTTATCTCCGTATGTAACGGCTTAAGTTCAGTTACTGTTTACGATATAAATGTTTGCTAAAGGCAACTACTGATTAATCGCGTTGAATTTCGATTATATCAGCTATTTAAAGCATCAATACCAGTTACTGTAATAAGACCTTATCTGTAGGGATTTCGTGGGTTCTTTGATGTATTCCTGTAATTGCAACTAAGACCCTTGCTACGAATGAAACGTGAATTACTTCTAACTTAGCATAAGTTGTCAAAAAAACAATTCAAATTAACTATCATGTTTACTAGATCATTATAAAAAAATTTGCCAGTGTACTGGGTTATCTCAAGCTACAGGCTGTAAATAATATATGTACAAATATTTTTATTCAGTAAATATATATTTAGTCACTCTTAGGATATCATAAAAAACATTTACTTGAACAAAAATGTAGTAAATAAAATGAGCTCATTTCTAACAATAACTTGTTAGTTATAAATTAAAAAATAATTAATATGATATTATTGGAATAAATTAAATCAAACTTATAAAGCTGAAGACTTCTAGTTTAGTAGATTAAATCATCTGTTCAGTTTTAAAGTAAATGCATAAAAATAAATACCTGTTGGCAGGTGAACTATTAATAGATTCAGAGCTGAAGGTCAACCACCTTGAGGACAGATATTGTTAGTTCTGGCGCGAACACATTAATTATTGCTGATAACTTTGACCCTTATAGTCAAACACGTTGGAAAGATTACTGTAAATTAACAATAATTTAAATGGGAACAAATAAATCATAAATGAACATAAATAACTTTATACTGCAGGACAATTATCTATTAAATAAAACGCCCATTCGAGGTTTCTAAACGGCCTACTTGAATAGTTGGCATATAGAATTAGTTCCATTTCTTTTTGTACCAATCTGCCTTTGTGAAAAATCTTCCTTAAGCTGCTTGCAAATGCAAGTATCGAAATCCAAATTACTAAAAACAGCTTTCCAGATGCCGGACTTGGATAAATCACACAGGCGGCCGAACAAAACCATCGGTCGCAACAATAAATTAAATGATCACATTTCCATGTTAGCTGACCTTGCCATAAGTGCTATAATATAAAATGCAGGTAAACAAATAAATAATAATAAAATTCCACATACCCCTATCTGGCTACTCAGAATATAATTTCCTATCAAATATAGGAAATATTTGATATTCTGGTAATGGCGTCGCCACATAGAAAATGATACTCGACCCATCGTTGAAGGTGCTTAAAACAGGAAAAATCAGAAGAGGGGCTACCCTTATCTAACTTATGGCGCAGAATACCACAACACATCTATAACTCCCTACTACAACTTATAATTATGACAGAGAAAACCTGCTTTTTGTCTAACATAATAGGAAAGCCTTGTGTGTTTAAAGTTGCCTAACTAACATATTCTTTTAATATAATGCATATATGGTTGACTAACCAAAGAATTAGCTACCGTGCAACTGATCCGTTACACGTATTATCATAACTGATTGGAATTCTTTTGAATGCGTGTTTAATTACCTTTATTATGATTACTATTTACAAACTATCCTAATTACTCAATTTTCTCCTAAATAAATGCAGTTTTCTGCTTCCTATTATGATTTCTAATTCCTGCACGACCTTTGCTATAAAATACACCCTTAAACTACCCCTTATCACAGCAATATATATATATATATATATATATATATATATATATAGTAAAGGTCGTGCAGGAATTAGAAATTACCATAGGCAGCAGAAAACTGCATTTATTTAGTAAAGAATTGAGAAATGGAGATAGTTTGTAAATAGTACGCAGTCAACACCCTGTATATAAAGTATAAATAGTTTTAGGCGACACAAATAGACACAGGAAGACGCATAGTTAGCATAGGAATAAGGAATACATGCATTAAGTAAATAGTAAATATTTAATACCCTGTAGATAGAGTTTTAGTTAATTTAGGCAATGTAAATTATGATATTTTTCAGTGGAAGCACGCGTATTTTATATGTAAACATAATAAAGTGTAATTAAACACGCATTCAAAAGAGTTCCAAACAATTAGGTTAATACGGAGATAAGAAATAGAGCTTCAGGAAGCATAGTATAAATGCGTACAAAATAGTTAACCATTTTTAATAAGAAAGGAGATTAAAAATTGCGTAAATAACAGGCAGATATGAAAATTAAAAGTCGAAATGCATCAGTTGTTTATGGAAAAGCGATTAGATTCGTCAAATCACCGCATGTTTGATAACAAGCACCTGCGAGCAAGACACAATTATTTGAAAGCATAGAAAATTACATCAGAAACTACTTTAAATGCAAAGATTTGATTCGTTAAAATGAGCGACGAGTTTGTAGACCATACCCACTGACGGAGTAGGAGGTCAATGATATATTAACAGGCACAGTGATAACGAAGTCAGTTTTCAACTCAACAAAGGTCGAGGTGCGCCATTATGAAATAAAGTGTGATACGTAATAATAATTCAAAGTGAAAAACTGTATAAGTGCGACTAACATGAAAATTACGATTGCCGATTAAACGTAAGTAGATTTTGGGAATTTATTTTAAACTAAAACACAATAATAATAGGGCTCTGAAGCCGGGGAGAAAAAATACAATTTTAAGTCCGGGGAAATAAACTACGATTTCCGAGTCCGGAGAATGATAATCCAATTCTAAGTTTGGGGAAATTGATAAGAAGTAATAAGTCTGAATGAGGTGACAATAAATTGGGGTGCATAAGTATAAGTTAATAATGGTAGTCCAGAGGGTGATGGCAATAATTTAAATGCAATGGTTCAAGCGTGTGGATAGACAATATTTCGAATGGGCATGTAATAATCCTGAATTGGGGGAAAATAAATTTTATTCAAATGGATGGCCTAATGCATGGGAAATACTAGCTGATTATGGATGCATCAATGCGAAGAAAATAGACCAGGTCAGATTTTTAGTTATCAGACATTTTCTTTTCTATTTTTTTATTTTTAATATTGAATTTGCTTAATATAAATGAATGTGAAAAAGTCAACAGAAAGAGGACTTGCATACGTATAAAGTGCGTGATATGATAAGAGGTTTTGAACGTCCCACACTTCTTTTTTTTATAAAAAATAATAGGTTTTTTTGGTAACTTTGGGTTTGAGTAAAAAGTATATGATTTTTAATAAATGAGATTTACAACATTAATTAATTGAAAAGTTTATTTCAAATAATTTACAAAAACTGTACATAATATTTGTTTCATTATATAGAATCGAATTAACTGAATTTTATAATTCCAAATAAATGCTAGTCGAGGTCATAAGATAAAGTTAATGGGAGTGATTTGATAATTTAAACAATCAAGGAGGAGTTATAAGTTGAATACGAAATTGATAACGAGTAAGGCGGTAACGTATCAAATTTTGTTATTGGTCGACAAGGTAGGTTCAAGATAAAATCCAGTTAAGTTTCTGGAGGGAGCTTATAGCAATATTAATAAGACAGCCCAACGTTGGAGAACGATAATTACAATTCTTGTTTATTCATAGCAATATATATATATATATATATATATATATATATTTTAGATAGTTAATTACACAAGGTAAGTTGATAAATAATACCGTATTATAGTGAATAAGATGAAATAATAACTTAGACTTTTATGCAAAGCCCAAATGATCATTTCAAATCGAGCTAGTAATTGAAAGATGGAAAATATAAGGTCTTGGACAGGATTTGAACCTGTATCGTGGGAGTCAATAATAGTGCTGTGGACGAAGATGATTCTAAATTATCTTGGGCGTTGGGAGTCAATAAACGTTGCTGTTGATTGTAGATAATTCTAATAAAAGTGTTGCCCTAATTATTTTGCTAGTTTAGTTTAAATGAAACTGCTAAAATCAGACAACATTTTTAATGACATGTTATATTTTTTAACAAACAATCTTTCAAATAACAATTGCTGCATCCACAACAAACCATACCTTGCATGTAACCTCGAAAAAATACTTTTATACTAATATTAAAATCCAAGGGTAAAGTTCAATATTGCAACAAGGGCTTTTTCTTTCAAACAATATCTTAAGTCTAAGGTCAAAAAATGATAACTACTAAATAATCACTCCGTTAAGTTCAATTTTTTATTCTTAAATATTTTCATTCAATTTACGTTGTTCTCAAATATTCCGACACCTCCGCTTCAATATTTTGTTAATTATCTGTTATAGGAGACACGCCTGATTAAATGATATTTCTTTAACATTAATCGTATCGTTTCTGCAGAAATATCATGTTTGGTTACAGTTTGTTATGTAACCATTTGACATTAAGCTTCAAGTTAAGCAATTATCTGCTCTTCTGTTAGTTTGAGTACTCTAAGGTCGTCGTATTGTTCTAGGTTTATTAAAGCTTTTTCGTCATACCGTTTCAAACTATAAAAATAGGATGTTGCTGAGAAGGTTAAATGAAAGAGAATAAATTTAATTTTCAAAATGGTTTATTTAATGGTAGCAGTTATGTATGGAACACAATATCAAATAAATGTCTGCCACTGTTAGCCTTACAAATGCAAACATTTTTGAGCATATTTTTCATTACATTTTAACACATTTCACTCGGTATTTCATTAATTTTATCACGAATATTTTGTTTGAGTTGCTCAAGCGTTTCTGGTTTGTTTGCAAAACTTTTGCTATTCAGATATTCCGACAAAAAAGTGTGGGGCAGTCAAATCCGGTGACTGTGGAGGCCAATCAACATTACCATTTTGTGAGACAACTTGTTGTGGAAAGAGTTTTTGCATTAATTCCATTGTAATTTTGGCTGTATGGGATATGGCACTTTCTGTTGGAACCACATGTTAATCAAGCTCAAAGTATGCAGTTTTAGCGTTGTTTTCGATCTTGTCACGATATCCTTCTCCAGTGACAGTTACTATTAAGCCATTTTCATTTTTAAAGAAGTAAGGTTGAATGATTTCTCCTGACCAAATTGCGCACCTTACTGTGACTTTTAATGAATTTAAAGGTGACTCATGAATAATTTGTGGATTGTTCATTGCACTATTCTGTTTATTGACACTCATTCATGCAAACTCGTCACTCAATGAATTTGACATGAGAATGAGGGGCATGTGAAAAATTATGCTCAAAGTTGTTTTTCGTTAACTAAGTTACTGAGCAGGGTGTCAAATTGAGATTGATGGATTGTTTTGAACACTTTCTTGAACAACAGCAATGTTTCCAGCCAATTTTGCAGCTTGGACATATCAGCTACAGACCTTCTTTTTTCGAAATCACTTACTACATGATAACTAGTGCATTATGTTGGTATGTTATTTCTACAAAAATTTTACGTAACTTTTTTATCGTCACAGTAATCGATTATTGATTTGCATAAAATGATGTAACAATTGAAACACGTTGGTTTATCGAATATTTCTCAATAATAAATTTGCCATGTCTTTGCTTCACGATTGCCAAATACAGGTATTAAAATATTAATATTTACTAAAATGGTGGCACAAAAAAGTAGTATACTTTCGCAAATGACACCTAGTATTTTCATACTTGAAAGATTTTGTTGTTGGTAGCATTCTAAATAGAATCACAGTGCAATGTATCATTTCTGTGGTACGAAGCATACACTTCTAATATGTTCGCCCTCAGTATTTTAATAGTAAAGAGGAGAACAATCAAACAAAATGAAATTGAAGATTACAGTGCATGGAGGATTACTTTAACTAATAAAAACCAAGTTTTTGGGTTAATTTATGTTGGTACTTTTCGACGAATTCATTTCTATTTCATTTATTATTTGTGTTTACTAAGAAATTTCATGTGTATTAAGAATAAATTATGTTGTAGATAAGAAACACAAAGAGGTAGAGCAGAAAGAAATTATAAAAGAGGCTGAAAAAGTAGAATCAGAGGAAGATGAAAGTAGTGAAGAAGAAGATGACGATGAAGAGGAAGAAAGTGAAGAAGATAGTGAAGACGAGTCTGAAGAAGAAGAACAAGAGCAACGTACTGATGCAGAAAAGCGTAGAGAAAAAGCAAGAGCCAGAATAGAGGTCTGTATTAATTTAAAGTTTCCTGTTTGCAAAACATCATCTTTGAACATTTACTTAAATAATGAGCGATATGAGCTAATTTTTATTTCGTAGTTTGAAGTGGTTCAATAAATAAATTTTAGCTTGTTGAGTCAAATATTCTACAGTTTTTAAACACTGACAAGTTTATTAAATGCATTTTTTTTTACTAAATGTATTTGATTTAAATCAGATACCAGTTTCGAATTTATCAAATAAACTTTTGCATTTTTGAAAGAATTAATAATACTTTGTTTTCAATCATAAGTCTTCAACTTGTGGTAATTAAGTTAGGTTAGAAGGAGGTTGTATACTGGATTATGCACATGAGTTCAACGGTCAATTTTGGAAGTGAAGTTCAGATCTCTTGTTAGCGTTTTACATACAAGTTTCTTTAAGTGGTTATTAATACCTATAATTATTATAAATAACATTTTGTAGCGACATAAAAATGCAGAAAACAAATGAAAAGAATCATTTCTTGATGTGGCTGCTGCAGTTTTTACATTGCTTTGATGATGTCCCAATGAACAAGAAAATAAAAATACTATTGCAAAAACAACAAATCTAAATCACCATCATAAGCTTATACCTACATATATAAAATTGCAACAATAAACGATCCTTAAATAATACAATATTAATAATAAATATTATCTCGTGTAAAGATAATCTTCTCCGTAGAGCTGCAGTTAAAGTTTAGGCATCAATAAAACCTTATAAATATCCTATTTTAACAATTACATTAGCTTAACATTATCATTCAGATCTCCATGTAGGAACGTATTTAAACTGGAGGACTTAGCTTTAGATTGATCTGTACTATCTAGAGTACCTGTTTTATCTGGAGGGCAACCTTCTCCAAACGTCACCAGCACGTAGCTTCAGATGTCAAAGGAATTCTTCAGCTGGACTTTAACCACCCTTTCTGTATTGAAGATACCAATAGAAAAGCGAGTAGCATAGTAATCTTATCTTTAAGATATGTTAAGCGGTACACTGAACAGTGAAAGAGAAGAAGGCTGTTTCAGCCACCCCTTCTAAGAAGTAAATAGAATAAATAAGAACGACTACATTGAGCACCAAATACCCATTCCGACCAATACCCCTTTTAATAGATGTCGTCGAGCCCACTTGGCAGAGTAAATCACACCAAAACCTCTTCGCCCTAGTAGACTTCGTCGAAACAACTTCAGGGAGTTGATCTGATCAAGATCACTTCACCCTATTAGACTTCGTCGAAACAACTTGGGGGAGCTGAGTGCATCAAGACCAGTTTGCCATAGTAGACTATGTCAAAACGATTTCAAAGAGTTGATCGTATCAAAACCACTTTGCCCTAATAGACTTCGTTAACACGAATTCGAGGAGTTTATCGAATCAAGACCACTTTGTCCTAGTAGAATTTGTTGAAACGACTTCAGGGAGTTGATTGGACCAGACCACTTTGCTTTAGTAGATTTTGTCGAGACGACTTTGGGGAGTTGATTGGATCAAGATCACTTCGCCCTAGTAGACTTTATCAAAAGAATTTTGGGAAATTGATCGCATCAAGGCAAAGTGGCCTTAGTAGACTTGGTTGAAACGACTTCGGGGAGTTGATCGGATCAAGGCTACTTCGTCTTAGTAGACTACGTTAAAACGATTTCGGGGAGTGGATCGGTTCAAGATCACTTCGCCCTAGTAGACTTCATTAAAACGACTTCAGAGTAGACCGTATAAAGGTCGCTTTGCCCATGTACACTACGTTAAAATAACTTCGGGAAGATGATCGCATCAAGGCCACTTTGCTTTAGTACACTTTGTCGGAAGAATTTTGGTAAGTTGATCACATCAAAGCCACTTTGCCTTAGTAGACTTTGTTGAAACGACTTCGGAGAATTGATTGCATCAAGGCCGCTTTGCCTTAGTAGACTTTGTTAAAACGATTTTGGAGAGTGGATCGGATCAAGATCACTTCACCCTAGTAGACTTCGTTGAAACGACTTCAGAGGAGTAGATTGTATCAAGGTCACTTTGCTTATGTAGACTCCGTTAGAACAATTTTGGGAAGATGATCGCACCAAGGCCACTTTGCCCTAGTAGACTTTGTTGAAACGACTTCCGGGAGTTTGATATAGTCCCGCGCAACTGTTGTGATCCACTACTACAGTTGGCAACACATACTAACCACGTACACAATATTGCGCAATAATAATAATATTACAACATAATTACATGTCAATTGTATCACATACCAAATGTGTTTATAATGATAACATTGGCACTCAAAAAGATAAATAAATCAAGGTACTCACTTAAAACGCTCCGTTCAGCTCAAACTCAGGGTCCTTGGGTATGGTTTGGTCACGTCAAGCGCTCGTTGAAGCCAGATTAATTTGTCTTCCCTCTTCGTCGTCTGTAGCAGTACGGTAAGTAACAATAAGAGGCAGAGATAAAGGAAACGTACATCCTAAAAGAGAAAAGACAAGAAAAAAACAACACAGGTAAACTTCGCTGTTCGACGTCTCGTTGGCTAATAATGATGTCCTGTCGTGTCGGAAACCGCGCACTTACTTCATCACTCCACGTCTGCACATTCTCTGGCGCCGACGCAACTGTCCAAAGTGACGGAAATGAACAAGTTTATTTTTAAAATATTGGCATGAATTTACTCACAAATTTAAACTTAAAGATACATAGCCGATTTTCGGCATGTAACAAGTTGATCGGATCAAGGTCACTTCACCCTAGTTGACTATGTTAAAACGATTTCGGGGAGTTGAACTGATCAAGATCATTTAGTCCTAGTAGACTTCATTGAAACGACTTCGGGGGAGTAGATCGTATCAAGCTCACTTTGCCCATGTAGACACCGTTAAAATGATTTTGGGAAGTTTATTGCATTAAGGCCACTTCACCCTAGTAGAATTCATTAAAACGGCTTCGAGGAGTTGATCGGTTCAAGACCACTTTGTCCTAGTAGACTTTGCAGAAACTACTTCAGGGAATTAATCGGATAAAGACTACTACGCCCTAGTAGACTTTGTTGAAACAACTTCGGGGAGTTGATCGGATCCTGCTAGACTTTGTTAAAACGATTTCGGGGAGTGGAGTGAACCAGCAAACAATAAATAATTTAATTGGGAATTAAACAACCTTAATTAAATAGAAAACTCCGCCGCACCGATCCCAACAAGACTGCTCTTAAATGATGAAACAGCTTCTATTGTTTTAATATTCTTCTCTTTGCTGTTATTTAATTTTGCAACTAGAGATAAGGCAAGTCTGTTGTGATGCACGTAATTTTTGTAGCTGGTTTTGATAAAAGAAATACTACAAAGTGTGTTTAAATTGAAACACGTTTATCTAATGGTATTAATTTCTTTGCATAGCTTTATGGTTCCAGATGTTGGCTGCAATGAGTCTTTTATATTTGCAAAACCAAATATGTGTGTGTGAACATTTCCTCGTGCTTGTTAGGTGCTGTTAGTACAGATTATTTGTGTATTAGAGCAGTGAAAAAACTTTATTGTGCGAATTGAGGATATTTTAAATACATTGGGTTTAGACACATTGAGTTTAATATGGGAAGTGTAAGTTTGTAAACGAGTGGTTAAATAAAACAGATATTAATGGTCACATAATTTTTAAGTAGGCTAAGAAATACGATGACACAAAAGCGTTTTGCTTAGTGTGCAATAAAACGTTTAGTATTTCATATGGATTTATTAAACTAAATCAGCATGCTAAAGGATATCAACCCTTGCAGTTGGTGAATTCAAAGATAACCCAATGCAGTTGCAGGTGATACAGTTACTGAAAAGGGATGACATAGACAACATTGAAGATCACTGTGCAAGGTTTGTAAACTTAACATAGTTCTTTAATCTTAAGAATTCATTTTTAGGATAGATCGGAACGCAGGATGAATAAAAAACTTCCAAGACATTATCATTACAACTTATTTCGACAAGAGACAAAGCAACCAAATTAGAACTGCAATCGTGTCTACAAATAGTGTGTGCAAATTGAAGTGTAGAGTCATTTTTGAAATGCATACCCTTGATACCTGATAATGTTTTGTTATCATCGTCAAAAATTAGATACATTATTAAACACGCATTATGTCTGTATTGCAAAAAGGAGATACTTGATATATGCAATAGTTTTTACACAATTCAGTATGACGAAACCGCCAACTTCGAGAGTTTAAAAGAATGCACATAAGTGTTAGGTATTTTTCACATAAGTTATCGAAGGTCGTTAATGTATGCTTAGATACTTATTTTTTGGGCTTTGCTTTTCAAGGCACGTTATCAGAACATATATTAAAGGCCGTTAATCATTAACAAACTGTTTAATGCTTGGTAATGATTGTCTTAATGACAATATAAAGATGTGACGGATAATAAACGAAAATATTTAAAAAATAAGAAGCAAATCTTTAATAGATTTAGGATCTAGTAACATACATATAGTGCATAATTCGTGCGTAAACAGTTTGAAATGATTCAAGTGAAGACTTTGGACTTCATAATAACGTTGTATTACTTTTTCATGGTTGGCCTACAAGAGCGAAAGATTATGAAGTTATTCAAAAATCGACGTGTGTTCCTAAACATGTACCATTTAGATGGCTTACTTTACAGCTTGCAAATGAAAGAGCTCTTGAGCAGCGGCTCACTATTTTAAAGTACTGTCAAGTTTACACTAAAAAATGGTTCAAAAGGCGAACAATTATAAACATTGTAAAATAGTTAAACGCTTTATATCTAGCACTACATTAAAAGTACAGCTACTATTCCTGAATAGTGTGACAAAAATATTCACAAAGTTTACATTATTTTTTTCAAAAAGATGAACCTTTGATGTCGTGTATGAAAAACTTCAATCCATTGTTTTTGATTTATTGTCCAGAGTATGTATAGATGATGCACTTTCTAATTATAAAAACACGGATATCAAGGAAGTGTTTGAGAATAAAAACATTTTGATTTTGGACAAGATATATCCAAACGAAGAGTGTTTAAGCTTACTAAGTAGTAACGAGTTATCCGAACTGGAAAAATTAGAAGTTTTAAATAAAATAATTTTTATATTGCTGCAATTAAACATATCTACGAACAAATTCCACATCTCAAAACTACTTTCAAGTACTTATCTTTTTTGAATATTAAAGATCCTATATCCAAAAAAGTTAGTATGGAAAGGGAGAAGCTTTTACCTTTTGATGTAGATTGTGATACAGTTATTTTGCAGTACAAAAACTTAAAAGCAGATTTTGTAAATAAGGAAGTAAATTTTATTGGAAATAGAATTGATACAATGTGGGTTACACTACTAGAACAAGCTGATTTCAATGGGGTACAAAATATGAGGAACTGTGGAAAGTAGTAAAAGCTTTTTTAACATTTGCAGATGGAAATGCAGAGGTTGAAAGAAGTTTCTTTTTGTCAAAACAAATTTCAATAGAAGACAAAACTGCAATGGATATTTCAACTTGACCTCTATGATGCAAATTAAAACACTTTGAGGTTATTCTATGATAATGAACCTCAACTAATGTTAATTACAAAAGTATTGATGAACATGAGTAGGGTAGCGTACATAGTGTACAACAACTATTTAGAACAAAAAAGGCAGAGAAGAAAATAAGAAGAAAACAGTGCAAAATCTGAACAAGAAGCTAAATTATTGAAGGAACGACAAGGGAAAGTGAAAGAAAATAAAAATATGATTGCTAATATGGCTAAAGAGTTGCGTGATATGAGTGCTCAAGAAAGAAACACAAATTATTGACACAGTCCGAGATGCAACAAACAAATTGAAATATGCGATAAAGCAAAAGAATTTTGCTGAAGTATTCTTGCACAAATATTATTAGATAGTGCATCGAAAAGTACCTATATAGAGGAACAAGTGAATAAGAAAATTATTAACCTACAAACTAACATGTTAAAACGTCAAAGCGAGTTGAATACAATAGACAATTATGTAACACAATAACTTAAAAAATGATTTAATGATGGTTTAAATGTTCATATTTTCAAGTATTTGTTGTTAATGCAATACCGTAATATTATTTTTTTTCCTTAATTCTTGTAGTTTTATGCATTTTTTAAACAAAAAAATGTTTTGTAGTTTTACATGTTTATTTGTCTCATCTCAGCAAACAATTTATTATTAACAATCACACTTTTTAGTGAAATGGTCACTGTTTGATCACTTTTTTATATTAGGAATAGTGGCCAAAGTCGCTATTTTAAAACGAAATTTTTGTTGTGAGCCCTGCATTCTATATCGTCGTTTTTTAAAAACCCTTGCAGTGCAGCTACATTATTAAAGTCTTCTGTTTAAATTGAAAACTGTGTTGACTATTTTAACGTAATCTTTACCATTTAAATATTTTTTAATTGTGAAATACTTTTTACAGCAACGTCAAATAGATGCAGAAAAGAATAAATCACCTGATAATTTACGTGCAGCTGTAGTTTGTGTATTGGGGCATGTAGATACGGGAAAGACAAAAATCTTGGATAAACTCAGGCGTACTAATGTTCAGGATGGCGAAGCTGGTGGTATAACTCAACAAATTGGTGCTACAAATGTTCCCATTGATGCCATTAAAGAGCAAATTAAAATTGTTAAAGGTGTAAGTTGCGATATACCATTAAAAAGTGAAACTTTACTAAAGGAACGTAAGCATTTTAGTTTTTCCATTGTCATTAATTGCATATTGTGCTGGAACTGAGGCTGTGAATTTTTTGAATAAGTTTATAGTTCTATGCAGTAATACAATGAAGTTACTTGATTGGTAGGTCCTGCATAAATTGCTTAGGTGGAATTTGTGCATCTCAGTATAACTTTGCATATAAATTTTGTTTAATTTAGATCTAGGACTAGCAAAAGCATTAGTTTAGAAGAAAAATATTTGATAAAAATTGCATTTCTTTATTCATTGTTACGTGCTAAATTGACGCTAGTTACCTGAATTAAAGTTACTCTACCAAGAAGACGTATAAGTAAATAATGCACCAGCTTATTTTCAGTGGTGAGGGGTTGGTTCTGTAAAAGTAATTACAAATCTTTTTAGGGGTATACAAATTTCAACACTTTCATTTACATCTACCTAGAAAGATCTTTGAATTTTCTGTACAATAAAAAGTCGCCGAGCGCCAACCTACCTGGACAATCTTGTATAAGTGCCTGTCCGAAAGATGGGTATTTCGAGATGATTTACTGGTTATTGGAGTAAATAGGCAACAGAAAACGAAATAAATACTATGATCCGGCCCTGCTTTTGCCAAATATGCGCAAAACTAAAGAAAAAAACAACTTAAATGTATTAATGAAAGGCGGTCAACCAATTAAGTTTCTAAATACTGTTTGGCCTCTACAGTACTGAGCTTTTAAGCATGAAAAATTGTTTCTATTATCCAGCATGCACACCAACATAATAATAATAATAATAATAACAACAGGTTTTATATATTCTGCTCATCACCAACAACCAGAATTAGCAAACAAGCATGAAATATTTATAAATTAAAAAACAAATTTAATAACTTACCGTTATATACTCCCTGTATGTTTGTTGTGGTTTGTTTAGTATTCTTCTTAATCTTCTTTGGGTATTAAACCACTCATAGTTTTTAAAATTATCTTTATTAACGTTTCGATCCATAACCTAGGATCGTTTTCAAAATAATAAAAACTTCAAGTTTGACATTTATGACACAAATTGAAGGTGACTTTGATTTATTGATGTTTGAAATATTTGGTTTGAGTACACTAAGCAAAATTTTTAAAGTTTAAATGAATAATTGCCTTCAATTTGTGTTACGGCCTGGGACCGATTTTTTAGGTAGCCATCGCTTAACGTGAAATCAGCTGATTAATTTTTATTGTAAAATTCAATAACTTGGGAAAACATTTTTTAACATGTTTCTATTTATACAATTTAGAGGATGGTTATTAAAGAAGTGTGCAACTGCATTATTAAAAGGCTTAAGTAGTCGTTTTTTTATATTTATTTTGAATGGGAAATCATTATGATTTAGGCTACCTCTTTGGTAGATTTTAACATTGTTCTGAGGTAACCTTATGGCGGGTTTACACTTGTCAGATACCAATGTTGTTCTATGAAGGTTGTATATGGATCTGAGGCGACCCTATGGCGGGTTTACACTTGTCAGATACCAATACTGTTCAACGGAGATTGTATATGGTTGTGAGGTAACCTTATTGCGGGTTTACACTTGTCAGATACCAATGCTGTTTTACAGGGGTTGTTAATATGCTTCATCATCATCTTCATTGGATCTTCATCTCAAAACTGGTTGGACACGTACCTGCACTTATTTATATTCTGAGCTAGCTTCCCTTCTATTGTTTTCTAATTTTATGTTTTATTTCACCGAGATTCAGTGACGGGGGTTAAGCAACCTGTGGCTACCAAGATCCCCCAATACTTAGATATTTGCCGAAATAATGGTTTTCTAGTTAATATGCTTATTGTTATATAATTAGTTATTGTATGTATAAATAGAAATCATGTATGTAGGCTGTATTTCATGTTAATATCGCAAGGAAAACCCAGGAAAAACTTGCAATGCTACCTAGATATTGGGGGATCTTGGTAGCCACAGGTTGCTTAACCCCCTTCACTGAATCTCGGTGAAATAAAACATAAAATTAGAAAACAATAGAAGGGAAGCTAGCTCAGAATATAAATAAGTGCAGGTACGTGTCCAACCAGTTTTGAGATGAAGATCCAATGAAGATGATGATGAAGCATATTAACAACCCCTGTAAAACAGCATTGGTATCTGACAAGTTTAAACCCGCAATAAGGTTACCTCACAACCATATACAATCTCCGTTAAACAGTATTGGTATCTGACAAGTGTAAACCTGCCATAGGGTCGCCTCAGATCCATATACAACCTTCATAGAACAACATTGGTATCTGACAAGTGTAAACCCGCCATAAGGTTACCTCAGAACAATGTTAAAATCTACCAAAGAGGTAGCCTAAATCATAATGATTTCCTTCAAAATAAATATAAAACGACTACTTAAGCCTTTTAATAATGCAGTTGCACACTTTTAATAACCATCCTCTAAATTGTATAAATAGAAACATGTTAAAAATGTTTTCCCAAGTTATTGAATTTTACAATAAAATTAATCAGCTGATTTCACGTTAAGCGACATACCTAAAAAGTCGGTCCCAGGTCCGTAACACAAATTGAAGGCAATTATTCATTTAAACTTTAAAAATTTTGCTTAGTGTACTCAAACCAAATATTTCAAACATCAATAAATCAAAGTCACCTTCAATTTGTGTCATAAATGTCAAACTTGAAGTTTTTATTATTTTGAAAACGATCCTAGGTTATGGATCGAAACGTTAATAAAGATAATTTTAAAAACTATGAGTGGTTTAATACCCAAAGAAGATTAAGAAGAAAACTTACCGTTATATTTAGTTATCCTTTGCAGATGCTCTGTCGTCTTCCAGTGCAGGAAATTGTTGCAACGAATAAAACTTTTCCAAATGAATGCACTCACAGGTTACTTTCAAGTTATTAACCTTGATATTTTTTTCGTGCAACTCGTGTTTAGACATCTGTTTCGCACAGTTCTAACTTTAATACTTGTAATCATTTAGTCGTTTAGCAATCTCATCCCGCACAGCAATGATTGATTTTTATTCAACTCTGCTGAAAATGTTCTTATGTATTGTGATATGATCCCCTTCCTCATACTATTATCTAGGGGTTTTATAAGATATAATGTTTCATGGAAATTTTTCAACTGTCTTCGTTCTTGGAGATTATACAACTTAAATTGTCCTAAGGTCGAAGTCAAGTATATTTTGATGTGCGAGAATGGATATGTGTTATTACTTTTCATTTAATATCGACAACTGCATCATTTATTGATCACTATGCTTTAAATTTTATGCTGTTTTATGGGTTTCTGTCTATTGGAATAATTTGCAATGATTTTGTTTTCTTTATACTCCTGCAAATGTATTTGACTGAACTTTCTTAGGCTGGTTATTTACTGGAAATTGTGTATTTTTCTTATTTAATATGCACAATGTGAACTCTTGGTATTTACTGCTGGTTGTAAAAATGTACCAGGTGCTTTACTATTTATTTTTGTGTCCTATTTTATTTATTTATTTACCTCATTCCACAGTTTGAAACCCAAATGAATAGTAATATACATACTGTAACTACATAAAAAGTGCAATTTAAAAACTAATCTGATGTCGACTCTAATATTAATTGTCGCAGTGAAGTTAAGGTACAGCTGTAAATGTTAATCCTAGTATGTACTTCATTATAGGAATTGCACAGACGATAAAGAGGAGAAAATTTAAGTCGGTTTGTTCGTGGAGTCTGAAGGTAAAAATAACATGGAAAACGAGACGGTTTCAAAGACGTATTACATTGTAACATGTTTTTAATAGTTGAACATTGAATGCGATTGGTTACTAAGTTGTGAAAAAAGATCAGCAAGAGGTAACGACGACGTGTAATCAGGTTATGATAATTGTGTTTCTCCAAGAGAACACTATGTGGGAATCCAATAGGTGGGTACACTCCTCAAACTTAAAAGTTAGGTACTGCGCTGAACAGCTTCTAAGCAGTGTATAAACACTTCATAATGTGGCTCCCAGATTATAACTGCATATTCCAGGATAGTTCTGATCTAGCAGTTGTAAAGCAGAGTTAGAGTATCCTTGTTGGTGAAATCGCGGCAGTTTCGAATGACAAATACAAGCATCTTGTAGGCCCTCGCAGTAGTCTGGGTTATGTGTTCAGCAAAAGACAATGTAGGGTTGAATAGAACCCCCAAATCTCTAACTGGAGGCGGTCTGGAGAGTGTGTCAGCTTCTATCTTATAATCATATCTGACTTTAGAATGAGCCAAGGTAAAAGACATAATAAAGCATTTACTGGCATTTTAAAGGTAAGTTTGTTATCATGGCACCACAGTATAAGCTTATTCAGATTTTCTTGTAACATTAGGCAATCATCAACACTTGGTATTCTGGCATATAACTTAAGACCATCGGCATAAAGGAGGCAGTGTATATTAGAATCCAGTATAGATAGAATGTCATTTATATACACATCAAATAAAATTGAACCCAGGACAGAGCCTTGTGGCACTCCAGATGTAACAGTGATCGGTTTAAACTTGGTAGCACGAATGAGCACGAATTGTTGATGTTCAGTGCAATAAGATGCCAGTAGAGGGCAAACCTCTTTGGAGAGGTCACAATCTGATAATTTACTTATTAGTAGGTGATGATCTATTCGATCAAATGCCTTCGCCATGTCTGTGTATAACACATCACACTGTAGTCGATCATCTAACGAATGGGCAGTGAATTGTGTGATGCAAAGCAGGTTAGTAATTGTTGAGCATCCACTAATAAATCCATGTTGATTCTCAGCAATTACGCTTAGGAGGCATTCTTTAATTTTGTTATAAATAATTTCAAATACTTTGCTAAAGTTATTTATTATGCTTATAGGCCTATAATTGCCAATTCTAGACCTTTCTCCAGACTTAAAGACAGGGCAGACTTTTGAAACTTTTAATTTTTTGGGATAAACACCAGTGTACAGACATAAATTAAAAATTCTTGTCAATGGTTTGACGCTGACGCAACAGCAGTCTCTTACCTAGAAAGAAGGAATTTAATTAGGACCGGCTGTTTGTTTATCTGTGAGACATTTCAATGCCTTCAGGACTTCATCTTCAGAGAAAGAATCAGTAGGTATCTTATTTTGCTCCCTCTTAGAACTAGTATTTAGGTGACTACGATAAGTATCAATATCAGATAGAGTATATGAACTAGCAAAATGATCTGCAAAGGTGTTTGCAATAATTTTATTGTCAGAGACACTGTTACTGTCTATGACAAATGAATGCGACATAGTACTGGCAGATTTCTTTGAGGATAGACATTTCCAAAAGTTGCTTGGATCTAAAGCTATATTACCTTCCACATGTTGTAGGTAAGTGATTTCTGCAATTTTTATATCTTTTTATGATGGAACGAAGTGACTTAAACTGAAGTAGAGCAGATTCATCTGACGAGTTTTGTTTGTATTTCTTCCACTGCTTATTCTTCAGCTGGATGTTACTAATAATAGAGTAATTAAACCAGGGAGGATATCTACGTTTTTTTGAACAGGTTCTAGGTATGGTGGCATCTAATATCCCACTTAATTTGTCATATATATAGTCACATGCAAGGTTGGGGTCTTATAGAAAGACAGTTCCCCCAATCTAGGTGGCACAAAAGCTCATACAGCACGTGAAAATTGCCTTTCATAAAGTTCCAGCAGTAAGGATTCGAATTTGATATACAGTTCTGCATGGATCTCCTTTTATATGTGAGGGTCATATGTACAACTCAGAGCTAGGTGATGAAGGTCTTCGTTTATTATAGGGTCATCTGCCGCTGCTACAGTACATTCGATACTACTTATAACTAGGTCTAGCACCCTACCCAGTCTGTTTTGAACAGTATTGTACTGTTTAACCTGAAGGGTGTTTAAAAAATTTTTCTATTCCAGTAAGGATTTAGTTGTTATCGTCACTGGCTGCAAGCCAGGAAGAGTTGGTATGTTGAAGTCCCCACGAATTAAAATATTAGCATCAAATATGGCTTCTAAAGAGCAAAGAGCATGAAAGAGAGAGCAATATAAGTCGGCATCACTATTTGGGGCAACATAGACACAGATCAGAATTAAAGATATCTTCTGGATCCTGATCTTGTTAACCGTGATATCAATTGGCAATAGTCACTAAAGCAATTTGATACTTTAAACAGTGTAGCATCATACTTTGATTGAACTGCGAGTAACACACCACCTCCACAGGATACTCCAATCTGGGAAAGTTTACGGTCAGAACGAAATACATTATACTCGGTAGTAAAAAATTCACTGTTGTATACACTGTTATCTTGTAACATGTCATTTTACCTATGGTAAATGCCACGTTCCAGCTTCAGTTATTTCTCTCTTTAAACCTCACATTTTACCTAGAAAAGTCCATCGAACCCTAATTTACATTTTACTTCTAATAGATAAGTTATAATCACAGAACATAGGAAGGTATGAGTATTTCGTAAAGTACCGTGTTTGTTTCAAATATTTATACCTGTTAGTTAAGTTGCCTATAATCCAGTGTTCTTGATATTTATTTTCATAGTTTAACTTTGCTAAAGAATTCTGTGGTCTTTCCTTTCCTTATAACTTCAAATTCCTCTCTGATAATTAAAACAGATGTTTGCATGTCAAAGCGTACTGGCAAAAGTTTTCATTTCTGGTCTGGGTTCTGGTGCACAACAGGTCGCCTTAAACTCAAGGTGACAAAATTGACCATGAGGTCGAAACAAGTATGTATTCCTTTATTAAATAATTAACTAATAGTCATCTAAATATTATTACAGATGTCTAGCTTAGCGTTTTCCTTACCTCAATAAACTACAAATCCCACGGATTACTTTTCCGATGGTAAGAATTAAATAGATACATTTTAAATTCCTTTACATTTGTTATAGCGTGTTTAATTAATGCACGTGTTATATTTCAGAGTCGTTCTCACCCTCATGTCTTCATACCTATATTTAAGTTCCGCTATGATGCAAATTTGTTTTGCTGTCGTTTTTAAAGGAGATGACAATGCCGTTGTATTTTTGATTTACATTACCTCAACATACAAATTTTAGTTTGGTTAAATATTTCTCTTAAAATAATGGATCTATGAAGTTACACACAAATTCTACCTCATCATTTGCCGTTGATGCTACCTGGGACTCCTACAGTTTATACACCTTTAATTGGGATTTCCGCAGATGGTCAGTTCAAGGAATTTTACGGTAACAACACATGTTTTACAATGCACGTGTCAGGTATGACAAACTAAAGTAATATTTATCCACGCTAAATTAAAGTGAACTGATTTCTACAAATATTAAATTTTCTTTTCATTTTTCATTTGTAAAACGTACTAATATTACAGACAATTTATCTACTATTTGCAACCTTTAATTCCTAATTATACATAGTCGTACTGGACGATACTGTCCATATGTAAGCCACATGTTTCATGAAACTTATGGTAGTCAAGTTCATTCGTTAACTTATTTACGCTTTTTAAAAGCACAGTTACATTTTTTAGTTACATAAAACAAGTTTCATTATTTTTACTGATTTATTCTATTTCAAATGACTTCATAGAACTTTTATGATATTTTTGTTCAAAATTCAATATCTAACAAAATTTAATAAATACGCTAATTAATTTGTCTATAGTTTTCTCTCAGTTATTGATGTTACAGTTATTAGTTCACCAATTCTCTTCCCCTCGAGATTTTAAGTTTCATGCAGCCTACGCAACCACGACGGTCGATGCTAGCTGTGCCAGAGCATAATTTTTTATGCTCTGTCGTGCACCTATCCTTTAATAACGCCTGAAAAAGGGTAGGGTGCAATCTAACCATGTTTCCGTTATGGTAAAGACGACAAAGTTAGACACAATTACTGCATTGAAGAAGTCCGATAAGTTAGACTTCAAGCCACGTGCATTTTGGTAATAAACAGTGACTGTTGTATTGCCCATAAAGGAAGTACCACAGCCAGACTTTAGTTGCTATTGTATCCCAAAAAGATCCGCTTTAAACTTTGCAATCGCGTGTTTATAAACTGTACAAGCATTATGATCCCACACTGCATGTTTCACCTCCATGGGGTGATTATGCCTTTCACTAGCACGTACACAGTTTATACAAGATAGATGAGTATCAGGTGTGACTTTGTTTTAGTAGATGATTCTGTCGACAACGGGGACAGGTAATATCGCGATTGCAGGACTGTGATGTATGGTTTATCCATTACATTTAAAGCAACAAGTAATATCAACTGCATCAAACACTTTACACACATCCAGACCAACAATGAGGTAATTCGAATTCAGCACCCTGCTGTAGGTAAAATTATCAAGTTGTAATGTTGCTTGATACTTATTTACTTTTTGCTTAATAGGCTCCACTTTTAATACTTTACAATCCTTTGACTCCAGAAAGATTTCCTCATTTTGTTGTAAAACATACTTCATTAGCAGCTCTGGGTTTTCAGACAAATCTACAATTTGGACTCGAGGTAGCGGGTTTTTTTAGAAGATGTACATTATATTTGTCTGAAAGTTTGTCACTTGCAATTTTAACAAATTTGTCTGCATTAATTAAGTCGTTACAACCCACGATAAGACCGCTATTCTGAAATGTTGAACGGCACTTATTCTGATGTTGACACCCACTAAGTTGATGCCATCAACAAGAGCAGTTTGTTTGACTTTTTTCTGGTTATTATCCTTTGGTTTTACAATTACAGACTGCTGTAGAGATTTTGAAGTAATGTTAGCATAAGTTGGAAACCTACATACCCTACATTTGGTATTCCAATGCTCCACCCGAAGATACTACCTACATTGGCCAGGAAGCGAGTATTTTTTTTACCTGGAAAATTTGGAATTTTGCCCAACCCTTGTTGTTTCAAGCAAGGTAGAGATCTTTAACGTGCGTGACAACACTCACACATGCGATCGCCATTTTACCTCTCATCCGAACGAGGGTGTATTTTTGTGTAAAATGCTCGCCTAACATTTTTCACGCGGACTGTGTCAGGATCGAACTCGGGACCTTGGGTGTAGTAGTTACACACATACCAACTACGCCATGGAGCCACCCCAGCATAAGTTGGAATCACCGGTGCTCTGTAATTGCATGAATGTTAGAAATCTTATGATTGACTAATTCTATAAATTCTGTTTTGAGTTTCTCAAAGACTGAGGTTAACTTGGCAGATGTGTCTTGCAATTTAACTGTTAATAAATTCAGCAAAATATCGGCAGATCAGTTGCATTATCCTCGGGCTTTGTTAGACATGATTTACAGTCGAATATTAATGTTCTCTTTTTTAGATCTAAACAGCATAATTCTGATGCTGTAAGGTTGCAGCAAGTATCACACATAAATTTCCAACATTTATCACATTTACAGGTCTAGTCACTACAGGCACAGAGGGAACAAAGTGACATTGTGTCAACCTTTAACTGCTTTAGAAGTATCACTTAAAATCCAGCTATTAATTATTTTGGTAGATAAGCACAGATAAAGTTATATCAATGTAATGGCCAGGTGTAAGGACATGAATAATTATAGATATTTATAAATAATAATTAAGAGTTAATACAGTAGGTAGTTAATGATAATTTCAAGCCTCTGTTACAGTGTTTCAAGCCACAAGTACTGTGACTTATTGCCAGTTAAAAGAGTTTCAAGTTGATACCACTAACATCTATTAAAATATACTAATTTCAATTAAATTTCAGTTATATTTCCAAGCTACATTTATGTACACTACACATTATTTTAATATTATAGTCAGTCAAATGAAAACAAGACACGTGGAAATAGGACGTAAACTTAATTATTTCAAAAGTAATCGCCATAAACTATTAATACATTTATCCCACTGTGAGACAAGGCAGTTAATACTTTCATTAAAAAATGTTTGCCGTTGCCTATGGAACCATGATTGTACCCAAACCATCACCTTTTCATCCAAAGCAAATCGACGTCCATGTCTTTCTTCGGGGCTTCAAAATTGTGGAAATTGCATGGCTGTATCCACCGCAGCAAGTAATGATGCAATAGGTCTGTTCTGACCGAGTCTTTCAATGACACCTGACCTCAATATCGTTTATTCTACTCAAACACACGTGCACGTAACATACTGTATCTGCCATGCACGGCAGACATTCGGGCATGAATTTCACTTCCTAAAACATTTACTGTGGCAAAAGCGCACAACAGCATGCAGTTCTACTTTCTCGGCCTCCATAGTGATGTCAGACGCACACATGACTCGCAAACCTCATTAGATCACGTCTAACAAACAAATGATAGTGACTTACGTTCACGCTGTTGCTTTCTGATTCATAATAGAAGGCATTTCTATACACAAACCTACCTGTGTTACCAACCTCCGCGCTATGTTTGTTATACAGTGCCTAGCTGTCGTTTGACTGTCTTTATATGACGAAATAATAATTTTATTCAATGTAAACTGTTCAAACTGCTATAAAATTTTTAAGGTATTTTTACAGAAAGCTCATTTTACTAACTTAAAATAATAAAAGCTTTTCTCCAACTTAATATTTGCTCAAATAATGCACCGGCATTACAACATATTAATACAAAATACCTATCAAATATATGAGTTACACAATTTCTTCTTAATCATACACCTATTACAACTCCACCAAACAATTGAAAATGATGGAATCCCTGTTAAAAGTAGAGGAAAGATTTAAACGCACGCATAATAATGACAGTTGGAAAACAAATTCTTGTGTGTGCAGTTTACGTTACAGCAAATTTGAATTATGTTTATTTTTCGCTCTTGCGAGGCTTCTGTTTTATTTATGCATATCTGGTTGTTGGTAGTCGTGGTCTTAAGTTATATGTATACTGTACTAGTTAGAAAACTATCCTGTACATTATCAAGATGTGCTTTTATGTACTAGTTATACGAGATTGTAGATGTTGTACCAAATAATTTAGTAACAGATAAACAAAAAAGGGTCTGTCATCAACGAGTAACAAGAGCAGTAGTACTTTAAAATATTGTAACAAGCCATCAAATACCCTTGACCAGAATATACATCTGAATGTAAACGTGGCACCTATACACCAACGATTATTATTAGCTACATTGGGGCGCTACATCTTCAGATGAAATTGATTGACAGTTTACAAGAGGGTGCATTTATAATTTAATTAAATTTACAGTAGGAACGTTCTAGATGAAATTTACATAAATTTGGCGTGTAACTACAATTGCTACAAAACCTGCCCTTACTTAGTAAATTTTATAGCTTAAGCGTGCAAAGTTCTATATCAGAAAGAATTATTTCAAATTATCACTTACTGTCCTCCTATAATGGAGGTAATTTCTCAGTTTTCGTCCAGTTCTCAGCATATTTACAACTGTGGAAAGTAGTAAAAGTTTTTTAACATTAACACATGGAAATGCACAGATTGAAAGAAGTTTTTCTTTGTCAAAACAAATTTTAACAGAAGACAAAACTGCAATGGACATTTCAACTTGACTCTGTGATACATATTAAAGACACTTTGAGGTTATTCTATGAAAATAAACCTCAATTAATGTTAATTACAAAAGAACGATGAACATGAGCAGGGTAGCGAACAAAGTGTACAACAACTATTTAGAACAAAATAGGCAGAGAAAGGTGCTTGCAGATAATAATGGTAGTGCCCTATGGAAAAAACTTAAGAGATGTTGGATAGATAAACAAGCACTACATCACAACAAGCGATAATACATCTCGAAAATGTAGTTGTCTTTCCGAATTCTGGTACTGAAGTGATCAACTTAAGTTTATGTAAATTACTTTCATCGTTTCAACACTTGTTTGTCACCATATGGAAGTGGCTTGTTCAGATTAGCCAATATCCTACAACCAATTAGAATAAAAAACTTCAACTCTTCAATAATACGCGTTTACAGTACATTTCCTGAGAGCAATGAAAAATTGCCAAGAGTATCTTAACTTATTAAAATCATTCTGATCCTACAATATAACTAGTAATTTATAAATTACACAGTACCGGACTCAGGAAACAAAGTGAATTATTTGACTCTTAAACAAAAAATAATAGATTTATTAAATATAAAGAATGGAAACTGGATATCCGATAATTAAAAAGGCATTCTACGGGTTAATTCATTTAATACATAACAACGTAATTATAATGATCCAGAACAATTGCATTAAGTATACAAAATGTGCGATCGCGGGTATTAGGTTAGTTTTATTCGAAGTAGTGGGCTACAAAATGTGTTAATATAGTGTTAAAATAAATTGCTCTATGTTATATAAATTGTTTGTAGTGATCAATATAAATTAATCGTTAATAGTAAATAATTTAAAGTGCTTAGATAGTTAATTATAAGTGCATTGAGTAGTAATTAAGAAGATAGTATTGTTGCTTTAAAGAAGTTTGTACTATTATTGATTAGCTATAGCTACGGGTAGTTGAAAGGGTATCAAGCTCAACCCTCCCAGTAAACCCCCAAGCAAATGACAAAGTTTTTAAAAACACACCCCGAAATCTACGTGGGCGTTGATGACCTCAGGGCGGTTCTTTCTGCTATTGTGGTTGTAGATAGTGACAGTGTATAATTTCAAAGTAATGTTGGGTTCTTGTCAAGATAAAGGATATTATTCGAATATGCACAAACAAATTAAGCTTGTTTAAAATTTAAAGTTTAGGAAAAAGTCTCATATTATTGTGAGTAGGAATTCAGAAGGTCATTTAATTTAAAGACTAATATTCAAGCAGTTAAACACATTACTAGGGATAACAAATTTCTTGTATTTGCCAGAGTTAAGGACAAGTATCACTATTTTACCCTCCCCTCCACCATCAACCCACTTCTGTCGTGACTAGCGAACGAAGCCACGGCATAGTTTATTTGTTTGAGTAGGCTAGCCATGTTTGTTAATGCTTTCTGTCCATCATAAATTTAGCTTATAACAAATTAATTTTTAATTTAATATTTTTTGTAATTTATTAATTTTATCCTATTGCCACCAGTAACGAACTGACAACCTATGCTAGCTGGTTCTAAGATGGCTCACTTTAATTTAAATCCAATTTTGCTTGTAACAGATTTACATTACTTCTTCATTGGGTTTCTAAAATTTAATGTGCAAAAAGGCAAATCGATATTTTTGCGTCGCTGCGGTCAGAGTTATTATTATTATTATTATTCTTTATTACCCAACAGATATACATCCAATTACAGGGCAATGCCCAAGTTATAGAAAAACAAAAAGAAAAATTAATAAAAGAGTTACAAACTATTGTAGTGTAAGACGAATATAATTTAAATCTAAATATGTGTAGAATTTGCGTTGCGTTAAACTAAAACTGAAACTTGTAATTGACAATAGCTTTAAGTGTTGTCGGCGTACAATTATTGATATCACACTCTGAATAAATCTTTTTAAAGTTGTTACACATGATGTATATTGGAGATTTTTTTATCAGATTCGAGCGTGCTGTACAATTATACAACATCACTGTATTACGACTTCCAGACCGCGGTACATTAAATCGAAGTAGGGACAGTAGCTGCATACATTCAATCTTGTGATGTAGTAGATTATACAGAAACACCAAGCTGTTAAGTATTCGGCGATACTCAAGTGATTACATACCAAACTGTAAGAGTAGAACATTCTGTTCGATACCTATAGCTGGATAATGTCCACAAGTTTTTCGATACATAAATTTTAAGAATTTTCTTTGAGTATTTTCCAAGCATTCTTTTTGATATTGATAATGTGGGTACCATACAAGTGCACAATATTCTAGCTTAGCTCTGACAAACGCATAAAATAATGCTTTTAAAGCTAATTCGCTTGAAAATGATTTGCAGTTCCTAATTATCAGACCTAATAATTTAGTTGCAGACCTGCTTGTCGTGCGCACATGTTCACGAAAGGTAAGTTTAAAATCAAATACAACGCCTAAATCCGACACTGAAGTAAGTCTATCAAGTTGTACAGTATCACAGGTGTATCGATACATAACAGGTTGATCTTTTCTTGTAAACGTAACTATTTTACACTTACCGTTATTAAGATGCAAACTATTGGCTGCGCACCAATTTTGTACAACATCTATCTGGGTTTGAAGTATCTCGCAATCATAAGTCGTATTTATTCGTAAAAATATTTTTAAGTCGTCGGCATATAATAATTTTTCACAACATAACAAGTCTGGCAAATCATTGATAAAAAAAAGAAACAGTAAAGGTCCCAAATTAGAACCCTGGGGGACTCCAGATGTCGCTCCAAAAATACCTGAGTTGTGATTATTATATGCCACATACTGCCTGCGATTCTTGAGATATGATTCAAAAAGCTGTATTAGCAACTCACTAAATCCAAAACCATGTAGTTTATTGATGATAATTTTATGATCGATACGATCAAACGCCTTGGTGAAGTCCGTGTATATCACATCCACTTGTCCTTGGAAATCAAGAGTTTCAGATACAAACTGTGTAAAATACATCAAATTAGTTGCAGTAGAGCGACCTGCCATGAATCCGTGTTGCCAGGACGATATACAATTTTTGATGCACGGATATATGTGATTATATAGTAACATTTCAAATACTTTTGAGAAATTGCATAATATACTTATGGGCCTATAGTTATTAATTAAGCTGTTGATTTTCCTTTAGTACAGTTTTAAAAACATTTAGTGTAACTTTTGTAAGAAGAGAAAGTCATGTCGTTTTAATAAATTAATTAATAAATGGTTCTATGTTTATTCTATTTCCAGGGTTTCTTGAGAGTTCCTTTAGCAATATGTTATTTATTCATTTGCGACAATGTTACGAAAGTTTATGCAAAACTCTTTATATTTAAGCTAGGTTATGTAATGTAATTGACAATCACTGCCGTTGTTCATTTTAAATCTTAAAGTTATAAGAAGCCCTGTGAATCCACTATAACATGTGCTTATGGAGACATGACATTTCGCTTCTTACAGTGGTTTTTCTATATGCTTCGTAAATGTATTTTTTGTTTTAGTTTGGTGATATGAAATTTAAGTTGCCTGGTTTGTTAATTATTGATACGCCTGGACACGAATCTTTTAGTAATTTACGAAGCAGAGGTTCTTCGTTATGTGATATTGCAATTCTAGTAGTTGATATTATGCATGGTCTTGAGCCCCAGACTATCGAATCTTTAAATATGCTTAAATCTAGGAAGACTCCATTTATAGTAGCTCTTAATAAAATTGATCGTCTGTATGATTGGCAAACTATGGCTAGAAAAGATGTCAGTGATGTTATTAAAGCTCAAGCAGCCAATACCCAACTAGAGTTTGAACAACGCAAAAACGAAGTTATATTGCAATTTGCTGAACAGGGTTTGAATGCTGCTTTAAGTTACGAAAATCCTGATGAACGAAGTTATGTATCCTTGGTGCCAACTAGTGCTGTAACTGGTGAAGGAATGGGAAATTTATTGTCATTAATTGTTGAAAACTGCCAAACTAGATTAACTAAACGCCTAATGTATTCAGAAGAATTACAAGCTACGGTATTAGAAGTAAAGGCAATTCCGGGATTAGGTACTACTATTGATGCTATTCTTATAAATGGTACACTTAGAGAAGGCGATACAATGCTTGTCGCTGGTACCGACGGGCCCATAACTACTCAAATTAGATCGCTCTTGATGCCCCAACCAATGAGAGAACTGCGAGTAAAGGTAGGTTGAATGTATAAGTACATTGTATAAATTAGGTTGTATTTTTTGTATAAATTAGGTTGTATTTTTATATTACTAACGTGCATACTGGTTTTATACATGTTAGTGTTTGAAGTTTCATTAACTTTAGCATCATCTATAGAATTAGTGACTGATTTTTTGAAGTTCATAATTTAAAATGGTTCTTTGATTTTATCCAACTAACGGGAACATTACCTAATTAATTTTTCTTAAGATATGTGATTGCCAAACAAAGATAATAACGAAATCAGTAACGGAATGCTCTTCCGCATTATGGGGTAACTATTAAATAAAACACGTTTGTTCTATTGTAGAACTATAAGCAGACGTACTTTTATTTAATAGTTAATTAAAGGTTAACTACATTTTATCTTACTAGAAGTAGATGGCATAGCAAGGCAAATATTTTGATATATTTCAACATTCCCACTATATCAAAAAATTTTGCAAACATACAATACCTAAATTATTTACAAATTTATTATGTTTCACAGAACACAAAGCGTTAGTAAGTATGTCAGCTGACTTCTCAGCTGTCTGCAAATATACAAGTTTGACTAAATCATTAGCAATGGCCTCTCTTATAAAATGATGGCGTACATCAATGTGCTTTGACCTTTCATGAGATACTGGATTCATAGACAATCTTTGTGCACTTTGGTTATCATTATACAGTGTAATGCACCGTTTAGTTTAGTTAATTCACATAGTAAATTACTTAAATATATAGCCTTTTCGATGCTTCACAAATGGCCATATATTAAGCCTCAGTACTGGATAGAGCAACTGCCTTTTGTTTATTGCTCTCCCACAAAATTGCAGCACTGGACAGTTTAAAACAAAATCCTGTATATGATTTTCTATCATGAATATTGCTAGTCCAATCGGCATCTACAAAACTTTCTAACTCTGCATTTCCCTTTTCGAACTTCAAAGAATAACTGTAAATATCTCAAAATTCTTTTTGCGTATTCCCAATGTGTTCTACTATAACAATTATTGAATTGACTAAGAAAACTAACACTATATGCGATATTTGGCCTAGTCAGAACCGCCAAATACATTAAACCTCCTATCAACTGTTGATACGGAACATCAACCTCTTGAATAACCGAAGTTTCTAAATTTATATTTGTTTCCATAGGTGTTGACACAGTTTTACACTCAAGCATATTAAATCTTTTTAGCAATTGATTAACATAATGCTCCTGATCTAAAGTTATAATGCCCTTAACTTTATCAATGTTTATCCTCATTCCTAGACATTGTTTAGCCTCACCTAAATCTTTTATTTTAAATTTTGCACCTAATTGAACTTTCAGAAATTCGGTTTCAGCTTTGTTATTAGAAAAAATTAAAAAATTATCAACATACAAAGCCACTACAGTTAGCAACTCTCCACGATTTTCATTTTTAAAATATAAACAATGCTCTAACCTTAATTTTTTGTATCCTAGACTAGTTAATGTTTCATCAACTCGTTTATTCCAGGCCCTGGATGACTGTTTGAGTCCATAAATAGCCCTATTCAATTTTAAAATTGCTTTCATTTCCTGGATCAATAAAACCCTCTGGTTGTTTCATATAAACAATATTTTCTAAAAACAATTCAAAAAAGCAGTTTTCACATCTAAGTGTGTTATATCTAAATCTAATTTAACTGCCAATGGAATTAATAACCTTAATGTTGAGGGCCTGACTACAGGTGAAAAAGTTTCTTTAAAATCAATACCTGGCCTTTGCGTAAAACCTTTCGCAACAAATCGAGCTCTGTAACTCACCTCGTTTTCACTATTAATTTTAGTTTTGAACACCCATTTACACTCCACTACTGTTCCTTTCTCTGGCAAATCTTCTAATTCCCATGCATCAGTTTCCTTAAATGATTCCATTTCTTCCAACATTGCTCGTTTCCACATTTCCTTGTCTGGTCTAGACAACGCATCTGAAACATCTATTGGATCTATATCCAAATTTCTCATATCTGCACATATATGTCACAAAATCATCCATTACTTTAGGCTTAGGTTCCCTTGTACTTTTTCATATTACTGCTACAACATCTTCTTTCCGATCAGGAATATAATCTTCATCATCTACTTCTTCCAATGATTCAGTATCATATTTTTCCAAATTACCAAAAAACAATTGCTTTTCTTCATCCTCAGAATTAGAGCAATCGGTCCCCACTGATTCTATTACTTCTGATTTAGATTCCATGTTGGACACAATGCTAACATCGTTGGTGTTTCCACTTTCCATAATAACGATATCTGTGCTAGTCGTAATGGAATTATTACTTGGGTCATATACCCTGTAACCTTTGGTAACGTCACTGAAACTCACAAAAATCAATTTTTTTGCCTTTTTGTCTCACTTTAATCTTTTTGCCTTTGGAACATGTACCATGACTGTACTTCCGAATATTTTTATGTTACGTGCCAATCCAATTGACACTTTAACATTGTATTTAGGTTAAGTTGATGTACGGAAGTTTCGCGCCATATTTTCAAAAGACGCGGTGCGCGGGAATTTTAAATAGACTAGGCGTGTACTTCCGTTACGTCAAAGTGCATTTGCGCAGATGGCACGACACTAGAGGGGTAGACGAATACTTCGCGCCGACGTGAAAAAGACAAAGAGTGGGGAAAAGTGGTGAGAGTTTTCGGTTGGACGCTTCAACGTGGCCTTTTGCCTTTGTTCTTCGAGTGAAGTGGTCGTTTTTTGGTAACGTATCGTAGCTTTACCTATGTAGAGTTCCCTTGCTTGCTTATCTTTTGTTTGTCGTACCTTATACCTTTTTCCGTCATTCCCTGCATAGGTAGGTGATGAATCTGAAGCCATAGGCAAACCGGACTCCACGACCCTGATGTACATGCTCCGCTAGCAGCTCCGGAGGAATCACCATCTTTAATCCCTCCGGGATGTAGCCGGATGGACTTGGGAGAGGCCTACCGTAGCGCAACTTCGTGCGAAGGCCGGATCTCTGAGTGAGTAGTCTTTTTGTTTAAATTTTTATATTTCCGTTTATTACGCAATGTAATTTTGCAGTGGTGACGTCATTGGTAGTTTGCAGCACGGAATCTGTAATAAGGTTCGCGCTTCCGGCCGCCAGGGGCGTTGCATTGCTTCCGTATTCATTGCGCTTGGGCGATGTATTTTATGAACTTTTGAACTGTATTTATCGGCTGCTAACTGTATTACCGACTTTGTAACTGCATTTATCGACGTACTTCGTGAACTGTTTTATCGACCATATAAATGTATCACTCACCAATTAAAATGTAATAAGACTTACATCCGGTTTTCTACCTGCCCAAACCTCAAATGGAGTTCTATTGTGTAGTCCTGATGCTATAGATCTGTTTTTCAAATAAACAGTAGTACTCACTGCTTCTGCCCAAAACATCTTTTCTAAATCTGCATCAAATAATAAGCACCTTGCCTTTTCAACTAAACTGCGGTTTAGTCTTTCTGCTAACCCATTCTGTTCTGGAGTATAAGGATTAGTTTTCTGGTGAATAATACCACAGGTTCGTAAGAATTTTTCAAAAACTTCACCGCAAAATTCACCACCACTATCCGTTCGTAGAATTTTTATTTTGCAACCAATCTGATTTTCAGCAAAACTTTTAAATACTTTGAAGTAATTAAAAACTTCATCCTTAGTTTTTAAGAAATAGACAAAAGTCATACGACTCAAATCATCCTGAAATGTTAGGAAATATTTTGAACAGCCTATTGAACTAACTTCCATTGAACCTGCTAAATCTGCATGAATAGTTTCTAATATAGCTTTAGCTCTTGTATCTTCACGTGGAAATGGCAACCTGAATTGTTTACCTTCACAACATACCATGCAATTGTGTTTTCCTGGTTTTATTTCGCCAGTACAAACAATTCCTTCTATTATGCCACTTTTCATTTTATTTAAATCGCTGTAATTTATGTGTCCAAATCTGCAATGCCATGTGTCCACTGTAACATTTGCTGACATAGATAGTAAACACAGTTTCAAGTTTTTAGTATTTAATTTGTACACATTTGCACATAAATTCGCTGTAGCAACTAGTTCGTTAAGCTTGTTATAAATTTTACAACCGTTTGCTTCAAAGCTCACTTTATTATCCTTACGTATTAACTGACTTACCGATAACAAATTTGTTGTTAAATCCGGAACATGCAAAACATTTGTAACAGTTATATCAAACTCTTGATTGTTAGCACAAGCTGTGATATTTATATCACCTTTACAAGACACTGGAATTTTCATTTTATTAGCAACCATAATGTCTTGCAAAGCTTTCCGCTCTGAAACATTAATCATCCAACACCTTTCCGCGATTAAATGAAAACTTGCTCCGGAATCAACATACCAATCATTTTTATTAAATTGTCCTGATAAAAATACTGCACTAAACGCATTAGACGTTTTTAGTATAGAACCACTATTTTTATTATCCAAAAACACGTTAGATGTGCCATTCGTTGGACATTTATTCTTGAAATGATCGCTTTGTTTACATCTGTAACATTTAACATCCTTTCTGACAGCTTTCTTTGGATTATTGTTTGTGTTGTGTTTGTTGCCATGCCAACCTGTCATTTTTCCAGCAAAAGCACCACTTGTTTTACCGACATCAACTTCGATGTCCATCAACTTGGTTTTAATAGCATCTGCTGTTATCGCAATACCAGAATGCTCAATCGCCATTATCATTGATGGAAACTTTTCAGGCAAACCTGCTAAAAGCAATGATCCAATCCATTCATCAATATTGAACCCCATGCCTCTTAATTTCTGTTCAGTTTCAACAATTTGATTGACGTAATCCGCCATTGAATCGCAATTTCCAAGACGAGGGGAGATCAAGCCACGAAGTAAACTAATTTGTCTGGTAAAACCGGAATCATCGAACATCGATTTCAATTTGTTCCATAATTCTTGTGTTGTTTTTGCTTCTTTGATATGTACATAAAGAGATGCATCAATCGTTAGAATTAATTTCGCTTTGGCATCTTTATCTACATCTGGATCACTTCCATTTATGCACTTAGCTAAACCATCCAGTATTAAGAAATTTTCTGCCACAAATGCCCAATCATCGTAATTCTCACGACCTTTTAATTTCGGAACATTAGTAATGTAATTTACGTCCATTTTTTCTTGTACTATACTTATTCTTTTTATTTAAAAACGCGGGATCTGGGACTGGGCCCATAACCTATTAAATAAAACACGTTTGTTCTATTGTAGAACCATAAGCAGACTAACTTTTATTTAATAGTTAATTACAGGTTAACTGTGTTTTATCTTACTAGAAGTAGATGCCGTAGCAAGGCAAATATTTTTATATATTTCAACAGTAACAAAGGAAGAGAGAGAAAGAGCAAGAAACAAATACCGTGCTAAACACAGTCGGAGAAGACCGGGTGGGGAGGGGAGGGGGTCTAAAGAACGGAATGATAACACACAGACCAATATGCCTTTTTTCGAACATCTGTACCTGAAAGAATAATTAAACACAAAACACGTAAAATATAACTAATAAATAATTTCGAGAAATTTGAATAGCAAAACGTTAAATTGCTGATTTAAAGACAAACATCTGTATCCTTAAATACTAATTATATCTAGTAACAATCAAATCGGAAGGGTGTTTTGTAAACAGAACTACGCCAGTATACATCCCTTAAATCAAATCAAATCAAATAACATTTATGGAGTATAATAAATTCGTCCAATGGGAAGGAAATTCAGCAATTGCTGATTTTCAATTCCCACCCATGCTGACGGAACTACAAAAGTACATATATATAATAACTATTGCTAGATAGAAAGTTAATGTGAATTTGTGTATACATATATTAGGTAGCGTAAGTAGTGGATTGCTTACTGAGTAATAAAGACTATAACTTTTTGGAAAATGTCGATGGATTTTAGTTCTTTAAGGCCATATATTTTTTAGGATAGTTGAGGTGACATATACAAAGCAACATTGAAACTTGGATAAAATATGTGCTGTGAAATTGTCTATTGACCTTAAATATAGAGGGTGAAGATTCGACCTGCTTTGAAGAAAAATCAGTAAGTATGATAGTCTTGTTTATAAAAACTCTGAAGGTTATCAATAACAGCTCCGATCTTTTATTATACTTCAGTATTACTTTAGAGTTGTAGAAGTGTGATATGATCTCGGCATTGCACATCGAATGGGAATCTAAATCTAACATTTTGCAGGCTTGTATTGTCTTGGTTGAGGTATTCCCCATATACTCGGAAAACTTTTGTTGCCAATAGAGTGGCCTTAATTCAAGAACAAGCGTCACGTAATTATTGCTGTGATGTGGCTATGGTGTTTGTAAACCAAGAGTGTTTCAAATATCATGTGTTAAAATCTGCACGTGTGATTGTCTATGTGGAAGGCAAGCTTGCACAGTGAAAATACCTACGTTTTCTGAGGAAATCGTGACTGTAATTCCGTAAATGTGAAACAACAGCTTCTAAATTATAATTGAATATTAAGTGCTTTCAGTAAAAAAGCAACTTTCGTTATTATCAACTAATAGCATTTTCTGCTGGACACACAGTTCGGTTATATGAAAACATGATCCTTTTGTATCGTCTGAATGGGTACATTCAACCACATTCAGCGCTGTAACACTCTAAATTAGAATTTTCTTAAATGGCCATTTTAACTGTAGTTTTTTAAAGTGCTTTAATAATGCATAGAGCTAAAATACTTTAAGAAGAGTACAACATCACTTGACAAGCTGTGCACAAATAACTTACCAATGGTGTATCATATTACAGGTTACAATATCAAATTACAATCAGTATACCAAATAATGCTCTTTTTACTCTGACTGGATTTTTTATCTATTTTTATTCAAGGTAATACATATCGAAAACGAAAAAGTGCTTAATACAATATGCGTTTGGTATTTGTGGAACAGCATGTTGCAAATAAAAAAAAATTAGTAATTGATTAAGTTAATAATTAAACCATTTTTACCCTGATGTTTGTCTTACTATTCTGCAGATTCGAAAGATCTGAAGTAATTCACATTAATAAAACCCCTATTAGTGAGAATTGTGGAGTTTTTTGAGTTACAGTGATGAAACTAAAGGTAATGATATATCGTTGTTAAATAGAAAAATTTCCATACTTAACATGTGAATTAGTTCGATGCACACAAGCCCAGGGTAACAAACAACTCTGTACTTATTTAATATAAAAGCAAAATCTATTTGGAATTGTATATATTAATTGTTACATTAGAATTCTTAGTATTGTTAACTGTTAAAGTAAGACCCTGCTGATGCTGAAAATGTCACTAACGGACATATTTTGTGTCAAGGTACAAATACAATCTTTAACAATGCGGTATAGACGTAACTCATACAATTTTATGTCAAAATCAACACACATAATGTACCCTAGCAACGGTCTCACAGATGTCTTTGTTGAAATAATTTATCAAATTATATAAAAATTAAAATGATTTGACACTTATTTATATTTACTAACCGATTGTGAGTAAAATAGTATACATACCTCGCGGAAAGGATCATTACAGCCTCGTGCCTATAGCTACCCTCGGCGCTGCGTGCCTCGGGTTTCTAACTAGCACTCGGCTGTAATGATCTACTTCCCTGCTCGGTATGTAATATACTATTATTATAAAATATACACAAAGTTTGAATTTTAGTCGAACTGATGTCTTGTACACAACTTTCAAATTTGTAATAAAGCCTTTGGCATGAAGATATTAAGTTAAAGTCAAGGAAGAGGCCAAAGAAAAGGCACCATGAAAAATTGAATCTTTTGCGTGAATTTTTAAAAAATAATTAATTGCTCATGTATTTGTAATAATCAGGTGCGGTTCTTCTTTATTATTAAGCTTATTTAAATTGAAATATGAATAGGTCATTTAAATAATAAACTGGTTAAGAGTTATTTTATTTCATAATGCACTATAGCCACACATAGCATTCATAACCTATTTAAATAATTACGAATAATTTCTTATTTCCTTTCACCCTCTTCTCATGCTTTCTTCTCTTCATCATGTGGATCATCTACCTCCTCTTCTTCATCATCGTAGTAGACTTTGTTATCGTCTAAGAAATCTTTATGTGTGCTACACAAATTATGTAAAACACAGCAAGATATAAACTTTGTCATTTTATCAATTGCATGCATATCCAAATGCAATAGCTGAAGGAAACGTCCTTTTAATATTGCGAAGGAATTTTCAATTAAAATCCTGGTAGAGCAGATAATCTATAAAACAATCAAATTTATCTAAATTTAAAATTATGCTTATTAACTTACCTTTCATTAAAATGAATATGGGTAGTTGTAAGATTACCATAATTTTTGTACGGAGTTATAAGATTTATCCTTGTGTGATATGCGGCATCCCCTAGTATGTGGTATTGATTATCACAGAACTTTACAAGTTTTTCACTAAAATCTGACAATCTGAACACACTAGAATGATGAACAATTCCAGGTACATGTGTGAAAACATCAATAAATTGACGATTAAAATCACATACTGCTTGCAATACAAGAGGGCAAGTCATGGCGATCTGTGTATATACTTTGATCTTATGAATGTTAGTGTAAGATCTATCGATACTACATAGAACATTGGAAAAACCAAATATCTGTTAAGCACTACTATATACAAAAATAATCTCTGATTATTACTTTACCTTGGCAAATTTAATGGCAAAAAAATGCTTGTCAATTTAATAATAGCTGGTGCTATTGAAAGTAAAAAATTCATAACCTTTTCGATACTACGAAATAAAGTGCTAACACCCATTTCAAACCGTTGTGCCACATCGCTAAGAGCAACTTTGTTACTTGCAAACCTATTGCAACATAATTTTAATTTACGATATTAAACTCACAACTTGATTACCACAAAAATGCTAACTGTGTTTCCGGTGACGGGTTCACGTCCTCCATGGTGGCTTTGGAGGCCCAAATAGAAACTTGACTCGTTAAATTCGCCAACCAACACATCAAAGGTTTGTCTTTGCATTCGAAAGTACTTCTTAAACTATATCCGTATAATTATTTTTTGAATACAATTTTTTAATGTTATTTGTATACCTCTTTGTTGTCAAAATTATGAACATCTATAAAAATTTTGGAATCCTTCGTTTTTGTTTTTTCAAGAAAAACATATCTTCATCATCGCTACTTTCAGATGATAGTTCTAATGCTACTAAAACACGATCCATCATAATATTTACTTTGTTTTGATTAGAAATCACAACAGAGCCAACTATCTACATAACCTATACAAAAATACCATATTGCACTGAAAGTTGCACGACCTAATCGAGGTAGTGCAAGAAAAAGTGCACTCAGTGCAACTTAAGTGCTTCGAGTTTGTCAATAGAACAGTATAACTAGTTTGTTGCTACATGTAAACTGTCATTGCAACATGAGAATTGCACTTGGTGCACACTGGTTTTCTGATTGGAATTCGCTATAATATTTAATGCTGATGCAACTCGCTAAAACAAATAACTTTTAATGAAAGTGTTTAGTTTGCTTAACCTCATTAAATTTGAAATTATTCGAACGGAATCAAACACATAAATACAGAAATTACTTATGCCTCTCACCGAAGTGAATGGTAGAAGAGACCCAAGTCTTATCAATTTCTTTCTTAAAATAGTCCATTTGTGAAGCAACCATTTATTGAGCACACGTATCCAACGGTTTAGGCATTGTGAATATTTAACATATATGTTATATGTATTCACAAATCAAATAATATATTTTAGTTTTGAAAAGAATTGTTTTATAAAATAACCAAGATAAAGATGAAAACAAAAATAGACAAGAACCAGCAGGACAACAAAATCACAAGATGTCGAATGACAAATGCTTGGATTTGCAACAGAAATTGATGGCAACACCGTACAGGACTACCAAGCTTTATTGTCTTAAATGACAATATTCTTCAAGCGTAATTCTGGACATTCATTTGCATATAGTTACCCATACTTTATTACTACATTTGACGTCATCCTAAAGTTATTTTGAATGGACTATATAAACAACTACAGTTGTTGGTTTTGCAATATTTTCAATTAATCTTGATTGTGCAAAGGGATTTATTGAAAAACTATTAATTCGGTAAATGTTCAAGTGTCGGGGGATCTTGGTAGTAACAGGCTGCTTAATCCCCTTTACATCCACTGAATATCGGTGAAATAGGGTATATATTTACAAAACCACAGAAGGGAAACCGAACTGTATCTAACAAGAAATAGCAGCGGCTATGTTCAGAGACAACAAACATAGAAACAAGGACAAAAGGACAAAAGTTTGGAGCACCTCACTGTACGCCTATGAAATAGGGACAGTAGGAGAATCGGACAGAAAAAGGAAGAAGCCTTTTGATACGTTATGCTTCAACATGGACAGATAAAGTTAATAACAAAGAGGTTATAGAAATATTAGGGGAATAAAGATATCTCTGAAACAAAAAAAAATAGGAGAAATAAAAGGGCACAATATGTTTTAAGGCATTTTTGGGGAATAGTGCGGGCTATATTACAAGCAGATAGATATAGGAATAGAGAGGTAAATGTAGACCTAGATCAGAATATTGTATGCAGACTGTGGGAATTTTAGGCAAATGTGTAAGATAACTCAGAATAGGGAATGGAGGTACGCGTCTAACCAGTTCCAGGACTGAAGATGTAGATATAAGCGAACCAGACATTTTTAATGGATCGGAGTTTGTGATTGAAAACAACCTTGATTTTTCGCGCACATAAGCTCAATGTAAATATTAAGAAAGCGAACTCTGTTGATAACAGGAACCCCCACATTGTTAATGTCACTACAAAACAGAATAGATTTAAGTATTTTAGATTATAGTTTGAAGTAATTAAATAGCAACCGTTTAAACTGAAAATGCAGTCGAGATCGTTAATAAATATTGAAATCCAGTAACTGCACGTAACAAACTCATATAGTCTATCTGTGGTTTTCCCAGATGTGTAATGATTTCTGCTCTTTTTTGATTGACATCCTCAATTTATAATCTACTACCAATAAGAATCCTAGTAGATTTCATAATCCTACACGTGCTGCGAGGGTAGTCCCCCTAAATCCGTTTTTGTTATTGTCATCGTTGATGTAATCTTATTTTAAATATAATTTTTAATTATTTTCTAAATTTGTTATTGCTATCTATTTATATTTTTTATAGATATTCTCTAAATTTTATAGTAGTGTTGTTTCGTCCCTAACCCTTGTGCCTAAATCCTTCAACAATAAGGAACCACAGTGGTGTGTGTATAATAGTAACTGGTTTTGTGCGCGCATCATTTTCTTCATACAAGTGACTGTTAGTGCAGCCGTCGTCGAGTTAACATGTGCATTTTTTACTTTCGGTCACATATTTAGGGCAAATATGATTCATTTTCATATACGCTAGGCGAAAAAATAATTTATTTTTAAAATCTAACACTACTTGATACTTCACTATCCAGTCTGTTCCTAAAATGGCAGATATGTTGACCCCTTTTATTACTAAGACTATAGACATAACCCGATTAGCTATAACCATATTTAATAAAGCTTTCCTATGTACATTCATTATTTTTCCAGTTACACCCTGCATAGAAATTCCTTATGTTGGTAATATGAGCACTTCTTTTGTGTTTTCTCGAAAAGCTTGTAACATTTCTTCCGATATAATATTGACCGTGCTACTTGTATCAATTATTGCTTCAATTCCAATATGACACTTAATTTTCGGAATATAACGCCGCTTTCCCTCCTTATCTCTTTATATTTCCCTAATATGATTACTATTTTACTGGAATTAGCTACCCTTAACTCCTTCTAAAACTTGAGTAATTTTGTTGTTCCATTTGTGACATTCCCTTAGAAATAATTATAATCACATTTCATTTTACTAGTTTCTGTATACGTACAGTCCAGCAATAGAATTGGGTTATTCCCTTCATAAGTTTTAGGCTTTTATAAATTCTAATTTAAGAAAGAATTATTTGGCATCATTCAATCCATAGTCAAAGGTTATAAAAATTCATGTCAGTTTTTAAAAGGTTTGGGGGTAATGTCATCTTGGTAATTAATATAGCTTAATTTGTTTTGTCTATAGAATATAGAATGGCGCCAAGATTTTATCCATCTAAGAATAAAGCTGGTCATATATAGTTTTGTGCTGATTCAAATTTTATGCAAAATCCGAAATACGTACGTTTAAATATATAAAGCGTAATAGAGGAAGCAACATAAAAGGAAATCCAATTTTGATTCATCTATCCGAAATTTGCCAAGAAGGCCTATAACGTACCATAAGATAGAGATAATTAGATATCCCGTAGATAAAGAGATATAACAAATACAATCTAGCTCAGGCGTAAGCGGGCTTGAGGATTGGGCGTTACTTGTTTGTAAGAACCTCTTCTGAATTGTAAAAAAAGGAACTGAGGAATTAAATTTAGTTTAATGGAAGAAATAACTGTAGAGAATTTAATACATAAATTCATATTACTAACTACCTTAAAAATATAATCGTATAATAATGCAGTAACCGGTACTTGTGCACTCTTTGTAGGTGAAACGACCGTGCTAGCAAAACGAAACACACAAGATAAATAGTCCAAAGTTTTTACTAATGAGCTCTCAATTGATGCGATGACAGGTGACATTAAATAATTAAATTTTTCAAATAACGTGCTTTGAGATCCAAACATGAAGATAAAACGATACAGGTAATCATCATACATATAAAAACATACCCTTAATTTCGCCGGCAGTCATCTTCACATTCTTTATTCGACGACGTTTCAACAAGGAAGAATTACTAGATATTTTATACTGCAGCACCTTGCTGACACTGGTCGGTATTGCAGATAATGTTACTTTGCATAAAGCGCTTCTTATATTAACAACATAAGATGGCGCTTTCATATCAGTCTTAGGCACAATATTTAAAACTTCATGTATCAAGGGTTGTGGCCGTACAGTCACACACGAATGTACCGTAACAGGCCTCGTGTAGTTTAAAAAACGCAGTTTCTTTTTCGAAGGAAGAGTCTGTTGTTAACATCAAGGCACTCAATAGGTCACTTCTGTAGGGCAAATACTTTGAAGAGGAGGTCGCAAGGCCATGTAGCTTTGTAAGTTAGAATAATCTCCTACCAAGCGGCTCAGTTCATTATTAGGAGCATATTGGTTCCCAATTGTTCAACCCCTGTGTTGAAAGTAAATTGAGATGTCCAAGCTTAAATGGAGGAAAATTAAAAATTGAATTAATAAAAAAGTCTGAAAGTAACTGGTGAAAAGGTTAGTACTTGAATGTATTATTGACTATGTAAAGAATGTATTTACAAGTGTGTCAGTGTTTAGGTTAAGTTTAGCTAATAATAATAATAATAATAATAATAATAATAATAATATAATAACAACACAATGGAGACAATTAGAAATATTTGCAAATTAGATAAAAAATTTACCTCTTCTTCTTTTCATATTTGTGTAAGCTGTGAATGTGTCTGTTATAGAATTAATAAGGATGTAGCAAATTTTGTAAAGATTCAATATTTATTCTGTTCATTATTGTAAATGGTATAGTGACAGTTTTGCCAAAATAAATTACCTTATGAATTTTGTTTGAAGTGTGATTAAATATTTCAGGTATTATTTAACATTTACTTTCAGTAAACTTCTTGGCAGTTAGTATCATGTTTAGGTTTGATTTAGATTTTAAAAAATGTTTGTTTCAATGAATTTTCGGGTATATCTGTAAGCCAGAATCATTCTCCTGATCTCCAGATTTTGGCACTCCTTTGTTATTCATTCTAGGGCGTTTCCCCAGCATCCCTGCGAGATTAGGTGGAATCCAAGGTATTTCCTGATCAAGACCCATCCCATACCCAATAGCATTCTGAAACCCTCGTCAAACACTTACCTCACTCGTACTACTGAGTTAGTCAGCAGAACAACAACATATATGTTTGTACAGTTGAGGTTTTCGGTATTTTACCGGCACGGAGTTTTTAGCGGGGTAATTCACTGAGTTTTCTGTGACTTACTATATATTCTATAAGGGCCAAAAACTGCACGTTACACGTTGTCTTATCCTTATATCGTTCCACTGGAGCTTGTAATACGGCACCTCCAAGTTAAGGTTAATTCTGTTTGCCAGTAGTTGCCTTTCTTCGGTCTGTCTGCGTTCTGACTTATTCACTCTAATATTATCCCATCTGCTTCCTGTATTTGGTCTATCTCTAAAGCAACGACTTACAAAATTACTCCTTTCTACTCTATGCTGCTGGAAATCTCTTATCTGCTAATTGATTGTTCCTGTAACTACTATTTTTTCACTCCTATTGTTGCTAACCTCCTACTTCCCCTTATACCGTTTCTATCTAAATTTTCAACAGTCTTTAAAAAATCCTCTACTTTGCTAATACATGCCGCCTATGAAATTGTTTCAATATCAAAAGGGAAATGCTCAATTATTGCTTCGTCAAGTAGTGACTCGTCCATAGGTGATTCTAAATACTGAGTTTTCTCTAACCAGTAGCATACATGGTATTTCATCATGCCTACCTGTGTGTTATACGTATGCCGTCCCTCTTCTTGCTTTCGCAGCAACCAATATGTAGACAAAGCGGCAATTTAAAATCTTGAAACGTATTCCAACCAAGTTCAAAAATGTGGACTAAATAATGAAACTCCTTCAAAGCAACTCGTTGCAAACCTTACCTTCTGTCCTTCAGACATATGACTTATTTCAAAATATTTTTTTAGGCTTTATGAACCCAACAGATGTATACTGCCTCTATTCCCATCAAAAGACCTCGCAAAATCTTTATGGTAACTGGGCTCGGTGGATTTGTCTAAATTTTTGATATCAAGTAGTACATGTAATTCTGAACAAATATTAACATTGCGCCAACCTCAAAAATGAAAATTTTCAGCTAAAGGGTGTTCTGTTCAGGCTTTGCTAATAATAAATTAATAATTTTTGAAGTGCTTTATTATAGTTTATATTGCATTATGTTGTTTGTTTTTAGTTGAAAAAATGTTCACCATCTCCTACCCCTCCTTCGCCACAATCTCTATTTAAAAAATTTTTAAAATATTAATTATTCGATCACTTTAAAAAGCATTAGGGAATTTTTTAATAGGCCCAATTATGGAAACAGCATACTTTTAAACTACTAATCCTCTAACCGGGGAATGCACATAACAAAAAATATCAGTGAATGTTTCCAATTTCTTAGTAATTAATGTCCATGTGAATTTTATCTAAACGTAGTTGGGTGCCAATCTCCAAACATAAACCGTTTTTGATGAGGTGTGTGTAAAAGTTACATTTTGTTTATAAATATCTCATGATTTGTATTTATTTTTGAAGAAAATAAAATATTTAAAAAATTTCATCATAATCTTCTTATTCTATAACAATTATCATCCCTCTTACAAGTAGGTATTGATTTGAGGTGGTGCTTCAATTGGATCAATTTGTGTGTTGTCAGCATTCATAACAACATCCCGTAGGGTCATCTATAGGTATCTAACATTTGCTTCATGGAATGCAAAGCCCAAGAACCACAGTACACTTACCTCATGTGCACAAGAGCCCAAAGTTCTAACACTCGTTTTGCAAGTGCAGTAATATCCAAAGATTGGGTTATTATCTTCATCATGCATGTTAGGGTTAAAAGCAATCCAAAGCTGGTGCTTAGAAAGCCTGGTATATCTTGAGTAAATGTGTATTCTAATAAACCCATGTTCTACAATGCTCGTGTACTTGAATAATTTTCGTAACATCTCTCTAAAGCTTGTCCTGAATGTAGGATGGAGCCAGCTCTACTTGATACGCACCTAAAATCAATTATTGACATTACAATATGTGAACTAAAAAAAGGCACCAGAAATTAAAATCTAGAACGTGTGTATTATTAAAAAGAATCAAAAATCTTACGTACAATCAACCGTTTTAAGTATTCCAACGTAAGGCGGAGAAATTCCAAAAAATGATTTGATTTAAATGGACCCAAAGGGCATTTCTTCTTCTAACTGCGTCAAATTGTACTCTTGCTTGAACTACATTTATTTCTTAAGCTTGGATAATCATGTGCTCAGTTAATTCTTCATTAGCATCTTACATCACAATGGATCCATGATACCCGAAAAAAAATTTATACCCAAAAAAAATCCATCAGTTCGTGACTCTACGTGATCTTGTGCCTTAATACTAGATATAATAAAGGAATATTTTTATTTATTAGTACCCTAATAGAAACAAAAGTTGCACTACATATCTACTTATTTATTATCGCCCCGGCTATACGAAAAAAGTCACCTAAATGTACAGCATGTTGTAGAGGAAAGGTGTCAGCCAAAAACTTGAACATTGATTTTAAATGTCCATTTCGAGCTTCCATTATGCACCTGGTTTTGGTTATCAACCGGGATGCATTAGATTCTTCACTAGTAAATTGTCACCAGGTCTTAAAATTGGAGGCATTATACACAGGAAATCATTCCATTCCAAATTGCGTCGCGATATCCTCGGTCTAATATAAAAATATCACCTTGATTAAACCAATGCTGCATGCTTTTCGTATTCATTTCGTAGTAACTCTGCATTATTGTTATGACTATCTGAAAGGTACGGTCCTTGTATATCCAGTATAAAACCATCTGGAGCTACCATCAATAGTCTATTTGCCAAATTAGTCACATGATTTTCAAGATACTGCTCTCTTGTTATTGAGTTAAAACCAATATTTTCATTGACAAACCTTTGCATTAAAGCTCTTCTTGCTCAGGATATGACTGACCTGGTATTCTGTCTTGTGGGATACTGAAAAATGATCCGCAAAAACTCATCAGGTAGGCCATGTCGCATCTTGCACAGAAAAGTAAGTCAATCTTTTTGGCTCACATATCTTAATCCATTTATTTCCCTCAGGAATGTATATAATTCTCTAAACTGCTCTTTTGTCACAGAGAAATCTTTTTGGAACTTTTCATCACTGAAACAATCTTTATCACTGTACCTGTTTTTAGAAACCGTGTTTATAGATATTCACATTTGTTGTAGAAAGATTTGTAACTAACTGAGTTCCTTTAAGAATACAAGGCCTATTTACATAACACAAACTAGGAAGAAGAATCTTTAAAATATGACCTTGTTTGTCCAAATGTTCTCGACATGACCTTAATGTTTTCCGAAATGTTAATATTTGTTTTAATAAATGCATCAACTCTACCTTCTATAGACAGTCTATGAATGTCATTTACTGCATCACAAACAAAACAAGTTGAATTGTGAGTTTAACTTAGAACGTTGAGTTGGATTATTTTCTATTTCTAATAATTCTTCATTTATGGATCGACTGCAATTAATACAAAGTCGTTTATTACGGCATTTCGTCGAGTAACAACTATTTCGCATTTATTTGCCTTTTCTTCCACATCCATTCGTGAAAGTTGCAATAGACGAAAAGTTCTTTCGCATACATAACAATCTCTTTGATTTTGGTACAGCATTATTTGTAGTAAGCACAACCAGTAAAAAAACAATAACAATGTACAGAAACAAAAGAACCGTAAACAAGAACTTGAAAAGCAAAACAATTATTATTGATAATAAAAGCCTGCCATTATAACAGTGCATAAGTTTGACAGTTACTAGGTACTAGATTACTCATAGCTGCCTTTAAATTAATTGCAACATTTAATAAAACATGCTTTCAATAGAGCGCATTCACTCTATGTTTACATCATGGCAAACCTGATTTCTGAATTGATTTTAATTCAAACTTATGTTTATTTTTTTTAATAATTAAATGGCGGGGGGTTAAGAGGCATGGACATTTTTAGAGAATAGAGGATTATGGTGGCATCATGAAAGCAAAACTAACAATATTATGCAATATAAACCAGCAGGTAATATTATTGTTTCCGTTTTCAACAATAAATAGGCAAAGTGGAGATGGAAACCCCCCCACAAAAAACATTTATTTTGGGGACTTGGCATCCAATTAACTTTTGTTCAAAAATCACATGTACTTTATCTTACTAAGAATTCAGCAAAATCCACCAATACGTTTTTGTTATGTGCACTCCCCGTTTGGAGGGTTAATCAATCAAAAGTATGCTCTTTCCGTAATTGAGCTTATTAGAACATTCCCTAATGCTTTTTAAAGTGACCGAACAAATAATATTTTAAAAATTTTTTTAAGTAGGGTTTGTATGGGTAGGAGGGGTGCACATTTTTAAATTAAAAACGAACAACATTATGCAGTATAAACTATAATAATGCACGTTAAATGATTGTCCAGTTTTCAAAAATTATTAATTTATTATTAACAAAGTCTGAATAAAACGCCTAGCTGAAAAACTGTTCAATTTTAGGGGTTGGCACAATGTTAATATTAGTTCAGAATTACATGAACTAATATCGTATCAAAAATTTAGACAAATCCACTGAAACCAAATTTCCATAAGGATTTTGCGGGGTCTTTTGGGTTTTTTTCCCCTCATACCTACATCTTTCAACATGGATGACTATATTTGTAACTGCTTCACCTTCTTTATCATTTACACCTTTTTAATTGTTTACTTTGTCTTCTTTTCAACTCTATTTGATTCATTTTCATAATATACTACCCGGTTATCTACCCGTTCAATGTTATCCCCTAATTTCTCCCACTATTATAATTGCCATCCTTTACTTTGTTTTCAATACTCATCATTCGTTCTTCAACCAGTCGATTTTTTGTGTTTGATTGTTTTTTGTTTTTATTCGCTCTGTACCCATTCCAATTTAAACTCGCTTAATTCTTTTAATTCCTTAATTTATCACTCTTATTTTCTATTTTTGCTTCCCACATCAAAATTAATTTCTCCCCATAACTTCACATTCTCTGCCCTAACACCATCTATAGTATTTTTTTACGATCACAATCTAAAGTAAGTTTTTGCATTTTGAAGTCTCATCGCAAAATTGACGTTTTCTGCGAACTCACATTGTCAGCTTTGTTGCTCTAGAGCCAATAAAATTTTAAAAACCCTTGGCTAATTTTAAGTAGGTTTATTATATGTACAATAGGGGATTCTAAAGAAACATGCACAAACAAACACTTAATACATACCCTGTTACGTATTGTAGGCTAAATGCAATGTCGTTTGATAGTTTATTTTTAAAGTCAATTTTGTTGGGTGAATAATGAATAGTAAAAGTGAATTTCCAAGTACACCTCGTAATGTAGCAGCTTTTGCAAAGAATATAACTTTTAATCTTCTACTGAATAAATCAAGAGAAAAATATGAAAAACAATACCATCTCTTCACGGATTAGCTTTGTTCAAAGAAAATTAATACGTTTCCAAGAATGTTTTGCTGTCTTATTTTGGTGAAAAATCTAAAGCTTTAAAATCATCAACTTTGAGGTCACAATATTCGATGCTAAGAGCAACTTTACAAGTAAAAAATGATATCGATGTTAGTCGGTATACAAAACTAATTGCCTATTTGAAGAAGGAGGCAGCGGAGTACATACCAAAATAATCACATACATTTTTCAAAGGAACAAGTGGAGAACTTTATTAGACATGTCTGATGACAAACATTTGCTGGGAAAGATACAGACTTTACTATTGCTATTGTAATAAGAAGGTCTCAGTGTATTATTTTTAGGTTATTTTAATTATGTTAAAGGATATTATAGAAGATAAAGAATCCATTCTAGTAGTTTAAAAACGAGACAAAGTTGCGTATTCGCCATAATTGACAGTGCTGAAGAAAATGTGATTGACTACATTTCTTATAAAAAATATTATAATTTAAGACAACAATGCAATATTTTCAAATGCTTATTCTTACATTATTCCAAAGGTAAATGAGTAAATCATGTAATTGGAATGAATACTGTGGGCATAGTACCAAGGGAAATAGCAAATTACTTAAAACTATCTTTTAAAAATTTATTTACTGGTCACTGCTTTTGACGAACCTCCGCGACGTTATTAGTTAATGGTGGAGGCGACTTAAATCAGCTGAAAAAGCATGATGCATAGAAGAGCAGTAACGTAGCTGAAGGATATATCGACAAATCGATTAATAATAATATAGAAACTTTCCAAAAAAATTCAGGAAAAACATCAGTTCCAGTATATGAGAACGTTAAAAAAGAATGGGTGAAGAACTTTCGTTTCTGCCATCTAATTTTGTTACAGAAATGTCTACAGAAGAACTTATGCTACCTTAATTTTTTTCAGCCCCAGGAATAAATATTAACAAAACTGTACATTACATTGTTAACAAAAAATAATAATAAATTTCAACTTAATTTTGTAGGTAGTTAACGAATCGTTGTTTTGAAGATTAATAAACTGTCTCTGCTTTTGTTTTGGTATCTATTCAGTATATTGACTTTCACTATTGTCTCCGTTTTCATAGTTTTTTGAAATATATCTATTACTTATAATAATATGATCGTAGAAAAAATCTCGTGTGCAATTCGGGCAGAAAGTTTGTTGCCACTTTCCACAGATTGTTTGTGCTCCGCAACACATCACGCGGGCAAATTTCTGTCGTAAGTGACAAAGTATCACTTTTTACTCTTAATACACAAATAGCGGGCATCCTTGAGTAACACGACTAAATCTTTTTTTATGATCTTTTCTTGTATTTCTCCTTCCGCTTGTCCCATTGTCCTAATGATACTCTATTGTTACTTTCGATTCATCATTTTCATTTATTACAGGTATTCGAATTTTTATTATTCTAAACCCCCTTACATCATCTGTCCCTGTTTTACTTTATTTTTATATGAATTTAAAACATCAGCTTTTCAAACCTCACATTGCCTGTACCTATTGTAACCCTTATTACCTCTTTCTACCTTTAAATTAACTAACTGTAATTTCAAAAGAACAAGACATGTAAGGCTTTTTTATCTTTGGACATGCATTGGTTAGTAATTTTGGAACAATATATTATAAATATTTAGTTATCGATACCGGGTTTATTATTTGTCAAGTATGTTCACTGTCGCCAAATCAATTTTTTGTTGAACAAGAAACATTTCTTGCTGAAAACATGTAAAAACTCTGATATTATACGATGATCTGGATTTATTTCGTGAATTTATGCATTTCTAGATACTGTTAGCGTAAACAGGAGCCTTCTAAACAATATTTTATTTTACGCAATAAATGGAGTATTTGTGATGAGGTATTAAAAGTATAATACTAGCATGATATTTGTAGATTGCACTGTAGCATGCTGAATTTTGATATTTCATAGGCTTTTTATGTACAATCTGCGGCTTATGTCACATTATTCTTAAATCTTCAACAATCAAATTGCACGTACTGCACTAAGAAGAAAGATGTTCAGAATTTTATTCATCATTTGTTCCCTTGTTTGAAGGTAAGAAGGTTAAAAATTATAAACTTAGTAAATTTAGCATCTTGGTAGAAAAGTAGAAATTTATAGTTTTCATTGGGTTGTAATTAACAGTTAGTAAGTTCAACATGACAGTGACTTTTTCCATTTGTTCTTTTTTCTCATATGATTCATGTAATTAAAAAATTGTGTTATTTAATGTTGTGTTATTTTTCTATTTCTACGTTTTATAATTTCATGTATCATGTGGTGTCTTTTTTTGTGACTAATAGATAAAGGCGCGAAATATAATAAGTCGAAGAGTTTCACATGTTGATTTTCATCAGAAAAAGGTTAAATAAACTTGTTGTTATCTTGTAAAGAAAATATATCATATATTTGAGTAAGCCTTATTTTACATTGGTTTTTTTTTGTTTTGAAGGTGTAATGTGCTTCAACTAGTTTAAAATTGAAGGTTTATTTGGAATCTTGTAAACCTAATAAACTATAGCACTTGTCTTTAATAATAATAGAATGAGTATTATTCATTTTCAAAAGTTTAGACTGATTAAAGCAATTCTTGGACTTGATCTATGTGTGTCCACCATGCAGATATATACGGACAAAAATAGCAGTGGCCAGAAATGGTGGGACGAAGGAATTTATCTTGTGTGATTTTAATTAGTCAATTGGGGTTTATTGTGTACTTTAACCAACATTGATTCGTAAACGCCGACTCTACCTAGTTAAAATACCGAATTTATTTAGCTTTATGTCGTAGGAGACTGTTGGCTTTTAAGGTTTGGGTGAAATTGATCAAAAGTCACATCTACCTCGAAACCACTTTAATAATTTATAGGCTTCTCAAGTATGAGTTAGTCAAAAGTGACAAGAAAATGTCTGGTGTTAAAAAAATTAAAAATCTACAGGAAAAGACAAGGCATTTGAAGTTTCACAAATTACTTTATCATAAAAATTATCGATCAACGTGCTTTCTGGGCCAGCTCGGATCACTTTTAATTCTAGATCATAATCGGATTGTACATTACCGCTTAGAGCTTTGATCTGTATTAGCGACTTAATAAATTGGTGTGCTATCAACATGTATTGCTTTAGAAAATTTATATATAAGTATTACGTATAATTCATGTAAGACATAAATGACAGTTTTGAATTAATTGTTTCATATTTCGTGTAGGAATTTTATATCTGTACAAATACACATTACAAAATATTATAATATACTCAAACTTCTAAGTTAATATTGTTGTTACAGAATGCGTATATAGAATACAAAGAGATAAAAGCAGCTCAAGGAGTTAAAATAGCAGCCAAGGAACTAGAAAAAGCAATTGCTGGTTTGAATTTATATATCGCACAAAAGCCCGATGAAGTAGATATTCTTATAGAAGATGTAGCTAGAGAATTAAAATCAGCGTTATCTAGCATCAAATTGCAAGAACGCGGTGTATATGTTCAAGCTTCAACTTTAGGTTCTTTAGAAGCATTGTTAGAATTTTTACGGACGAGCAAGATACCGGTAAGTTTTTATTTGTCCTTAATTAATAATACTAGTCTTGATTTATGTATATGGATATATATATATATATATATATATATATATATATATATATGGAAAAGAGTGCCATTTAGGCCAATTAAGACAATTCTAATTCATAATTATTCATAATAAAAGTTTGAACTTTTTTGAAAATGCTCGGTGTACAAAACTACGTTTTATATTAGTTGAATGGATGGATATTTTACTATAAAGAGCGCTTCATGTAAGAAGTACCGTAATTGTTCATTATTCCATTCAATAGGAGATGATATTTGCAGTGATAAGTCAAGACATCACAAGCATTTATGAAGGAATCATTTAGACAGATTAGGAATTTGAATGTTTGAATTTTATGTTTAGTAAATTAAGTCGATTTTACATTGTAGTACGTATTAAACCGATCAGATACTTCGATGAGAGCTGAAACAATTGTTATTAATGTGGGTTATGTGATTTCTAGCAAGTCTTATACTTTTATAGAATAGTGGATTTCCTAAACGATGTTGTGTAACTATCTGGATGATATGTTGTAAATATGACAGTAACTTTAAACGAAGGATTTCTGATGTTCTGTGGATAAATGTAGCTATTTTAGAATAAAAGTCTTTAATAAATTAAAATTAGTGCAAGTTTAAGTATTCGTAATTGATATAAAGTGTCTGCAGTTAGTTGATTTTTGCCAATTGTGGGAAAAATTGTCTTCAAACACTATTCAAATTCTATTCAAGTTAACTTTCATTAAATTCAGTTTTAATTCAATTTCCATTTAATTCTAATTCAACAAAATTTTATTTGATTCCCTGGTTAGTTGTCGCGACTTGGTGTTAATGAAAATCATATTCGAGTTAAAACAGTATCGACGCTAAGCAAATTTGATGGTAATTCATATGTGGAAGAGAGCCTTATTTAAGGAGATTTAATAGTGAGATTGTATGGGATTTTGGAGCTATTTCAAGGTGTCTGTAAATAAAGGTTGGAGTAGTTTTTAAAATTTGTGATTTTTTTAAAAGACTTTATTGCAATATTTAAATCTGTAATTTGTATGTGTTTCATAGTTGGATAATTTTATTGTAAGAAGTAGTAATTTTTAAGTTTAATCAATCTCACTATTTTACCTTAAGAAATTTAATATTTGTAGAACAAATGGTAATTTACATGTATTGTTGAAAAAGATACATTTTAAAAGAGTAAAAACGGTGGTGTAAGTATACTCAAAACACTGTAAGAGCAACGTAAAAATTATTCTTGGTGTAAGTTGAAACTTTGATTTTGTATTGTTTTGTTTTTCATTTAATTGAATACTGTACAAAAATTTATTTTCTATATTTTTTTATATATTATTTGTGAATATTTGTACTTCAGACTATTAGTAAAGGTTTAATACATCAATCTAGTAGAGCTGTATAGTTTTTTATGTTTTTCTAACAGAGAGTCGAGGAAGTTGATTCATATTTATTGCTCCAATATAGACAGTAATTGAATTTGGTGCAAGGTCACCTGCTACTTTAATATATTAAAATAAAAGTACTTTTGAAAACTGATGAAATATACTTCGACGTATGAAGATTAATCAAAATGAAAATCTAAAAGAAAATGGAACCAGGAATTTTTTGATGCAGTTAATTCTAAATGGAAGAGGTCTCTAGATAGTAATTAAAATCAAAGACAGGTGGTAATGGAGATAATTCCAGTAAAAATTTGACGATCCAAAGCACAAATATAACTTCCCTTAGAGAGAATTTGTGTATTATTAAGTATTGTTACGTGCCAAAAATTTCGGCACTAGACATTTTTAATTAAGTTTTAATATGTGAGGATTTCGCGCCATAAATTTAAAAGACTTGTTGCGCGTATTTCCGTCACTTCAGAAGTGCGTTGCTCGAGATTTCGCGCCGACGCGTGTGGACGAAGGAGTAGTGGGAAATTTCCGAAAGACGCGTTGGGACTTGCCTTTGAAACGTGAATAAGAGTGGTTGGTCTGGTATCTTATCGTATCTTTTGATTATGTAGATTCCCTTTTGCCTTTTTTGATTATCGTTTTCCAAATCCGTTCCTTATCGTACCTCTACATAGGAAGAAGACGACCGAATTTGGAAGCAACCTGGCTTAGGAGATCCACAACCCGAGAACCCTCATGAAGTAATCCGGATGCAAGCCGCCGCCATCATGAAATAATCCTGAAGGAAGCCACGAGCCGCCATCAGGAAGTAATTCTGAAGGAAGCTTTACTTGTTTACGAAGTACCCCTTAGGGGTCATGTAAAATTTGCATATGTTAAAGATGTATTGTAATAATTTGCATATTGTGTGATGTCGTTGACAATTGGCGCATTAATTTCCACATTAGGTAATATCGTTACCAACTGTCATTTGTGTCGCATGTGCCACGTCGACGGTTCTGTAATAGTATATTAAGCTAGTATACGTTTTTACATATAGAAAATTATGCGCGAGAGGATAATTTTCTTAGTAATTTTGAGGTCAACTCTCGAGGTTGTTTGACCCTTACAAAAAAAATTGTGTTCAAGGTTGCAGATCTGCTACACTGAGGTGGGGTAATAGAAGAATATTTTAATTATCCATCAAAATTTTAAAGAAAATTCAGTGACTTACATATGAAATGTTTTGGGGTTTTCTAATTATTAACAAGATTGTATTAATGTGTATGTAGTGATGAAATGTTGTTTCTTTCTAAACGTATGTTCTAAATTGCATCTATAAGCTTCCTTTATACCAGTGTGTAAGTAAATTTCTTAGATAATGTGTGTAGAAAAAAGATGTGTTTGAATGTATCGAGGATTGTTTAGGAATTATAACTGTACGGTTGAGATTTCTTTGTTTCATTTCATTTTCATAAAGTCCCTAGCATAATTATTGCTGAGCTGGCGAGAGAGAACTGGCATATTAAGGTAAGAATTTACATCAGTGGAAGCAAACATCCCTAGCATATTTCTTGGTTCCCAACAGGGTTTGCATTTCCTATTAAGCAAACACCATAACAATTTCTTGGCTCTCAACGTCAGGGCAGCTGTATCCTAATATTCACAGCAATATAGTGGTTTCAAGTCGAAATTCATGGGAACAAAATTTGAGAACGTTAAAATATTTTTTTATGCCGACAAATTAGATTACTTGATAAATCGTCTCACTTATTTTATGGAATGTTGCAATTAGAAGAGATAATAAATAAGAAACAATTATTATAAGCTATAAATGACTTTATGGAATTGTCCATAATGCCTTGCAAGTGATTTTAAAATGCCAAAAGTTAAATGAAGAAGCGTGGACATGATTCTAGGTTCTTTATTGATTGTTTATTAATTAGTTCTTACTGATTATAAATTATTATGACGATGACTATTAAAATGATTATTAAAATTTATTAAGTATTGTCGAACTGCTTTTCAGCTAATTAATTGAGGATTGAAGGGTAAACTTGCTGTTATTAATTCAAATGCAAGATAATTCAAACACTACTGCTATCAGAAGAGCTAATTTATGATTAATAGAGTATGATGTATTAACGGTCAATTACAATAATTATGATAATTATGGTACTGTTGTCTAATGTATTTTATATATCGCATTATAGAGTGTTGATTTGTTCGTTGCAGAAAAGCACAGTGCGCGAACAATCTTTATTTTCAGGTGTTTTGTTGCTATTTATTGTTTTGCAGGCAATATGTTATACAGGATGTTAATAACGGGATGGTGAACAAGACACATAAGAATTGGTCAGGCGTCTCCAATGCCAATAAAATCGATCTATGCAAATAGTAGTTATTCTTTCGTATTTATTTCGAGTTACTAACAATGCCGCGGACATAATTAAATTAAAAACCCACAACAAATAATTTACATAAAGTATGAATTCAAATAAAAGCTTAAATGTTATTATAGTACCGCGCAACCGTTAAGAGCCCGCGCGCGCGTGTTCAGAGCCACTTCCACAGTTGGCGACCCTGATACGCTCCACGTCCACAATATCGCGCAATAAAGGTATTACGTCATAATTTGCGAAATTATATCACATACCAAAAATGTTTACAGTGATACAAGATGCACCTTAAAAAAGATAAAAAAAACACTCACCTAAATATGTGGGACGCTTTGGCGGTCATTCTTACGCAGGAGTCGTGCTGATTTCCATGGATCTCGTTGGGCGTTGTTTGGGCATGGGTGTGACTATGCCCTTGTTGAAACCAGATTGCCTTGTCTTCCCTCTTCTTCGTTTGTAGCGGTACGATAAGGATACAGATAGGGCACGATAAGAGGCAAAGGTAAGGAGGAAACCTACATCCTAAAAGAGAAAAGACAACAGGGACGACACAAATAAACCTCACTGTTCGATGTCTTGTTGGCTAATGCTCGTCGTGTCCCAAACCGCGCACTTCCGCCACTCCGCGTCTGCGCATTCTTTTGCACAAACGCAACTGTCCGAAATGACGGAAGTTTAACAAGTTTATTTTTAAAATATTGGCGCGAATTCACTGACAAATTAAAACTTAAACCAAAAATGATACATAGCCGATTTTCGGCATGTAACAATGTGGGATGCAGCATCCAGGAGTTTAGTAATTCGAGAGAAGGCAAGGTTGCAGATTTTTACAACTCGAAAGAATCTTCTTTTGCAACTGACCCATCAGGCACTGATGAAGCAGATTCTGGAATTGCTACTAGGGAGTTTTTAATTACATGTGAAACATTATCCTCATAACATTTATCGTTGTTTTATTAGTCATGTCTTTTACTATATGAATTTCTGGTCAACGAGTATATGCATCAACCAAAATAAAATAATTAAAAATTCAATTGTAAGTAATTTTATTAGAATGCCACAAATTCAAATTATGAACAACTTTATTAGCTATCTTTGAGCGAATTTACAAATTCATACACCTGCAGTCCCGCTAACTAAGAAAAGTTTATTTCACAGACATTTATTTACAAAACACAATTATTAATAACATATAAAGAACAATTTAAAGTAAATAACATAAAACCTTTGAATTCCAATTCGTCTTTAAACTCAGGGATTCACGAATTTCCTAATTTACAGGATAGTTGCAAGGTCATGCAGAATGATACTGTAAAAAAAAAATCACTTGCAACTTGCGCTATAATCGGCAAAAAAATTTCAAAGTTTACATAAAGCTATTTTTACAAAAAAATTATTTTCATCCCTTAAGCTCGGGGATGCACGAATTTTCTAATATATAGGATATTTGCAAGGTGATGTGGAATATATTGATGGAAAAAATTCACTCACAACTTGTGTGATAATCGGCAAAAAATTATTTTCAAGGTTACATACACCCACATTTACATAAAATTATTTTCATCCCTTAAGCTCGAGAATGCGCGAATTTCATAATGTACAAGATATTTCCAAGGTCATGTAGAATGATCCCGATGAAAAAAATCACTCACAATGTGCACGATAATCTGTAAAAAAATTCCAAAATTTACATACATCTATGTTTACAAAAAAATTATTTTCATCCCTTAAGCTCGGGGATACACGAATTTCCGAATATATAAGATATTTGCAAGGTCATGTAGAATGATACCGATGAAAAATATTCACTCACAACTTTTGTGATAATCGGCAAAAAAATTTCAAGGTTATACACACCAACGTGTACAAAAAATAATTTTTATCTCTTAAGCTCGGGGATGCACGAATTTCATAATGTATAGGATATTTCCAGGGTCATGTAGAATGCGACTGATGAATAAAATTCACTCACAATTTGTGTGATAATCGCAAAAAGTTAACTTTGTAAATTTCTGGTGTATTTGGAAGTTCGTGCTACTCTGAGTCGTAAGGGATGAACATATTTTTTTGTAAACGCATGTGTGTAAATTTTTTGTGGGGGGTTTTTTTCTTCGTTGGTATTATTCTACATGACCTTGGAAATATCTTGTACATTATGAAATTCGCGCATCCGCGAGCTTAAGGGATGAAAATAATTTTTTGTAAACGTGGGTGTATGTAACGTTGAAATTTTTTTGACGATTATCACACATGTTGCGAGTGAATTTTTTCATCAAATATCCTATATATTAGGAAATTCGTGCATCCCCGAGCTTAAGGGATGAAAATAATTTTTTTGTAAACATAGATGTGCTTAAACTTTGGTATTTTTTTGCCAATTATTAGTATCGTTCTACATGACCTTGCAAATATCTTGCAGATTAGGAAATTATGGGCATCTCTGAGCTTAAGGGATGACAATAATTTTTTTTGTAAACGTTGGTGTGTGGAAACTTGGATTTTTTTTGCCTATTATTGCCCAATTTGCGAATGAATTCTTTTCATTAGTGTCATTCTACATGACCTTGCAAATTTTCTGGATATTAAGAAATTTCTGCATCCCCAAGCTTAAGAGATGAAAATAATTTTTTTGTAAACGTTTGTGTGTGTAAACTTTGGAATTTTTTTGCCAATTAGCACGCAAGTTGCGAGTGAATTTTGTTCATCAAATTCATTGTAAACGATTTTTCAAATTTTCTGTATATTAGAAAATTTGTGCATCCCTGAGCTTAAGGGATGAAAATAATTTTTTGTAAACGTGGGGGAATGTAAACTTTGGATTTTTTTTTGTAGATTATCGCGCAAGTTGCGTGTGAATTTTTTTCATCAGAATCATTTCATATGGTTGGCAAATTTCCTATATTAGGAAATTCATGCATCCCCGAGCTTAAGGTATGAAAATAATTGTTGTAAACGTGGGTGTGTGCGTATACTTTGGAATTTTTTTGCTGATTATCGCGCAAGTTGTGAGTGACTTTTTTCATCAGTGTAATTCTGCATTATCTTGCAAATATTCTGCAGATAAGGAAATTTGTGCATCCTCGAGTTTGAAAACGAATTGCAATTCAAAATGTTTTATGTTATTTACTTTAAATTGTTCATTGTATGTTTTTAATAATTGTGTTTTGTAAATAAACGTTTGTGAAACAAACTTTTCTTAGTTAGTGGGACTGCAGGTGTATAAATTTTTAATAGTTTTTAATAGTTTAATGTGTTTTTGAAATCGCTGCTGAGCAGCGTTTTTGTTGAATCTTTCTTTACCGACGCCATTGGTCGTTCACCAAAACTCGTAAATTCTTTGCTGGAAATCAACTGCCAAGTTCTTGCCGATTTGCGTTTGCCCATAATAATTTTCTTAACAGTCGTTAACTTAGGTGTGTGTAGTTGGCTGCAACTATTTTGAATTTTCCAAAAAATTTTTGTTTCATAATTAGGCACCATTTTGCGTTCTCTTGGCAAACGAGTTATTTAAAAAAAAAAACAAATTTCTTCGGCCAAATTCACGAAGCCGCACTATTTTTTAATTTTAAAAAAATGTGTGCCATAATTAGGCCATTATGCGCCGCCAAACAAAATTTTTCGCCCTTTTGACAAATAAGTTATATTAAAAAAAAATATTCCCCCGGCCAAGTTCACGAAGCTGCACTTTTTTAAATTTTTTAAAAAGGTTTTTGCCATAGTTATGGGCCAATTTTGCGCTTACCTGTGTACCAAGTTATTCTAAAAACAATTTCTCCGAGCTACCTTGATACGTGAAGTTGGCAGCACCTTTTTTGATTTTTCCAAAAATGTTCGTGCTTAGTTGGGCGTCAATTATGCGCCATTTTGCGTCCTCCCGTGCACCAAGTTATTCGAAAAAAACTTCTTCACCTAACTACCTGGGTATATGAAGTTCGTCGCACCTTTTTGAATTTACAAATAAAATCATATTGTGGGGATTTACTTTGCTATGACTAAAACAAACCTGATGTGTGCACAGGGACGGCGAATTTTGAATTTTTGGTGTGTGTCAGGAATTATTCCCAGAGCCGATATTAATTAGGCTAACGAAAATAAGTGTAGTTGAAAATCTAAACTTTTTTGGAGCCTAGAAAAATTTAACTAAATTGTTATTTAGCCTTGGAAATTAATGCATATAGCGCTATCTGTGTTTATGTATATAACCCTGATGTGGTGTTCTACAATTTGGTAGAAATCTGTACACTTTTTCTTGTACAAAAGCAGTTTGATCTGTAACAACACTAAGACCCTAAGTTAGTTTATGAACAACGCGCCTTACATGGCCCTGGCAATAATATGATATTATTTATGTACATGAAACCCTATGTAATTTAGGGGAAATTAATAACCCGACTCTATGGGTGCACTGTACCCATACAGTTTGCCTGTTTGGGTGCATTGGTCCCGATGCATCCATGAACTCACCGCCACTGTATGCGCATGGCTATTTTATTATTACTTTCTTTTGTTTTTCACAGGGTACATTTAATTTTTGAAAAAGTTACAAAAACAATTTAATAGTACTGGCGACAGGGTTTTTACATACAAAGTTTGATAACGTCAAATTTTTTTTAACTTGTGGGGAGCTGCCCCGTGAGTGTAATTTTTAGTTTTCGTATGGATCGAAGCAGTTTGTTTTCCGCCATATTGGAAAAAGTGGTAAAAACAGTTTTTTCAACAATTTATCGTTTCCTGTTACCTTGACGATAAAATTGCAACAGTACAAATTTCTAGAGAATAAGATTCTTCACAACTTTTGTCTATATGTTTTTCTTGTGCGATCAATGAGTAGAAAGTTAGTCATCCAAGAAACCAAAAATTGTAAATTGGCAAACTGTGTCCAAGTATTCCGATTTCAGCTAATCGTGTGAAAAAATCGTTCTTCTCTTTTAGTAGAACAGCTAATCTGCTAAATCTTTTTATTGAGGTGTTTTTAATTTGGACAATTATTTATCGTTGTCCAGCACCGCAAAAACCGGCAAGTAACTAACACTGCGTACACTTTTGAACGACATCAACTTATAATATTATTTAGAATGCTTTCTGAGTGGACACTGTAACTTTTTTTGTGTATTGTTTATTGTTCTAATTCTTTCTGCATGGTGTTTATGCGCATGTTTAGATAAGACTAGACCGGCTGCATTTTTGAAAATGTCTGTAACACCCAAGAACAGTTTTAAGTTAACTTAAATTTCAAGCAAAATCTTTTTTACCCATCACTGACAATTCTATCTAAAATGTAACTCATCACTGACCAGAATTAATATAGTTACCCAACCCTAGTTTGGTTTTGGGTGACAGTTGACAACTTAAAGGACCATTACCTGTCAACTGATATCTAACATCTCTTGGAATTTAGGAATTTTTAAATTACGACGCCTAAGGAAATGCTAGTTTGTTCAAGAAAGTTCGAAACCGGAAGCGTGCAATAATATTTAATTTTTCGCAATATCTATAAAAAATATGAACAGAAAGTAATTTAGAATATTGAAAAATAACTTAAATTTAAATATAGGTTGTTTTCCAATCGGCAATAGTAATAATAAAAGTTGATTTAAGCAATTAACCTGAAAGCACATGTAGGGATGATTTAAGATTGTGAAATATGTAGGGTTTTTGATTGGCTAGACCAGTCACGTGACCAAAAGTATATAAATACGGTAAGTGGAAAATTATAGGGAAGATATACGAATATTACGAATGCTAATATAACTAGACTGGGGTTGTTACGTGAGTTGTTGCATGGCCGCCTAGTAGCATTGGTTATGTTGAAGTTTAAATTAACGTATTGTTTGGTTAATAAATCTGCAAGGTGCTAAAGCTTGTACTTGGAGAAATAGTGGAATTCAAGGATTTGGTGGTGGACATAATACTAAATATTAGTATTTGGGGATACACAAATATTAGCTTCATTCTACAACATGGTAATAAGATAAAATATTTTAACCCCAAATGATCTTAATCGACAATATATTTAGGCTCTTAAAGGAGAATTTAATAGCGATGAATTTAAATTTAATCAGAAAACTAAATGGTTAAGTCGAAGTCGTTTGATGGTAGGAAGCGCAGTTTTACTAACTGAAGAAGTTGATGATTCACCACCAACATACAGTTCGTTGTTTGGTGATGGTGACAGGCTAAATAAAAATAAAATTTATGAAGAAGAACCACTTCATATCGTTCTATATTTGGGGATAGTGGAAGTCCGGTTAATTGTTTTGAGGATCACGAAGAATTGCCACCTCCGTACGGTTTGTGGTTTATCAAAAATAATCCCTGCCTACATCAAATACGTGATACCCTCACATCATATGATGATTCGCTACCTTGTGGAAGTGCTAGTTTAAATGAACAGACTCGGGTTTTTGGAAGCTTGGTCCCAATCCAAGTTGGTTCCGTGAGACGCGAACAACCGTCAAAGGTGAAGAAGTAGGGGTATATAAAGGTGTTCGAGCACAAAGTTTATCAACACCCGTGTTAAGCTCTATCAACCCTGGTGAGGATAAGTTACCTCAGAAGTACCATAGGCACTGGAGCAACAGTGGGTATTGTATATCCAAAACAGGTATTGGGTGAATCTTTGAATAAATGATTCGAGAGAACGGAGGTGTATATGCATATGCATGTATACACGTGAGGATGCAGGTATGAGCTTTTATACATATGTTTTTATATGAATATGTTATTAAGTTGTTAGGTTAATGTTGGAATTTCTGGTCATTATTATTAACATTACCACTTAATATTATGAATTTTGTGTAGAATATCAGAGTTCTTGGTTATGTTTAATTCGGGGTCAATTTTTTTTAATTATAGAATTTACATTGATTAGTACAGTGAATAACAACTCGGATTAAAGGTAACTTTTAGTTAAATAATAAATATTTTTTGTTGCATTCATGTATGTCTTTTAATTTTTTGAGTAAAAGACCAGGAAAGTGAAAGGTAAGGTATGCAGATATATCGCCATACCCCTAGGTCAGTAAATACTTAAAGGTTATTAAATTCAGTACTTGATATGAACATCGAGATACATATATATGTTACAATTAGGTGTGGATTGAAATACATTTAGGGTACAAGACTTTTGTAAACTCTCGGGTAAGTTAACTCACTAGTGGCGATTTCAGAGTTCTGTGCCTAACCACCCTGAGGAATGTCCATATACTCTCCGCTGTAGAGGAGCCGAGGCGTTTAAGTGTAGTATAGGAATTGCTGTTGGATCAGAAATAGTTGACAACCTTGTGGAGTAAGTGAGTGGACTATTGTATTGAAATCTTGAACCGTAAGAATTGATATAGAGTTTGCATTTTATTTTAAATGTATTAGGTAACTTGCCTCTTGTTTCTTTGAATGTAACTTAAGACGAAGAAAAAGGACGAAGTGTTACATGTCCTCTTGGCAGCCAAAATATTGTTTTTTTTATTATTTTTGAGAATGCTTTCTTCTGAACGGAACAGAATATTGGCTGCCAAGAGGGCATTTAACAAAATTCAGCCTGTCCATTCTCATCTTCATATGCACTCAATACAAATAGAATTAGAACAATAAGCAATACACAATACTATCGCACATTCTGATGGTCTTAAAGGATATTCCTAGAATAAGTTTACATATTCTGCTAAAATTAAGATAAAATTTTTAATTATGATGTCAATCTGCTAAAAAACAATTACGTGTATGTAACATTACAAATGGATTTAATATTTGTATGGTACACCGTTTTGGAATTGTTTAGAAAACGAAAAACGTGAAATATACTGCAGTAATACATTTGTTATGGTATTCCGCACAAACACGACAGAAAACAGTACGAGTAAAGAAATCGCGTACGCCGAAAACTGCAACAAAACAGAGACAAGATGGTAGAATTCGGGCTAGATCAAAAACGTCGTTGAGGGGCGTGGATGAAGTAGAAGAAACACATTGGAAACCTCAGTAAAACTATATTGTCAACATTACAATCTCGAAAGGCTATTTACAAAAACAAAGAATCCAATAATTTGCGTAATCGTTTGTTACAGCATGATGGTAAACAAAGCATCATAATATAAGAATATAAAATTGATAAGCAAATATAACATCTTATAATCTAGATACTTACTTAATGCTTCACCGTAAATATATACAAAAGAAAATAAAACATAAACTATACAGTACTTCTAGGAAAAGAATTATACATAAGTTATATATACATGCTGCATTGTGAAGTGCACCTTTTCAAGAAATATTGTAACATTAAACTTATACACTCTAACTTAACTTAATCAAGTGTCAACTACTTTTAAATTTATAGGTAAGTTGTTTATGTTAAAAAGACAGAAGAAACAGTTAAAAACGGACTCTAACATAAACTTTGATTAACTAATTTTTAATTTATAGAATGATGTAATGATGTAAGTTTTGTAATGTGGTGGTGACAATTTACTGGATAATCATAAGTATTAACAGCACATGAAAAGTCCATTCTTCACAGTAGCATAAAAAAAGTACCATACCTTGAGCTATCGCCTTTGTGTTGGTATCATCTTAGGAATGGGTAAATGCGGTTGCATTTCTCCATTGGCTGGATGCCGGAATCAACAACTTAACTCATACTAGCGCTTACTCGGTAAAAAGATGTATTCCATCCCTCTTTCAAAGCACGGTCTTTGTTTTATAAGGGCAGAATCACATACGGGGGTAGGTATTTGGCTTTCAAAGATGTCGTCGAAGAACCAAGTGTGCAGAATTCCCAGACAACAGCTGCCAAAATACAAACTAACAGCTTGCCAACAAGCAGATAACGCATCTAACAAAGGATTTTTAGACAAAGAAAACAATCTTGTTACTTTGTAACATCTTAACAGCTACAGAATAACAGTATACTTATAGATACCAAACCCATTGTAAGCAGATGTAGGTAGGTGGTAAGTGGCCTTATCTTTTAGAAGAAAGCTGTGCATTTACGTGTAGCGTTTAATTAAAATTTAGTCACTGCAGGTGGTAGGAAATATTGCAACTACTTTGTAACGTAACGTTTCCTAAGCAGCTGTTTCATTTTATAAGGCAAAATTTTATAGAAAAATTACTTGAGAAATTTTATTAAATAACACTAATTTCAAATGGCAGAAAATCTAGCTTGTTGAGAAATTTTAGGGTGTTTTAAATATGAATGCAGAAAAAATTATTTGCACGGTTTTGAACGTAACACATTTTTAAAATATGCTCCTGTTTTATTTTAGTCGTTAAATATTACTAAACTTAAAAAAATTTATGTACCCCTCTCCGTGGCAAATTTGTGAAAATAATTGGCGCCTATTTACAGAACAAAGTTTTTAGAATGTTCAAAAAAGGTTGCGACCAACTTCACGTATCAAGGTAGATCGGAGAAAGTCTGTATACGGGAGGGCGCAAAATTTTGTTTCAACGACTCTGAATGGCGCATAATTGGGGTCTAATTTCAGCATAAAATTTTTTGGAAAATTCAAAAAGGTGCGGCACCTAAGGAAGAATTTTTAAATAACTCCATAACAAAGACGGAACAATTTTGTTTTAAGGGTGCAAAATGGCGCATAATTGACACCTAATTATAGCACAAACCTTTTTGGCCAGAGGAATATTTTTTAAATATAACTTTTTTGTCAAGAGGGCGCAAAAATTTGTTTTGTCGGCGATAAATGGCGCGTAATTGGCGCCTAATTGTGGCACATATTTTTTTTTAAAAATTAAAAAAATTGCGGCTTTGTGAACTTGACCGAAAAAGTGTTTTTTTAAATAACTCGTTTGTCAAGAGGGCGCAAAATTTAGTTTTAGCGGCGCAAAATGGCGCGTAATCGACACCTATTTATGACACAAAAAATTTCGAAAAATTAATAAAAGCTGCGGCTAACTTCACTCACGTCGTTAACTTACCACCAGATGCTTCGGACACAATTTTGCTCAAATTGTTCAGACAAATGATGTCTTGACCAGCGTCTTTCTGCTCTTTCATATATTTTATAAGATTATATATAAATCTCTCATCTTTGGCTGTGAACAATTTTTTTAGAATTGCTTACAATTCACCTAAAACTAAACAAAACCATAAGTAAGTATTCCAAAAATTTGAAATTTAAAAAGGTTTATTTACAGTTTCAAAATAAATAGCGAAGAATGGTCTTGAAAAAGACTGGTTTATAGTTATTATTAGCAAAGACAGATTAAACAAAATCACAAAATATATACAAGAAGCAGGATTCGCAAATGTCAAAATCAAAGTGTGTACAGTATCGGCTCGACGGTAAGTTTAGAATTTGTAAAGAAACACCAGCGTTTATTTAATTTAATTAATTAGTCGTATTTTTTCTTTATACTTAGTAGCAATTGTGAAATAAAGAAATTTGTAAAAGTTATAAAACGCCTACGAGTCTTTTTCAGTATGAAAATTGTAAAGAAAATACTCATAAAATAACATCAATTTTTAAATTATACTGAAGTAACGTCGCCGCTATTGAAGGCATTCCTATCATTTCACAACTATATATTCAGTTTGGTCTTTAGTATTTTCGTTAATATTTAGGCTATATACGCAGGTCGCTGAGATTTAAAAACACCTATACGATATGTCCATCGTCCCCGAAAACGATTGAGTTTTTCGAAGTTTACTAAATCGGTCATGGTCATTTCATATACTAAGACCCAACTGATATAATAATTACTAGAGGTAATTCACTTCCCAACTCAATTTATTTACAAATCATGTACGTACATTAAAAATCTTTATACGGGACAGGATGTAAGAATTCACATGCCAAGGAGAAATTTATGAATGAAATTACTTGAAAAAACTAGTAGTAACCCACTTTTTAACCTGAATGTACCGGAAATGGTACATCACGATCTTGAAGAGAACCTCAAGAAATAATTATGTTATCAAACTTACAATCTCAACAATGCCGTTGTTTTATAAAAGTAGGAAATTAAGTTAAAAAAGATAAAATCAGACTGTAAAACGAATTGAATTTAATAACTAAAACGGCAAGGACGTTCATAATTAAAAAATCGTGCTTGTTGCTATCTGTTCAAGTTATTAAATTTGTTTTACATAATTTACATGTGTATTTATTGTGTACAATGCTTATGTTACTTTATTTAAATAGACAATTACATAGATAAAGTTGTAGAGCAATGCCTGTTTGAGCTTATGTTCATATTAATGAATGGCCGGATGTAGTTATCAATGGACTAATTATCTTTGTTATCAGCTCTTAAGTGTTCACAAATATAACAAGGTCGTTAAGGCAATTTACTGATAATGCTAACACTGTATTGGTTTATTTTAAGTAACACGAGTGGGCTTGTAATTAATGTTTGAATGGATCACTTTGTCTACATCCTCTTCAAGTAATAAATTTTTATAGCCATGTTTGTTTGTCCTTGACTAATTGATTTTTTAATTGTGCCAATTTCATTAAGTTAATTGTAGTAATTTGTGAAGTTTTTTGTTTATACAATACAGTTTCATATTGTATTGTGGGTTATTCTGGTGTCCAACCTTAACCTTCCTTCTATTAGTGGACATTGCAGTCACTTGCGCTATAGAATTCTGTAGTTTCAGTGGGATTCTGCAGCCTTAGAAACGGTTTCAAAGGTGTCACGGGAGCTGTTGCTCGATGATTGTAGCATGATTCACCTCACAAGAGGCGTTGCATATTTCTTTTTCAGTAACAGTACACAGAAATAAAATTAAAGCACACAAGTGTCTGGCGCGTTTAGGCAAATTACGGAGACGGGTATTAATGGGCCTGTGGCCGCAGGACTGGACTTGCAGTTTGTCACCCCAACAAAAATATAAAATCGCATCACCACACAATAAAAATTGCTAAATGCGATATATATATATATAAAGTAAAGAGGAATTATTGGCAAGTGATTCAAATTCAGCCACAAGAGCATCCTGTCGACGCGTTTCGCCCTAATTGGGGCTCATTAGGACCGGAGTAGCAAAGTTGTAATATTTAAAACAGACACATTATGGGAAGTACAGCATCACCTATCTCACAATTTGTGTCTTCGTGTCGTTTTACCTGACATCACAGGTTTTTAGCAACAGTTGGCATAAAGGAGATCCGACTCAACTGCCTTTTTCCATAGCCAAATGTTATAATTTAAAAGAAAAGTAGGTTTAATGCGTCTTAAATTAATACAAAGTAAAAAGGAATTATTGGCAAGTGACTCAAATTCAGCCACGAGGGCATCCTGTCGCCGCATCGACAGGATGCCTTCGTGGCTGATCCACCCGGTGTACGAGACCTTCTTTTATTCTATATCCAGAAAGTATTGCTTATCAGCGTTTGGCGTTGATGCGTAACCTATGCGCCATAATGAAACTTAAATCACCTTACCTCGACTGGCGGAACAAATATAAAAAACCCGTCTCAGTGGCGTAATTGGAAAACACACGAGCCGCGAAAACCTAAGATATAGGTTTGAATCCTTTCCGGGATCTTATATTTTCCATCTGTCAATTACCAGTTCGATTTGAAATAATTATTTGGGCTTTGCATAAAAGTCTAAGTTATTATTCCGTTTTATTAACTATATATATATATATATATATATATATATATATATATATATATATAGTTAAAACCAGTTAAGCTGACCGATGTCTCATCTTGTTAAAGCATATGCATCAATGCAATCAGAACGTATTTCTAGCATTCTGGATTAGTTCAGTTGTTTATACAAAATGGCGCATGCAGTTTATATTGTGACAAATACTAGCTGAGAATGTATGTCCCAGGGCTTTTATAAATGATCCTATAATTTCTACGAATTATAAGAAATGTTTGTTGGATATGCAGTTGCCAACGGCGTTAACATAAGTATCAAATACATTTTTCTTTTATAAAAATTAAACCAAAAAATTTAAGGTAAATTGGAAGTTTGGAAGGGAAATAGACCAACATTTTATTTAGATGAATTGTGTTTAAATGAAGATATTAATAATATGTAATATGGAAATGGACAAGCTATTTTCAGGAATGTAGATAAAATCTTAGTTTAGAAATGTACTGCAGATACTGGATATTTAGCATGGTGTCGCGATATTGTTGGTTTTTGAAAACATAAAGTGAATTTTCAAGATATTATATTGTTATATATTGTTATTAAGTATAAAGATGTGTGTGTTCTAATTGATTCGATAATATCTGAAGACTAATAATTTCTGTTGGAATTAGACTTGTTATTCACACAATTATCAAGGAAATTGTAGTTTCGGGATTTTATTTTATTCCTGTTTTATATGGTCAACAAGCATAGCATGGTTGTACATATGAAAGTGTATTTGTAAATATTTAATCAAATTTAGTATTAAATAAACAAAACGGTAGTGTATTATTTTATTGTAATATTGCTCTACTACATTAAGAAAGTATAAATCTAGGACACCACTTCATTTTATATTAATCAATTATTCTGAAATTGAATCATCTTCATAAGAGTCATTGCTGCTTGAATCCTCTAAGTTGATAATAAGTTTTTTTCAATTTGCCACCATTCTATCATACATTTTTCTGAATGGTGAGTGCATTTTGCCAATATTTGTCATCTATCCTTCCAAGTGCTTCCTGCTATATCAAGTGTACGTGCTCGTCATTAAATCTTCCAAAATTTTGGTCGTAATAGCCTTTGCAATTACCCCAAATTAATTCTATTGGATTAAATTGGCAATGGTATGGAGGAGCCTTAATACTTTATGGCCACTTTGTGTTGCAAGTTCATCAAGTATGAATATTTTTGGTTAAACATTTTCCTTTACTAATGCAAGTAATTTTCTTTTAACATTGAAGTGTCAGCAAATATGTTATGTCGAAGCAAATAATTAATGAATTCCTCTTTATTTGAAAAATTGTTAGGAACCTTTTCGACTAATTGCGAATGATATGAAGCATTATCTAGCACGATTAAACTTGGACCGCTTAAATTTGGTAATAAACTTTTTTGGAACCATTTTGTGAACATTTCTGTGTTCATATCACCATGATAATCTGCATATTGTGATTTTGAAGAAAACAAAAGAGATGCATCATGTATAAAACCATTTTATTTCCAGCATGTATCACAATAAATTTAAAACAACATTTGGTAACTATACAAAGCACAGTGACAACAACAAATTAACAACTAACCGTCTTCCTGTTCCAAATGGCTTCTTCTTGATGCTTTTGTGAGAATTATCATGCCAATTCTTTTGGCAGATCCCCTACTAAAAGCCAAGTCTCGTCAAGAAAACAGGTTCATATAGTTGCGTTTCCTTATTGGAACGGTAATCCTTTAAGAATTTTATTCGTGCAGCAGCTATATGTTGTTTCTCGAACAATCCTTGCCTTCCATCATCTACTTTATAAAAATCTTATAGTAGGTAAAAGTCTTCTTAAGCTAGTTAATTTGAAATTACATATGCCGGCAGTAACAGGCTCTTTTGGAGTGCTTGTGCAGTTACATGAAGTCCTACAAATATAAAAATTAGTTACTAATTACAATTAATTTTCATATTACTTTTCGAGTGCATCTCATAAATTTTACGTTTAACTGCATGTTTTATAAAATCTTCAACATCGCAAGATCTGCTTTTTGTTTGGTTGCGTTTCCTGCACGTCGAATGAATTGGAAAATTTTCCTTTAGAGCTTGTGAGCCTCCTCTCTTAATCCTTGTTAAAACACTAAGGCTAAAGCACATGTTTCAGAGGTTTGCTGAAGAAATGATTAATCGATTTGAAGGATTAAGTGTGTTTATTTTTGTACCTGCATAACACTTCCAAACGAAACTAAAACACATTCATTATCACGCTCTCTTTCAAAATAATCCATGACGTTCAAAATCACCTGGTGTGTTTGGGGTTTGAGATGTTTTGTTTCGAAGCATTTTGAACAACTAAAAAGCAAAGAGGTGATAGTATTTTGTGTTGTTATAGGATGGCTGTATTTACCTTTTATAAGTGTAAGAAATCCTTTTACTTTTGAAAAAAACTTTTATATTTGCAATTTGAGCTAAATGTAAAAACATAAATACAACAAAAAATCAAGAACTACGTGAAAAGACAACAAAAAGTGACAGGAAACTAAAATTATTTATAGGTTATAATAATACATAAATATTTTAGTTATAACAGACATACGTTTTGATGCTGCCATACCAATCCTTAAAAGACGTATTTTTTTTCTATACATCCTGTTTTAGGGCAAATAGTTACATATACTGACAAAGACATGCAATTTTCATTATCATTTCTAATAATGTACCGCGGTGAGTCATCGGTCAGTTTAAATGGTTTTGACTATATATATATATATATATATATATATATATATTTTATATATATTTATATTGCCGTGTAATGCCTGTATGAATCGAGCCCCACGAATTGGGTGTCATAAATTGCCGTGTAACTCCTATAACACCTCGCCAGTGTAAAAGAAAACATTCGAGCCCCACGAATTGGGCGTCATAAATTGCCGTGTAACTTAGCTCTGGATCAGTACTCTCTCAACAAAAAAAAAAATCGAGAATTTATTAATTTACCAAAATCGAAAATTTCACAAAATAGAAAAATTTTCAAAAAAAAAATTCTTACCCAGATTCCTGCCTCATCACTTTAATTGCTTCAACAGCTCCCTGGCTAGCTCAGTTGGGCCTCCTCTTGGATACCTAGATTTACTATTATACTCTTTACCGTTCCCTCACACTTTCAATAAAACCACAAAATAATACAACAATCATACAATATTTATTTACCACTATTTACAAATAATAATTCAAGATTATGTACATTTTGGTGCTCAAGTTATATCTTTGTAAAATCCAGGATTTTAAATTGAAATATCAAACACATTGAATGTAACAAGAGTAAATGGGCCCTGAATAATACCTTATTTTTTTTCTAATTTATAATTATTTCTAATTAGTACACTCTGGAGTATGGTGAGCTCATGATAACCCAGTTTATTTTATTAATCTATGCTTTTTACTTTGCATACTCTTATTACAAACACAAAAAAACCCATGTACTCTTAACAATAAAATTTTAAATTCATGAGGAATGTTAATAAGCTTTATATACACCTTTAGATTTATATTCAAATACCATAATAAAAGTTAGTTATACGTAGTCTTTTCAATACGCAAAATAAAGCAAAATACCATCAAAGTTCACTCTCACACATCACAATAATTTTCATAGTTTATAAAAAAAAAACCAGCAAATTCTAATGCGTTACCTGGAATTTCTTGAAGATCCCTACTCCGTTGACGATGAAGTTAAGTTCCTGCACCCTCGGTCTTGTGGTTCTGCTTGCCGCCTCCAGCTATTTATAGATGAACACCATCTAAGTTGTGCTGCATGCTATTCATTCAAGATCCATCCAAATCCAAATCCAAGTATATTACACTTTTTTATTATTGCATAATTTAATTTACGTTACTTTACTTTACTTCACGAGCTTGTTAAAATATCAGTTGCACCTCAGTTAAAATTAAACTCGACACTATCCACGTTTTAAACTATGAGGCCAACACTACTATTTAATTTAAAAATTTTAATACTCAGCAAGCTCGTTAGTAGATTTCTGTACGTAGTAAGCGATGCAAATTAACGAAGTCAAAGAGAAACTTAATAACTCTTCTCTCGTATTTATACGATTCTAAGTGTAACCTCTCCACACCCTCCTAACGCGAAACACTTAATTCAACTAATTCGTTCTTCAAATTTTGGTATAATCGTTTTCAAAATCTTTGAAATTTAGCTCGTTGATACGATATTTTCCGAAAAACCCGCATTCAATTTTCCCGTGCTTGTCTGTTTTACAACTAACTATTTTGACCAATGATATTTTCAGTGACGTCTTGAAACCCCGCCTGTATTAACTCTATTCCTCTCTTATGCATATTATATGTTTCCTTCTAACCTTGTTTGAGTGGTAGAAAATCGATATTACTGTCCGTGTGCTATCTAACCCTCGTGGACTGAATACGTGCGTTTCGAAGTGAACTGCTATTATGCCTGTCTCATTCCGAAGCATATCATTGATTGTCCATCCCTTCTGCTCTTTAAGGAAACTTTTGATTAGCGTTTATGCGAACCGTCCGACCGTTTGCACAATATACCTCGAATCTCGTCTTTCATCTACACAAATAACGGGAAGTTGACCTTTCAAAACATGCACCTGTGCCTAATTAACAAACGTTTTAAAATAACATTTCTAGGAGTTTGCGTTTTAAGGTATTTTATAGTCAACGTTTGTTCGTTTGTTAGTAAAGCTTTTCGCCTTGTTATTATCGATTTTTCATGCTCTTATGCGTATTAGACGTTATAACCCTTTCAATTAAACTCAATTAAATTAATTAATAATTTCCATTGGCTTATATAATTTATTTTCTTTACGAACCTATTAAATTTTAATCCCTACTTGTAAAATTATGGTAATACTTGTTACTTTCAATCAACTAAATGAAATAAATTTTACACGTAAATTATGGTCGATTCCTCTATACAGGGTGTTTGAAATTGCCTTGTTCATACCTAAATGTAACCCTTTAAAACCACTACAATATATATATATATATATATATATATATATATATATATATAAAGCCGTACTCGGTGTTCTTACGTTTTTACTTAACGCCACGCGAAGTCAATTAATTTCATATAATGAAAAGAAATATTATTTACAATTTTTGAAATTCTTTAAATACACCCTTCAATCAATTAATGTCATATGTATTGTTTATCCCAAAATTTATATACTTTTAATTCAATCTAAAGTCACCAAAAACTACACCCTTTTTACAAAAAAATCTGGAACGTTCTAGACTTCTTTACGATTTATTACGTAAGTTTAACGTATGCAAATGTTTTTTGTTGTCTTCATTACAAGTTTGGATAAATTGAATAAATTCAGTATTAAAATTTAAATTGAAAAATATCTTAAAATTAAATAGACCTGACCTGTGATATGTTGTTCGTGTTGTGGATCAACACCCCTTTATTGTCTTTAATCGTCTACCAATGCTCTGCTTAGTTGAACCAATATTTGAGTACAGCTACCTCTCGTTTTTCAAAAAATACTTCGTGCTTCTTTATTTTATATTTGTCTGCAAATGCTTTGAATTTCTTGCAAATTAAATGCTTTCGACGTAGCTTAGAATTGTACCAGAATAGTACCAAAATTCGATTAGAATTGTCCCCATAGAATCCAGAAGTATTATCGTCAACGCCGACTTGAAATGTCCAAAAATATACAGACTTGAAATATTATTGGCGACACAGACTTGAAGTATTATGGTCAACACAGACTTGACATGTCCAGTATTATTGTCGACACCGACTTGAAATGTTATTGTCGACACAGACTTGAAATGTCCAAAAATATACAGGCTTGAAATATTATTGTCGACACATACTTGAAGCCCTATCATTATAAATATTTAATTTAAATCAATTACCCAAATTCTACTCACGTTTTCTATAAAACAACAGCAAAAACTCTTCGTAATTGTTGCACTATTTTCACTGTAACATAAACTTGATATTCTATTATACTTTATTTAAATTATGCGTGGATATCTAGTTAACAGTGTCGTAGCTTCAACGTGCATCAATGTGAACTGAGTTGTGTTATCACCGCTGTGTATTAAATAGCCTTTTCCCACTACATGTGGGCTGGGTTTTCAAGCAGTTCTGCAGATTGTTCAACCAACCAGGTTTTGTCTTTAATATTCCCTGTATTTCGAAGCTGTTTCTGATGTAATTAATTCGGATTTCCGTGTAATGGTGTTTATGTGCTAATGATACTTTTTTATCTTTGCCATACGTTGTTTTGTGTAGATATCGCCTTTTGGATAATTGTACAAAATAAATGATGTAACTCTAATGCTGTTTTCGTTTGTGTATTTATGCGTTTTCTTATCAAAATGCTCATCGTTCCAGCGTATTTGCATAAGGCTTTGTTAGGTTTTATCTACTCTACTGCGTATTTATTTTATAACTAATTAGACACTTCTCAACGCATGTTTAATTACACGTACGACTATTTCTCTTGAATTCGCGTTCTATTGTTGAAAGATATTCTTACTGGCATTACTTAAAGTTAATTACGGTCTATATGCAGAGTGTTAAATGCTTGCTATTTATATAATGTATGAATTACCTATTTTTCTGCTAAACAAATGCAGTTTTCGTATTCTTATTGCTATTTATAGTTGCTACACGACCCTTATTACTCAATACACCTCTAAGCAACCCATTATCACAGCAATATATATATATATATATATATATATATATATTGCTGTGATAAGAAGGTAGTTTTAAGGTAGATTAAGTCATAGGGGTCGTAGAATAAATGTAAATAATTTTAACGTTAAGAAAATCAAACAAGTCCACCAATTATAGGAGTAAATCGACTATTTTACAAAAGGTTAGTAGCGAGCACACTGTATATAAATTATATTTAATTTAATGCATAAGGAAGAAGCTCATTTTGCAATAATCCGCTACCATTTAGCTAAAATAATAATGTGTAGGTCGTATAATATGTTTTAAGTTAAATTTATAAGTCCAGAATTGGAAAGAAACGAGTGAAGATAAGGTTTTAAACGCAACAAATTGCATCAATATAAACACGTAATCGGTAAAGATAAACAGACTGGCATTTTAGCTATTTAAAAACATCCTCAAAAATGGCAACACATGAATAAGTAAACGCATTCTAATACGACATTATTAGAAAATGAATACGTGACCAGGGATATTACATTTGCGGAGAAATCCAACATATTTTTAATAACAAATAAATAACAGACTGTTCGTTATACGATAAGCTTTGGACTATAAGCGACACAAATATAAAATACGTGACAGAATGAAAAGAATATCTGGAAATTCAAAGAATATACTGTGATATACAGAACGCTTACATGATCGGTAGAGCATTTCATCAAGAATTAAACCAGAAAATTTTGAGAAATACCGGGTTCTATAAGAGATAGGCGCAAAGTGCAAGCCTTGATCAACGAACACGCCAATTAAAACGTTGGAAGGTGGAGCTTATAAATACGATATGAAACTCGAATATAGACAGTCCATCCTTAACAAGGCACGAACCACGTCGATATAAAGTAAAAATTTACGTTCCACTGACAAGTAATGAAAAGTCAATAATTTATTAAAAGTGAAAGACTAAAAGTGCCAAATTTGTGCCACGAAAAATAGACGTTCTACGCGTAAACGTAAGATGAAAAATTAATTTAATTTTATTTTAAATATTTAATAATTTAGGGCTCCGATTAAAGGTCCGAATAAGGCTCCGGAAAAAGGTCCGAATAAAGATTTAAATGTACTTCTGAATAAATACTCTAAATACATATTTAAGTAATACGTCTGAAAATACGTCTAAATAAATTATTACATGGAAATATAAAATAAACGTGAATATACTCAAAGTTACTCCAGAAATCCCAGAGGAAAAATATAAGCAACAATTAATCCATCATTCTGGCCAATCAAGTCAAGCAAGTTGAGCTGTAACAATCAAGGGGTGCTGACCACAGATAATATGGGACAATTCCAATGACAAGCAAGGAAAACGCAGGTTAGAGATCTTAAAAATTTTATTAGTTAAAGACTGTTTGAATTGTAATATTTGCTATATATTATATATCTGTAAGAGTCAACAAAAAGGTCAATTGAGAATTTGAAAAATAGAGAAAGCTTTTTTGAAAGTTTGAAAGATACTTAAGAGTAATTATAAAGATATTTTTGCTGGCTTTCAGGAAAATATAAATTTGGTGAATGTTAATATTCTATTTAGCGGCTAAATTAAGAATTTACATAAAACTATACATATTACCGATCATTATATTGTGTAATCTTTGGATTGCTTTATTTAAATTCATTTAAACAGTTAGGTAGTAGAAAGAAAAAGGGTTAAACAATCTTTATTCTCGTGAAGTAGGGCATGTTGTGTTTTTGAGCTAACCGAGGCAGGACAAATTATAGAAAATTTAAAGGGGTTCATATCAAAATTAAGGAAGAAACATTCGTAGGATTTTCACTAAAATTTTTAATGACACTTAATCAAAGGGCACAGCACAGCAATGAAAATGGTGCACCCATTTCATAGCAATATATATATATATATATATATATATATATATATATATATATTTTGTTTGAGAAGAAATATTTTAGAGTATAGATGCTTTTTGATATTGCTGTTTGATTTCAATTTGTAAACTCCGGTATTTTCGTTGAGCTAGCCAGGCAATGAAAAGTTAGAAAGGAAGGTATATATATATATATATATATAAAGGATGGTATATATATATATATATATATATATATATATATATACCTTCCTTTCTAACTTTTCATTGCCTGGCTAGCTCAACGAAAATACGGAGTTTACAAATTGAAATCAAACAGCAATATCAAAAAAGCATCTATACTCTAAAATATTTCTAAATATAGAACATTTACAGCATGATCTTTTCCAAGCATAAAATTATTCCTAATAAGTACTTAATTATCAAAAATGTTCCTCACTTAAAGTTGCTTGCAATTTACAGAACTCACACATCCCTGGTTTTTTATTCCCACGCGTGTAGGGTTTGTTTTGGCCAAAAAATCCTTGATAGATAGTCTATAAAAAAATCAGTGTTTCGAACCCTGACCATAAACTTTCTTGTAAAGATTCTTACAAAAAGAGTATTATATGATTAGGTCTTATTCTACTTCAAACTACCTTAAACTAAAATAACATAATCTCAAAATATCAGTTACAAACAATACATTCTAAAGGTAATAATACTTGCAAAATCCAAAAAGCGCTTATCCTATTCGTAATTAACAGTATTAAATATCTTCTGGTTCTATTCTTAAATTGACCCATTTTATAAAATTTCCCTATTTAAAATCTTCATTTAAAACACCAGTTTACAAAATCATGTATATTCGCTTAAATCTTTCTTCTAATTAATTTACAGTAGCGTTGTATCGAAAAATTTTCCCTCTTCATTACATTTAATAACTTCTATATGTATAAACCAGTTACGTTTAACTTTATAATCAACGTTACATTTTAAGAACGATTCCTTTATTCAGCGTTACATTGTAATGATTAAATTACAATATGCGTACTGCATTCTACAAAACAACCTTTTCAAAGTAACATTTTCGCGATAGAATTCACGAAGGAATATCTTTATTGAAAGTTCTCGTTTATATACAATTTACTTTGATTACGTCACACCTTCTACATTGTTCTAGTTCCGTATGAAATCTAGTTCACCGTAACGATATAAGTGTCTCGGAAAAATTCATTAGCGTCGAATCGCGTGATTGATTTGTAATAGTGTTACACGTTGCCTCGTCCTTCTCTAAGACCCATGGTTATTATAGTGTCGCATACTAATCCAGTAGTAACGCGAAAGGTAATAAATAATTCTTTTCTATTTTATGGGTTTTTAACGTTTCTGGTGCTTCTTGCAATAAACGTTTCTTTATTAATTAGGTATTTACGTTGTTAAGTACAGATGACGCATCATTTCTCTATTCCTCTCGAAATTTCGAGAACATGTTTTATTTAAAATTGAATTGATGTTATATAGAGTCATTTTGGCTAATTATTTTAAAGCTTTAATTGATTTATCAATGGGTTTTGCAACGCGCAGAAAGACCCGCATTCTTAACGACTGTAAAAGAAAATATTTACTTTCTCGGTAAACTTAAACGTATATATAATATTTTTCATCAAAATAACTATATGCTGCTACTTAAACAGTAGTTTTTCTTTAATCGCGCGTAAAAACTTCAAATTAGATATGCAGTTTTTAATGAAGTATATAAACGTACAAGAATTATAACAACACAGCATATAAATAGTACAGCGAATAATTTATCTAACATTTTAGTAAAAAATAAGCGGAAGTGGCTCCTAGCAAGAACACGATGGGTTCACATTTCCGTTCGTCTAATTATAGAACTGAGATCGTTCTGTACATAAGAAATATATTTATCTTTCATCATAAACCTCACATTTATTTTACTTTAAATAAAAGAAATAAAATGTATTCAATTCAATCACACTATTATCATAACTGCATTTTTCACGATTATTTACTCTATTTCGCGGTGTAGATGATACACAAAGTATAGTACTTCTGCCTGGTTGAATTAGTCATCGAACCTTTTTCACACTAGTGCGAAATGTGATGGATGCATGTATACCTTGTATACCTTGCCGCGGTTCGGGTTAATAGCAGGTAGACTACTTCATCGGTTAATTTCACAAGGTTTTACAGATAAATTGCTCAGTTTTAAAACTAAGAAGAATGCCGGGGAAATTGTATTAATTGGAATTGTGCGCATCTCATTCTCTCACTAGTTGCGTAATAGCTTATAGTGTGAAAAATGCATTTTTAAGAATGATTATACCCTGGACGCCTAAAATTTTGAGCACACTCAAAACTGAAATAATTGTTTTAAGTAACAATGCTTGCGGGGTGATTTTATTTGACCCCTCGATAGGATTATCGTGATTATGAAGCTCTAAATCTGCATAGATCAGCAACAAATTTAACCACTTATGGTGTCATAAAGAAAGAGAAAAAGTACAACTCAGCTCACTTGCGTTCTAGGCAACTATGGCGTTTGATGTTTGGTATTTTCCGCCATTAAGCCGTGATTTTGAGCGTCGCTTCCTGTTTATATATAAGTTAAAATTTTGATTCTATCAGATATGATTGATAAAAATGTTAAACGTAATTGAAAGTTAATTTGATGTATGGTTACGTGCATGATTTAGATTTTTATACCTTTTCAGTTGGTTAGCGTATGAATCGTGAAGGATACGAAAGATACAGGTTCGAATCTTGTACGGGACCTTTAGTAGCTTACATTTATTAACGTTATTATGTCAATATGATGTTAAATTAGGAAGAAGGATAAATAGTAAAGCACCTAATACATTAAATACTAACAGTAATAAATATCGGGACTTTACGCTTTTGCGTATCAAATTCAGAAAATTGCAGATAAACACTCGGGAAATAACCGGCATAATAAAGTTACGCGTTCAAATTCACACGGGGTCAAGAAACCATTAACCATTGGATCAGACCGATACACTATAGTAACCATATACTCATAAATTACAGCCGTAAGAGATGTGTTGGGAATGAAAACAAACCATGCAGCTTTCGGTATCAAATGTAAAAGCGCGGAATTCACACGAATAGAACGACATTGACATCGAAAATTGATCAGTGTAGACGCACTTATCCCGCGAGAACGAGGACATTGGCTAATAGCCCTGCCGTGTTAAAACTTATAAAACCCAATCATCATCTTTATTTATTCGGGATCAGGTAGTAGAGCAGAGTTTAGAATTCGATTGACACGTAATCATCGTCATGCGGAGCAAAGTTGATAATTGAATAGTTAATGTGACGATATTAAATCCCAGGACTGTTACTGAACAGGTTCCAAACGCGAGTAAACTACGGATATAAAAATACCTGTTAAACGTGAAAATGGCCTATGTTATTCAACACCACGTTGGAGTAATTAATCTACCTGTAATCATTTCTGCGGAAGGTCGTCGGAGCTTTGTTGAAGACAAAACAGAAACTGTAAGTTTATTGAATTTTTGCTTTTCATTTTTTAAACATTATGTGCTTTCTTGTATTTGATAGTTGCGATTGATGGTAATAAGAAGAATGTGTAATACAATTAATTTTGTTTTTTTTTGTAAATTTTCATCGAAATAAAAGTACTATTATTATTATCAAGGACTTTTACGTTGGTACGTGCTTATTTAAAGTGTGTTGTGAACACATAATTTCTTCTTTGGAAAAGTTTCCAATTGTATCCGCATAATTCAAATGTAAAAATGAAATTGGTTGAAATCTATTCATTGACAATATTAATTTTTTAGCTACGCGAATATTTGACCAATTAGGGGCACATCTTAGTTGTTTTCTTTGTTGTTATTTACTGTGATATTCGTGTTTGATAATATAGGTTAGGTGTGCAGGACGTGGAGTTTTTGTTATTTTTTTTTATAGTAGAGGTGTTAAGTGTGTAAGCAAGGATCCATTCACCTCTAACTGCAGTGGAAACCGCTAACCCGTCTGTCGGAACACTAACCTTTCGGGTAGGCTTTATTTGGGATTTACTTCAGGTGGGTTGTCGCTCAAAGGCTGTATTAGACAAAAGAGTTAAAGATCGTTCAAAGTGTAAAAGTAATTAATGAAAGTGTTAGAATTTGCGTACCCATAAATGCAGTATATTTACTTTTATAGAACCCACCACGCAGCTAGCTGGTGTACTATTTTACTGTAATGTCACTCCATCCTTTTAGAGTAAAATTAATTTAGAAGCTTAACGTCAAATCAGCATTTAACGCAGTATCATATCTCGACAGTTCGACGTGAGCAGATTTACGCTTGATCAACGTTGGGGAATATTGAAAACTTATTTCCTAAGCGAGTTGCCAAAACAGCGCGAATTTTGAAAAGAAATTTCGGTTGAAATGAAGCACCTGTTGTACGCAATTTGTGAAGAAAGTGCGTGATATGGGCATGATAGTGGACAATGGAAGCGGTCCCCGTGCTCGTACAGTACGTACAATTAAGAAAGTGTGCGACTCTCATGAACATCAACTCGCCACAGATCGTAGGAACTCAACTTTAGCTGTACCAACTTAGGAGAATTATACACAACGATCTAGGATTGTTCGCTTACAAGGTCTAATTGACTCAGGAATTGGCGACTAACGACTACCCACTTCGATATCGCTTCTCCGTTTAGGTCATACAGCACCTCCAAATTGACAAACGAATTCGCTCTAAAATCATCTTTTCGGACGAGGGCGTTTCCATTTCGGAGGGTATGTAAACAAGTAAAATTGTCGACTTTAGGGTTTGGAAAACCCACACTTAATCGTAGAGAAGCCAATGCATCTTCAGCGAGTAACAGTTTGGTATGGTTTGTGGTGTGGTGGCGTAATTGGTTTTTTTCTCGTAAATAGTTTTGTGTGGTTTGTGGCATGGCGGCATCTTTGTCCCTTTTTTTCGAAAATAACGCTGGTAATATCGTTGTAATCAACAGAGAACATGACAGAGCTATGATAACCGATTTTTTGTCGTCAAAAACTGAAGACATAGACTTGCAAAACTTTGGTTTCAGCAGGATGACACGACATGACACACCATCCATCACACAATCGATCTTTTGCGCACTATATTCGGTAATCGTGTAACCAGCGGCTTTGGCGATTAAAATTTCCGGTAAAGTATTATAATAAGAGAGTAACATATTTGGATAGATTCAAGGAATCAATTAATATAAAAACCAGTGTATTAACAGCTGGACGCGATAGTGTATTAATCCCAAGTAAAGCCTAGTCGATTGCCACATCTCGGTTCAAATCCTTGGATTTTTATAACATAGGTGGATATTATAATTAACAATTCCAAGTAAAATTGGAAAACAACATGTTTTTTTGGTGCCGCTGGATATTTTCAATTATGTATTCCAGCGAGATCATACTTTGGCTCACTCGCACCTCTTTAATTGCTCTATTTAATTTTTAGCTATGAGCTCACTTAATTTTCGAGCTTGTTATCTTTTGCTACAAGTTTTACGATGTTGAAAGAGTAAAATCTTGTTAACAGCACTGTTTGCTGGGCAAAGAACTAAGACATGCTGTTAGTTTAAGCAGCTTATTTAAAATGTGACTCAACTTAAAGTATTGATTGATGTGGATTTACTTCTATATTAAAGAATAAAATTTCGACGCTCGGATAAGAAATCGAACAAGGAAACTAATAAAATTAAACTGGAAACAGTTGCTCATTAACCGCATTCTGCGAAGAAGGTAATTTGATGAAACGAGAGCAGCACTCGGGTATTTCATTGTTTTAACGCTTCACGTTATCTGATTTTACTTATGAAGAAAGGGTGTGCGACCCTTGATTTTGTTTTAAATAGTTAAGTTTTTGTTTAGCAGATAAAGTATTTTATTTTCAAATGTGATAAGGATATATTATTAGTTACTTTTGGGGAATATTTTATTACGGTAAGAACCTATAAAAATAACAGGTTTTATAATTTTGTATACAGGTTTTATTCTAATGATTAATGAATTATATAATGAGCCATGAGTTTTAAAAGGGATGATCGCGGAATATTTATCTTTAAGATAATGTGTATTTAAAATATTTGTTTAATATCGACAGTGTTGGACGAAAATGACAATTGGTTTTGTGCATAATATATTTTGTTTGTAAATAGCATTTAATATTTGCTTAACGTTTTTATTTCAGTATTTGTTTCGTGATTAAAACATTAGGGTAGGATATGTTCAAAGTTGTAAATAAATGACGCACCATGATGCGCCTGCTTTGCATGTGGATATTATTGAGTTCATGTTCTTTTTTTCTTGGCAGATGGGAAATTGGGATATTAGATTTTAGGTTTTCATCCACGACGCAGTGAGCCAACCCGACATGAAAAGGCGTGTAACTTGCAGCGGTTGTGCAAAATTAATAACGGCTATATGCGATAAGGAGACCATAAGTGGTAAATGAACACCACAATCTGTAAATAAAACGACCTAAAACCATAGAAAATCTTAAATTTTCTAGTACTTAATCTTCTACAGCCTGTATCATATTCTACTCGTACGATATGCTTAGTATATTTTATTTTAGTATATAGTGAAATTCTTGAAAATTCAATGTCATTTCTTGATAATAAATCCAATATGAAAAACAAGTTTTAAATGTGAGTTGAAAAACTCGTAATTCTAATTTAAACACGTTCTAGATGAGTACGTAAGTAAAGAATAAATCATTCTTTGATAAGAAATACCATTTATAAGCATATGTAGTGTTATGCATTTTATAGCATTTTTGGTGACATACGATCACTTTATATTATTCTGGTTTGATATGTGCATTATCAAAGTTGCTTTCCTGTTATCGCCTATCCTATAACATATACATACTACTTTGGATATTGCAAGGAGTGCGCGTGAGTGCCTTTTTGTGTTCGTGTACACGGTTCAAGACGCACATTAGACCGAACATTATTAACTTGGCAACGGGAGTGACTGTAAGATTCAGTTCGGTGTGCTTTGATCATGAGGTTTTCATTGGTGAAAACGCCTCAAGAATAGTGAACTTTCGTTATGCAGTTTACGGCGATCGTGCAGATGCAGATTACAGTCCACTACACTTTTCATACCAGCGCAATTGGCAACCATTACAGGTTAGTGCTTTTTAATTGATTAACTGTGTTTAAAATGCTGTTGATCGATAAAAACATACAGACATGTAGTTTGAAAAGCCTGTAAAACGAAGTATCATTTAAATATGTAAATATTCGTCCTCTTCAAAAGCATTAAATAACATTTCGCTTCTACTGAAAACATTATCATAAGTACTCGCAGGTCATTTCTTTCTATTAAGAGCACTTTTGATGCGAAACGTGAAATCTAAATTTAAAAGAAAATGCTACAATATTTCAGACCCTTATCATAAATGACAGCTAATTATCTTTTACTATAAAACAACATGAATGAAAACGGCCAAATTAGTGAGTTTAAAGCTTTACGGCTATAATTTTTACCATAAGACGTTTAACGACTTATTAAATGATAATAAAGCTATAACGAGCGAGCGTCTCCATTCGTTTTGAAAACGCTACACCAATTAACAAAGATAGTGAAATTTTACGACCTAATAAAAGGGTAAAATGAACAACATTTCGACAAGGTTCCATCATATTTTACGAATCATAGCAGCTGGAAGCATATAGAAATTTTGGGAAGGTAATGACGTAGGCAAGATTTATTATATAAAAGCCGGTAAATAATTAGGGAGAGTAATTCAAGATCGATCATTCACGAATAGTTTTGTTTATAAAGGCATTTGCCGATAATGTGTTTAACTATCAACTAAGAGTTGTAGTTTAAATTGCGTGCAAGGTCATGTTGACGTTTAAAGTTTTGGTTAAAACAACGTATAAAAGTAAATTCTATTGAAATATCGACTTAAATGGAAGAATTATGGAGTTAATTAGCGTATTAATGCAAACATAAACGGAGGTATTGAAAATTTATTTTCTTATGCAATTATTATGACGCAAAATGGAGATAGAAAATTGATCAACAACTTGCCTTGAAGAATTATGAATCCTGCAAAATTTAGTGGTCCAAGCCGCAAGTATTTCATTGTTTAGATCTTTAGATATTCATTTAGTGATATAATTAATTTAAGTAGTTTAAATTACATAAGGATTTGGCATATAGATATTTTTGTAAATGGATATTGTAAACCTGTTTTGAAGTGTAATTCGACAAGTTCGACCATTATCAAAGGTTATAAAGGGGTATTTGATTAGTTACGCTTTTTGGAGGTAAGAGAGATTATTGCATTATCTATCCTATTTTTAATAGTTTGTACATAGTGTTACCTGCATACGAAAGATCTAGGAGATACTATGCTCTGGTAATTATGAAATGTTAGTTTTTGACTTAATGTTTATGTGTAAGTAATTTTTATGGATAATGTGTGTTGAAGAAAGATGTTTGTGATTGTAGCGATTATTATAATTCGAAGGATTGTTTCTAAATATTTAAAGTCATTACAATTGTGATGCTGAAATTTCGTTGTTTCATTCCATCTGAGTTAGCAAGATAATACAGGCATCTTCAGGCAGTAATTCACATCAGATCAATTTTGTTTTCATAGCACCTCTTAAACGAATTTATCTACACAAATCTAACTAATACTTGCATAACCATTACAAAATAATTACTTGATCGTTTCATAAGAGGAAAAGGCATCCATTTACCTGTTTTTGGCCTTTTGGGTCTCATCAGAATGGAGTAGTTGTTTAACCTTAACGAAACAATCAAAAAATCATCAATATAGCTCGAAAGAACTTCTATATACTGGCAACAGTATATTTATCCGTCATCAGGTGGCTAAAGCCAGCACTAAAGCTGAAAAGGTACAGAAGTTGACTTGAATCTATTCCGTAATTTCTTAGATGAGACCGTATAAATACATTTTGCCTTACAAGCATAATTTAATATATAAAGTAATCTACATGCCGCGGCGATGTTCGCTTCCTGCTTTAAGACAATAGATATAATAAAAATCAAATATTTCTACAGTTTGTAGTTAAAATGAATTCAGAGCAACATAAGATATATTGGTAAATTATCTCTTATAAGAATCACAAAAGCGAATTTATCTATATAGATCGAACTAATATTTGCATAGCCATAACACAACAATTACTTGATCGTTTTATATGGGGAAAAAACATTCATTGACCTAGTTTCGTCCTTTTGGCTCTCGATAGAATGGAATATTTTTTTAACCCTAACGAAATCATCAAAACAATCATCAATATAAGCTCTAAAGAACTTCTGCTCACTAGCAAAAGTATTGTATGGCCATTTATGAAATTACTGTATAGATTCGAATCAATTTCTGTACCTTTTCAACTGGTTTTAGCCACCTGATGACTGTTTAATTATACGTAGAACGACCTAGAACTACTATCACAAGTGCAAAAAGTAGTCAGCTGAACGTACTTTTATCGAGTGTCGTGTTGGCTCCTCAAGATAAATTTATTTAAAAGTAGTTATACGGTGGAACAATCGCTCAAACCGGTTGAACAGTATAGAACAACCTAGAACTACCATCAGAAGTGCAAAAAGTTGTCAGCGTGACGTACTTCTGTCGCTTGTCGTGCTGACGCCAAAAGATAAAATTTATTTAAAAATAGTTATACGGCGGATCAATCGCGAAACGAATTGAATAGTATAGAACTTGAGTAGAACAACCTAGAACTACTATCAGAAGTACTAAAAGTCATCAGCACGACCTACTTTTATCGAGTGTGGTGCTGGCTCCAAAAGACAATGTTTAATAAAAAATAGTTATACAGCGGAACAATGGCTAAAACTGATTGAATTGCATAGAACTCGATTAGAACAAGCCAGAACTCCTATCAGAAGTGCAAAAAGTCTTCAGATAACACATTTTGCCAAGTGTCGTGCTTATGTCAGATAATTAAAATAGTATAAAATTGTTAATTGTTGGAATTTTGTTTGGAAATGCTCCATTATTATAGATCTAGTCTAAGACTAACTGTCGTCGTAAAGTATATTTAACAACTCCTTCTATTACTTTAGAGGAGGCTGTGTCGTGCTACAATTTTTCTTTTTCGATTTTTTGTACTGTAAATGCTGAACTTCTTTTTCGTTTGTCAGGAACTATAGACCTATGAAAAGTGCTACTAGAACTGGTATTGCGTTGGTTTTTTAATTCAAAACGTGCCAACTTTACAAACACGCTTAGACCACATCATTAGAATTAACTGGAATCCATCAAATATGCCTTATTATTTACATATCCATATTCAAAATAAACTTATTTCGCCTTTGACACAAACAATAAGACAAAATAATATCGCTCTTAAAAGTTAGCAAATATTTTTCTATTATTTTTAGATTCCACCTTCGATCTAAGGCACCAAGACTAACTTACTGTTGTAGTAACATTAAAACAACAACAATACCAATCACGGTATCCCCTTTCGGGGAACCAAACCTAGCGTCTCTTTCTGGGGAATATCCATGGTATAATTCTAAACTACTACATTACTTTTACTCCCAGTACCACGCACAATCTTTTTCCACCTTCCTAGGTCATTACACACTTTCTTTGCCTCTAATATTCATACATTGCTTTTGACATGCTCTTTTATTCCCCAAACTTCATACCTGTCGTTTTTCAAAACCTCCCCTACTACATCCAACCATCTTTTACATGGTCTGCCCATTGCAGCTCTACCTGTCATGTTGTTTACATATATACGTTTGGTAAGTGTTACGTCGTCATCGAACAATTCGGTATTTTGTGACAATAAATACTTTGTGCGTGCATCCTACAGTTTGAGTGAAACATTTTATATACCGGCAATAACAGTGCATAAAGTGACAGTCGTACTCGAGCCTTTAAAGAAGCAAGTCGCCTTCGAACCCTTGAAAAGGACGGTTGTGTTAGAGCTTTAAAAGCGAGACCGACACCCGGTCGAGCGTGTTACTGGTTCTCCGTAAAAGCTTTTGTGCGTGAAAGTGTCTATTGCCCCAGCGGCGCAGGACAAAGCTTTGTGCGTGAAAGTGTCTATTGCCCCAGCGGCGCAAGACTTAAGGTATTTATACCCTTCCTTAATTAGTTGGTAGTTGTCTTTTTGTTATTACATAACCGCTCCACCATTATCGTTATTGCTATAAAAGCAATTGCTCCTTCATTGTAATTTGCATATTTATATTTATACACACATTTATATCAACCTCCTTAACCCCAATCAATCATTGGCCCTATAAGTCGATCCGGATTCATTAGTCCTGTGGTTACACATGTCCTAAATTAAATATTATTGTGCATTTCAGCGAGCTTTTAATTAAGTAAATATTTTAGCTTTTTAAAGTTGTGTTCAAACTCCATATTTAGCGAGTTAAAATGTGTAAATATTATTTATACTGTCTTTAGATTAAATTAAGCGATTTCGCCGTAATTAAAACCAGCAAGCGTTTTAATTACAAACAAATCATAACATAAAATTTGTTAGTTTTCAGTTTAAATTTATCTTAGCGGTATATAAAGCATAAAGCAACCTGAAAACTATAAATCGCTTTATACTTCTTAAACGAGAAACGAAAGGGTTTGCTTTGTATTTAAAAGCTATTGTACGTTTTTAGTATCAATACAAACCTTTTCAGGCGGTTTACGGTAAAATATTGAACATCTGCAGGAGTAATATAATGTAAAAGCTGCATCTTTCGGCAAATACGTTAAAACCACGTTTCCTGTGATCTTTTGATGGTAAGCCGCTCGGGTTGTTAAGCGGTACATCTTATATTCACGCTTTTGTTTGACGAACCGTTAGTCATAAAACGTGATTTATTGGTTATACCCTATTTTACATTTTCGTGCTTTGAACAACTCATAATATTTTAATATTTCTCAGTGCACATTTAGCTTTACCGTTTTACAACAGTTTATTGTAGTCCTTTCAGAATCTTTGAGAATGGCTCCAAAGAAAGCACATGTGGTAGAACTCAATTGCTGAAAACACGTATTATAGAAATGTTTGAGCTTTCTATACAAAGTGGCCCAACTTTAAAGGCATTGTTCCTTATTCAAACAAGGGAATACATGACCTTTATACAAATTTCAGCAAAATTTTAATTGCGGTTTTGGCCTCCTGTGACGAGGCAGAATCATTAACTTACAACGCTGTACGGAAGGAAGTAGACTCCGCTTATTACTGCATACTGCTGCATCTCGAAACGATGCAAGAAACGCGGGCACAAATCACCGAAAATGCTCCAAGCAGCACGGGATCAAAATTGGTACCGTTAAAGCTCACACCCTTTTCTTCAACCGCACCTGTTTCTTATTCGACGACTGTCCATACTTCGCACACATCAGTGCCTAAGAAATCCTCAGCGTTTCAATTTAAACCAAAGATTTTTCTAACGTAGTTTCACTGGATACACCAAGTAGCTCCAGTGACTCAAAGAATTCATTTTCGCACCATTGTCCTTCCTGCAAAGGCAATCACTTAATTTACAGATGTCAATCGTTTCTAAGGAAAACTCCGACAGAACGTTTCGACATTGTCAAACGCTTACGCCTTTGTTTAAATTGCTTACGAACAGACCATGCGTCCATGCAATGCAAATCTTATAATTCCTGTCGAACTTGCGCCAAGCCGCATCATACCTTGCTACATTTTGAATCGCAACCTGCTTCTAGCCGTTCAGCTGAACCGACCGCTACACACATGCATAAAATGCCAATAGGACGCAGTCAGCCTCTCCTATTCCGGCAAATGTTTTGTCTTCACAGACGAATTCAAATCTTGGGGTTACTGTCTTACTCTCCACTGCTGTTGTGGAAGTTCAAGATCGTTCTGGTAGATACAAACCGATCAGGGTACTTTTAGACCCTGGCTCCCAAGCTAGCTTTATTCGAGACGATTGCGTGAGCAAACTTTGGCTTCCACGCATACGTTCTCAAGTTCCGATTTATGGACTTGGGCAGACAACTTCAGCAGTCAATAGGGGTGCCGTCAGCTGCACCATTCGCTCTATGTTAGACTCTGAAAAATCTCTAGAAGTCACAACTTTTGTGCTTTCGTCAATATCTGGCAAATTACCTAGCGTTGAAGTTCCTAATAATTGGGAACACTTATGCGGCCTGCACTTTGCAGACCCGACCTGGAACTCCCAGGAACCATTGACATGCTCCTCGGAGCAGATGTTTATCCGTTCATCATCAATGGCGGTGTGATACATGGCAAATTTCTTCAGCCTGCCGCCATAAATACAATTTTTGGTTGGACTATTCTCGGTCCCACAAAAAGCTTGCAGTCTGATACTGTCCAAGCATTTTTTACTTCTGTAGAAGATCCTATCGACCAGACCCTAAGGCGGTTTTGGGAGATAGAAGAGTTACCATCAAGCCTTATACTTCTCCAGAAGAAGAAAAGGCAGATCTGATTTTGAAAACACGTTTTCTCGTGACCCTAGCGGTCGTTTTATTGTTGCGTTACCGTTCAACGATACTTTGCCCGTTTTGATAATTGCTTTGACATGGCTAAAAACGACTATTTTCGTTGGAGCGCAAATTGCATGCTCAACCGGAGCTACGCGCACAGTACAACAATTTCATGCAGGACTATCTTGATGCGGGTCATATGGCATTACTCGATTCTCCGCCCGTTGGGAACGATAATTACTTTTACCCCATCACCCTGTGTTTAAAGAAGAAGGTCATACTTCTAAAATTCGTGTGGTTTTGACGCCTCTGCAAAGGCTAAAAACAACGTGTCACTTAATGACACTCAATTGGCTGGACCTAGTCTCCAAAACGACATTTCGTCAATCTTACTGAAATTTCGTACTCATCGTTTCGTTTTACTTGTGATGTTCGCCAAATGTATCGACAAATTTTGGTTACCGAAGAACATCGAAAGTTTCAATTAATTGTTTGGCGGTTCTCCGCAGAAGAACCCATCCAGACATATCAGCTTAATACAGTGACCTACGGTATTAAGTCATCGCCTTATCTAGCATTAAAACTCTTCAGCAATTAGCCATTGACGAAGGCAAAGGTTTCCGTTAGCCGCTGACGCTATACGGTCAAATCTATATATTGATGATTTCGTCGCCGGTGGAGATTCTATACAATCGGCCCGCGAAATTAAAGATCAACTTATTCGACTTTTACATTTGGCTGGTTTTGAACTTCGAAAATGGAGTTCTAATTCAGTTTCTATTTTGGAAGGCATTCCGTCAGATTTTTGCCAATATACTTCTCTCGATTTCGATTCGGACGAATCAATAAAAATATTAGGTCTTCAATGGTCACCTACAGAAGATATTTTCTCGTTTCGGGTTAAACCATTAAACCAAATATGTACAAAGCGCAACATACTTTCACAAGTTGCCAGAATATATGATCCATTAGGATTTTTAGCCCCACTAACACTTTTTGCAAAACGCCTAATCCAGCATCTGTGGATGTTAGGTTTAAATTGGGATGACATCCCACCAGCAGACATTTCGTCTCAATGGCAGCAATACCAAGAAGAGTTGCCGTTATTATCGTCATTAAAGTTACCACGTTGTTTACCCCCTTCGGATCCTTTTACTTGTCATTTGCATGGGTTTCGCGATGCTAGCGAGGTAGGGTATGCAGCGGTAGTGTATTTTCAGTTCATAAATCAAACTACTGGAGAAATAACTGTACAATTTGTAACCGCTAAAACGAAAGTAGCTCCAATTAAGCGCATTTCAATTCCACGTTTGGAATTATGTGCCGCCGTTTTATTAACCGATTTACTTTCTTTTACCATTCGTTCTTATCAAGGCTTGATTGACATTTCCGATGTTTCAGCGTGGAGTGATTCTACGGTCGCTCTCACTTGGATACGTTCTCCACCTTTTCGTTGGAAAACTTTTGTGGCAAACCGTGTTAGCCACATTCAAGAGATCATTGCACCTAGCCGATGGTTTTATATTAAATCTTCGCATAATCCGGCTGATCCTGCATCTCGGGGATTAATGCCAAGCGCGGTTATTTCATGTTCGCTATGGTGGGCGGGGCCTGATTGGCTTCACTACCCTAGTGACTCGTGGCCGCCTCAACCAACATTGTCAACCTCAATTGCTGAGGTAACTACGGAAAAGGACACTATTGTCCTCATCAAGGACGACCAGCTTTCTCCACTTCAATGGAAGTTTGGTCGTATTATTAATACTTTTCCCGGTGCGGACGGTATTATACGTGTCGCTGAAGTCAAAACGGCACATGGCACACTAAAACGACCTTTGGTCAAACTAGCGCCGCTACCGGTATTTTAATTTTATTTTTATGTTTAGATGTATATACACATTTTTACATGTATAGTAGTATATTATTTTTACATATTTGCTTATTTACATATATATTTTATTCTTTGCATAGTTGGTAATATCGCTCGCTGTAGTGCACCACCCTATCTTTCGTTACCTCCTTTCCTAGCAAGGTCAAATCCCATGTGATTTCCTTCACCCAACCTACTTCCTTCTTTTCAAAATTCTATGAATTTGGTGGGCGGTATGTTACGTCGTCATCGAACAATTCGGTATTTTGTGACAATAAATACTTTGTGCGTGCATCCTACAGTTTGAGTGAAACATTTTATATACCGGCAATAACAGTGCATAAAGTGACAGTCGTACTCGAGCCTTTAAAGAAGCAAGTCGCCTTCGAACCCTTGAAAAGGACGGTTGTGTTAGAGCTTTAAAAGCGAGACCGACACCCGGTCGAGTGTGTTACTGGTTCTCCGTAAAAGCTTTTGTGCGTGAAAGTGTCTATTGCCCCCAGCGGCGCAGGACAAAGCTTTGTGCGTGAAAGTGTCTATTGCCCCCAGCGGCGCAAGACTTAAGGTATTTATACCCTTCCTTAATTAGTTGGTAGTTGTCTTTTTTTGTTATTACATAACCGCTCCACCATTATCGTTATTGCTATAAAAGCAATTGGTCCTTCATTGTAATTTGCATATTTATATTTATACACACATTTATATCAACCTCCTTAACCCCAATCAATCAGTAAGTCTATCCTCATTCATTCTTTCCACATGTCCAAACCATCTAAGCGTACTTCGCTCGCTTAACTCCTTAAGAGTCACTTGCACCCCACACTCTGTCCTAACCCATTCGTTTGGCACTTTATCTCAATGTTTTTCCACACACACTTTTTAAGAACCTCATTTCTGCAGCATTTATACGACTAACATGCTTCTTCTGCCAGACCCAAGTTTCGCTTCCATACAGAACAGTTGGCACAAACACACTGTTGTAAATGGTCATCTTTGCATTTATACTCAATTCTTCATTTCTGTTCACTGGCTACATACTTCCAGACACTTTTTTTCCAGTATTTGCCCTTTCTTTCTATTTTACAATCCAGCTTTCTATTACTCAGAAACTTTCTACCTAGGTACACGAAGTCATTCACTTTCTCTATTGTGTCATTGTTCATTCTAAATACAAAGTCATCAATTCCGCCATCTCTATCAAAAATCATTATTTTCGTCTTATTTACATTCACCTTCGATTGCATATTTCCACACGCTTCCAACAGTTTGTCAAGCATCCGTTGCAAATCTTGTGACGATTCGGTCAACAATACTGTATTATCCGCATACAACAGCCCTCTGTCATTTGTTTCACCAATTTTCACTCCTTCCCTTCCTTCGCAAGCCTGCTTGTAGCAAGATTTGTTCTATTAAGTAGTAAATCAAAGCAAATAAAAGTTTATTTTAGGTTTTATTTCAATATTAGATTGAACATGATAGGATTTAACTAATGTTTTAGTAGATATTTTGCGACTCTCAACATTTGTCTGGGGGATTTAAAGAAGTAAGGTTATGATAATGATGCGAGTATGAAGGGTCGAAAAAAGTTCTTGACTTAAACCCTTGATCTTTTTATGTGCTTTGTGCGAACTACTGTGTAAGTTTAGTTGTTAATCACGCTGCAAAAGTGTCTTTAGAAATTACAAGCTTTTTTTGTTAATATACCGGACCTTTAGTTTTTTTTCTCCGCATCGATTAAATGTTGATAGGACTTAAAAAAATGAAATCCCTTCTGTAGCACCAAAACCCCTTACAGATACTAGATGACAAAGCAGAATAGATGTTGCGTACAGTTTTGGCGCGGCCGGTAATCCACATAGGAACTCTGTGAAGGACCTCGCTAAAAATTCCGTGTTTCGATTTAGTACCGAAGACCTCGACTGTACCTAACGAGATATGGTTGCCGACTAATTCAGTGGGAGGGGTGATATAAGTGTTCGAAGAGGGTCCTGTAATCCTATCGTATAGGAAGTATCGGTCTCAATCGGGAATTATTTTGGACGCCACCTAATCTCGAAGTACTGGAATTTCTAGGGAAAAGCCCTAGAAGGAATAACAAGGAGAGTACAAACCTGAGACTAAGAAAGTGTTTGTTAAATTTCAATTTTTAGTGCATAAACGTTGACCTGAAATTTCAAAACCAGTTGTAAGGCAAACGACTTGAACATTTTAAAATTTAATGTGTTCTGAAAATCAAGTTTTCGATACTACTTAATTTTAGGCGTTTTCTGAAAACAAAAAAATTCGTCCTTAAAAAGATATGATCTTTATTTTTCTGTAATATAACCCACAGTTTCTTGTGTAGCAATAGCCCATGGTATTGAAGACATCTGCATTGTAAACACAATTGTTAAAAACCTACAGATTTCAAAGATTATCCAAAGGGAATACATAAAAGAGCCCGGTCGGATGTTGTGCCATATTGTAGTAGTAACACGCACAAGTATACCATTTAAGACAAGTTTCTTTGTTCACACGACTTCCGACGACTAATAATCAACTTATTACTAATTAATATTCATATTAAACATACATAACAATAGCAGCTTTGTATTTATATTTTTTATGCGTATGTTATGCTGGATGAAGACTTGAGCCTGTGACGAATCAAAATTTGTTGTGACTCACTGCTTGTATACTTCATAAAACATTGTAATTTTCGAAACTAGGGCACAAATTATTCAACTCGATTGATGAAGAAATAGCAATGAATAATTAATTGTGGAATTTAAATAACTATTATTCTACTGTCGTGTTTTAAGGTGATCGGTCTATTTTCTTTTTCAATTTATATCATATGGTAATGATAGTTTGTATGACTAATCCTAGGACACAAAGGAAGATACTTCAATATGCGTTAGTGATTTAATTATTCTACATAATAATAGACGACTGATCGCATTGCTTTGTTCGAGGTTTATGTAAAATTTACCAATAGAATGCACTGTTTTTGAAAATATCTAAGCTATTCCAAAAACCTGACTTTCTTAGAGGCTAGGAAATTGTCATAGATGGAGTGACATTTGCTAATATGTTGTTCTCACCATTACACCACAAGAAACACGGTATTCCTTAAAAATTTTAAAATCAAACGTTAATTTGTTTTTCCAAATAACTGCAAGATTTTGAAGTTTTCTATTTACTCAAAAAAAAATAGCCGACTTACGGAAGATGAAAGGACGAAAAATTAAAAAATTTGAGAATTAGTCCCGAAGGAGCTCATGCCAAAATGAATGATTGGTATAGGAAATAACGGGCACGGAAAAAAGGAAAAAATTAAAAGAAAATCTAAACAAAATAATCCGTGCACCACAAATTATTTTAGTTTGTAATTAGTTTTAGGGAATTACTGTATTAATATTATTTAGGGTATTATGCATAATAAATGCGGTCTTGGTGTTTCGCATCACTGTTTTAGGGGAAATACTCCTAATTATCGTGTAATTTTGTGGTAAAGATGTTTTTCACGGGTCGTGGAACGGATATGACGTTTCCCGACCATTTAGAACGCGTACGAACAAGCGGGGTGGTTTTCAAGTTGTTGGAAGCGTGCCATAATCCGGTCATGACTATCTTATCTTTAACTACTTGTGTGGAGTAAGTGTATTATAAATAACGTAGTGGAGTTTTACTGTCGTTATCTTATACCCAGTCCTTAACATTATTCTATCTATCTATTGAATTTGGATTGGTGTCCTGCGTCACACGCACTTAGGCCAAAGGATGGACCCATTATTCTGTCTTCCTTACACTAGCCTGGTCTTCTCTCGATCAGCCACCCGACTTTGCAGGTAAATTTCAGGATATCGTACCAGGATGTGTTTCTAATTTTGGCCTTTCGGGCCAGAAGTCTCCTAGCATGGACAGGAACACAGAACGTGTACCGCCGTCTCGTAATCTTATTGTCACCCGCGGCAGGTAGGGTGATCAGACAAACCCATTCTGTGTAGGTGTTTTTTGAAATTACCAAGACCAGTCAGGATTCCCACGAATAACCATAGTTTCTGTCTCAGCAGGTTAATGCAATATTTTCCATTTTTGGTCGCAGGGGACGTGATACCCAATTTTGCCTGTCGGCAGCTTATGAAGCTAGCCCACCTCTCCATACGACGGCGGAGGGTTGCCAATTTTAGCGTGGCAACCACTGCAAAAGGGGATATGGGAACCGACGGCTCAGGGCCGATAAAGCTCTGAGCTGAGCCTCGCTTCGCCAGATTGTACGCTTGCTCGTTACCAAGCGCCCCCGAGTGTCCTTTGATCCAGACTAGCTGGAGGACATTAGTGTAAGAAGCAAGCTTTAGGTGTGGTGGCATTGTAGTATCACCTTTGACAGGAGCTTCTGCTTGTTTAGGGCTATTAGGGAGCATGGAATGCGTATTGTTTTATTTTAGATTCCACGTTCCAAAATGGCAGATGCACCGTGCATGATGGTAACTGTAGCCAACGAACCATTGCCTGAAAAACAGTAGCCACCGAGCCCAGTGTAACGCTAATATCAAGGTCAAGATCATCCGAATAAATGCCTGCCCCTGAACCATCCTTTGTTGTGGATCCATCTATAGTAAAACATTGGTCTCACTACCGTGGAGAACAACCACAGGACAGCCTTCGGGGAGACACCCCAAAGTTTACCTATGGCTCGTCTATGCCAGAAACCATACTGACTTTTGTGGTTTTGGTTTGCAGGTATTTGGCCCAATTCAGCTTCTTGTCAAGTATGATGCCCAGATACTTGATTTTATCCGAAAGGGTTAAAGAGATTTGGAATAGTGACAATAATCGTTAACATTAACTTCCTTTTGTTGGTTAACAGCATCAGCCCCGTCTTGTTTGGATTGATGGTCAGGGAGTTTCAATGCATCATCGTTCTGTTAGCGTAAGAGCGTTTGCACCAAGCTGCACAGCACTGTTTCGAATTTGCCAACTGCCACAATGGCTATGTTGTCCGTATATCCTATCGTGTAAAAGTCCGTCTTGTTAAGACGTCGGAGAAGACTCCACTACCAGATTCCAAACTTGTGGTGACAAGACGCCGCCCTGAGGACAGCCTAACATGTACCCCATGGCATCGGCATCGCAAAATGTGTAGGATTAGTTGCCGAAGTGTTCTCAGGCTCGCGTTCCCGCAGGGCTTTGTCGGTGCTTGTGAAGGTCGTTTCACCGAACGCGCCTTCAATATCGACAAAAACACCTAAGGCTGACATCTTGTTGCTGAGGGATTTCTCAATTCGATCTACAACTGCATGAAGGGCAGATTCCGTGGAGCTTCCTGGTATGTAAGCATGCTGATTAGGATGGATAGGAAAACACTGTATTATCCCCCTCTTTCATATAAATGTCGCACAATCTTTGCAGTGTTTAACAGAAAAGATATTAGACTGATTGGACGATACGATTTCGCTTGGGAATGGTCAGTCCGAACAGGTTTGGGGGTAAATACCACTTTGACATCTCTCCAGCCACTGGGGATGTATTCAAAGGCAATACAGCCCCTGAATAGTACCATCAGGAATGGAAGCAGTCTCTCCAGGCTCCACTGTAGTAGGGCAGGAAAGGTGCCGTCCAGACCAGGGGACTTAAACGGTTGTAGGGTTGAAATGGCTCATTTTGCTTTCTCTTTGTACATCACCCGATACAAAACCACCCAGTCTGCCTCACATGGGGCAGCCGTAGGTAGGTCTGTCGCGGGGCTGGGAACAAAAGGTACTCTTCCAGGGAAGTGTGTTTCTGCAAGTAGTTCCGCAGTTTCCTTCTCGCTATCCGTGTACATGCCGTCTGGACGTTTCAGACAGCATAGTAGGTGGCGAGGATCTTTGGACAGTATTCTGTTAATTCGAGAAGTTTCCTTGGCAGACTCTACTGAATTACAGAAGGTCTTTCAGGAGTCTCTCCGTCGTTTTCTGATTTCGGTTTTGTATTGTTTCAGGTGGCTTTTGAAAGCCTTCCAGTCAACTATACTCCTAGTGTTTTTTTGCCTTATTGAACCCTCTGAAGCTCGTCGCACCACTCTTATCGTTATTATCTTGCGTTCCCGTTTTTGTTGCAGATAACCAGCGAGCTCCACTACAAGAATATTGACTTAAACGGCAACCGCACCCACGCGGTAACCTGAGAACGATAAATATTCGATACACAACTTATTAATATACATTAATTTGGAAGGCAATAGAGTTAATAATTAATTTACATTTTTGATTTTAAACATAAATTGTTCGTTTTGTAAAATCTGTGCAATATATTGCACCCTCTGTGCAGGCAAGCGAGAAACTAGTACATTTACCTTTTACCGTAGTAATAAAATAGAGGTCTGCCCAGCTCAGGCTAGCGACTTGCGGATAAGTGGCGTGGGCAGGAACAATAAAAACTAGTTATTTGGAAAACACCAGGGATAGTCACAGTAAAACAGTTGGCTCTTTGATTGCACCACGAAGTGTGATTGTCTTGTTTATCACCTGAAAGAAAAATACAATGTAAAATAAAAAACAAAAGAAAAAGCAGCGGTTTCTGCAGCAAAGTATGGCCACCTGTTGTAAAATAATATACTCCAGAACAATAAAACTCATTACTATATTAATACTAACAAGACAAAATAAAATAAAATATCGACATCAAACATATGTAGGGTTCGGCTATTATTTGGTCACAAAACGTGCGAAATTAATCACTAGGACGATTTGTAATCGATTGAAAAGTAGGTACAAAGCATTTCCTGCGGTTTAGATTGCGAACGAAAGTATCCAGTCGGAAAACATCCAAAACTATACCTGGAATTTCATTACATGTCTATGATAGTGATAATGCCAGGTCGCCGTATAAGGTATCGATGTATATATTAAGAGCGATAGCTAAATTGTAGTTTTAAGCAGGTTTGTTGAATAAGGTTAGAAATAACACGCAACGAAAGTACGATTGAAATAGAAATTCACACGCTACAACTTATGCATGGAAAAAATTAACAATATCAATTTAAATTAATAGAGAATTAGCAGTTTTTATTTGAGCTATTTTTGCTTGACCGTTTACGTTTTTCAGTAAGTTTTAAAATGCAATGGACTAGTTCTTACGTGCGCTGGCTGAAACTTGAAAACAAGCAAAACATCCAAGATTTCCAACCAAACCAAGAAAACACGAAACTTGAGATAACTATCAGGAAGAGAGAGTTTTTCTTTGTTTAAGAACAGTGTTTAATGTTTATGTACGCACTTGTGTATTTGCACTACGATAATATATTCATGTAAAGTAATATCTGAAAACAAATGTTCATAACAGCACACTAGCAGAAACTATCAATTTCCAAATAAACTGCCATAATTGATTTTGTTACTCGGTACTGTTTAAAACGAAATTCAAGGAAAATATAGCACAGTCCACATCTTCCTAAAACGCCTCATTAGGTAGATGATCAATCTTCAAAATAAGGCATACAAGTAATCGCAACACTGTAAATCTTTCCTTGATGAAATATACCATACAGAAGCTATTTGTGATATCTAAATTACAGTTACTGAAATATGTACCTTAACTATGAAATCTTATCAAAAAATACAATATCATGAACTCTATATCAAGCAATATTATTCTTCGCTCAGTTAAGTCGCTAATATGAATATGAATACATGGAGTTTCAAATCTATGAAGAAGCTGCACCAGATATGTCCCTTGTCTGTGTGGCGTTAGAATAACCTTCTTCAGCTAGGCACTGAATGAATGTTCTCCTGAAATCGAACACCCTGTCAGCTGTTTCTCCCTTTCAGATATTTGAGCTGAATTTAAATGTTGGACTTTTGAACTATTTTGACCTGCGGCTTCTGTATTATATGCCGTGATGCAATTAAAATTTTTTGTACTCACTTTCTGCATCATTTCCGTGCCGAAATATTTATTCACAGCTTTATTTAAATTTAAAGCTGTGCTTTTTATAATTATTAAAACGGCTTGCACTTCTTATGTTTACACGCTTCAATCTTGGATCAAAGTTTTAAGACCTAAACAAAGAACGAACCTTACCTGACACTAATCAAAATCAAAAAAAAGCCTTAATTTTATACATTCTCAGTTGGAAATTCGACGTCATAAATAGACGCATGAATACACGAAGCTTTCGTGCATTTTTGTATTATGCGGAAGTCCTTGGTTTTTCAGACATAGCAGAATTGTTAATTTGTTATTTTACAACGTTGTATTGATGTTTCCATGAATTCGGCTCGGCTTCTTTATTATGGTATTGGGTGATATAGGTACGTTTCATATTAAATTTTTCTGCGAATTCTAATGTAGAACTTCAGATTGTTTCTTTGAATTTGGCAAACGGAAATGCGTTTTTTTCTACTTTATTAAAATTTACTCAGAATTTTGAATGTATTTGTTGAAATGTTTATTCTCACAAATTATAAACTTGAGCTCGTTAATATCATAACTAAATTATTCTAAGAAGCTGTTGTGTTGTTTGCTAGTCTGTCGATTTCATAAATAACCCTGAGCTCTAACTTTCACAAGATGCCCGACGTCAATAAACGTTGCTGTGATCTGTAGATGATTCTAGTAAAAGTGTTACTCTTAATGACACGAAATATTCTTTATCAAATATTTCAAATAACAATGAATACATCCACAACAGCTTTTTTTTAACAAACAATATCTTACATCTAGGAAGAACAATTTTCTTTCAGCACAAACTTTAAAGAAGTATCCAAACACCGCTATAACAGTTTTACCCTACGAACAAAATCTTAAATCTAACAAAATATTATAACTACTGGGTAATAACTCGCTTACAAAATTTCTCTTTTTTAATTAGGATTTTCATTCACAAGTCATTCCATATTTAAACCTTATTATGTACAAAATTTTATAAAATAAGTTTCCTCTTAAAATCGGGTTTAAACGTATCTGATCAGTTTAATCTAATAATTTTTTTTTTATATACTGGTAAAATCTACCTAGGTTAGCCACTCTCAAATCAAATTAACCGCTTGTACAACTCTTACACAAAGTCTTGCTCACAAAATTTTATGTAACTTAACTAACTAACAGAAAAGTCTTTTTTTGAAATTTTTACACAAGAATTTAGAATTCAAGTTTTTAGTCACATTTTATGTAATCCGATAAATTAATATTCTAGCTAAAAAAGATTCGTCTCAAATGTACACTGCCCTACATTTATTTATTTATTAGTATTTAAATTGAGTAATCGACACGACGAACTAGCGAATATTTGTCTGGTGTCTAGGCTATCCAATAAAAATAAACGTTTCGTATTTGTAGTTCGGTGCTTATGTACCTTGAAGGTTGGCAAGTGCTAAATCGAAACTCTTAGTTGTATAGGGAACTTTAATTTTTTACCGTCTTCGCTTCGATGTCTCGAAATACTTTTCATGGAACTCACGTCATACTTAAAACCCATCATATCTGTTTAATACAAATGCACCGTAACACTAAATTAGGTTTTTTCGATTAGTGTGATATTTTCTTAGAAATATAATATTGTTGAACAAGCTTCCTTCTTTTGTATATTTTAATGCATGCAAATGACTACATGGTCAGAAATCATTCTTTTATATAAAATTAATTAACTAGACGTAGTTTTTGGTTATATTTAGCATTTTACATAATTTCAAGTTGACTGTGAAATCTTAAATGGTTTAAAGTTGTCTGTTATCTGAAAATCGTTTATTTAATATTTGTGATGGAATCCTGCAAGGCTTTATTATAAAAGCTTGCACTTTAAATCAAAATTGCTTAATTATGATTTATTTTAATAATTGAACGCAATTGCGTTTTAAAATTGCATAAAATTAATTACATTAGACCTATTTACATTCTTTTAGTTTATTTAGGTTACTGAATTATTGATATAGTATTTAATCTATATTAATTATACAACTGGTGACTTTTGAATTGTTTATGTTACCTTTATGATTTTAAAACATATAGTTAAAGGACTTTGTTGCCTAACGGATGTAATGTCATAGATTCGGATCAACTTTTCTACCTTTTCAGCTTTATTGCTGGTTTTAGTCACCTGATGGCGGTTCAATTATACTATTGCCAGAATACAGAAGTTCCTTCGAGCTTATATTGATGATTGCTGTGATGGTTGCGTTACAGTTAAAACTACTCCATTCTACGAGGCCCAAAAGGCCGAAACCAAGTCGATGTATGTTTTTTACTCGTATGAACTGATAAAATAATTGTTTTGTAATGGATATGCAACTATTAGTCCGATTTGTGTAGGCAAAGTTACCTTTATGATTTTCATAAGGGGCGATTTACAAATGCATCTAATATTATTTTGAATTAATTTAAACTGCAGAAATATTTGCTTTTTATCTATTGACTAATGGCAGGAAGCGATTGCTGTCACGGGATGTATTATAGTTTTATGCATTAAATTATGCTTATAAGTTTACCCAATTCCAAACGCAGAACGGGTTTGTATCGCCATCTATGAAATTACAGTATGGATTCGAATCAACTTCTGTACCTTACCAGCCTTAGTGCTGGTTTTATCCACCTGATGGTTTTATACTTTTACCATTATACCTCCTTCGAGCTTATATTGATGATTGCTTTGATGGTTTCGTTTGGGTTAAAAACTAGTCCAACCTGACGAGGCCCAAAAGGCCTAAATCAAGTCAATGGATGTTTTTCCTTTTATTAAACAAGCAGGTAATTGTTTTGAAAGGGCTATGCAAATGATAGTTCGATTTGTATACATGAATTCGTCTTTATGACTTTCATAAGAGAGGATTTGCGATACATCTTATGTTACTTTGAATTTATTTAAACTACGAACTGCAAGAATATTTGCTTTTTTATCTACTGCCTAATAGTAGAAAGCAAACGACGCCACGGAGTGTATGTTACTCTTGTACACTAAATTATGCTTATAATATTACTCAAATCCCAAAAGCAGAACGATTTGAATGACCATCTATAGATTACGGTATGGATTCGAATCAACTTCTGTACCTTCTCAGCCTTAGTGCTAGTTTCAGCAACCTGATGGCGGTTTAATTATATTTTGCCGACGTACAGAAGTTTCTTCGAGCTTGTATTCATGATTGCCTGGGATGGTTTCGTTAACGTTAAAACTATTCCGTTCTGACGAGGCCCAAAAGGCCGAAACCAGGTCAATGAATGTTTTTCCTCTTATGAAATGATCAAGTATTTCTTTTGTAATGATTATGCACGCATTAGTTCGATTGGTACAGATAAATTTGCCTATCTGATTTTCGTAAGGCAGGATTTACAGATAGTCTTATGCTACTTTGAATTAGTTTAAACTGTGGATTGCAGAAATATTTGCTTTTTTATGAATTGCCTAATGGCAGGAAGCGAATGGCACCACGGGCTGTATGTTACTTTTATGGATTAAATTATACTTGCAACATTGCTTATCCCAAAGGTAGAACGAATTTTATACCCATCTATGAAATTACGGTATAGATCCGAATCAACTTCTGTACCTTATCAGCCTTAGTGGTGGTTTTAATCATCTGATGGCGGCTTAATTATACCTTTGCCAGTATGCAGAAGTTCCTTCGGACTTATATTAATGATTGGTTTGATAGTTTCGTTAGGGTTAAAAACCACTTCGTTCTGACGAGGTCGAAAAGGCCTAAACAAGGTCAGCGGATGTTTTTTCCTTTTATGAAATGATCAAGTAATTGTTTTGTAATGGCTATAAAATTTTATTAGTTAGATTTGTATAGGTATATTCGCCTTTATGATTTTCATAAGGGAGGATTTACAGATACATCTTATGCTACTTTATATATTGATGAGAAAAAGGCGTCATCTTGGTCAATAAGGACGATATCTTAATTCGCAATGATTAATTATGGGTGTCAACTTTGGTTAAGAATCCTCAGTGCATGAGGCTACGTTTTATACTAGCTAAATGGATGGATATTTTACACATCTTTTGTGTGGTATCTAGGCAAAACTTTTAATAGTAAAGTCTTTCACTTTACTGAAAATTTGCATAAATTCTAATATAAAAGCTACAAGGAGCTAGTCACATACGCGCTATTTATTCTATTAAATAAAAATCAACGTTTGCACAATAAGAAACAATATATAGGAAAAACATTTTCTGTGTATGAAGGCAACATTTGGAGATTAATAATAATGATTGATATTTACGTATTGTAAATGAAGTCGTTTTTTGCATTGATGAGAGCGCTTGACGAATGAAATGTATTGTTATTAACTGAAACGTTTGTATTGGTCTAAATTATGTGACTAGTAAAGACATATTTGGGCAATATAATGAATTTTTCTGAAGATATGGTTGTTTATAATCTGAATTACATGTCATATATAAGGACTAGGGAGACTTTAAATGATGATTCCTGTAGTTTCTGTGACCCAGTCAAGTAATTAAAAATAATTGTGCTGAATAAAATTCATTGCAAGTAAAAATATTGTAGTTGACAGTGTTTGCGCCAATTTCGGGAAATCGTAAGAAGATATACTTATTTTAAATTAATTTAGGTAATATGAGATCTTTTAGGGCTGTAAATACTATTGTAAGCACTTTTAAATGTTACTTTAAATACTATTTTAAGTTCCTGATCAAGTTCAAGGCTTATTTAAGTTCTGTTCAAGTTTTATGTATAGTTTTGATTTAATTGTACTGCATTTGAATTCATTGCAAATTAGTTTTTGCCTTACACCTGTGGAAGGTCTTCTATTTTATTGAAGAAACAATCTCGTCGTGAAAGAAGTTTGGGTTCCAAGCTTAGAGTATTGAGAACTTGAGTGTCAGGAAATCCAAGGCATCAGAGATTAAAGGTCAGATTGGTTTTTAAGATTTGTGATTTTCTATAAAAGATTGTATGAAAACATTTAATTCAGCTTTTTGTATTTAATAATTTTATCGCGTGAAGTTGTAATTTCACTTAGGGAAATTTACACATCTTTGAAAAAGGTATGTAAGTACTCTGCTGGAAGTTTAAGATAAATTTATTCTGGGTGTAAGTTGGAGTTCTGGTACTTTTTTATCTTTTTTATGTGATTTATACTGCACGCATTTTTATTATTTTTTTCTACATTATTATTTGAATATATTGTACTTTACAAATTTTAATTAAGATTAATATACTAACCTATTCGAGTAGAAGAGTTTTTTAATGCTCTACTAACTTAACTAGTCGACGAAGTGGTTTTGTGATATTGGCGTCTGTTGTATAAGGAAGTTTACTGCAATATTACAGCTCTATATATATATATATATATATATATATATATATATATATATATATATATATATATATATATATTAAAGCATTTTTTTTTACTTTTACTAATGCACGCCCCACGTTGTTTGGGCGTCAGTAAAGCGTAACTTTTTTTTGAGCTTCCTTGTTGATGGATAAAGTGAAGCTTTAATTATTCGCGGCTAAGTCTGGGAATTACCCCAAGGGTGAGCAATGAGAAAAGGGTGTGGTGATGGTCTAAACTCTACAATAAGCTACAAAAGGAAAATGGGTTGAGCGCCACTGTATCTGTATGAACGGTTACACTAAAGATTCAATACTCCTATGAGAAGATACAGAAACTCACGGGATATAAACGCAATAAAAACTTACAACTTACTAAACTAATGTATCTGGAAACCTCTGGAACATACTTACGACCTCTCCGATCTCGATGAACCTGGAACAAAATCACAACAAATTCTCTATTAGAAAGACACAGTTTGTGCTTTCCAATAAAAATACATGCCAATAATTACAGGTGGTTAATATTGAGATTACCACACCAAAGATATTTAAATCAAAAATAAATACCTAGAACAAACCAGTTGTAGCATATCTGGGCTTTTTAAATTACTTCAGCCTCGTATAATTTCATAGATCTACAAACTTATTTACTTTAAAGATTTAGTAAATTTAATTATGCATGGAATAAAAAAACTTGAGTCTAAAAATGAAATTTAATATAGTTTCTCTTTCTTGAATTTTTTCTTTAAATGTGTTTACAAAATGAACAAATAAAATTGAGTTTTCAATACATCTGTCTTTGACATAACAGAACCTTAAGTTAATAATAATATATCAAAACAAGTTTTGGCACCAAGCATTCAGATCTGAGTATTGGTTCACATATGTGTCTCAAACATTATTTCTAAAAAAAATCGAATCACATGTAGTTAACTTAGACAAACAACTTTTCATTTAAATCTGGTATTAGAGGCTTATTAAAATTTTAATATGAGTAAATAAATTTTTTAAAAGTAAGAAATGGACTTTGAAATATCATATTGTTAGCAAGTGAATTTATGCAAATTTTACAAAACTATTACTGTAGTAATTCGTGGCTATTTTCTCACTCGCTGTTCTATACATACAAAATTTAACTTAACCAAACGATCCTTGAAAATTATTTAAGTAAGCATTCACGAATTTTCACAAATAAAGCAAAAAAGATTTGATACCTGTAGGTGTTGATGTTTTCGAATCTAATTATTAAACGTCGACGTACATGCTTCGAAATGTGTTCATCAAATTGTTGTGACGAAACTTTAAATCACGGCTATACTTGCACTGATAAATGAACAGCTTTCCAACCTTGGATTCAACTATAATACCTTCATTCTAGTCCATCATTTTAATTCTCCGTAATGTCATACGCTAAAGGGATGAAAATAGTTTATAAGTTATTTAGTTAAAGCGAGCTTACCGTTAACAAATCCTAGCACAATAATAATAAGGGGCGACGCGTTTCATTGCCTTGCCGGTGTCACAGGAGTCTGGCGCTTCGTACCGTGTCCCAAGGCAACTCGTCCCCCTATTATATCCACCCCACGCCAATTCGCAAGCCCCACTTCTGCAAAGAATGGAGATTCATCCTTCTTAAGAAAACACACTGCCAACTCGACTACATTTAGAAGAAGCAGTGGCCGTCCTCGTTAGTACGACACACCTTATTTGCGTCGCGCAATACCTCGTGACTAGTACACGCACGCGCTATCCTAATTCTACCGAATGAAGAGGAAGAATTCGCCTGTAAGGTAGACAACACAAACTACTAGACCCCATATAAATACGTTCCTTGAAAATTATAATATTATTAAATACCTCCGTGCAAAGCATTTAAGTTATTTAAGCGAACATGGTTTCCCGTTTTCAGATAGGATTGTTTCTTTTAGACATTATAGCATCAAATACGAGAATTAAATACCACAGAATAAATCTATGCTGAAGCGATTCTTACAAACATGGTGCTATAGAATATATATTCGTTACAATATATTGCAGTAATATATAATATATTTTGGAACAATTGTAATACATGCGAAATAGGTTCCGAACTCTTCTTAACAGTTTGCGTTGTATAACTATTCTTGTTGATTAATTATTAAAATAATGAATTTAATTCCCAATATATTACTATATCTATTGTGAGAACGAATAGAATAAGCTGTTGCAGTGTATTTGGTCTGAGAGTGTAGCGCTTGCGCAACGTCTCGAACGTAAATACTGAAGTCAGGAAGAGTGGCACATGCCTGATCTGTGGCTATTAATAACAAATTGGTTTTAGTATTAGTGTTCATTTTATTCTGCTATAAACTTGTGCTTATTTTATCTATAACCCATAACCCTAAAACTTGCCTCGTATTTTAAATAAAGTGCGTTATTTTCGTTTAAATTTTGTCTATGAAATGTATCAAGCAAAATTTTATCTGCACTGAATCGTAGGCACGATAGCAAGTAGATCAACTAACTAAATGACCACCCTATCTGCCTCAATAGCTCGAGCATCCAACCATATAGGTCGCAGACTGAACCCAACTCAAAGATGGCCACAAATCTTCATACGAAACAAGCCCGCATTCACAAAAAATTAATAGTTAATCATCCAAAAGAAATTGTTGATAATGTGTAACGCATTGGCGTTACGTTAAGTAGTAACCAAATGGAAATGGAGAAAATTAATCGTAAACGAACAAAATAAATATTGATGTACTCCGTATATTCTGCCTTCATGAATAGTCTTCATTATGAATGACAGTTCAATAAAGTTTTGGTTCTATTAAAGGGAATTTAGGTCATAAACTTAAAACCCAAAAAACAATTTTATTTCTGTGTAATATATGTTTGAACCTAACTCAGGTCCATAAATTATGTTAAAACCTCGAACAATGAAAATATTTTAATGTTACGCATTTGTCACCAAATTAAAAAGCTTTTCTACACCGTTCGTTAGAAATAATTCCATGTAATAATATACCAAAACGATTACAACTATAGTTTACAATGTAACAAAACAAGAAAAAATAATATTATTACAATATAGTTAATTACTTAAAAAGACTCTGCCTGTTTAGTAAAACTCACAAATATCAGGTTACAGACAATTTAATCGTATATCATACAATGTAAAATGCTTCAATGTATTCATTTATATTGCTGAAGGCATAAGGTAACGCTAAGTACGTGATATTAACATCAGGTAAACCATATGAAATCACGCATTTTTCTCGTTTAAATACAAGCTCAATCTGAAGACTGTAGGCGTCCCCCCTAGGCACGTAGAGTGGTAAAATGACTGGTTAGATATGCGACGGAAAAGAAGCAATTAATTATTCGCAGGTTATTAGAAAGATTGACGTGTAGCCATATGGCAAATAAAAAGGCAGGAGGGTCGCGCTTTTGAGGTCGTTATAAGAAATCAAAAGTTGAATTAGATAGATTTCCGCTGGAAAAAACACGCGGCGTGTTGAATTACGCTTGTACGGGCAGGATACGTTTATATTCACGGTTTCGTGTTATTAACGTCGTTACGATCGTTTAAAAAGAGTTCATTCTTCCAATAATTTCGAAGTATGTGTTGTGTTTGCTAAGAGAGCTGTGTTAGTTGGAAAGAAAGATATGTTAGTTGGAAAGATGCCTGTTCTAGAAATACTGTTCCTCTATCGGACTAGTAGAGGCGCTAGTCGAGGACCAGTGAATTCAGATGGTCAGGGCTCCTTCTTTTATCCTCTTCTGGGAAAAGCAAGCATTCTCATTGGTTGTCCCATTCTGGCTCGAATAGAAACGGAGCGTTCCTATTGGTCTAGGAGCGTGGTTTCCTTGATTGGGGTTTTTTGTGGTAGTCTATAAATATAGGTGTGTAGGTCGCCTGCTCACCTATATAGGGCAAGATTTCTTGATGGTAAGATGCTCCCCACCCCCAAGGGTGTAGTTGTAGAAGAGTGGAGTTGTTGATGGTATTGTTTGTGTGTGTACCTGGTGCGGTGGTCCGGTTCTCTGGTATGTACGGGTCAGGTTCCATGGTGGTGGGCTTCTCTCTGGTTGTAGGCGGGGCTTCGCTAAAGTCTTTGGGTCTTGACAGCTCATAACCCAGAAGAGTGGTTCTCTTGGTGGCGTTCTTTCCGGCTTGTCCATCTTTCTTTTTGATAACGTCCAACGGTAAACTGTAGCTAGATGAGCGGGGCTTGCTTCCCTGTGCTAGCATCTGCTTGACTTCAGTTGTGATAACCTCAGTGGGAGGGTATCAATGCGGCGTTGTGCAAGATAGAGTAGGCGGCATTGTTTGGACGGTGTGCTTCGTTGGCCTGGCCCCAACATATAGTATGCTTCTGGTGGTTTTCATACTACGCAGCCTCGTGTGTAGTCTATGATGTCCTTCTGTTTGATAACCCATGTCTGTCCCAAGATAACTTCTACTAGGTCGGATACTACCAGGAAGCCAATGCGGAATGGTATGGTTCCGACGCCTAGTACGTTCATCGGCTGTTCGTTGGCATCTCATTGTACTGTATTTCCATCCCTTATTATCGGGAGCCCCTTTTGTACCCGATCTCTTCTAATCAGGAACGGGATGCTCCAGTGTTCATCAACGCCTGTGGTAGGTGTTCGTGTATTTGCAGCTGAACTCTGGGTAATTAAGCCGTGGTGTAGGCGGTGTCCATGTGGTCCGTGTGATTTATTGCGGCCGAACGGTGTGGTGATGTGGTTTGGCCGCTGGTTTGTTTCCTGACCTCCTTGTGGGGCAGTCTGTGCCAGTGCCGCCGTCGGCAGGAGCGGTAACGTTGCGAATCTCATTGGACCAAGGGACTCGTGGTTTGTTGCAGGATGTTGAGCGATTTGCCTCTTTGATGTTGGACTATACTTTGGTTAAGCGGATTACCATCTCCAATATCGTGGTCGGCGTATGGCACTGGATTGGATTCCGGAGTGCCGAAAGGAGTAGATGTGTGAGGAGATCCAGGTCCTGGTTGAAATCCTTCTACATGCGACAGACTTGCAGTGCCTTGGTGCTTAGGAATGCGGCAGCTGATTGTGTAGGTGTTTGTTTGGTGCTAAAGTATTCTGCTGTTACCTTCGCCTTGACGGCGGCTAGCGTGTTCGCTCAGGAACTGCTTCCTTAAGTCTGAATAAACAATTTGGAAAGATTCGAAGGTTTGCTCATCAGGTGGCTGCTTGTTCTCGTAGCTGAGCCGTAGTGGTTGGTAGGTCGACCTCCATGTACTCCATCCTTTGCTGGAATTCGGCTGGATCCTCTAATGGTATGCCAGCGAATGTGGGCAGCTCTGACTGTCGTCGTGATGCGTGCAGGTCCTCTACTAACGTCTTAATAGTGGTTACCATTGTGGTGGTATGTAGTGGTTGGACGCCATTGGATTTTTTCAGTCCCAGAACTGTTGGTGATGCCGTGTTGGCCTCTTGGATAGGTGGTGGCCTGTTAACTGTGGTTTGGCTGGCTTGGTCGGGTGTGTTCTCCTAGTCAGGAGAGTGTCGTCAAGCGGTTGGTTGGCTCTTGCTGCTCGTATGGCTCCGTGTCTCAGGCGCGTTCGGTTCATCACAAACTCTGTAATCTTCTTGTGGAGAAGGCTCCTGACGTTGGGCCGTCTGTCCGAAAGGCGACTGCTCTAAAAAACATACAAAATTAGAATTTCACTTCGTTTTGCGCCCAATCCATAACACTCTAATTTTTGCGTCCTTCTCCGGAAAGTCCATTACTGGAACACAAAAATTATTTAACTGGCCTGAATGTCTGAAATTAACTTATTAAGCTTTTATTCCTTATTTCTAAGTAATACGTACATGAAAGCTTTAAATATGAATGAGTTGTAATTTTATAATACATTGAAATCGATATACAGGGTAGTTCTTTAAGAAATAAGTAGAAAAATTGTTTGAAGAAATTAATGCCAATTGTCGATGCACTTTAATATGTAAATAATTTCTATACAGCAAGATACTTCATTTTGTTACTTTCAATATACAAACCGAATACAAAATAAAATTTATTTTTGGAAGAAGAAAAGCAAATATGAAAACTATATTTGTACTCGAAATTAGACTGAAATTATATATTTTTTGAATGAAATGCGTACAACTTTATATCGAATCACCCGTAAATATTTTTATCGCCGATGTAGTTTTGTTATAGTTGTCATTTTGGACCACAGTTTTGCCAACTCAAATTTTTGTTGGGCCAAAACTAAGGACTTGGTCAATTTAGTACACCTGGTACGTGATAATTTTTGTTTTAAAAAGGGAGCCTTGACATATTAAACATCATTATTTGCATTAATAATTTAATTCGTGCCTTTGTTAAATAGTAATTGATGCTAGTCATGAACGTCATTTCATAATTATTGGATTGATACGTATTAGATATTTCTTGTTTTTCTATTAAGCATCAATAATCTTAAACTTATTATTTCAACGATGTATTTGTATTGGTTAACAAGTTTACTCAATGGATTATCCTCTAGCTCCATTTTCTCTGTGAACTTATATAACATTCATAATTAAATCACCACCTTATAAGCATACGATCGTTTCTCGGAACCACGGACACCCACTGATTTCCGGTAGATCGACTTCGAACTGCCTACTTATCTATTCTAACGCCTTTTTAATAATTACTTATTATGCCTCGACCATCTGTAATTGTTATAAATATTTGCATGATGGTTTTGTAGGAAAAGTGACCCACAAGCATGCGAATTCTTGAGGCTGTTTGGGAAACCTTTAGATACAGTTTTTGAAAAAATTTTACCTTCCAAATTTTCACGTATGAGAAGCAATTAAACTATGATATTAAACTCAACAGGTCTCATTCTCTTTGACAGACATTTTGGGAAGCGCTTTTAAAGCTTTTTCCACTTCAAATGCCACAACCAAGACCATTTTTATCATGCCGCTTAACCATGGCAACAAAAATAAACATATGAAACCAATTACTACATACAGAGAGGATTGGGAACGATTGAGATTCTTTGTAATGCGAAAAATTCTCCCACATTCTTCTTTTCATTATCCCGATGAGTTCTATTGCTTCGTCCACTCCATCGTCCGATCTTTTCAAACCAAAAGGACAGTTCTAGATGCGCTTGCCCTATCTTCAAATACACATATTTCGCGAATTCATATCTAATTGGATTATTTTACATATTTTTCCAATGGTGCTCTTTGTTTATTCTAACGCCTTCTGGTTCAACTGCCATATCTTGCGTTTATTTCCTCTATTATACTGTTCACTCTTACTATTTTCAGTGACTAGTAATTATGAAAAGCAGAAACGTTTCGAAAAAATATGTGTTATGTACACGTGTGACCCCGGAAAATCTAGCAGGTAATCTACAGAAAAGTCTGTGAAGTACCTCGCTAAATTCTGTTTCGATAAAGTACCGAAAACTTCGACTGTACGTACAAGAATGGTTACCGACTAACTCAGTGGGACTGGTGGTGTACGTGTTTGAAGAGGGTTCCGGAATGCTATTGTATGTGAAATACGTCTTAATCGGGAAGTATATTGGACGCTACCTAATCTCCAAGTACAGGGATTTCTAGGGAAAAGCCACAGAAAGAATAACAAGAAAATGCCTAAACCTGTGAACAAGATATTGATTCTAGCCTAAAGTTCACATGAGAAATCATTAAGTACACTACTGTTAAAACCAAACGTTTACCATAGGAACACTAATATATCTATTTGAAACTGCCAGTGAAAATAGGTTTCTAAAATCAAAACGTTAAATTGCCTGAATTTTAATCATTCCTCTAGGCAATTTCAAAATAATTTATTACAACAAAGCTGAAACTATTGTCTTCACATTAGTTGTGAAAAATACCAATATAAAAAAGTCTACTCTATTACACGATTATGTTTTGAACTCTATTACACAATTATATTTTCATTACAAGGATGTTCTTAAGTAAAAATTAAAAATCAAATATATCCGCGAACAAAATTGCTATTTAAGTTCTTAACCTGATAACAAGAACGTAATGTGGGAACGTTTAAAAATGTCATGCAATTAAATAGAAATGTTCATTTATTTACAGTAACTGCAGGTTATAGCGTCAGAAATTTTAATCATAAATACTTGTTGAGCGATTTTTGACTAGATAACTCGGACACCACTAAAAACCTATGTTTCCTGGACGTATTTTGTTTTTACCAAATTCTCCTGAGACTTCCAATGGGAAACTAGATGTTCTGAATCAACATGCTTTTGTCCAACCTGAGGTTGACAATTTAACGGGAACAAAAGTGTCCCTAAAATTAAAAGCAACCAATTTGGTCGAATATTATGCGATCTTCAATGACTAACTACCATAGTCAGTTCTATGCCTACAAGGTAATCTAACTCACTCAAGGTATATGTTACTTTCTTGGATGTTAAAGACGAAGACCTTTATATAATAAATTATTTCCTTCATAAAACAATTCGAGATATCTTTGGCAGAATTCGGACAGATGAATTAAGACTGCAAATTGAAATTACTTTGTGTCGTTTTTCTTTATCTGATATATGTAAAATTAACTTACGGAAATGTTAACTAGAACCAGAGAAAGGGATTTCCCATTTTTTGAAACAGCACAATTTTGCGTGTGAATGAAAGTCTTCGTGCTCAGACGATGAGGTCGTAGGCGCCAGCATGATGCAGTATTAATCAAAACAATTGGATATTAAGACTGTAATTATTTTAGAATACAAAGTAGCCATGATATTATTTCTTAACCGTAAATACCAAATGAATTTGATAACCTTTAGTGCGAGCAATTTAAGATACAGAAATAATCCTTTGTTAGATCAAGAATGCATGTAACCTAAAAATTATATTTTTTAAAGGAGATAACCTAACCCCATTGGTGGTATCTACTAGTACAGAATTATTAAAATGAAATACGATTATAAAGAATTCAAAAGTACGTCACACTTGCATCCGGAATGACTTTCTATTTGAATCTTTTTTTTAATTAGAAAGTGTTTTGAACTGCAGAGGTTATAAATCAAAATAAGGAAAATAAGTGCAGTATTGTAGGGAGACCGAAGACGTCAAAACTTAGTAGGGAACATACACAATAAGAGAAATAGCCGAAGGAAAAATATGCGACTGGAGCGAAGAATTAGAAAAACAAGGTCATTACGATTTAATGAACAAAGAAGTGCAGTTGTTACGCATAAAAAATGGGATGATGTAAACGTATGTCGTAATTAAGACAAGGAAAGAGTATGATTGTAATTGTGTAATTGAATACAAAGATGCTAAACAGATGGAAGGTGCATGTAGATTATCCATACACAGAGCTACTCATCACACGGATAAAAAATAATATGCATGTACAGGCAATGACGGCCTAGGACCTCCAATAGTGAAAGAAGAATTTGAAAAAAAATATTCGTGATGCGCCACGAGAGAACGGAATCCAATTAGAATTTAATTAACGAAAGTGTGCATTCTGGAGTTTTGCAAAGCTTTATGAAACAGGTGGGCTTAAGACTAATGATACCTCTACAAAATCACGCGTGTTATGAAATGTGTCTGTTATGGAACCAGATCGTGTTCACACCTTGCTAAAATATTTGTACAAATACTCAATAGACGAATTTACTGAAGATAGACGAGCATATCGAGGAAAGACGGTTTTGAGTTAGAAGAGGAAAAGCAACACGCGATGCTTGTCAGACTACGAAGGATAGATAACGGGTACAAGAGGAAAGAAGAGATACTTGTAGTTGAATTGACTTAAACAAAGCCTTTGATGGAGTGCTTTGGGACATTTGTTACTTGCCAACTAGTCAGGTATAAAGGTACTATAGCTTATTGTGTGCCCGTACAGAGGGCATAATCAATTTCACATAGATTACAAACACTAAATTTGCTTTACAAATTAACCTTGCAAGATCACTAAGCTAGATATACCTCCTGTCCCTTTAAATAATTGACGAGAAGGCCAATTAATGAATCATTGATTTCGGTTTGCTGCTATGAAATATTATTGATGTTATTTCTCTTTCCGTGGTTCCACAGGTCGTGGGTAAAATTGACCACTATCTAGTTCAGATTGGCAGTGGAGTTCGTTGTTTATCTACAACATATAGGGACAAGACAAAGATAAAGAAACCACACTAGGAACGTATAAGGGTTCGACGAGTAAACTTCACCACTACATTATTAAGCACTTACTTTTAACTCGTCCTTCAGATACGACAGTTGCATGTGGAATGGTATCATGGTCGCCGCCGTTCGTTTTTCTTAATTGTCCGCCACTTCTTGTTCGTTTCGCGTTCTTATTGAATGAAGAAATGACATCCCTTCAAATCGTGGGAAACGTCTGCACTGTAAAAACTTAATAATAATTAGAATTAAATTTCTGATCAGAGCTTGGAACTCAAACTGCATTTATTTAATAATAAAAACTAATTTAAAAACCCGCGAGAATAATTACGCAACTTATTTTCTAGCTTAATTACAATGTTTAATACTCCTAGATGCTAAAACTATTTCACATGACGTTGTGTAGTATTTTTAATGTAATGAATAAAAATCCCCTATGTTTTAATTATTAAAATAAAATCGTTGCGAAGCCAATTGACGCGTAACAATCACGACAAAGCTGCAAAAAGAAAAATAAAAAAGAAAGTCTCTTGCATGAGAGTTCTTATACATGGAAAACTTATATTTAAAGTAATGTCTTTAGGCGCCACCTTGTTTTTAAATACTAGCGATTTTTGTGATACCAGGAAATGTAAATAAGTAGTCACTCGATCATCAGGTTATATCATCTAAAGTCGCAAGGATTGTATTTGCCGCCACCCCGACCGCACAGGGGAGTATGAGACTTAAATACTTAAAGCCAACATATAAATTCACTATAAACACTAAATAGACGATATATTTTTCTTTCATTACTTATACATCCATACAAATTTTCAAATACATACGGGGCATTTTCTTAACTCGGAACAAATTAAAACGCTAGTTTGCTAGCAAGATAAAAATATATGTTGCAGCAATAAAAACTTTGTGTTGAAAAATTAGCGAGTAGTTCTGCATTAACAGAACACCAAATAATACAACAATCATACAAACTTTTATTTACAGCTATTAACAGACAAATTATATTCACATGTGTTAAAAACAGTTTGATACACTAATTATAAAACTCAAAATATGGTGTTTTTAAAGTCCTTGGTTTTTTTAATTATTTTTAAACAAATTCAATGAGATATTAGTAGATGGACCCCACATGTTACCCTAAATTGACTGCACACTGGAGTATGGTAAGCTCATAATAACCCAGTTTAGTTTGTATATGCCTCTTACACCTTGCATAAATTAAAACAAAATTAACAGACCCGTTTACCCTTTACAATTCAATTTATATCCTGAATCAAATTTTGAATGTTTTAAATACACCTCTTTTCAATATTTAACCTCAATAAATTGTCCAGTACATGTATCTTTTTCAATAAGTTTTTACAACCATAAATATGCCCCAAAAAGTCAACAACACAGCACACAATTTCACAAATGTTTATCAAACAACAGAAATTTCAAATAAATTACCTGGAGAATTCTTCAGGCCTTCTTTCCTTCGAAGATGATTGCCAGAACACCTCGGCTTCGGTTCCATTCACCGTGCTACTCAGCGGATCCACAGGCATTCACCATCTCCCACCTCTGCGAGGACATCGTCTCGTCTCACAGTACCATTTCATATATCATGCATACAAACTTGATTAATTGTGATGCTTACCTTACATATATCATGCTTCCATTTATTGATTTTCGAGCTTTGTATTGTAGTAGCCGGACCTTTATTAATTTAAAATGCACTACTCGTACTTCACGTCACTAATTAGATGTCCGCTACTACTGTTTTACAAGAAAGCTGTACTGTTATGGTGGTCAGCATTCAGTACTTTATCGCAGTAAAGTCAACTAGAAACGAAGAGAAGACAAGAGAACCTCTATAACTTAGGTTGTGTATTTATATGCTTTCAAAACGCCCTTAGTGGACGCTCTTCAAGCGAAGAGCTTATTTTCAAATCTAATTCCCAAAATTTTGAATATACCCGTCTTGAAATTCGTAAAATTTTGTAGCTTGCTACGTGCTGTATTACCGATTTGCTTTCAACTGTCGCGTGTGCGTACGTTTGTAAAACTGTCGGTGTTTAACCAATTATAAAATTCTCCGTGGTCACAAATCACGCCTAAACTATATTTATCTCTGTCTTATGCATGTCTGCTGTCTCGTTCAAAACCCCACTTGAGTTACAGAAAATCGAAATTGATGATACTCATATCCACTCCACGTGTATACGTTACGTGCGTTTTCAGTCCCAACGCTTTTATATCGGTCTCTATCTGTTGTATATAACCGATTGTGCATTTCCCTCGCTTTTTAGGATGTTTGTTAGCCTTGTTGTTTATCCAAACTGACGGTTGAACATAATTTCTATGAAAACCTATCATAATATGCTTATAATTTCGTCGAACGTAACCTTTTTAAAACGCAGGTGTTTGTTAATTATCTAACGTTTAACATAACAATTCCTAGACTTTATATTTCTACGTATCTGATAAAACGAATACATTTGCCTTGGAATTATTGATTTTTTTACCCAAGTACATTCCCTTATGCTTATACGTGTTGGATTAAAAAGAATAATAATTAATTATACGTATCCTTGAACTTCTATTTGCTTTAAAACTGTTTTTCCTTAATGTAATTTTAACATTTCAATTATTAATTATAAAAATATGTCAATACTTGTCTGTTCTCCCTAAATGAAGTAAATAAATTTTGCGCGTAAATAATTTGTTCTTTTCTCTATACAGGGTTGTTGAAATTCTATTGTTGCCCACTGATTTAACCCTTTGAATCCACAACAATATATATAACATAAATGAGACTCTCTATGAAGTAGAGTGATCTCTTCAGATTGTAGAAAGTGATTTTTTCTCATGCCCTTCAGAAAAAGTTCCGCGCAGAGATATCCGTTTATGAGAACGGCTTGAGAGACCAGGTAGGGATGGATGTAAACCCTGTATCCACGCGTCAGTTAAGAGAGCAACCCGCAGGCTTAAACGTAGACCCAGCGGAAGCAAAGCTAGACGGAGGTTTCCACACCCACATCCAATATAAGATAACTTTCTAACTATGCAGCGACTTAAAAAGTGTAAAAAACTAGGTTTGAGGATAATCATCTTAGAGAAAGCGTTAGAGAGCAGAGAATGTCCTTATTAAAACAGGTCGGTTTGAGGGCCATAAAATGAACGCCTTATACTAACACATCGATAATTAAAAATAACTAGGCTCCAGAAGACGACCGACTTAAATGTACTCACATAGTTATTTCAAAAACAGCAACTACTACAGACATTCAGAAATAATTGTACGATAGACAGTTAATGAAAATTAGAAGTTGAAAAATTTTCTATATACCGAAAAACAGTGAAAGATTAGCGTTGAGACCGACAAACACCAGCATGTTCAGGAAAAAACAGAAAACATATACGAACGTCCCTATGATATAGAAAAAGAGTTTATAACGGGATTTGTAAAAATGATCGATATATTTGCGAAAAGAAACACATCGAATAGAAATTCTTCGTAGTCGCAACTGTGTAAATCAACTTTTTACTACAGAGGCATAGGTTGCGATCCTATGGGCATCTAAAGGCTGAAGCGTCAATCCCACATCTGCTAGTATAGGTCCAAAGATTTGGTGAGTTGTTCAAACGGCAGATATGTTAACCACAATAAAAGAATACGGTGCGTTGTGTAATAATAAGAATATAGGAATATAAAGAGTGAAAATTTAAGAACAAGGAAAATTATTTAAGTGTAACAATGAAACATTTTGTTAAAGAAAGCTAGGGACCAGGGAACAATGATATTTTGAGATGAGCGAGGTATCTGAACAATGAAAAGGATGGAAATGATTCAAGGTTCAAGGGTAAGATACATTTATGTACGAGAAGATAAAGTCAAAAGATGGGAAATTTAATTTAGGTAATTGTAGAGAAGACTGGGTATATGATTAAATAAAGGTAAGTAATTTAATACGCAAGCACTAACGAAAAAAAATATTTATGACTATAATCATGGTGATTGCCATGGAAATGAATCAAATTATTCCTTACTTTTAATTAATTTTTCTTACAAAATAATTAAAAATAAAATATACTATTTTTTAAATTCGAGAAAAAATAAAGTATTTATAAAAATAGATTGTTAAAACATTATAAAAATAGAACCATTTTTAGGCGCCAAATTGTTACTTGCCAATTAGACAGGTTGAAAGGTACAAAAGGCGTAATGAATTTCACATGAATTGTAAACACCAAATTTGCCTTACAAGTTAACCATGCAAAATTACGAATATAGGTTTATCTTCTGTCCTATACAATTATATTACAGGAAATCTAATTAATAAATCCCTGATTACGGCGTTTGTCGTGCTGAAATATCAATGATGTTATTCTTCTTTTATTGAGACTACAGGTCGTGGGTAAGATTGACGCCTATCGGTTCAGATTGGCAGTGGAGTTCATCGTTTACCTACAACATAAAGGGACAAGGCAAAGGCAAAAATACGACACTAGGAAGGTGTAAGGATTCGACATGTAAACTCCACCACTACGTTATTAAGCACTACTCATTCGCCTTTTAGATACGATAATTGCATGTAAAATGGCATCGTGACCGCTGTCGCTCGTTTTTCTTAACTGTACACCACTTCTTGTACGTATTGCGTTCTGATTGGTCTAAACATTTATGTATATACCTTAAAATTGTGGGAAACATTTACACCGCAAAATACATAATAATAATTTTAGTCCCGGAATACTATCGTGTGGGAAATACCAGACTTAATTGAAAATTATCTTGGACGCCACCTAATCTCAAATACGGGGTTCCTATGGGAAAACTCCAGAAGGAATAACAAGACGATGCCAAAACCCGAGATCAGAAAGTGATTCTGGCCAAAGTTCTTACGAGGAATTATTGAATACGCTTAATTTTAAAAAACACCAAAATAAATGTAGTGATAAGCATTTTTTTACAACTATACAAAACTACTGAGTGAAAGGAAAGGGTTCCCAAAAATTCAAACTTATGCCAATGAAAAAATAAATAAACGCGTGTTAAGATCACTTACAAGAAGGCACTACGGCCAACAAGGCTCACGTTGGGCACCAATTGTTACGTACAGTTTTGTCCCAGATAAATCTACCCCGTAGTCCACAGAGAAACTCGGTGATGTACCTCGTTAAAAATTCAGTGTCTCAAGAAAGCACCGAAAATATTGACTGTACCAAGAAAAATGGTTGTCGACTAACTCAGTAGGGAGCCTTGTGTAAGCGTTTGCAAAGGGTTCTGGAACACTTGTGTCGGAAGTACCAGTCTTAATCTGGAATTATTGTGAACGCCACTTAATCTTTAAATACGGAGATTCCTAGGAAAAACCCCCAGAACGAATAACAAAGGATGTCAAAACCTGAGATCAGGAAAATGATTCTGTCCTAAAATTTATATGAGGAATTATTGAGAACTCTAAATTAAAAAAAAAACTAGTCATAAGAAAACTAATAGCTGAAGGAAAAGGATTCCCTAAATTAAAATGCTAAATTACCGTTATATTAAGCATGCCTTTAGGTATTTGCAATATCTTTTATTATATCAACATGCAAACTATTACCTTTACATTAGTTGCTAAAACACCAGTGTATGAAACTCTTTACTTTATTGAAAAATTCCGCTTTAAGCACATTCTTAAGACTAATAACAAGAACGTATTTTTGGGTACGTTATAAATGTTTGATTAAAAAAATGTTCACTAATTTACGCTTACTATAGGTAATAGTTTCAGAAATTTTATTATAAATACCTGAAGAGGAGTAATTTGGCTTTAGATTTTTTGAAAACAACTAAAATCAATTATCTCGTGGATTTAGTTCGTGCTAACCAGATCCTGCTATCGTTAAAAAGTTAGATGTTCCTAATTAGCATGCCTCTTCCAACAATAATTTGTCTACCGAAGGAAAAATTCTTCCCAAAAATAAAATTCACCAACTTGCTAAGATATAATTCCGAACTCTATTGACCAATCATATTAATCAGTTCGATACCTACTTATTCAAAGGTTAACTGTACCTACTTAAACTTGCATGTTATATTTTTTAACGGTCTTGACGAAGTGCTTAACAATGCCTTTGCTCCATAAAACGACGATATCATTTCAGCAGAATTCGGAAAAAATAAACTAAGACTGCAAATTGAAATTACTTTTCTTGTTTTTTTTTCCAACTAACATAAGTAAAATCATGTTACTGAACATTAGCTTGAACCATTGTTTGAATCAGAATAAATTAGCGTGTGAACCTTCTTTGTTCCAAGACGATGATGTCATAAGCAACAACGTTATACATTAATAATCAAAACAAATGAATCATAAAACTGCACTGATTTAGAAAACAATGTAAAGACCATATCATTCCTAACCTTAAAACGATTATAATTTTTTTAAAAACTTTTTAGTATTAACAAGGTAAGATTACAAATATAATCCTTACTTAGATCAAGAATGTATGTAAACTAAAAATTATATAAGGGAAATAAGCCTTATCTTATTGGTGGGATTTACCAATATCGAAACTATTAAAATCAAATATGATTATAAACGCTGCAAAGGAATGTTACAAGCTATTTTGTTATAATATTATCTTCAATATACGAAGCGGAAAAGTTCAAAACGCTGCCACCGTCTAAGAAAGTTCAATGGGTGATGCAGGTAACTATTACACGACTACCTAACAGTTGTCTTGAGGACTGTAGTCGGTTGCGAAACGAAAATTGAATAAACAGTTTGTTTATTGGCATTATGTAAGGAGAAACGTTATTGAAGATATCCATTAGTTGTTTGTTGGTACTTTGCAAAGAGAAAACAACAAATGACCAGTTTTGCTTGTTATAAACATACCCAATTTCCTCGCGTCACCAATTATGCATGACCTTGGATTTAAAAATGTACGTCTACAAATTCGGCCGCATGGATTGCCGTTATGAGTGAAGTACACAGGCTAACGAAAATAAGCCAAGACCTTACCTGATTTTTTACTAAAGGCCAAGCTTGTCTCCGGCATGTCAGATCCGGATCATCGGCTGGAGTTTCCAAATTTTATAGTCGACGAAGTGAAATACCTACGCGGTAACGGAACACTATAGTGTGCAGATAAAAACAGACAGTACAGCAATCGAAAGGATTACTTTTCCGTGCGCACGTCTGATTTTGTTTAACCCTGATAGTAAAGTCCCTCTTCTAAGTTGCTTTGTTCTCACTAACGATAGTAACCTCACCATTTTACGTTCTCGCGGCCAACTGCGCTCTAAGCACATCTACATTCTCTTAGTCTGGGAACGCAAACGTATGCAGTTTACATACCATAAATCATTGGTTAATATCCTGGAATTCCTGGGAGACTATAATTATAAAACTTCCATGTAAACACTTAAATTAAGGATGTGAGAGGGGAACTTTCCCATACTGGATTTGAAAATCTTCTAAATTTAAATATTAAAATAAAATGTAAAGCCAAAAAGGCGCAACACGCTGTATTTGCAGCTTGGCATGTTCATAATTTTGTTTCCTTTTTGTGTGGAAAAAATAAACCAATACGACGAGCTGCAAATATATCGGTACCTACCACTGTTTTTCTTTGTAAATTGTTAACAAACACAACTAATGGGTATTTTCAATAATGTTTACAGACATCATTTTGGTAATGAAAGTTCAACTTTTTGTCTTTAACTCCTATAGTTTTTGTTTATGACGGTTTCCAATTTTTTGTTTATTTATTCCAGTTTTTAATATCTGGCAATCAAATCTTTTACTTGTTACAGTACTCTGGTATACGCATTGGTCCAGTTGTTAAGAAGGATGTTATGAAAGCTTCCATTATGTTAGAACACGAAAGCCAGTAAGTATACACAATCTTTTTTTTATTTGTATCCATAATTTCTATTAGAGAAACAGTATTGAGAGTAAACTAAACGGGACAATAATAACTTTCAAACATAAGACAGCTACTGTATTAGTATTTCTCACACAGCCAGACTAATTCTATCCTAAACAAACAACAGATAAGAATAAAATTGTATACACCTATCTATTTGTTTGCTCAGGTTGGTTTGACATCTTCTACTTTATGGCTTCTTCTCAATAGCTTTAGTGTAGGTTTGAGACTAATAGAATTGTCCAACAAACCCCTGCACTTCCTCCCTTTTGTGTTCTTGAGTAAATCACTTCGACCAACAAACTTTTATAAACACGCTTTAATACGAATATTTACTTTACAGGTACGCTACAATTTTAGCATTCGATGTAAAAATCGAACGAGACGCACAAGATTTAGCCGATACTTTAGGAGTTAAAATTTTCCAAGCAGATATTATATACCATCTCTTTGATAAGTTTATGGCGTACCGCGAAGAACTGAAGCAGAGGAAACGCGAAGAATTCAAAAATATCGCCGTGTTCCCCTGCAAGCTTCGAATTTTGCCTCAGTTTATATTCAATTCTCGAGATCCAATTGTTGTTGGTGTCATGGTTGAAGGAGGAATCGTTAGAGATGGAACTCCCATTTGTGTTCCAACCAGAGAGGTTCGGTACGTCTGTAGGCTTTTATAAATTGGCTTGAATTGTGTTGTTATAGTTTGTTGATGTGGGGATTGTGACCAGTATCGAGATGAATCATAAGTCCGTAGAAAGTGCGAGGAAGGGCATGGAAGTTTGTATCAAAATTGAACCAATACCGGGGGAGTCGCCAAAAATGTTTGGAAGACATTTTGATGACAAGGACTTCCTCGTCAGTAAGGTAAGTGATTTTTAATATGTCTTCGAGCTTTATTTTTTATGGAATGTATTTGATATTATGCCAGTGTACAAATTTATTTGCTATTAGCAATGATGATTTGTTTAGATTTTGTTGAACTTTGATGCTATTTGCGTAATTTGTCCACCGCGATAAAACGGATTCGTTAATCTACATTATCTTGTTAAGTCGTGCACATCTATCTTAATAATTTGTATAAGTTGTTGCGCTTTATTTTGTAAAGCTTCAACATAGTAGTGTATTAATTTAGGTTTAGGGACTTTTTTTTAGAATTCTGCGTGGGAAAATTTCCCGCAGACTATAACAATACCGCTGACGTCAGTGAAAACTACGCTAAGCTGTTCTTCACACGCTTATTTAGTTCATTGACTTATCTTTGTGGTCACCGAGCATGCTGACATAATGATTCTCTCCAACACGAGTGAAAATGCGTCAGCCTCAGTTGGAAGGGGTTCACATTATGTGTGAGAAATGTAGCATAGCTCGGGACACTTCTGTACAGTCTTCCGTTGAGTGCCGACGCGTTTTAGTGCTTCGCGCCTACCGATTCTATATCAAAAAGTGACTCCCACCTACCCTACCTTCCTTATATCGTGTCGACCAGCGAATCAGCGCAACTCAACAAAAAGAAAGCAAGACAGTACCGAGCAGCCAGAACCCACCCCGGAAAACCAAGTCCTCCGTTTCCGTTTAGGATCTCTGGGGTGTGTTTTTATTAATATTAATTGCCCGGGGTTTTCTAACGGAATGCGAGGTTGGACGTTATATAGTGGCAGTAATGCATTGATGTGTATAACAATATGTTCTAGTACCGCTTTTGAAATGTATTAAAGTAAGCCTAGAACAACGCTAGCTGATTTGTTTCCAAATTTGTCAAGGAACTTAATATCGTATCGAACTTCTAATAAAGAAACGATAAAGTTTCCAAACCTCAAGAAAGGAATGGGTTTCTCGCGAAAAACAAAAAAGGCAGAAAAACTAGGATGAAAACGGGCAGTAATAGCTAAACGAGACAAAACTGTCGAGTCTCACTGTTGTAGATACCCGTTTTCCGTAACGGAACTCCGAGGTAGAGCGTGAACTGTATTAATTAAGGGTAGAGGGTGAGATCAGTTTATAGGAATTTACAATACAAAGGCATAAAAACACTTACCGATAAGTCCTTAAGCACTAGAGGCACTAATCACTATATTTAACTTTTGGCCGGGGGTTGAAGGAAAATAGCGAGACATGAAAGGTAGAGGCCAATACCGTATTAGATGAAGCCAGCAACAGTTTTTGCTATCATGAGAGCTGCGAACCGACTCCGTCGATATCTGGCGCGAACAATTTGGACTCTCTCGCGCGGAGAGAGGTAATGCGCCGAGCGGGAACGGATATGACGCGTACACTCACGTATACCAGGGAACGACGAGAGGGCTGAGAAAAACAAGGTACTTCAATTTGTGATAACAAGCAGTCGTCTCAAACGAATAATCAAGGAAAGAATAGCTATTAAAACCGAAAAGTCGACCACGTCGCAGCGGATAGAAAATCGAACTGAGTTAGTACGCTGACCTACAGCAAGTAAAACCAGCCAGGAAAAGGGAAGTGGAGTTCAGAAAAAAGAGAAAAAGACTAAAAACCATGAGCACAGGGTTCGAAAGGAAAAAATACCAAAGTAGCACAAAGTCAGCATGGGAAATTGGGACGGAAAGACAAATAACGAGATTTTCAACGTGTGTGACGCCAAAAGGACAGTAACGAAATATCGGGAACATTATTAGGATCATCAGCTTTGGCAGGCTTAAGGTCCTTGGCGTGCCAGATGCTTCTTAATCTTCTTTGGGAATGAAACCACTCATAGTTTTTAAAATCTATTTTATTTACGTTTCGATCCATGACCTAGGATCGTTGTCAAAATAATAAAAACTTCAAGTTTGACGTTTATGACATAAATTGAAGGTTACTTTGATTTATTGATGTTTGAAATATTTGGTTTGAGTACACTAAGCAAAAATTTTTAAAGTTTAAAAGAATGATTGCCTTCAATTTGTGTTGCGACCTGGGATCGACTTTCCTATGGTAGCCAATACGCTTAACGTGAAATCAGCTGATTAATTTTTATTGGTGAATTTTATATAAATTCAATAATTTGGAAAACATTAAGAAGAATGCTAAACAAACCACAACAAACATACAGGGAGTATGTGCCAGATGCTTTTGGCATCAGAACGATCGGGGAGTTTATAGGTCCAAGAGGAAATAAGTTTACTAATGGAAATAGTACCAAGAAATTTAGGGGCAAGTTTGACGCTAAAGTTACGTGACACGTCCGGCAAGGCAAAATTACGGTGTCAAACAGAAGTTCTTAATTGATGTTTAATAGGACGACGTCGAAGATTATCACGATTATGGCTATTGCGGTACGCAGCAGACAGTTTATTTAGAAAATAGGGACGAAAACTTTTGAAATGGTCGGAATCGGACGAAGGCTGCACAGGATCCAATATATACATCTCGTTGACCTTGGACAGTTGAGCGAAGTAATCGTCAGAAAAGATACGTTCTTTACCAAACAAGATAAAGAATGGAGTACAACCAACCGTTTCATGTTTGGACATGCGCATGGTACAAGCAAGTTTTGAAAGGTTGATACCCAAATGACGATAGTTGTCATGGACATACGAAGCAATCATGGTTTTGAAGGTACGGTTAACGCTTTCGGCAGGATTGGCGACTATAGACTTCTGTGTACCGTTATCGGTGATCAGGTATTGAAAGACATTAAATAGCCGGAAGACTCGTTCTTCAAAGTTTTTAGTATCGGTTTTGCGCAAAGTAAAGAGCAAACTTAGTAAAGTAATCAGCCACTACAAAGAGATAGAAATAACCTTTGGTAGAACGGGGAAGAGGATTTACAAGATCACAGGAAATAACTTTCCAAGGCTATGAAGACAGCTTTAGCAGTAAAGAAACCAAGAGGAAGTAACTGTTCAACCTTATGGGCAGCACAAACAGGACAACTTTGGATGTGGCAAGCGACGCCAGTTTGAAATCAAACCAATAAGAGTCGCGGAGAAGGCGGGTGGAAGCTCTGGTCACACCATAATGACCGGGAGTGGAAGGATCATGATAGAGAGCTATCGGATGTTTACACTACTCAGAAGGACGATGTTTCCAATCATCTCGAGGAGTTCGAAGGGGCAGCAATGACACATTCTGACGAAAGGGTACGGCCAGCAACAAAAAAACGTGGTACTAAGTCGATGATGGGAAGGTATTCGTCGAAGGAGGGCGTGGTTATGATGATATTGTCAAGATATACTAAACAACTGTTCAAGGTTAGAACCGCTGACCTGATCGATAAGCCATTTTAAAATAGCAGTAGAGTTATGGAGATCAAAGTGCATGTGGCAGAACTGATAGAGGCCTTTTTGAGGTACGGTGAAAGCAGTTATGGGTTTGGAATTAGGAGCTAAAGGAATTTGTCAGTAGGCGGAGCGAATATCTAAGGAGGAAACAAACTAGCATTGCAGAGCCAATCTATAATAGTGGAGATATAAGGAAGAGGATATGCATATTTTTGGGTGACTTGGTTGACATTTTGGAAGTCGATACAGAACCTATAGGAGTCATCTTTTTTCTTTACGTGGACAATAGGGCTAGGCCAAAGACTGATGGAATGTTCGACAACTGCGAAACAGAGCTTTTTGCCGAGCTCTGAACGAGCAACCTTAGGAGCGTCGTTGAAAGTGGGTAGTAGCGTTTTTTTTTGGGTTTTGCGGAAGTACGAATGTGGTGTTGAACTAAAGTGGTACAACCAAGATCAGTATACTGTTTAGAGAAAGAGGTAGACAAGGAATATAAAAGAATTTGTTGTTTGGAAGTGAGTTCGGACGCAATATGGGCGGAAATAGGGGTAATAATGACTAAAGAAGGAGAAGCAAAAGTCCATAAGTGGTCGCTAAAATCAAATCACATTGTACGGCTTTCCCCAAAACCGTTTTCAAGAATGGGTTGGTGGGAGACTTCTAGAATCACAAGAATTTCCAAGGTAGTGATCGAAATCTGGAGGGTTGTATGGTGCGGAACGGAACCTAGGATGGTATATTGCAATTATCCTTATGACTACAGAAGGGGAGAAGGTGAGGAGAGTTGGGTTAGATTAGGACGAGTAGTACGGGTAACGCCAGAGTCGAGCATACCAGTGAAGGAAAGTGCAAAAATTTGGATGACCAAATAAGGATGTTTGTCGCCCCGAATATTAGCACACACGAAATCTAGTGAGTAATGAGGTGTCCTCAAGAAGTCGAAAAGAAGAATCAGGGGTTAGAGAAAGGATAGAGTCTTCGTCCAGGCCTATAAACTATACATTGTCCAATATTCCACCCAAATGTACTACATTGGCCTAGAAGTGAGTTTTTTTACTTAGAAATTTTGAATTTTTCTGAACTCTTGCTATTTCAAACAAGATAAGGATCTTTAACGTGCGTGATAACACACCCATGGGACCTATATTTTACTTCTCGTTCGAACGAGGGTATATTTTTGTGAGAAATGCTTGCATAACATTTTTCAAGTGGTCCTTGTCAGTAATCGAACCCAGACCTTGAGATTGGTAGTCATACGCGAACCAATTAACCCAGGGCGCCACCATCAGATTAACGAATTTCTGCAATAGGGGCAGTTGCGCAGAATGTCTCACTTATGTCCTCAACCATAGCAATGAAGTACCCGAGGATGCCTACAATGGGTTGAAACATGTCCAATTTTGTTGCAGTTGAAGCCTGTGATCTGACGAGTAGGAGGGGATAGCAACTGGAAAAATAGTAGGTCTAGTAGTTGATCTTGGATGAATCTTGGCTGACCTATCATGGGAACCAGTAGTATTTTTAACAGTCGTGACAGACTCTAAAAGCAAATTCTGGTACCACGTCTGAGTGTTTGCCTTGACTAGGAGGCGAGATACATAGCTATCAACGTGTAATTTTTTCGCTATAGCTTCAAACATCTCTCCTCTAACTCTTGCAGTGAGTTCACGGTTGGTAACAGCCAAATAGAAGAGTGATAGATTTCTAGAAACAACGTCCAGCTGCACATCTTCAAGCATATTACCATGTCATCGAAACATTCCAGTCATTCAAGTATTCGACAATATCCTCAAAATGATCTTGTGGACCTTTTAAGATATTGTTACATAGCCGATATTTATAATCAGTGGACTTAAAATGTTGTACTAGTAAGCTGGACGACTTCCAATCCGAAAACCTGTGACGTTTACTACACAAAGATCTACACTCATTTATATCCATCGTAGACTGAAATAACTAAAACTTGGAAACATTAGTGTTTTGGTGTGGCCCGAAAATTTCAAGTTTCATTTTAACACTGGTTGGCCATAATGGGAGGTGCGAAAGAAAGTAGAATTCTGCCTGGGTACAGTAGCAGGTTCAGGTTTCCCATTCTGATTTCGACTGGGAAGTGAGTAACTGAGGTTCATCCAACCCAGCATTAGATGCGACTCAGACAAGGTAGCATTGTGGTGGAATTTTTTTTATTTGATTGCTAAAAGCACTATGAAAATTAACCAAAGTAAGTAGTAATTTGTAATAGGTTTTCCGTTTTGCTTATGTTGGGGACCTTTTTGTTCAGTAACGTTTTGTGTGTAGCCACAATTTCGTGTTTGAAAGCAAAATCGGATTCTGCGGAAATATGATAGACACTTTGCATGGACCTGCGTAATTTGTCCATCATTGGCCTCCGAATCAAAGTCAGGAGAATGTAGTTCATATTGGAACTTAGTTTTTCGCAACAGGTTAATGTAGATGCATCAATGTGCCCTCATGAACAAGAACAACAAAAGAAGTAAAAGGCAAGTGAATACTAACCACAAACCAATAAGAGCTCAAATCAATAATGAATATCACTTGGAAACACAGAATGACGGACAAAGGTATGAAGAAGTAGAAGAAAGTTTGACCGCCAGAGTTTTCAACCTTATCTTCTATATTCTAGGATTGCCAGTGAAAACCTATCTCTGACAATCCATGATAAAAGTGTCAACTTCACTTTCGGAAACCCATCCCTTCCATACTCTTCCTAAAGTGGCAACTCTCATTGGCCTATTATGATTAGGTGACATAATAATTGAAATTTAAAGCGTTTTCCAACAATCGCATTACTGGTGAACTTTAAACTTTAAACGATTATTAGAAACGACATACCAAGAAATATCCAAAATTACTTATGACCTGTTGCTTATGGGCATTGAATGGAGAAGTAAGATAGATCCTCGCCGTTGGTAAACATGGTACATCTTTTGAACGGCTAGCTCCTAACCGCAAACAAATAAATGTCGTGAAGAAACCTAGAACTTTCAAACAAACAAACAAACTATCATCACATAAAGTACAACGCCAATTTTATCGAGGTCCCTAATGGTTGAATTGGCGATAAATCCTCTCCAACGGCTGAATACTAGCAGATGAATGAATATTGAGTAGTAATAATAATACAATAATTATACCATGAAACTTCGTTTATTAACGATATACCAACATCATTAAATTCACTGTTAATTGAAGTTTATTGGTGCTTCCATATAGATGAATTACCTAAAGTTTCTTCTCCATTGCACATTATTTAATTAGTAGGCATCTGCTGCTGTTTCCCAACGTATTATCGTGTTTTTAAGGACATATTCTGTCAAGATTGCGGCATGTTGGTTAGGGCGTCGCCGTGGATCAATGTAGTAAGCGTAAGACTACGGATCTCAAGGTCCCGGGTTCAAATCCCGACACGGCCAACTGCTTGAAAAATGGCAGGTGAGCATTTTTCACAGATATTACGCCCTCGTTCGGATGAGAGGTTAAATGGAGGTCCCGTGTGTGTGTTGTCACGCACGTTAAAGATCCCTACCTTGCCTGGAACGGCAAGGGTTCGGCAAAATTCTAAATTTCCAGACAACAAAAAACTCGCCTCCTGGCCAATGTAGTACCTTCGGGTGGAGCATTGGAAATGTAAATGAACGGCATGTTGGTTAAAAAGAAGCCAGATACTCAAATGGCCTGGGTACTATGGAATCTGTAACGTTTGCACTCTTCTTAGCGTCAGTGCAAGCATATAGCAAAATCATTTTGTTACGTGTAAATGAAGCATTAAATTATTAAATTTGAAATTGTCCATAAGGGGCGGGAATCTCGTAACAAATTAAGAATGCACCAGCTAACTTTCAGTGGTACAGGAGTGGGTTCCTATATAAACAATTAAAGAAATGGAACAAAAATCAAAAAATGTAACAACTAGGGTCGATTTCAAGCTACGTTACCAAACACCTTGAAAGGATTTCAACTTGTCTTAAATTATGGACGCCAACTCGTCTGGTCTACTAAGAATCCCGTGGACGACGAGTATTTTTGATGATTTTAATGACACCCTCGTCCTGGTGGAACGGAGTTCTTTTTACAAAATGCTACACTATACGTTTAAATAAAAAATCAACTACTTATAGCTCACTGGTCATCTACATCTATTTTAATACAGCGTCATCTCATTATTTCTGTAAACAGGTATACATTCAAAATTTTAAATTTACCTAAATCAATCTACATATCAGCGACATAACAATATTCCCGTAAACAAGTACATACACACAGTCATGCTGATCATTTACAAGTCTCAAATTTTCAATTAAAATTGTAATGTGCAGGTTTTATATCTATAATAAAATTAACACTCTACACTACTGGTGGACTTTGTGTAATTGCATCATTATGTATTTGAACAAGTGTCATGCATAAATGCCACCAATAAAACAATAAAAGAAATTTCTACCAAAATACTAAACTTACAGTTGAGTCTTATTGTGGATAAAGAATTTCATAGAGTCGGGATTGAACCAATGTTCTATCAGGTACATCGTTTCCAGCCTTTTTTGCTTGGGAATCAATCCGTCCCTATTTTATCAGTGTTGTTGGGTACTGTCGAAAATCCACGAATCCCATCAACGTTTAACTCTCGTTTGCTAATTCATAGTCAAAGTAGTGCAATTTTCACCCTCATGTGAGTTCTTGTTCATGGCTTACGAATAATTAATTCGTAGTTTTCTATCCACTATGCTAGCATTATTCATATTATTCCTTCTTCATGTGCTTGTGTCATGGTATAATTTTCTCATTGAACGTATGGTATACTTATGTTAATGTCACGTGCTTATCGTTATCTCATGTCTTTAGCAATATAAATGAATACATTGAAATATTTTACATTGCATTGTATGATATTTGCGAGTTTTACTAAATAAGCGCCTGTGTTTTTAAGTAATTAACCGCACTCTACGAATATGCTTATTATATTGTCGGGGAGTCACTTTATATTATAATTACAGGAGTCCATTTAATATTAATTCTACTTTATTTTAGTACAACTTGTAAAAAGTTCTCCTATATTTGGGATGATTTTGCTATTATGGGCAATGCAATTAATAATTTCACTGTTATTTACTTCTTTAAGTATTTTTAATTCTTTCTTCAAGTGAAATACTATGAAAATTTATTTTGTGATTATCCACTTACACAACTACTCATGCATACACTTTGTATTTGACTACATAATACATAATATTGAAATCTGTTTTCCCTTTTTGCGGTTTTGAAATAATTTATGAACATGAGTTACGCTCTAATCCTTATTACACAGAAATCTTCAATAGAACTAAAAATTTATTGGAATATCATGCTTAATGAACACTACTATGCATGAAACCAAAATATACAGGGTACATCGATGTTAATTTTGTCCATTCAAGATTAATTTTCTCCTTTTCTATCCGGTTTATATTTAACGTAACACCTACGCGCTACAATTTAATTCGCAAGCTATAATCACAAACGTTGTATAAAAGATGTATTTCAGTCCACTAGAGATTATACCAAAGCACAACTCTCTTTAGGTATTTCCGCGAAACTCACGTTTTGAAACCATCATTGTTTTGGATTAAATTAATTTTTTTTCTCCGAACACAAATCCGAAATTAAAAATATGAATTCCCTTATAATGAACCTGCAATTGAGCTTGTTAAAGGAAACACCACAGGACGTTAAAATTAATATAAATCGAAATGGGCGTAGTAATTGTAGTGCAGCGTTGAGGTTGAAGCGAGTAAAATAGTAACCGTTTATTGCCGAAATAATAAAAACAATACCTACCTCGTTGTTGTTTGATTTGGTATTGAAAATTCCTATCACGGCCCTAGAACAAATCGTGTTTGAATGCAACTAGTTTTATTCGATTGACGTACATAATGACAACGGCGCTAAAAGGAGATGCTATAAGTGAAATCTACAAATCAGGACCAACCAATTTCGAAAGGCGCAAAAGTATAATGAAGGAATGAAACGATCTTCAAACAGATTTAATGAAAATAATGCAATATATCCAACAAATTGATAGTTGTAAGTAAATTTAAATAGTTTTAGATTAATTTTCACAATACGTTTGTTTCACTACTAACAAATAAATAAATACATCTTACTGTAGTCAACAAAAACTTTATTTTATTACGTTACATGTGCTTGTTTTTTTTTGAAATTTGTTACGTGTTAAAAAGCGCTTCACAAAAGATTTTAGTAAATAATTAATTTGAGGGGATTTTTGTAAAATTAATTTAGGTTTATTACACATAGTTGTGTAATAAGTTTTAGAAATTAGGTGATTACGCATATTAAATGTGGTCTTAATATTTCCCAGCAATGTTTTAGAGGGGAATAGCCTTTTTATTATCGTGTAACTTTGTTGTAAAGACTGCTCTCACAGGTCGTGGAACTGACATGACGTTTTCCGTTCAATCAGGACGCGTACTAGCGGTGGTGATGGACTGGTTGTTGGAAAAGCAGCCGCCGTGATTCATTCTTGACGAGACTTTCTTATCTTTAACTTCTTTTGCGGGAGTGCATTATAGACTATGTACTGAAGTTCTACCAGTCGATTCCTTATCTATTTCGATTTATTATCGTACCTCTATCCTGTGTTACTGTTTAATGTTGTAGCTATTACCAGCGTACTCCAATACTTAATTTGAGCTAGGCGGCGAACTGCACCACGAAGTAACCTGAGATGAACAATATCGTATTCTATACCTAGCTTGCTAATTTGCAGTAATTTAGAAGATAACCCAGTATTAATTAATTTACATAGTTAATTTGCAATTTCTGTGTAATCTAGTACGTTCTGTGCAAGCATACTATTAACTGTGTTTATAATCCGTAATTGTCTCCAGCTTGGCGTACTGCTCTTTCCGTAGGAAGTATGTAGCAGCCCGTTGTTTTACTATTAGATCTAGTGGCATTATTCCTAGTGTTACGGCCAATGCCTTTTGCGAGGTGGTCCGGTAGGTCCCTGTCAACCGCAGCATGAGTCCCCTTTGCACCGAGTTCACGCGTTGTAGGAGCTTCACTAGATTTATCCTGGGATGCCACGCGCTTGCCCCAACAGGTGCGAAATAACCAAAACCTGGATAAATTAGATTATTTTTCGAAGATTATGGTTGCAATGGCGTTGTTCGGGCCTATCTCATACCCAGCAAACGTCAAACTTCTTGGAATAACGCTGATTGAAAATTTTTTGCCCTGATCGGTATGCAACTCCGTAGCAGTTCCGAAAGGGCAGAAAAGTTGTTTCAGTAACACTTTGCAGTTTCTGGATTTTGTATAGCATACGCATCAGTCTACTTCGTAAAAATAATCTATTCAAGATGTTACCTGTTTTCGGAGTCCGCCTCAGGGAATGTATTGGTAATATTGATTGCCACCCTCTCAAAGGGGCTTTCCACATTGTAATTCCTTTTTGGCACCTTCCGATTCCGTAATGGTGAACACAGCTGTCACTTGCGGAAATACTCTTTGATTTTGCAGTCTATCCAGTAAAAGCTTGCTCAGACCTATTCCAGAGTCTTATTATCACCATAGTGTCCACCCGAGGTCCTAAAACTTCTGACACCCTGTTTTTAGGAATCACCATTTGAAACTTGCGGATACATCCCCATTCTCCAAGAGTACCATGATCACATCCTCTACCTTCAAGAAATTCCACTGTACCCAGTACAACATCAGTGTGCTACTCCATGAACTAATATCCTGTTAGGATTGGCGTTCTCTTCTGGCTTTCCAACGAAGAACGAGTTCTAGATCTTTGTCATTCTCCTGTTCGGTTCGCAGCTGTAGAGACTGTCAAACGTTAATCACGTTAGTCCGACCAAGAAGATCACATTTTACCTAGACCACGCGGCCTGCCATTTCCAGGGCGCAAGCAAATTTTGTTTTTACATATGCATTGAGGGCGCTTTCAGCAGTAGTTGTGAAAACGCGGAGAGTGTAACTTGATTGTCTTCTGCCATTTCTGATTTTTTTTACATTTTTATCTTTAAGGGTGGTTTTGAATCGCCTACTGTTCTCAGGTAAATTTTATTTGTACAGATGCATCGAGGACGCTCTCGGCAGTAGTTGTGAAAACGCGGAGAGTGGAACTTGATTGCTTTCTGCCATTTCTGATTTTTTACATTTTTATCTTTAAGAGTGGTTTTTGCAGGCCCTAAAAGTCGCAAGTAAATTTTTTTACAGATGAATTAGGAGCGGTTTTAGCAATAGTTGTGCCAACGCGGAAGATATAACTCGATTGTGTTCTGCCATTTACCTGCAGCCCCCCGTGGTCGCTCTTTTCCCGCATTTACTCAGGTCTTAATTCACGATTCTGACACTTTGGCGTCTTTCAGCGATTACTGGCCACGAAGTACCCGTCGAACCATAGCCCACGCTCTTTGGGCCCTGCTCTTTTTCCAGAGCGTCCTACCTTGCATCGCTTTGCCACTTCGAACTCTGAAGCCTTTGGCCGGACCAGCCGAAGTGCTTGCTGAATCTCCTCTTCGCGTACTCTATTGATAAAGGTTTGCTCTGCCAGCAGTTGTGGAGGGCTATCCGATGCTGTTGATAGTTTCACCAACTAAGTAAAATCTGCTTTAAACTTGTGCATATTTTTGTTGGTCTTTTGGTAACGGTTCTTAATTTGAACGTGGTATTTTTGTTGCAGACGGGAATCGCCTTATATTATTTCCAACCTTTTTATTAAGACCCCGTAGTTTTTTAGGTCATGGGCTGGTACGACTAGTAGAATATTTTACGCCTCGCTTCCATTGTTCAAGCCGTTAGCTCTCATAGCAGCTTCGAGTTGTTTAAAATATGTCTACCAATACGAGTTGGTTTTACTCTGAATATCTAGGGCTCTTCATCTTGTACGACGGTTCTAAATTCCGAACCGTGCTGGTGTAACACCGGAGCTAGGGATTCCAGTGGTTCTACTGTTAGTGAATAAATCCGTTCTTTCATCTTATGGAGTTTTCTAACAATTTTATGAAAACTTCGCTTCAAGTTTTTGCAAACCGCCGGAAAATTGTTCGGTCGCATTTGCGTGTGATTTAATTTCCACATAAATACTGATGTGGCTCCAAGTGATTTGTTTCTGTTTCCTCGGATTAAACAAGTCATGAAAGGAACCCATTTTGAATTGGTAAATGTCATTCAAACATCCGTAACGTGAGTACTCCACGGGCTGTAAGTAGAAATGTTCCAGAAGAACTCAGAATGTAGCTATCCAAGGGAGTATTTTGAAGGGGATCATATTGGTGTACTTTAATTTTTAAATATACAAGTTGTTTTTCAGTGTCTCAGTTGATTGTCAAACCTCGTATACATTTATTTTCTTTGATTAAATTAAGAATCTTTTATCAGCTATTCTGTTTGTGTTAACAATGGCATAACTAATAAAGTTAACAAAGTGATGTTACAGGCGTCAAAACAATCACCTGCTACAAAGGAAATACGCCGACTTGTGTTTTACGACAACTTTTAGGTACTATGAAATAGACATTATTTTATGGTGACAATTTTCAACAAGTACAATTTTTTACCTGTTACGGGTGATTGAAGCGTTAAATTATTAAATTTGGAATGCTTAGGAGTGGAATCCCGTAACAAATTGATAGTGTACTAACTGATTACAGTAATGCTGTAGTGTGTCCCTATCGAAACAATTAAAGAAATGGAACATAAATCGAAAAATGTAACAAATAGGGCGCCAACTCGTCTAGTGATAATCCTCTGGACGAGGAGTATTCCTTGGGATCCTAATTAAGCGGGTCTCTGGTGGAATAGAGTTCCTTTTACAAAATGCTAAATTGTATATTTCAACAAAGAAAATAACTACTTTCAGTTTACTGCGTCACCTAAATCTATTTAAGTACAAGCGTCATAATTATTCCTGTAAACGTGTACACATACAGAATTGTGAAATTACATTAATCACTGTATATTCAGTTACTCATAACTTCGTTGATCCAACTATAATAATTTAAAGTTTTGTCCTCAACCTTTCAATTAAACTTGCAGTGTCAGGATATATACCTTTAATAAAATTAACACTACACGCTACTAGTGGGCGTTATATAATTTCATCAATATTTAATTGAACAACCGCCATGCGTAAATGCAACCAACAATCAATAAAAGAATTTCTAATTAGGTACTAAACTTACAGTTAAATCCTAGGATGGAAAAGAATTCCACGGAGCCATGATTGCCTTAATGTGCCATCGTTTTTCATTTCCAACCTGTTGCTTTGGGACTAATACGTTCCAAATATGTGTGTTATTGGGTTCTGTCGAAAATCTGCTGATATCACCACATTTAATTCCCGTTTGCTAATTCATAGCCAAAGGGGCGTGCACTCGACTACCGTCTCAACGGTCACCTTCATGTGAGTTTTCGTCTATGGTTCGCGAATAATTAATTAATTGTTTTCCGTCGGGTGCCTAGTTTTTGTCATTTCTCCCACTACTTGCATGGGGAGGGGGTGTTATTGAGCTTGTGTGAACACCTGAAAAATGCGTGAATAATGCTTTGTGTGTATTCAACAGTTCTGTAAATGGCTACATTGAAAACATTTTACTTTGTATTTATTTTATATTTCTGTCGAGATTATGTGTAACCTGATATTTGTAAGTTTTACTAAATAAGCGTCTGGGTTTAAGTAATTATCTACATTTTATGGAATTTAATTATGATATTACCTGGAGGTTACTTTGTATTATAACTATAGGTGGTTCCATGTAACGCTAATTTTCTCCATTCTACTGCAAATTGTGAATAAAAATTTCTGTTTGGTTTAATTATGGTATGGAACATGCATAGTAATAAGTTTACTGCTGTTCACTTCTTTAATTATTTTAAAACCTTTCTTAAAATGAGATGACCACGGTATGAAAATTTACTGTTAAGATTATCTTGTTTATTTACTAACTCGGGTAATTATTCATGCTTACACCTTTGTATCTGACTTCTTAATACATAGTATTAAAACATGTTTTCCTTTTTTGCCGTTTTTCTAGATAATTTATCGACCTGAGTTACGGTCAACTTTGTATCTTACCATAAATAACTTGCTGATTTCGTGGTTTGAGTGTATCATAATTATTCTTTACAAAACTAAAAATTATTTAATTTTCTGCTTAATAAAACACTACTATTTATGAAATCATAATATGTATGGTACGACCGTATTTTAGATAAATTTTCTCCTTTTCATCTTGTTTCTATTTAACGTAACTCAAACGCGTTACAAGTGGCGGTGAGGACTTCCCACTACAAGACAACTTGGGTGACTTGTACACTGTGCCCAGTGAAATTAATGTAGAGTTTAATTTCATTACGTATGGTGGATGTTATTATAGCAATTTGTGGGGAAAACTATTTCTTTTAGCATTATAAATCCTTATTAGTTTTCTAAGCTTTTATTAGTAGTTTGTTGTGTCGAGTAATTGTAGAACTCCTCTCAGAGTGTGGAAAACTCTGGTTGTACCGAAACGATCTCATTTTCAAGTTTGTGGTAATTTTTATTTCGAGGCACTACATTTGAGTTTACAATGCTTCACCCGAAGGTACTATACCGGTCAGGCAGTGAATTTTTTTGTACCTTAAAATTTTACTTCATTCGAACGAGGGTATATTTTTGTGAAAAATGCTCGCCTGACATTTTTCGAGCGCACCGTGTCGGGAATCGAACCCGGGACCTTGGGTTTAGTAGTCACACGCATACCAACTGAGTCACGGAGCCGCTTTTTATTTCGAGGTACCACACTTGATTTTCCAATGCTCCACCGGAAGGTACTGCATTGGCTAGGAAGCGATAATTTTTACCTGGAAATTTTGAAAGATGTCGGAACCCTGCTATTCCAAGCAAGTAAGGATCTTTAACGTGCGTGACAACACTCACACACGGCACGTTCATTTTACTACCTCTCATGAACGAGGGTGTATTTTTGTGCAAAATTGCTTGCCTAACAGTTTTTAAGCGGTCCATGTCGGAATTACAACCAGGGACCTTACTTACTTAGTAGTTACACGCATACCAACTAAACCACGGGGCCGTTTTTATTTCGAGGCACTACATTGGATTCTCCACGCTCTACCCGAATATACATTGGCCAGGAAACCAGTTTTTTTTACCTGGAAAATTTTGAATTTTGCTAAACACGTGCTGTTCCAAGCAAGTTAAGGATCTTTATTGTACATGAAAATCACACACACAGGACCTACTTTTTATCTCTCTTCCTAAGGAGGATGCATTTTTGTGAAAAATGTTCGTTTAACACTTTTCAAGCGGTCCGTGGCGAGAATCAAACCCGGCACCTTGAGCTTAGCCACACGCCAACCAACTAATCCACGAAGCCGTTTTTTATTTCGAAGCATACTGCATTTAATTTTTTGATGCTCCACTCGAAGGTTCTTCATTGGCCAGCAAGCGACCTTTTTTACCTGGAAATTTTGAATTTTGCTGAAAACGTGCTGTTCCTAGCAAATAGGGATCTTTTACGTGCGCGACAACACACACACACACACACACACACCCGGTACCTTGAACTTAGTAGTTACCCGCATACCAACTTACCCACAAAGGCGCCTTTATTTCGAGGCATTTGATTTTTTTCCAATGCTCCATCTGAAGGTACTACATTGGCCAGGAGGCGAGTTTTTACCTAGAAATTTTTTATTTTGTTGAACCCTTGCTGTTCCAAACAAGGTAGGGATCTTTATCGTGCATGACAACAATCACACACGGGACCCACATTTTACCTCTAATCCGAACGAGGACGTATTTTTATGAAAAATGCTCACCTAACACCTTTCAAGCGGTCCGTTTCGGGAATCGAACCCGGCACCTTGGGATTAGTAGTTTCCACGCCAACCAACTTAGTTCGGCTTAGTAATTACATGCTTACCGACTAAGCCGCGCAGCCGTCTTTATTTTGAGGCATGTGATTTTTTTTCAATGGTCTATCTGAAGGTACTTCATTGGCCAGGAAGCTAGTTTTTTAACCCCAAAATTTTGAATTTTGCGGAACCTTTGCCATTCCAAGCATAACAACTTACATACGAGACCTCCATTTTACCTTTTGTCCAAACGAGGACATTTTGTGAAAAATGCTCCCGTAATACTTTTCAAGCGGTCGGTGGCGAGAATCAAACCCGGCACCTTGGGCTTAGTAGCCACACGCAAACCAACTAATCCACGAAGCCGTTTTTTATTTCGAAGCATACTGCATTTAATTTTTTGATGCTCCACCCGAAGGTTCTACATTGGCCAGCAAGCGACCTTTTTTACCTGAAAATTTTGAATTTTGCTGAAAACGTGCTGTTCCTAGCAAATAGGGATCTTTTACGTGCGCGACAACACACACACACCCGGTACCTTGGACTTAGTAGTTACCCGCATACCAACTTAGCCACAAAGGCGCCTTTATTTCGAGGCATTTGATTTTTTTCCAATGCTCCATCTGAAGGTACTACATTGGCCAGGACGCGAGTTTTTACCTAGAAATTTTTTATTTCGTTGGACCCTTGCTGTTCCAAACAAGGTAGGTAGGGATCTTTATCGTGCATGACAAGAATCACACACGGGACCCACATTTTACCTCTAATCCGAACGAGGACGTATTTTTATGAAAAATGCTCACCTAACACCTTTCAAGCGGTCCGTGTCGGGAATCGAACCCGGCACCTTGGGATTAGTAGTTTCCACGCCAACCAACTTAGTTCGGCTTAGTAATTACATGCTTACCAACTAAGCCGCGCAGCCGTCTTTATTTTGAGGCATGTGATTTTTTTTCAATGGTCTATCTGAAGGTACTTCATTGGCCAGGAAGCTAGTTTTTTAACCCCAAAATTTTAAATTTTGTGGAACCTTTGCCATTCCAAGCATAACAACTTACATACGAGACCTCCATTTTATCTTTTGTCCAAACGAGGACATTTTGTGAAAAATGCTCCCGTAACACTTTTCAAGCGGTCGGTGTCGGGAATTGAACCCGGCACCTTGGGCTTAGTAGTCCACACAAACGAACTAATCCACGGAGCCGCCTTTTATTTCGAGGTACTCTACATTTGTTTTTCCTATGCTCCACCCGAAGGTACCACATTGGTCAGGAAGCGTGGTTTTTTTTAACATGAAAAATTTTGGGTTTTACCGAATCCTTGCTCTTGCAAACAAGGTAGGGATCTTTAACGTGCGTGATAATACTCGCACACGGGACCTCCATTTTACCTCTCATCCGAACGAGGGCGTATTGTTGTGAAAAATGCTCGTCTAACATTTTTTAAACGAATCGTGTCGGGATTCGAACCCGGAGCTTGGGCATAGTATTCACACGCATACCAACTCGCCACGGAGCCGCGAGATGTTTGAAACAACTGAACATCTTATTGTATTAACATAAAAAACCCAGTTGGGGTCGCTTAGAGCGCAAACAATCATACACCGTGTCTTGACTAGTATACCCGAACATAGGAACCCAACATGTAACATCAGACACGTTATTTCCTAGTTCTCAAATCATTCCACAAAAAACTCTTCAAACAAACGCTTTAGGGCATACTTATTACATCCAAATCGATCATAAAATTATTTCCTGAAACCTTCCTGACTTCAGGAATTAGACCTAAAGTTCTTAAAAATTGACTGAAAAATGACAGTGGCCATGGAATTGGAACAAAATACAAAACAAGCGCCAAATGTATGTTAACAATCACTAGTTATCCTGCTTATGCCACATCTTCCCCGAGATCAATAGCTAACAATTACACCGTCAGTAAAAAAAATCACCTTTCAAAGCCATATTATGGCAGAGATAGTTGAAGTGAAGGATGCGACCTGATCTCAGGTGACAGGTCCACATTCCGAAAGACCAATTCCGTCAGTCGACAATTCAAAGTTATTATACAAAATTAAGAGCTACACGGTTCACTATCCGTTCCGTGCAAAATCAGCACAACCAAGAACTTAAATATTAAACCCGTATCTGTGGTTGAAGCTGAGAACATAATGGAAATAAATGTGTTGGCTGCGGTAGCAAACGATCCAAGGAGTGTAAATGAAATTGAATAATGGATAGATTGGGGATACACCATACCACGGATTTTAAAATACATAAGAAAAACAAATGTAAGTCTTTTAAATTTGCGATTCGCAAGAAATATTTGAAGAAGACAAAATTAAGCGAATGCTTTTTTGTGAAATCATTATGGATATGGCCATTAATAATAATAGAAATTTTATAAACAACATTTGTTTTTTGGATGAAACAACATTCAGGATAAATGGAAAGCCAAACAAGTAAAACGTTCGATATGAAGTGGAAACAACCAACATTTGGTTTCATATAATAATCCCCAAGGGACAGTTAATATTTGGCTAGGAGTGTTGCGAGCTAACCTTATAGGACCTTATTTCATCGATGGAAAACTTATGACGAAAAATATTTGGACCTTCTCCAAGCCGAAAGTGCAGACGTTGCATATGAAAACGTTATTTGAATTCAACAAGACGGCTGTCCCTCTCATTTTACAAGCGAAATTTCATTATTTCTAAATCAGTCTTTCTCGAATTCCTAGATAGGACGGCGTGGGCCCAGTACATTGGCCACCTCAGAACCTGATTTGTCTCCTAATGACTTTTGCATCTGTGGTCATTAAAAAAAAATTTATACAAAACAAGGCATCCTAACATAGCCTCTTTAAAACAAAAAAATCATTGAAAAATGTACTAACGTTTCTAACCGGCTATTAGTTATTATGGGGAGCAATTTTTACGATAGGTTAGGATTTTGTTTAACAAATACGGGAGATTTATTTAAGCACTTAATTTAACATAATTCGGTTTTTTTTAAATTAACTTTAGTGTTTAGTTGGGAACTTCGATTATAGTTCTATTTGTAGTTGTTTTATTTGATATTTCTGGTTATAAAATAAATGTTCTATAATCATGATTGTTAATTCTTGTGCCGTAAAATAAAACGTTCGTTTTCGTAGAGTAGTGAAATACAATTGTATTATTATTTATTTTAAATATTATCGGGTAGGGGTTGTTTGGTCTCTTTGTCGCACGTTTTCGTGGTTGATTTAAATTCATAGTTGTAAATCAAATAGTAAAGCTGACATCCCTTGTCCCGTTATATCCTGTCATAAAACCTCCTTTGTGCATATGGAAATTAAGTTGAGAAAGGGGTAGTGACAGACACTTGCTCATCGATATCGAAGCGAACCGGTTGTTCGTTCGGTAAAGTGAGTTAGTCGATAGTGCCGCCGAATTTATCGATAAACCCCTAAAAAACACAGTGAAAGTGCAAACGTAACACGTACAATAATTCGCTATACACTCCACTTAGTTGAAGAGTAGGAACTACACCTTAGAACAATAGAATAACGCGGAGGTAAGTCGATATACAAAATTATAAAACGACCCGCGCATTAAACAGGGGTAAAATATTTTAATTCATGGCCGTGCAAACCCCGCCCGGAGCGAAAACTGAACCATATAACTCTTGACCCCGTACAATACTCCAAATTGTCCATACTGACAGAATCTGCATTCTCAGGACACAAACCAGCAAACAGGTTGCGCACTTCCCTTACATTATTTCAGCCATTATACATATAGCTTTAAAAACGGACCCCTTTTCACTGACCGTGCAATCACTAGCCACCACTCTCAAAGAAAATATAACAGAAGCAAGAAAACTTATTTCGAGGCAGTCGTAATATTCCACTGGACCGGATAGTTCCCTCTCCAGTCCAGGATATTAGTACCGGCCGTCTTCATGCCGATCCAGCTGCCGAAACACATAGTTTCGTCACCTGCTCCAGAGGAACCGTTATATCGGCTATAGCTCAAATTTGTCATGACATTTTAGTCGTCTTTGTTCTTCCGTTACAAAAGTTATAGTAAATAGACGAACTGGTTAAAAGAATTACTAAACTTTTTGCAGATTCTACAATTTTTTTGTTAAAATTTTATGTTTTTATAACTTAAATTAACCAGATTGGAACCTATATCGTTTTATAAATATATAAATGGTGTATTACATAACCGGACATTACAAAATACGCTTTTAAAATTGTGCTATTAGTAAACAACTTGTGAATGAACTGCTACTAATAATAGTTATCGATGAATGGCAAAAACAAAATTGTCCATTCATAAACTTCCTTGCACATTTATGCTTTGCTGTAATGATAAATGAATGACGTTTAAATAGATTTACTTTTATTAACGTCTGTGGCTGTTCGCATCAAGGGCGCTTACATTGATCAATGAACAAGCCAGCTCTGCCCTGCCCTACTTTCATTCACAACTGCGTTACCCTACATGTGAAAGGAAAACACCGGAAGGAAGTTTAGATTTAAAAAGAACGCCTCTTTCTTGTACTGAATGGAATTCAAATTACTATAAGGGATTTACTTAATACTGTTAGAAGGGGGCTTTTGTACGTGTTCGGAATACCAAAAAGTATTTATGAGATTTCAGCATAAAAGGCACTTCTTACAAACAACTGTAATTTATGCGATCAGGAAGTTAGGGAACGTAAATTAAATCAGTTGCTGAGAAGTGAATTTGAGAAATATACGAAACAATTTCTTCGCAATATTCAGGACGACCTGTAAATAATAGTGTAATAACTGCATGTGAATAACGTGACTGTAGAAGCTATCCGCAAGCAGATACAAACACTGACCACAACATAGTAATTATAAAAGCTGCGCTTAAAATTAAAAGCTTGAAAAAAAGGGCCGAGAAATGCTCTTTGACTTTTAGAAACTAAAACAAAAAGATCCACAAAAGATATGAGTATAAGTTGTTACCTATGTCAATGTACACGAGATGAAAATAGAACAACCCCAAGGAACATCAGGAATTTTCAACTAATTTTTCTCGCTACTGTAAATCTTACATGCCCATTGGTCAACAGTCAGTCTGTGGACATTCTTTTACATGCTAAAACTAAACCCCACGTTTTCATTGGTTGAACATCTCATTAACCTTTTTATACACAGCCAGCATAGGAAGAAGAAGTGTATAAATACAATTTCAACTTTAACAAGAATCAGTTCACTTGGAGTTCACCCTAGCCTAAAGAACTAACCAAGCAGAGCTGACCGATGACCTGCTAATAGGCGCTGTCCTATAGCTCGTTTACCCCAACGCCTCGACGAGGGATGCCCTGCATCACGACGCCGACGCCTCCACATGCAAACCTTCGCAAGCAGTGCTGCTCTATAGCCTGCTAATACCTTCACAGCGGCGCTGTCTGATAGTCTGCCTACTCCAACGCCTCGACGAGTGATGCCCTACATCACGACGCCGACGCCGCCACATGCAAACTTTCGCAATCAGTGCTGCTCTGTAGCCTGCAAATACTTTCACAGCGACGCTGTACTATAGCCCGCACACGTCGACGCCTCGACGAGGGATTGCCCTGCATCACGACGCCGACGCTTCCGCATGCAAACCTTTGCACGCAGTGCTGCTCTATAGCCTGCCAATACCTTCACAGCGGCGTTGTCCTATAGCCTGCCTACCCCAACGCCTCGACGAGTGATGCCCTAGATCACGACGCCTACGCCGCCACACGCAAACCTTCGCAATCAGTGCTGCTCTGTAGCCTGCACATACTATCACAGCGGCGCTGTCCTATACCCGCACACGTCGACGCCTCGACGAGTGATGCTCTGCATCAAGACGCCGACGCCTCCGCATGCAAACCTTCGCAAGCAGTGCTGCTCTATAGCCAGCCAATACCTTCACAGCGGCGCTGTCCTATAGCTTGTCTACCCCAACGCCTCAACGAGTGATGCCCTACATTACGACGCCGACGCCTCCACATGCAAATCTTCGCAAGCAGTGCAGCTCTATAGCCTGCTAATACTTTCACAGTGGCGCGGTCCTATTGCCCGCACACGTCGACGCCTCGACGAGTGATGCTCTACATCACGACGTCGACGCCTTCCAAAGAGTTCCTAAGATTACCGAAGACTTTTAAACAGTTTCAAACTGTACATATATCCATTTCGTAATTGTTTGAATTTATACTTCCGAACTGCTTTAACTGTACATATATTCATTTCATGACTATTTAACTTATATATGTATGTATCTATGAACTTTATAACTTGTATTGCTTTGTACATATTAATTATAATAGAGTCAAATCTACACACAATGTCTAAGAAGTCAGACATCGCCCACTCGAACGGTAACAAGTGGTGTCCAACGTGATTGGGCCTTCTTTTCCGAAGATTTTGCAAACAGCGCGCTTGCAAGGACCAAACAGCATACCCGAGCCGAGAAGTCAAACAGCCACGAGCATTCAGCCGGACACCAATCAGCCGCTTCCAACCTAGGAGAACACACAACCAAACAGTTATGGGACTGCAACAACCCAGTGGCGCTCAACAAATACTAAAAGCAAAATGGCCATAATCAGGATCCTAGTGGAAGACCTTTACAATATCACCACATGGACCACCGAAACTAAGAAACCTGTATTTCCGGCACCCTGCTGGAAGATCCAGCTGCGTTTCTTCAACAGATGGACGCAACGAGAGCAGACGTACGGACAACAACCGCCCAACTACAAGACCAAGCAGCCACATGATGGCCAGGATACTAGGTGTTCCAACCCAGTTACGAGTTTAAGGAGAAATACCACAGTCTATCCATCAGGGCGAAAATAGCAGCACACTATTACGTACAGAAGCAGACGGCATCTCAATCAGTAGCCTCCTTCTTTGACATCAAGGTACGGCAAGCGCGAAGCCTAAACATGGAGATCGACCACGACCTAGAGCTGTTCATCAACCTCTTCCTTCCAGCATTGAAAAATCTAATCCAATGCCACATGCCGACATCCATCCGCCTCTCCCAGATAGATGCGAATGAAAAACATGCAATAAAAGGGACAACCGTTCCCACGCTAGCAACCAGATTTTCGCACACAACGGAGCAACTACCAAGGCGCGCCTTTTGTCCACAACGACATTCACACCGCGACTGCCCAACCAAGACGTCGGAAAACGACCCAGCGGCTGAACAACGCGAGACCACAGCCCACAGACTACTAGACTACTAGATACAGGGGCATTGTCGTGTATGATTAGGGAACATCAATTAGCCACTGGCTCACGCGTAGAATCCCTATTATACCTGCGCCCATCTAGCTGAAACAGGGACAGAAATTACAATCAAAAGCAAGTTTCACACGTCATTCACCCTCGGACACGTGACGGACCATGGTAGTAACAAACCTCGCATAGAATGTCATCCTAGATCACTCTTCGCTTCAACGTCAGAAAGTGGTGATGATGGATTACGAACAAAACTCCATACATTTCGAAGCACATAACCGTAAGACGCTCCACTGGAACCAAACGATGACGCCCGTCACCGCCGACAGGCCACCCACGCCAACTGCAATCCACAAGTCCGCGGGCGAATTCTTGCCGAGCAGCCTTCGGGATGAATTCCAACCAGTGATCAATAGGTCAGCGCCACCGACTACCACAACCAACACCAGCGAAAGCCGCCTATTACCACGACACCAAACCGTTCAGACCACGAGCTAGCCACGCAACCGTCGTCAATCTGCCAAAATAAAATATGTGCAAGCCTCACGATCAGAAAGGCATACCTGTGAATAGATGTTCCAAGAAGAGGTACTCTTTCGAGCATCCAGCAGCAGGCGACCATGGAAAAGTTCGACGCCGTTACACAACGGTGACGCACAGCACAATCAACAGGCCAATCACGTCAACTGCAACTCACCTTCAGCCTTCGGAAAGAATTCAAACCAGTGATCCATAGGTCAGCACAACCGGCTACTACAGTTAGCACCAGCAAAAGCCACCTATTACCACTGGACACCAAACCATGCAGACTACGAGCTAAACACGCGTCTCTTATAGATCTGCTTAAATATGGGCAAGCTGCACGATCCGAAAGGCATACCAGCGGATGGATGTCCCAAGAGGTACCCTTTCAATCGCAACTATCCCATCTAACGGCAGGCGACCATGGAGAAGCCCGGCGCTGCCGCACAAAGCGAAAACGCAAACGCCTCTACAGTTCCAGATATGCCGACGACGAGGACCCCTCTCTGTCCTCGTACAGCAATATGGCTACGATTACAAATCACTTGGCACCCACGAGTTGGTTCAAGAGAAAATGGACCCGACCTCATCCAATTCAAAGAAAGGCCGAACCCAACAGCTACCGGATTCGACTGGAACGGGGTGATACTCAAATCCAAGCCAGACAAAAACGTCCAACAACCTTCACAGCCTCACCACTCCGCATCTACCTAGCTGCGCTACACTTTTCAGCGGGTGGGTACACGAGCTGAAAATAGAACAACCGCAAGGAACAAGTAATTTTTCTCGCTACCCTAAAACCTGCTTGCCCATTGGTCAATAGCCTGTGGACATTCTTTTACATTTTCATTAACCTTTTTATACACAACCAGCATAGGGAGAAGAAGTGTATAAATACAATTTCAATTCCAACAAGAATCAGTTCACTCTAGCCTCAGGAACTAATCAAGCAGAGTTGACCAATAGCCTGACAATGTTCTAGCAAGCAGTGCTGACTGATAGCCTGCCAATACTTTCACAGCAGGGCTGTCCTATAGGCCGCTGACGCCTCGACGAGTGATGCCCTATATCACGACGTCGACGCCTTCCGAAGAGTTCCGAAAATTATCGAAGACTTTCCAACTACTTTAACCTGTACATTTCATTACTTTTTAACTTATATATCTATGTATCTATGAACTTTATAACCTGTATTGCTTTAACCCTATTAATTATAATAGAGTCAAATCTACACACAATACAATGTCTAAGAAGTCAGACGCCACCCACTCGAACGGTAACAAAGTTAAACGAATTGTTGAAACACATCGGTAAAATTTCTGATACTGAGGTTGAAGCAGATTTGAAGCGATAGTGTAGGTGCATTTTGAAACGTACATAAGGTGCCAAAACACGCATATGTAAAGAAAGTATGGAAATTAAAATCCCGATATACATGCAGTTTGAAAAGTACATGTAATAGCATTTGTTAATCAAATTCCGTAACTGAAAGTTCCGATGTACGTGCAAATTTGAACGCAATATTTAATAAGTCCCTTTACAAATTTGCGAGATACGTGACATTTAGGACGTATATGGAATGCAATATTTGATAAAACGCAATAGGTTGCAGATAAACATAATTGAAACGCGTTTTCCCCGGACTAAAGACCGATAGCGGGCTGTCAGCCAATGAGGACGTGTGCAACATCGGGAAGGAATTGGTCTATAAAACTAACCTGAGCAGATAAACGACATTCATTCCATAATCGACGCGCCGATTGTAATAGTTTAAACAAGATCATAACGCAAATAAAATTTAGTGAACGTTAAATTGAAAGTAACATAAATCATTAATTTCAACGGAAACAGTAAAGTGCGCGTTGAAATAAGTGTGTATAAAATTCTGCCGTTGACATAAACGTAAGTCTAGAATTAATTAATATAAATGAAATCTTTGCAATTTATTTATTTAGGGCTCCGAATACTAAATTAAATTACGACGTTTATATTCTAAGTTATTGGTATAAAAGACCACAAGCAAATCATTGGACAAACGACTCTGTGTTGCTGCTGAATATTTCAAAGTACTGGGTCAACACTCTAAGCTGATGAACAAACGACCGATTCGGGCCAGAAAGCTCCAGCGAGAAAACAGGAGGAATATAAGATCAGGGCTATCGTTTCAATTTATAGTATGTTACATTTATAATTCAACATATTGGTGTATTCAGAAGTGAGCGTTCCCACGCCAGCAACCAGATTTCCGCACACAACGGAGCAACTACCAAGGCGCGCCTTTTGTCCACAACGACATTCACACCGCGACTGCCCAACCAAGACGTCGGAAAACGCCGAACCCAGCGGCTGAACAACGCGATGATCCTATCAAGGATTCCCGTCACCATAAACAGAACGACCTTGAACGCACTACTAGATACAGGGGCATTGTCGTGTATGGTTAGGGAACATCGATTAGCCACTGGCTCACGCGTAGAATCCCTATTATACCTGCGCCCATCTAGCTGAAACAGGGACAGAAATTACAATCAAAAGCAAGTTTCACACGTCATTCACCCTCGGACACGTGACGGACCATAAAACCTTCTTGATAGTAACAAACCTCGCATAGAATGTCATCCTAGATCACTCTTCGCTTCAACGTCAGAAAGTGGTGATGATGGATTACAAACAAAACTCCATACATTTCGAAGCACATAACCGTAAGACGCTCCACTGGAACCAAACGATGACGCCCGTCACCGCCGACAGGCCACCCACGCCAACTGTAATCCACAAGTCCGCGGCGAATTCTTGCCGAGCAGCCTTCGGGATGAATTCCAACCAGTGATCAATAGGTCAGCGCCACCGACTACCACAACCAACACCAGCGAAAGCCGCCTATTACCACGACACCAAACCGTTCAGACCACGAGCTAGCCACGCAACCGTCGTCAATCTGCCAAAATAAAATATGTGCAAGCCTCACGATCAGAAAGGCATACCTGTGAATAGATGTTCCAAGAAGAGGTACTCTTTCGAGCATCCAGCAGCAGGCGACCATGGAAAAGTCCGACGCCGTCACACAACGGTGACGCACGGCACAATCAACAGGCCAATCACGTCAACTGCAACTCACCTTCAGCCTTCGCAAAGAATTCAAACCAGTGATCCATAGGTCAGCACAACCGGCTACTACAGTTAGCACCAGCAAAAGCCACCTATTACCACTGGACACCAAACCATGCAGGCTACGAGCTAAACACGCGTCTCTCTTAGATCTGCTTAAATATGGGCAAGCTGTACGATTCCAAAGGCATACCAGCGGATGGATGTCCCAAGAGGTACCCTTTCAATCGCAACTATCCCATCTAACGGCAGGCGACCATGGAGAAGCCCGGCGCTGCCGCACAAAGCGAAAACGCAAACGCCTCTACAGTTCCAGATATGCCGACGACGAGGACCCCTCTCTGTCCTCGTACAGCAATATGGCTACGATTACAAATCACTTGGCACCCACGAGTTGGTTCAAGAGAAAATGGACCCGACCTTATCCAATTCAAAGAAAGGCCGAACCCAACAGCTACCAGATTCGACTGGAACGGGGTGATACTCAAATCCAAGCCAGACAAAAACGTCCAACAACCTTCACAGCCTCACCACTCCGCATCTACCTAGCTACGCTACACTCTTCAGCGGATGGGTACACGAGCTGAAAATAGAACAACCGCAAGGAACAAGTAATTTTTCTCGCTACCCTAAAACCTGCTTGCCCATTAGTCAATAGCCTGTGGACATTCTTTTACATTTTCATTAACCTTTTTATACACAACCAGCATAGGGAGAAGAAGTGTATAAATACAATTTCAATTCCAACAAGAATCAGTTCACTCTAGCCTCAGGAACTAACCAAGCAGAGTTGACCAATAGCCTGACAATGTTCTAGCAAGCAGTGCTGACTGATAGCCTGCCAATACTTTCACAGCAGCGCTGTCCTATAGGCCGCTGACGCCTCGACGAGTGATTCCCTATATCACGACGTCGACGCCTTCCGAAGAGTTCCGAAAATTATCGAAGACTTACCAACTACTTTAACCTGGTACATATATGCATTTCATTACTTTTTAACTTATATATCTATGTATCTATGAACTTTATAACCTGTATTGCTTTATACCTATTAATTATAATAGAGTCAAATCTACACACAATACAATGTCTAAGAAGTCAGACGCCACCTACTCGAACGGTAACAAAGTTAAACGAATTGTTGAAACACATCGATAAAATTTCTGATACTGAGGATGAAGCAGATTTGAAGCGATAGTGTAGGTGCATTTTGAAACGTACATAAGGTGCCAAAACACGCATATGTAAAGAAAGTATGGAAATTAAAATCCCGATATACATGCAGTTTGAAAAGTACATGTAATAGCATTTGTTAATCAAATTCCATAACTGAAAGTTCCGATGTACGTGCAAATTTGAACGCAATATTTAATAAGTCCCTTTACAAATTTGCGAGATACGTGACATTTAGGACGTATATGGAATGCAATATTTGATAAAACGCAATAGGTTGCAGATAAACATAATTGAAACGCGTTTTCCCCGGACTAAAGACCGATAGCGGGCTGTCAGCCAATGAGGACGTGTGCAACATCGGGAAGGAATTGGTCTATAAAACTAACCTGAGCAGATAAACGACATTCATTCCATAATCGACGCGCCAATTGTAATAGTTTAAACAAGATCATAACGCAAATAAAATTTAGTGAACGTTAAATTGAAAGTAACATAAATCAATAATTTCAACGGAAACAGTAAAGTGCGTGTTGAAATAAGTGGGTATAAAATTCTGCCGTTGATATAAACGTCTAGAATTAATTAATATAAATGAAATCTTTGCAATTTATTTATTTAGGGCTCCGAATACTAAATTAAATTACGACGTTTATATTCTAAGTTATTGGTATAAAAGACCACAAGCAAATCATTGGACAAACGACTCCGTGTTGCTGCTGAATATTTCAAAGTACTGGGTCAACACTCTAAGCTGATGAACAAACGACCGATTTGGGCCAGGAAGCTCCAGCGAGAAAAACAGGAGGAATATAAGATCAGGGCTATCGTTTCAATTTATAGTATGTTACATTTATAATTCAACATATTGGTGTATTCAGAAGTGAGCTTAAAGTTGCATGTAATTTAAATATTTTGTATAAAAGGTCTACAAAAATTTAGTTAGTACGTAAAGGTATGTTTGAAAAGAAAGGCAATATTTCTTTGAACGTTCAATAAACTATTTGTGGTAAAATACAATTTTTTTGTTGGCTTTCATTGCTATAAAAGGTGTAAAAAGGTTATAAGCTTCGTAAAGAGCAAATTTGATAAAAATATTTATTTAAAATTTGATTTAAAAGTTCTATAAAAAGTAAATGATATTAAAAGGGACGCAAATTTGTAAATAGTAATTTTATTTATTCATTATACAATTTTTTGTGAATTTAGTTTGTCTTATGCGGAGATATTGAGTGTTGGAGAGGAGTGAGTGAAAATTCTCTGTCGTTCACTCCGTGCGTGGTATCACTGAGCTAGTGGAGGCATAAATATAATTGTGTTTATTTTAAAGGCACAGAAAGGTGGCGATCAGCAGGTAATTGATCATTGTACATCTGGCGAAGGGCGATATCGTAGCTATATATATATATATATATATATATATATATTACTCATATTTAGACCAGGGTAGAAAATTAAATAATCACATCAAATAATTTTAATCACCGTGTATAAGGAATTTTATTAGATAATACGCTTTATTAAAACACCGTGGAGAATAAAAATTCATTCGTTTCAGTAAAAATAAGAGATTTAAAATCATGTACAAGACGCTTTATATCAAAAGAAACAGTATTAACAAGCTCTACGGGTAATGTAATTATTCCGAGGAAAGAAACAAATGGAAAGTACGTGCAAAATTTATATTAATTAACCCTATTTTAAGTAACCGGTATTGAACAAAACGTACAGATAATAACTAATATTTAGTTAGGATTCACTAAAATTTAAAGGGTATTAATTGTAATTGAAGTTAATTGAACCGTTAGTAACATATAATATCTATGAAAACTTGTAAAAACCCAATAAAATAAAGCTCTGAGAATTAATAGTATGTTTGAACACCTGGGTTTATTTAAAAGCTCATTCGGCGTAAATTGTGTAGATAACAAATGGTTTCAGAGAATCTTGGAGAAACCGGGGCTTAATATTCACGGAAGGTGCGATACGGGGTTATTTAACCCAGATAGTCCACATGGACTGAAAATAATCGATAATAAAGAATATCAATTTGCACCAATACGAACAGGTTAGCAAAGGAAAGAGAAAATGCGTCAAGCTAAGTCACATATAGTAAAAGGCGTGATTTAAGCAACGTCACGAGGGTCACAATTGGTTGAAAATAGGATGCAAATATCAGAGGTAGAAACAACGATTTCTGTACAAAATTAATTAGTTTTTCTCGGACATGTTTGCGTGCCGTGTGAGAATTTCTGAGATTTTCAACTGGCGAGTGCAAAATTCGTAAAAACCGACGCACAGGCTACGGACTGGGAACCTAGCATGCGAAATTCTTTAGAATTACCCGTTTTGAGGACTCGACCGACAGACAGGCTAACGGCTATATATACCCAGGGGAATATAAACAAGCTCTCTTACATCCGCGACTTGATTCAAGACGTTAAACAGTGCTTTTTAGTGTGATAGAATAATTTAAACAGTTTGCTCGAATATTTTGGTGATTTAAAACAGTTTGTCCTTTACGTGCTACAATGAATGTACTTTAGTGCACTTAGAAAAGAAGATACAGTATTGCCCGAAATAAACAGTACTGAAACTAAGTTGGCGGTATTTTTATGCGTGCGCTGTCACACTCAAGTTAGCTAGTATAGACCTGTCAAGTAAACCTCAAACAAGTAATTAGTAGGGCCTAATTGTTAAAAATGGTGTTAAGTACAGAGGAGAAAGTGTTTCTGGCAGAGCATTATTTTCGTTCATACGGAATCGGCCGACGTAATGGTGCAAGTTTGCTATACGTGTCTGATCAATTCACACAAAGGTTTAATAAACGTTCTCCAAGTAATGCTGTAATTTTGAAGGTTATTGAAAGTTTAGAAATACAGGTAGTGTATTGTGCCAACGAAAAGGAAACTCGGGGCGTCCCAGGACAGTTAACAACAACAATAACCATGAACGTGTTTTTGAGCAAATCTTAGAAAATCCGAAAGTCAGCCAGGCAAGGACATTGTTACAACTTGATTTAAGGGGGATTTTTAAGAAAACTCTTTTATAAACCTGAGCTTTCGGATTTATTTTAATCCTTTCAAAGGTACTACAATTACAAAATTGATGAATAAACAGTAAATCATATTTGATACTTACTAAGGTGAGGTTATATAATAAAATTGGCAATTAACTGTTTATTCATCAATTTTGTAATTGTAGTCCTTGAAGATAACAAATCATTTCTGGGTTTATAAACCGATTTTCTTAATAATCCTCACCAAACACAATATTTTGATATATATATATGATATATATATCTATATATATCGATAAATCGTTGCAGACATTAATCAATAGTGCGAAAATTTTACCACTTTTCCTTGATTAACGTAAAGCGGACACTGATAATAAAGGCGTGATTTGTGAAGCTTCACTGGGTCTACAATTGGTTGAAATAAGATGCAAACATGAGAGGGAAAGCATATCAGTTGGTGTAAAATTAATTAGTTGTTCTCGGACGTGTTGCGAGCCGTGTGGAAATTTCTTAGATTTTCAACTTGGACGTGTGCAAATTTTTAGTAGAATCGCTGTGCCCAGCCGTCGGAAGGGAAAATAGAATGCGAAATTCTAAAAATTGTCCGTGGCGGGACAAATTCGATTTGCAAGCGGGCCATTATATAAACCCGTGCTTATAGGTGTTTCGCTCTCTTATATTTTTGATTTTATTCGATACTTTAAACAGTTTTGCTCTTTGATTATTCGATACTTTAAGTAGAATACGTGGTGATTACGTGCTACAATAAAAGTTATTAGTACACTTAGAGAAGGTAACAAAGTAACAAAGTCTAGTTATATTTGCGGGTATTATTGTACCAATTATCCAAATTAATAACGATAAATAAAATGAATAGAAGTATGCAGTTTTTTGTATAGCGTGAACGAATTATGAATTTCTTTGCTATTTTTCTGGAGTGAGTAATCAAGTGTTATTCGTAAACGTGATTGGATCCACAAAACAAGATTAAGATATACTTAGATGAGTTTCTGAGAAACCCTGAAACCGTTTAGACGAATGGTGGTGTAGAAAAATTTTAAAGGCGGCTAGAAATCCGAGGACGTAAACATATAACCAGTTGGAATGGTGGGATGAGCAACCGATGTACATTGAAGCCACGAGTGCAGTAACCTTCAGGTAATTTATGCATTGTTGTTCAATCTTAGATGTTTTGGTGTGTGTTGAATATCTTTATAATTTGTTTGATAAAATGGACAGTAGTAAATTTGTACTAAACAACAAATTTTAATTTTAAGGTGAAATTTTCTTGTTTAAGTAGAAAGGAGTATTTATCAGGTATTTATGTTTCTGATTATGATGAAAATTTGGGTCTGTCTTTGAGCTCAATTAGACTAACCTGTTAAATTAACGTAAAGGGGTGGAAGATGCTCCCTTGTATTCAGACTTAGGTCTGGCAATATTGTTATATTAATTAGTAGGCATCCAACAAGGACTTAATTCTGGATGCAAATTAAAATGATGATAAATTTGAACTTGAAAATTTCTGATACTGAAATTTATGCCAAAATTTAATTTTGAAATTTTAATGTATTGTGAATATTGATGTAAATAGAGTTGACGTTGATGTTTGTGGTAGGAATGTGTTTGTTTTTTTATGTATGAGGATGAAAGCTATCTAGAGGAGCAGCCGAGGCGATTAACAGAAGAAAGTCAACGGACCAGGTAATTTAATAACTTTGTAGGTTTCACAGCATTCTTTGGCATCCAATTCGTAGGGGCTCGATTCGAAAAGGGAGTACCCGGATTTTGGTGGTATCACAGCATTCTTTGAAGCCCAATTCGTGAGGCTCGACAATAATAAAGGAACACAGCATATAATAAATATATATATATATATATGATATTTAAGGTCGGCTGGTTATTTAAGAAAACTCTGTATAAACCTGAGCTGATTATTTAATCCTTTTGCAAAGGTACTACAATTACAAAATTGATGAATAAACAGTAAATCATATTTGATACTTACTAAGGTGAGGTTATATAATAAAATTGGCAATTAACTGTTTATTCATCAGATTTTGTAATTGTCAGGACCTTTGAAAACGATAAATTTTTGATGAAATCAGTTATAAAAATTTTTAATAATCAGCGCTAAACCATATTTTAAATATATATATATATATATATATATATAAGCTACGATATCGCTCTTCGCTAGATGTACAATGATCAATTACCTGCTGATCGCCACCTTTCTGTGCCTTGATGAATAAAACGCGTAAAGCAGAGACACTGATAATAAAAGGCGTGATTTGTGAAGCTTCACTAGGTCTACAATTGGTTGAAATAAGATGCAAACATGAGAGGGAAAGCATATCAGTTGGTGTGTAAAATTAATTAGTTGTTCTCGGACGTGTTTTTTTTTTTTTTTTTTTTTTTTTTTTTTTTTTTTTTTTTTTTTTTTTTTTTTTTTTTTTTTTTTTTTTTTTTTTTTTTTTTTTTTTTTTTTTTTTTTTTTTTTTTTTTTTTTTTTTTTTTTTTTTTTTTTTTTTTTTTTTTTTTTTTTTTTTTTTTTTTTTTTTTTTTTTTTTTTTTTTTTTTTTTTTTTTTTTTTTTTTTTTTTTTTTTTTTTTTTTTTTTTTTTTTTTTTTTTTTTTTTTTTTTTTTTTTTTTTTTTTTGCATCCTACAAGGACTCTAATTCTGGATGCAAATTAAAATGATGATAAATTTGAACTTGAAATTTTATGATGCTGAAATTTATGCTGAAATTTAATATTGAAATTTTAATGTATTATGAATATTGATGTAAATAGAGTTAACGTTGATGTTTGTGGTAGGAATGTCTTGGTTTTTTTTTATGAATGAGGATGAAAGTTTTAGCTAGGTGAGCAGCCGAGGCGGAGAAAGTAAAGAGGCGATTATCCGAAGGCAATTCAACGGACAAGAGAATCACAGCAAATCTTGGCGCCCAATTCGTGAGGCGCGAATCTCATAAGGTTTCACAGGATCTTGACGGTCCAACGTTGGGGCTCGAATGTTTTTTTTTACTCTGGTGAGGTTTTTTGTAGGTTTCACAGAATCTTGACGCCCAATCTGTGGGGCTCGAATGATCAGCAGAAAGTACCAGTTCCCGTGACTAAAGGCGCATTTCACAGCAATATATATATATATATATATATATATATATATATTTACATCGCTTACGTGAATCTTGAATCACGATAGGTACCTTGTTCTTGATCGTTAGATCTAAAACATTCAACAAAACGATTCTCACCGATGCTATTCAAAATGCACCTCATTTCCGATCACCGTCATTAAATGAGAAACTCTACCAAAACCAATTAAAGCGCAAATTTTTATAGTTCAAATGCCTCTATTTCCTGTCTTCTCAACAGTTAAACGTTCTGTAATAACTTAACGCTTACAAAATGAAAATAAACGCTTTCGTTAATTGGCTGCCACCAATATACTTCCCTGTATATTACATTTTAAATGCTAATTTAAAATTAAGTATCAATAAATGCCAATCAAAGCGCTATCTCCAAGAAGAATTTTTTAGCTGACCTTTACGTAAGTAGTTTCGAACAGAATGGCATAAATAGAATTAAAATTTATGAATTTTCAAAGCCTTTTGAAGCATGTTAATGAAGGAGGATTAACAAGGGTTCGTAGGAAGCCATAAAATTCTAAATCTGGGATTAATTGAAAGGATATGAATGTAAAATGAAGCAGTAAGTTTTGAGCCAGGAGAACAAATGAGAAGGTAAATCTGCAAACTGTAATGAAGTGCTTTCAAATCTGCAATCAAAATAACTATAAAAATTAACACACTTTTGTACTGTAGAAAATGATTAAATAGTCGTAGAACGTGGCAAATTAAAAAATAATACTAAGCGAAAAACTTTTCAAAATATCAAGACTAGAAAAACTCACGAACAAAGTTTCATATTTGAAAACCAAATTTTGTACTATAGCGTAGTACATTTACTTGTTAATTTGAAAATGGAAAATTTTCAAAACGCCGTCTATCCAACGTAAACAAGGAATGCTTTGGGCGACTTTTAACAGCCATGTCGAGGGCACCTATCGCTTTCGGAACCGAAAATGAAATCTGCCTCAGTTGTGTTTGTTAGAATTTGTAAAGAGAAAACAATGATCGGTTTCATTTTTTTACCGCTCATCAGTTTCTCTATGTTTCCCTTCATTATTACTCGTCAATTTTGACAGGTATAAACAGTAATATAGATAAACGTACTTTGGTTTCTAGCGTGGTCATACAGAGGGCGTAACAATATTACACATATTTTTAATACAAAGTGATTACTAATTAGCAGTATGAAATCGCTACATTTATTTAAACTAGATAGCTAGGTTAAGGTAGAGCCAAATACTGGATGCCTTGTATTACGGCTATTATTCATCTAACCGTACGTCTTGTTTGGATGTGACCTTTATTCAGCAAATTGCCGCGAAGTTTGTTTTTAACCTGCAACAATTAAAACAGGTGAACACTTGTCGTTAATTGAGAGAGGACAGATAGGGATTTCATTGGTATTTCATTCCATTAAACTCACTGACTCGTCACTCGTCTATTCGGTAAGGTAGCCCAAGCTTAATCTGCCCATCATGGCGCTCGTTTCACACCAACTTGTAAAAACCCCTCTGACGCAGATGCACATTTTTCAAAGCCTGAGAAACGTCTAATTTAACATTCCATTCACACGAAGTATATAATAAACATGAACTATTCCTAATAATCCCTGACAATGCATAGGAATTTAAAACCGAATTATTATGCGTCATAACCTATTTATACTACTTATATTGGCAATTTACGATTGGAAATCCCCCATGTTTACTTAATGTAATAAGGATTGTGACGTCAAAAAAGCGTAACAAGCTAAGACAAGGCCGTGAAATCTTTAAAATTGACTCAAATTTAAATACATAGTTTGTTCCCGATTTCGAAAATTCTCCACTTTGTATTTAAATTTGAGCCAATCTTAAATATTTCACTACCTTGTTGGCGTTTTGTGAAGGGGAAAATAGATAACGGTTAGCCGCAAAAATAACGAAACCGGTCGGTTATTGGTTGTTTTCTTTTTACAAATGCTAACAAACACAACTGTGGTACGTACCAATTTGTCGGCTAGTCAGTGCTCCTATTCAGCGTATGTTAGATATATCCACATCAAAAAGCAACAACGAGGTGTTCCTAGTGATCGATTTATGGGCCACTCTTTTGGCATATGATGGTTGAACTGCTTCGGCGCGTCCGTAATTGCGCAAGCAGAGAACATTCTCGTCGTCGTTTGGAGTAGTTCAATACCAACAATACAGAAAAAGATAGCGACTGTTCTGGAAATAAATAACACTTGGTTCAAGGAAAAGAAACTGGAGTTATTTATAGGGAAACAACATCTACAACTAAAAAGTATACTAACGGAGAGACAACGGAACACTTTAAACAAACTACGAGGAGTTATCAGAATGTTATCGAACTATACTCGTTCAGGTTTGTTAAACTTGACTGCAAGCTAGCGCACATGCGACCGCGAAACATAATACCTAATGAATCAGTGTGCCGAGTTACGTTGCTTTGGCGAGGTTGTGTTCCATGTATTGGTTGTTTTGTAGTCGCGTGTTGTTCATTTGCAAATTTTATGATGACTAATAAATTCTAGCAACGAACTTGCTTCAATTTTTTTGTAAGCTTGGTAAATCTTCTAACTGAAACTTTAGCAATGCTCCGGGACGCTTTTGAAAAACTTTTCTTCAACAGAAGCAGATTTTCGAGCGATATACTCGTTTCAAGACAGGCAGAACTTCACTTGAAGATGATTATCGTGCACGACGACCTACCCGAACAAAACGGATAAAATGTTGAAAAGATCGACAACTCATTCACGAAAACTGTCGCTAAACGATCGTTTGTTTGTCTACACGCGACCGAAAAAGCACGACAGGTCAGAAGTGTAGCAAAAACCATGCGCATCGTGTTTTTCGACATCAAAGGCATTGTCAATCTCGAGTTCGTACCAGTTCGTGTTACAGTGAACTCAGATTTTTATTATGATGTGTTTAGGCGGCTGAGAGAAAATGTACGACGAAAAATGCCCTAATTACGGAAAACCAAAATTGGCTGTTGTATCACGACAATGCACCTGCGCACTCTTCGCTGAAAACAACACTTTTTGACCAAAAATCGTATGGCTTTCATCCCAGATCCTCCACATTCACCAGATTTAGCATCCTGTGGCTTTGCACTATTGAGTGGCTCTCTGGTGTAGTTGGTATGTGTTTGACTACTACGCCCAAGGTCCTGGGTTCAAATCCCGACACGGTCCGCTTGAAAAATGTTAGGCGAGCATTTTTCACAAAAATACACCCTCGTTCGGATGAGAGGTAAAATGGAGGTACCGTGTGTGACAGTTGTCACGCACTTTAAAGATCGCTACCTTGCTTGAAACAGCAAGGGTTCGGCAAAATTCCAAATTTTCCAGGTAAAAAGAACTCGCTTTCTGGTCAATGTAGTACCTTCGGGTGGAGCATTGGAAAATTACATGCACGGCTTTGCACTATTCCCGAAAGTAAAAGTTCATGGTAAAGTTGCCATTTTGACACCGTAGAAAACATTCAGAATAAAATGCAGCCATTTTTACACCGTAGCAAACATTCAGAATAAAACCCAGAAGTGCTTGACAGTCTTTAGGAAAAGAATTTTTTGACACTTTGCAGACATGGATCAAACGCTGGGTGCGTTGTATCAAATTGCAAGGAGACTATGTTGAAGAAGATGGGAGTGATTAGTGACCTGGTAACTTCTAGAATGACATCGACGGTGTTGTATTCGGATATATAATACAACGATGATGCCGAACAGTTTTAAATTAAATTGACAATAGATTGATTGGTAGGTACAAGGGTGTTTTTAAACTCATGTAACGTAAACAAAAGGGGTGATTAGATCATAATCTCGTACAATCTAGTTTCTGGAATAATTGTAGTCCAACATATAAACTGTACGACCCAACATGCAGTTAGTCAAAGTAGTAATCACAAATAATATGAACCAAGTTGTTATTCAAGTGGTTAACCACAATGCCTATATAAATTAGTGCTTGTGTAAATATATTAACAGTACTTAGTTAAATTAATAAATCTAGTGTAATTGTCGTGCTGAGAGGGAATGTACTATAGTGAAAATTGTAGTTCTTACCAGTGATTTTTGTAGCGGCATTTCATCACATTATGTCTGAAATAATTGGGAATAATCAAACACAATTAGACCGATTGAAGAACGGTAAATTGAAAATTGTTACAATAAGTTGCCGCGCAACCCGACGGAGTTTAATCTTAATACCAGCACCGCTAATATAAAGTAAATTGTTTGATCGAGTTGTTAAAATAAACCCGCTAGTGTCTATGTAAATTAACAGTGAGTAATATGAAATCGACAAATGCCGCTATAGTAATAAATTAATGGTGCTTAAAGCCAATAATATGTACGCAACTAGATTAGTGATTTCGTCATTGTAAGAAACACCCTGGCATAATAGTATTGTCTAGTGAATTACTGCAGCAGCATTTCTGTAGATTCTTTATAAATATTTGTAATAATCAGACTTGTATTGAAGTTTAAATGTAAGTACCTTACAGCACGTCTCTGAAATGCAAAAAAGAAATGGGAAACGTTGCGTCATTTTGCATCGGGACAATGCTCTTCCACGATGATAGAACTTAATGTTTCATACTTCGTACTGTCCTAGTAACTTCTTTACACTTCCAAAAATCAAACATCAACTTGATGGTGAACAATTTTCAACACCAGGAGATGCTATAGATAGTTGAATGGAATTTCTAGTGTACTGTCTTTTGAATGAAAAAGTGCTGTGATGATTTATTTATGTATAGATTGAAAAGGACTGGTGATTTTTAATTTCAAGCATTATTACAATACAAAAATAGAGTAGTTCATCGCGTGCTCGCCTAGAAAGCGTAATAGGTTTTGCATAAATTACACACGGATTATTTAAATCATTTTACATAATTAACGTGCAAATTAATTCTCTGCTTATCTTATAACTTTCTAGATGTTGAGATTCTAAGGTAAATCCAGTTAGTGAATCCTTTGGATTACTGCATTTTGGCCGACTGGATAACCAATAATTTTTTCTTTACGTACTATAGTGCGTGGAGTTTGCTCGACGCCTGTTCTAAATTAAGTTTATGTATCGGAGCCGTATGTTTTCCTACAACATAAAGGGACAATACAAGGTAAAGATAATAGGAAGGCACGGAGTAACAGAGGTATCTTCCATATCATTATTTCTAAAGCACTACGAGCACCTAAGCAGCTAACGATACGAAAAGTCAAGACAGGAATGAATATCGTGGCCGTCGCCAACACACCACCGCTTCTACGTAGCGCGTTTTGATTGGTCGGGAAAACAACATGTCCATTTCACGATCAAGCGAAACGTCTTATCCATAAAAATACATAATAAAAGCGGGCTATTTCCTTGTATTGCTTTAAAAATCTAGGTCACGATAAATTGCGTAAATACCCTAGATTCTAAAAATATTTTACGCAACTCTCTGTAATATAATTTAATTCATAATTAGAAATTCCCTAACATAATTATGTATTAGAATCTGTTGTGAAACGATTTTGAAGCGTAACAGCATTTTTCTGCGTTTGTTCCGAAATTTTAGCAACAGCTTTTGTAGGTTCAGACACTATAAAAATTCATGGTCGCGTTGACAAAACAAATCAAAGTATTATTTTACAAATGTGAAAACGTCTGTTCGAATGCCGTTTTATCATGCATTTTTATTTCACAGATTGTTGTCCTTTTCTTTTTTTGCGCATAGTTGTCTAATATTCCCCATTTGAAACCATTGAGACGTCAGAAAGCTTGATCAAATTCATTAAACTTTCATTTCAATTTATGGGACAAATAACTTCTTCAATCCATTGTGTACGTTTTACTGTTGAAATCAACGACTAAAGCGAAGGCGGCGCCATGTACTTTATTTTTCGTTTCATTCATGCATTGATCAACCCCATTCTGCCACAGTAACAGGTTATTGCTCCGACCTAATTTCCACAAAATCAATACTACTGCAGTCTGCAAGCGTTCATTCTGTGCTGTATTTCATTCATATTACATTTTCAGAATGGAATATTCGGGGAAGTGTTTGCCCATTAACAAACACTTGCGTTCTCAATTCATTCTCTTTAAAAAGTAGGATAAGAAGTAGTTTGAAGGGCAACGTTGTTTATAGATTCATTTCTTGATGGTTTGTTTAATTGGCTTTTGTCGGCACTTGCGAATTTTATTCTTTATAGAGGTTTTAAGTGCTTTCATACTCCATAACACAAAAAATTAATGCGAGCTGTACTAGAGCGACTATTTCAGAAGTTGTCACTATGTTCATGAAAAAATGTATCTATCCTGATTTTGGCACATTTACCCACTTGCAGGTTTAAAATTCCGAACTTTCTAAATGACGACATAACGTTTCGGAATACTTGCTACTAAAAGCCAAGGTAGAGAAACTAAGTCTTAATTTTTGGGAGAAAATAAGTATTCTTTCTTAAAGTATTTGCTGCCAAAATAGTATAAAATTTTTTTTTATCGTCATACCTATTGAATTTTGGTAATTAAGAATAAATATAGTGCTAGAGCTTCTTATTATTATAATTATTTATTACTAACTGTAGGTTATAGTTTCAGAAGTTTTATCATAAATACCTGGAATAATATGGCTGTAGATACCGTTGGAAACAAGTAAAATCAATGCTATTCTGGACTTAGTTCGTTTTAACCAAATACGGCGAGACTTCTGGTACTTCGTTAAAGAGTGATGTTCTTAATTAATATGCTTTTTTTCCACCACAAAGTCTATGAGAACTCGTTGTGCTTGGTTAGGATGTTATTCTGAACTTCTTTGACTAATCACATTAATCAGTTCGATACCTTATTAGTCAGAGGTTAACTTTACCTACTCAAGTTTAAATATTATCTCTTTCAATGGTAATCACGAAGGGCTCGACAAAAAATTATCTTCGCTCCATACACGACGATATTATCTTCGACAGAATTCAGACAAATGGATTAAAACTGCAAATTCAAATTACTTTCCTCGTTTTTTTAATTTAACATGTATGGTATTATCTTACCCAAACATTAACTTGTACCAACGAAGGGATTTTTCGTTTCTTGCTTGAGCATAATTTCGCATGTGAACGTTCTTCGTTCCAACACGATGACGTTATAGGCGTTAACGTTGTGTATTATTAATCAAAACAAATATTATATATATAATTATATTATTTCTAACATTACAATCACCATAATGAATTTGATAACTTTTTAGTGTGAACAATGTAAAATTACAAAATAATCTTTCTTTAGATCAAGAATGCATGTAACCAACACACTAGATCTCTTAAAAGCAATAACCCTAATCCCATCAGTGGGATTTGCCAGTACAGAAACTATTAAAGTGAAATATGATTATAGACATTTGAAAGAAATGTTGAAAGTCGACTTGAGGTGCTGTAGACTTACACGCACAATTAAACCAGGCAAACAGGTGTTTGTCTAGCAAAAGAAAATACGGAGCATAGTTTCGGTTTATACAGGTAAAACCGCTAGCAGCGTGAACGAACAAGTTGATGTTTGTTACAGTCACACTTCAGCGATAGTCACTGTTTTTGCTTCTGTGCACTCATTGCCACTTTCGATATAGAAGGAAGGTAGTAAACCTCCATCCCTTTTAATGTAGTTGGAATGTCTCCTGATTTTCATAGTTTCTCTTTTTCTACAGCAGAAAAAAGGTATTTGGATATTAATTTTGTTTGGTGGAAATTGATAGTATGGCCTGTTTCGTATTGGTGTTCAGGCACTACCGAACGCTGTACTTACTAGTTTAGTTGGTACTTGCGCAATGTTAGTGGCAGACCTAAATATTTTTGATGTTGTTTTTTAGTAGGTTTTTACCAATAGAATCTGTTACATTATGTGCCTATGTGGGACCCTACCTTTGACTCTTTGACTTTCCAATGCTCCACCACATTGGTCAGGAACCTAGTTTCTTTTTTCGTTTGCCGAACGCTTACTGTTCCAAACAAGGTAGAGATCCTTAACGTGCGTCAGAACACACACACGGGACCTACATTTTACCTCTTATCCGAACGAGGGCGAATTTTTGTGAAAACTGCTCGTCTAACATTTTTCAAGCGGCCCATGTTGGGAATCGAACTCTAGACTTTAAGCTTATTAGTCACACGCGAATCAACTAAGCCACGGAGCTGCCCTCCCATAGAGGACCGCTGCGATTTGACATTCTGGGTTGATTATTCTGGTCACTTTCGACGTATCGTTTCTATTAGCCAAGATACCTCTCATAGATACTCTCACCATAATAAACCAACTTCTACCATAGGGTGCTAAGCCTGAACACTTGATTATCGAAATAGATGTTTAACATCTAAGCATTTGGTCCTTGGTGCCAGTTTTGTAAACAAACTTCTGGCACACCTTTGAACTTACTCTTTCGTTCCGGCCTATATCTTTACGGAGTCATTTGAATGTCTCCAGATTCCTCGGACCTTAAGCCAAAAGTGTGGTATCTGGTAAACATCTTCGTGGTATGACTCCGTGGCGAACAAACACTCTAAAACTTCTTAGATCACTTAGACAATCATCATAAAGTTATAAAACTTACAATAGCATTCCGGACAAATTGGACCTTTATATCGTTCTTTGACGTATTTATTGCTGGTGTGCCTAACGTGTTACTTGTCAATTAGACAGTTAAAAGGTACCACAGTTCATCACGTGCCCGTACAAAGAACGTAATTGGTTTCACATGAATTCACAATCAATATTATTTAAATAATTTCTAAAATGAGCAAGCAATTTAAGTAAACTAGGCTTGCCTTTAGTCTTTCTAATAATTAAATTACGTTAAGCCAATTAATGAATCCTTGATAACGGCGTCCGCCACGCTGAAATATCAATGATGTTATTCCTCTTTTCTGGTTCTACAGGGCGTGGAGTTTCAGTGGCCTCAATTAGATTTGCAGTGAAGTTACCTACACTATATAATAACAAACGTTACGGTAGGGATAGAGATAAACGATCCACAAATGTAAACTTACTTCAGTGCATTATGAGGCATCACTGCTCAAGTTTTTCAGATACGATAGTTGCGTGTAGAATGGTATTATTCCGCCGTTGTTTTCAACTTGCAAAATATTTGCTTGTACGTAGCGAGTTCTCATTGGTCGAGTACAACGACGCATATCCCTTTCAAAACGTGGGAAATTATGTTTGACATTCTTTTCCCACGAAATATATATTAAAGAAAACTACTTCCCACAAAGCACTGTCGGAGCACTCATAATCGCAGTATTATGCGTAAATACCCTAACTTAATTATACAAAAAAGTTGTCTACGATTAATTATTAACTAGAATCTTTGTGAAGCCATTTGAAGCGCTACAAACGGGAGGTTTGGTCATTTTGTATACAGAAAACCTACACATACGAACAGATATCTTTATTACCGTCTTTCACAAAAATCTTCGGTAATTAGCTTCTTCGTTCATCGTGCGATCATTTTACATATAGAACACTTTACCAAAGAACTATTTCACCTAAAATCCGGTCATATGATAAACCGTGACATTTCTTTTGTTTTTCAGCTACTTTGCGAAACACACCTGTTAGTTTGATAGGGCCAGTGAGTCCGAGCGTCTAGAAGTAACTTTCCTTGACACCACTATTTTGCGGTAGACTAATTCAATTTAATTGGTGGCGGGAGATTTACTAGGAGAAACTTGTTCAACTTGAAACATCCCTCTTTGTTGGTCATCCAGAGTTTGGAAGGTCATTTTCAGTCTCTGTTCTTTCAAATTTGTTAAGCAAGTTGTTGTACGTCTTTGTTTGATAAGATCTTGGTTTTAAAACCATTTTAGCACGAAATCTTCGCATTGCAGCAGTGTAATCTGTACCATTAATTACTCAAATAACTAGTCCACCTTTTGTTAAAACGAATGTAAAGAAGTGGTAGTTAGCGACTGTCGAAAGTTTAAATGACGTAATAATTCGTAGTGCCTTATCGTTAATTTTATCAATAAAAATTTTCGATGAACGTGTAAAATGAACGCTACATTAATAACTTTTGATTTGTCCTGAAGATGCAGGACTCTGTAATAATATAAGGGTACGTCGGCTAACTGCAGTGGTACCACAATGGGTTCCTATGGAAAAAATTATAAAAATAATGATAGAATTCGAAATAAAAATAATAAGTAAAAAAATGATAATAAACTATGTTACTCTAATCACTTACTCTGAAAGACTTTTTTCTTGTCATAATTCAGGGGTGCCAAGCCGTCCGTCACAGCATCCCTACGATATTGTCTCTACACAGAAGACTGCTATTCCGCATAGATCTCCTTTGTTTCGGTATTCTAAATTCTTTTACATTATACTTACCTTTTTCTAAAATAATATATACAACCATAATCTTTTTTAAATTTTTGTCAGAATTAAAGAACTGCTTGAAATCAAGATCTCTCCTAAATACGACTCTGTCACGGGGGTATCTGAATAGTCTTTACAAATGTATTTGTTTACTTAGCTTTTAAATAAATTCAAATAAAATTCAACCCAAACTTAAACTCTATTGATATTAAATAATTTCCATATCAGATATGATTGACAAAATGCCAAACGTAATTGAAAGTTATGTTTATGTATGGTTGTGTACACGATTTAAATTTGTAAATTTTCCAATTATCGCCATCGGTCTCGGTGGCGTAATTGGTAAACGCATGATCCTAGACAAACTAAGATACAGGTTCAAGTCCTATCCAAGCTCTTATGTTTTCTATCTTTCAATTACTAGCTGTATTTGAAATAATCATTTGGACTTTGCATAAAAGTCTAAGTTATTATTTCATCTTATATTTTTCCTTAAAAAAAATTTCTTTACTTCACTCTGGCCAGGTATTACTAAAATAATCCTTAAAAGACCTTAAATCTAATCCATCAATATTAATATCACTCCAAATTTTTTCAATTTCCATATTAAATTACATGACATTTATAAACCCAATATCTGGAAATGTTGTTAATAATAAAAATACAAAACAGTTAAGTACCAGTTTTTGCGTAATCTGTTCATTATTCTTTCCAAAATACTTTAATATTAATAAACACTAGTTACATCGTTAATTAGTCTAATAAAATAATTACATTTCATTTTAATTTCCCCATTACATATATACACACCATTGACATTCTCAATCCACATGCAGAAAATTAATAGATTTAAACATAAAGTCTCACATATTACTCACTGTTTTAGTTCCAGATATATCGCTATTTTTGAGGATTTCCAGAAGCCATTAGTATTTCCATTTCGTACTTGCTTTCCAACTTACACAGTTTTCTTAACTCAGCACACAACAAAGTTCCAAATTAATGAACGTCCTATCTTTTTGATCGATCGCAACAACGATGATTCCACGAATTCGTGAAGTGAATTCCTTTACCTTGCCCATGCAAGCGTAAGGTTAAATAAATTAGCGGCCGTCGCGTTTTCCCTGCGGGAAATCTATACTTTCATCCTAAAACGGTTTGTTTTTGCTCTTCAACGTCCCAACTCCATTTCCACTATTTGCCCATGTCTTCATTTTGACGTTTTCCAATTAACAGCTCACGGATAATTAATTTGTTTTTGTCAGATGCAATTATCGTCATTTAATTCTCCGTCTTTCTTACGCTTAGTCGGGTGGTTTTTGTTATTGTAGGGTCTTCCTATTGCGTTTATGGAATGAATCTCGGAAAAGTGCTTGTGGTGTTATGTGATTTTAGGTTAAGGTTCGTGTTTCTTTGTCTTCAGCAGTATTATTTTGTAATGATTAATTATATTTGCAATCTTATATTTGTGAATTTCACTACATTGCATGAACATCCTTAAAGCGTTTAGGGATTTTCTTTATAATGCAACTATTTAACATTAATTCTAATTTAGTGTACTAAAATTTGTAAAAAATTCTACTACATTTGGAACAATTATGATATGGAACATGCCTATTAATAATTTCATGATTATTTACTTTATATAATTTTAAAGCTTTCTTAAAATTAACATAATTTCGCTATGAAAATTTACTAAAATAAATATTTTGTTTACTCTTTTGCGGTTTAAAATAATTTATGACCCTAAGTTCTGTTCCAATATGTTTAACAGATATAGAACGACGTTTTTGTGGTTTTTAAGTTTACAATTTTAATAGAATTAACAATTTTTTGAAATGTCTTGCCTATTGAACACCACTGTATGAAATCGGAATATACAAAGTAAATCAATATTAAGTTGTTCGTTCAAGATTAATTTTTCTCTTTTTACATCTGGTTTTTATTTACCGTAACGCCCATATGTTACAACTCATCAAATCAATAGATCAGTTGTTATATTTAATTATCGTTTAATAGATTTTGCAAATCCCTCACTTGTCTCGAAGCAATTTTCCTTTGACCTTTTTGTTTCTTATTCTTATAAACATTTTGTATCTGAACCTCTTAACTATTTTGCGATAAAATGCTTTGATTTAGGAAACCCACGTTGAAATATCTGCCTACAGCATGTCTATTCAAATTTCAGGGGTATTTATGTAAGCTTTTGGGCGTCTTTGGTTATCACAATAACTTAGATAATCAATTGCTTAAAGGAGGCCTTTGTTGAAAAGGGCAAATATTCTTCTCTACGTTATTAGAGTTCATGAAGCCCTTTTCTAATTAAAAGAGATTGAGACGATGGGTTGATGAGACTTTGAAAAGATAAACATTTGCACAGTGACGTAATGCATGTTTCCCCACGTTACAATCCCTTTGAAGAGCTCGCGATGACGTAGTTTGTTGAATTTTCTCAACTTCTTTATTGCCGAATGATAAAACGAATTTTGAAATTCGTAATGGTGTGGGTGAGTGACGTCGTTCGGTGAATATTTCTTCGTGATCTGCTACTGGTTTGATGTTATAGTGTACATGACATACTGCGTCGGTGGAAATAAAACAACATTATGATGGAATTGCGAGAGAAATTGGCTAGGGGGTGAAACACGTGCCAAAACTAGGTCACTGCGGATTTCTACCCCGCTGTTGTGTTTGGGCTACGCTGCGTTCTCAATGGTTCATTCAGTAAATATTTAGGTTGTGAATGAATTAAGCTTTATTGAAGGTTCGCAGAGAATGAAGTTCTGATGCGAGAGGATTTGATAAAGCAAAATTGAATATTCGAGATCCTGAATTTACTGACCTGTATCCAAGTAATTGGTTGAACTTTGCAGAGAAAAGCTTGGCCTACATTTTATTAGCTCTCAAATTTTGTTTGAAATATTCGAGTAAATTTTAAAAATCTTATAGTCATGAGCAGGAATTGAATATATGGTTGTTTATGGTGCATTCTAGTACGGGCGAGTTGCAAAATGTTTCGGCCCAACTAGCTGGGTGCTCCAAATTGAGTGCACCTTGTTATAAATTTCACTGCTTATTGTAACACTAGTTGTTGCGAAATTGACAAAGAAATATCAAGAAACGTTTATGAACAATCCTCTATACGTTCATTTTTCTTTTACACACATTATCTAAATAATCCACTTAGACGCACAGACATAAATAACGCTGTTAAATGCAATTTATAGCCTAAGTTTAAGAAGAAAAATTATCTTATCACTACTTACGTATTAAAACAATCTTCACCTAATCCTTATTGATAATTAGATAACCCCAAAATATTTTGCGTAAGTCACAAACATTTTTTTAAAATTTGCATGTTATTAACCCGCGTTAATGTAGTTGATCGACAACGTTGGACAAACAGTTTTTGGTAAGGTCAGAACACCTCGAGCTCTGATCTCAACATTGCTAAAATTAAATTATCCATTTACAAATAATTTTTATACGCAAAATAAGAACTTATCCTAGCTTAATCTACTAATAATACACAAATATCCATTCAGGTTTTTAAAAAAATTATACCTGCTGTTGGATCGTCAATTTCTTGCGGATATTTTTCTTTATGATATCTGTCTTTGCTTATCAAAATATCGTTTCCATTGGAATTAACTTTTAATCAATTTTCCGACGTTGACGTATCAATTTACAAAGTACATTTATTTTTAATAGCGCGCGACTTTGCACTAATATTGTTTATATTGAAGCAATAAATCGTCGTTGTACTCTATAAAATAATTATATTTCATAACTTATGTTCAAACTTCTATATTACGTATTGGATGCATAAAGAATGAATGAAAAATCTTGAATCTTTCATGTTGTATGTCGGAAGATTGAATGACCCCGCTTTAATTCATTTCCGTCTTTATATAATAAAATAATCTTAACTTGTCATCGTTCGATTACATTCTAGGAGTATGGCACATCTGCATGATACAACCTACAATTTCACGTCCTTTATATAATGAACTGTCACTTTTAAAATTTATTGCGATCGTAAAGATGTCCCATTGTTTACTAGTAAATACAACCAACACCTGCTATCTTTCTCCTTTTAACCTCTGTAATAATTAGAGCTATTAAACTCGTTATGTTATCTGTTTTAGAGCCTGTCCGGTAGTAGCGCGTTCTTCGAATAATTAGCTATGCTTTGATGATTTATAGTTTTGAGAATACTTCTCTAAGGAATACTGTAGTTTCGTTTTGTTAACATAAATATAATTTATTCTAGAATTATTCCAAAATTAACTTTTTGAAAGAAAAGTACTTTGCCGCCGAGATGATACAGAAGCAAATACATCTTGTCAACATGACTGATTTCCAACGAATTACCGATGAAACTGATGAACAACTTGATGAGCGATTGGTACTCGGTTATTTCGCCTATAAAAGTATTTATATTTATGTCGGGCAACGTCTATGGTACTGTCAGAGGCATTCAGCTCTCTTTCCGTATTAAGAATTTTATCTAGCAATTTTTATAAATGTATTTGCCGTACTTAAATCGAATAAGATATGCTCTCAAACCGTGTGTATATCTGCGAATTGTTTTAACGTCTCCTTAAAGTCGCGGCTCTAAGTAAGGCATTTCCAATCAGTTGAATATTATCGCTATTTTATGCTCCACTCATACGCTCCACTAAGCGGCCACCTTATGAAACTGTTCTTTCTGATCTTACTAACATTTCTTTACGTTAAGCTTCGATTTTTAATTGATAAATTGTTTTTTAATATTCGATAATTAAAAAATCGATTATTTAGTTCACGCACTATGTCCCGAATGTGGATGCATTCACAAATGTCAGTCAAATATTTAAAGTTGAAAGAATACTTTACCGGTGCTTTGTAGTGTGAAGGTGCGGAAGCGGTTATCTTTTATCCCACCTTAACTATATCCTACCTAGTGCTCTTCTGCAAGTGAAATTTTTCCGGTCAACAAGGAGCACAGCACCTTGAGATAATTGTAATGTAAGTAAAATATTGTGGGCTATTTTGAGAAGTAAATTGGTAACAATATAGAGCGTTAGAAATGTAACAAATTGCATAACATAAAGTGTGGACATCAACGTGAAGAAGATACATGGAAAGGATATAGATGTGTTTATAAAGGTAGAAAACAAAATTTTGCGAAAGTGTAACATGTTTAATTTCAGTAATAATTATTCGCATTGAATTACGAGGATAATGCGCTAAGCGTGCATTATTCCTTATTAATCTTCTTATATTAAAATATGTGTCGCATAAAGTTATTTCCACGTGCATCTCTAGTTGCTTTTTTCGTATTCCACACCTCTAACGTCGCGACGATTCGGTTCTTGTTTCGTTAAGAGAGTCGCCCGCTAGCAACAGCTTTATCAAGATGTATTCCCGGCTAGAGGCAGGCGACCTTCGCATCAATTACTAAAGTAAGCAGGTCAGGTCGTGCTCGACCTGAAACTATTAAGATACCTTCTACTAACGGTTGGTAAAGTATATATTTTACGAACTAATTTAATTTGGTTTAATTTATTTAGCGCGTCATGTAGGATTCATCATTTAAAATTCGTTACTTAGGATTTGTCGATTTGAAATTTGTCTACTAAGAAATTTGTAAACTAGGAATTATGGATGTTAGTTTGGATTGCAGTCGTCTCTGGTTGGAAATGGCTGGTAACTTTGTTTGAGAAATATGGATTTCCGTCTCGATTTGTCGTGGAGCAACAAAGATAGTTTGGTTCGTTATTGGATATAAGATATTTCATGCATGTGTTTTGAATGTCATAAAAATTTGATAAACAGACTATCATATAAAGCACGTAAAGTTGCTATTATGTTTTCAACATGTAATCTGTGCGGTTCTCAATTATTGTTGAACTGGTTTTATAGGCCGTGGAACAAAGTTTTGTCAGATTAGGTTTTTATAATTACAAGCTTGGTTCCATCTGAACCTTAGATAATTTCAACGTATGTTTTCGACGTCATATTTTTTTGTGTTGCACAATTGACAGATGTTGTCATGAAAACAAATGCTTCGTGCAGCTGTCATTGAGTTTAAACCAAACATTCCTATTTTTGTGATTAGCATTTATCTACATGTAAATCATAAAATTTAAATCTGAAAATTTAAAGACACTCTGAATAAGATTCTAGAAATTGTAATCTACCTGAAAAGATCTGCCCAGGTTAGAACGTAATTCAGTGTGTTATGCTTACAAATTATTTTCACTCAAATGTTTAAAGCAGGTTCATATTTAAAGTGTAGTTGGTTGTTTTAAAAAGTCAAAACCTTGACTTTGATATAGATGTTAATGATACATTTTTGTTATTTGTTAAAAAGATCCGAAATTTTAAAAGAAAGTTTTTTAGTAAACAATTAGTTCAACCTTGATGCTTTTATTTTGGTCAAATGCGATCAAATCTAATTACACAAAGGTAAAATTTTTGAGTAATAATTTGGTGCCAATATCATACTGGATATACATTTTTTATTTTTTTTATACTTTTATAGGACACAAATAGTGTTCTACTTTTTATTTATTTAATCTTTGCAATTTCTTACAGGAGCTGCGTCTTATTTTGATGAGACAGGTTTTTGTTAACGAAGGCGATCGTTTTTTCTTTGGGTTTCCACGTCCGCCCTTAGAACTGTGCTCTGCTATTATCGTAATTATCTCAGGACATGGTGGCGCTTATTTAGCTTAGTTTAGCTTTGGTTTGCAAACAGAATTCGACTTACCCCCCTTCTTATTGCTCTACCCAGGAATAGACCCCTAGCTATGTCGAAAGATTTTTGTTCACTGGCGCCCATTAAGAAAAATAAGTTACACTAGCGCCTCAACGTAGAAGAAATAACGTTTCAGTGGCGCTTACATCGTGGTGCCTTCTGTAAAAGTCGTTTCAAAAGGAAGCGATTTTAAATTAACTAGGATGTTCTACAAAGCAAATAACTAGAAGTTGGAGGAAAATGAAATATAAACTTGTCTGGGAACTGTATTTTCCTACGTGATTACTAAACCAAGAATTACAAAGGAGAACGAGTGGATATATTTTGTGCTATGCAGGTGTGAATTTTGGGTCCATTAAAGTTGTAGACTAAAATCCACTGAAGTGATTGGATGTTGTAGACCTAGAAAAAATTCAAATAAAAGCAGTTCAGTAAGGGTTAAAATAGAAGAGGTTCTGCCAAAAGTAGGAGATAAAGAATCGTTTTAAATGTATAAGGAAAAGAAAAAGGGTTGGGATGGGACGATGCGTAAGAGGTAGTTATATAATAAAGGATCCTACCCAAAGCATGGCAAAAGACAACTGGATATCCATAGGGAAAAGAAAAGTGAATCGGATGTGGCGCTTTGGAAGAGGTAGTTGTACAATCAAGGATGCTACGCAAAGCAAGGTAAAAGACAACGTGAAATTCGTAAGGAAAAGAAAAGGGATCGGGTGAGACGCTACGGGAAACAGTCGTATAATCAATTCAAAGCGAAAAGAAATAGGGATCATATGGGTGTGTACTGCGTAACAGGCAGTTGTATAATCAAGGACAGACGACAACTGGAAATCCAAAGCGAACAGAAAAAATGATTGGATGAGTGCTGCGAAGAAGGAGTTGTATAATCGAGGACGCTATGGAAAGTAGAAGAGAAGTGGAAATTTAGAGCGAAACGAAAAAGATCAGAAGGGCGCTGCGTAAGCGGAAGTTGTATAATCAAGGACGCTAAAGAGAGCATGGTGGAAGACAACTGTAAATTCAAAGCGAAATGAAAAGGGGTCGGATGGATGCTGCGTAAGAAACGGTTATATGATTAACGACGCTACAGAGAGCATGGTAAAAGATAACTGGAAACCCAAAGCGAAAGAGAAATTGATAAGATATGTGCTGCGTAAGAGGATCTTGTATGATCAAGAACTCTATAAAGAGCATGGTAAAAGCAACTGGATTTCCAAAGCGAAAAAAAAGTTATCGGTTGGGTGCGGCATAAGAGGAAGTTGTACAATCAAGGACGCAATAGAGAGCACGGTTGAAGACATCTAAGAATTCAAAGCGAAAAAAAAGAGATTGGTTGGATACAGAGTAAGCAGGAAGTTTAATCAAGGATCCTATAAAGACAACTGGAAATTCAAAGCGAAAAATAAAAGTGATCGAATGGCTTCTGCGTAAGAGAAAGTTGTATAATAAATGACGCTATAGAGATCATGATAAAGACAACTGGAAATCCAAATCAAAAACCAAAAAGAGATCGTTTGAGTTCTGCGTAAAAGGAAGTTGTATAATCAAGAACGCTATGAGAGCTGGCTAAAAGACTGGGAATCCAAAGAGAAAAGAAAGGGGATCGGATGGAAACTGCGTAAAAGGAAGTTGTATAGTCAAGGACGCCATAGAGATATTAGTAGACGAGAACTTGAAAATCAAAGCGAAAAGAGAAATTGATCTGATATGTTGTGCTGCGTAGAAGGACGTTGTGTGATCAAAAACTCTATAAAGGGCATGGTAAAAGACAACTGGATTTCCAAAGCGAAAAGGAAAAGTGATCGGTTGGTTGCTGCATAAGAAGGGTTCTACAATCAAGGACGTATTAGAGAGCATGTGAAGACACATAGGAATTCAAAACGAAAAGAAAGTGATCGGTTGGGTACAGAGCAAGGGGAAGTTGTATAATCAAGGACGATATGGAGAGCATGGCGAAAGACAACTGAAAATCGAAAACGAAGAGGGAATGTGATCGGAGTTACGCTGCGTAAGAGAAGTGTTTAATAAAAAACCCTGTGAGAGCATAGTAAAAGACAACTGGAAATTCAAAGCGAAAAGCAAAAGTGATCCAATGGGTGCTGCGTAAGATAGTTGTATAATAAAGGACGCTATAGAGGCATGGTAAAAGATAACTGGAAATCCAAAGCGAAAAGAAAAAAGCGATCGGTTGGGTGCTGCGTAAGAGGAAGTTGTATGATTATGGATCCTATAGAGCGCATGTTTAAAACAACTGCAAATCTTAAGCGAAAAGAGAAAGAGATCGGATAGGTGCTGTGCGAGAGGAAGTTGTATTACGAAGAACGCAATAAAGGGTTTGGTAAAAGACAAATGTATTTCCAAAGCAAATAGAAAAAGTGATTGGTTGGGTACTGCATAAAAGGACTCAATAGAGAGCATGGTTGAAGACAATTGGGAATCCAAAGCGAAAAGAAAAAGTAATCGGGCGGGTGTTGCGTAAGCGGAAGTTGTATAGTCAAGGACGCCGTAGAGATCTCAGTAGAAGTGAACTGACAATCCAAAGTGAAAAGAAAAGGAGCTCAATGGGTGCCGCGTAAGAGGCAGTTGTGTTATCAAGGACGCTATAGAGTGCATGATATCATACAACGGGAAATCGATAGGGTAAAGAAAAATGGTTCGAATGGGATGGTGCGCAAGAAACAGTTGTTTAATCAAAGACTATTGAGAGCCTGGTAGACAACTGAAAATTCAAAGCGAAAAGAAAAAGGTTCAGAAGGCTGCTGCGTAAGAGGCAGTCGTGTAATCAAGGACGCTATAGAGAGCGTGGTACTACATTGGTCAGGAAGCGAGTTTTTTACCGGAAAGCTTTGAATTTTGTCGAATTTCTTGCTGTTCCAAGCAAGATAGGGATCTTTAATGTGCGTGACAACATTTACACACGGGACCTCCATTTTATATCTCATCCGAACGAAAGCGTATTTTTGTGGAAGATTCTCTCCTAACATTTTTCAAGCGGATCGTGCCGGGATTTAAACCATGTTAAACGACAGTATAATGTAAGTATCGGCCGCTACATTTGCGGCCATGTCCCCAATGCTCCACCCGAATGAACTACATTGGGTTTAAACGCGAAAATAAACGCACTTCTAATAAATCGGACTTCAAAATTAATCGATCATACATAAAACGTATAAACTAAAACTAAAATTGGAGTTAAATAAAGGTATCCGTAGCGTTGGTTTTGGAGTGTGTTTGATCAACAAGACACGAGCAAAAAATAGAAGGGGAGAGATTCGTAATACCGAATAGCAGCTGCCTGCTCTGCTAACTGGCTAACTAGAAATTGTCAATGGATTCAAATTTCTAAGCATACGCCAAATTTATCAACAGCGAATCTACTTATATATTCCTACTCTACAAATTTACAAAGTCGTCTTCCCTTGTCTAAGTATTTTATTCTAAGTTCAGCCTAAATTCGTCCCTAAGTTCCCTATCGTTACCTCGGTGACATATTCTAATTCCAATCTTCCTTCCTATAGATACTGCGACCAAAAATAGGCGGCAAAACGCCAAACAAAACAAATCAAGTAACAAAATAATAAAAGCCACAAAACAATAAAATGCATCCAAAAAAATATAAATATAAAAATAAATATAAGTATAATATAAATATATAAATAAATATCTAAATAAGCATTTAGCATATAACAGCGCATGAAATAGCAAAAAGTAGCACCCAAATTTTTAGCAGAACTCGCATAAGCATTATGTAGGGTAGCGCTATCACACTAAGAACGTGCTCGTTCAAAATTATCGCAAAATCTACTTATTAATATAAATTAATGCTTATGCGAGTACAGCCGCCACAATTTTATACAAACCTCGAATATTATTTTTCCAGGATCTGAAGATAGGGTCGTCTGCATAATCTATTATTTCTTACTGCTAAAGGGAGGTTGATATGTACTCTCAATGTTCTGGTGGGTATGCACTAAACGTCCTGGGGGGATCACATTCACTATCGCTTTTCAGTCTTGAAGGGATGCGCGGTTTTACTTTATTTTAGTTTCTTAGTGTAATTGTTGATTTAATTTAATCAGGGTTTCTGATTTAGTTAATAGTCCGATTTTTAAAGTTTTGATATATCCCATATTCCGCTCGTTTAGGTAAGATAGTGATTGGTTTAGTGTGGGGTTCGTCGTGCATATTTAGACATATGAACTTTTCTTTTTGCTTTTTTTAATTTTTTAAATTGTATCATGCTCATACATCATGCCAAGTCAAACTACCTCCTCAAATTTTCCAAACCTCCCTCCACCCCTCTCACCCCCTTTACAAAACCGCTGGAAGATAGTAATTTGCTCGTTTACGCGTGTCCCGACATCAATATCCCATGTTATTAACGTATGATCAGAGAACGTTACCTCGTCTGACCTCAGTTCCTAGTTACAAATGATCTCCAACATCTCGTGCGAAGCTGCAGTAATATCTATAAAACTGCTGCCTCTATGCCCCTCCATGGTAAACGACATTATATTTTGAGTAAGGGCCGCTATGCTTGCGACCACGTCTCCAATGCTCCACCCATGGTAAACGACAACAGGAAATCCATAAGGAAAAGAAAAGGGATCGAGTGGGATGCTGCGTAAGAAACAGTTGTATAATCAATGACGCTATGCTATAGAGAGCGTGGTACAAGAGAACTGGAAATCCAAAACGAAAAGAAAAAAGGAGAATCAGATGACTGCTGCGTAAGAGGCATTCGTATAATCAAAGACGCATAGAACGCATGGTAAAAGACAACTGGAATTCCAATGCGAAAATAGGAAGTGATCGGGTGGGTGCTGCGTAAGAGGAAGCTGGATAATCAAGGACGCTATAGAGAGCATGGTAAAAACAACTGGATATCCAAAGCGAAAACAGGTGATCGGATGGGTGTTGCGTAAGAGTCAGTTGTATGATCAAGGGCGCTATAGAGAATTCCATAAGGAGTAGAAAAATGGATTGGTTAGGGCGCTGTGTAAGAAGTTATATAATCAAGAACCCTATAAAGAGCCTGGTAAAAAACAACTGGGCATTAAAAGCGAAAAGAAAAAGTGGTCGAATGGGTGCTGCGTTAGAGAAACTTGTATAATGAAGGACGCTATAGAGAGCATGGTAAAAGACGACTGCAAATTCAAAACGTAAGGAAAGCTATCGGATGGGTGCTGCGTAAGAGGAAGTTGTATAATCAAGGACGCTATACAGAGCACGGTAAAACACAACTGAAAAATTAAAGTGAAAAGAAATAGTGATGCGTAGAAGGAAGTTGTGTAATGAAGGACGCTGTAAAGGGCATAGTAGAAGACAACTGGAAATCCAAAACGAAAATAAAAAAGAATTGGATTAGTGCTGCTTAAGATGCAGTTGTATAATCAAGGACGCTGAAGAGAGCGCGGTACAAGACAACTGGAAAACCAGAGCAAAAAGAAAAAGTGATCGTATGCATGCTGCGTTAGAGAAAGTGTTACAGGCGGAAAAGCTACTACGTATGTATTTTCCAGTAAAATTATAAAATGGGGCGGCCTGTAAAACAAAAATTAAAGAGGGGTCACCGGCACTAGCTAGCGGAAGGTCGTGGATCATATAGAGGGTTAAAATTTTGCAAAAAGGGTTAAATTAATTTATAGTATACTACAAAAAGATTTGGCACTTACCTTTCATAAAATATTGTGGCTTAATGACAATTGCCAAGGGCGCCAGACAAGTCGAGAATGTCCAAATGTTCGTACAAAACTTTGAGAGACTTGTCATCCCAAGGAGGACAATTGTTCCTTTTAATCAATTCCTCACTTTTTTCCTACTTATGCAACTTCCACGATAAAAAAATAAAAAAACTATTGACTTAATCAACGGCAAACAAAACTATTTAATTCACAGAGCAATAAACGTGAACCTCTTACATTCATTGATTTTAATTTAGAGATTTAAGTGAATAGGTGACTATGGAATTTATGAAAATTTTGAGTACATAAGTAGTTCCCAAACACTTGTATATGAACGAAAACTTATATTATAAATTTTACACTAAATTAATCCTACAGTTCATGGCCAAAACGTCCTAACAAATAAACTAACTAAAAATTGGTTATACTACTTAACTATAAAAAAAACTTACTAAAAATTGTCCATTGTTTGAGGGTTTGTCTTCCAACGTAGAACAGCTCTTAAAATTGGGGGAGAGAATCTCGCTTGTTGCTCTTGTTTGTAATTTTTTTAAATATTTGAATGGCACACGAACCCGGCAGGATCTTATTGACAAAATCACTTAACTTGTGCGTCACACGCCTACAAGCTTTTTAATAGTTACCTTGTATCACTATAAATCCGCGAACATATGGGCATAACCCTCGCGAATTGGAAGAGTTATCACTCCTTTCCAATTTTTACTATCGTGATACGAAGTGGAATATTCTATCTGTGATGCCGGAGAACGCTACCCGCGAACTACGTTTCCTTCTACTTCTTGACCACGGACAGCCCCATTGGAATAACTCTCCGTCTTTTGGCTAAATCCTTAAGTTATATAGAATAATTCCTACTCTAACCATTATTTACGTCATTTTCTGTTATCCAATGACTGAACAGAACCTCCCACAAAACAAGATTTTAGAAACCAAATCTAACCCCTTTTTAGATGAGGGTCACGGAAGCAATTATTTTTCTAAGGGTTTAAATATATTGTATCTTCTAAGAATTTCTTAATTATTGAAATGTGGACCATACCTATGGCGACAGTTGTCTGCCATTAACAAAAGACCGGTTAACCCACTTGAGCCGAAATGGATTTTAAATACAATGGATGTCTCCAGACTACTTAAAATTACTTACAATCTTTGAACAAATCAAATTGGAAATAGTTTTCGCTATTTATAATGTTTCGTTTTCTATAACCCGCTGTCAATCAAAGAAAATATTAAGAAGATTAAGTTTTTCAAACAGAAAATTTGCTGTCCTTTATTTACGCTAAAAGGTACTATTCCATTTTAATTTTATCAGATTCGTCAATCTGTAACCGACCTAAATTTTAAGAGGGGTATTGTATTTGATTTACAAGGGTAGAGCTTTAAATGATGACCTGCCGCTGGAATTTCTAATAGTTTAGTAGCCTGACGCTATCTGTAAAGCTGGTCTCTTATTATAAGGGAGTCTAACTAAAATATGAAGTAATTTATTGTGGAATTTTTGTCTATACTTTAATGCAAGTTACTGAATTTTAATTAATTGATCTGTTTATTCGTTAACATTACAAAATAATGTTACAAAAGTTGTATAATATGGACGTTATAGAGATCTTCGTAGAAGACAACTAGAAATCCACGCCATAGAGAACATGGTATAAGACAACTGGAAATCGAAAAGAAAAAATGCTGCGTAGGAGGAACTTGTATAGTCAAGAATGAATAAAGAGCATGGTTAAAGACAGTGGCGTAACTACGATTTTTGGGCCCCCCCGCAAAAATTTTAAAGTGGGCTCTCTTTAAAATGTATTACTTTTACTGGCTTATATTTAGCCATATTTTTAAATTATAGTACATGTAGAGAAGGAAGCAGTATAGAATTAAATACATATACTATATTAATCAAGTGCTTTATTAATTATAAAACCAAATTACATAAATTCAAACTTATAAGTTAATTAATATTTAATCTACATATTTATACGCCGCACAAAATTATTTACACCTAAAAATTTGATACAGTAAAAAAACCTATGAGCTAGCAGATATTCCAAATCAAATTCAAAATTTTGTTTTTCTTGCATGTTTTGCTGCAAACGCGTTTATTGTATCCTCTATATTCATATTTTTGGCAGTGTCATGTTCTACTGCTAAGAGGGATAAATCGTCTAATCTATCTTGTGAAGTGCGGTTCCTAAGATAATTTTAATAATTTTAATTTTGAGAAAGATCTCTCCGCACTTGCAACGCTAACGGGTAAAGTTAGGTATAACATTAAGGCTGTTATGGTGTTTGGAAAATTGCTAGAACCTGTAGATTTGGAAAGTACTAGATATTCTAAAAATTGTAAGATACCGTTAACATTTTTAATTCATCACAAATAAGTCTATTATTTTTGAGTGTAGTAAGTTCTATACCTATAGCATCATTTAAATCTTTGTAGTAAAATTTTCGCAATTGTTTTGCCTTAGATAAAATATCGTCTGCAGTTAAATTCAAAAATACATTAGGTTCTAAGAAATTAAACTTTTCGTTTACATGAAAAAGCGATTTAAAACGATTCGACAGCTGTGAAATTATAATATCCATTACGCGATAAAATACATTTATTTTAAATTTAAATTCTTCATCATTAAATCGATAATCATTGGATAATTCATCGTAATGCTTTTTATTTTTGGTTGCCTTTTTTATAAATTCCGGTTTAATATTCCATTGCCCTGCAACTTTCGCTGCTTCCTCCTTGATGTTGGAATAGTTATTTCTTGTTTCCTTGAAAAATTTTAAAGTTTTTGTAATAAGAGAGTTATCTGATTAATATTCGCCTTTTCACTCTGAGCAGTTTGTGAGAGCTTGTTAAGCTCTTCTAGAATTTGACTTAAAAACACTTAAAAAATAAAATTAAAATTATCCATGCTAGTTAATATTTGCTTTGCGTCATTTCGTTCATCTGTTTTTTTTGATATCATAATAATTTTATTAAGAGACATTACTATATCTTTATACCGAATTCTTATGGCAGCTAAAGATTTTACTCGATCCGCCCAACGTGTCGGATTTAAGCGTTTCAATTGTGTGAAATTTTCTTTAAAACAGAAAGCCAATTCCATCTTACTATACTATTAGCAAAAATGTATATATGTTTTCTAAAAGTAGAAAAACGATTCTATTTCTTTTATACCTTTAACGGCATCATTTATGACTAGATTTAAGTTATGGGCACTACAGTGCATATATAAGGCTGCAGGCTCTATGTTTAAAATTCTCTTTTGCACGCCAGAATACGTACCGCTCATAACGTTAGCTCCATCGTAGCCCTGCCCTCTACATTTATTTATATCTAATTGCATGTTGGTTAAATTGCTTAATATAGTATTACATAGTCCTTCAGCAGATTGGGACTCTACTTTTGTAAAACCCACAAAAGTTTCACAAATATCTATTTTGGTTACCTCTCCCAAGCTGTCTTTTTAAAATCAATATATCTTACAATTTTACTTAATTGATCAATCTTAGTTATATCCTGTGTAGTGTCTATTATGATTGAGAAAAAAGGAGCGGATCTAATTTTATTTAATAAAATATTTTTTAAGTGTGCGCTTAAAGTATTAATAATATCGTTTTGAATTTTTGGGGAAAGATATTTAATTGAACCTTTGGGTCGTTCAAGCACTTTTTGTAATATAGGATCATAGTTACTAATTAAATGAACTAAACTTAAGAAATTACCGTTGTAACTGTCTTTTGAATCAGAAAAACTTTCTCTATGTCCTCGAAATGACATTACATGTGATTTTCCAATGCTCCACCCGAAGGTACTACATTGGCCAGGAAGCGAGTTTTTACCTGAAAAATTTTGAATTTTGCCGAATCCTTGCTGTTCCAAGCAAGGTAGGGATCTTTAACGTGCGTGACAACACACACACGGGACCTCCATTTTACCTCTCATCCGAACGAGGGTGTATTTTTACGAAAAATGCTCGCCTAACATTTTTCAAGCGGACCGTGTCGGGATTCGAACCCGGGACCTAGGGCGTAGTAGTCACACACATACCACTACGCCACGGAGCCGCCTCCTCGAAATGACAGCATGCGCTGGGATAGTGTTAAAGTAATATTGAAAAGTCTGTGTAAAACATTTTTCCAAAATTCAGTTTCTTGTTTTAATAGTAGAGTATCTTTCTTATCTATGGTATAATTTTTTTTTCCACATATCGTAAATAAAACAACAAGTTAAATGAGATTGAGCAAGCAAATGCTCTTTAATTTTTTTTTATAAACCCTGCCAATCATTAATTCCGGTCGTCCAACTTGACCTTACTGAAGCAAACAGCCAACATGGTTGACAATAAACACAATTTTTTAATTTAGAATAACACAACCACCCATTTGAATTGTGTGGTAAGTTTAACGTATTGCTTTTATTTTCGCTTGCAGTTATTAAGTAATAATAGTGAACTGAAAAACTTCTATTTTTATTATCTTTAGGAAACGCACCATCTGGTCTACACAATCCGTAATTAATTATTTCTTTTCTTAAATTGTCATGTTGTAAAACATTGATTTTAAAAAAAAAATGTGCAAAATCGGTTGGATATTCTTTCGTCAGATTCATAGATAGTTCATTAAGTGAAAAAGTACTACTCACATTTACCTCTGTAATTGTAGTGGTATCTAGTTCCAAATTTCTATCGCGGCCGTCATTATGTGATGTACTTGCGCCCTGGGTGAGAGTTTTTAAAATTGTTGCGGACTGCTGTTCGTCTGTAGCGGAACTAGTAGATGCTACTGTCGAAAGCCCAATTTCTTTCATAGATTGTTCTTGTTTTTCTGACTCTTTAGAAGTAAAAAAGGAACTTATTTTTGGAATCTTGCTCTTTGATTCTTCCATTAGTTTCCTTTTTCGTTTTTTTGCAGCGCCCTTTGTAGTGCTCATTGTATATTATTTCCTGCAATTTTGAATGAAATTAATTATAATGTAATTAGATAAGTAATAATTATTTAAAAGCCTTTTGAAATTACAAATAACACATACATACTTTGCTTTAAATGCTTTAATTAACAAAATATAAATGATTTTTATTGAATGCTTAAAGATTTATTTATATGTATTTCTCAGCGCGACTTCAACTATGATCAAATCAATAGTAGTTTAATAAAAAATAGATATAAATACTTACGTTTAAATATGAAAGACCTCCTGTAATACGAACACAACACTATTGAGTAAAACGTACTGGAATGCTTTTACTTCCTTTCCGTTATATATAATGCAGCTAATGCAAATACGTTGCAACCAGCTGACTAGAAACCACAAAATGAATTTCTTTCTAGTATTATATTTCTAGAAAGCGAAGGTTACTAAGCTACCTGCCATCCTGTGAATCTGTACTGTACAGACAATAGCCCTTTTATTCCTATTTAAAATCCCACAAACCAAACTAACCCTACTATACGTCGTTTAATAATGCTTTACCACTTTATACAACTTATCACTTAAGAATAATATAGACATCTTTGTTATTAAAGTTTACAGTCTCTTTCATCTGTTTATTAACCCTTACAAAATAGGACAGAACGGATAGAAAGAAGAAAGGATGCAGGCTGCAGGTGGTGTTCAGTATTTATCTTAATTATTATTTCTTGTATTTCAGCAGTTCCTAGTAGTAACATCAAGAAAACGTTCGTTAACCTGCGGTTTCTGAATTATCTGCAATATTTTCTTGACCGTTTCTTACCTGCCAAATACGTTGAAGATGAATAAGTTGAGTTTATTATCGTTTGGGCCTTCTTGCACTTGGGCCCCCCCCGCATAGCGGGGGCTGGCAGGGGTGTAGTTACGCCACTGGTTAAAGACACCTGGAAATTAAGTGATCGGATGGGTGCTACGTAATAGGAATTTGTATAATCAAGGTAGAGAGCATCGTAGAAGACAAGTGGAAATTCAAAGAGAAAATAAAAAAAGATCGGATGGGTGCTGCGTAAGAGGTAGTTGTATAATCAAATATACAATGGGAGCATGGCAAGAGAACTGGAAGTTTCTAGTAAAAAGAAAAATGGTTTGGATGGAATGTTCCGTTAGAGGTAGTTATATAATCAAGGATACTACTGAGAGCATGGCAAAAGACCACCGGAAATGCATAGGGAAAAGAAAACGGATCGCATGTGCAGCTGCGTAACAAGCAGGTTTATAATCAAGGATTCTTAGAGTTCATTGTAAAAGACAACTAGAAAATAGGTAGAAGGAGACCACTTTGTGTAAACTAAAGTTTGCGTGGTCAGATATGGAAATAAATATGTCCAATAATTATCCTACGCAACTATAAATTAAATCTTGAAGGAATCTGTAAATCATATCTTCATTCATCTAGATATTTGAATAATCTTCCAGGGTTATGAAACATTTGCCAAGTAAAAATAAGTAAATAAATCTGCCGTTCCTAAAACGGTCAAACTATTTTATTCATCATTGTTATGTTTACTACCAATCCCAAGGTTTCAAACCTAACAAAACGGTAAATACACAAGAATGACACAGAAACAAAGTTTGCTGTAATGGGCAAAAAGGTGGGATGGTTGTTGCCCAATCCACAGTTTCTCTCTAAATGTCTCATTTCATAAAACGATTGCCACGATTTAGTCCTAAAGGCTTGAGAGCAGGCAAACAGGCAGCGAACTGATTTACCTATTTGGAGGAAGATTTATTATGTTATTATCATACATTCACCACCTACTGCTCGTTTCTTGGGTGCATTATTCCAACGCAAATTATGTTAATTAGTTTGTTACGACGACATTTAGTTTTCTTTCAATACCTGGATCGTTTTAGTGGGCGATAATGTCATCCGCTACATTCCTTCTGTCGTAGTAATTCGTTGCCGCCTCCATAATAATATTTCATTAATAAATTTTGAATTGGTGTACACCAACTCACACTTAAATTGGAAATCGTTTAACTTGTTCGATTTCATTTAATATCAGAAGGCGTATCGAATGCTGATCGAACATACTCAATTATGTCATTATTTACTAGGCAAAAATCGTGGGTGGAGCGAGAGCTCGTGTGAAAAGGTAAGACGCTGTTATTTTTCTATAGCATTTACCTTTGATCATATAATAGAGCGATGATTGAATACGAAGAAAGATTTCTTGTTCTATGAGTGCATATTCGTACAATTTTACACGTTGCCAACGATTGCGCCCAACTAGATCTTCTAAAAAATAATTTTGGGTTGCAAATTTGTATTTTGAAGATATTCCGGTGTTAAATTGTCATCTCACAAGATTTATAGTTTTTGTCACTTTTTCCAACAAGATCCTTTCAATTATAATGGTTGAAAATGACGCTACGTTACTAATTTCGATTTGTCCAGAAGGGGCTGGTACTCCATGACAATTTTAATGTTGCACCGGCTAACTACAGTGGTGCGGGAGTGGGTTCTTATAGAAAAAATGATAAAAATAAATTATTAAATGTAAAAGGGCCGAAATACAAAATTACTTTACTAGTATCATTTACCTTGAAAGGCTTTACTAGTTGTCAAAAATTAGGGGACCAAACCGTCTCGCCTAGGCAACTCTTTCAACATGTTCGCTATCAGGACGACAGATATTTCCTAAATCTGGTCAACTCATACTCTATCGACCGTACCTTTTTATCGAATTAAAAAAATTTTCAAAGTAACGGCCGCTCCCAAAATAGGACCTTATCGATGGAGTGGCTGGATATTCTTTCACAATATTTTTTCTATCTTTACCTGTGCTGTAAATAGCCCCAAATAAAATTCCATCCAAGTTTAAACTTTCAACAGTAAATTTCGAAAATACAATTGCACGTACATTGACCTTTAAAAACAAACCTAATTCATCCCCAATTGGGCAACAGAACGCCCTTAAAAAATATTAATCCGGAAATAATACTACCAATCCATTGTTCTTTCCCAGATTGATCTATACGACTTTTTAAATCCAATTTATTTGGGTATACCTTTAACAACAATACAGAGAAAAACACTGCAATACCAACTTTTTACTTAACCATTCCAATGTCCATTAAAACTACTGAGTTTGCACTCTTTAACTAATAATAATTCCACAATTGAGCTTATATTTACATATTTCGTACCCTATTAAAATATTCAAACTTGCTTCGCTAGTAATATTATGCTTAAATGTAAACAAAACTATTTCCGTCGCTATTTCATAGTCCAACAGAACAAATTAGCAACGCAATATTAATTTTCCATTACATAGGTACAAGCCATTTGCATTTAAAATTCACAGGTGCATAATTATACATAAATAAACCAAAATCCCATGTGGCACTCACGGTTTTAATTTTTAAGATTAAACTAAACATGAATGATGTCTAGGAACGTCAGTGGTGTACCTAGTTTTTACTTCCTCGGCACGTTAGGTCATCTCATTCCATCTTTTTACACTCAAACTTCCATTAACGATTGAAACCAATTTATCATTTTTTTATAGTTTAATAACCTCGATTGACACTTTTCCACGATTTACGTGTTTGATGTTTCTGGTCTACGTATCCAGCAAAGCTCAAAACAATTCAATATCGGTCTGTGAGAGCCCATGGCCTACTGTCAACGACACGCCCGCAGTTACTCAAACATCACATCTTTCTCAACTTACCAACTTTTTAAAACTTAATCATATATTTAAATCTCCCTTTTTTTAAATTTCGTTCTCATACTTTGTGCGTTTAAAGCTGTCTTGTGATCGAGTTCAATGTCATTAGTCTGTGTGAACGCATTTTTTTATTCTGCCGATTTTGAATGCCATGTAAATTTATACAAATATTATTGTGAGCGGCGATGTCTCCGATTTTTGTTGGTAATTTTTCCAATTTAATACAGAGTGTAAAGTCCCAGTCGTTATTGCTGTTTATATAAAAATGTACTAGGCACTTTTTGGTTTATTTTTTGTGTTCTAATTTAATACCATATATTTTTAAAATGTAAACTACCCAAGTTTCTATAAAATTTTCAGGGTGAAGTAAGTCTTACTTAAGCTCATTGAACTAAATTCTATACATTTGTTTCTACAACCTAAAGTATACTTAAGTGATGCGTGAGCGTTACACAATTTATTAAAATTTTCTTTTGTTTGTTTATTTTGCACGATTGTCCTGTTTATCTTATAGCCGCTTATCAATAGCAGGTGGTAAAAAGTATCATAGCTGAACCTTTTAGCATTTTACCAAACCTTTATTATTCCAAACGTGAATGGTATACATTTGCGCATTATACCTATGACGTAATTTGCACTTGAATGATGCCGGAAAAAAGATGCTGGGTGTATGAATAGAACACATGGCTGAATTGAGGGTCGTCCGCGATCTCTTCTGAGCCGCCTAGACTGGTTGCGTTAAGTTAGCCGCAACTTTGTAAGCACTAATGTGCCGAAAGTTAGCGATTCGTTACTGCTTATTAGTGCTTTATAAAAGAAGATCGCCGAAATACCAACTTGCAATTTTTGCGGAGGAACGTCACACTTAGCCGGGGGTCGTCTTCAATTTAAAACTTTTTATAGTGGAAAGTTAGTTCTTTGTTAGTGATCTTTAAAGCTTAATATCTCAGCGGCGTACTACTAATAAAAAAGTTGTGGTGACTTACAGTTTTGCGACGTATTTTACAACCGGCCGCGGATTGCTTCGTATTCAAAAATTTGTTTTTGCGGAAAGCACGTGCTTCATTAGTGCTCTTTAGTGCTTCATGTCTCAGTGGCGTGCGATGTTAATAAGTTCGGGCCACCTACATTTTTGTGGCTAAACTTCTTAACCGGCCGCGGGTTTTTTCAAATTAAAAATTCGTCTAAGCAGAAAGTTGGTGTTTCGTTAGTGCTCTTTAGTGCTTCATGCCGCAGTGGCGTACGGCTTCCAATAAAAAGGAATTAGCTACTTATATTTTTAAATCTATCTGCGGTTTGTTTCGATTTCAAAAAACGGTTGCAACCGAAAGTTAATGCCTTGTTATTGCTTTTTAGTGCGTTATATCTCAATGATGTACAGCTGCTAATAAAAAGTTATGACCACTTATGTTTTTACAGCTAACCGAGGTTTGTTTCAATTACGAAGATTTGGTGCAACCGAAAATTAGTGCTTCATTTATGCTATTAGTACTTAGTATCTCAGTGGCGTACGACTACTAATATAACACCTGTACCACTTATAGTTGGCCTTTTTAACACGACGAATCATTGTATTAATTACTAAATTTGACTGTGTAGTTTTTCTACACTCAGTTAAATAATTTATATAAGCACTAACTGTTTTATGATTTATATAGACATTAGGAGTATTTATTTTAACAATTTAGTTCATGTTACTTGTGGATTAATATTCGGAACTGAACTGAACTCCCTTTCGGGTCGTAAGATTTATATATCGAATTATATCGTTACATTATTCCAGAACTCTACGGATTTTACGAGATCTTTATCCAATCGTCTTTTTTGTTTACTTTATATGGGTTCTTTAAATACTTTCATTTTTCGTTTAATTGCTTTGTTCCTTTCAATTCTAGATTATTCGTTAATATTAATACAACAGTTTACGCTAATCAATTCTATATATAAACGTCCCAGGTATATAGATATCATGTCATCCAAGTTGAATCGTTTCCTGAGTAATTACTATTAAAGGTTAAATGCATCTCTTTAATTTCATCAAAAATTCTTGAAGAAGGCAGGTGTCTTTGATGTTTCTTTGTTATAAATGATCTATTTCATATTTTATTACCCCTTTAAATAGGTTAACATCTGGAAGTTTTTCCAGAATCTTACTTAAAAATATTATGTTTGAAAAATCCTATTACGTTATGCAGATATTTAGACATTTTAGGTTAATCTTGATTTGTAAAGTCTTGGTCTTCCATCGCAGGTATAGTATTGCAACAACTGACTTGAACTTTTAAAAGAAATTAATATTGTTGAAAGTTCATTTGTCAGAGTTATGTATAATGTATCCGGTGTTTCTATTTAAACTATGATGACTTCCGGTATACCTGGAAATGGAAGTGGTACCGCATACAAATTTTCAGATAACTTTCAGTACTGTTGCTCTAAATACAAGCGACCTATTTCAGAAAAATGCCTTATACAATGACGTTTTAAAATTTGATACGGCTGTGGAATTGTTTTTATAAAGTTTACTTAACTTTATGAAAAAATATAATGACGTGGTTTCTTTAAAATGCACGTACTTTTGAAATAATTTTTTAGTATTCGCAAACATCAGTGTTGAAAATTTATTTTTATACCAACTTTGTTACTCAATTTTTACAACCACTGGATAACGTAAGGGTGTGCCAACAGAAAGTACTTTATGAGAATGACGTGCACCCTTTTCTTTAGATTAATAATATCATCTATCACCAACGGCCCTCGGGCTCCGTTTAATCTCATATTAACCGAATTTTGACATCACACGAGAAGGAAAATTAAAAACAGTAATGGACAATGCAAGCTTTGAAATTTTAATAATTCATTATCATGTCTAATGATGCATGCTGCAGAACACATTGAAAGGGTTATGGTGATAGATATTGCTATTAATCACTTTCTTTACAACCGCAATGGCATTGAAATAGGACTTTATTTTATTAGAAATTTGATTAATAACGTTACCATAAAATATAGCTAGTATTAGTGCACTGGGATTTATATCTTGTTCTGCGTTGTGTTATATTTTCTCACTAGACCGTGAAATGGAAGACAAAATTCATTAAGAGTAAATCTAACTTTTAAGTTCTAGATCTTAGCGAATATGAATTGCACTTTGGATATATTTCTTTACAAACCTATCAAATTTAATTATTAGTTCGTAGGTAGTATGATACGACTTTTTATTTTCTGCTAGCCCCACTTTGGATGTCAGTGATTCGAATTTTGTAGTTTTTATTATGGTGGGCGCTAGTGAAACTTATTTTTCTTAATGGCCGCCAGTGAACAAAAATCTTCCGACATAGCTAGGGGTCTATTCCTGGGTAGAGCAATAAGAAGTGGGGGGGTAAGTCGAATTTTGTTTGCAAACCAAAGCTAAACTAAATTAAATAGGCGCCACCAAGTCCTGAGATAATCACGGTAATAGCAAAGCACAATTCTAAGGCGAACGTGGAAACCCAAAGATAAAACGATCGCTTTCGTTAACAAAAACCTGTCTTATAAAAATAAGACGCAGCTCCTGTAAGAAATTGCAAAGATTAAATAAATAAAAATGTAGAACACCTTTTGTGCCCTATAAAAGCATCAAAAATAAAAAAAAAGTATATCCAATATGATATTGGCACAAAATTATTACTCAAAAATTCTATCTTTGTGTTATCAGATTTGATCGCATTTGACCAAAATAAAAGTCTCAGAATTTAACTAATTGTTTACTAAAAAAACTTTCTTTTAAAATTTCGGAATTTTTTAACAAGTAAAAAAAATTTCATCATTAACATCTATAACAAAGTCAAGGTTTTGGCTTTTTAAAACAAACAACTGCTCTTCAAACATAAACTTGCTTTAAAAATTTGATTGAAAATAATTTGTAAGCATAATACACTGAATTAACGCTTCTAACCTGGGCAGATCTTTTCAGGTAGATTACAGTTTATAAATTATTACGCAGCGTGTATTTAAATTTTCATATTTAGATTTCATAATTTATCTGTAGATAAAAGCTAATTACAAAAATAGGAATGTTTAATTTAAATTCTATGACAGCTGCACGAAGCATCTGCTTTCATGACAACATCTGTCAACTGTGCAACACAAAAAAAATTATGACGTCGAAAACATACCTTGAAATTATCTAAGGTTCAAATGGAACAAAGCTTGTAATTATATAAACCTAACTTAACAAAATTTCGTTCTACGGCTTGTAAAACCAGTTCAACAATAATTGAGAATTAAACAGATTATATGTTCGTAAACATAATAGCAACTTTTCGTGCTTTATATGATAGTCTGTTTATCAAATTTTTACGACATTCAAAACACATGCAAGAAATTTCTTATATCTAATAACGAACCGAACTGCCTCTGTTGCTCCAAGACAAATCTGGACGGAAATTCATAATCTCCAAACAATGTTACTAGCCATTTCTAATTTGGGACGACTGCAATCAAAACCAACGTCTTCCTTCGGACTTAATCTATCATTCTTCGATGGCAAATTCTTCGTTGACGAATTCTTGTACAAAACCATACAAATTATAAAACCAAAATCTTACTTGTACCTTCCTATAGTTCTTCATAGGCGCGCGTTAGATAGAAGGTATCAAAATAGTTTCAGGTCTAGCACGACCTGACCTGCTTACATCAGTAATGTAGCCGAAGGTCGCATGCCTCTAGCCGGGAATACATCTTGATAAGGCGGTTGCTAGCGGGCGACTGACTCGACGAAGCGGGAACCGAATGATAGCGACGTTAGAGGTGGGGAAATCGCATAGCAGTTAAAAATGCTTGACGAAGTAACTTTGTCACACAGATATTTTAATATAAGAAGATTAATAAGGAATAAGGCACGCTTAGCGCATTATCTTCGTAATTCAATGCGAATAATTATTGCTCAAATTAAACATGTTACATTTACAAATCATTTTTTTCGTGTCGAGTTTTTAGAATTTTTGTTAAAGATATTAACCCGCTTGGACTTACAACAAATTATGCAAGATTGCGCATTACTTTGATTAGAAACCGGAAAATATAAGATGAAAACAAACATTTTATCCAAATACACAATACAGTAATAAGACACAATGAGATACTTACAGATAACCTCTTTAAGATAATCTTAAGTTGGGCTCGATCTATCAGAAGATTCCGCTTTACCTTTCTGCAGGAGAAATCTAGGGGAAAGAGAAAAGATAAAAGGACGGAAAAGGGATAAAGTATAGGTCTTCCTCTGCAATACAGGATACAGTAAATAACCACCTCAAAACGCCTGTTAACATCATTTTTAACTTCCGAAAAGGTTATGCAGTAAAAATCAGTTCTCATTGAGATACGAAGGTCGCGCGATCGCCGAAAGCCTATCACGTCGAGTTGCGTAAAAGTTCAGAAAAGCGAAATTATATATAAAAAACTATACTAAAAGAGAATTAAAAACATTAATATGATACGTAGCAAGTTGTAAAGGAATTGAGAAGGTGTATATTTGTCATCAGTCAATTTCCTGGCGTGATGCAATACTCCCTACGCCAAGGCCTCTCTATTCCGCGCTAGCTACTTCAGTCAATATATCTGGCATGATCAATATCGCTTATAATTTGTGTGATGCTCAAGCCGTTTTCTATCCACGTCATTTTTCCTTTCCATACTTTCTTCTATTACCAGTGATACCAATCTTTAAAAATGCTTTTTCAATCGATTTCTTTTCTTTACTATACTGCTTCACATAAATCAATTTGTTTTAGCTTTTCTTAATCTTATTCTCAATTATACAATTACAAAAATGACTTATTTCTGTTACGATCAACTTAAACGTTTATATTCACTAAACTAATTGAAATTGACAAAATACTTGAAGTTAATAATTAATAATTAAACATTATGGTGAGTAGCTTGAACCACCAACAATTTTAAAGTTATGAAGTTCGTGACTAACTGGCCATCAGGGGCTCCTCAGGGTATTTATGTAATCCCTGCTCTTGCATTATCTTGTTGGAAGTGCTGATCTCACGCTGCTACTTCTTGATAATTTACAATGTATTACTTCTTAGTATTCTTAGTTAAGTCTGCTTTTATTGCAGTTTATTGTGTCCTGCACCTGCAGTATCAGGTTGCGTCTGGAATACAAAGTAGTTGCTTCCGTTCTCATGTCTGATATGAACTTTCGTTAACCTTTTATATTATTATAATTATACAATGTAACATTCTATTTCTTAAGACGTAATAATTGCATGTAAAATTATATACATATTAATTGGAGGATATGTAACTCACCACGTTTCAAAAGCTTTTATCTTCTCTCTGTTTCCCTCATAGTCTATACTTCACAACCATACAAAGGGTTTTAAAAATCGCTTCCTTATTTTTAAGTTAAAGTTTTATGTCAGCAAATTATTATTATAGAAAAGTGCGTTTTTTTCTCGTACAATTATTTATTTTATATCACTTTTATATATCATTCTTGTACTTCTCCCATCCCTTTATATTCTACATTCCAAGTTCGGGAAATCTGTTCTCTGCTATTTGTACGTTCTAAAGGTAAGTTTTATTATATATACTGCATTGTTATTTTAGTTTATGTTCTTGTTGTAAGCTTTACCGAGAACTTTATTCACACTAATTAACACGTTCTCCTGTACTACGTCATAAGCAAATCTTAACATTGGTGTTTTCTTTGTCTTTTTTGTTTACTTCAGTAGTTAGATGTTCTTTAGTTAAGTTTAATGTGTTGTTGCTTTAGTTATATTTTGATGTTCGTGTTGTAAGCTTCACTTAGAACTTTATTCACACTAATTAACACGTTTTCTATGTTGTACGTTATCAAGGAATCGTAACATTGGAGTTTTCTTTGTCTACTACGTTTACTTCTGTAGTTATATCTTATCTAATTACCTTTATCACGTTGTTACTTTAGTTTTATTTGTATGTTCTTGTTGTAAGCTTCACTTAGAACTTTATTCACACTAATTAACACGTTTTCTATGTGCTGCGTCATCAACAAATCTTAACATTGGTATATTCTTTGTCTTCGACGTTTACTCCAGTACTTACGTGCTCTCTATTTACCTTTACTGCGTTGTTACTTTAGTTCGATTTTGGTTTTCTTGTTGTAAGCTTCACTAAGAGCTATATTCACCCTAATTAACACGTTCTGCGTGTGCCGCATTATTAGCAAATCTTAACAATGGTATTTCTTTGTCTTTTACGTTTGTCCCATTAGTTACGTGTCCTCTAATTACCTTTACTGCATTGTTACTTTAGCATTATTTTTATGTTCTTGTTGTAAGCTTCGCTAAGAACTTTATTTAGACTAATCAATAGGTTCTCCATGTGCTAAGTCAGCAGCAAATCTTAACATTGGTATTTTCTTTGACTTCTACGTTTACTCATGTTGTTATGTGTTCTTTATTTACCTTTATTACGATGTTACTTTTGTTTTATTGTTATGATCTTGTTGATTTTAGTGTTCTTGGTGTAAGCGTCACTTAGAACTTTATTCGCACAAATTAACACTTGCTCCATGTGTTACGTTTTTCGAGGCAGCCACGTTGGGCGCCAAATTTATGCTACGTTGGATCGTAGCCGTGCGTAACACCAAGAAAATCAAAGAAATGACCGGGCTCAATCGAAGATTAGGGGGGGGGTTGTAGAAAGCAGACCAACATATAATGTACGCGGCTGTAAGGAGTTAGTAACAATACCTGCAATAAAAAAATTAGAATAGTAAACCTGCAATAAAAAAAAATTAGAATAGTAAACCTGCAATAAAAAAAAATTAGTCCTGCAAACCTGAAATAAAGAAAAAGCATAGCATGCTGATCGAGCATAGATTGTTCAGTACTTTGTAGAATGTAAAAAAAAACTGTTTGGATAATCTATATAATATAACAACGGTAAAAGCAATACAAAAATTTTTTAGTACAAAGTGAGGTAATATTGGGGAGTAGCAGAAACGTTTCCTCACACACCAATTAAACATAAATCAGACAAAATGTTAACAAAAGATAAATAGATAAGACACAATTGATATGAGCAATCCAGTAGCATTGATTTTTTTTTCTTTCCTGTCCAAATATTCAAATTACTCAAACTAATTTGTTTTGTTTCTCTTTTTTTTTTCTTTGTTTCTTTAATAGCATGCAATTCTATTGTAAAAGGTATCCGAACGACAAAGATATGGCAAAACAACGGATAGATATTTACAGTAAGAACAAGTAGGAAATAGTTCAACTTACAAAAGGTCCTTCAGTAACGCTTCCTTGCAATTGAAGTGTGGGATTCACGATGTCCGGCACTAACGCAACACTTCACCCTTGACTGGGAGGGTGTTGATGGAACTTATCACACGTTACCCTAATCACACCTACGTATTTCACTGGTGTTAGCAGCAGACATTATCACGCGACGGAACTATGTAGCATTGATAAATTTCTTGTTAATTCTATTTCCTGAGACAATAATTTCGAAATATTTTGTAGCACTAGTTTAATTTCAACTGGGACCAAATGTATATTATTTTCATAAACATCCAAAAAAAAACAGTGAGAAACTTCAACCAATACCTTTGTAAACCGGTAATAGGTTATATTTCGCAAATAACGAAATTTGCGCAAGCAATGATCTATTTTAGATACTTTGGGGTTGGAAAATTCAGAAACTACAGTATCAACTGTATTTGGATAATCCAAAGTATGCACTACTCTGATAAAAAAGAAGAGGACCGCGAAACTAGATCGCACACACCGTTTAAATATCAAGAGACAAAGCACCAACAAAAAAAACACAATGAGTAAAGCACGTGTATCACTAAAGTAAGTCCGTCAAAATGTTCCGTAGAACACGCGTGCAGGTCGAGTTTAACAAGTTCTACCACTTATATTTCCAACAGAAACTCAACCGAAAAACAATTAGTAAGGCACGCGTAAGCAATAAAACCGTCCGTCAAATGTCCTTAAAACACATGTGCGTCGACCAAACACGTTCGCCTATTAACCATACTACTTCAATCGGAATTAGCACTACACGTACTACAGTTAATATACAACTTTTATTTCACAAGAAAACAACTAAAATCGTGCCGTGCTTGTTCATGAACAATTCGAAAATTCATACCGCATTAATTCTCACTATTTTCAAAGCAAAAAGAAAAACAGTATTTTTACCGTAATTAATATATAGGAACAAAGAACAAACTACAACTGCTCATCTGTTTATATCAACTCGTTGCTATTACAACTTCTTATCGTCTATTATCTAGACTTGTATATCCACATAAGGAACAAAATTTATATGCACGGCAAGACAAGAACGATGCAATCCACTCATTATAATACGACGCATTCGCCTAAGGAGTTAATAAATATAAAATATAGAAATAGTAGTTACCGAAATGTATTTACTAATTGGGAAAAAGCGTAAAATGTTCAACTACAAAAATGCACGTTACACATGTGCTGCGTCATCAACAAATCTCAATATTGGTATATTCGTTGTCCTTGACGTTTACTCCATTAGTGTGTCCTCTAATTACCTTTACTGTGTTGTTACTGTAGTTTTATTTTGATGTTTTGTATGCTTTACTTAAAACCTTATTCACACTAATTAATACGTTCTCTATATTCTACATCATCAGAAAATCTTAACATTGGTATTTTCTTTGTCTGCCGCGTTTACTCCATTAGTTACTTATCCTATAATCACCTTTACTGCGCTGTTACTTTAGTTTTATTATGTTCTTGTTGTAAGCTTCACTTAGAACTTTATTTACACTAATGAACACGTGCTCAATTGCTGCGTCATCAACAAATTTTAACATTGAAATTTTCGTCGTCTTCGACATTTACTCCATTAGTTACGTGTCCTTTAATTACTTTTACTGCATTGTTATTTTAGTTTTATTATGTTCTTGTTGTAATCTTCATCCCTGAGAACTTTATTCGCACTAATTAGCACGTTCTCCGCGTGCTGCGTTATTAGTAAATCTTAACAATAGTATTTTCTTTGTCTTCGACGTTTATCCTATTGGTTACATGTCCTCTAATTACCTTTACCGCGTTGTTACTGTAGCATTATTTTTATGTTCTTGTTGTATGCTTATTTGAGAACTATATTCACACGAATTAACGCGTTCTCCATGTGCTGCGTCATCAACAAATCTTAACATTGGTATTCTTTGCCATCTACGTTTACTCCATTAGTTACTTGTTCTCTAGTTATCTTTACTGCGTTGTTACTTTAACTTTATGTTTATGTTCTTGTTGTAAACTTCACGTAGAACTTTATTTACACTAATGAACATCTCCGTGTGCAGCGTAATCAACAAATCTTAACATTGGTATTTTCGTCGTTTTCGACGTTTACTCCATTAGTTACGTGTCCTCCAATTACCTTTACCGCGTTGTTACTTTAGTTTTATTATGTTCTTGTTGTAAGCTTCAATGAGAACTTTATGCACATTAATTAACACGTTCTCCATGTGCTATGCCTTCTACGTTTACTACAGTAGTTGCGTGTTCTCTAATTATTTTTACTGCGTAGTTACTTTATTTTTATGTTATCGTTGTTAACCTTGCTTTACTTAGATTTTTACACACTATTTAACACGTTCTCTATGTGCTACGTCATAAGAAAATCTTAACGTTAGCATTTTCTTTTTCTTTGACGTTTATTGTAATAGTTACGTGTCCTCTAATTACGTTTACTGCGTTGTTACTTTAGTTTGATTTCGGTGTCTTGTTGTAAGCTTCGCTAAGAACTTTATTCAGACTAATCAATACGTTCTCTATGTGCTACGTCATCAGCACATCGTATCGGTGGGCTTTTTGTCTTCTACGTTTAGTCCAGTAGCTTTACTACGCTGCTACTTTAATTTTATTTTGATGTTCTTGTCGTAAGCTTCTCTCAGAACTTCATTCACACTTGTTAACACGTTTCTTATGTGCTATGTCATCAAAAAATCTCAACATTGGTATATTTTTTGTCTTTTGACATTTACTCCATTAGTTACGCGTCCCTTAATTATTTTTACGGCGGTCTTACTTTAACTTTATTTTTATGTTCTTGTTGTATGCTTATTTGAGAACTTTATTCACACGAATTAACACGTTCTCCATGTGCTGCATCATCAACAAAACTTAACATTGGTATATTCTTTGTCTCGACGATTACTCTATTAGTTACGTGTCCTGTAATTACCTTTACTGCGTTGTTACTGTAGTTTTATTTTGATTTTATTGTAGCTTCACTTAAAACATTATGCACACTAATTAACACGTTCTCCATGTTCTACATCATCAGAAAATCTTAACATTGGTATTTACTTTGCTTTCTACGTTTACTCCATTAGTTACTTGTCCTCTAATTATCTTTTCTGCATTGTTACTTTAGTTTGATTTTGGTGTTCTTGTTGTAGGCTTCACTTAGAACTTTATTTACACTAATGAACACGTTCTCGGTGTGCTGCGTCATCAACAAATTTTAACATTGGTATTTTCGTCGTCTTCGACATTTATTTCATTTGTTTTCTAATTACCTTTACCGCGTTGTTACTTTAATTTTATTATGTTGTTGTTGTAAGCTTCACTGAGAACTTTATGCACACTAATTAAAACGTTCTCCATGTGCTATGTCTTCTACGTTTACTCCAGTAGTTGCGTGGTCTCTAATTACCTTTACTGCGTTGTTACTTTATTTTTACGTTCTCGTTGTAAGCTTCACTTAGAACTTTACACACCAATTAACACGTTCTCTATGTGCTACGTCATAAGAAAATCTTAACGTTGGTATTTTCTTTGTCTTCGACGATTACTTTAGCAGTTACGTGTCCTCTATCTACCTTTACTGCGTTGTTACTTTAGTTTTATTTTTATGTTCTTGATGTAAACTTCAATCCGAACTTCATTCACACTAGTTAACACGTTTTCTATGTGCTATGTCATCAACAAATCTTAACATTGGTATATTCGTTGTCTTCTACATTTACTCCATTAGTTGCGTGTCCTCTAATTATCATTACTGCGTTGTTACTTTAACTTTATGTGCATGTTCTTGTTGTATACTTATTTGAAAACTTTATTCGCACTCATTAACACGTTCTCCACTTGCTACGTCATTAGCAAATGTTTACATTGACATTTTCTTTGTATTCTGCGTTTACTCCTGTAGTTATGTGTTATCTAATTACCTTTATTACGTTGTTACTTTAGTTTTATTTTTCTGTTCTTGTTGTAAGCTTCACTTACAACTTTATTTATACTAATTAACACGTTCTATATGTGCTACGTTATAGGAAAATGTTAACATTAGTTTTTATTTGTCTTTTACGTTAACTCCATTAGTTACATGTTCTCTAATTATCTTTCCTGCGTTGTTACTTTAACTTTATTTGTATGTTCTTGTTGTATGCTTATTTGAAAACTTTATTCGCACTAATTAACACGTTCTCCATTTGCTACGTCAAAAGCAAATGTTAACATTGATATTTTGTTTGTATTCTGCCTTTACTGCTGTGGTTATGTGTTATCTAATTACCTTTATTACGTTGTTATTTTAGTTTTATTTTTCTGTTCTTGTTGTAAGTTTCACTTACAACTTTATTCACACTAATTAACACGTTCTCTATATTCTACAACAGTAAATTTTAACATTAGTTTTTTCTTTGGCCTTTACGTTTACTCCTTTAGTTACGTGTCTTCTAATTATCTTTACTGCGTTGTTACTTTAACTTTATTGGTAGGTTCTTCATTTGCTACGTCATAAGCAAATGTTAACATTGGTATTTTCTTTGTAGTCTGGGTTTACTCCTGTAGTTATGTGTTATCTAATTACATTTATTACGTTGTTACTTTAGTTTTATTTTTGTGTTCTTGTTGTAGGCGTCACTTACAACTTTATTCACACTAATTAACACGTTCTCTATATTCTGCATCATCAAAAAATCTTAACATTAGTTTTTTCTTTGCCTTTTACGTTTACTCCATTAGTTACATGTTCTCTAATTATGTTTACTGCGTTGTTACTTTAACTTTATTTGTATGTTCGTGTTGTATGCTTATTTGAGAACTTTATTCACACTAATTAACACGTTCTCCGTGTGCTGCGTCATCATCAAATCTTAGCATTGCTATTTTCTTTGTCTTCTATGTTTAGTCCAGTATCTCTAATTTTCCCAATAACTTGCTCGATTCATTCAAAGGTATGGAACATACAGTACTTGTTTATGTAACATATTTCTTTCATTTCCTTCATTTTCTTGATCATGTACTAATATTTTAAAATATGAAACGCCATACTTAACCATAGATTACAGAAGAACGTAATCTATACTCACCTGCGTTAATAAATATAAGAGACTTTTCACAAAAAAATGACAATTCCAGCTTTAATAACGAAGAAAACATAATTCATAATATACTTATTAGGTTATGTCAAAATATGACATTAACAGGACGACCATAACACAGAATAATTATGTACATAGAAATTATGTAGGCGTAAAATTGTTACGAGAAAGCAAACAAACGTTACATCGCATTAATTAGTTCGATACCTTATTACCAACGGTTTACTGTATTTATTCAAGTTACATGTTATCTCTTTCGATGGTAATGATGAAGTGCTTTATAAAAAAATTAATTCCGTCCCTACCCGACGGCATTATCTACGGCAGAATTGGAGCAAATGAATCACGAATGTAAATTAAAATTGGTTTTGTCGTTTTTCCCTTATCTAGTATATGTAATATTATCTTACTGAAACATTAACTAGAACCAGAAGAAGTAGATTTTCATTTTCTGAAGTAGAATAATTTTGTGTGTAAGTTTTCCTTTCAAGGCGATGAGATCATAAGAACCAATGTTATACATTATTAATCAAAACAAATGAGTCATAAAACTGCACTACTTTAGAATATAAATATCGACGTATTCTAACCTTAAAACCGCTATAATGAATTTGACAACGTTTGAGTGTGAGCAATATAAATACAAAGTAATCCTTCCGTTGATCAAAAATGCATGTAACTCATTGGTAGGATTTTCCATTACAGAAACTATTAAAATGAAATGTGATTATAACCATTTCAAAGAAATTTAATAAACCGCGAACCTATTGGAGTGCTAAACAACTGAAGAAAATATAGAGTCTTGAGAGACGAAGTAAATATCATTAAAGACCAAGTTGTCAGTGGCTAGAAGGTGGCTGAGATATACAATGGGGTTCTATTGATCTATCTTTGATGGTAGATGACTCATGAGAGATGAATGTTGGCGAATAATGATGTTACGCCCTGGGAAAAAAAGGATGTTATCTTCAGGTGTAATAAACTATACACAGTTTTGCAAATTTATATAAAACGACTTATGCCTTACTTCTTGAATGTACAAAAATAGATTGTTTGGTAAAGGGATATCGCTATTTATATATTCCTAAAATTCTTTGAAATTCTAGCATTGAGAAGCGGAAAAGGGCAATAATAAAATGGCGTTTAACAGAACGTATTACACAGTTACATTCTCGTAACTCATTTAGTAATAATTTTATTAGGTCAGTCAATAATTTGAGTAAGCAAAAGGCAGAAAATTAGCACAAAGGCGTGTTTGTACGTACATTCAAGAATCCATCGTCGCTCAATAAAGTAAGCAATTAAATAAGATCGTAGGTGACGTCAGTGCTGCCCTATTTCCTGTGTATGTAATATCCTGTTCCGGTGGAAACAGATTGAAGACAAAAATGCAACCAGAACAGATATCCCTAATAGGGTTCTCCTAGTCGATAACATACTTACAGGTCGTTTGCCCGAAGTGCACTTGATACGAGATAATAACGTGAAATGTATTTTGGAAGCGAGATGCTGAAAGATGTTCGACGTTTCGTAAAGATTTATGCATCACAAATATCAGCACTGCATAAATATTTAAACGATAAATTAATTTTTTAATGAAAGTTTGGAAATAGAGCTTCAACAGAAAGTGATTATAAATAGTGGATTGACGGTAGCAACGACGTCTATATACAGGATGTGCGTTCTTAAATGCATGTATAATGCCTGCTTGATATCAATTTTATGCAGGGTCGACAAGGTAAGAAATCCGCAATTCTAATTTCAGGTGACACCTAGCCTTATCTTATTAATAACATATTTAATATGCACATGAGAGAGGATAGCGTAAAACTTTGACGTAATATTAAACCTTTTGCCTATGCCTTATTCGATTGATTAAACTGAAAGGGTTGATCGTGACAACAGTTGTTCCTAGTTAGAGGTGGGCATGGCACGGGAGGCCACTTTGTAGAGGCACAGGTTAGCATAATGCCCCACCTTTTACCCGTGCTACGAGACGAATCTTCGGTCATGCACAGAGAGAAAATCGCGTTTCAAGGCGGATTTTTTATTAACTTGCCGGGTAACAAAAACCATGTGGCGGGTCGCATGTGGCCAGCGAGCCGCTATTCGCACAGTCTTGTTCTAAGTTGTACCACTCGAAAATAAACAGTATTCCTACAAATATTCTCTAAAAACTACGCGAGTGAAAAAATTTTATTCCGAAGAGCGATGGAGATAACAAATAATTTAAAATTGTTGAATTTTAGGAATTGTTCTGTATTGTGCTGAAGTTACTTTTTATAGATGGTGGAAGTCGACGTACGGGAAAAATTTCGGATTTTTCCTACTGTTGTCGTAATACAACAAAACCTTGTGGCGGAATACTTTTGGTCAATGTGCTGCAATTTGCACAACCCTGTTCTAAGTTGTACCCCTCCGAAACAAGCACGATTCGTACGAAGATCTTCCACAAACTACGTGGGCAAAAAAGTATTATTTGAAGTGGAGGGGGAGATAACGAGTAGTTTAAAATTCTTGAATTTTCAAAATAATCTGTATTGTGCTGACGTTATTTTTTTACGACAATGTCGTTAGAATAATAGATGCCGACGCACGAGAAGAAAATCTCGGCTCAAGACGGACTGTTCTGAATCATGGCTGGTCACAAAACCCTGTGGCACGCCGGGCCGCACGTAACCCGCGGTCCGCTATTTGCACAGCCCTTTTGTAAGTTATGCCACTAAATAACAAACAGAATTCATACGAATATTTTCCAAAAACTACGCAAGTGGAAAAAAAATTATTCCGAAAAGCGATGAAGATAACAATTAATTTAAAATTCTTGAATTTTCAAAATTGTTCTGTATTGTGCTAACATTATTTTTTATGACGATGTCGTCTGACTAATAGCTATTGTAGAAAGGCAAAAAAGGAATTTACGAACATGTCCAGGAATTTCTAATCGTGAAGGATCATTATATTCGCACACTTCACCAAACATACCCAACTATTTGCGAGGTTGCTACTAGAAAACGAAGTTGAAATATAAAATAAACACTTATTTCTACAACATATTTACAGAACTTTTGCCGTCCTTTTTAGCGGACCTACAACGCGAATTTTCGGTCACGCACAGGAAGAAAATCAAGGCGGATTTTTTAGAAACTGGCCGGGTAACAAAAACCTTGTAGTGGGTCGCATGTCGCTTGGAAGCCGTTAATAGCACAGTCTTGTTTTAAGTTGTAACCACTCAAAAACAAACAGGATTTCTACAAATATTCTCTAAAAACTACGCTAGTGTAAAATTTTATTCCGAGAGTGATGGAGATAACAAAAAATTTAAAATTCTTGAATTTTCAAAATATTTCTGTATTGTGCTGACGTTATTTTTTACGACAATGTCGTTAGAATAATAGATGCCGACGCACGAGAAGAAAATCTCGGGTTCAAGACGGATTGTTCTGAACCATGGCTGGTCACAAAACCCTGTGGCACGCCGGGCCGCATGTGATCCACGGGCCGGTATTTGCACAGTCCTTTTCTTCACTCAAAAACAAACGGAATTCGTACAAATATTTTCCAAAAACTACGTAGGTGAAATTTATTTGAAGGGAAAGGCTCGTGTGAGCCGCTATTCGCACAGCCTTGTTCTATGTTGTACCACTCAAAAACAAACAGGATTCGTACAAACATTCTCCAAAAACTACGTGAGTGAAAAAAATTTCATTCCGAAGAGTGACGGAGATAACACATAATTTAAAAGTCTTGAATTTTCAAAATTGTTCTGTATTGTGCTGCCGTTATTTTTTATGACAATGTCGCTAGATTAATAGATGCCAACGTACGAGAAGAAAATATCGGTTCAAGAAAGACTGTTCCGAACTATGGCTGGTCAAAAAATACTGTAGCACACCTGGCCGCAGTGACCCGCGGGCGGCTATTTGCACAGTCCTATTCTAAGCTGTACCACTCAAAAACAAATAGAATTCGTACGAGTATTTTCCAAAAACTACGTACGAGAAATTGTTTTGAAGAGGAAGGCCCGTGAGCCGCTATTCGCACAGCCTTATTCTAAGTTGTACCACTCAAAAACAAACATGATTCGTACAAATATTCTCCAAAAACTACGTGAGTGAAAAAAATTTTATTCCGATGAGCGATAGAGATAACAAATAATCTAGAATTCTTGAATTTTCAAAGTTGTTCTGTATTGTGCTGACGTTATTTTTATGACAATGTCGTTAGAATAATAGATGCCGACGCACGAGAAGAAAATCTCGGTTCAGGATGGACTGTTCTTAATCATAGCTGTTCACAAAACCCTGTGGCACGCCGGGTCGCATGTGACCCGCGGGCCGGTATTTGCAGTCCTTTTCTAAGCTGTATCACTCAAAAACAAACAGAATTCGTACGGATATTTTCCAAAAACTACGTAGGCGAAATGTTTTTGAAGGGGAAGGCTCGTGAGCCGTTATTCGCACAGCGTTGTTCTAAATTGCACCACTCAAAAACAAACAGGTTTTGTAGAAACATTCTCCAAAAACTACGTGAGTGAAAAGAATTTTATTCCGAAGAGCGATAGAGATAACAAATAATCTGGAATTCGTGAATTTTCAAAGTTGTTCTGTATTGTGCTGACGTTATTTTTATGACAATGTCGTTAGAATAATAGATGCCAACACACGAGAAGGAAATCTCGGTTCAAGACGAACCGTTCTGAATCATAGTTGGTCACAAAATCCTGTGACACGCCAGGCCTCATGTTACCCGCGGGTCGTTTTTGCACAGCCCTTTTCTAAGCTGTACCACTCAAAAACAAACAGAATTCGTACGAATATTTTACAAAAACTACGCGAGTGACAACAATTTTATTCCGAAGAGTGATGGAGATTACAAATAATTAAAAATTCTTGAACTTTCAAAGTTGTTCTGTATTGTGCTGACATTTTTTATGTCAATGTCGTTAATAAAGCATCAATTGTTTGATCAACATTTGATGTTGTAACGAAACCTCTATTTGTAATAACAACAGTTCTTTATTTGCGAACAGATTATACAAGCTTACTCAACAACTCGTCGTGACAATAGAATTTCTAAAAGCCCACACAATAATTTATTTTCAGCTCGCTAACAGTACAGGTATTGTCTTCTTAACACTACGATACTAATCTTCTTAATTAACTTATATCGATATCTACAACACTACAACACTAATTTATACTTCGTCACAACTTTCAAAGCTTTAATCGTAACTTAACTTCCGAACTAATATCGTGATCAAAGCCGATCAGAAATAGTATTACAATTAAAGCACACATAGGATAATTTATTTGCACCATGCACCACTAATTTATTCTACGCCACAACTTTCAAAGCTTTAATCGTAACTTAACTTCTGAACTAATATCGTGATCAAAGCCGATCAGAAATAGTATTACAATTAAAGCACACATAGGATAAATTATTTGCACCATGCACTACTAATTTCTTCTACGCCACAACTTTCAAAGCTTTAATCGTAACTTATCTTCCGAACTAATATCGTGATCAAAGCCGATCAGAAATAGTATTACAATTAAAGCACACATAGGATAATTTATTTGCACCATGCACCACTAATTTATTCTACGCCACAACTTTCAAAGCTTTAATCGGAACTTAACTTCCGAGCTAATATCGTGATCAAAGCCGATCAGAAATAGTATTACAATTAAAGCTGCAATTAGAGCTCACTGCGGAATCTTGTAACACTAATTTATACCCAATTGTTCTAGTTAATCCATAACAACCTACAATATGCAAATGAGATTCTCGAGATTTTTATTGCAATCTTTAAAAACAAAATCTTGTATCTGTCCATCAAGAGATCTCGCATCGCAGGACCTGTTAATCATCTTTTGTGCTTTCTTCCATGCCTAACTTGAAGTTCTTCAAAAATGAAAGAATCTATCCATTTTCTGTTGAGTTCGAGTCTTTTGGTGTGCAAATTTAAATTGGTTAAATGTTTTCTTTTTTTACTAAAATCCCACCACTTGACACCAATGTAACGAAAACTCGATTTACAATAATACAGTTCTTTATTTTCAAAGAGATTATACAAACTTACTCAACAAGTCGTAGTGACAATAAAATTTCTAAAAGCCCTCACAATAATTTATTTTCAGCTCGCTAACAGTACAGGTATTATTTTCTTAACACTACGATGGTAATCTTCTTAATTAACTTATATCGATATCTACAACACTAATTTATACTTCGTCACAACTTTCAAAGCTTTAATCGTAACTTAACTTCCGAACTAATATCGTGATCAAAGCCGATCAGAAATAGTATTACAATTAAAGCACACATGGGATAATTTATTTGCACCATGCACCACTAATTTATTCTACGCCACAACTTTCTAAGCTTTAATCGTAACTTAACTTCCGAACTAATATCGTGATCAAAGCCGCTCAGAAATAGTATTACAATTAAAGCACACATAGAATAATTTATTTGCACCTTGCACCACTAATTTATACTACGTTACAACTTTCAAAGCTTTAATCGGAACTTAACTTCCGAACTGATATCGTGATCAAAGCCGATCAGAAATAGTATTACAATTAAAGCTGCAATTAGAGCTCACTGCGGAATCTCGTAACACTAATTTATTCCCAATTGTTCTAGTTGATCCATAACAACCCACAATATGCAAATGAGATTCTCGAGATTTTTATTGCAATCTTTAAATGCAAAGTCTTGTATCTGTCTATCAAGAGATCTCGCACCGCAGGACCTGTCAATCATCGTTTGTGCTTTCTTCCATGCCTAACTTGAAGTCCTTCAAAAATGAAAGAATCTCTATCCATTTTCTGTTGAGTTCGAATTTTTTGGTGTGTAAATTTAAATTGGTTAAATGTTTTCTTTTTTACCAAAATCCTACCACTTGACACCAATGTAACGAAAACTCTATTTACAATAACAGTTCTTTATTTTCAAAGAGATTATACAAACAAGTCGTAGTTACAATAAAATTTCTAAAAACTTTCTTAACTAAGTACAAGTACAAGTATTATATACTTAACACTACGATGCTAATCTTCTTAATTAATTTATATCGATGCGTTATGATTAATTTATATTATCACTACAATAAATTTATATCGATCTCTACATAGGGTACTTTATTTGTACCATTAATTTATATCACATCACGACGTTCAAAACTTCAATCGGAATTTAACATCCGAGCTAACATCGTGATCAAAACGGATCAGAGCTAGTATTACAATTAAAACTGCAATTAGAACTTATTGCAGAATAACTTATCGCTAATTTATACCTTATCGGATTGTTCTAGATTAGTCTACAACAACCCAGAATATACAAATGACATTCTCTAGTTTTCTTATTGTAATCTTTAAATACAAAATCTTGCACCTGTCAATCAAGAGATCTCGCACCGTAGCATCTGTCAATCATCTTTTGTATATTAAAACCTTTAGTTTACATTCCGATTTATTATTCTGGTCACATAGATAAGACTCTGTGATCCGGACGGTGGAAGTCCATCTGGCGGTAAGAACAGTCGAAACCATTTTTGCAATTTCAATGTTGATAGAAGTAGCAGTCAACACTTTTCTTAGCAGGAGCGTGTCATTTGGATTGTAACCACACACCAAAATATGAATCCGTTATCTGAAACAGTACCTCTAGTATATTTCGTACCACCTTCCGGTCCAAATCATCGAGCACACAACCGATCTTGGGTATGGCCAACTTCTTGTCAAATTTGCTCATTTGGCTTTTAATATTCTTTAAAGCCTTCCACAGATTCTGGTAATTCGGTCTACCAGAAGGTTGTTGCTTAGTTATCTAGTAGTAGATTCCCTTATGTTGGTCCTTTAGCCGTATGGTATTTCCAACATCTGGTTGTTGCCGATGAAGTTGATCAAGACCACCAAATTTATTTTCAAACATCTGAGCAAGTCCGCTACACAATGTGATACGGAATATTCCGATGGCACATACAATAAATCATTTTTAATCTCTTCCGTGACCCCAAATCTCGCTTTGCTTGTGCCGCTGTACAGAAACATGAACCGATCATAACTGGGTTCAGAATTCGTTCGTTCTTACGAACGTAACTCTTAGTTTATCTCATTGAAGTTTTACGGTTTTTCAATGGTGTACATAGCTAGCACTTGCCGCACCACTCCTTTACATCGTCCTTGCAGCCTATCCAATAAAATCTTGCTCAAACTTTCTCCAAAGTCTTCGTAACGCCGAAGTCCTTTCCCTAGATCTTACTATGCAGACGTCCTAAAACTCACGGATCCATTTTATTCTCCAAGGATCTCACCAAAATAGCATTCCATCCTTTTAGGGAATTCCATTTTGCCCGAGGTCTCATTATGCAAATGTTCTAAAACCTACGATACTCAGCTTTTAGGAACCACAACCTAAGGCGTACTCAAGAGTCCATCTCCATTCTCTAAGAATCACACCAAGATCCCATTCTCTACTTTCAGGTAATCCCATTGTGCCCAGTACGACTTCAGGGTGCTACTGAACGGGCTCATATCCTGCCAGGATGGACGTTCTCTTCTGGCTTTCGAACCCAGAATGACACCTAGGTCTTTGTCATTCTCCTGCTCCATTCGTACCTGTACTGGCTGGCAATCATCGTTGATCACTGTACTCTGACCAACAAGATTATATTTTACCCGCGCGATGCGGACGACCATTTGCGGAGCAACATTTGTGCGGGTCGATTTTCATTCCGTTTCGTCGACCCTTTTTATTAATTTCAGCCCCTCATGTTTTTTTAAGCCGTTTACATCGGTTCTGCCTGTGCTTAAATCCGCGGTTCTGGCGTTGTAGTCCCTTTTCTCCGAGTACTTGTCACGTAGCAACCGTCGGATCACTACAGAGTGTCCTACCTTGCCACAGATTAAAAACGTCACTTGCTTTGCCGCCTCAAATTCTAAAGCATGAGCCAACGCATCACATGACGACTATTGCCAGTACAATCGTAGTTCTTGCTGGATTTCCTCGCCACGTGTTACATCAATAAGAGTCTGCACTGCCGCCAACTCTAGAAAGTTATTCGGTGCTGTTGGGTAGGATCGTTTTACCAGGCATGCAATATCTGCTTCAAACTCTTGCAAATTTCCGTTAGCGTGTTGGAAACGATTCTTCACTTAAACGTGCTACACTTGTTGCAGATGAGAACTGATGTACCTCATTTCCAGCTTTGATGTTAAGGCCCCCGCAGTTTCTTTTGTCATGGTCTGGTATATCCTTTAGAATTTTCAAGGTATTACCCACAATGCGAGCTAACCAGTAAGAACCGAACGAAATGCTGGCGCGCAATACGTGGTAACAAATTAAGTGGTTCGAAAGAGCAAGAAAACGAATGGCCTTACTAAACCTAGCCAGAGACGGGCAGAGGAGGGGTCTAGAGAACGAAACGACAGTGCACACAATTCACCTTTTTTCCTTTCGACCACCTGTACTCTTAAGAATAATAAACACAAAACGCACATAAAATATGACTAATAAATAATTTTCAATAATTTAAATAACAAAAACAAAATTTACTTGTGAGGACCAAACATCTGGGTCCTCATCAACCCCTTCTTAAATACTACTTACATGTAACAATAAACAATCCGAATGATGTTTTGCAAACAAAAGAACTAGGTAAATATACACCCCCTAAAATTTGCCGCATAATTTGGGATAACAAGCTAAGTTGATTTAACTACCGTAATAAAACAATAATTATTAGATAGAGCTGAGCCTTAAAGTGTTACTCTTCACAATTTAAGATTGTACGCAAAATGCATACCATGCAGGAGTGAAATCAAACAGGTGGTGATCACCAACATCTAATAGACTTTCCCGCAGACTGTGAAGAGTATGGGTACCCATATAGAATATGCTATATCAATAACATTAATTTCTAGGGCACAATGAAGCAACCTTAGTTGTAAAAGTCAAGGATGTTCTGAATAAATTGGAAGTTCTAAGAATCTAAGCATGTGGAGTACAAATTTGTCGTAGTTCTAAGATCCAAAAAATCTTGAGTACAAATTTGGGCAAAAAAATTATCAATGTTAAGGAATCTCACCCTGCAAGTACTTACCATTCACTTATAAAGAGAAGGCACATTTTTCATGATAGGAATTTGCAACTAATGTAGTTATAAACCTGTTTTCCTAAGAAATAATCACGCAAATCCCAATATAATAGGAATAAATTTAGCAGGTGTTTATCTTGTTAAGATAACACATCCGTTTTAACAAAATACCATTTTATCTACATTCAAGGAAGTCTTATTTAATAAAGATTACGTGTCTACATGAGAATAATAATATAGGCAAACGAACTAATGAATTTAATGAAGAACGAGCAAAGTTGGCTGCCTATCTACGCGGGCTTCAAATTATAGAAGCGTAGCAACTCGTAAATGTTTTTTACCGTAATAATGCGGTAAATTTCAAATATGAAATGGGACATAATAAACACCTCACCTCGTAACGCGAAAATCAATACGGTTGTCCTATCACCATCGTTCTAGCCATTAGCTCAAGCGGCAGCATCGAATTGTTTAAAATGTGTCTGACAGGGTGGTTTCCATCAATTGGGGTGGTTTTACTCTGAACATTGGCGTCTATTTTCATTCTCCGGTATTCTTAAATTTTAGAGCGTTGTTGTACCACTGGAACTGTGGGCTCCGGTGCGCTTTACTGTTAGGCAATTAATTCGTTTTTGTTTTTTTGCATTTAAATTTAACTTCATCGAAAATTCTTCTAGCTTCGCTGCTGAGCTTGCAAAACTTTCTTCCTTGCCTAACGTGAAGTAGAATTTCATTATCCATTTTCCGTTGAGTACAAGTTTTTTGGCATGCAAATAGAAATTTTTTAAATGTTTTTTTTTACTAAAATCCCACCACTTGACACCAATGTAAGGAAAACTCTTTACTGTAACAACAGGTCTTTATTGTCAAAGAGATTATACTAACTTGCTCAACATGTCGTAGTTATAATAAAATTTCCAAGTACAAGTATTATCTTCTTAACACTACGATGCTAATCTTCTTAATTAACTTATATTGATGCATTACGATTAATTTATATCATTATTACAATAAATTTATATCGAACTCTACAACAATTTATCTCACATAGGGTACTTTATTTGTACCACTAATTTATATTACATCACGACGTTCAAAGCTTTAATCTGAATTTAACTACCGAACTAATATCATTATCAAAGCCGATCAGAACTAGTATTACAATTAAAGCTGCAATTAGAACTCACTGCAGAATACCTTAACGCTAATTTATACCTCATCAGATTGTTCTAGATTAATCTACAACAACCCAGAATATGCAAATGACATTCTCTAGTTTTCTTATTGTAATCTTTAAATGCAAAATCTTGCATCTGTCAATCAAGAGGTCTCGTACCGCAGCACCTGTCAATCATCTTTTGTGTATTTAAATCCTTCGTTTACATTCCGATGTATTATTCTGTTCACAGACAGACCAGACCGACAGGCACTACACTTTCCCTTTCTAAAAGCTGCGTGTGACCTGGATGTTGAAAGCCCCTGTGGTGGTAAGAACAATCGTAACCATGTTGATAGAAGTAACAGTCAACACTTTTCATAGCAGGCTCCATATTATTTGGATTGTAACCACACGCCAAAATCTAAACCCCAGTTTTCTGAAACAGTACCTCTAGCATATTTCGTACCACCCTCCAGTCCAAACCATCGATCCCACAACTGATATTGGGTTATGGCCAACTTTTTGTCTTCAAATTTGATCATATGGCCCTTGAGTTCACTAATGCCTTCCACAGATTCTTGTAGTTCGGTTTGCCAGAAAGCTGCTGGTTAGTCATCAAGTAGTAGATGGCTTTATGTCGTTCCTTTAGGCGTATGGTATTTCCAACATCTGGTTGTTGTCGGTGAAGTTCACCAAGACCACCAAAATAATTTTTAAACACCCGAGCAAGCCCGTTGCGCAATGTGCTACGGAGTATTCCGATGGCACATCGAATATATCACCTTTAATCTCACCAGTCACTTCAAATCTGGTGTTGCGTGTGCCGTTCTACAGCAACATAAAGCTCGTTCAAGAGCTTCGTTCATCCCTATGAGCGTAACTGTTTGTTTGTCTCATTGGAGCCGTATGCTTTTCCAATGGTACACACAGTTGACACTTGCGGCACCACTCTTTTTACATAGTCCTTACAGCCTACCCAGTAAAATCTTTCTAGAACCATCTCCACAGTCTTTTTAATGCCAAGGTGTTCTCCTGAGCTCCCATTAAGCAGATGTCATAAACTCCGACACTCGGCTGTTAAGAACCACCACCTGAAGTGTACTCACGGATTCACCTCCATTTTTCACTTCAAGGTGCTACTCAAGGAGCTAATGTTTTACCAAGATGGATCTTCTGGACTGGCTTTCCAACCCTGATTAACACCTAGGTCTTTGTTATTCTCCTGTTCCATTCACAACTGTAGAGGTTGTCAATCGTCATTGATCACGGTAGTCCGGCCAAGTAGATCACATTTTGTTCCTAATCGTGAGCAACGGCTTCGGGCAAGGCCGTCTAGAAAGCGCATCCGCATTACGATGACTTATACTAGCACGGTGTTCCGTGTCGAAGTCATACTCCTGCAGTTTTGCTATGTATTTGGGGACTTACCCTACTGGGTTTCTAAACTCTAATAGTCACTTTAGAACGGCGTTGTCGGTTCTCAAGTAAAAATTTTTCCCGTAGAGGTATTTATAAAAGTGTTCTGCAGATTTCACCAAAGCCAACAGTTCCCTTCTTGTAATGCAATAACTCCTATACGGTTTCGTGAGCGCCTTACTAAAGTAACTGATGACCTTTTGCACGCTTGCATCTGGGTTTGTGCACTTCCGACGGCGACATTGCTTGCGGCTATATCCAAGATGAATTTGCCTTCCTATCGAAGATAACTTAAGATTGGGGCTGTTGTCAATAAATGCCTTAGTTGTAGAAACACATTCTGGCAATCTTTATTATCATTAACCATAAAATCATAAATTTCCAGCCTTATCGAAGATCAAGTGATTAACAAATAACCAACTTTCGGTATTAACTGTAAATCGTTCACACAAATGATGGCATTGAACTCGACCATGAGACAGCTTTAAACGCACAAACTGTGAGAACGGAATTTTTAAAAAATAGCGAAAAATGGGATATAACGATTAAGTTCGGAATTAGTAAATTAAGAACGGAATGATGGTTTAGTGGCAGTGGCCGTGTAGATGGATGGTTCTTCGATGGGTGGCCGATAGCGAATTGTTTTCAGCTTTGCTGGATGATCGGGGCGGAAAGCTCAAGCACGTGGGTTAAGCGTGAAATTTAAATTGCGTCGGTGGTGCATCAAAGGGTGATAACCGAATTTTCACTCTGCAACTAAATATTGGAAGTTTAATAACTGAAATGGGGAACTTTATGTGCTAAGGAAGTAAACAGGCAAATCAGTGAAATTAACCTGGAAATCCTTAGATTTTTAAATTGTGAGTACTGTTTGGGCTTTTCGTTTTGGTTTGACAAATATGTACATGCGAACTTGTTTGTAGAGCGGCGACGGAATTAGTTTGTTTACATTTAAGCGTAATATTATTGGAAAAGAAGTCTAAAAGTTTTGAAACGTTAAGAATATGTGCCAATTAATTTAAACGCGAGATTTATTTGTGGGACGTATTTCTGAGTAAATTCCTTTGTGAAAATTTCATATTTTTAATGGACATTGGAATGGCGAAAGTAAAAATTGGTATTGCGTTATGTTTTTCTCTGTATTGTTGTTAAGGGCGTTTCCAACTAAATAGATTTCACATTTGCGGGATATGGCGCCAAACGCGCATTGAAGGGTCCTACATACGCCTCAGTTGTCTTAAGATATTTCTCCCGTCATTATATCAAATATAACAACTTAATAAACCCAACGTAATAAATATTTTGTAAATATTGACCATGACTAATGTTTATTTCAATTGTTACAGATTTCAAGACAATCTATCGATGCATGCAAGGACTACTTCAGAGATGACTTGACGAAGACCGACTGGCAGTTGATGGTTGAACTGAAGAAACAGTTTCAGATTTTGTAGCGGTACCTAGTATATACGTGTTGATTTTAATTAACCTCAAACGCTGATGTTATAATTGTGTGGACTTTTGTGCATTTTATACGTTGCTCTTGCTAGTTTTAAAATAAAGAAGATGTTTGTTGCAATACCATTTGTTAGAAAACTCGTGATTTATATTCGGGGGTTGAAACTTTGTTGGGTTAATTATTACAAATTTTATTTGATATATAGAGATGTTTATAAGATTATTGTTGATTTAATGTCAATTTTTATCTTATAAGTAATATTGCCGTAAAGATATAATGTATATTTATATGAAGTATTATAATATATGTATTGGAGTTTTGTATTTTTAAAAATTTTCCCGCTTCCATAAAGGGTAAAAGAAAAATAAAAAAATATATATAAATATTTAGTTTGCAACGTGCCTAGACGTTGGACGCCAATAAAAGATTCTGTGGGTTGAAGTGGTTAAATAGAAGTATTGCCCTAATTATTTTTGCTAGTTCAGTGTTTAAATCAAATCACCAGAATCAGACACCAAACTTATAATGACAAGAAATATTCTTTAACAAGCAATCTTTCAAATAACAATTACTACATCCACAACAGCTTCTCTCTAACCAACTATATCTTGCATCTAACCCCAAAAAATGCTTTCATACAAATATTAAAATTTAAAAATAGAGTTCAAAATTTGCCACCACGAGACTCTCTAACTTCAAATCCTAGCACACAAAAATACTCTATTCATGGAACTTAATAAATAGAAATCTTCCTTTTAAAAATTTTAAAATAATTTTAAAACAAACTTTTTACCCATGTAAATTAAGCTGGTTGTTGTGCGGTCTTTTGCTTGGCACATAGTCATACATCCATGTTCAAATCGATAAAAAATTTTCATTAAATACCATTAAACATCAAAATTGCACTTAAATTTCATATACCAAGATCATCTAAATCGTTTAAAATTTATTATCAATTTACTATTACATACAATTCCAGTTTCAAATATGCTTTCATTCAAATTAAATTTTAACTTGCTATAGTTCACTATTGTTCATTTATTTTTCATTTTTGAAACCATTTTAACACACTTCAAAGTGTTACTTTTGTACATATAAGTACTTTTCCGTCACTATTAAATTTTATCATTAAAACTTTACTACGTGATGTATTAATTTGACGGAATTGTCACCTTTTGATAGCAACGTATTAACTGCTTGTTCACTCTTTGATCCTGTTTTAATTGGTTATATAGTCAAGCCTTTGTGTTACGTCACGCATCTAGAATAATTTAGCGAACTCATACGTGTTCTCATTGGTTGACAATATAGGATCGTCACCTACGTAAGCGCGATGTTACTAATTAGTTCCATTTATCTGCGCGTTATCGTATCTTCAAGATTTATTGCTGTAATTTGCCTAAGTTTTACGACTATTATTTACTTAATTGGATGTACGTTTATATTTCTTTTAGTCCATGCTATTAATTACTGAATTATTCTAGAAGTTCAATGAACGCATTTTCAAGTTGAAATACATTATTCTTGTTTTTTTGAATATTGACTGATGTTTTAAATAAATACACTTAAATACCAACGCAAATAAACATTATACTCGTTCTTACATCTTTTGAAGACGCCTGAACACGATCAAATGAAATCTTTTATAATAATCGCGTTCGCTTTTAATCCTAATGAGTACTTTTTGTATGAAGCTCTTTGAAAAAGGTTTTTTTATGCTCGGAATATATCATTATTCTTATCTAAAATACTATTTTCTTTATGGGCATCAATTCATGATTTAATCTTTGGATATCATCTTTAATAAACTTTTCCGAAATCAGCGATGCTTGTTACGCTTTTCTTGTAAAATTTTAATGTTTATTGTATTAGTTAGGTTCCGGGGATTTTTTACAACCCCCCATGGGAAGTTCCTAGCATATTAATGTTTTAATGCAAGCGTACGTAAAAACCATAACGATTTGGTTCTTGTCATTGACTTAATATTTTGTGGTCTGAGAGAAAGCAAAGTTAGCATTTCTCACGCAGTACACGCGATTGTGCCCACCAATGTGCGTCAGAGAATTTATAACCTCTCCTGGAGGGGCGCGACATTTTCATGGGAGCGAATGTATCGAAACAAAGGACTTGATTACCGATCGCCTGCGAGTGTAGACGTGTTGTAGTACTCCGATATCGATGAAGTGTTCCCTTCCGTAGCTATCCTAGCGTTCAACATATACCGGCGCTTCATCGAAGAGATGTACAGCCAGGCTAACAGTGAGACAACAGTACTCCACCACGACAACCCTGCAGAGACTTTGAAGCCGCTGCATCGGCAGCAAGATACTGCGGGTAAGTGCTAGTCATAATAACTTAACGACACATTTGATTGCCCCCTGGGAATTTAACCCCCGCGTAAATTCGAGCACCTGGTTGGGGCGCCAGTAAAAGTTGCTATGGACAGTGTGTGATTCTAAATGAGACCGACGTTGGACGTCAATAAAAGATTTTGTGCAATGAGAGGCTAAGTAGAAGTATTGCCCTAATTATTTTGTTAGCTCAGTTTAAATCAAACTACCAAAATCAGGTATCAAACCTATAATGACCCAAAATATTCTTTAACAAACAATCTTTAAATTAACAATTTCTACATGCATAACGGCTTTTTTCTAACAAGCAATGTCTTAGATTTAACCTTACATACAAATATTAAAATCTAAAAGTAGAGTCCAAAATTTACCACCACGACTTTGCTTTACAAACCATATCTTAAATTTAACAAAAATATTATTTCTGAGAAGTCACTCACTAATACTCAATTTAGAGTTTAAAGTCTGTTTTATAATCAGTGTTAGCATACTCTAATGTCAATTTCCTTCACTAGTAACTCCTTAATTGATCTCATTATGTACAAATTTAGTTAAGATACGGTAAATAACTCAGTGTCTTCTTCTTAAAATCGGATTTATACTTTTCTGATCAGTTAAGTTTAATAATGTTTATTATATAGCATAAGCCTGCCGCAGGCTGCCACTCCCGTAATGGAATTATCAAGCTTGTACAGACTCTCTAACTTCAAATCCTAGCTCACAAAAATATTCTTATCATGCCATTTCTAAAAATTTTATAACAAAGTATTTTTCTTCTACTGTGTAGATTATGCTTGTCGTTGTGTGACCTCTTGTTTGACACGTAGTCATACATCCATATCCAAAATTGTCATTAAATAATACCATCAAACATCAAAATTGCATTTCAAATCCGTATACCAAGATAGTCCAAATCGTTTAAAACTTATCATTAATTTACCATTAAACATTCCAGTTTCATATATGCTTTTATTCAGTTTACAACTTTATCTTGCAGTAGTTCATTATTGTTCATTTATTTTCATTTCTGAAACCATTTTAACGTACTTGAAAACCTTTCTTACTTCTATACATTTAAATACTTTTCCGTCACTATTAAAATTATACTAGGTTATATATTAGTTCGATGGCATCGTGACGGTTTGATAGCAACGTATCACCTGCTTATTCACTCCTATGCGATCCCTTCCAATTGGTTATTTTTAGTCGAGCCTTCGTGTTACGTTGCCCGTCTAGAATAATCTATCGAACCGTAGACAACGTATCTATGTTCCATTGGTTGAAAGTATAGGCTCATCCCCTAGGTCAGTATCGAGAAAAATCATTAATGATGAAACTTTTCGAACTCTGTCATTTTAATAGGAAGATGTTACTAATTAGTTCCATTTATCTACGCGTTTTCTTATCTTCAAGATTTATTGCTGTAATTTGTCTCATTTTTACGACTTTTATCTCCTTAATTGGTTGTACGTTTACATTCCTTTCTGTTTCATGCCATTACTGAATTTTTCTAGAAGTTCAATGAATGCATTTACAAGCTAAAATACACTTTTCTTGTTTCTTTGAACATCGTCTGATATTTTAAATGAGTACATCTAAATACCAACGCAACTAAACATTATACGCGTCCTTACATCTTTTGAAAACGCCTAGTCTCCTTTGAACATAAACACGATCAAACGAAGTCTCATAATAATCGCAATCACTCTTAAACGATACAAAATGAGTACTTTTTGTATGAAGCTCTTGTAAAAATGTTTTTTAGCGCGGAATTATTTTTATCTAATACACTATCTCTCCGTCATTAAAAATGAAAATTCTTACTGATAGATTTTCCAAATACCCTTCTCTATATTAACAAATCGTTATTTACAAAATTTGAGTTTCTTTTAAAATTTTCCTAATATGCTCGGATTTGCGGCGTCGTAGGCAATGAAGAGAACGTTTCTAGGTGTACTGTTTTGAAGTTGTATTGTACTGGATTTGTGAGCGGACAGGAATATATAAAGTGTTTGGGAGTTTACAAGTGGGTTTATCACTATAGGAACAGAACGGTGGAACTGATGAAGTCTATTATGACAGCTTTTGTTTTTGGTCAGAAATTGTATTGTAGATAGGCTGGATAGTAGGGTCTGAGAGGAGATGTCTATGATGACAGGGAATATATTGTAGGTGTATCTGCTGGTGTGCACAATGGTCCATTGCTCTAGCCAAGAATGAAAGGGGGAATTTTGTATACGAAACTGATTTCTTTGTTGAGGAAGTTGCAGTATTCATCATGGAGTAGGGTCCTACCATGCAGGATTATAGGTTGATTTTGCTTAAGGTTACTGATTTGGATTAAGGAATGGAGGTGGATTGCAATTGGGGAAATTCAGAGTAGAGTATATTATGAGACTTTTGAAGTGTATAATACGAAGAGTCTTATGATGGTGTTGAGCGAGCATCTAGAAGATGGAGGGGTTAGAGAGAGTCTGGAGTCTACGGTGTATTGGATGATTAGGTTTATGATTTAGTTGAGGATTACTCTGCTTGTGGGTTTAGTGAGTTGTATAGATTTGAAAAGGGCAGGGTGTAGGTTATCAAGAACGAGTTTGGTTTTGCATGAAGTTTGGTAAGATCCTACGTAAGGTTTCAGTCCACATTTCTTATTCCAGTAGACCTGCTATCCAATTGCTTACCGATTACAGCAACTTTAGAGGAAAACTCCATTATTTTAGGTTCTGTAAGTTGAACAGAGCCCGAAGATGGCAGATGTGATTTTGCCGAAACGTCGCCAAATTGACAGCGGTTCGCTTCAGAACCAGTCAACTATGCGGAATAATACATGGAAAATTGACAAAGCAGAGTTCTTTAAATGAGCGACGTTATTTCTAGAGGTACACTGGAGTTAACCGTGGATGAGAAAGGAGACATTGTAAGCAAAAATGGATGTGTTTGGGATATTCAGTTCAAGGAGTGAAACGAGTGACAGATTCCAAAGGGTGGTGATAAGGGAGGACTTTAGGAACATTCTTGGGTTAAAAATATGGTGATAGAGTGAAAATTCGAATTAAGGGTGGCTGTTTGAGAGGAAAAGTAGGTTTTTATTATAAAAAATAAGATGGGTGTGAAGTTGACTAATTTGAGGTTAGGCCACCAAAAGAGATCAAAATCAGAATAGAAATCTAGAAGTAGAGCAGTTAGATATTTATGCGAATATTCGACTGTCGAGATGAGGAAGGGGACAGTGGGTTCGACGCTGTGGCCTGAGCGGAAGGCGTGTTGGTTGGACGATATGAGGGAGTAAGACTGCAATGTGGGAGTTAAGTTTAGGAGTATGGCTTCTTCAAGGGTTTTCTAAGTGTTGGTAGTAAAACAATTGCTCTATAGAATTTGAGATCTATGCGGTGACTTGTTTGGTTGAATAATGGGGTGATAGAGAATATCTTGAATGGGATGGGAAATGTTCCTGTTGTTATACACTTCTGGAAAAGGAGGTGCGTGGTTTCCTCATTAAGGATCAGAATGGTGTTGGTTATGAGATTGAAACCTGGGGATTTGTGTGAGTTTAGTTGGACGATGAGGGTTGTTGCGTTTTTTTTTAAAACTTAATCTTTTGATATATTAGTTAAGTTTAGGAGATTTTTAAACCCGCACGGGGAAATGTCCAGTATTATTATGTTTTAATGTAAGCGTTACGTGAAAACCACACAAAGATTTGGTTCTCACGTAAGATCGGACATTGACTTATCATTTGTGAACTGGATAAACGCCAAAATTGTGGTTCTCGTGCTTAACATGCAGCTGTGCTTAGCAATTTGCGTCAGAGAACTTTAACCTCTTTTGGAGGGGAGAGATATTTTGTGAGAGCGGATATGTCGTTACAAAGAACTTTACCACATACCTTCTGCAGTGTAGACGTATTTTGGGAGTGCTCAGACAGTTTCCTTTGCCTTTCTCTACCTCTCCTGCCGTTAAACAACGTGTCGGCGCTTCGTCGAAAAGAGCTACAGCCGACCAAACATAGGGACATCAAGACCTTACTCATGTCGAGATTGAAGACGCATCGGGATCGAGATACCGCGGGTAAGTGCTAGGTTAGAATCTGAAAAGCATTTGACACCCCGGGGAATTTAACCCGTGCAAATTTGAGTTTATATTTAGCCTTAGAAGTAGTAAAAATTAACGTTTCAGAGCGTTGCAATACGATTTAATTAGTTTCAGGGAGTGTAGCAGGTTAATGTCTGTAGCTGGGGCACGGTCTGATGGGATTATGGACCTGTTAATTAGGAGTTGCTGTGATTGGGTAGCGAGGATGGGTTTGTAGAGTCTAATAGGATTGTCATTGGGTTTTCAAAGGTGAACGGGGTCTACGTGAAAGGGCGGTTATGATGTGGACTTGTGAATGCTTTACTAATTTGCGTCTGTAGGTTGTTCGTGGATTATGTTGTGATAGTGTTGTTTCCTGGTGATCATTTTTAATCGTAGTCTGTCTGCGATAGAGGCGAGGGCGTGGATCTTTGTCATTGTTAGATTAATGTTGGCTCCTCTGGCTCTTTGAAGTCTGTGCTGGGTTTGTGTAAGTGTGCATGTTGAAGTGGTAAGTTCTGGCGTCTACAGGGCGTGTCTCGTAGGGTATAGTATTTGCGTGGGATGGTATTGGCGGTTGTGGAGAGAATGCCTTGCAGGATGGATTAGGCTAGAGTGTGGAATAGAATCTACACAGATAGAAGGTGCGTGGATTCTTTGATGATGAGTCAGGAATTTTGCAGGATCAAGTGTGTTATATTATCCGGACCAAGGGTTTTGTGGGGGTGAGGGTAATGTAGAGTTCATGGTCTAGGTGTATGGGTAGCGGTGTTTGTGCTTTGGGTACGTCCAATGATTTTGGTATGATTATTGTGTCCAGAAGGGTATTTAGAGTAGTGCTTATGTAAGATCGGGAGAGTGAATTTATTTGCGAAGTAAGAATTTGGAATTTGGCGGTTTAATCGTTTCTGGCACGTTTTCCAGGAATCTGAGTGTTGCTTGTGGGTAAACTTGTAGTAGCATTGGTTTTTGCTTGTTGTGATCTGTTCTTTGTATAGTAGTCTGGTGAGGGTATGGTATGTGTCATGTTGTTGATATCTTCGGGTCAGCGTTGGTGCTCTTTGAGATGTCTAGTTTTGTGTAAGAGATTGTCTAGTCTACGTCAGTTCTTCTATCTACCATGAATTCGCTCGTAGGGTGTAGTGTTTTTCTAGTAATGGTAGCGAAGGTGACAGCGATGATGTTGTTTGTGATGGAGGTGACTAATTGATGATGCTCTTTATCTGCATATATGGTTCAAATTAGGCTGACCAGTCGGCTTTTGTATTGCTTGTTGGGGTTTTGTGGTGGAATCAAGTCGGTGGGTAAATGTACGTTCGTGCGTGCGCACGCGCGCGTGCGTGCAGGACTGGGTGCGTTTACCTGCGTCAGTGCAAGTATCAAACGTGATGGGATTATGGTCGCTGGATAAATGGGTGTTTGAAACTGTGTAAGAAGTGATGCTGACGGAGTGGAAAGTGAGATGCTGGTGTTCGAGTGATGGATTTCAGTTTTCTAGGTTGATATCGGTGGAGTGTTCCGGATGTGTAGGTTATGTCTTCGAATACACTTTTCGTTAGCTAATCCTACAGATTCTACGATGCCGTAGGGTGCATGTTTGTGTAAGTTGCATCTCAATCATTTGGACGGTGGGGCGGCATCTTGTCACCACTACTAAGGATTCTGATAGTGGACGTCCTTTTCCGATGTTTTAACGAGGCGGGCTTTTACACGTTAGAATATGCCAACGACATAGCCATAGTGGCAGTCGGCAAATTTGAACAAGTGCTGTGCAACTTGGTACAAACAGTTTTTAAGCTAACATCGATGGTGCGTCGAAAACTCCCTGAACGTCATCCTCAACAAAACGGGGCTGGTGCTGTTTACTAATAAAAGGAAACTAATGGTAACTAGATTTTCACTACTCTTCCAAACCTCTTTAACTCTTTCGGATGAGGCCAACTATCTGGATATCATACTTGACAAGAAGCTGAAATGGACCAAACACCTCCAAACCAAAACTTTAAAAGCCAGCATGATTTTCTGGCAGTGTAGACGAGCCATAGGTAAACTTTGGGGTTTTTCCCCGAAGGCTGTTCTGTTGTTGTCCTTCACTGTAGTTAGACCAATACTTTGCTATGGCGCTGTAGCCTGGTAGTCCAGAACCAGACTGACACGCGCACGTAATAAAGAAACGCAAACATAGTCGAAGACTGGCCTGCTTTAGCATCATGGGCGCGATGAGATCTATACCCTCTGCAGCTTTGGAAGCCATTTTCGGCCTCATTCTGTTTGATCTTCGTATGGAGGAGATGGCTCTGAGGGCGGCGATAAGGCTGGGGTCAAAGGGTTGTGGATCAACAAAAGTTGCGGAGGTAAACACTTTAGCATCGTAAAGGAGGTTGCGCAAATGTCACTTTTGGACAGGGTGGTGGACTCGATCGCACTCAAAATATTATTCTGGAAGGTTCAGGGCAGGCATTTATCCGGATGACCTTGACCTTCACATTAGCGTGATTCTAGGTTCCTTGGCTACTGTTACCATCGTGCACGGTGCATCTGCCATTTTGGAACGTGGAATCCAACATAAAACAATACGCATTTCGTACGATAGTAGGGCAACCGTAATGACCCTAAACAAGCAGAAGCTCCTCTGAGGGGTGGTACTACAGTGCCATCACATGTTAGAGCTTGCTTCCTGCACGAATGTCCTCGAGGTAGTCTGGATCTAGGGACATTCGGGGGCGCATGGAATCGAGAAGGCGGATTATCTGGCGAAACAAGGTTAGGCTTAGAGCATTATTGGCCCTAAACCATCTCTTCCCATATCGCCTTCTGCAGTGGGTTTTGTGCTAAAACTAGTAACCCCCCGCCGTCATACGGACAGGTGGACCAGCATGATAAGTTGCTAACAGGCATAGTTGTGTATTACTCCCCTGCGATTAAAAACAGAAAACCTGCCGAGACAGAAACTACGGTTACTCGTGGAAATTCTAACTAGTCATGGGGATTTTAAGAAACACCTACACAGAATGGGTATGTTTGGTGACCCTTCCTGTCGCGGATGTTAACACGATGACGAGACGGCGGCACACATTCTGTGTTCCTGTCTGACACTTGCTAGACTTCGAGTTTCCATGCTAAGAGACTTCTAGCTCGACACGGTCAGAATTAGTAGCACATACTGATCCAACATTGTCAAGCCTGCAAAGTCGGGTGACTGAGCGAGGGAAGACCAGGCTAGTATAAGGCAGCACAACGGGCCCACTTTATGGCCTAAATGTGTGGGGCGCAGGCTACCATTCCAAATTCAATACATAGATATAGGTTCTCGAGTACTTATTACGTTTGGTCTGTAGTGTCGTTAAATCCTAGAACGAATCTGGCGTCGCGTTGGCTGTAATGATGGTAGGTTTGTCTTTAGTCGTCATGATATCTGGTCAAATTGGTGAAGAAATATGTCAATATGGGTACTGAATTGGAAATAACAGGCGATTGGGCAAAAGTTCAGGTTTACACTTACATGTGATTTTCCAATGCTACACCCGAAAGTACTACATTGGCCAGGAAGCGAGTTTCTTTTACCTGAAAAATTTTGAATTTTGTCGAACCCTTGCTGTTCCAAGTAAGGTAGGGATCTTTAACGTGCGTGACAACACTCACACACGGGACCTCCATTTTACCTCTCATCCGAACGAGGGAGTATTTTTGTGAAAAATGCTCGCCTAACACTTTTCAAACGGACCCTGCTGGGATACGAACCCGGGAGGTTCAGGTTTACTAGTGCAATTTAATCACAATATGTGAAGGGTCGACAATGAAGTGAGATACGCGGTGTATAATGGGAGATCGGTGAAGATAATGGCGGATGTGCATTTCAGGTCTGGTGGGCGAGAATGAATGTAAGTTCTGTAATGGAGATGGGGGATTGCATTTTGAATTACTTAAGGTGCTTTGACTAACGCTATAGGTATTTAATTTGTTTGGATGATGTGGGAATGTTCCGTGTTGCGGTTCGAGAGCGGTGCGGGTTTATTTAGATTGATCGCAGGAGGGTGGAACTACAGGGAGGGGAATGTCTGCGTCTTCCTGTCTGGTGTCTAAAAGCCATAATCTGTTCTTAGTTTAGTCATGTGTAGGACTTGTTTGTGTACGGTACTGTCGAGGCGAGTTACAGAGTGAGCGTGCGGGCGGTTTATTCGGCGGCAGTTTATCCAGTTGAGGGGAGTGAGAAGATGGGAGAATGGTACAGTCTTTGGTCAGATGATCTCCAATACAGCGACCATAAGCCAGTGGCCTCTGTTAGCGGCGTCAGTTTATCAAGGAGATTAGGGGGGGGGGAGAAGATGCGGGAATGGTACAGTCTTTGGTCAGATGATCTTCAATACAGCGACCGTAAGCCAGTGGCTTATGTTAGCGGCGTCAGTTTATCCAGGAGAGAGGGGATGAGAAGATGAGAGAATGGTTCAGTCTTTGGTCAGATGATCTCCAATACAGCGACCGTAAGCCAGTGGCCTATATTAGCGGCGGCAGTTTTTTGCCAGAGAGGGGGGGAGGTAAGAAGATGAGGGAATGGTACAGTCTTTAGTCAGATGATATCCAATACAGTACCGTAAGCCAGTGGCCTATGTTAGCGGCGGTAGTTTATTCAGGAGAGGGGGGAGGTGAGAAGATGAGAGAATGTTACAGTCTTTGGTCAGATGATCTCCAATACACCGACCGTCCTATGTTAGAAAGAATTTACAGGTTTTAAATAAATTGATTAAAAGTTGTTGTTCGTGGGTTATTGGATCTTGTCGTCTTTGTCGTCGCTGATCAAGATCTCATTTGGTGTGCGAATTGTGTAGTGTTGTGTTGTTGAGGAGGTGGAGTATGTCGAGTTCTAGATGAATGTCAAACTCCAGCAGCTTGGTGCTACACTCAGCCGAAGGCTTTGGAGACACCGAAGTGGATAGCACCGTTCGACTACTTCCATCTGTGATGAACTTCAGATGCGGAATCTAATGGATTTGTACAAGTAAAATGCAGTCAGGGCGATGATCCTCATGATACTATATCTTTCTGTGTGCAACTTACGAGCACAAAGCACATTTTTCCAATCAATCAATTGTGGCATGCTGAAGCGCAGCCATAAAGAAAAGTTTAAAATTCAACAAGGAGGTTAAGGTAGGTTATGTTCTGCAAACAAATACACTATTAAGAAATACCGACGTTTAGTCAAAAGGATAAAAGATGATTGGAAGCTTTACTTATTGGACAGAATAAATCTGTATAATTTATTTACTTCAAGGTATCCACCCAAAATTAAAGTATTCATTCACATTATTGATTCAAGGCAACGCAGAACGAATCCAAACCATGAATGGCGACCATACATCACAGCACTAACACATTGAATTGCTAATTTCTTGGATAAATTTGTGACATAAGCTATAAAATAACAATACGTTTAAGTAACTATATTTAAAAATAAATTTAATGCCAATAGCCAGTTTTTATTCTAAATAAAACTGAAGGTTATTATTCATTCAATAATACACTCACTCATTGATCGATGCTGTTGGGCGCTTGCGCTCATTCGTAGTTTTCATTCAGTAAAACCCCCCATTTTCTGCTATTCGTACCGTGATGTCAACGTTGAAATAATCTGAACGTAATTTTTTTTTTGTTATAGCTAAAGGTTAATTAACTTTTTTAAAACAACCTAACCTATAATCGTGGCCAGCACCTAAACTTTAAATACTTTTATTAAATTTTAGCCGTAATAAGCAGTTATGAAATTCGACGGACTTGTTTTAAAAAGTCGATCAAAGAAAAGTGAGGCAACCCGTTCTCTGAGTTTCGAACTTAAACTACAAGGTGAACTTGAACTAACCTATATTCATGTAATATACCTAACCTATAACATTTTGATTACTCTTTGTCTTAGACGTGGCCCAAGTAGCTTTATTGGGCACGAAGGAACGTAGTTTCTAGGTTTGTTTTTTAATATGTTGAGAGTATTTCTCTTAATGTGTTTTCATTTCAAGACTAGCCACTCTTAACAACTTTATAGTTAATTTTTATTTTGAACTAAACACGTCGATCAAGGGGCAGTTTAAAAACAAATGCATTAGTTTTACATTCCAGCACCACAACCTCAGCTATCCCACTTTGATATTTCAAACTAGTGATGGATTCGAGCCGAGTTTTCTCTAAGTTCAGCTCGGCTCGAAAGTAGTAGTCTCAAGCTCGGCTCGAAGCTCGACCCGAAAATGTTTCTTTGAGCTCGTCTCGAATTCGAGCTGAGCTTCGAGTCAAGCCGAGCTAAGCTCGAGAGGTGATTGTTAATTTATTTTTATTGCGTTAAGGTATATTTTTAGAACAAATTATGATACGGTTGCATGGTGCAGAAAACTTGAATCTTATAGTGGAACGTCCCGTTTTAAGTTTATACTTCACCACCATTTTTTTTACTATCTATTTAACACAATAGTCTGTGGTTAGTAAGCTGGGTAGGAGTTTGATTTAGCAACCATGTTTATTTAAGGAGTCGTAAATATATTTCGACGTAGAATTCAATGCTGAGTACGATAATGGTAACCATTTTGTAGGAAATGAAAAATAAAAGTTATGAATTTTTTTATTTCCCATGTTAAGTGTATGGGAAAATTATGTTTGTAATTTATAATTAATAAATATTACCTTAAAAAAGCCAATCCCAACATAACCTAACCTAACGTAACCTAAAGTAACCTAACCTAACCTAACCTAACCTTATGAATATAATAATAAATTTGAAAATAAGCAATTTTTATTCGGGCTTAGTTTTTCTAAGGATGAAAGAAAACATTTTTTGATTATGCACGAAAGTCACCAAATTCCCAACGGATAGCTTGCAGCAATGCTTCAAACGGATCCCGTTTATTTTTCTTATTCCAATGACGCCATAAATATTCACACAGATGTTCTGCAATAGCTTCTTCAGGCACGTGCTTCGCATGGAAAAGCCTTTAGGAGCACACCACAGAGCTTCGGCCCGCTGAGTATTTACACCAATTTCTGGATCTAAATAACATACTTAATCATATATAATTAAAATCAATTTCACTTACCAACAAAGTTCACGCTATGGTTAACAGCTGCATGAACATAGCCGTGGCGCGGAAGGGACAGATAAGCGCGCCAGCCGTCAGTCCAAATCGTCGAACCGGCAGCAACATGCTTCTCAATAATGGGAACTAATCTCCGTAGTTCGACTGTTCTCGGGGCATATCACCATTCTGAACTCCGAAGTTTGCGCGCAACTGATTCCCAGAACCCAGTGCCCTACAATCATTCTACCTGTGTTAAATTTGTGTTTACCAAACTTCGACTCATCGATCTGCACGACAATTCCAGGTCCTCCAATTTTACCGCGTCCATGTTGCTCAAGAGAAAAGTGATCGGCCAGAAGCTGGCGGCAATACATATAGCTATAAAATAAATATAAATAATAAATTGTTTTAATTTGTAGCTATTTGTTTTCTATCTTACCGCGCAGCTATTGTATCCCGTCTTAGTGCATTTTGTTCTTCCGGCGAACTGTCGAAATCCATACACTCGTGTGTAACACGGTCATAGCTCTCGTCATGAGCAAATCCATACATAAGCCTAGATACAATAAAGTTAGAGTAGCAATGTACTAATTTGTAGTTCAAACAAACCTTATTTCATCTTGAGGCTTCAAGCGTGAACCTTCGAACCAAGTGTCTTTTGCCACGCTTGGAGTGCTGCATTTACCACCGCCTGCATTGCAATAGAACGCGCCATATCCATGCTGTGGTTTTATTCTCATAGCCGAACGATGGCGGCCACAGGATTTAGTGCGCGGAAGAAGGCCCTGCTCGAAAGCCCAAGATGTCGCCGTTTCTCGGGTTGTAGGCAATCTTCGGCAGTTCCATAACGCTACGAAGTTGGCCATGACCTTAAGGAACAATAATCAAATAAAATACAGTCAACTTTCCGGATAATAAACATTGTCCAACTTCTAGTTAATAAACATTCTCTTTAATGACGCTTGAAGCAAGAGTGAAAGGTTAGAGACGCCAAAAATAATGTAAATAACAGAAGGGGACGCCACCTATTAAATAATTTTCATTTAAAATAAATAATTTGATAAAAATAATTTTCCCACAGACTTAACATGGAAAATAAAAAAATTCATAACTTTTCTATTTTTCATTTCCTAACAAAATGGTTGCCTTTTTCGTACTCAGCATTGAATTCTACGTCGAAATATATATATATATATATATATATATATATATATATATATATATATATATACATATATATATATATATATATATATATATATATATACGATCCCTTAAAAAAACATGGTTGCTAAATCAAACTTGAGCCGTAAGCTGTTATAACTAGCAGCCTATGATTCTCTCCTGTGCTTAGTATTTGATTAAATATTTTGCTGCTCTGTCACTTGTCAATTCATTATTATAATACTGTACTATTTTGATGTGTATTAATCTACGTTTGTTAATAAAAAGTTGTTTAATTGTGGGAAAATGTTTACTCACCGAAGGGTGATAACGAGCCTGCGTGGCGGCCTTCTCTTCTACCAGCCTTCGAATCGAAACGACGAATTTGGTGCGTTAGCAAGATTTACATCGTATATTTTAGCGGGTTCTAGCTTTTACTCCCTTGGATAAAATTAATCTTTCGGTTTAGTTGTAGTTTTGTTAATTTTCATACCGTATCTCTCTGTTAGAACCGTTTCCATTTCACTAAGAGCAGCTTCTAACTCTTAATTGCTAGATGCTAGTACCGCTACATCATCTGCAAATCTAAGCATATCAATTGTTTGTCCCTGCATAATAACTCCAAATATCTTCCTGCATGTGACAGTATTCATTGCCTCTTCAATGTTCAGGTTAAAAATTAATGGGAATATGGCACATCCCTGTCTCGCCCCTTTCCTAATGTTTACTTGTCTACGTTCTTGCTCTAATTCTATTACTACTGTTTGCTCTTTGTATAAGCAATGTACTATTCGCCTACCCCTATAACTCATTCTAATTTTTTTGAGTATTTCGAACATTTTTTTCCATTTTACATTGTAGCATGCTTTTTCCAGATCTACAAACCCTATATTCACGCTTTCCCCTTTTTCTATTGTTTTCTCCATTATCACTCTCAGAGCTAAGATAGCCTCCCCTGTTCCCCTGTTTCGCTTAAACCCAAATTGGTCTTCTCCTAGTATTTCTTCAGTTCGTTTTTCCATTTGTCTTTGTACAATTCTAGTTATATTTTTAATACGTGTGTTGTCAAACTTATTGTTCGAAAATTTTCACATCTATCCGCGTCTTTCTTTTCTTTTATAGTTACTATGATGTTACGTTTGAAATCTTTGGGTATCTCGCCTGTCTCATACATATAGCTTACAAGTTGGAAGAGACGTTCTGTTACTGCTTGTCCAGCGGTTTTTAGAATTTCTGCTTGCACCTTATTTACACCCGGCACCTTAATATTTTTCAGACTTTTTAATGCTAATTCAAACTCATCTCTAAGTATAAGATATCCCAAGTCATCATTTGCAATGTCTGATTCCTGTTCTAATGCAGTTAGTTCTTTTCCTGCATATAAATTCCCTATATATTCTTGCTATCTACCCATTTTCTCTACATTTTCTATAATGATGTTTCCTCCCGCGTCCCTTATATTTTTGCTATACGGTTTTATATCCTTGAATTGATTCTAATTAGTTTGTATGCTTCATCTATCTTTCCCACTTCCATCTTGGTTTGTACCTCTTTGCACTTTTCATCAATCCATTGTTCTTTAACTTTCCTGCATTAGCGAATAATTTCCCAATTTATGGCTTTATATCTCTGTTTTCCTGTTTCGTCTGATTTATCTTTGTATCTTCGTCTTTCTTCTATTAAATTCAGGATATTCTTTGTTATCCATGGTTTCTTATTTTCTTTTTGTGTATACCCCAGAATATCTCTGGCCGCTATGTCTAGGCTGGTTTTAATGTTATTCCATTCTGTTTCTACTTCCTTATTATCAGATATTTTCACAATATCTTTCGGCAATTCATTTGACTTTTTTCGAATCTTTCTTGAATATCGTTATATTTTAGTTTCTCTAAGTCAAAGTGCATTTTTTCGTTTCTTTTTTTCAAAATTTTAAATTTAAGTGCAGTCTTCATAATTACGATGTTGTGCTCAGTGTCTATATCTGCTTCTGGGCAGCTTCTACAGTCTTTTACTTGATTCCTAAACCGTTGTCTAACAAGAATGTAGTCTCTTTGATATCTTCCAATATCTCCTGGCATCTTCCACGTATATCGTCCCCTAGCATAATGTTGAAATAATGTGTTTGTGATGATTAAATTATTCTTGTCGCAAAATTCTACCAGCCTATTTTCGCTGTCGTTTCTCGTGTCTAAACCAAATAAACCTACTACTGCTCCTTCCCTATCCTCACCTACCGCTGCATTAAAATCACCCGTAATTATTAAATTTTCATGTCCTTTTACGTATCTTAATATGTTTTCAATATCTTTGTAGATCGTTTCTACCTCTTTGTCACTGTAGCTAGAGGTGGGCATGTACACTTGTATTATTACTGTGTTTACCGATTGAGATTCTAATCTAACCATGAGTACTATTTCGTTCTTTTGTACGTAATTTTCTGCACAGTATCCTATCTTTTTCCGCATAACTATCCCCACACCCAAATTTCCTTCCTCGGCTCCTGTATGAATTACCCTGAAGTCTCCACTCCAAAAATCTCCCGCCTCTGGCCACCGAACTTCACTGATCCCTACTATGTCTAGTGCTAACCTATTCATTTCGATTTTTAGGTTCTCTAGCTTACCTACTTGCTTCATGCTTCTAACATTCCACGCTTTGACTCGCAAAATTATCCCGACTCTTATTCTGAACTTTGCGATCGCATCCTCCCATGTAGTCCCCGCCCGGAGATTCGAATGTGGGACTATTTTAACTCCGAAATCTTTTACCCCAGAGAATGCCATCATTTTATTATAATTTAGGTACGCTGTGTACTTGGGAGGTAATGTGGTGGTTTCCCGTTGCTTTCCACATCGCGATAGAGTGTCTTAGACTGCTATACCGACCCCTGTAGTATCTGCCAATCTAAGTACCGAAAGAGCCGCTGCCCTCTTTCGGGGACCTGTCTTAGTCTGGTTCCTGACTAACGACCTTTCTACTTTGGTTGGACCTGTTGTTTGGCTCTTTAGCTCATTAGAACACGCAAGCCATTTCACCCGTTTTAGTAATTTAGACCATCGGCAACGTGCAGGGCCATTCGAAATGGAAATGTTTTACTATTAAGACAAAATAATCGAACGGGTGAATGAGCGGAAATAGTGTCAAGACGTAAATAGTGCTGATGCGAAAATAGTGTTAAGGTTTCAACTTATGTTGTAGTCGAAATATTTTACTACTAACACAAAATAATGGAACGGGCAAATTAGCGGAAATAGTGTTGCGGCATAATTAAAACGAAGGCGAAAATAATGCTTTAGTTGTTGTAACGTTTTACTACTAAGATAAAAGCATCGATTGGGTACATGTGTGAAAATACTGTTCAGGCGAAATGTTTTAATACTAAGGCAAAATAATCGAAGATGGGTTCAACACTAACTGCATGTGACCGCAACATATCTTAGCAATACCTCTACGATTATGTTTATAAAGCCATCTCTTTGCAAGTTTTCTACGATAACTGCTTTGTCGCGTCGAAAATACTCATATATGTATATATATATATATATATATATATATATATATATATATATATATATATTTATATATATATATATATATATATTGCCGTGGAACTTAGATCAATCTCGGTACTTTCTTTCTAAAAATCATTCGAGCCCCTTAAATTGTGCATCATAAATTGTCGTGGATCTTAGCTTTGCACTTCGCCAGTTTCAAAAACATTAATTTCAAAAATATAAACTTTTCACAAAAATTTTCTTACTCGGATTCTGCTTCATCAAATTAATTTCTTCAGCAGCTTCCCTGGCTAGCTCAGCTGTGCCTCTTCTCGGATACCTAAATTTACTATCATTCCCTTTACCATTCACACACCATTCAATGAAATCACAAAATAATCAAATAATCATACAATATTTATTTACCGCTATTTACAAATAATAATTCATAGTTATGTACCATGCTATTTTTGTAAAGTCCTTGTTTTTAAAATTTTAATTTAACGGGAGTAAATGGGCCCCAAATAGTACCTTATCTTTATTTATTACTACACACTGGAGTATGGTGAGCTCATGGTAACCCAGTTTATTAATGTATGCTTTCCACTTTGCATATTATGACTACAAACTTAATAAACCCATTGTTACGTTGACTCGTAGCCGTGCGTAACACAAAGAAAGTCAAGGAATGACCGGGCTCAATCGGAGATTAGGGGGGGTTGTAGAAAGCAGACTACCGTATAATATACGCGGCTGTAGGAGTTAGTGACAATACCGGCAATAAAAATAGTCAAGCAAACCTGAAAAAAAGAATAAGCATAGCAGCAATGAAAAGTCTAAATTATTCCGTACTCTGTAAAATGTAAAAAAAAAACGGTTTGGATAATCTATATAATGTAATAACGAAAAAAAGCATTACAAAACTTTTATTATACAGTAAGGTAGTATTGGGGAGTAGCAGAAACGTTTCCTCACCCACCAATTAAACGTAAATCAAACAAAACTTATAACAAAAGATAAATAGGTAATCCAGTAGTATTGATTTTCTGTCTTTAAATATTTAAAAAAAACAAAATTATAGCACAATTGATATGTATGTAGTAGTATGGATTCTTCGGTGTTCAAATATTTAAAAAAATATGGTTAGTAAAGGAACATTTTAGCATAACAAGGAACACTAGCACAGCTAATTACAGAGTGGGTCTTTATTAAACAAAAACAAAAAATGCTTAGTTCGTATGTCAATTCAAGTTGGGTTTATTACTTGCTATGTACAAAAAAAAAGAGTCACATACCTCTATGGGTCAGAATCTATATCTTGCAAGCTATTGGAGGTGGATCAATACAGCAACACCACGGTGATCGGTAACATCCATGTTGCTATCGTAATTGTAACGGCAGTCTACACTCCAGAACAGTAATCTAAGTCCAAAGATTAGTCAGGCCATTCCTAAAAAGCGATCTGGCCTACCGTAGGAAAATCATTAGGCCTCTGGCAAAGAGCGATGCACCCCAGGTATTCACTTCTTGTAAACAACAAATATGCTGACAGGAAGGGAGCGTAACACCATGTACTCTTAACAATTAAATTTAAATTCATCAAGAAATTTAATAAGCTTTACGTACACCTTTTGTGTTACATTCAAAATACCATAATAATAGTCAGTTATACGTATCTTTTCAATACGTTAAATAATGAAAAATAACCATCAAAGTTCACTCACACATCACAAATAATTTCAACAGTTTCTAAAAAAAAAACAGCAAATTTAAATGAGTTACCTGGAAAATGCGTCCAGAGTGCCTCTCCGTAGATAATGCGTTATCTTCCTGAACCCCTCGGCTTCGTGATTATGCGCGCTGCTCCACCATATATTTATAGATGAAATCTCCGTTTTAAGCTGAGCTTCGTGCTAGCCATTTTAATATCAATTCCAACATCCAAATCCATGTATATTACACTTGTTTATTATCGCTTTATTAACGTACGAGCTTGTTAAGGTATGCGTTGGACCTTAGTTAAATTTAATCACTCGTCACAATTCGCGCTCTAACTATAAGACCCCAAATAATCTAATACTATTTTACTGAATTTTAAAAATTTTTAATACTCACAAGCCTCGTCAGTTGATTAGTATACGTTGTTAAGCGATGCAAAATTAAAGAGAGCCCTATTAATTTTCTTTCCGTATTTATACAATAAACCATGCCCCCTTTTGCCACTCGTTTACGCGAATTACTTAATCTGAAATAATATTTCCGCAAATTTTGTATAACCTTCTTAAAACTTCCAGAAATATTCTCTCGTCAACACGCTATATCATTCAAACTATCGCATCCACCTGTCGCGTGTTTATCCGTTGTAAAGCTAACTATATCGACCAATGACGTAGTCCTATGACGACATAAAATTCCGCCAGTAATATCTTTATTCCTGTCTTATGCATATTTGATGTCGCGTTCTAACCTTTACTTGAGTGGTAGAAAATCGATATAGCTGTCCGCGTCGCATAAACTCCACGTGAATCGAATACGTGCTCTATGAAATCGAATGTTCTTATAGCTGTCTCGTTCTGCTCTTTAAGAAACTCTTGCAAGCGTTTATGCGAAACCATTGACGGTTGACCAATATTTTCCTTGAAGCTCGCCTTGTTATGCTCACAAATAAGCAGAAGATGACCTTTCCAACATGCAGGTGTGCTTAATTAGTGATCGTTTAAAATAACAGTTCTCGGAGTTTACATTTCGCAGTATTCTATACAACAGATACCTGTTTGTTCGATATGAAAGTTTTTCGACTTGGGATTATTGATTTTACATGCTTTGATGCGTTTCTGACGTTATTGCCCGTTAAATTAAACTAAATTAAATTAATTATGCGTTCTATTGGCTTATAAAACTGATTTTCTTTAAGAACTTATTACTTTTTAATCCCTAATTATAACAATACATCAATACTTGATAATTTAAATTAAATAAATGATATAAATTTTGCGCGTAAATATTATGTTCCTCTCTCTACACAGGGTGTTTTGAAATTGCATTGTTTACTCCAAATTTAACCCTATAAATCCACTACAATACAACTAAGTTATTATTCCATCTTATTCACTATATATATATATATATATATATAGTGAATAAGATGGAATAATAACTTAGACTTTTATGCAAAACCCAAATGATCATTTCAAATCGAGCTAGTAATTGAAATATGGTAAATATAAGGTCTTGGACAGGACTTGAACCTGTATCCTGGTTTTGCCAGAACCATGCGTTTACCAATTACGCCACCGAGACCGATGACACAATTAGGAAATTTACAAATTTAAATCGTGTACACGACGATACGTCAACCTAACTTTCAATTACGTTCGGCATTTTTGTCAATCATATCTGACATTGTCAATTTTTGACTTATGTCAGTTATAGACAGGAAGCTACGCTCAAAATTATGGCTGTAAGCCAAGTATTAAATATATAAATATTTTAGGTAGTTAATTACAGAAGGTAAGTTGATAAATACTATCGTATTATAGTGAATAAGATGAAATAAGAACTTAAACTTTTATGCAAAGCCCAAATGATCATTTCAAATCGAGCTAGTAATTGAAAGATGGAAAATATAAGGTCTTGGACAGGACTTGAACCTGTATCCTGGTTTTGCCGGAAGTATTTAAAACAAGTAATAATAAAAGTCTTTATTACTCACTGTTCACAAGTCTCATTAACAGTATATGCCTTATTTATAGATGTTTTCAGTCCAATTAACAATGAAGCACTATCACACTAATGCGATTTACCAGCACTAATATCTTCTTAAACTAAATTCTTAACCATAGGTCTATTAACAACACCAACACTACTATAATTTATTTATTACACCTTTGTCTATTTATGTACAAGCTGTCGGTACAATATACACGCTCACATAACACATATTTATATTTACTATAGGACTTTCAAAAGCGTAACTAACTAGCTTTACACAATAGGATTTATATTCGATATTTAGATATAGACTAACTCCTACATCCATCACCGATCTTATGTATACCCTATAATTAAATAGATGACTCATATTCTACTGTTTGCCGGAACATTCGAGACTTTAGTAGAATATACCTTCGGTTATGCAGCTGTGTGTTTGACGCGTTGCCTAACAGTAGTTCGTAACACTGCCCCTTCTTTAAAACCATTACGTCTCGTAACTGTTAAAATATTTTGACGCCAATTCGATGACTGATGACGGTATCGACAGCTATCTCCTCTGGTGCATCCACCACAGTCAACACTTTTTTCTTGGTCTTGGTAGGCAACCGGTTGATAGCAACAAACAAGGACCTGGAGGTTGGTTCCCTGGAAAATTACTTCTAGCATATTTCGAACTATTCTCCAATCTAAGCGATCCAGTCCACAGCCTAGTTTGGGCACCGCTAAGCTTGTTACTCTATTTTCCATCATCTGAGCTCTAAGATTCAGCAAAGCCTCCCATAGATGTCCATAACTAGGTCTCTGCCATGAACAATTTTTGGTGACCAGCTAATAAACATAACGATTTCTATCCTGAAGAACCAAAGCTTTTCCTACAGTTGGCTGCTGTTGTACTAATTTATCCACACATCTAAACTTTTTCTTGAAAACAACAGCTATTCCACTTTTTATTTACAGATCTTGAGCTACGCAATGTGCAAGGGAATACCCTTTTGGTGCTCTAAACATATCTTGCTGTTATTCAACAACAACGCCAAATCTCGCCTTAGCGGAACCATCATACGCCGCCATGAAACTCTCAAAATCTACATTTGGCTTATGATTATTAACTCGTCGAACACCATTCTCATTTTGATTCAAAGATTTTAAAATAGCAAATGACATTACGAAGGTTGTAAAGTTGTAAATTGTACATATTTCTCAGTTCATTATACAAATTTTGGTTAAATTCGTTTATCTTATTCAGGTATGAAGGGTCAGAGGGAAAGGGGCAAAAATTCTTTGTTAACATATCGTCGTTCACTCTGTGCAGTGTAAAACTGAGCTAGTCGGGGCATAAATTTTATTGTGTGGATTTTAAAATTATTCTAGACTAATTAGAGGCACATAGAGGTGACTCAGCGTTGAAAGTACACCGCGAGTTTTGGCGATATCGTAGCAATATATATATATATATATATATATATATATATTGTTGTGGATTCAAAGGGGTAAATAGGTAGATACAATAAAATTTCAACAACCCTGTATATAGAAAAGAACAAATTATTTACGCGCAAAATTAATTTAATTCATTTAGGGAAAACGGACTAGTATTAACGTATTTTTATATTTAATAATTGGAATGTTAGGATTACATAAAGAAAAAACAGTTTTAAAGCAAATAGAAGTTCAAGGATACACATAATTAACCATAAGTTATCTGAATTCAACACATATAAGCATAAGAGAACGTACTGTGTAAGAAGATTAATAATTCCAAGGCAAATGTATTCGTTTTATACAGATACCAAGAAGCAGAAAGTTCAAGAAGTTGTTATGTTCAAACGTTCGATAATTAACAGAAACACCTGCGTTTTAAAAGGTTACGTTCGACTAAGTCGAGCGTGTGTTAAGATAGGATTTCATAGAAAATATTTTCAACCGTCAGTTTGGTATAAACAACAAGGCTAACAAACATCTTAAAGAGCGAGGGAAATGGACAATCGGTTATATACAACAGATAGAGACAGATATAAAAGCGTTGGGATTGAAAAGCACGTACCATATACACGTGGAGTTGAGATAAGATGTCAACAATATCGATTTTCTGTAACTCAAGTGGGGTTTTAAACGAGACAGCAGACATGCATGAGACAGAGATAAATAGAGTTTAGGCGGAGTTTCTGACGGCATAGAATTTTGTCATTGGTCGAAAGTCAACAGTGTTAGAAACGAATGCACACGCGAAGGTTGTAAGCGAATTCGGAGTATACAACAAGCACGACGGGAAAAATGTTCAGAATCAACCGAACGGTTACATTCAAAATTTGTGGAATTAGATTTGAAAATAAGCTTTTCAAATGAAGTGCGCCCACTAGGGGGTTGGAGAAATGATTTAAATACCGGAGCTTAAATATTCAAGCTCTCTTTTCCTTTACGTCGATAAAAGTGCTGAACACCAATTCAGAATACAATAATAAAGTTTTTGTGAGTATTTTATGTAATATTATCGTAAATATAGTGGTTGCTAGTATAAAACAGTAGTAGCGGACCTCTAATTATTGACCTGAAGTACGAGTAGTGCATATTAAATTAATAAAGGTCCGGCTACTACTAAGCAAAAATCAATAAATGGAAACATGATATTTGGGGGTAACCAGAGCTGGTAATCTATTTTGTGTGCATGATATGGATGGTAGAGGCCTGTGGAGACAAGCAGTATAGTCAATGGTAACAACGCCAAGGGGTTTTTATGGTAACCATCTCCAACGGGAATGAAGACTAAAGAATTCTCCAGGCATTTATTTCAAATTTCTGTTGTTGTATAAACATTTGTAAAATTTTGTGCTGTGTGGTTGACGTTTTTGGTGGGATATTTATGGTTGCAGAAATTTATTGTAAAAGATACATGTACTGGACAATTTATGGCGGTTAAATATTGAAAAGGGGTGTATTTAAAACATCCAAATTTTATTCAGGATAAAATTTGAATTGTAAAGGGTAAACGGGTATGTAATTTTTTGTTTTAATTTATGCAAGGTTTAAAAGGCATATACAAACTAAACTGGGTTATTATGAGCTCACCATACTCCAGTTTGAAGTCAGTTTAGGGTAACATGTGGGGGCCCATCTACTCAGATCTCATTGAAGTTGTTTAAAATTTATTAGAAAAATCAAAGACATACCATAATTGGAATTTTATTATTATTGTATCTAACTGTTTTTAACACATGTAAAAATAATTTATCTGTTAATAGGTGTAAATAAAAGGTTGTATGGTTGTGGTATTATTTGGTAGTTTTATTGAATGGTGTGCGATTGGGAAAGAGATATGTCCATAAATTTAGGTTTTCCAGAAGAGGCCAGCTAAGCTAGCCAGGGAAGCTGAAGGAATTTGAAGGAGAAATAAAAGGGTAAGAAATTTATAAAATTTTTATTTTGTTTTTTGAAAAATTTTATGTTGACCCAGTTGAAGGATCGATGTTCCAGCTTCGTTCCCGAATTCTTATAGGTTCTACGGCAATATTTATATAATATATATATATATATATATATATATATATATATAATATACACATACGTTCAACAGCAAATTGGCTTCATGGTTTCAATATTTCAAATATAGGTTATATAACACGATGTGTAAAACACACAGACACAAAAAAGCTGAACATCTCCAAAATTAGTTAGAAAGCTTCATTAAGCTTTTCTCTAATGTAACGCTTAACAAATAGACCTTCTAGTTAACAACGATAAACCTTGATCAAGTTTGTTAAGTAGAAATCAATGAATTCAATTAAATGACGAAAGACGAGCTTTAAATGAATTTTATGTTGACCTCTAGTTAATGGATTCAATGGGTGCGACTGTTGAATGAAAGCTAATCACTAAGGCGCAGGCGCCAACCACCGATCAATAAATGCATTCATTGAATGAAAAGCTGCTTGCTTGTAATTTACAATATTCCAAAATATAGCTGACTTTTAGGTTTTATCACCATTTTTACAAAGTTTTTTCATATATTAGTATTTAATGAGCTTAGGTGGGTGTGTTAAAGGGGTTGTAATAAACTGAAGACATTGCCTTATAATGAAATATAATGGCATATGTAGTTTGTAGGTGGAGGACATCTTAAAGGTTTATGTATATATATATATATATATATATATATATATATATTACTCATATTTAGACCAGGGTAGAAAATTAAATAATCAAATCAAATAATTTTAATTACCGTGTATAAGGAATTTCATTAAATAATACGCTTTATTAAAACCTTGAAGCATAAATAAACTCGGTCGTTTCAGTAAAAATAAGAAATTTAAATTATCTATAAGACGCTTTACATCAAAAGAAGCAGTATTGAAAAGCGCAGTGGATAATTTAATTATTCCTAAACAAATGGAAATTACGTGCAAAGTTTATATTAATTAACCCTATAGTAAGTAACGGGTAGTAAAACAAAGTGTACATATAATAATTAATATTTAAGGTGTATTCGCTAAAAAAATGAAAAGGATGGAAATCAATTTTAATTGGAGTTAATTAAACCGTTAATAACATATAATAAGCATAAAAGGCTTGTGAAAACCCAATAATAGTCAAATCGTAGGAAGGTTATTTAAAATGTTACGTTTGAAAACACCTGCGTGTTTTTAAAAGGCAATTTCAAGTTAATTTGTTTGGATAAACATGTTGATTCTAAGGATATTGGAAACGATCAGATGCTTTAGCAGGAAATACAGAACACCTGCGTATTTTTAAAAAAGCTCATTCTGCGTAAATTTGGCAAATAATTAATGTTTCAAAGAATCTTGGAGAAACCGGGACTTAGTATTTACGAGAATGTGCGATACGGGTTTATTAAACCCAGATAACAGTCCGCGTGGACTAAAATATAATCAATAATAAAGAATATAAATTTGCACCAATACGAACAGGTTAGAAAAGGAAAATGCGTCAAGCAAAGACACATATTGTAAAAGGGCGGGATTTAAGCAACGTCAAGGGGTTGCGATTGGTTAAAATTAGGAAGCATATATCAGAGGTAGAACAACAATTTCTGTATAAAAGTAATTAGTTTTTCTCGGACAACTTTGCGAGCCGTGTTGAAATTTTCTGAGATCTCAATGGGGTGAATACTAAATTCATAAAAATCGACGTGCAGGCTACAGACTGGGAACGTAGAATGAGGAATTCGTTGGAATTACCCGTTTTAGGGAACAAAGCGACGTGTCGGCTATTCGCTATATATACAGGCGGGAATATGTGTTTCTCTCTCTTAGACTCTTAGACTTTCGACGATTCGATGCGTTAAAAGCTCGTACATCCGCGACTTGATATTAAACAGTGCATTTTAGTTTGATTAAATAATTTAAAGTGTGCTAGTATATTTTAGTGACTCAAAATAGTTGGTTATTTTACGTGCTAACATGAATGTACTTCAGTGCACTTAGATACAAGGTAATAAAAGTTTATTATCACGGTACCAATTAGTAAGATTTACAACGACAAATGTATACCCAAAAGTAGGCAGTTTTGGCGTATATTGGTAATATTGGTAAAAGGAAGTATGAATTTCTTTGCTATTTTGCGGGGTGTTAATGACTAAATGGTTCGTAAATGTGTCTGCATCCACTGAACCAGAGGCAGATATACACAGATGAGTTCCGGAAAAGCCTAGAAACAACTTTAAATTAATGGTGATGGAGAACATTTTAAAGCGTTGACAACTTGAAGCTGTAAATAGAATCCGGTTGGAATGGTGTGATTTACAAAGGGACGATTACACTGAAGCTACGAGGACAATAACCTTCAGGTAAATTGTACTATTTTTGTTTGACATTTTTGTGTGTATTGAATGACTTTATAATTGATTTACTTTAAATGGACATTAGTGGAATTTTTCTAACCATAAAAATTTAATTTTAAGATGAAATTTGCTTGTTTAAGTAAAAGGGTATTTTGTTTTGATGTTCGGGAATAGGATGAAACTTTGGGTAGGTCTTTGAGCTCAATTAGACGAACCTGGTTAATTAACGTAAAGGGTGGTAGATGCTCCTTTATACTCAGACTCCGGTCTGCTTATATTGTTATATTAATTAGTAGGCATTCAACAAGGACTTTAATTTTGGATGCACAGAAAAATGATAATAAAATTAATCCGGAAATTCTTTTTAAAACTGAATTTTATGTTCAAATTTAATTTGAAAATTTAATGTATTCTGAATATTGATGTAAATAGAGTTAACGTTGATGTTTGTGGTAGGAATGTGTTGTTTAATTTTTATGATTGAGAATGGAAGTTATCTAGAAGAGCAGCCGAGGCGATTAACAGAAGGAATCAACGGACCAGGTGATTTAAAAGGTATCACAGCATTCTTGACGCCCAAACTGTGGGGCTCGAATGTTTTTTTTTGAAAGGGCCAGTACCTGCAAAGATTTAAAAGGTTTCACAGCAATCTTGGCGACCCAAAAGTGAGGCTCGAGTTCCAAATAAAAATTTTGTTATTTTATTCCAGGAAACTGGCGATCTGAGAGAGAGTTTCTGTTTGTGGATAAATTTAAAAGTATTTTAGAGTGTGTGAGAGTGATTAGAACGTATGCAGAGAAAGGAGTGGTTAAGGAGTCAAGGAGTGGAAATTGGAAGTGACGATAGTGCATTGTGTGGGAAAAATTCGAAAATGGAAGAAGCAGGAGGCAGTAGAGATCAGTCGAGGACGGAATCGGGGGATCAAGGAAACGAGATGATATTGAGAATGTTAGAGAGAATGAACGAAGAATCGAATAAGAAATTTGACCGAATGAATGAGACATTAACAGGAGTTAGGAAACCCTAAGTGAGAAAATAGATAAGACGAATAAAGAAGTTTCAGAATTTAAAATAGTCTTACCGTAAAGATGGGGAAGTTGAAAATAGGGTTGATAAAAATGAGCGTGATATTACAGGTCTTCGACAGGAAATGGGACATTTAAGGTCCGAAGTACGCATTTTTTGTGAAGAAGAGATTAATGTAAAAATGACTGAAGTGACGGACTCATGTAGGGATCAGTTAGGCAGGGTAGAACGCGAAGTTAGTAGTATTAAATACAACATGTCAAATTTAACGGGGGATGGTCCCAGATTTTCTACAGGTGGAGTATCATTGGACCAACACATGAAGTTTTATGGCGATAACAGGGTAAATCCACAAATTTTTATTAATAGTGTAAGAAATCTAGTGGGAAATTTATTTGACGAACAGACTAAACTGAATACGATAAAGGCTTTATTAAAGGACAACGCGGAAGCATGGTACAATTTAGTAGGACAGGACATAGACACGTATCAGGACTTTGAAAACAAATTTTTAAAACACTACTGGAGTGACCACAGACAAGACCAGGTACGAGACGACTTAATTACAGGAAAATTTAAGGGAGAGTTTGCAGGATCTAGGAGCAATATGCCATCCGCAAGTACAGTGTGGCCAAACAACTGAATCCACCATTGACGGACAGACAGATAATCAAGTACCTATCACGACATTTTGAACTGGAAATTAGACAACACGTGGCCTTACAAAACATCACAGAACGGGAGACATTTTAGAGTATTTGCAGAGATATGACGATGTATGTGTAGGACGGACAAGAGAGATACGAGAACGAAACGTTAACACAGTTAGGTTTGACAACAGGACACCGAATTATCCGAGACGGCCTGACTACAACAGAAATTTTCGACCGAATTGGGAACGACGAGGACAGGAATACAGGAGCAATAGTGCGACTAGGGGACCGACGCCAAGACCTAGTTACACGCGACAGAACAGTTTACCGGAAGTAAACAGGACTGTGACCAGCACGCCGAATAGAGACAGGGACACGGATATTAACACGAGGAGGACGTACGCACAGGTTGTAGAAGGACAACCAGGACCAAGCACTGAAAACAGGACGAGACAGGATTTTTAGAACGTGACAGACCACTAGATTTCTGTGTAAATGTATACGAACATCCACGTGAATTTTTCAAAATTGAGGAGGAAGTAGAGCCAGAAACTGAGGAAAAATTATGTTTGCCAATTGTTAATATAGGAATTTTTGAGAATAATGTAGAAGTATTACTTGATACAGGGGCAGAGGCGAGTTTAATATCGGAGGAATTCGTCAGCAAAATTAGGGATAAGGTTTGTGATAGAATTATGCCTATAAAACGTAGCCATTTAGTAGCTCCAAATAAAAAGAAGTTTGCTGTAGTAAATAGTGTTGTGGTGCTTAGGATAGATATAGGAGGTTTAAGCTGTGAACAGGAGTTTGTAATTGTACCTGGACTGAAGTTTCAGAGCATTTTAGGGGTTGACTGTATGATGAAGTTAGGGTTTTGATAGATATGGAAAGGAAGGTAATAAGAATTAAGGATAGGGTAGTGCCATGGAAAGGCAGTTATGAAGTCACAGAGGATGACACGGGGTTTAGTATTAATGTAGTAGAGGTAGAGGATGATGAAGGTAAACAGATCAACACGATAAGATGTCCAGAGGATAGGAGAGTAGAGGTTCAAGCTTTATTACGAAAACATGCAGAATTAGTGGGGGTAGAAGCAAGCACAGCGTTAGGCTATGAGCACAGATTGGAAGTGGATAATTCAGAACCGTTCAACGCAAAGGTTTATCCAATTCCAGCAGCATATCGGGAGCAGGTAAAGGCAGAATTAAATAAAATGTTGGAAGATGGCATAATAGAGGTATCAAACACTCATTTCATAAATCCGTTGGTGGTAGTTAAGAAAAAGGATGATAGCATTCGTTTATGTTTAGATGCACGAAAAATTAACCAACGGACCAAACCGCAATTCCATTGTCCACCATCCATGGACACACTTTTGACGAGATTAAGTGGCAAGTTTATTTTAGTAAATTAGATTTAAGGAATTCATTCTGGCTGATTCCATTACACAAAGATTCTAGAAGGTACACAGGATTTTCCGTAGAGGGAAAAATCTATAATTTTAAGGTAGTACCGTATGGTTTGTCAACGTCAAGTGCAGCATTAATTAAGGCAATGCAAGCAATTTTAGGAGCATATGAGCAATTCTGCATACACTATGTGGATGATATTTTAATTTTAGTGAAACTGAGGAACAACATTACTCTCATTTAGAACGGATATTATTAGAGCTTAAATTAGCAGGATTGAGGCTGAATATAGAAAATGTGAATTTTTTCAAAACCGTTAAATTTCTGGGGTATGTGGTGAACACTCAAGGTATGTGTATCGATAAAGAAAGATTGTCCGAACTTTTGACATATCCGAGACCTAATAACATTAGGAAATTAAGAGCTTTTGGGGTCCTTAACTTTTATAAAAGTTTGTACCGGGATTTGCTGAAAAGCGGGTCCATTGTTTAAACTTCTGAAGAAGGGAGTAAGATGGAGTTGGACGGAAAGTCAAGAGGCAGCATATCTAACACTGTTGGAACAATTTCACGACCAACTAATTTTGAGGCATCCCAGATTTGATGTAGGTTTCGTACTGAGGACGGATGCATCGGATAGTGCGTTAGCAGCAGAGTTGTATCAAGTACAAGAGGGGGAAGAGGTGCCTATATCTTTTGTTTCACGCACACTGAAGCCGCATGAAGCAAATTACACGATTAGTGAAAAGGAGATGGCTGCAGTGGTGTTTGGTGTTACGAAGTTAAAATTTTTTTTGATAGGAAGACATTTTGTAATCGAAACGGATCATTCGGCGTTGTGTGCGTTGATGAATACGAGATTTTCCAACAATCGAGTATATCGATGGGGTTGTTACTACAGGAGTTTGACTTTGAGATTAAATATATTAAGGAGAAAATAATTTTATAGCAGACGCGTTTAGTAGAAACAGGGACATGGATAACAAAAGACCGTGTGACATCATGATTGCCATGAACAGTCTACTACAAAATGATTCAGTATATGGAGAAGAGGAGATCTTGATGAACCAGAGGCAGAGTGAGGAGCTACAGATTGTTAGAACGAAGTTAGAAAACGAACCGGGATTTAAAATTTCCATATGAGAAACGGCTTTTGTGTAAAAAATTCAAGAATTAGAAGTGTATGTAGTGGATAGGGTACAAGCAAAATTAATTATCAAAGATCTGCACTTAAGATATGGTCACATAGGAATCCGAAAGACATGGTTAATTTTTAGGGAAACGTTTTTTTCAACTAAAGACTTAGGATTAGTAAAGTCAGTCATCAACACTTGTCACTTATGTACTTTAGGAAAGTACAAAAATAGTACGAGTCAGGATGTGGTACAAAGTATACACGTACAAAATCCCCTGGACTTAGTTGCTATTGATTATTTGAGTAATCTAGTCCGAAGTACAAAGGGACACAAACATGTGCTGATTGTGACTGATGTGTTTTCGAAATTTACCAAATTATATCCCACTCGGGATTGTAACACAGTCGGAACAAACAAGAAATTGGAACAATTTTGTAGGAAGTAGGAACTTTTAAACGGGTATTAGCAGACAATGCTACTTATTTTAATAATCAAAGATTTAGAGATTATTGGAGAGGCAAAACATTAAAGTGGTGTTTTGTAGCATAAGGCATCCTCAAGCGAATCCAGCTGAGCGATATATTCAAGAGACGGTTAAGTTTTGCGTTTAGCTTCACATAGGGATCATCGTTTATGGGAGGACAATTTGTCCAAGGTTGAATCTTTTATCAATGAAACCCTAGTACCGTGACAGAAACCAGTCCCATCATGCTGATCAAGCAACAGTATCCCGATAGACCATGGCAAATTGTGCCTAGGGATGATGAATTCCAACAACTTTTGGTAGATGTGAGGGAGAGGTTAAGGAAGAGAGCTGAAAAATATACAAGGAAGATGAACGCAAGAATTAGAAAGAGGGTAAAATTTAAAGTGGGAGACCAGGTAGTAGTAAAAGCTTGAGAGTAGGGAAGAGAGATAAGATGACATGTGCTAAACTACACTTGCCATATGAGGGACCTTTTGAGATAGGTGAAGTAGTAGGGAGTGCACATATTTATTAAGGGAAGTAGGTACGGGAAATGAGAGGACGGTTTCACGTCAACCTACTATTCCCTTATACCGGAGAACCAGCACCACAGGAGAATTAGGAATAGGATAGTTAGACGAAAGACTTGGAGGGTCAAGAAGAGAGTTAGATTTAAATAGGATAGGGATAGCATAGGTGTATATAAAAGAGTAGAAGTAAGTGGTTATAGAAAATAAAGCTAGATATAGGACACATATGGGAGATAATTAGGAATAGGTTTAGGATGAGGATAAAGAGTAAATGTAGGAAGAAAATAAGATAGGTTAAGTATAGATATTTTATATAAGATTAGTGGAGAGTTAGGAATAGAGTAAGAGTAGGATAGGCATATAGGATTAGGTAGGGGGAAGTAAAGTATAGTGAAGAGTAGTTAAAAGTTAGGAATAGGATAGGTATATAGGATGTATATAGGATTAGATGGATAAGTAGGATGAAGTTAGGGATAATTTCAGTTTATAGAAGTAGGTGAGAGTTAGGAATAGGATAGGGATATAGGATAGGTGTAAATATTTTTTGGATTGGAGACAAAGTAGGTAAGTTAGATAGATAAGGATAGAGAGATAGGCAAAATTTTGTAAAGATTTTTGGCAGTCTAAATATTTGATATTTGCATTCAAATAAGTGGGATTATTTGTATTCAAATAGGGGGAAAATACTCATATTTAGACCAGGGTAGAAAATTAAATAATCAAATCAAATAATTTTAATTACCGTGTATAAGGAATTTCATTAAATAATACGCTTTATTAAAACCTTGAAGCATAAATAAACTCGGTCGTTTCAGTAAAATAAGAAATTTAAATTATCTATAAGACGCTTTACATCAAAAGAAGCAGTATTGAAAAGCGCAGTGGAAAATTTAATTATTCCTAAACAAATGGAAATTACGTGCAAAGTTTATATTAATTAACCCTATAGTAAGTAACGGGTAGTAAAACAAAGTGTACATATAATAATTAATATTTAAGGTGTATTCGCTAAAAAAATGAAAATTATGGAAATCAATTTTAATTGGATTTAATTAAACCGTTAATAACATATAATAAGCATAAAAGGCTTGTGAAAACCCAATAATAGTCAAATCGTAGGAAGGTTATTTAAAATGTTACGTTTGAAAACACCTGCGTGTTTTTAAAAGGCAATTTCAAGTTAATTTGTTTGGATAAACATGTTGATTCTAAGGATATTGGAAACGATCAGATGCTTTAGCAGGAAATACAGAACACCTGCGTATTTTTAAAAAAGCTCATTCTGCGTAAATTTGGCAAATAATTAATGTTTCAAAGAATCTTGGAGAAACCGGGACTTAGTATTTACGAGAATGTGCGATACGGGTTTATTAAACCCAGATAACAGTCCGCGTGGACTAAAATATAATCAATAATAAAGAATATAAATTTGCACCAATACGAACAGGTTAGAAAAGGAAAAAGAAAATGCGTCAAGCAAAGACACATATTGTAAAAGGGCGGGATTTAAGCAACGTCAAGGGGTTGCGATTGGTTAAAATTAGGAAGCATATATCAGAGGTAGAACAACAATTTCTGTATAAAAGTAATTAGTTTTCTCGGACAACTTTGCGAGCCGTGTTGAAATTTTCTGAGATCTCAATGGGTGAATACTAAATTCATAAAATCGACGTGCAGGCTACAGACTGGGAACGTAGAATGAGGAATTCGTTGGAATTACCCGTTTTAGGAACAAAGCGACGTGTCGGCTATTCGCTATATATACAGGCGGGAATATGTGTTTCTCTCTTAGACTCTTAGACTTTCGACGATTCGATGCGTTAAAAGCTCGTACATCCGCGACTTGATATTAAACAGTGCATTTTAGTTTGATTAAATAATTTAAAGTGTGCTAGTATATTTTAGTGACTCAAAATAGTTGGTTATTTTACGTGCTAACATGAATGTACTTCAGTGCACTTAGATACAAGGTAATAAAAGTTTATTATCACGGTACCAATTAGTAAGATTTACAACGACAAATGTATACCCAAAAGTAGGCAGTTTTGGCGTATATTGGTAATATTGGTAAAGGAAGTATGAATTTCTTTGCTATTTTGCGGGGTGTTAATGACTAAATGGTTCGTAAATGTGTCTGCATCCACTGAACCAGAGGCAGATATACACAGATGAGTTCCGGAAAAGCCTAGAAACAACTTTAAATTAATGGTGATGGAGAACATTTTTAAAGCGTTGACAACTTGAAGCTGTAAATAGAATCCGGTTGGAATGGTGTGATTTACAAAAGGGACGATTACACTGAAGCTACGAGGACAATAACCTTCAGGTAAATTGTACTATTTTGTTTGACATTTTTGTGTGTATTGAATGACTTTATAATTGATTTACTTTAAATGGACATTAGTGGAATTTTCTAACCATAAAATTTAATTTTAAGATGAAATTTGCTTGTTTAAGTAAAAGGGTATTTTGTTTTGATGTTCGGGAATAGGATGAAACTTTGGGTAGGTCTTTGAGCTCAATTAGACGAACCTGGTTAATTAACGTAAAGGGTGGTAGATGCTCCTTTATACTCAGACTCCGGTCTGCTTATATTGTTATATTAATTAGTAGGCATTCAACAAGGACTTTAATTTTGGATGCACAGAAAATGATAATAAAATTAATCCGGAAATTCTTTTAAAACTGAATTTTATGTTCAAATTTAATTTGAAAATTTAATGTATTCTGAATATTGATGTAAATAGAGTTAACGTTGATGTTTGTGGTAGGAATGTGTTGTTTAATTTTTATGATTGAGAATGGAAGTTATCTAGAAGAGCAGCCGAGGCGATTAACAGAAGGAATCAACGGACCAGGTGATTTAAAAGGTATCACAGCATTCTTGACGCCCAAACTGTGGGGCTCGAATGTTTTTTTTTGAAAGGGCCAGTACCTGCAAAGATTTAAAAGGTTTCACAGCAATCTATATATATATATATATATATGTAGATTGCTGTGATTCCACCAAAATCCGGGAACTCCGGATTTCGAATCGTGGCCCACTGATTGTGCGTCAAGAATGCTGTGAAACCTACAAAAAGCTATTAACTTAACTGTTCCGTTGACTTTCTTCTGTTAATCGCCTCTTTACTCTTTTCCGCCTCGGCTGCTCACCTGGTTAAAACTTTCATCCTCAATCATAAAAAAAAACAAACACATTCCTATCACAAACACCAACGTTAACTCTATTTACATCAATATTCACAATACATTAAAATTTCAAAATTAAAATTCAGCATAAATTTCAGTATCAGAAAATTTCAAGATTAAATTTATTATCATTTTAATGTGCATCCAGAATTAAAGTCCTTGTAGATGCCTACTAATTAATATAACAATATATGCAGACCTGAGTCTGAGTACAAAGGGAGCATCTACCACCCCTTTACGTTAATTAACCAGGTTCGTCTAATTGAGCTCAAAGACATACCCAAATTTTCATCATAATCCAGAACATAAATACTAAATACCCCTTTCTACTTAAACAAGAAAATTTCACCTTAAAATTAAAAATTTGTTGTTAGTACAATTTCACTACTGTCCATTTTAAGTAAATCAATTATAAAGTTATTCAACACACACCAAAACATCAAAACTCGAACAACAAAGCATAAGTTACCTGAAGGTTAATGCACTCGTGGCGCTCAATGTACATCGTCCTTGCTAATTTCACCATTCCAACTGGGTTATGTTTACGTCCTCGGATTACTGGTCGCTTTTAAACATTTTCTCTACACCACCATTCATCTAAAGTTGTTTCAGTGCTTTTCCGGAACTCATTTGTGTATATCTGAAGCTTGTTTTGTGGATCCAGACACGTTTACGAATCATTTAATTATTAACACCCCCGGAAAATAGCAAAGAAATTCATTCTTCTTTCACAAATATACGCCAAAACTGCCTACTTTTGTGTATTCATTTGTCGTTGCAAATTTGACTAATTGGTACAGTGATACTAAACTTTATTACCTTGTATCTTCTTTTCAACACTAAATTACATTCATTGTAGCACGTAAAGAACAAACTGTTTTAAATCACCAAAATATACGAGCAAACTGTTTAAATTATTTTATCCAAAATCGGAAAACTAAAAAGCACTGTTTAACGCATTGAATCAATTCGAAAATCTAAGAGAGAGAAACTCATAGCAACCTGGGTATATATAGTGGTTAGCCTGTCTGTCGGTCTTGTCCCCAAAACGGCCAGTTTCTAGAATTTCGTATATTATGTTCCCATCTCGACCGCCTGTGCGTCGGTTCTTATTAAATTTGCACTCGCACCAGTTAAATCTCAGAAATTTCGACACGGCTCGCAACGTCTGGAAATAACTAATTAATTTTTATACAGAAATGTTATTTTTACCTCTCAAGTTTGCCTCTTATTTTTAACCAATCGCAACCCAGTGACGTTGCTCCACTCACGCCTTTTACTATATGTGTCTCGGTCTTGCACATATTACCTGTCTCTATCTACCCTGTTCTTATTGGTGCAAATTGATATTCTTTATTATCGATTATTTCAGTCCATGTGGACTGTGAAATAACCCACCTTATTAGCATTTCCCGTAACTATTAAGCTACGGTTTCTCCAGCATTCTCTGTAACCATTTGTTATCTGCAAATTTTACGCAGGTGTTCAAACATAATACTTCTACGATCTGAATATTATTGGGTTTTTACTAGCTTTTATACATATTATATGTTACTAATGGTTCAATTAACTTCAATTAAAAATAATACCCTTTTATTTTTAGTGACTCCTAATCAAATATTAATTATTATCTGTACATTTTGTTTAATACCGGTTACTTAAAATTGAGTTAATTAATATAAATTTTGCACGTAATTTCCATTTGTTTCTTTACTCGGAATAATTAAATTACACGTTGCGCTTTTTAATACTGCTTCTTTTTATAGCAAGCGTCTTGTAAATAATTTAAATTTCTTATTTTTAAACACGGTGATTAAAATTATTTGATGTAATTAATTAATTTTCTACCCTGGTCTAAATATGAGTAATATATATAAGAAAAGTAAGTTTAGTGAGTATTAAATTAATACAAAGTAAAAAGGAATTATTGGCAAGTGACTCAAATTCAGCCACGAGGGCATCCTGTCGACGCTTTTCGCCCTAATTGGGGCTTATCAGGACAGGAGTAACAATGTTGTAATATTTAATACAGACACATTATGGGAAGTACAGCAACACCTAGTTCACAATTTGTGTATTAATTTAAGACTCACTAAACTTACTTTTCTTTTAAATTATAACTTTTGGCTATGGAAGAAGGTAGTTGAGCCGGATCTCCTCCGTGCCTACTGTTGCTGAAAACCTGCGATGTGAGGTGAAACGACACGAAGACACAAATTGTGAGCTACGTGATGCTGTACTTCCCATAATGTGTCTGTATTAAATATTACAACTTTGGTACTTCTGTCCTGATGAGCCCTAATTAGGGCGAAACGCGTCGACAGGATGCCCTCGTGGCTGAATTTGAGTCACTTGCCAATAATTTCTTTTTACTTTATATATTATATTGTTGTGGATTCAAAGGGTTAAATCAGGGGTAAACAATAAAATTTCAACCACCCTGTATAGAGAAAAGAACAAATTATTTACGCGCAAAATTTATTTAATTCATTTATGGAGAACGGACAAGTATTGACGTATTTTTAGAATTAATAATTGAAAGGTTAAAAGTACATAAAAACAGTTTTAAAGCAAATAGAATACGCATAATTAATTTTAATTTATCCAACACGTAAGAGCATAAGAGAACGCACTAGGGTAAGAAAGTCAATAAATCCAAGGTAAAGATCGTTTGTTTTATCTAATACGACGAAATATAAAGTCTAAGAATTGTTGTGCTAAACGGTCGATAATTAACAAACACCTGCGTTTTCAAAAGGTTACATTCGTCGAAATTATAAGCATATTAAGATAGGACTTCATAGAAATATTTTCAACCGTCAGTTGGGTTTAAACCACAAGGCTAACAAATTTCTTAAAGAGCAAGGGAAATGCACGATCGGTTATATACTACAGATAGAGACAGACATAAGAGCGTTGATATTGAAAACGCACATACCATATACACGTGAAGGGAGATGAGCTGTCAGCAATATCGATTTTCTATAACTTAAGTGGGGTTTTAAACGCGACAGCAGACATGCATAAGACAGAGATGAAGATAGTACAGGCGGGGTTTTATGATGACAGAGAATATTATCATTGGTTAAAAACAGAGTTTTCCAAACGTAGACAAATGCGAAGGTTGGGAGCGCTTTCGGACATACGGCACGTAGGACAGAGTAAATTTCAGGAATTTTCAAGACGGTTGTATTCAAAATTTGTAGAATTTAGATTGGAAAATAAGCTTTTTACGTGAAGTGTGTCCGGGGGGTAGGATTTTGAAACAATATAAATACTGAATCGAAATTATTAAGGCTCTCTTGTCTCTTGTCTTCGCTTCGCTTCTATACTACTTTACTACGACAAAGTACTGAATGCTGACCAAAATAATGGTAAAAGTTTTTTTTGTGAGTATTAGATGTGTTGGTAATACAGTAAATATAGTGCTAGCACGTGTATCTTGTTAGTAGCGACCTTCTATTTATTAACGCGAAATACGTGTAGTGTATAGTAAATTAATAGGGCTCTGGCTACTACTTTACAAAGCTCGTGAATCAATAAATGGAAGCATAATATATGTGGGGTAAGCATCACAAACAACCAGGATTGTAGGCTGATATGGAATGGTACTATGGAACGAGGCACTTGGCTCGCAAATGGTGTTATCGTCTGTGAATCCGTTGGGTATCACAGCGCATGGTAACAAAGTCGAGGTGTTTTAGCGATCGTCGTCGAAGGAATGGAAGCCTGAGGCAGTCTCCAGGTAATTTATTTGAAATTTATGTTGTCTGATAAACTTTTGTGAAATTTTGGTGCTGTGTGAGTGAATTTTTGGGTTTATTTATGGTTATATAAACTTATTGGAAAAGATACATGTACTGGACAATTTATTGAGGGTAGATATTGAAAAAGGGCGTATTTAAAACTTACAAAATTTTATTCTGGATATAAATTGGATTGTAAAGGGTAAACGGGTCTATAAATTTTGTATTTAATTTATGCAAGGTAAAAGACATATACTAAATAAACTGGGTTATTATGAGCTCACCATACTCCAGTGTACAGTCAATTTAGTGTAATATGTGGGGCCCATCTACTCATATTTTACTGAATTTGTTTGGAAATAATTAGAAAATCAAGGACTTTAAAAACATATCACATTTTGAGTTTGTAATTAGTGTATCAAACTGTTTTTATGCATGTGAATAATTTGTCTGTAAATAGCGGTAAATAAAAGATTGTATGATTGTTGTATTATTTGGTGATTTTATTGAATGGTGTGCGAGTGTGAAGGAAGGATGGTTGCATATTTAGGTATCCGAGAAGAGGCACAGCTGAGCTAGCCAGGGAAGCTGCTGAAGATTGTTGAAGCAGAAATAAAAGGGTAAGCAATTTTTATTTGAAATTTGTGCAGTTTTGAAAATAATTTCATGACTCTGGTAAAGCACTCATGTTAAAGCTTTGTCCCAGCTTCGTCCAAGAATTTTTCTAAGGTTTCACGGCAATCTTATGACGGCCCAACGCTGGGGCTCGATGTTTAATCCCAGATTCCACGGCAATCTTATGGCACCCTATCCGTGGGGCAAGAAATGTTTTTTTTGACGATCTACAGCAATATATATATATATATATATATATATATATATATATATATTGCCGTAGAACCCCTAATCGCCTCGCCAGAGTAAAAAAAAACATTCGAGAATTTTATTTATTTTCGAAAATCGCAAATAAATTTCACACAATAGAAAAATTTAATAAAAAATTTAATCTCTATTCAGATTCCTCTCTTTATCACCTTAATTCTTTTTCAGTTCCCAGGCTAGCTCAGTTGGGTCTCCTCTTGGATACCTACATTCACTATTATACTCTGTATCGTTCACGCACATTCTCAATAAAACCACAAAATAATACAACCATCATACAATATTTATTTAACACTATTTACAAATAAAATTCCAGATTATCCACATTTCAGAGATTAAGTTACACCTCAATAAATCCTATTTTTGTACTGTCCTGGATTTTAATTTAAAATATCAAACACATTGAATATACGCGGAGTAAATGGGCCCTGAATAATACCTTATTTTCTTTCTTTATTTATAATTTATTTTAAATTTGTATACTCTGGAGTATGGTGAGCTCATGATAACCCAGTTAATTATGAATAATGTATGCCTCTGTACTTCGCATATTCTTACAACAAACAAAAAAAAACAAACCCATGTACTCGTCACAATAAAAAATTTAAATTCCTGATGGAACGTTAATAAGCTTTATATACACCTTTAGATTTCTATTTAAATACCATAATAACGTTAGTTATACGTACTATTTTCAATACGCAAACAATGCACAATACCTTCAAAATTTACTCCCACACGTCACACAATTTTCATAGTTTCATAGTTTATAACAACAAGAATTTTAAAGCGTTACCTGGAATTTCTCGAAGACCTCCACTCCGTTGACGATGCGGTAAAGTTGTTTTGCTATGCTCTGCTGGCCGTTTCTAGCTATTTGTAGAAGAACCCCATTTATGTTGTGCTGTTTTCTCTGCCTTCCCGGTGTATCCAATTCCAAATCCAAATTAATTACACTTTGTTCATACTTGCGTACTTTCGTTTAAGTTACTTTAAATTTACGTTATTTCACGTCACTTCACGAGCTTGTTTTAAAATAAATGTTGCACCTCAAATCAGAATTTAGACTTGACACTTATTCGCGTATCAAATTATGAGGCCAACACTGTACAATTTAATTTAAAATAATTTTATATACTTACAAGCTCGTTCATAGTCTGAAGCGATCAAAGTACTAAGAGAACGAAGTTAAAAGAGAAAGAGCCGTGCTAATTCGTCGAGTATTTATATGATTCGACTGTAACCTCCTGGCCACTCTTACCGTAAAAAATCTAATTTAAAATAACACGTTCTTAAAATTTTGTTTCAACCGTTTTTGAAATCTCCGAAATTTACCGCATCGTTACGATATTTTCCGAAAAATTAACATTCAATATTCGCGTGTTTGTCTGCTATACTACTAACCATATAAACCAATA